>JAOEGL010000005.1:127034741-128525605 GCA_034509955.1 Urosaurus nigricauda
ATATAAGTTTCTGTCCACACAATTTATGTAGCTGATACAACAAATTATGAAAAACTTGTGCCATTTGAGATGTTGTACTGGAGGTGAAAAAGCTTGCACAGAAGAAATTTTGGTATATATAAGGCTCTACAGCTATATTTCGAGTGTCGTTTCCCCTTTGCTCCTGTAAAAATATATCCATGTGGACAGACAGGAGGCACATGCTCTCGGCACATTAGAAAAGTATTCAAGATTCCTTTAGTAGATGCCTCCATGGTTTACTAGTTCCATTTCCCATAACACTGGGTGCCAGAGTCAGGGAGGAAAAAACATGAGGTTTAAGAGAGCAGAAAATGATCTTTATGACAAAGCAGGAGAAAACTGCAAATTGAACGAAATGTGCATCATGCTCGTAATAGAATGAAATTATTTGGAAGAAATCTACGGTGGAATCCATTTTTCACAGACGCATAGAAAAAGTCATTGTTACTGAGTAGGTGGGAAACTCCTGTCAAAGTGCAATGATTGTATCAGGAAATTCAGCAGCTACAGGGAGTTAGTTGCTTGAATAATGGTCCATATAGTATCATACTGTAATTATAGCATCCTTTCTCCAATCTAACACTGTGAGGTTGGAAAAACTCTGGTTCTTTACTGCGTTAGCTTGCATTTGTTCATTCATATTATGTTAACAAGGGGGCTGTCCTTTGGGTATGCTGCTTTTCCTCCCTAATGCATCCTCCTTTTGATTAAATTCTAAGTCTTTGTACTGTCTTATTTTTTTTTAATCTTTGTATTGTGCCTGAATGTTTTAGGCACTATTCTTGTCACTGTCAATAAAAAATGACAATGGGAAGTAACTTGTCTGAGCCAAACTGAAAGTTTTCACAAGGGAACGTTCCTCTCTGAGTGAGGGTGGGGGAATCAAAATCCAGTCATACTAAAGACTGGAGGCTATTCTTTATTGTTTGTGTGTGTGTGTTGAGAGGGATACATTTTGCTGCCAGTTTTATTGGGGGAAGCAACACCACCATCTTGTTTTTCCCCCTTTTGCAACAGCAACATAATTCCTTCACTTGCAGTAGCACATTTACCACATCCCCCATCATGCTCAACGATAACATCATTTCATGTGTTGCAGGGATACAATGGTAACTGTCACAAAAAAAAAACAGGCTGGCTCTCATAGGTACCTCACTCCCCTTTCCCCGCTTATAATATTCTGGTGCAATGGTACATAGAAGGCATTATGGGGGGGAAAGAAAATGGCAGCTGGAACATCCCAGGAGGAAGTCTGCTGTTGCATCCTAATGGCAGCATCTGTAATAGGAATGCAGCCTACCATCATCCTCCTTTGATAAAAGTGAGCACTGGATAAAATTGGTGTTGAATTCTGTGGCTCTTCAGGAAAGAATCTGAAAAAATGTCTTCTAATTCAACAAATGAATTAGTTTGAGTGTTGAACGGGGACTCTGGGAGACCATGGTTTGAATCCCCATCCAGCCATGAAACCTACATGGGCAAGTCACACTCTCTCAGCCTCAAAAGAACACAGTGGCAAACCTCTGCTGAACAAATGTTGCCAAGAAAACTGCCTGATAGGCTCACCTTAGGGTCACCATAACTTGAAGGCAATAACAGCAGCAAGCAAGATAAATCTGCTCCCTGGGCAGACAAATCTTTCTGCTACATCTCACCTTTTCTCACCCTGTCTTTAAAGAAATTTGTCATTTTTGATAAATTATTTTTTTAAAAAAAGCCAAACAAACCAAATGAAATTCTTGCACATAATCTGTGTGGCAGCTGAAACTTGATATACAAAGTACCTTCCATGACTTGCTTATTTTGTTTGATTTAATACAGCTGAATCTAACACGAGGTTTTCACTGAAACGAGTCCAAACCAAAGGGAGAAGAAACCAAAGTGTTGCTGCACTATATTTCACTAAGTACAAATACCAAAAACCAATAAAATACTGCAAAAATAGGTCACCTCACAGGAATTGTACTGTAAATTGCATAGAGTAGTAAGATGGAAATAAATCCTCTTCTCAAATGATTAATCCGTGGCAATTATATATATATATATATATATATATATATTTCCAGTCGGGTGGAGGATGGCACAGGTAGCAGACGGCTACCTCCAGAGTTTTAGATCCATTTTGACTATGTAGTCTTCTTTGGTTGTATTAATTTCATCTCAGTTCTGGATATTCAAATTAGGAAGATAATGTTTCAAACTTGCTTTTCTGTAATTCTCTGTTTTAGCCCATATCCAGCTTCCTTGCAGCAAAACCAGTGATAAGCTGGATATAGACTAAAACAGAGAATTACAGAAAAGTTTGAAACCTTATCTTCCTAATTTGGGAGATTTGGAGTGGCTACCAGGAGCCTATGTGTTCTTGGACGAACCATACATAGGACTGGTGTAAATAAAAAAAATGGAAAAAGTAGCTCCAACCATGTCAAGATCCCTATTGCTGGAAGATTAGAAGGTGATATGTTTTAGAATTAAATTCTAAAGAATTAAATTATTTTTTAAATTGCCATGGCTCAATGTTATGGGTTTCTGGGATTTGTAGTTTTGTGCGCTATTTAGCCTTCTCTGTCAGAGAGCTCCAGTGCCACAACAAACTACAAATCCCAGGATTCCACAGGATGGAGCCACGGCAGTAAAAGTGGTGTCAAACTGCATTAATTCTGCAGTGTGGCACCAGCATTTTTAGGCAATAGGGCATTTTGTGTTGTGTGTGTCAATGCATATGTGGACAACTGAGCATGGTGGAGTACAAAGTGATTCATATAACAATTGTGAACTTTTTCATTACAATTTTTACATCATTTTTGCACTAAATCATAATCCAAAATTGTGGCTGTCTCTAATGTGAAGGTTGCAGTTTTCATATTTATTGGCTGATAATTTTAATATTGTCATGTTTCTTAGGTGTGGACAAATCAATTAATGATAAGTGTTTAAGATATGTTGTCTGTACATCCTTCCATTTCTTCATGTCTGGTAGGTAGAAGCTGCAAATGACAGATGTAACAAATAAGTAAACTAATAGATTTTGTTCACATGAAAGTGTGATTGCATGGCATTTCTTTGAAATATAAAAATAAACAAACAACTCTGGGATTTTAACCGAGTACAATATTGTTTTTCTCAAGGATACACACTCTGAGGAATTTACACCTACATATTGTATCACTCTGAAGTATAACTACATTTATCTGAAATGGAAGGAAATATAACATTTTGAATTGGCTGGTAAGTGTTACACACACAAATGGAAATGAGCATAGTGCTAACCTTGGGAAAGAGCAAGAATGCAATCATTTCCAAAGTCACTTCGGTAACAGCCAGAGTAATAGACTTTTTACTTATTCACCTCATTGTTTGAATACACACCAAATTCAATTATGCCCTTTAGATATAACCTTTAATATATATACTTTTTTGGGGAGTTAGGTGCTGACATTTGTCTGGCTTCCTCAATATGATTTCACAGTTGTTAAAAAAAGGAAAGATCTGTGAATTTTTAACCTTGCACCGATAGAAAATAATTACTCTATTAAACTAGTTTTGGGGTTAAATGTCACAGAAGACAGCCATAAAAATAAAATATATGGGGGATTGTATTAAGCATGATACTGTATCCAAGAGAAAACATCATACCTGCATTGGGGATTTCTTTTTTCATTAAAGCATTATACTCGTAGTTATGAAGACATCACAGTAAAACTTTGTAATAAAGTACATAACCCCTACAAGAATGGTGCGTGGGTATGACGGTATGACTGATCCCACCTTCTAAAAAAACAAAACAAAACAAAACATAAACTTTTATAGTGTACCTACAAGTCAAGATAGGGATGCATATCTTGACTTGATTAATCCTCATGTGGTAAATGAGAAAACGTGTGTGTGTGGGGGGGGGGGATTTTTCTGTGAGACAGCAAGGGTGTTTTTGATCAAAGTTGGAGAGATTTTATATATGTTTGAGATGGATTTTTATGCATAGTTGCAAATACGCAAAATATAAAACGATGATATATGTCACTTTGTTGCATGGACTTTTAAAAAGTTGTAGTGTGGAATGGGTTTTTTAAAATGCCATTTAGAGTGGGGCATTTGGAATTCTTAGCCAGAGAGCTCTCGGACCCCACTAAACTACAAATCTCAGAATTCCTCAGCACATTGCCATGGCAGTTACAGTGGAATTTTTAAAATGCAGTATGATAAGGAAATCAGTATATGGAAGCTTCTGACAAACAAAATGTTTGGCCATTAAACTCTTTGTTTTTGTTGCTGTGGCTGTGGCAGACTGGCATGGGTACTTTTCTGAAATCGTTACAAGTATGGAAAAGTATGGTCATGTCCACATGGGCCAGAATACGCCAGGAGCAGCCAGTGGCTAATAAAATGAAAAGTAAAATAAGCCACACAGCTTCAAGAATCCACAATTGTGATTAAACATAATCACTTCTCATTACCCACAGATAATCCCTGTAGACCCCATTCTCTAGGGTATTTGCCATGGTTTCCAAGATGAAGAAAATCATTCTAGATCATAGGAACCAATTTCTTGACAAGGGTGGTGAAGTTGTCAATCTTATGGTAAGGGTAGTAATATATTTGGCACGTATAACTCCCAACATTTGTAAGTATTCTGTTCATTGAGATTCTCACCAGCTGTTTTTTTTTAAAAAAATAAAAATAAAATATTCCTCATGCCCTGTGAAATTTTGTTGGAATTAATGCTGTCTCTCATGTTCTGTGTTGGGAGCCTGCAAATTGCATTTTTGTGGTGTGTGTGTGGGAGTTCTTTCCACTGTAGTTTCCTAAATGTCCCTGAATATGATGCTAAGGGTCAAAGCCTATGTGCAATTAGTGTATATAAGTTGACCTCATGTATAAATCAAGGTTTGGGGGCCAAAATTATGGATTTTGATATGACTCATGCATGAATCAAGGGTTAAATTATTGGTATGTGACAAATGATTTAAAGGATGGAGCAAAGGAAAACAATGCCAAAGAACTTACAAACGTCCAGCAGGCATAACTGGGAACTAAAGGCTGGGAGGATGAAAGTGTGTTTGTGCATGGGTGTGTGTCAGTGCTTCTAGTATAGATTAAGCTCTTGCCTTTTACCTTTTTTTTTTTTTTTTTTTGGATAAGAGTCAAAGTACAGTATTTACATTGACCTGTGGATACGTCAGCTCAGGTTTTGGGGTCAATTTTTTGACTAAAATTTCTGGACTCAGTCATGAGTATATACAGTAAGTTAAAACAACATGCAGATATCTTACAGTGGCACACACTATGTATACAGTTTATACACTCATATGTAGCTTTGTCCTCTTCTGGAAAAAATCTTAGAGGTGCCTTTGTTCACATAAGGTAAGCAAATAAAATTAATGGGTGTGCCCGAAGATCTAATTTGACTGCCTTAATTATATGGCTATTTACCTTTCTAGTACACGTGTCCTTTTTCTATATATGTAGTTGATGTTATCCAAAATTTGTGAGCTGGATTGTAGAAACAAGAAAACCATATGGACCTGTGCATAAGAATGTAATCATTTTGGTGTTTATCTCCAATCAGTTCTTTCATTGCAGCTAATCTCCATAGGCTGAGAGGAGATGCATGAACAAGGGTGTGCTATGAGGAGATAACTGGAAAAGAATAGAAATGAAAGGCAAGAAAGGAGTTTCTCTTTTGCAGTGAGATTGACTTCAAGTTCTTCCTTTATTTGTGTGGAAGAAAAGAGATAGCATGAGAGCTTAAACCCACACTTACCTACCAGATAGAGAGAGTCCCAAAGAAACTTAGATCTGGGTGTCTACAAAAACTGTTGCTTAGCTGTGAGAGTGGTTGCAAATTTACCTGCTGCAGCCACAGTAAGAGATACTTAGACCACAGTGTAGCCCCTAATGTGACTGCCCTGGAAAAGTGCCCAACCCCTGAAGTAAAGAGCCAATGATAACTTTAGTAGGATAGCCACTGACTCCACATACACGACACATGATATCACCACAAAACAGACAGAATGCAGGGCCAAGTTGTGTTTAAGTCACCATCTTCCCTGGCAAACAAGATGAAATCCTCCTACTGTGGCTTCCTGCCATGTCCTTAATAGGTAGTGTGAAGCAGCTGTTGGCATCTGAGAAGAGGGCATATCAAACAATATGTATTTCAATTGCTCTATCTTGTTTTCTATGCCTGCTGTTATGACAGCTTTTCTAAGTAAACAAGTCACTTCTGCAGTCAAAAAATGAGAAGGAAATGCTCCCTAAGCAAATTATGGTAACTGCAGTCCCCAAAATTAACTTTCTTCAAACTCTGCTATTACAATATTAAAGTTTTAAGAAGACTGAGCTGAGCTGCTATTTGGCATGCTGAATGCTACATGACTAACAGTACGCTGTACTTCCCTGCCCTATTTGCAGATACCAGGGATTAAACCTGAGACCTTCTGTATGTAAATTGTGAACTTTGCCACCAAACTATGTAGCCAGCTCCATTCAGGTTGCCTCTTTAGGAACACTGAAGCATCTTTGTTCCACCCCTCCATCTCATATACAAATATAATACTGACAAGTCAGGTCATCTTCATCTGACTAGTCTGTCTTCCCTTGTTCAATATGTATTTCAGCTCCCCTATCTTGCTTTCTGTGCATGTTCAAAGGCCACTGTTATTGCAGCTCCTATCAACTAACAGCTCACTTTTGCAGTGAGATGAGTGGGAGAACAAGCAGAAAATTATATACATTTTTTTCTGTTGCGCTCCTTCTGGAATACTAATAAGGTGAAGCTGACAAGAGTTACCAGCATACTCTGGTTGCTAATGAATTCCTATAATGCATTATGTACCTGAGCTCTAAAGAAAAGGATAAGCAGATGAGCTGAAAATCCAGTTTCCAAGGAGACAGCCTTGGAAACATGTGAGAAATTTTTAACTAGGTATCATCGGCCTCCATACCCTGGCATTTCAATGGTTCCCTTCTGGTCTTTTTAAAAGCAGCAGTAAAGAAAACAATATCTGAAGACTGTTATGCCCTTAGGGACTTATTCCAAGCCATAGGATTGTACACTTTTCTTGGATTTACCCCCCCCCCCCCCCCCATTTTTATATGGCTTGAGGGAGGGCATATGTTGCTCAGTGTTCAGAAGTAACATTAAATTTGCCAGATGGGTACTTATCACATAGGCCAACAAGAGTTAGCAACGTACATATTGTCACGCTTTCAGCTCCATATTATTAAACTATCTCCACTTGCTTCCCTTTGTATTCTCTCTGCTACATGCACATCCATGTGATACTATGTAATTTTCTTCTCCTTTCACTTTCTGAATATGTTTTTTTCTGTCATGTTACATGTCAGGATCTAAAAATATGCCAAACTTAATTGTACAAGGTTCTTGTTTATAGCACTGAACTTGTTCCAAGCCAGTATTCCAAACTGTTTGTGGGATTTGGTCTTCTTCTTCTTCTTAAGTCCTTATGGAATTTTTACATATTTCTGTGTATATTTTCAAACTGGATATGTGTTTTTTGCAAATTTGTAAACTATGCACATTTTTCTAGTGTTTTTGTTTTTTCATTGGTGAATTTTATTACAAGCCCCAAAATGTATTTCCAGTTGATATTTGAGTCTGTTTTCAGGTTTTGGAGGTGAAAATGAAGCAGGCTGACTTTGAAAGATGAAGTCATCAAATTTCTCATCAGTTTGTACTGTAGCTTTGTTGCCATCTTCTTAGAAAGAACAATTAATTCTCTCCATCGAAATCATTCTCAACAATGCACTTTTCTGGAATACTGTCAGCACACTCAATTCTTCATGTTCTGCAACTACATGCTGCAATTATGTGCCTTCAAATTGACTCTGACTCATGGTGTTTTCTGGCAAGATTTACTCAGAAGAGGCTTGCCGTTTCCTTCCTTTTAGGCTGAGAGAGTGTAAGTTTCCCATGATAGCCTATGGCCAAGCAGGGATTCAGACCTTGGTTTTCCAGAGTCCTATTCTAACATCCGAACCACTAAACCATGTTGGATACAAACAATTATCAATCCACTGTTTTCATCCTTTCAGTTTTCTTTTTATAACCACTATCTTAAGTCTGCACAAGTGACTGTTCAAGTTGAAGGTAGCCCACCAAGCCGAGGGTAGCTCACCATCTGAAGACAGCCAAAATTCTGGTCGGTAGGCAGCTTTGTTGGCTTAGTACACAATGATATATAGATGGGCTACCCCATTATGAAGGCCATACATGTTAATCAACTTTTGAGTGAGTGAGTGAATAAGTGAGGTCCAAAATGCACTGCAGAAATAATCCCGTTTGAGACCACTTTAACTGTCCTGGCTCAGTGCTAGGGAATCCGGGAGCTGTAGTTTATTGTGCCCTCAGAGCTCTCTGACAGAGAATGCTAAACGTCTCACAAAACTACAGCTTCCAGCATTCCCTAGCATTGATCCAGGGCAGTTAAAGTGGTCTTAAACTGGATTATTTCTGCAGTGTGTTTGGACACGAGTGTAAATATATGCAATATATTCAAGTCACCCATCAATTTATGGCAATCCCATAATTTCATAGAGTTTTCTTAGGCGAGGTGTACACAGAGGTAATTGGTCATTGCCCTACTCTGAAATATAGCCTAGTGCTCCTGGTAATCTTTGGCAGTCTTTCATCAAAATACTAAGCTAGCCTGACACTGCTTAGCTTCCAAAATCAGATGGGATCCAGTGTTTTCAGAGTATTCAGTCAGGTAAATGCATGTGCTGCGTACATTATATATTCTGGCCACCACTGCATTTATTAAAAGCCACCCAGTTGAGAGCAGTGAACTATTTATTTTGTTGAAACAGAAAATGAAGTACAAATACATAGAGAAGATGTTTATTGGAAGAATAACTATCCCACTATTTGTTTGATTAATACTGAATAAAGAATACGTTTTCAAAATGGGAATAGTTTAATGTTGAACTATGCCAAATTATCATAGCAAAATACTTGCATTGCTTGACACTATAAGAATGTTTGATTCTGCCTTCTTTAAAGCTCTTATATAGTTTGCAGCCATATCTATTTATTGAATGCTTTGTCTCATGGAGTTTAAGGGGACTGATTCATTTATTAGTGTGCCTGAGAAACCAGTCTTACTGTGACACCAAGACAAAGAGTTGTAGAGTGAAAGACGACAGAGCTGTAGCTGACTTCCTAATGCAATCCTTTCTTTTGTACACTAGTCTAAATCTAATTACTAGTTACAACTAGAGTAAACCCATTAAATCAACTTAACTTAAATAGGTTTTGACTTATTGCTTTTTTACAAAAAGTTTGTGGGTCTTCTCTAGCTGGGAATAGAGTAGATTTAAAATGATTTGCTACTCACATAAATATATTATTTAGAATGATATCCTATTGATTTGATCATATGAAACTTTATGGAACAGACCATTGCTCTGTAACATTCAGTACTGCTTATTCTGACCAATAGTAATCCTCCAAGGTCTCAGCCAGGGATGCTCTCAGAAATCCTTTTTCCAGAGATAGTCATGACTGAATTTGGAAAAATCAGTATACATCACTATTTCTTTATGAAATTTGCTTCCACATAAGTATCCTTAGTATCATAACCTTGCACCTCAAGCTTACAGACACAGCAATAAGGAATGATTCATATATGAAACTGGTTTCTTTGAGTAAATGAAAAGCAATATAAACCCAGGATATATGAAAACTCATAAACTACCCACTAACTACAATACCACCTGCATGCATCTGAGGTCCTTCCACTGCTCCCAAGACCCTCAGAAGTATAGTCAGTAGTAACAAGAGAAAGATCTTCTCTGTTGTGAGATGCCCAGTTTGTAGAATGTCTTGCACTCAAGCAGCCTTTTTGTTGAGTCGCCACTGCATTCTGCAGCTTCCTTCCTTTCTTTTTTTCAGTAGGACTTTGGTCTGTTCAATGTGTAGATATTCTTTGTGCTCTTATAAATGGGGGAAGGTACTGTTAATCTGATTCTGTATTATGGTAGTTCTAGTATGTTGTGGAAAATCAGAGAGAACAGATTGGGAGAAACAAGCATTGAGTAAAGCAGGAATGGGGTGCCTGCAAGATATGTGCAGTGCCCACATTCCTATTTTGTGTCCCTCAATATGCCCCCAAGGTTTTAGAATTGGTGGCAGTGGATCCTTTGATCCGTCCCACCAATATTAGTGTGACATCTTCATTTTTCTTCCCTATCTTTAACTTCTAGTTAATTTTCTGCAGTCTCTCTTAGGACTCCATTATACAAAGGGGACAGTCTAACATCTCGCTACAACAGAGAAGGCCAGTTTTGGTAGCAACTGTAGCAACAGTTGTTCAGCCATTTGGACACAACTACATACAAATAAAGCAGACCTATGTGAGGTGAAAATATCCTGAAGGCACCAGATCCTATCTGCTCTTGGAAGCTAAGCAGGGCCAGATGCTGTTAGTACTTGGGTGGGAAACCACCAGGACATAACAGGTGCTATAGGCTATTTTTCAGAGGTACTGGGAAACCACCTTTGGGTATTTCTTGTCTAAGAAACTCCAATGAAATTAATAGGGTCACCATAAGTCAACAGGCAACATGAAGGTGCATACATACATAAGGTGGCTCTAAATTTCATTGCAAGAGATGACTGAAATGAAAGGCTTGCCTCCTTTGCCAGAGACTTTGTTTGGGTGCACTTTTCTTGGGATAGAACATAATAACAATTCCTCCCAGTATTATGTCATCCCTATTTCTTTCACTCTTTTTTTTTTGTGTAAACCCCAGCAGACTACTCTTCAATACCTCAGAAAAGTTCACTACTGCAGCCAGCCCTCTGTATCCATAGATTCAACCACCCACAGCTTGAAAATATTGAAAAAAAGAAAAAGAAAAAAAGAAAAAAGACACAAATTCCAAAAAGAAAACCTGGATTTTGCTACTGTTTTCACTATATCATTGTATTTAATGGAACTTGAGCATCCATAGATTTTGTTATCCACTGGTGGTGGTGGTGAGCTGGAACCAAACTCCAGGGGATACCAAAACACAGTCAGCTCTCACAACTATATGGTGCCAACAAAAGGATGCAGATTGTTGTGGTTGTCATTGTTACTTTTACATAGTTCACAACTACTTTAGTGCCCCTAATATGAACCCCCATAATAATCAGTTTGTGAAATTCTTATTTTTAACAGAAAAAGTCCTTTGTGCTGAGGATGGGAAATCCTTTTTGGCTGTAGAAACAAAATATCATTAGAAATGTCAAAAAAAAAAAAAAACCTTTTGCATTACAGTTGTATCATGAGTACCAATGTGATCCAATTGAAATGAAATTAAAGCTCCCTGACTCCAATCCATATTCAACATAATCTATTGTGAAAATGCCATGAAGCAAATTTTATTTTGTCATATTAAAGAGCCTGTTTAATTCAATCATGTTGTCTTATAGGAGCAGCTTGACTCCAGCTGGGTATACAAAGTTTTGTTTAAACAAATAATACCAAAATCTTTGCAAAACTTTTAATTTACAAAACCCTTTACAGTTTTATGTTCTCTCATTCCCCAAGAAACTGTGTGATAGTTATTTTTTTGTTCTAGAGTTTGGGGCCATGTTGGGAATTTTACTCAAAATAAATAACTTTTCCAATCTATTTATCATTTCCATTTTAAAGACCAAACTGAAGAACAGCAACTCATCAGAAATTCTAGGATGGAAAGAGAATATGTACCCACATTACAGTGCTACCATAGGTCAGTGACATAATATATACTTTGTATTACAGAAAATCTCAGGTTTGAGTCACAGCTATGAATTATGAAAAGAATTAGCTTGAAAACAGAGCCCAGGTGATAGTGGTAATGATCTTCAACACATACAAGGCTAGATGGATCAATAGTCTAAGATGTCTTCATATGTATCAAGAACCAAGATCAACTTTCTGTCCGCTGGGATACTAATAAGCCATTTATATGCCAGTCTATAAAGCAGTTACAGAAACATTTTCACTATGGCATAGAAATACATCATCTTGATAATTTATATATGAATGGGTCCGTTTATTCCTGAGCCATATCAATTTCATATGTATTCATTAATTGATCCATTCCATCCTATTTTTTGTATTTCAAAAAACAATCTGCAGAGATTCATGTCTGTATATTTTCTCTCTGCATCCATATTTTATTTCAAAATCCTTGTGTTGTATGCTTTTTGACATATCTGAACTGAGAAATGCATCACATGAAATTTGAAGGACAATTGCATACTGAACTACACATTAGCCCTGGAAGTACAGATCAGGTATGTTTGTGTTGAAATGTGGTATAAGAACAATCCTTGGGTATCCCTAAGTTCCGGTCACATAAAGCTTTCCAGCCACATTTCTACAGTTCCATAGTTGGTATGGCTGGAGATATTTAGAAAAGACAAAGGCCCTGTTTCAGACCTATAGGGTTCATTCCTCAAAAAAAGAAATGACTGTCTGATCACTTCTGGTTTTGAAAAAAAATGGGGCGTATTTGCCTGAACCAGGTGAGGAGAAGATAAAAATGGTATGAGTCTTCAGGGGAAGCTATTGAGATGCTCATGTCTTCTGAAACAGGGAATTATGGAGAGGGATCAACAATGAAGAGTTGCAGACCTCTTTTGAGGGGCCACTGTTGCCTGCTAAGCCTTGACAGTTGCCCACCTCTATTCTTAATATTAAGCAGAAATTACCAAAAATCCCATATTGTACTATGGCATTGTGCACCTGGAGCATTAGAAAGAAGATTGTTGCCTGGTGCAACTTTCCAGTGGCTCCAGTACTGCATTAGCAATGTTTGAACTGGGACCAACTCTCAACTACTCTTATTCCTTGTCATACTTTAATGTAATAATGTCAACATTTACCACTTCTAGGGGGAAAATTGTTGACAGCTTAAAGGCACTTGGGAGCTATAACAGAAAACACTTTTTAGTGACAGCTTACAGCTTCCCAAGTGAAATAGCTGGAAGCATATTCTGTTCTGGCAAAGGCCTTGAAATTCCTGTCTCTCATGCTTAGGATATTGTGTTATTGAAATACAGTTAAGATGCAGATACTTTGAACACCAAGGAATGAAGTGGAAGTAAGAATGATTTCTAGAATTGTAGTTTGTGGCTTTAAGAGCTACAGAGTGTTATTGCATATCCCTTATTTTGAATTCTGAAGTTTGAAATACTCCAAAATCAAAAACTTTTTGAGCCAGGTACCTGCACTGTACTGGAGAGAAATGTGGCTGAAAAGAAATGGAAGGAACTGTGAAATGATGAGATGTGGATTCATACCAAGCACTACACTTGGATTTCCATCATTTCATTGCTCTTCAGTTTCTCCTCAGATTCATTGTGCCTCATTATGTATGTGCAAACACAGGTATTCCAAAACCTAGAAACATTCAAAATACAGAACACTTCTAGTCCCAAGTAATTCAGGTCAGGGATACTCAACCACTCAACCAGTACCTATTCTTAATCAATTCACCTTCAGCAGCAAAACATGGCTCCAATGTTTGTGAAGTGACAAATCTGCTCTGAATTTTAATCAGAATTGAGAGGTGCTGAACCAATTTTGGGTATGGGTTGAACACCTCATATAGCTCCTTTGAGGTTCAGAAGAAAGCTGCCTCACTAAAGTGGAAGCAGCTAATCACCACCACATTCAAAGTATTACATTGGACAAGTTTTGTCATCAAATGCTAGGAGATGCATCTGAGGCCTCATCACTCTGAACACTATGCCCACACCTATAATTTCATCATTTATCTACACATGTGTGTGTAATGTTCAGAATTATGAAGCTGCAGATGCTCTTGCCACTTTCTCCAAAAAAGAATATTTCAAAACAAAAACTGATTTTGAAATTTCTTCCAACCCATTTAGAGTCCTATGCAGTGGAGGTATTGTCATATTATACCACACACATAACATTGTTATTTTTAATAAAAACCTACACGTAAGCTGTCAAGTGAACTGTAAGATGCTTTCAAGATTTTGAACTGAGGGACTCTGTGTGTGTGTGTGTTTGATACATGTTTTGCTGCCCAACCCCAGAAATAATGAGTCAAGACACAAGACTGGGATGAAAACAGGACCATTTATTAATTGACTTAGTTTTTGATTTCTTAACAGTGCTGCATTTAATTCAGAAAACAACCAAGTGTGGAAGAAGCTGCAGATGGAGTATTTCCCCAGACTACCTCTACAGCTTATTTGGACAATATTTGGGTCATTCGTTGGCCAGCCTGCATCAAGAAGACTAGCCAGAAAGTTCCTCTTCCAATCTGCAATCCCCCAAATTGCAAGGCCTAAAGAGGTGGTTCCAGGAACGTCCCTTCCACCCAAATGGTGTCCAAGGTGTTCGTCGAAATATAATTCAATTATTTATGCACACTGAATTAGAATTGAAGTATTTATGCCAAATTGTTTCCTATTTAGACTCCTCCCAAGCCAATTTCCCATATGCCGCCTGGACATAGTATGAGGTAGGTGAAAAACCCATGGAAAAGGGAAAAAATTCCTACCCAGCCCCTAAACGACCAAGAAAGCTTCACGCTATACCAGCAGTGGGTGGTTGGGTCAATTTAAGTAGGCGCAATGTAGCCTTGGGAGTGGCTGGCACTAACTTGCCTATAGGCTCTGCCCTTCCAAAGCCTCACGGCATGGCATAACTGTCATGGCATGATCTTAAACCAGCCTGTCTCATTTCAGGGGAGGGCAGCAAATAACCCATTCCAACTCCAACTCCTCTGTCAAGGAGGGGAGTGGCCATTACATAAATGAATGACAAACTGTATCCAAAAGCTTTCTGCAGCATGAAGCAGACATGGTTGCGGTAACTTATTTTATTCTTTTTTATGAAGCCTATTCACTTAAAAACCCCTGTACAATTAAAAACAAACAAACCAGGAAGAGAAAAATTAATAATTCATTGCATGCACACAAGTCACATCAAGTAAATTGTCAACTGGCTAACATCCTGTACTCACGATGAATTGACAGTGATTTTCAGATGGGTACAGTGCATCCCAAAACAAGGATAATATCTATAAATTTATTTCAATCAAATTCAGGGGAGGTACTGCTACTCTTTTCCTTTCATATGCAGCCAACTTATTCCAAGCAACCATATACAACTTTAGGAATGTAATTCTTGTCTAATTTTGTCCTTGAAAGAAGCAACGAGGACTTTTAGCAGTTTTCATACCACTGAGAGAATGTCTTTGAAAGCTAAGGAGTTTTGCAGTGTGGAATTTGTTCTGTGTAAATGTCACACTTAGTCTTCCCCCACAGAAAGCACCATTTTTTGCTCATGAAAAACAACATGTTGCTGTCTCTTGCACAGAGTATGTTTTTTTTCTATGCAATAAAATAAAAATTAAACAAATTTTACACAGATTAAGTCCCAAACTGCACAGATTTTCACCAGTCTAGGATTCCCCCTGTCAGGGTTATTTGATTCTTGGGGGGAAATTTTTTTTTACTACTTTCCAAATATTCCTTCCATTTCTATGCAACTTCTTTATGGTTATGGACATAAAGATTTAGAAAAACATTTCTAAAGATTCCCTTTAGAAATCTCAGTAATCCTTTGTTGTTGTTAACTGCAAGTTGACTTTGACCCATGGCGACCCTATGCATGAGAGACCTCCAAGTCCTCCTATGCTCAACCACCCTACTCAACTCCTTAGTCTCATGGCTTTGGCTTCTCTGATTGAGTTTGTCCATTTGGAATGCAGTCTTGCTTTGTTCCTATTGACTCTAATTCTCCAAGCAGTAAAGTCTTTTTTGTGAGTCCTTTCTTCTCACAATATGGCCAAGATACAACCATAATGACTACAAAATAGTCATCTTTGCTTTTAGGGAGCGCTCAGACACGATCTGCAACTGAGTCCATCCACTGGTCTTTTTGTGGTTCACAGTATTCTCAGAACTCTCCTCCAGCACCACATAGCAAATGAGTTGATTTTCTTCCCGCCAGCTTTCTTTCAGCTTTCAAAACCATACACAGAAATGGGAAATACAATGGCATGAACAAACCTAATTTTGGTACTTAATGATATATCATTACACTTCAGGATCTTGTCTAGTTCCTTCATAGCTGCCCTTCCAAGTCCTAATTTTCTTCTGATTTCTTAACTGCAAGTCTACACTCTGATGGATGATTGAGCCAAAGTATGGAAAACCCTGAACAATTTGAATCTCTTCATCATATACTTTAAAATTATATAGATCATATGTGGTCATAATTTTTGTTTCTTGATGTTCAGCTTATATGCTACCTTTGCATTTTCTGCCTTGACCTTCTTCAATAATCTTTCCATTTGTTGTTGTTAACTTTCCTCAAGTCGATCTCAACCCATGGTGACCCTGTGGATGAGACATTTCCAAGACTCCATATTCTGCACTGCTCTGCTTAGTTCCTGTAAATTCACACCCATTCCCTCCTTAATAGAGTCCATCCATCTAGCATGCAGCCTTCCTTTCTTTCTACTTCCCTCCACCTTTCCTAGCATTATTTTTCCCCCCAATAGGTTGTGCCTATTGTGCCTCATTATGTGGTTGAAATACAATAGCCTAAGTTTTGTCATTTTGACTTCCATGGAGATTTCTGGCTTGATCTGTTCCAGGATCCATTTGTCTGCCTTTTTGGCTTTTCACAGAACCCTCAGCACGCTTCTCCAGTACCACATCTCAATTTTCTTCCTATCTTCTTTCTTTCCCATCCAGCTCTCACATCTATACATGGTAATGGGGAATACTATGGCTTATATGATTCCAACTTTTGTGTTCAGTTGTACAGTCTGCCCTCCATATCCATAGACTTGATATGTGCAGATTTCAGCATCCATGCATGAATACCATGGACTGACTAAAGTACAAATGAATGGGTCCAAAAGCAAATCAGGGCCGAACAGTCCCTAGAAGCCAGGATAACTAAACTGAGACTATCATTCTTTGCACATGTCATGAGAAGACATGCTTAAGAAGTTAGAAGGTAGTAGTAGTAGGAAGAGGAAGACTACATTACAGGTGGATAGACTCATTCAAGGAACTATGGGGCTATACAGACCAGCACTTTGTGCTGGCTTGTAGGCAGAGCTACAGTGCAGCGTCCGCATGCTGGATGCTGTGACTCCATCTCCATTTCATCATGACACCACACACCCTTGTAGATGGCATGTGGCATCATGGCACAGCCCTGGCGCTACATCTAGATGATGCCATGATGAAAGGGCATCATCACGCTGCGCGGTCGCAGTTATGATCCTCTTTAGAGGATGTAAAAAGGAGTTAGATTTTCTGGCTTCTTTTTGTGCTCTCTCGAGACTGGATTGGTGCTGTGGCATATGGTTGCTGCAGCACCAATCTGTCCAGTAAAAGGGCGGTTTGATGCTGCTCCATCTGTACAGCCCCTATGGCTCTTAGTCTACAAGACCTGAGCAGGGCTGTTGATGATAGGGTGACTCTTACTCCTTGAGTTACCATAAGTCAAAGTTGACTTGATGGCAATTAACAACAATAGATGTTTATCATGGAGAAGACAAGACTGAACAGTGACATGATAGCCATCTTTAAATATATTAACAGCTGTCATGTAGAAGATAGAGCAAGCTTGTTTTCTGCTATGTTGTTTGATGTGATTATACTCCCTTCCATTAATCCATCTTTTAGAAAAGGTTCTGTGCTTGATAGGGTTGCCAAGTGAGATAACGGACAGGGCTCTAGTACCTTTAAGGGTTGTGCCAAATATAAAATTTCTTCAGTGTTTACATGCATGACAAGCCACACTGCCTGAAAGTTCCTCTTATACACATCAATTAAAGGGCTATGACACTCTGATACTTACTTCAGCTGGCAACCCTAGTGCTTGATAAGTTCTATCATTTTGATGTTCCACATAATAAGAAGCAGAAACATCAGGTTTTTGCTCCCTAGTTCTTGGGTCTATGAGTTCAAGAAGTTATTCTATTCCAATGAGATGCAATTCTCTGCTAAACAGACACATAACGCCTGCAGGGAAGTACAACTTTCAAGGAAAGGCAAAGGATTTATAGCAGATTGAGCCACCACTGAGTTGTTTTTGCTCCAGCTGAGGTTTAGCATTGAAACCATCCCAACAACTACACAATTTCTGAAAGCTGTAAAGAGACAGCTTTTATTTACAGACACATTATACTTACTAAGCTTCTTCTCTACCTGCATGGCTAAACAAAGTCTTCTAATACCAAAAGTAGATGAATAATGCAACCTATATGGATTCTTTTGCAAAGGCAAAAGCTCCCCCCCCCACCCCCCCCCCCCACCTTTGCTGGCCATGAAACGTTTGGGACACAAAATCAAGGCAAGGCAGTAAACATTTTTTCTCATTTGTTAAAGAAAAAGGCAATTTCATTGTGATCTAGCCATATCTGTTTTGTGCAAAGCTACAAGCCCCCTTGTAGGCAGATCAATGTGAGTCCTTTGAGAAGTCTCTGTGCTGACATATCTGGAGATTAACCTGGATGCTCTAAAATGTAAAACATGCTACTGATTGCAAATTTTTAGCTAGGATGGCTTTTACAATCAAGGTAGCCTTTGCCTACATCACTTCCCTTTGCCACCATTTTGAACTCAGCTTTAACATGTCAAAGTAGATTCTGTCCTGTGACCATCCTTCTCATTTCCTCTCCTAAAATGGCTTTTAACACCCGTGCCTGACAAAGGAGTCTATGAGCTTCACTGTCTTGCATAATGTGTTCCATGCCTTGGTTGGCCTAATAGATATATCATGACAATGTGATGTGTGTTGGTGTTTGTTTGTTTGTTTGTTTTAAAAAAATCCTCTGTTTTTCAATGTTGATGTAATTTCACATTTTTTTCTATTCATTTATAAGTTTTATGGTTCATAATACAACATGTATAACAAAACTTTACAAAATATTATCATTATTAGATTATATACTTTTCACACACCCCTTTCATCTGTCCTCCCCCTCTGATGGCTATGACCACATAAATTAGCACCCAGTATCCATAATGTGGAATATCTTATTAATAATTTCTCTAACTTTGCTATACCCCCTTTCAACTTTAACTTTCTCAACCCCATTTTTTCCACCAGACCATTTCATTCATTTGACCATTATGCTTCCATTTTCTTTCCCTTAGATATTCAAATAAAAGATATTCTGCAATATAATGTGACTGATTCCACCCCCAAATATTGTTTATTTTTCCAACCTAATGTAATTACAGCATGCGTGGCCCTTAACAAAATTTTTATTATGTAATCTTCTGTTTTATTCAGTCTGAATTTTCTCAAATTCAGAATTAAACCATTCTCCTTATCAAATTGAAAATTTATCTCCCTCATCCTGTTTATCTCTTGTATAAAATCTAACCAGATTTTTTTTACATAGGGGCACTCCCACAACATATGGACATACTGTATGTTCCTTTTTGTCCACATCCATGCCAGCAAATTGGAGAAAGGTTTTTATTTATCATTGCTATCTGATGTGGGGTTCTATACTATTTGCTAATTAACTTTAGTTGTTGTTCTCTTACCTTTATAGTTTTAATTTTAGTTATTGGAGAGAGCCAAAATGTTAAATATTCAGTGTTTATCTTTAGATCTTTCTCCCATATACCCACTAATCCTTCCTTTATACCAAGTTGTTTCTTCTTGTTTATAAACCTTTCCTATTAACCCCTTTTCTCCCCTAATCCTTCTTTTCAACATATCCTCAAACTGTGATCTACTGTCACCTGTTCCTTTTATTTCTTGTAAAGTTCTATTTATTGACATTAATATTTCTTGCCAAATTGTTCCATTAATTCAACATATGACTGGATGATGAGTTCTCTTCAAATGTTCCCTTGCATGTTGGACCAATGTGTGATTAGGATTGACTAGTTTCACCCCTAACATCTCACACTGAGGTGTGAGCTTCTGAGAGTTGCGGTTTAATGAATGAACTTCTCTAAGCTCTGTTCAATGTGCAAGATAGCAGTAAAGCTAGTTAACATGGTTAATTTCTCCCTCCCATATTTGATCCAAATATATGAAAGAAACAGTTGAACGGAGTTGTGTTTGCCCTCACAGCCTCATATAGTAGGAAAGGCAGCTGAAGGGTATTTTATATGGAAAAATGGCCAGTGAAGCAAAGGTTGAACAAGCCCTCTCTCCCAACATCCCTTTGTGCCAAAAATTGTAACATTCTGAGGCTACTTTTCCTTTTAAAATGCTTATTGAGATTTCAGTCCATGTATTTGCATGTAACATGACATGTAGTTTTCCCCTGAGCTGAATTCCTGAGAACACATTACCCAACATAAACTTTTATAGTAAATTGACTTATACATAAAGTAGCTTTTAGGGGATTTTTTTTTTAAAAAAAGCATTAATGCCAAATATTTACCCAGCTGATCTAAACAGAAGGAATAAACAGCAGCAAAGCAATGAGTCTAGAAGACTCCACTGGCACAAAAAAGGAGATAGCAATCTGCGTAAGGAAAAAAAGAAAAACCCGAATCCCTGTGACTGTATTTGTTCTGAAGCAAACTCCACATGATAACTTGTCTCCTGAGAAATTTTGTATTTCTCATATTCTAGGTGAAGTATATAAGGTTAGAGATTGTTAGTTTTTATTTTTTTGCTCCCTTAGACTATGCCAGGAACTACACTGTTATGAAACAGTGACCCAATGTAGGCCTTACTGTATTATTTTTGGATTTTTCTGTGCTACATGCCTCTATGAGTCATAATGCATATGAAGGCTTTCCCTGTGGACATCACAGCATTTCTCATCCCTCCTGCTTTTTTTAAATAACAGAAAGCAGAACTCTTTTGGCTATGTCTGCAACAGCAAAGCCATTTGAAGAGTAGGTGGACACTAAACCAGTCACTTGATGAAAGAGCTATTTTCCATTAACCAATTGCATAAATTACTTCTTATCACCAGGACCCAAATATAAGTACCTCCCTGAGATATATCAGATTTGTTAGGCAATTTCTAGATGCCACTCATTGTTAAAAGGAATGGCTACTATTAATGTCTTATTTTCTTTCATTATAATCAAGATAGCCGCACAATTCTCTCCACATCTCCCTCTGCTCTGAGCCATTCTGATATAAATTTATTTTTCAATTTAAAACTGTTCCCCATTAATTAAGCAACTAATGTTCAAGTTGATTAATCTATCAATTAAAGTTTGCAGGGTAAGAAGATATAGATGGATTGGTTAGTATATATTCCATCTTGGTATGCAAAGGAATCTTGCAGCACCTTTGAGACTAATTGAAAGATAGAAGTTGGTAGCACGAGCTTTCATAGACTTGAGGCTACTTCCCCAGATGCATTTGGAGGAAGTGGGTTCAGGTCTATGAATTCTCATGCTACCACCTTCTATCTTTCAGTTAGTCTCAAAGGTGGTGCAAGGTCCCTTTGCATACTAATTTTCCATACTAACACTGCTATATGCCATTTTATTATTCATTCAAATATATGGAAGGAGATCTTAAATATCTGGATAATTTTAGAATTGCATAGATCCAAGTGGAACAGTAAGTTTCTTCCTCTTTCATTCCTGCTGCCAACAAACAAACAAACAAATAAAGAACACCTGTTTTAGGTGTTGTACCTGCCCATTGGGTGCAGTTTTTTTAAGGGTGCACAGAGGCAAAGGACAATTTTGGCAGATGCTATATGATCCTATGGAACTATACCATTAGAGTCTAGCCCAAGGGCCTGTTTGCATTACACAATTATAGTGCTATAATTTCAACTGCTTATTCCATCCTGTAGAATGATGGAATTTACAGTTTAGGGAGGGGGTATTAAGAATTCTCAGCCAGACAGCTCTGGTGCCTACCAAAACTCCAGGATTCCATAGGAAGTTGTCATGGCAGTTAAAGTAGAATCATAGTGTTGTAATTGTGTAGTATGAAAGTCTCCCTGCTTCCACTGATTGAATCAGTTCCATCAGGGGAACAACACCATAAGATCAATCCTGGTTATTGAATCCAATATGACACTGAAACCAAACTGACTTCACTGTTCAGTTCATCCTATTACTGCTAGGAAATGTGAGTATGCCTAAGTCCTTCCGCAAATACATCTACACCCCTAAAGCCAGATGGATCTGTTCCTGCCCTGGAAGTCCTATGTACTACCAGTGAGGTTGTGTATGTATCTAAATAACATGGATGCAGGAAGATAAGTTGGATTGGGGCCACTGTGCACAGATGGCAGAACAAAAACAATTTGCTACATGGTTAAATTCAACAAAATTGAACATGAAGTGGTTCTCATGCATGCAATTTGTAATATTTGTCCCCTGTCCATCCAATATGATCTCATTGTGATGTGGAAAAATATTTTCAATGCTTTTTTTTTGTTTTTTTAGAATTAATTGAATTCTATTTTTAGTTGTTACAATTCCTAATTATCTCATCGCTATGTTTGATGTTTCCAGATGGAACCAAATAAGATAAACCGCACTGGGGAGGTTCCTCAATAGCATGGTACTCTTAATTGTTATTATCATTCCCAAGATATTTATTTATTTCCATGTGAATAAACAGCAAGAAAATATATCCATTTGCTAATATTTCTGCCCTGGGAAAAGGAAATCATCCAGAACATAAGGAGAGGATGGAAGCCTAAAGACAAAAATGGGAATAATTTTTAATCAGAATGCTGTAGTTTGGAGAGTAGGTCAAGAAATCAGAGCACAAGAAGCTGCATTATAATGAGTCAGTATCATAGATCCATCTAGCCCAATATTGTCAATTCTAACTGGCATCTGCTGTCCAATATTTTAGGCAGGATTCCTTCTTAGGAGTTTATCACACTAGGGGGCCAATTTCAAAGTTAAAATGACACTGAAGTGGTGTTAAAGCAAACTTGAGCCTTCGTGAATTTAAAGCAAATTTAAAGCGAATTTAAAGTGGAAATAATGTTATTTCGTAATTAACATTAATGTGTGATTTCGCAATTAAAGCAATTGCAAATTTACACTTTCTGTAGAGATCCAAACTTGAAAAGATGTGGATTAATCTTCCTTTAAATCTAGTTTAACTGTGGATTTTTTGTGAAATAGCGTCGCTTAATTCTCCTTTAAATCTAGTTTTTCACAACGTCGTGTGCAATGGTGTCACATAATTTCGCGATTTCTCTGGGATATCTTTGGATTAACCCCTTGATCTCCCTTGTGTGCTAAAGCTCCTAGCCCTGCCTGGATAGCCTGGTAATGTACCATTCATTAAACTGAACTGGCTTTGCTTTGTTTTTAAAGTCAAATGAGATCAGACATGCACAGGGCAGTATGGTGGAGTAGCTTCATTGCTGTTGTTGTTTGCTGTCAGGATGTCTTCAACTTATGGCAACCCTCAGAATGAGTGACCTCAAGAGCCCTGGTCATCAACTGCTCAACTCAGGTCTTGCAATCTCAGGGCCTTGGCTTCCTTGATTCAATGAACCTCTGGTAAAATCTCCCTCTTTTCTGCCACCCATTTCACCATGTGTTATCATTTTCCCCAGTGAATCATGTAGTTTCATGATATATCCAAAGTATGAAAGCCTCACTTTATCCATCTTTGCTTCTAGTGAACATTCAGGCTTTGTTTTCTCTAAGACCCATTCATTTGTCATTTATTCATTCAGACGTTTCTCTTTCTAGTCTCCATTTGTAATTTCCTTGTCCAAACACTGCAGCCTTTAAAACTCTTACTGTATGGCCAGGAAGAATGAAATGCTTTGCAACTGGTTTTCTTTCTTAAAGGTGCTGCTACATTCCTCCCTCCTTTTCTCCTTTTTATGCTGTAAGAGACTAACATGGATACTTCTTTGAAAACTACTTCAATATATACAACTGTAACCCTGCTTTTGCACTTTCTTCTTTTACTTTCATTTGTAGTTGTTACACCATGCTGCATAACCTGTCCTCAAACTGAACTGGAATATAGATGACTCTGGCTTAAGCACTTTGCTATACACTCATGAGGTGGGAGAGTAAGTGTCACTGCCATCCAACCATTGTTACTACCACCCTCTGTTTTTTATTGCTGGCCTCCCCTTCCCATCCCCTCACTCACTCTCCACCCCTTTGCTTACCTCCTCAAAAAAGGGATGGTTGGCATAGCCATCTGGTGAATACATAAAGGAGATAGTAGCCAGTGCGGTGTTGTGGTTTGAGCATTGCACTAGGACTCTGGAGACCAGGGTTGAATCCTGGCTCAGCCCTGTGAATCCATTGGGTGACCTTGGGCAAGTTACGCTCTCATAGCCTCAGAGGATGGCAATGGCAAACCTTCTTTGGAGAAACTTGCTAAGAAAACCTCATAATAGGCGGAAATGACTTGAAGGCACAAACAGCAATGACAATAACAAGGATCAAAGTGTATGTCATCAGTTGCCTCACAGTTCTAATCATGGGACAATTTTAACTGCAATTCAACTAAAAAAAATTCTAAAGAGTTTTTTTTTCTTCAGAAAATTTTAAGATGTTTAAAATTTCTTAGCCCCAAAAAATCACTTTGGAGAGCTTTCACAAGTGTGTGTGTGTGTTTTTCCTCTGTAATATCACTGAAGCGCTTTGGCTTCTGGCAAGCCCCATTGATGGGAAAGCACTGAAGAATTTCTAATCCCTTTGAAGAAATTCAGTGAAATGGTCTTCTCAGTTTTTCTCTCCCAGTCTGGGGAATTTCAAAGAGAGGCCAGCAAAAAGCACTAGCTATCAACATATGAAAAAGGGATGTTGAGGAAAAATTAGGAATTAAAGCACTGTTTGGATGAATCAAACCCAAGTTTTAACAAGTCCAACATTTTGTTTCCAGCAGTGGCCAACCAGCTGGCTCTGGAGAGCATGGAACTGATGATCCCCCTCTTGTTTGATACCAGTGGGCAAGGTGTAATATCTCTGTGGATTGCACCTGGGGCTTTCACCTGTGTAGTCACTTATGTATGACTAAATGACAAATCTGTTTGATCATCCCTAATCCCACGCCTTCTCCATCAGAAGTCAGTTTTGTTTTTCCAGCAACTATATTGTCTCCCCACCAATACAGATTTCCTAATGTTTTAGGAGACCATCAGTGTACGCTTTCCCTTGTTTTTAAGGGAGCATTTAAAAACCATTATCTTGTGTGCACTGGTCTGACATCTGTTTCCATGGAAGCAGAACTGGTAATGGAAGCAGCCCACTAGAAGATGAGTCAATTTCTGCTGCCGGGTGGGTTTTTTTTCTCTCTCCCTTTTTTGGTTCTCACTTCTGTTTCCATGGAAACAGATGTTGGATGAGTAAAAAAGAAAGCAATTTTTTTTTTGGTCGGGGGAGACAAACAGCCATGACCATGTCAGTACTCCACTTAAAAAAAGGTCGTTCTTTCCCCTCCACATTTCCATCACTTTGCAAACCACTCTCCAGGAAAGACATGAGACAAAATAGTGACAATAATTACACACTTGTATAGGCTGTAGCAGCTTCTGGCTGAAAAGAGTGGGCGTCAGAAAATGTGTTAATGCAACATACATTTGTCTCATAGTGTCTTCAGCATTTTACAACACCAGGAAAGCAGAGGAGGACTTGTGCTAAAATGACTTCAGAGGAAGTATTTGTTTTATTTAACAAGCACTAAATTTTCTAAATGTGTAGTTATTTTAAAAAAAAATACACTAATTATATTTATACACTTTTTTCCATTTAAATTTGAAAACATAGAACAAATTTCAGTAAGAGAAATTATCACGTATCAGTTAATGCTTAACAGGGGTAGTTGACACGTTATAATAAAACACTAAAGCACCAGCCATATCAACAGCCAGTTAAAATTGAGCTGTGTGTGGGCTATTTTCTAATTTTAACACAGACTTAGAAAGTAGCACTTAGTGCATTTGGAAAGAAGTAGCGCCATATGCTTACCTTCCTCAAAATATTTTCTGGGCACTTTTCATTTGCATTTTCTTTCAAACTGGAGAATTGCATTACAAATTTTTAAAAATGTGGTTACCAAAAGATACAGATATTTCAATCCATATATAAGTTTGGAACGTACAAAAGTAGATATGATCACAGTTAAATGCACATTGAATCAATTTATCCTCTGTCCATGCATGTATTCATACTATTATTTGATCTGATTCCTGTCGGAGTGATTACAATTATGAGTGTCTATTTGTTAGTTTTGTAAATTTGTATCCATTTTTTTTTAAAAAAGGGAGGCCATGAAAGTATATTGCAAAATTAATGTCATGTAATAAATAGATGCAAAAACGTATATAGAACAAAATAGAATACCCTATCCTCTCTCTCCTGGATTCCTAGTCATAGGGCAGTTGGTGTTAGGAGAACCTGTGATAAAAATAGATGTCACCATCAACAGTCTCTCCCCACTCATCTAGGGCTTTGTTCACATATTCCAAATGTGCAAGAAACCTGAGAGGAATCTCTTTTCATATCCCAACATATTACCTTAAACTACAGATAGCTTCAAGAACCTCACATAAGAGGACTGTCTAGGGAGGGTCCTTTGGTACAATTACAATTCCACTAACTGTCATGGTTCCACTATATGGAACTTCAGTATCTGAAGTTTAGAGAGGATCGCTTAAAATTCTCAGCCTGAGAGCGCTTATGTCTTACCAAACTACAAACCCCCCAGGATCCCTAGGGTAATGCCATGGCAGTTAAAGTTTTGTAATTGTTTAATGTGAAAGTGCCCTAATGCTGGGCTTGGTGAGATAAATTCTGGTGTTGCACATCATTGTCTTGAAGTTTGAAAAGCTCAGTCTATATTCTTCCCTTTCTTTCATTCATGATCAGCTCCAGCATTATATCAGGGGCAATAGTTTTCTTTAGCTTTGTTAAAATGTTCATTATTTATATAACATTATATCCGAGAAACAAACAAACAAGAGGTTAGTCATCCATTCAGAAACTTTCTGAAGAACTCTGATTACAAATGGAAAGCATTTTTGAAAACCTGTCTTTCATTCTGCCCTTTCACATTCCTCTTCAGTCATTATAAAACCAGGAAAGGGAAAAATAGAAAATGTAGTTTTAAAAAAATGACAAAAGGCCAAGGTAAGCAGGAAGAGATGAAGATGTTTTCTACTTTTCCTTCTGTCTTCCCATTCCAAGGACAGTAAGAACAGGTAGTATATGTTTTTCATGCTGTGACTGTATGAAAGGTCTAGAATCCCACTGGTGTTTTACACATTCATACATTTCCCCACGGAATTGGTTGGACAATTTCATCTGATGTGGAAACAGCACATTTAGTTCAAGGTTGCAGAAATTGAATTTCACGTGTGGTTTCATTGTCTATGCTTGCACATTGCACATGGAAACACACTGGTATTGCACATGCAAGTATAGGTGCAAATTTGGATGTGCAGTCAGATGTACAAGTTTACAATGCACCAAATAAACACATTGTGCAAGCACTATGTAACTCCATAAAGATAAAGTTGTAAATGTAGGATATATATGTCATTGTAAAATGCTTTTATATTTTAAGTAGTTCCACTGTGGTAAAATAATAAAATATTCTTTTCTTTTCTTCTTTTTCTTTTCTTTTATAATTTTAGAATCATAGAATCTTAGAGCTGAAAGGGCCCACAAGGGCTATTGAACCCAGCTCCTGCTATGCAGGAATACACAATCACAGCAATACTAAAAGAAGCCCATCCAAACTCTGTTTAAAGACAAATCGCTCTGAGGCAGTGTATTCCACAGTCAAAAAGTTTTAAAGTAAACTAGCTTTTTCCAATATTTAGGTGGAATTTCTTTTCTCATAACTGGAATCTATTGGTTCATGCTCTTGAGCTACAGAAAACAAGCTTGCCACATCTTCTACATAGCAGCCCTTCAGATATGTAAAAATAGCTATCATGTCACCCCTCAGTTTTCTCTTCTCCAAGTTAAACATAAACAGCTCCTTCAACGTATGGCTTGGTTTCCAGACATTTGATCATCTTGGTCACATAATAATAATAATAATAATAATAATAATAATAATAATAATTTTATTTATAGCCCGCCCCTCTGAACTGGAAATCAGGGCAGGGTACAACATAGTTAAAAGCATCACAGGTTAAAATACAACAATCCCATCCCCCTCACCCACCCCTTAAAATAGAATTTAAAAACTAAGAATTAAAAACATAGTACAAATAAAACATTAAAAAGCAAGTTCCAAACCCTGCATAAACAATTTCGATGGGGAAAAGGAGCTGAGAGAGAGGGTCGACAATAGATAAGGAGCCGGGGAGTTAGATACTATCTGGGAAGGCCTGCCGGAAGAGATGCGACTTTAAGGCTTTTTTAAAGCCGTCAATGGATGTAATAAGACGCATCTCATCCGGCAGGTCATTCCAGAGCTTGAGGGCTATAGGTGAAAAGGTCCTCTGGGAGGTCTGCGTCAGCCTTTCCTGGACATGCTGCTGATTGTTAATATCCCCTGTGAACTGTGGTGACCAGAACTGGACAGGGTATTTCAGGTAATAGAATAGAAGCAGAATAGAGTGGCATTGCTACTTCCCTTGATTTGGACCTTATGTTCCTGTAGATGCAGTCTAGAACTGAATTGGCTTTTTTGGCTGCCGCATCATACTGTTAACTCATGTTTAGCTTGTGGTCTACTCAGACCCCTAGATCATTTCACATTTAGTACTTTCAAAGCAGATGTCATCCTGTTAACAGCAGCACACTGGGTTTACTGGGTTGGGGGGGGGGAGGTCCTCCAGCCACTAACTATCTTCAATGATGTCACTAGATAGGGTATCACCTGGTCCAGAGGGTGTCACATGGGAAGGGTGCATATTCATCCCTTCCGATGATCCATTACCGGGCTTTCTTCCTAAGGAAACAGTCTGTGGACAGAGCAGCTGTGAAGGTAGAGTGTTTACTCCTCCTCCAACATCACTGCTTTCCTCCCCAGGGAGAAAGCCCAGAGGTGGAGCAGCAGGAAAGGGTAAATATTCACCACTCCTGACCCAAAGGCTGTCACCCAGTGTGGTCCACACTCCCTGCGCCTCACCCTACCCCCCAGCAATGCTGCTGATTCTCTGCAGGACCTTTTTAAAGGTTTTAAAAATGGAAAATTAGCTGGAGGTATGCCAAGTGAGAATGAGGTAGAAGGAAAGAAATATGGCTGAGGACAAGCTGCTTTTGCATCAAAAATAATTATTTCTTCCTTTAAAAGACAGGAAATGATAGCAGTAAAAATCAGCAGAACAGTCTATATTCAATGGAAGCAGTTTAGCAGAATCTAGGTAAATTTGGATGGATGGATATTAGATCAGCAGCAGCACTAGCATGATGTTGAAGTTGGTCATGTGGAGGATTCAACAGGAGACTTTCTGAAGACTCTCTTTCTACCTCTGTCTCTGTAGGTCTCTCTCTCTCTCTCTGTGTGTGTGTCTTGCTTTGTTCCTTTGCCTATACAGTACTTAATCTTTTCCTAACTTGGAGCTGTCACCTGGAATGAAAGGAATGCCTCTGGGTGGGGCAAAACTTGCCCCCAGAGGTGTTTTATGGAGGGTTCAAAAATAAAGCCGTGTGGTTAAGTGAAAAGCTTGTGCCTCATATGCAAATATTTTTGGTTTGTGTATGCAGAAGGCAGATGTGAACATACCTCTGGGCAGTGAGAAGGAGTTTTAGTCTCAAGAGGTGAAAAAAATGAGTTGCATACACAAGACAAAGCCAGTTAAGTATAGACATTTATCCTTTTCCATACCCAGGTAGGCTTGCCCAACATCTCTGCACAATATATTACACTAAGGGGTGTACCAGTCTGAAATAGATTGGAAGGGCCTCTATTCAGTGGAAGTAAAGAAGACAGTTAAAGACTGACTGTTCTCTTGGTCAAATCAATGAAACTGTTTTCTAGTTAACAGGAGGGAGGGAAATTCCAGTTTGTACTTTAAAATAAGGCTTGATTTCTCCAAGATGGGCAGGGAACCATGCTTTCTTGCCTAACCCTTCCAGCATGGCTTATTCATATTTACTGAGCATTACTTGTAACAATTGGCCCTGTATTTCTGTATTTCATTTTTCTTGTCTAGGTATAATACATTACATTTATCCCTGTTGAAATTCATTTTATTAGTTTGGGCCAGGCTTTCCAATCTCTAAAGGTTGTTTTGAATTCCAGTCCTCTGCTCCGTGGAAATAGAAGCCCACCCCCTGCATTTGGTGTGAATTGCAAACTTGATAAACATGCCTTCTGTTTCATCATCTAAGTTATTTATAAAGATTTTAAACAAAAGTCAGCCCTGGAAAGATTCCTAAGGCATCTCACTAGCCATCTCATGCACTGTTTTGGGGGTCCTTCCCCTTATGGCTTCTAGATATTTTTCCTACTTATATTAATTTTGGGGTTCTCTTGAGCCTGCTAATAATTCACTCCTGAGTGTGGGTGGTGGAGTTTTGGCTATATAAGCAATGACACTGACATCCTGAACAGCCTGAGATAAAGGGAAGGCTAGTAAGTGCTTTTTAATGACACAAAAGATTGATGGGAACATCCTCTGCAGGGCTTTTTTCAGCACCGGAAAGAAAATCTACCACTGTTGATTTAGTGGTTGAATTTCTGTCAAATATTCCATGTCAGTGCTTCACTTGTTTGGTCATCCTCATCAGTGTCTGATAAGTGCCTGTTCATAGGCTACAATATGTGAAAATTCTTTGTTATCTGGTCAAATATGATATTTCATAGTTGATGGCATTTGATATTTGACTTGATATTTTATATATGGCATTATTTGATACTTGATAACTGCTGGTCCTTAGAATTTAACTTTGAGTGTTCAATATTTGATCGGATATAATATATGATTTATTTTAAATGCTGTACTTGATACCCGACATTTCCAATTTCTCATATCCTCTGGTATTTTGATATTTTACTTTGATAACTTAATAGCTTACATATTTAGGGTAAATCTAATTGTCAGAGTCAACTAGAACATGCTTCATGAATCAGTGGAATTTGGTTAAATGTTGAGTTATTAATTCTCATTGATTCAGTGATAGTACAGTAAGTGGGATTAACTGTTCATTTTGGGCCTTAATAATCAGTAGCACTTTATATGCTGTATACAATATAGAATGTATTATGTTTTGGCATTCAGTATTAGTTAGGTGGCTGTGTTATTACATTTAAAATAAATCAGATTGGATGGACCAAGAACAACTTCTTGTTAATAACTATTGTCAATTTGTCTTCAGTTTATGGCAAACCTATGAATGAGAGACCCCCAAGATACCCTGCCATTAACATCCTTGCTCAGGTGCTGGAGACTCAGGCTCTGGCTTCCTTGATTGAATCTATTCACCTGTAATGTGATGTTCCTCTTATCCTACTGCTTTCCACTTTATCAGGCATTATCATATTTTCCCCTGAGTCACATTGTCTCATAATGCATCCAAAGCTCAATAGCCTCACTTTAATCATTTTCAATTCTAGTGAGTGTTCAGGGTTAATTTGCTCTAAGACCCTTTCACTTGTGTTTTTATTAGTCCATGATATTATTAGAACTCTCCTCCAGCACAACATTTCAAGAAAGTTGGCTCTCTTCTTTTCAGCTTTCTCCATTGTTCACAACTACACTTACTGCTTTATCACACGAGGGGCAAACAGGATTTAAACGAGAATTAAAGGAAGGCTAAACAGGAAATGTCCTATGTCATAGGACATTTCCTGTTTAACTCTCGTTTAACTCTCGTTTAAATCCTGTTTGCCTCCTAATGTGATAAAGCAGTTAGTGATTGGAAATATGATGACATGGACAATCTTGACTTAAATGACACATCTTTATACTTGAAGTTCTTAACTAGTTCCTTCGTAGTTGCCCTTCCAAACCTAGTCTTCTTCTGATTTATTGACTGCAGTCTCCATTTTGATTAATGATTGGGTCACAGTAGAGAAAGTCTTTGGTTACTCTGATGTCTTCATAATTCATTTTAAAGTTATGTAAATCACTGGTGGTCACTATTTCTAGGAGGGCTTTTTATGTTATTCTGTAACATTGCTTTTGCACATTCTTCTTGGACTTTCCTCAAGCATGTGCTATTTTAATTAGCAATATTATATCACCTGTATATCTTAAATTGTTGATTTTCCTGCCTCCAGTTTTCACACCTTCATGCTCCAAAACTAGTCCAGTTTTCCATAGGACTTGCTCTTTGTATAAATCAAACAGATAGGGTGATACAATTTCAATGGAAAACTATTCTCTTTCTGCATATTCTGTTCTCGTGCTGGTCTGTTGTTCTGAATATAGATTTTGCATAAGGGCAATCAAATATTGTGGCACACCCATTTCTTTTAGAGTAACCCCTAGTTTTTTAGGATCTAAAAAAATCAAAGGCTATGTGGTAATCTATAAAGCAGAGACTGATTTTCTTCTGAGATGTTCTGGGCATACTCAGGGGTATTTCTAGGGAGTGAGGAGGGTGCTGACAGCACAGGGGACATTTCAGAAGGGGCCCACATGTCTTCTGGTGTGGAATGTAGCACCACACCTCTCTGAGTCTAACCCCTAGAGGCAGCAAGAAGGCCACCTGGATGCTGTTGGCAGAACAGAAATAACAACAACAACAACAACAACAACAACAATAATAATAATAATTTTTATTTATAGCCCACCCCTCTGAACGAGCAATCGGGGCGGGGTACAACAGAGTTAAAATGATACAGAAAGTGAACTCCTGGAGACCTCTCTTTTGCTGAAGGGCACCCGGACCCCTTTGGGAATTGTGAAAAAGGTGGGTAGACCAGAAAAATACCCAGGATGCAGATCGTCTCTCTCGGTAACCCAGTCCACCAACCATGAGCAGCAAGCAGACTGGAGCCTTTCTTTTCCCAAGCAGCCCAATGTACTCCTGAGGGTTTGTATTTTCATAAGCTAAATTTCTCCAGAGGGGCTTCTGATAGTTTCATCCCATTCTGAAAAAGGTATATGTCTAGATATCTAGATCTTCCAGGGGTCCAGCTATACAGCTATAGCTAGACTTTCCTCCTCTTCACCCCATTATCCCCCAGACACTACATGGCTATGTTATAGAGGCCCCCACAGGAGAAAGATGAATTCAGGACAGCCTTGCATGAACAAGATAATCAATTCTTCCTTCCAAAATGACCAAAACAAGATAAACATGAGTATTACATGGGCAAACATGACTAACAAAGTGCTAGCCATAGTAAGATGGCATCCCTCTGAAACTTCTCAGATTTCCCCTTATTAATCCATTACTTATTTGGGAACTGTGTCAAAAAATAAAGTTCCTGGATCAATAGTTACAGACATCTTTTAATATTAGTTTCAACTAACTTGCATCAAACGTGATCATCTAGTTGATGAGGTCAAAGAATGAAGAGAGATTGAGAAAGACAGCATATTAAAAAACCAGAACACTCTTGATAGTGACACAGTTGTGGATCCCCAGGGGACAAAGGAAAACAAATATTGACAGCAGATTAGCCTCCCCAGGTCTCTGCTTGGTCTTCTGCCAAAAACAGCATTCCAAATTGCTTAATAGAGAACATGTGTATATTTAGGCCTTTATATCAGTCAAGACTTATAGTGAGCTATCTTCTTATAAAGAAGGACAAGGACATTATTAATATATCAGAAACGAACTATTTATAACCTGTGTAAATAAATGTAATAAAATACATTCATTAGAGGTTCATCATGCCTTTCAGACATCATTAAATGCTGCAGACAGGTTAACTAAAGTCTACTAATACACAAATCATGGTGCATTAATAAGAAGCCCTGAACCTAACCTTCACAGATCATTCAAGTTTATTCTATTGCATCGGAGAAGGATGAGTCTCCCAAATGGTTGTCAGTGGGGTAATATGCAGTATATTATTGGGGGGGGGGGAGTACTTACTTACTGAGCAGACTTTCTTATTCCAAATTTTATTATATTTTAGGGATGTTGAATGTCCCCAAATAGGTGATACTGGATCATTTTTTGGAGTTTTTTTGTTTTGCTAGAAAAATTGTATGAGAACAGAAGAGGTGATATCTCTATGTTGTTGTGGGGGCCAAATTTGTTCCAGGAACTATCTAAGGTGTAGAACTCCTTTTAAGGATCAGCGCTGGCATTTTGGATAGCATTCTTCATATCTGGACTAAAACTGGAAACACAGTCACCAACCTAGTGGCATAAATGCAAACCGTCTCTCCTGGTGTGGGACATTTTTGTAATCCAATTATTTTCCATTAGACGTGAGGAAAGAGGGGGCATTGTGAAAGTCAATAGATTTCTTTCCATATTTTATGTCTTGAGATCCTTTGGTTTTCAAAAATAGTATAGATGCTTCACTGGATCAGTTTAGATAGTTTAAAAAAAACAAAACACCAACATGTTACATCAGCTAGTACAGCTGATAATAACAAAATAATGTAAAATAAATCACAATTGTGTCCAGCTGCTGACCCATAGCCAGTAGCTGTTTTATCACATTAGGGGGCAAACAAGATTCAAATGAGAGTTAAACGAGAGTTAAACAGGAAATGTCCTGTGATAAACATAGGGCATTTCCTGTTTAACTCTCATTTAACTCTTGTTTAAATCCTGTTTGCCCCCTAGTGTGATAAAGCAGCTACTGGCTATGGGTCAGATCCAGATGTTTATGTGGTTCATCTCCCTCCTTTCTAACAGTAGTGAATGGATGTTCAAAGGGAGTTATCACAGCAAAACCAAGAATCCTGGGGATGGTAAGCAGGGAGTCATGGTAGAGTTCTGCAGGCACAATTCTAACACTACACTGGGCAATGCAGGATATTGTCCCATAGAATTGTAAATGCTTCACTTGGCCCATTGGAAAAAAAAAAGGAATTAGAAGGGCTTTTGTTTTTTTTGTTTTTTTTAAAAAATAAACTGTTAAAAATTTAAAATAGCACATAAAGAATTAATTGTCTTTTAATGTTTGGCTGCTGGATTACTAACAGCAAAAAAAAAAAAAAAAAGCAAAAAGAATATTATCATGGCTCATTAGACTGTTGGAAAAGCAAGACACATCAATCTGCTATAATGGAGAAATTGACTTCCCAAATTTGAAACAACAACTACATACAGATATATGACAAATTTTACACCATTTGGTTTCCTTTTATTCAGTACACAATGACGAACTATGTCCTCTGAAAATACATGCTAATTTATTGGTGATGTATTACACTGATTATTTCCATTCTACTATCTTGCTCAGTTGCCTTTATTTATTGTAACTATATAATTTTTCTCTTCTTTTGTATCCAGTTAATTTTCTTTCTTGATTTGTATTGATTTGTATTTGAAAATGTATTGAAATGTGTGTGTGTGCGCGCACATATTTGTGTTGTCTGTCTACAAGTTGTTTCAAGCATATGGCAACCCTAAGGCGAACCTATCACAGGGTTTTCTTGGCAAGTTTCTTCAGAGGGGTTTGCATTGCTATCCTCTGAGACTGAGAGAGTGTTACTTGCCCAAGATCACCCAGTGAGTTTTCAGGGCCAAGTGGGGATTTGAACCGTACTTCCCATCAGAGTCACACACTATACAGGCTTTCATATATGTGTGTGTGTGTGTGTGTGTGTACAGATTTAGTTTATACATTAGAGTTGCCTTACGTTCTTCAGTGCTTTTCTTTTGGATTGTTTGTATTATATTTATTTCTTTATCATTTGTTTTAGAATAAAAAAGGAACATTTTAAAATCTCTTCTCTTCTCTTTTTCTTTCAAAAGAAAGCCATCAGTTGTCTATTTGAAATACTCAATTGTATATTTGAAATAACTGCACTAAATAAAAGGTTTTGCAACACCTATTTAAAACAGGAACCTGTGCTATGACTCCCTGTGTACTTTATACTCCTGCCTACCTACACTACCTCTTGGCCTTAAAAGCTGCTCATGAATTACGTCAGTCAAATTAGCTTCCATTAGCAGCAATGAAGAAAAACTGGGAGGGAGCCATTGCAATGTAAAAAATAGACAATAGTTTATTTTTGTTGAAAAACTTCCCATTCTATGATTTAAAAGAGCTTAAGGTGAGAGGGAAGGAATGCAAGCAAATTATACAGGAAGGCTTACTCTGAGAACAAGGTTAAAAGCTTTCAATGTCTACAAATAGAATGATGCATTACTTTTAGGCTTGTGATACATGTAGCTGAAGTGTACTGTACTGTATTCTTGAATGAGTGAGTACAAGAATTTGATAAAGCTTATTGGACATCTCTGTTACAGTGGGCCCTTACCTCCTGTGGATACCAACATCTGTAGATGCTCAAGGCTCATTAAACACAGCGGTGTAGTAAAACTGTGCCCCTTATATAAAATGGTAAAATTAAAGTTTTCCATCTGGAAATTATATTTATATATTTTAAAACATTTTTAATATTTAATATTTTTAATATTTTTTAAAATAATGTAATGGTTGAACCCATGGATAAGGAATCCATTGATATGGAAGAAACAACAGTAATTCCTCTTCCTTAGTTTGTCGTGTCATGTCATAGGTTTCTACAGACAAGCCAAAAGAGAAAGGTGATATTGTCTACTCAGTCTTGTAGTGCAGGAATGGGCAAAGTGAATCCTGGGTGGCATACGCACACCAGCTACTTTTCTTGATCTTCAGTTTTTAGATACCTCCCATGGTGATTTTGCTTTTGCTCCAAAGGTTGATTCCACCACCCCCCCATACCTCCCTAACCTTACACTCCTGCATTTTCTAAGGCTGATCAGTTTGTGGCCTTCCAGATGTTGATCACAATTCCAATTAGCTTTAGTCACCATCCCAAGTACTGAGGATAATGGGAGTTGCAGCCCAAGAACATTTGGAGACCACATGTCAGGGCATCACTGGGAGATGCGGTGGTGCAGACCACACCGGATGACATCTGAGGGGAGAGGTGATTCCCAGTGCTGCTGCTGGTGCCCACCCCTTCTTTGCTGCCCTGGTTCTCTTGGTCGAAGAAGACAAGGCTGTAGAAGAGGGGCAAGTGTACATGCACCTGCCCTTTCCTTCTTCCTTAATGCCTTGACTTGCTCTTAGCCCAGCTTAATCACTTCTTTGCATCAAATTCCAAGGAACCTATTTTAATACTAAATCATGATGTGATGTCAGTAATGGACAAACTGAAATTTAATCCAATTAAACAGAGGTTGTCCTGATCCAACACAAGACATGCCAGGAAATAGGGATTCAGCCTATGCTGGATGGAGTTACGTTCGTCTTGAAATCTAATTTTTTTTACCTTGTGTATACTCCTGAATTCAGCCCTGAGCCTGAAAGCCTGACTAGAAGAGCATTTACACACTTAAAGTTAGTTAAAGTTAATGCACCAGCTATGCATATGCCTAGAAATGTCTGATTTGGACACCATTACACATGACTTTGTTATATCCCATTTGGATTAATATAATATGCTCTGCATGGAGGTGCCTTTGAAAAGAACCGAGAAACCTCAGACAGCTGAAAGAGATGCAGCCACATTGTTAACTTGGGTTGTCACACAGGAAATGTGAAACTCCCTTCTTTCAACAGATTCACTAGCTGCCAGTCCATTTCTGGCTACAATTCAATGCTGGTTATGTAGCCCTAATAGCTCAGGCCTAGCAGTTAATCATTCTCTTGATGTATCAGTTTTGTCACTGAGGAGGAGAAAAATCTGTCAGAAATCTTTATGAGTAATTACCAATCAACTCATGTACTGAATGCAGTTCAATTTTTTTGCAGTGGTGGGTATCTTCTTCATGTTGGGAGGCTTCCTGCAACCATTGGGGAGGCACATTGCTCTCCTGCCATGACCACTGACCTATCACATAATAAGGTAGCAGCATAACCTGTAGTACCTCAAAATCTTATGAGATTGTGGGGGAGAGCATATCACGTTCCACGGTGTTTTTTAGGTTCCATTTTGGATTTAGCTACATTATATCACTTACTGCTATGGCCACAATGTGGTCAGAGCAGTTTGTGGCAGCAGTGGTGGTGGTAGTGGTGGAATTGGGGTCTACAAAACCTTGTTTCTAAGGTGCATGCAAACCACATAGACCAATGTGGCCCACCTTTAGTTTATTGTAACAACCAAATGTTTTGCCTATTCTATAATAGATTAGGGTGGTGATGCTGCTACTGCTAATGATAATAAACAAAGTATAGGAGTAGTTGAATCCCTCACCTAAAAATGATACCTGATGAAAACTGCTTAGAAATTTCACAAGTATTTTCAAGAGGCTGATGACCTGCCAGCATGGAAGGGTTTTGTTCATATGAAAACTGTCAAGACTGCCATCTAAAGTAGCTCTAGGATCCTGGCAGACAGGGAAATACTAGTTTAATAAGAATTATTGGCTGAAAGATTGGTTGCTTGATTGCTAGGCCAGCCCCCCAACTAATCATGACCTCTTATTTATATATGAAAAATTGGTCAAATATTTTTAACCAATTGTTTATTAAGAATTTATCATTGTTGAGGGATAACAAAGATTACAAATTCTCATCATGAAATGAATGGATCTGAAAACCAAGGGGAATTTTTGTTCTGAAGTTAATCTATTTTATGTTAGACCAATAGTTTTAGCTTGGGAAATCAAGTGCACCACTAAATAGAGCTTCATGATTTTACTCTAGTATTTAATGAGCTTGTCTTAATAGCAAGAATTTAAGAAACCTTCATTCTTTTTCCTTGCATACAGAATAATTTTCATCTGAGAATAAACTATGTAGAAATATAATAATGCAAATGTAGATATGGACCCCAGAGACCCCAAAAACAGTTTTTCAAATTCTTTTTCTTCCCTCCTACATTCAAACCATGAGAGGTAAATCTTCTAAAAGTGTACAGTGATTATTATATAATAGAGGCACCATGTGAATTGAGCAAACAAAAGAAAGTATGAAACCAGTGTGTTAGAAACAGTTTTCTAAAGGGAAGCACAGATGCTTTAACTGTGTTGTTCTCTAAAACAATCCTATTGATGTCTTTAAATTGGATCACTCATGTTGTGTCCTTCTAAATAACTCTTAACATGAAATAACTAAGAACAAAGGATAGGAGGGATCAGTAGTAAATCAAAAAGGAAACGAAAAACTGGACAGTTTTTTAAAAATTGAATGGCTTATTCATCTATAAAAACTCTTTTGTGATCAGCTTAGGTCAGGTATTAAAGTCAGAAATGTTTTTGTCTTATTGATCCTAATATTGGTATTAAATTAAATAATTAAAGACCAATGAAAAATATGAAGAAACAAACGCACAGTGCGGAGTCGAAGGCTTTCATGGACGGCATCCATAGTTTTTTTGCTCAGCATCTTCAGAGATTCCAGCCACAGATTCTGGTGAAACATTGGAAAGGAACACTTCTAGAACATGACCACATAGCCCGAAAGCCCTACAAAAAACTATAAACACACAGTGCCTTGAAAATGTATTCACCATTTGAATTTTCACTCACTGCCATTTGAATTTTCCATTTTCCATTTTGTGTGTGTTTGTCTATCACAAGGTGGAATTAAAATGGGTATTTAAATTGCTCCAAAATTGCCTTTAATAGTGGAATTAATTAATTAGCTCAAGAGAGCAGTGAGAAGGCTTTTTGGTACCTTTAAAAAGCAGGGATCTTTTAGCCCTTGTATACCAGTTCCAAGAAACTGGATTCCAGAATGCAAGATTAAAATGTAGTTTCATTAATTCAGGACCCAAAAGTGTGGCTTCTAGCCACTTCGGGAGCATGATGTGCAGACAACGTATGCCGCCAATGTGGCCAGAAGCCACACTGAGGCCGCCTAAGGTGGTCTGAAGCCAGCCAGAAAAGGAGCAGTGAAAGCCACTTCTTGCTAGCAGTCTGTTCAGGACTGTGGCAACAGAAGGCTTCAGGATTGTGGCATCCAGTCACTGTGGTCTTCAGGAAATCAGAGGGTGATCACAGCTGGAGCAGCCAGAAGTTGTTCTAAATTGCTGGTTTGCTTCACACCCCAGTTAAGAGGTTGAAACATTCACACAAAACACACATTCACTCACTCAAACAAGAGCTAACAAATTAAAGGATAGACATTAGAAGGATGGGGCATATATCACCAATGAAGGGACCAGAAGTCCAGATTAAAGGGAAAAATTGCAGAGGAGATAGACTCAGAATGTCATCAGTAATTCTGAGAGGTCTAGGTGAAATTATAGCTCCTAACTTCATCTAAGACTGAAGACAAAGAGCAAACAGCCCTCCTTTATACCTTTTTACTTTGTGGACAAAGTCCCTGTACTAGATTGGATATATCTTTATTTTCTTGCTACCCCGCTTGTGATCCAGTTACCATTGATGAAGTTAACTCTTCGATTAAATCCCTACCTAATAATAAAGAACCAGGAGAAGACATGCGTCCCGGTGAATTATTCAGATCAAATGTACTTATATAAATCAGTATGGGAAAATTCCTCAGAGATGGGCTGTGAGTATTGTAATCTCTGTCCATAAAAAAGGCTCTATGGCAGATCCTAAAAATTTTAGACCTATCAGCCTACTGAATATCATCTCTATGCAAGATACTTGTTAGGCAAACTAGAGGAGTGGGCTATGGAAAACAACATTTTTACAGAAGAACAAGCCAGGTTTAGGAAGGGTAAATCTACATTAGATAAATGTTTTGAATCACCATGTGATTCAAAAATATTCCCAAAAAGATAGAAACAAACTTTTTACCACCTTTGTTGGTTTTACTTCTGCTTTTGATCTAGTCGACAAAGATCGGCTCTGGTCAAAAGTTAGCAGTGGCAAACATTGATAGAAGACTGTTTCTTCAAATTCAAATGTTACATCATAATACCACCATCAGGGTTCGACTTGGGGGCAAATGTTTTTCTATCCGATAGCATCCCCACAGATAGAGGAGTATGCCAGGGTTGTCTCCTGGCACCTTTTAAATTTAATTTTTATATTAATGATGTCATCCAGGCCTTAAAAGGATCAAAATTTTCCCCAGTTACTATTCAGGATGTTAAACTTTCAGTTCTGTTATATGCAGACAATATTATTTTGATCTCGGTTATCTTAATCAGAATGTGTAGATTCTTAAAGAAGTTAAGTGAATATTATTCAAAGGAAATGTTAATAGTTAATCACTCTAAAACCAAAATTGTGGTCTTTGGTCTAAAGAAAATACTTCACCGGTGGAGTCTAGAGGCAAAATCTATTGATCAACAATCCTATTATAATTACCTGGGTTTAAGATTTCAATCTAATTTTTCATGGAAAACTCATTTTGTTGCTACTAAATTAAAATCATCCCGCTCTATAAATTCTCGGTTAAAATTCTATAGACTTCAAGGAGGTCATTTAGTAGCCTCTACTATCAAGGTTTATCAAAGAAAAATTGTTACTCAGTAATTATATGGAGCAGAAATTTGGGGATACAACAGTGTCTCAAATTTAGAAACTGTTCAGAACTTATTTCTAAGATCCCTGTTGATTGTCCCTAAATGTACCCCTGCCTCTTTTCTGAGAACAGAAACAGGCCAAACTACCATTCGAGCTGGTACACATACTGCTCTTGCCTTTTACTGGCTAAAGTTGTTAACCATAAGTGATTTCAGGTTCCCCAAAAATGCTTTTTAGAGCAATTATCTTTTAACTCCTGGGTATAAATAGTTAGAATGATACTGCAGAGCTATGAGATTAATGTGGACTCACTTCCAAATTATGCCACCCATAGAGTCAAGCAACTGATTAAAGAGAAAATTAATCTTGCTTCCAAATGGGCCGACCTATATTCACTCTCGAATTCTTATTTTTCCTTTTGGTACCCACTGCTGTATACAAGACATTGTTTGGGTTAGAGCATTACTTTTTAAATCTTACTCTGGCCCCTATTAAAAAGCATTTACAGATGTAAGGTACCAATGCATGCCTTCTTCCTATTTGATGGGCAGATATAATAACACTCCTGTCCATCTAAGATTATGTATCGCCAAAACCGGGGAAGTGGAGAATATTGAACATTATCTTTTACATTGCCCTCTTTATATATCTCCTAGAGTGACAAAGAGTTCTCTAACGTATTTTACATTCTCTTTCCAACAGTTCTTGTTTTCAGCAGATTTGTGTTCTTCGGGCTGGCAATGATGTATTTACTACTTCTATGGTAGAAAAATTTGGTTTAGTTGCTAATTAGACTCAATTTTTTCGATGGGAATGATTATTAGAAGTTTTATCTGTTTTATGTTTCTATTATTGTATAATTAATGATGTATTATTGTATCTTGCTGATGGGCTTCTTTTATTAATATTATTATGTTGTTTTATCTGTGATTTTTGTGTCTTGAGCTTTTCATATTGTTGTTGTATTTACTGGTTGGACCAGTATTAAATTGTGACAGCTATTAGCTTTTAACAATAAATTTGCTATTACTACTTTGTGGATAGATTCTTGGGAACCTGAGGCGGAAGGACAGGCTGATTTTGCAGCAAAAACAATTATTATCTTTTATTTAAATGACAGGAAAAGATAGTATCAGAAACAAATAGGACTGTCTATACAAGCTATGCAAGTTGTTTCTCAAAGTAAAAGGAGAAAAACATCATGGAAGTGAAAACAACAACAACAACCCTTCTCCTAATCAGCCTAAGGCTAGAGCTAAATTTAAGAGACTATAGATTAAAATACACAGATGGATTTCCTCACCCTCTGACATGAAGAAGATGACTTGAGACTGGAGCAGCAGACACAGGTCTCAGAAAACCTCTCTCTATGTGTCTTTGTCTTATGACCACCTTAGAGGCTTTAAAAAAAGTGCTCAAGACGGATCTCTTCCGGCGGGCTTATCCACCAGACCTCCTCTAGCAGAGTATTAAGAAGCAACAGTACCCTGATTAATTAAGATGCTGCTACACCGTTAATAATGAAGGTTATTGACATACTGTGTTTACAAGATTTGTTAAATTTTAGATGTTTTTAATTGTATTTTTAACAGTATTTTATTATTGTTGGAATCCCGCCTCGATCAGATGGAGAGGTGGGAAATACAAATAAATATTATTATTATTTGTATTTAACTTCTTCGTAACTTGGGGCCTGTCTGCTAAGAGTGAAAGGAATTCCTTTGGGTAGGGCAAAACATGACCTCAGTTTTGTTCTGTTTTATGGAGAGTTCAAATATACCCAAAACCTGGTGTTGCAAAGGACAGAGTGAATGTGCCCTTCAGGTACTAATAATAACGCTTAAATGAACAGGGCCATATAGAACAATGGACTATGTACACAAGAGAAAAGCCAATCAAATACAGATATTTACTATCCTTCAAATCCAGATGGGTTGTTCAACCTCTCTGGAAGCAGCACAATATGTAACAATGAGGGTGTAGTTGTATTAGCTAATTTGGCCTCTTTCGATTCAGCGGAGGTAGACAACACAGCTAAATACTGATTGCTCTCAACAATGGAACCAATTCCTTGTCAGCAGGAGGAGAGTTGGTGTACAACTTCAGTTTGTTCTTTTGAAATGAGTCTTGACTTTTTCTTCCTACAATGGACAAGGGTCCAGGCCAGCAGCCCTCTCTGTCCAATATGAATTCTTAACAATTCATGCAGACTCTGGAAACAGATAGCCTCTTTGCCTTATGCATCAAATCTAATACAAGTATAACTCCTAACAATATGTGGGAAACTGAGCAGACATGTCAAAAAAGTTGTCTGGTCTGATTAGACCAAACTGAACTTTTTTGTCTTGCTTTAAAGCCAAGAGTGTCCATTCCCCTGAGATTATATCATGTTGTGGGGATGCTTTCACACACCACGGACTGGGGAATTGATCATGCCTGAGGACAAGATGGATAGGACTCCAAATGGCAATTTCACTACCCCACCCTGAAATTGTCCCATTTTTCAGGCTCTTCTAGTTTTGCTTTCCTTCTAAATTGAAGCTGAACATATTCTAGCAAAAACTTCTGAGCTATCCCCCCCCCACCCAACAAAGCATTCTGTCTCTCTCTTGTATTCTTCATTTTTAAGCCTCATTCAAGACCAAAATTTGTTGTCTATATTGTTGAAAAAGTGGTTAAGCTTACAATGATGCAACATGACAGCATGTTGAAAATCAATATATCTTTGCAGAAATCTTCTCCTAGTGTAATTTTAACAAAGGCAAAAATAACCCTGCTGTTCCACAACTCAAATAATGTCTCTGAAAGCATGATGCAGAACACAAACAAGCCTAGAAAAAACAACACCATTTTATCTTGATTATCATAGTCAGGTGATAACCTGTAATCTCTGGCTGCCCCCTTATTGACTCATGACATTTGGACTCTTTGTTAGCAATGTTCCAGACTTTACCAAGCTTACTTATTACAATGTTTTCTTTCTTCTTCAGGCCACGAGTTATAGACTTATTACCCCATTTCCATCACCAATCAGTCTTCCCATTTTTCCAAACACAAAAATCCTTTCTGAAACTTTTCTCAAGTAGAAAATGTAATTAACTACCCCAGCATCTTTTGTGATGCATAAGGCTGTTCATACTGGATGAAAATGTGTTATGTATGTAAGAGGCAGTCAGTGTTACAAATTCAGTAATTATGAAGTTTTACATATGTCTTATGACATCACAAGTCTGCACTATGACATCATAATTCACTTTTATGGATGTTGCACATGCAATAGCCAAATTTCTCTTTGAGACCCATCTATTCAGCCTGTTGTAGTGTGTACTGAACTCATCTCCGTCCTCTAACAACAAAGAAATGGCTGCATGGGGACTGTGCTGTTAAAAGATACTTTGATGGGGAGAGACATAGCTTCATCTCCTTAGCTACGACTCCATAGCTATGTCTCCTGATGCAAGATCTTGGCCACAGTTTTGGGTACAAACTCATATTTCCTATGCAGAAAATAAATATGGGATTTGCATGCACACATGTAAACACACACACACAAAGCCATTTTTCTTTCCACAGAAAAATTCTCCATAACATATGTAATATCCAGAAACTGAGAGAAATCTATGAAAAAGTCTTGTTGCTCTAATATTCTTCCTGACACAGTTTCTTGGCTATCAAGAAACCCATTTTTGGGACAGGGAAACAGATACTGGAGAATGTTCTTTCCATTCCTATAAAAACTTGCCTAAAAAAGCCCTATTCAATGACAAAGACAAATATTTTCAAAGTTCATCAAACTAATCTATTTAATGCCAATTAGACACTTCCTACTTCGTAAGTTTATTATGATTCCAAAAAGTGATTTAGGGTTAGCAGTGGGTCCTATTTAATAGACAACAACCCCCTGTTAGAAAAACTGTTGGAGTGGGGAAGAGAAGTTACTTTTTTCATTAACATTATAAAATTAATATATCATATTACTAGTTGTACTACTGGTTACTTTCCCTTGCCATTCCTTTTGTAAGACAATGGCCTTCCTCTCAGAAAAATTCCTGAAAATTTTAGCCCCCACCCAAGGACCCATCAGTTATTGTCTGATCTTGGAAGGTAAATCCGATCAGCTATTCTTAGTGGGATGGGAGATGACCAATGACCAGGAGCTATAGGCTTTATGTCAGAGGATGACACTGACAAAAGCACCTGTTGGGCTGCATCTGCACTCCAGAAATAATCCAGTTTGACACTGCTTTAACTACCATGATTGAATGCTATGGAACTCTGGGAATTGTAGTTTGTTGTAGCACTAGAGCTCTCTGACAGAGAAAGCTAAATATCTCACGAAACTAAAAAAACCCAGAATTTCATAGCACTGAGCCATGGTAGTTAAAGTGGTGTCAAACTGGATTATTTTTGTAGTGAGGATGCAGCCAAAGTTTTGCTTACCTAAGAGAACCCTATGAAGTTTGTGGGGTATCCATAAGTCAACAGGCCATCTGAAAGCACAAACACACACACAAACTAGTTATTGCCCCATAAAATGTAATATGTTGCCAGTAGTTATTTTATTTTCCAAAAGATAGGGTGGAAAGAATTGGAAAAAATAATTTAAAAAATTATTGAAAAACATGTGCTTTTTAGTGTCAAGAAATCTTTGACTGATAAGAATCTTCACAGTTTGGGACCTTATGTATGATTGTTTTGTATAGAAAACAACATTTTCTCCATAGAAAATAATATTTCAGTGCAGAAATATTAATCTGTGTGCAGAAAATGTTGTTTTCTGTGCAGAAAAAAAGCTGCAATACAGAATATGTTCTGCATAAATTTCATACATGGTTGATTTGCTTAGAGAACAACATTTTCTGTGTGGAAATATTATTTTCCACACATAAAATGCTGTTTTCTGTGCAGAAAATGCTGTTTTCTGGGGGAAAAAAACCCAACTATTTGAGAATATTCTTGCAGAAGTCATGAATTGTAAACTACATGATTTTGAAGTCTTTCTCATAGAAGAAAGAAAATTGCTAAAATTTCTTGCTGCTATCTGTGAGATGATACTTATTGAAGAATTGCATCCCTAAAAATGAGATGTCATTTATACCCCTGGTCCCCCCCCACCCCCAAATGTGTTGCCAGTGATGTTACTTGCAGCACATTGTCTATTTTTGCATGAAAAGACATACAGGAATGCAATAGCATCTTGGAGACTAACTGGGAAGAAGAAATTTCAGAAAGTTTTTAAAGAACATTCCAGGGGGTGAAGTATTATCTTAACTGAACTGTTTTTAAGAGCTTTTTAAATCTAACAAATTGCATTTTATTCTTTTGTTGAATTTGAATTGTTTTAATATTGTAAAAATTGTTTTAATACTGTAAATTCTATTTTACTGCTTGCTTTTTGTATGTTCTTAATTGAATTGCTCTTTTAGATGATGAGCCTCAATTTTGGGAAAACAAGTTAAATTAAGAAGAAGCAGAAGCAGCAGCAGCAGAAGAAGTAGAAGTAGCAGTAGTTTTCATCAGCTGATGAAATGGACTATGTCAAGAAAAACCTATGCAAGAAATTTTAACGTCTTTTAACTTATTTTCCCACATTTGTTTCAATGCTACTACTGGATTCCTTTGTGCCCTTTTTTGTATCACATCTGTTATTGGACAGTATCTTTCATAGACCTTGAACTTTATCATCAACAAGGAGCACCTGATTCCTCACTATGGTGAGATGCATTATGTTTCCATTTAAAATGTTCTATTTGTTTGCACATTTATTTACATATGCATAAAATAACAAACATGATACAGTAGAGTCTCAATTATCTGACATAAACCGGCGGGATGATAGTCGGATAATCCAGAAGGTCCAAGAAAAGCCTTGAAATCACTATACATTGCAAACATTTTGGGCTTCTGGGGACAAGGAAATGCCTACAGCCATGGCCCCAAGCAGCCACCATGTCAGATAATCCAAAATGTCGGATGACCGAAGGACAGATAATCAAAACTCTACTGTATTTTGCAAATCTTCTCATATTACTACAGTGGGCCCATATTATCCACTGGGGTTTTGTTCCAAGAACCTCCGTGGATAACAAAATCCATGAATGCTCAAGTCCCATTAAATATAATGGCACAACAAAATGGTGTCCCATATATAAAATGGAAAATCAAGGTTTGCTATTTGGAATTTACACTTTTTGGGAATATTTTCAAGCCATGTATGGTCAAATCCATGGATAAAAATATCCGCAGATAAGGAGGGCCAACTGTAAATCTCATATAGCCACCTATAAACAATTATGTTTTAGACACTGAAGTGGGAATTCCGTATTTTTTATTTATTTATTTTTCCTCACTATGTAAAGTTTCAAGTCAAAGAGCAAGTCTTATTTTAACAAGTGTGTAAGTCTTCTCCAAATCTTTTCATTGTTTTAATCCAAGTAGTATTTGATTTGCCTGTTCTTGTATTATTAGACATGGCTGTTCTGTATTAACACAGCTTGCAGTGTTATTTCTTGATAATTAAGTATGGAATTCTCTGAGGATACCAGGCAGTCAACTCTCGTGCAATTTCATCTAATTCCATTCAGCGTTTGTATGTTCAAGGCTAATTATTTTTCAACATTGGTCTAGAAGCATGATTTTAAAACAAAACCACTGGACTGGTACTTTTATTCATGCTAGACTGAATCAGCAACAAAGCTACAAAAATATATGAAGAACTGTAAATATCCTCTACTCCTCCCTAAAAAATGCATCCAAAAATAATCCAAACTAGAAGTTGGAACACTACTTTAAGAAATGTATTGTTTCCTTTGCTAATTATAAACCCTCTTTAGGATCAGATTGGTACTTAAAATTACTCTTCTTGTTCAATACTACATTCTTGGATTGACATAGAGTTGAGTGTTTTAACTATTGTAGTGGTTATTTGCTGTCAAGTCTACTTTGGAGTTTATCAGACGGGAGGAATTTCTCTTTATTTCGAATGGAGCCAATTGGAGCCAATTCGAATTCATGTGAATTCGCTAGTTTAGCGAATTTACATGAATTCCAATTGAATTTGGAATGCGTTCCGAATGACTTCCCATTACCCGAAATGACCCCCATTGCCCAAAATTGCATGAGATGCTTTAATACGCAATAACGTAAAACCCATGATTGCGTTTGGAATGACTTCCCTTTTGCCTGAAATTGCATGAGATACTTTAATACGCAATAACGTGAAACCCCATGATTTCATTCGGATTGCCATTAGATTATACTTCCAATTTCTGTTGTCTGATAAATTCCATAGTCTTTTGGTAGCCCTATGAATGATAGACCTCCATGGGTTGCAGTCAGTGACAGCCCTGCTCAGGCCATTGCAAACTCAGGGGCATGCTTCCTTGACTGAGTCAATCCATCTTTAGTGCCACTATCCCCCTTTCCTACTGCCTTCCACTTTACTGAACGTTATTTTTTTTCAGTGAGTCAAATAATATGCACAAAGTACAATTTAAGCATCTTGGCTTCTAGAGAGAGTTCAGGCCTGGTTTTGTCTAGGACTGATTCATTTGTCTTTTTGGTGGTCCATGGCAACCACAGAACTTTCCTCCACCACTACATTACATATCTTTTTTCCTGACAGCTTTCTTCACTCTCCATTCATAAAAATCAGAAAAACTATAGCATGGGTGAATCTACCTTTGGTATTTAAGGATATATCTTTATACCTGGGAATATTATCTTGTTAATTTGTGGTTTCCTTTCCAACTCTCCTTCCTCTATCATTTTTTTTATTACAGTATCCATTTTGATTAATTATTGAGCCAACTTATAAAAATAATCTTTATACAGTAGAGTCTCGATTATCCAACCTTCGGTTATCCAACATTCCGGATTATCCAACATCGTGGCTGATGTGATTTCTTTAAATTTTCTGTGATTTCTTTAGAGAGGCCTGAACTGTTTTTACTGTATATCACAATGTTGATCAGTAATTTCTTTACATTTACTTTTACTGTTATTGTAATAAAACTTCAATACATTTGCAATTCATAGTGATTTCAAGGCTTTTCTTAGACCTTCTGGATTATCCAACATTTTTGGTTATCCAACTATCACCCAGTCCAGTTTATGTTAGATAATTGAGACTCTACTGTATTTGATATCTTCACCACCCAGTTTGAAGTCATTTAAATTATTCTTTGTCATTATTTTTATTTTCTTCATATTCAGCTGTAACCCTGCTTTTGCTATTTCTTTCACAACTTTCACCTGTTAAAGGTTCCAGATCTTAACAGGTTTCTCCTAGTAATATGGTGTCATCTGCATTTCTTCCTCTGATTTTCCATTCTCGGAGTCTAATCTTAGTTTTCTAATGCTCACCTTAATAAGAATGTGGCCTTTAAATATATATATATATACACACATACATACACACACACACACACTCATGCATAAGTCTATAACTTTAGGTTAAAAAATTAACCCAAAAAATGAGTCGACTTATCCATGGGTTAATGTAAGTACTGTATTTTAATGCATATATATGGTGAAAGGCAGGAGTTTAATCTGCCCTGGAAGCTCTGACCCCCTTCTACTCTCTCATCCATTCAGCCTTTAGTATGATCACAAATAGCTATGCCTGATGGAATCTTGTAAGTTCTTTGGCATTGTTTTTCTTTACTTTGTCCTTTGCATCCTTGATCACATGCCCTTAAGTTTTTCCCTTGACTTATCCATGGGTCCTATCAAAATCCATAATTTTGGCCTTAAAACTTGCCCTCGACTTATATATTAGGTCGACTTATAGTTGAGTATATACGTTATATACTATCCTTAATTTTTTTAGAAAGGGACCCTCATGGCTCAGCTATGTATATGTACAGCTACTACAGTCTATCAATGAGAACAAGGCAATGTACTTGTCAATGAGCCTTCCTGCTGTGGCTGGAGTGTTTGTTTCTCTGTGAGTATATGATAATGTTTCTTTGTGACACATTTCTCTCTCTCTTAAAAAAAACATTTCTGACATCAGTAACAGCAATGGGAGTGCTTGTGAAATGTGGAAATCTAAGAGAAGATTCACATTTTTTCTTTTGAAAATGCACACTGGAATGCTGCCCTTGGGATGACTGTGCACACAACTGTGAGTGTAGACTTATTTCATTTTATATGAGAAAGGCACTGCTGAAAATAGTATCACACATACACAGAGAGACACAAAAATATATTATAATTGAACAGGATTCAAATCCCTGCTTCGTCATGAAAACCCATTGAGTTACCTTGGGCAAGTCACAGTTTCTGAGCCTCAGAAGGCAAAGGCAAACTCCCTCTGAACAAGTCTTGCCAAGAACACTCTGAGGTGGTGAGAGGGAGATTTGTCTTGTCAGTGCCATAAATCGGAAACGACTTGAAGGTACAAAGTGACAACATTGAAGAATCTCTCTCCCCCCCCCCCCCACACAAAATAGAGAGAAAGAGTGTGTGAAAGAGAGTAGTGCTTTAAAAATCACCATCTGAAGCATTTTATATACATTGGGATTAGTTACACTGGAGGGCATGAGAAAGATGGCCTTTTTGGTAGTGACCCCACACTTTCAGAATACTTTCCCAGGTACATTGTGCATGACCTCCTCCTTTCACAGACCTTCTGGGAGGAATCAGACTTATTTAAAGTTGCTTTTTTTCTAATTAAGTACTGTGATCTTATTGATTTGTATTGACATTAAAATGTTATGCTGGTAATTAAATAGTGCTGAAATAATTTTGATGGTTTACCTGATTTTATGATATTAAAAATACTACACTTTTAACTAAGTATGCATTAAACATACCTCTATCTGTCTATCTGTCTGTCTCTCTATCATGTAGTGTGCATTGTATTTCCCTATATATGAAATTAACTAAAATACACATGTTTAATCAGTTTAGCATTGTTAGGACATAATCCAGTGGTTCCAGGGTGAAGATGCCAGCCACAGCTGCTGGCGAAACATCAGAAAGAAACTCTTCTAGAACATGACCACATAGCTCGGAAAACCCAAATAAACTATGTTCCAGAGTTGGTCACTCCCTAGGTAGTGAGAAAGGTGTGCAGTAGGAAGAAGAAGGTCCACCCATACAAGCCTCCAGATTTTGGTAGTGGAACACTTTACTGCTATTCCTGCTCTGTTATCATCATCCCAACCATAATATATTGGATAAGATTTTGCCCTAAGTTTGTTGAGGGGCATATCTCCAGGACCCAAAGCCTTCCCATTTTCCTGGTGTCCCCCAACAATGTTGTTATAGTTGCTATTGCTGTTATTATCATTATAAAGCACCACCCATGTACATTTATAAACAGTTGCAGAATAAAACATTTACTTTTCAATAATCTAAAATACAATATAAAAATACAATAAGGAAAAACAAAATCAAATCCACACATACAGGGATAATGCAAAATAAAACCTGAGATGGAAAATATGCCGGTCCTTGAACTGTTGTAATTATTTTTCCTCCAGCATATCCTTCCTTTTACCCAGCCTGGAGGAAGCACCTGTTCTACTGTAGAATCTCTTTCCCATATCTCTGTAGCAGGGATTTGCATCTATACAGGGGACTCCATCCAGGTTACCTCCCAGGGCCCCATGTAGGCTGCACTCCCCCCAGAAAGGCCAAATACTTTACTTTTCTCTCTGCAAGCCCTCTCAAAATAGTGTCCTTTTGCCATTTTGAGAGGAGCTGTGGCAAAATAGGTAATTGGGATAGTGGGCAATTCTGTGATGGGATGTGAATATTTTCATGCATTTATGGAGTTTTCAAATTAAATTTACCTGAAAACCACAACATTTTTTTTTAAAAAATGGGGGTTTCAGGTTCCACGAAAAGTGTGGTTAAGGGATTGCATGCAACACATGGGCTCCATTTCCCCCACCCGACCATAAAAGAATGCCCTCTTAAGTGATGAAGACTCAACCATAATAGCAGTATTTAACACATATGCATTACAATAATTTCCCTAGTTGCTGAAAGTGTGGACTTTATCATACTGTTTGAAAAACCAAATTACCGCTGCCGAATTCAATTTGAGTTTGGGATGCATCCAGATTTTATCGCACATGGCCGGGCAGGTGCATCCCAGGTAACATCCAGCTAGAATCCAAGTTCAGCTGGCTGATTTGCAAAGCTCCTGAGTTTACAAACAGGCCATCTGAACTTGGATTTGAGCCATATGTTACCCAGGATGCACCCACCCAGTGGCATCAGCAGCAAAAATGTGTGTGATAAAATCTGGATGTATCCTGAATTTGAACCGAGTTTGGCAGCGGTAATTTGGTTTTTTAAAGTGTGTAATAATCTCACATGTTTCATATAGTGATCTAGAACAACAATATAGATTATGGCCTAAATCCAATTGTGAGTCTCTAGAAGGGTAAATCTGTTGACTCAATAGGACACATTTAAATTTTGACATATTAGGTTTCCATTAATTGAATGGAGATACTCTAGTTGATATTCGGAACTGATTTTAGGCCTATAAATACTTAATTTACAGACAAAGCCTGGCATGGAATGAATGGGTTGATTAGGTGGAGAGGACCGCCAATTGGCCCTATCAAGTCCACAGGAATATGTCCTGATTGTTATGATGTGTTTGGTACCTTAAAGGTCAGAAGAATATCCATATGTCTTTGGATAATCAATCTTAGGTACACACATTGGCCAGAATCCCATATGTGACAGCATAATGTAGTATTTCCACATGCTACAGCTGGATAATCAACATCCCTGGACTTACCATTGAGATGCTGCATCCCCCATTGAATGCCTTGTAGGGGGAGGAGAAATTCCACATCTTAGTGGTGGTTCCATGGTGGAAAGGAGGGCTTTGGTCACTGTGGAAAAGAAGGGAGGTAATTAATACATCTGCAATGACCACAGAATGGCATAAAAAGGCATCATATGGTGGCCCCATGAATGAGATATCTCCAAGTCACCCTAAGTCAAAGTCAATTCAACAGCTGTTAACAACAACAACAAAAGCAATAACAACAAGGAATCAAGCAGAGAGGCCATGGCTACCCTGATTTTGCAAGACCCAATCATGGCTTAGGATGACAAGGAAGCTCTTGAAGTTCTCTCATCTAGAGTGTTAAAGTTGCCATAAGCTGAAGCTGACATGATGGCTCATAGCAAAAGTTGGAGCCCACCTTGAGTTTGCAAGATCTGAGCTGGGCTTAGGATGGCTTTTGTCCATCTCTGATTCAAAGGGCTGCCATAAATTAAAGCTGATGACAGCATTCAAAACAAAAAAATGGACCATTAAGAATCAGGATAATTTTATATTACAGATGGAGCCAAGCATATGCCACTAATAGGATGACAGCAATCCTGAGTCCCAAGCAGATTAAAATTTCTTATTTGTGTCCTAGAAGAGGATTTTTTTTCTAATGTACTGATTAAATATCACCCCCCCCCCCAAATAATACCTTATTATAGGTTTCTTCTTTCTAAAGTTTTGGGTTTAAAAAAACCTTTGTGAAGTTGTTCTCATATCATGTCACATCATTTTTAAATGCAGGTTTCTATGTGGATGCACAGTAGGATGTATGTGGTACTGAAGTCAAAAATGCTCTAAGAAATATTTTTGTTCCAGAAAGGAAAGGAAAAATCATGTTGGGGGAGGGCTGTCACTTTCTTGAGGAAAAATTACATCAAGAAGCAGAATGGTTTTTATTTAGTTTGGCAAAGAGCTAAGCATGTGAACTTCATCTTTACAGCATTGTCAACAGTCATTGCATAGAGTCATGATACTAGAAGGGAATATCACTGTGTTCTTTTCTCTTTGTATGCACTTAAGTGTCACCCATTATCTGAAAATCAAAAGACACTGTTGGATAATAGATTATTATACAGGCCTTATAAGACATCAGCCTGTTTAAACACACTCATCTAGCTGACATGATGGACAAATGTGCTTCACGTCTAGGCAATGCTCATCTTTGTAATGCTGTCAAGTTAGATATCATTTGTTTTGTTTGTGTCTCAGCTGCTTAATTTTTAGCTTGCCACAGACATACATAGAAATCATCCAACTATGTATATTTGACTTATAAAATGGGGAAAACAGCAACAGCCCAAAGGGGTCAATATTACATAATCTTGGCCTTCTCTTTCTCTTGATCAGCTTTTGCAGCTTGTGTCAAATCTTATTTATACAACCCTGAGAGAGGTTGTTTAGAAAGGGGGAAATGGTTGGGTTGAGAAAAAAAGTGATGGATTATGCTTAGTTTATCTGACAAACACTCAGGCTAGCATCTTTTGTAGCCATTTATAAAACCGAGCAATCCAATGGGCAAGATTTCAACAACATACGGTGCTCATATCAATTCAGTAGCAGACATGATGTTCCAGCTTGTTAAGACTGAGTCTATACTGTTTTAGAATGTATTAATATTTTTTTTTTTTTTAAAAAAAGACTGAGTCTGTACTACTACCAGGAATGTAATGGTGTCTTTTCTAATGCTATTAATAAACTAGAAGGCTTTGTAAATTAAGTTTTGTAATCCTATATACATTTACCTGGAAGAATGAGCCATTGGATTTAATGGGACTCATTTTTGCATTAACCTACATGAGACTACATGAGATTATTATTATTATTAGTTTTATTTATAAAGTGCTGTAAGTGTACACGGCGCTGTACAAAAACCAAGTAAAATGAAGAATATGTAAAAAGCCTGCCTATGGTGTACAAACAAGTTAAAAACATCATAAGAAACAGGTTAAAACAGCAGATATCAAATATTAATCAGGCATCAAAACAACCAGGTCACAGTCACAAACTTCCTGGGAATGCTTCCCTAAACAATATGGTCTTTAACTGAGTTTTAAAACTGGTTAGAGATGTGTTGAGCCATGCTTGTAAGGGGAGGAGGTTCCAGGAGTGAGGGGCAGCAAGCAAGAAGGGACGAATCTGGGACGGGGCAGTGGAAATCCTGGGCTGGGACAGAAGACCTTGGCCACCAGAACGGAGGGAATGGGTGGGAATGTAGGAAGAAAGAAGTTTAGAGAGATAAGGAGGGGCCAGCCCATGCAGGGCTTTGAAAATGAACAGGAGAAGCTTGTACTGAATGCGGAAGGGAAAGGGGAGCCAGTGGAGGGATGACAATAGGGGAGAGACGTGGTCGTACCGGCGAGCAAGTGAAATGATGCGAGCAGCTGAGTGCTGAACAGAAATTAATGGGTGAAGATAAGAGAGAGGAAGCCCTACCAAGAGAAGGTTACAGTAATCCAGTCGTGAGACCACCAGGGCATGGACCAAAGTCTTTGCAGTAGAAGCTGAGAGATATGGATGGATTTTGGAAATGTTATAGAGAAAAAAATCTACAGACCTTGGCTGTGGCCTGGATCTGAGGAATAAATGACAGAGAGGAGTCAAAAATGAAACCAAGACTGCGGGCTTCCTGAACTGGCTGAATAGAGATAATTTCGACAGAGATAGAAAAAGAATATTGAAGGGTGGGCTTAAGAGGGAAAACTAGAAGCTCCGTCTTGGACATGCTGAGCTTCAAGTGCCGATGGTGCATCCAGTCGGAGACAGCTGTCAGGCAAGATGAAACTTGCTGCTCAAGCCTTGGAGAAAGGTCCCAGAGGTGGAAAGGTATAGCTGAGTATCATCGGCGTACAAATGATAAGAAAAGCCAAAAGAACTGATAAGTTTACCGAGAGACAGTGTGTATAAAGAGAACAAGAGGAGACCCAAAACAGAACTCTGAGGAACTCCAACAGATAGGGGAACAGAGGAGTGTGATGAATATGTTGAATACCATCCAAAATCACGTGCAATATTTCTATCTTTTGCTTTCAGATATTCTGCTACACTCAAAATATATTCTATAAGGCATAGCTATAGGAAACCATCACCTTCAGCCTTGCAGTCTGGAGTAATAGTTGTGATGTTAACATCTGTCAGTTTTGATTTTATTGGATTGCATTAAATCACATATCATTTTTTTCCATTCCTTTTTTCATATCAAGTTAATATAAAAGAAGAAAGATATTCTTTCTGAACAGAATTCCATGTGTATTTTGACAAGCATTTTCCCCCAACATACTCATTTCTTTATGTATTCATGTTATATTTTGTAAACATTTTACCCATTAACTCAAATGTTTGTTCACATTTTTTTTTTTTTTTTTGGAATATATGCATTTTGCCTCCACACGATCACTGGCACATAATTCAAAAGGGAAAAAAGAAAAATAATCTGACATTTGCAGTTTTGTTTCTAATGATCAGAAGTGAGGAATACATGCAAATGCCCATTCATTGTTTTGGTATGTGTGTGTGTGTTATAGCTTGCCATTTTCCAGTTCTGTTGACCAGTTAAATTAACCTGTGGTTTGAGTCTGTTAAATGTTGACTGAATGGGAAAATATTAAGCCCCATGTAGTTTCAGCAGTCATGCAGGTTTCAGCAGCCCTGTAAAGTGATGGGTAGGTAATGAATTGGTAAGCTATGAAACAAAATCAGGGATTGATGAGTTTTGAGCTGAGGGTTCAGAAACCAGTACATCTTTCATGTCTTGTCAACATCCAGATCTTTCTAGAGTTTAGATGAGAACCATGGAATTAAAATCTGATAGATCTATTTCAGCCAACAATAATTTGCAGGAATATTTGCTACCACTACACTTACATAAATACACAAAGACACTTCAGTAAATCTGCTAAAAGACAGGATGTGGGAACATTGTGGTATGCTTCTACACACAGGTGTGTGGTTGTTGTGTCATCATTGATATACTCTAGAATCCTAAATATCATTGGCATACCATTGACATACCCTGGAAATGACACTCCCTTTAAGAGCCAATTTGGAATTTAAATTTGTTTGAACCTTCTGATCCCACCCACTGGGGATTGCACTCGTACTGCCCATCAATTGCACTTTATTTTATTATTTTAATAGTTTTTAACTGATGTCAGTTTTAACCAGTTCTGATTTAATCTAGTCTTAAGGGGGAGAGGTTGGGAAGGGATTTGACTGTTGTTTTATCCTTGTATTTTTTTTTTAATCTGCTGTACCCCGCTCCGAGTATTCCATTAGAGGAGCGGGTTATAAATAAACAACTTCTTCTTCTTCTTCTTCTTCTTCTTCTTCTTCTTCTTCTTCTTCTTCTTCTTCAATATTATCTGACTATTTTATAGACTGCTTCACTCACCATAGAATAAAATGTGATAAGACTGGAAATCGATGAGCCAACAATGTCATTTATAAAGTTCTATTTTTTAAACACCACCACCACTACATTGGTTTTCATATTATGAAACTGAAGTATGGTAAAAACCCAGTATTCTTACTTGCATCTATGATCCTAAACTACATGAAAAATCATAGACAGAAGCTTTATGCCTTTGCTTACTCACTTGCAAGTAAGCCCCATTGATCTCAGTGGGAGTTAACTCAGAATACACATATAGATGGTAAAACCGGATGTCACTAGGGGATTTTACAGTGACGTTCAGGGAGGCTTAATGTGGAGACATCAGCAAAATATGTGAAGGTATGTAAACACACTTAATGGAAGCAATGGTAATTTCAACTTATAAAGATAATAACAACATGTAATTAGATTTTTTGCTGGGTTAATGAAATTCTAAATATTATTGGGCTTTACATAGGCTTCAAAGGTTAATGAGTTACCCTTACATTTTAATTAGATTGCATTAAGTGTTTTCCATGGCTTTTCAAGTGCTCTGAAAACACTGGAGAGCTCAGCTTTTGAGTCCTACTGCTTTTGATCGGCAGTAGATTAAGAATAAGGAAAACAAAGTAATTCTTTACTTAATTTGTAGTTATCCATTTTTTGAGGCAATTCAGCACTACATAATGGGGTAAGGACTATTGGTTTTCATCACCTTTCATCTGTCAAATTTCTCCATTTCCCTTTTCCCATTTCCAGCCAGAAAGAAGCCTCTCCTACTGTTGTTCTTCTCCCATCATGTCTGTCCCATTTTCAAGGGAAAAATGTGCTTATAATAATCACTTCTACATATTGAACCTTACAATGCAATGCTGGTTCCTAGCTCTGCATAGAGAAAATCGCCACCAAATGTACAAAGCTACCAGGGCTGGCTCCCAAGATGCTTCCTTGTCCAAAGTAAAAAGCAAGTTGATTAGTATCTTATTCTGGATTTAGAGGGTAATTTTATGTTTAAAAATAATGTATACATTTTTAAATGAATGTCAGTGTTAGTTTTTGCATCAACTTCATTTCTACAAATAACGCAGGAGAAAACAAACATATCAGGGGGCCTAGATATTCCAATCAACAGCATGCTATTGACAATGCCTTAGAGATTCAGATAATACTCAGTGCTACAAAGTTCTCTACTCTGTTTTTTCCTATAGGTTACTTCTTTTATTTTATTGTGTTGTATTGATATCCCAACTTCCTATCACAGTTTGTGAAGCAACTAGCAATTCTTAAAATAAACCATGCATAAAAACAAAACAACACACTATGTGTATTAATAAAGCAAGTCTTGAACTGCAGAATTACAAAGCAAAAGACAGAATAATAAAAGCAAGGTCTGTAATCAGTCCAGGTTCAACACAAAGGGTCAAACAGTCAAGAAGTCTAAAAAGGATCAAGGGTTCCAGCACATCAGAATCGTCAGTCCAAGATCCACAAGTCCAAGCCAAGAAGTCAAGAAGAGAGTTCACAAATGAGGTGCTTTTGCCTTGTTGAAATGACTCAATTCATAATATGTAGGGAAGTTAAGAGTTCCTCCCAACAGGCCAAACATGTCAGATGGTTGCACTGTTTCGCTAAATCGATGCAGGCTAAATCCTTTGATCCATGTCCTGTTGAAAACACAACATTTTTCTTTCTTTTTTTATGTGAAAAAACTTCTTTTCTATGCCTGAGGGCTTTGAGGTGATTTTTAAGACACACACACACAAAACAACAACAACAACAACAACAAAATCCATTTTAATCCAGTGCTTTTGGGGAGGACCAAGTTTTTAAAATTGTGGTTTGACCCTGCCATGCCCAGCTTGACTAAGAACTCAGGAGAGGAGTCTGAGCCTGCGCCTGAGCCTGAGCTTGGCCCTAGTTCTGCCCTGACAATATCAACAGAGACTGTGGCCCAAGAAGATGGTCAGGAGCCCAGCATCCAGAGAGTAGTGCCCCATGGCAATTTTGACATGAAGGAGAAGGGGAGGACAGAGGCCAACTTACCCATGCCTTCCCAGAGCCAGAAGAGATCTGAAAGGGGCTGCAGCAGTCTCAGAGGGTTTGTATGAGATGCTGAGCAATTAAGGAACAGCTGCACCAGTGATAAAAGCCTGGGAGGAATGCTAGAACCTTTGTCACAGGTTAATGGATTCCCCTGGGGAAAGCACCTTGTTTGTGAACTCCTTCTTGATTTTTTGGCTTGGACTTGTGGATCTTAGACTGATCATTCTGATGTGCTGGAACCCTTGACCCTTTTTGGACTTCTTGACCAGGCTGGCTGTTTGACCCTTTGTGTTGACCCTGGACTGATTACAGACCTTGCTTTTATTATTCTGCCTTTTGCTTTGTAAGTCTACAGTTCAAGACTTGCTTTATTAATATGCAAGGTGTGTTGTGCTCTTTTGGTTTGCTTGTTTCTACCTTATTTTGGGATTCATTATCAGCTGCTGGCTGCTTTTCTGGACAGACCTCCAAATTGGGATCATGGTGAAATCAGTGATGATGGGAGAGTGGGCACAGTTTGATGGTTGGTCAGGAGGCCATTTAAGTCAACTGATCATTCCAAACATAGAAGGGTGTTTCCCTTGTTTGAATCTAGAAAACGTGGTGTTGCCAACACCCACCCTTTTTTTGGATTTGTTGTTGGTATGTACACATTCTAAGATTGGCATTTGACCTCCCCTTCTCTATGGGTTTCACTTTATAAAAGCACAGGTGGGCAAACAGAATGAAGGAAAACCAAAGGCTATTTGATTAAGTGAATATATAAATATGGCACACATTGCAGGAATATCCTTGCCATATATCCTTCAGTTACATGACAAGATATGAAACACTAGAACAGACATGTGCACGTAGTAGGAACATCCCTTTATACTGATGTGGCTACATAATGGGGGTCCAATGTGGCTTTCTAAACTGATGTGGCTTGATGGTTAAGATGATATTTCTGATGATCATAAAGTCAGAAAGTTGGTAGTTCGAGGTTTCAGTGTCGTGTGATGGGATGAGCTCCCATCACTAGTCCCAGCTTCTAACAGCCTAGCAGTTCAAAAGCATGCAAATGCAAATAGATAAACAGGTATCACTTTGGTGGGAGGGTAACAGCATTCTGTGCAGTCATGCTGGCCACATGATCACAGAGTTCTCTTTGACAACGCTGACTCTTTGGCTTAGTAACAGAGATGAGCACTACCCCTTACAGTCATTTGTGACTAGACATTCATGTCAAGGGGAAACATTTATCTTAATATGTGGCAGTAAAAGGATAAGACCAAGGCAGGGATACTACACAGTGGAGCTGGGATGTAGCCCTTCTGCAGATTTAGCCTGTGTTGTAGTTCCTGGGATTTTTTTTATTTTTATTTTTTTAAAAATCCATCCAATATTTTTTTGTCTTGGATTATTTCCTAGTAATTCTTTTACATGCTGATACATATCAGAACAATGTGATCATTTCTCCTTTTTTGTTTGTTTTTACAAAAGATTTTCAAAGTGTTATTATAGTGTCAGTAAATTGACTCTTTTGTACTATAACTCTGTACTGTTCAATTTTTAAAGAGGAGAAAAAATTTGCCTTTCAAGCTATAGGACCCCCTATGGAAATCATGTCCTGTTTTAAGGAAAAATCTTGAAGTAGCCTAATGCAAATCGAAGTTGCAAGAGGAAATGCAGATGACTTGGGGGAAGGAAGGAGCAATTGAGACATTCATCTGGATTTGATTGTCTTGTTTACCTGGATGTGCACATGCTATGTGACATATTCCTTTTCTCCTGGGAACTTGACCTAGTGTTCCTAAAAGGAATCAACTTCTCAAAAACATGCTACCTCCAGATATGAGAGATGAACTTTGGGCACCCCAGAAATACAGTACAGGGTATGCTGGATGTGCTAATATTTCCCAAGAGTGTGTTTTGCATAACAACTTGGGAGAAAATAGAATAATTTTGGACAGAGGCTTCTTACAGACCATAGAAGAATTTATACCACTCACCACTAAGTGCTGGTCTTCTCACTCTTGTGCAGAGGACAAACACATCTCACGGCAGTCACCAGTTTTTCAGCAGAATGTCTCAGCATGTCAAAATACCATTTTTCATAATGGATAGGAAATTTCCTAAATATTCTTTATCTCCATATCATCAAAAGGGGACTGTTCCTCTCATATCTGTTCTGAGTCGTGTAGAGGCCATTCAGGTGCTGCCCCTATTCCTGACAGAGGTTTGGCACTATGTAAACGGAAGCAGCTGGGGAAGGTTTGACTCTAAAACCAAGAGTAGCCTCTATCCATTTTCTGCCAGCAACAAAAGCACAACATTATGGAAAGTTCTCTGGAAAAGCCAGCTTTTGGAAGACAAGCAGTGACAGACTTCAATGGAATTTCTTTAGAATTCCATTCTGCAATATGACAAGGGAGACAATGACCAGGATCCAAAGGTGGCTTTCCATTGTCCTGAAGTTTCCATCAAGAGTAGTTTCTTTGCCTTTGCTCTTATTTGTGAGGTCTTTTTTCAAATGACACAATTATAGCACTTTGATAACACTTTAACTGCCACAATTCTATTCTATGGAAACCTGGGATTTCTAGTTGGTTGAAGTATTCAGAATGCTTAGTCAGAGAGCAGTTACACCTCAAACAACTATAAATCCCAGGATTCCACAATGTTATAGTTATAGTTATAGTGGTGTCAGAGTGCTCAAACTGTGCAGTGTGTAAAAGGCTGGATTAGGAACTCATATCCCCTCAAGCTTTTACAACTTGAATTATTGGTGTCTATACTAACTCTGATATATTAAAATGAAGGTGGAAAAAGGAAAGTACTAGAGTGTATTTTGGGATTCAGAGAAAATACTTCTATGTTTAAAAATCAGCATCCATCCAAACCTTTGTGCAACCAGGGCCTAACATTTAGGCCCTAAACCCTCCTCGTCTCATCATCTAGAATCAAAAGTATTCCATTAAAGTTCCAGAGCTGTTTCATTTCATTTTCACTGAAAGATTGCTTCAAGGTGGCTTTCATTTTCTTACTCTCTTTGGAGGGGAGATAAAAGAGATATATATTTTAATATGCTTTTCTTTCCTCTAAGAAATAATCAAATACCCATTTCAATGGCAGTTTGAGATGCTTTAGAGAATGGAACAAGGGAGGAATGAAACATGGTTTGAGTTTCCTAATATAGCAGCTAACTGAATGATATGTTCAGTCCCAGATTTATACCAGACCCTGATAGTATATAATAGCACTTTCAAGTAAGGGGGGGGGCCCTGCATCCCCTCAAAGATAAATGTTTCTGTACTCTGTTGTTTCTGATGTGAAGATCCCTAATATTGGAGTGTTATAAATGTCATAAAATAGAGTGATGATAGCTCAGAAGCTTTCCCCCCAAAATTGGGATTCAGAGCAGCTTACAGTCTAAAAACACAATACAATTAAAAAAATACAAAAATAACAGTTAAAATCTACTACAATATTAACACAGATCACTTGTTTAAAAATAGAATACAAGTAAAAAAAAAAAAGATAAAAGCATGTAAAAACCATACAGTTTAAATTAATATACCCTCAGGACATCCTTTTTAAAAATGTACATTTTAAAGGTTTTAGCCTGCTGGTGGAAGGGCAAGAAAGAGTGGGTCATTCAGGTCTCCCTGGGAAGGAAGTTCCAAAGTCTAGGGGCTGCGACCTCTCTCATGTCCTCACCAACCATGCTTGTGATGGGGATGGGACTGAGAGAAGGGCTTCTTCTGAGGATATCAGAGCCCTGGCTGGCTTGTACAAGGATATACTGTCTGCCAAATAGCCTGGACCTGAGCCATATAGGGCTTTATAGGTCATAACCAGCACTTTGAATTGTGCCCGAAAACAAACTGGCAGCCAGTGGAGCTGTTTCAAACAGGGGCATTGTGTGGTCTCTGTAACCTGCCCCAATTAACAGTCTGACTGCAGCTCTTTGGACCAGCTGAAATTTCCAAACACTCTTCAAAGGCATCCCCAAGTAGAGTACATTACAGAAATCCAAACAGGATATAACCAAGGCATGTACTACCAAGGCCAGATATGGTGTCTCAAGGAATGGGTGCAGCTGGCACATAAGTTTAAATGTGTAAAAGCACTCCTGGTCACTACAGAAACTTGGGCCTCCAGATTCAAAATTAAGTCGAGGAATATCCCCAATCTGTGGACCTAGATTTTCAGGGGGAGTGTAATCTCATCTATCACAGGCTGGATGGCTGTTCCCTGATATGCCTTCCAACTGACCAGGAAAACCTCTGCACAGAGAATCCTGGTAGGCAAAGCTGAGAGAGATTAACCTCCCTCCAGACTCATCCAACCAGGTTTCTCTAATACAGGTCAGGTCAGCATGCTCATCAAAAATCAAATCCTGAATGGCACTTGTTTTTCCATTCACCAACCTGGCATTAAGTAGTAGCATTTTGAACACATGAGGACTGTCACCAAGGCTATCTATGGTATTTGATCTGGGAGACAATTTCTCCATATCTCCCCCTGTATGACTCCAACGGCTGCTCCCTGAAACTGTGTTTCCCCTCCCTCCTATGAATGGCATGTCATTCCTGTATTAGGCTAGCAGGACAGTAATTGTTGAAAATAATACAATAAAAAGCCAGGCAAATTATAAAAGCAGAGATGGTCAAAACAGGTAATAAACTCTTATCTCTGCAAGACAAAGGGACAGACCTTTGCCCTCTGTACCCAGCACAAGCCTGCTGAGTCAGGTCCTCAGTCCTGCAAAGAGTGGGGTGCCACTAAGGAGGTAGAGGTCCAAGGCAGCAGCAAAAACAGCAGCCTCTTCCTCCCCCCAGCCTCCTGATAGTCAGTGTGGTCCCCCAACCCCCTCCCCCCCCCCGTTGGGGTGTTGTGAAACAAACAGTTTCCATAGAAATGTAGGTATTTTAAAAAAGTAGACATAGACTCTTCTGTTATACAAGATGGCTAAAGAAAGCAATAATAATTCCTTCCAGGGAAGGTTGAGTTTGTTAATGGATGGGTGATCACTTTTATCCACAAGACACACCAAAGGAGGTTCAAGAGGAAGCACTCTAAACCGGACCATGCCCCCATCTCTGGTCACTCTCCATTGCTGGATTCTGTCATTACTTTAAGAAAATGAAGTAAGTTTTCATGGCTGAAGGTGCATTCATATATGGCATGGCTGTAGCTGTAGCTCTTAAACCAACTGCAGCTCTTGAACCAGTAGATTGCATCTACTGACCTACTTTTCAAGATGCCGACAGACTAATGGTAATCCATAAGGGGAAATAAAAAGAGGTAACTGAAGGAGTGCAAATGTATTGCTGAGGGGAGGGTGTTACAGCCTCTGTTCATTTTTCATAAAGCCCTTTCCCTTTGAATCAATGAAGCTTGTAACTACTTGTTGCTATGGTGCTACTAGTTGTAGCAGCTCCAGATATGGATCCTATTAGCAAGTCAAATATAGAGTAAATCCATTGAGTCAATTGCTAAATGGAATACTGGTAGGTAAATCTCATTTATTCAATAGGTCTACTCTAATTGGAATTATGAATAGGAGTCAGGGTTTGTGTCCCTTCTCTTGCTGACACATGATTCTTGAGAAAAAAATATTTAACTCTATTATATTCATGCAAGATCTGGTGTCCTGTAATATCTGAGAGACTGAGAAGTGACTGGAGGTCTTGGATTTGAATATCACTTCTGGCATGAATTCACTAGAAGGCCTTAGGGGATCTACTTTCTCTTAGCCTCAGTCCACCCATGAAACAATATGAGCTATAATAATAATTTAGACTCTAAACAGAATAAGTCAAGAGATTTGCTTTGCAAGGATTACAAGTAGATAGTGTAAGTAAGGGGTTGGCAACATGTAATCCTCCTGACACTGTTAGATTGCATGCCCTAGACAGCATAGCCAATGGTGATGGGTATGAGGAATTGCAGTCCACTCACATCTGAAGGTTCTACATAAACCTGCCCAGAAAAGTATTCAATTGTAGAAATGTTTAAATGCAACATTTCTGTATTGAGAATTTCTGTTTTTTTCAAATGAAGATCATGTCAGGATGTCAGGATCAGGCAATACTTCACCTCAGGAGCTCTCTGGCTTTTAGGCAGGCATTCCTTATTATGAGCCACCCTAGAATCCACAGCAGAGGAATGAAGAGGTAGCATGAGCATACTCTAAAACCAGATTCTATAATGGCAGAATGATCATCCCACATACCAATAGGTCCACTGGTCACACTATAAACTCTCTCCCCATCTGTTTCCCCTTTCTGTGTTGTGTCTTATTTAGAATTCCACCTTGATAATTGTAAGCTGCTTTGGGAGCATTTTTTGGCTAAAGAGCAAGATAGAAATGCTTTGAGTAAGATAAAATGAAATGAAAGCTTCAAAGGCACATATGGGATCTTTTGCCTTGGCAGCAGTCCTATCTGTGTTCCTACACTTTTGAATTCCACATTTGGCCTGTTTGTTTCTCTGCCTCCTGGGTCTCCCTTCCCTGCATCCTCCCAGTGAATACAGAGGCTTTTACTTCTTCCACTGAAATGCTTTGTACAGAACCTTTTTGAGTGGTGCCTTGAGCTTTGGGTCAAGAGCTTCTGGGTCTCTCTGGCAAGCCTGGGTCTCTGATCCATCAAATATTCAAGGGCAGCTCTGCCTCCTTAGTTGCTTATGGCCCAACACATAAATGGGGTCTAGCACAGCTCTTTTATCTATCCTTCTGAGAACAAGACACTCCTGTGAACTCATGAGCACAATCCTTTGGTGGCAAAAGGCTCCGTTTTGAACTGATAGAGGCTTCTGCCTGAAGAACCTCATGAATAAGATAATCAAGTCAAAATATACCAGCAGATGGTTAACTTGCAGAGCGTGAGTCAGAATGTTAAACAGATATAGGTTGGAATAGTTTTCAGAAACTCACAGTCAAATAGTTCAGTCTTCCCTTCCCATTTTGTCCTTACAGCAGCCTTAGAGTGATTGGTTATGCTGAGAGACAGGGAGTAGTCCCAGATCAGCCAGAGTACTTTAGATTAGTGGGAATATAAATTTGAGTCTTTGTGAGTATGATACCCTAAGGCCTAAACCATCCCCCAGCAAAACATCCAGCAAACCTGGGTGTTGATCAGTAAAAGGATGTCACTATTTCTCTTTCTAAAAATGGCAACATTAGAGGCTATGCACAAAAAATAGCCTGCACTTAACAAAGATTCTTAAGAAGAAGAAGAAGAAGAAGAAGAAGAAGAAGAAGAAGAAGAAGAAGAAGAAGAGGAGGAGTTATCAAATTTAAAAAAACGTTCAGAGGAAAAATGTTCTGAGGCAAACAGTAACAAAATAAAAATCTAGAAAGATTCCAAAGGAGTGAGATCATTGATAAATGTGTACGGTAATAAAAAAAAAAAATACAGTATTTTCCTTACACAGATGAACATTGGGTTTAATAATGACATGAACATGCCACAATAAATTTGAAACAGAAGATTTTTGACTCTTAGATGTTATAAACCTCAGTTACAAATCAGTTCTCCATATTTTCGGCTAATTTTAATAGATCTAATATACACCAGGATAGAAGAAATTAAAACAAAACAAAAAACAACACCCCACCCCCCAAACAAATGGTTCAATAGGAAATCAGAAAATATTAGATTAAATTTAGAGATGTGCATTACAACCCTTTACACACCCACCTATAGTTAAGATAGATAGGTAGGTATTGCATGTATTACAGTATCTTTCTGTCTTACCTTTTTGCCAAATGCAATAGTCGGACAGCCAACAAGAATAATATGCAGTTCCAAAACAAAGTTATAATTACAATATATTACCACAAAAAAATTGAATCCAGTAGAATTTAGTTACAGATAATTGGATTTAGGAATGCAGTCTAAAAATTAAATTAAAAAGTAAAAAGTTAAAATATTTTATTAGACTTACTATCTTGAATGCTTGGACCACAGGTATGGATCTTAATTTTCTTACCATGAATGGATCAGAGTTTATGGGTAAGTTTGCATCCTTCTGTGAATTCTGAAAATCTGCTTCTGGAAAATGGAGACCATATGGTGAAAGGGGCTGGAAGGTGAATTGGCAGAAATCACCCTCATAAAAATGAAAGAGAAATTCAGGATTCAGACCATTAACTGAAACACAGATCAGCACAAAAGCATGTTCTAATTCTAGTTTGATATTTAGGAGGTCTCTAAATTTTTCAGAACTTCTAAATATTAGTTCCAAAACCTTGTTTAGCCACAAGATTATTGAAGTTTGTGAAAAGCAACTGATCAATGTTTTTGTTAAATACTGAGCATAATTAGAACAAGAGTTCAGCAAAATATATTTATATAGATCAAATGGAATAGCAAAGTTTCAGGTACCATAGAAAGACAAATTAACATTTTTTTCAAAAAAAAAAGTTATAGTATAACTGCCTTCCTCCAAAAGTAGTACAGACAGAGCTAAGAAGTAACTGATTTTTCAAATGGGTTATGGTTGAAACTAGTTATTTTCTGAAGTAAACATTTGCCCTCCTCCAGTCTTCTGGGACTTCTCCTGTTCTCCAGGAGTTCTCAAAGATTATTGCCAGTGGTTCTGATTGTTGTTGCTCTTAGAACAAAAGGTCTTGTGAAGACCAATGAATGAGTCCTCCTCAGAACAAACTGGATTGATTCACAAATCAGCCAAACAGCTGGAAATAGCTGGATTTATTTTAGAAGCCAGTGCATTTTTCCAAAAGTCAGAAATAGCACAGCTTTGGCCAATCAATCTTCCAAAAAGTCAGAAACAGTTCACCTGATTTCTTGCATTAATCCATTTCCTGAAAACAACAACAATCAGAAAGAGTTATACTTTTCCAAGTCAAACTGTGACCTTTTGGTATTCAGAAATCACTCAGCTCCTCCTTTTCCCCCATTGGGGCTCTGTGATCTCCCAGTGATACTCTGTTATTCAGAGCTCATGAAATGATTAGTTCAGTTCATGAGAACTATAGGTCATGACGGTCAAAACATGGGGTCTAAATTAAATGAAGATAAATAAGAATTACTCACATTCAGTAATCAGATAATCTTTTAAACATTTCTGCACAACTGAAACAAATAAAACCAACTAATTGTTTAGGGATTGGTCAGTTAGCTCATATAAATCAAATATATTAGACAATTATGCCTCCTAACTAGAAGAATTTTTTAAAAGTTGGAATAAATTAAAATTTCCTAGTTGAAAGAGTTTCTGCAATTAAAATGTCAGCTTACAGAGGTTTTCCTTTTCCCTTTAAGCCCCTTTAATCAATATCAGGTCAAAATCTTAAGAAGTATGCAGGCATACCATACACTTTATTTGGATAGGGAAAAGGGTATAGTAACAACTTTTTAAAAGAAAGGATGGGTACCTAGTTCTAGGTATAGCAGTTCCACTATATGGCATCTTAAATCCAATGGACATTTCAGTAGTTCATTAAAAAAAGAACCTTCATTTTCCTTGAATTAAAAAGTGATCTCCTTTCCACCTTCTATCATGGATCTAGGGATGGCCACGGAGACTTCAAAAGTGGGAAGGAATGTTGCTTGTAGTATCTTCCCTTTAGAGCAGTGATTCCCAAAGTTTAGTCCTCCAGGTGTTTTGGACTTCAGGTCCTAGAAGTCCCAGCCAACTTGGCCAACAGACAGGACTTCTGGGATATGAAGTGAAAAACATCTGGAGGACCAAAGTTTGGGAATCACTGCTTTAGAGGATGAAATGGGTAGGAGAGGAAAAATTTCCCTGGGAGGGAAATGGCTATGCTAGTCATTGGCAGCTGGTGGCTTTTGTGCCAGTGGAGCAAAGATTCCACCCAGGGATTTGCAGGACTTTAAAGGAGCTATCCATGGTGTTGAATTTCTATTCCTAAAACAAGCTTGGATATCCAGGGCAGAAGCACATGGCTTGGAAGGAGTGGCCCTTCTGGCAGCAATTGGCCTGCAACCGCAAGGCCTGCTCCTGAAGCAGGTCATTGCTGCAGTCCTAAATTGACCACCAACAGGAGTGGACTGTATCCGCTCCTTTTTTTTGGGCAGCTTCTCCCCACTTAGCATGGCCTTGGAGAGTGGCTTCTGGCTATTTTGGCAGCATTTATCCTGTTTGGCGGCATTTATCCTGGAACAGCCCTGGTGGCGCAGTGGTTAAATGCCTGTACTGCAGCCACTCACTCAAAACCATAAGGTGGCGAGTTCAAGACCAGCAAAGGGCTGAAGCTTGACTCAGACTTGCATCCTTCCGAGGTCGCTAAAATGAGTACCCAGATTGTTGGGGGGCAAATAGCTTACAATTGTAAACCGCTTAGACACTCCTTAAGGGTATGAAGCGGTATATAAATGAAGCTGTTTGTTTGTTTTGTTTTGTTTGTTAACGTCTCATCTCTAAAGCAGCTGGAAGCGGACTTATTTGACGCATGCGTTTAGGGCCTCAAACACTCTTTCAATGTAAATAGGTAGTAAAAAGGTAGTGGCAGCAGTCCTGCCTTTCACTAGGGTTGTAAATCTCCTTCATTCTTGATATCTTCACATTACTCTGAATCTCAACTGCTTTCTTGTTCCATCCATGGTTCATATCTTGCAATAAATTTTCTTTTTACAGCAAGCTCTTGGCATCCACTGAGGTTTGGTTCCAGGACCCCCTGTGGATACCAAAATCATTGGATGCCCAAGTCCCATTATGTACAATGACATCGTAAAATGGTGTCCCTTATAGAAAATGGTATATTCCAAGCTTGTTTGCTAGGTTGTTTGGATTTTTGAAAACAAAAATTTCAAGCCTCGGATGGCTGAATCCATGGCTGCAGAATCCATTGTAAATATGTGTAAATAGTGCAATGTGTAAATAGTTTTTGCATTTTTTAAAAAAAGTATGCAAAGACAGTAATGATGGTGGGGGGGGAACTGCATTACAGCTGGATTGATTCCAGGAACTAGTTATATTCTTGGAAGTTTCTCATTTATAGGGTTGTCATAGGTCAAAAGTTTTCAAAACTAAGTATGTTAGGCATATCTGTGGGTTTTTTTAATGGTTCCTGCATTTTGTTTCATTTCTCTGAAACACACTGCAAATCTCACAGGCCTATTCATTTTGGAAATGAGGCACACTTTATCTTGCAGTGGTAAGTCAGCATGGTGTAGTGGTTTGAGTGTTGGACTATGACTCTGGAAACCAGAGTTTGATTCTCTGCTCAGCCATGAAGTCCACATGGTGACCTTGGGCAAGTTGCACTCTCTCAAAGCCAGATGGCAATGGCAAACTTTTTGGTGGATGGGGTAAGGTTGGGAGAAGTGGAGGTATGCTGGGAGATCACATCAGGGCTGTGGGAGATTTTTCAAGAGTGAACTTGTTTCTCTATCCATGGGCATGAGTCTTTGGGATCAGGATAAGGAATTACGCTATATCTTATGTTCCCTGGCACATCCTCCAGGGAACCAAATGATTGCTGCCCAGATGTCCTATCATGGATTGTGAAGGAGTATTTCATTTGAGGAAATGTAGTACTCTGGAGCAATACACTTTCTAGGATAAATATAGAAGTAAAACAAGCCCAGCTTTGTCACCGTTGGGAACTGTAATTAGAGATAAATTGTTTAATCTAAAAAAATATAATGGTGGTGATCTCTCTGTAGAAATAAAATAGGATATTTGCATATAAATATCTAATCACTTGCAGGGCTTCTGTCACTTTCAGTCACATTTGTGTGGGGAGAGGAATGCTTTGATGGTCACTTCTTTCTTTCAATATTTTCAATTTCAGTCCTTTGTACTGCAAAAAGTGAGACTGATGGTTTGGTTCAGACATTTGTCCCATAATGGACAAAGCATGCAAATATATAGGTACCACTCAGGTGGGAAGGTAAACAGCATTGTGTGCAATCATTCTGGCCACATGATCACAGAGTAATACCTTACAACACTGGCTCTGCAGCTTAGTAATGGAAGTGAGCACCGCCCACTATGGTTGGACATGACTTGACAGCTTTGTCAATGGGGAACACCTTTACCTTTTACCATTAAGGAACAAAGTAGATATGAAGTTAAGTTTGCCATTTGCTTTTGTATATTCCATTTTTGTTTATGAAGTAGTATCTGTGGATGCCTAAGCTGAATTAAAGTTCCAATTGGTGTGATGTCTGTTGATGAACATCACAAATACCATTAGTGGATCAGGGGTGGGATAGGAAGGAAGATGGATTTCTGATGAAACATTCTCTCTCTCTCTCTCTCTCTGTGTGTGTGTATTATTGAGGAATTGAGGGATGTAACCATTTTAAAGGAACAATTGATTTTATTTATTATCCATTGAAGGAAATATAGATTTAGTGAATATAGATTTGATGAACTCATGATCCCCATGTCCTGTCTATGACATAAACCAATTGTGCAGCCTCCCACTATTTATTACAATATCAATTTTAAACAAACACTGAATTATGAAGGGGGAGGAATTTTAATGTTTAAACCCTTCTGTGGAATCTTATGGAAATCTCCTCAGAATCCAGTCCTGCTACCTGACAAAAGCCAAGCATACAGAGACCAGTTATATTCTTCTTATATCTGGTTTAGCTTGAACACACAAATCCCCACAATTTAGTGTATATTGATGGCTGTAAAAATCATTATCAACTCAATTGAATGAGCATTTAAAAATCAAATGCTGGATACTATCAAAATCTAAGACAATACATTATAGTTCTAACACTGAAAATGTCAGACTATTTTCCTTCAACAACAAACATGACAAGATACTTTGGAAATGGCTATATCTGATTTGTAGGCTATATAGTTATTCTCAGCTCTTGAGCAGTGCTGCTGTATGTAAATTATCGTTTATATGCAATCACAGACAAAATATTTCTACTAAATGTTTGAGTACTCTGCTCTAGTTTTCTCTAGCAGTCTTCTTCCCTGTCCCTGTCACAATCCCAAGAGGGAAGAAAAAATATCCTTAACTTGGGACATGGAGGAAGGGAAGGGTCAGTGAAGACAGGAGAATGAGTCAGCCAGTGAATGGCATGAGAAGAGGTCAGCAGAGGCCATACACAACCTCTCCTTTGCTGTGAGTGACACTTTCCATTCACCATGTCCTGTTGTGTTCTACGCTAAGTGATTTAGTTGCTGAAAGATCACCTGTTCTGTGCACCATGAAGGATGGCTACAAATAAGAGAGAAACCTAATTACAAGATGAGGGTCATCATCCTGAAGGATAAATTTAAAAGCTGCAGACTCTGTGTGTCATTTCTTGATGGCGATCATAGTCAGAAGAAACCCTGTAGGTCTTTTAGGCTGCTCTAGACACCATTCGTGTTACCCCTTTGCACAAGAAAGATTTTTTTTTCATAGTAGAAGTTTTTTTTGGGGGGGGGGTTTGGTTGTTTGGGGGCAAAGACAACTACGAGAGAGGAAGGTGCAGGAAAAAAGAGAGAGAGATTCATTTTGAACTGGAGCATGTGTAACATTGGTATGGGTCAAAGTTATATGAAGGGTGATCATTGTGAGTAAGAGAAGGGTCAGGTTTTTCAGCTCCATTTCAAATGCTTACCTATCCTTCAGCACTTGCATCAGGGGTAGCTGCCACATGGTCCCCTCTATGTGTTGTTGAATATAAAGAGATTTGGCTATGACAATGAATAGGAGGAGGCAGTATGGATCAGCAATGGCATTCCTCAAACCCACTGATTTGTTTAGGAGAGCTGGAGAGAATGTGATTGGATTTTCTGGCTACTATCCCATCTGATAATTTTTATCATTACAATTTCTCTATAACATATAATGAATTGTTGCATGTGGTCAGCCATGTTACTACAGCTTCTCAGTAAAGAACGTTCCAGGCTGAGTTGATCTTGGGTCTCTTCTGGTTCAAAGTTATATGAGGGCAGAAAATTTATAAGATGATAAAGCCACTATGAGTTATTGGTTTGATCCAGTGGTTGGGAATACTCTAAAGAAAAGGCTGTGCTTACTAGTTAAATTCAGAGAGAAAGCAAGAACTGGCAAGTAGAGAAACTGCAACTGTCGGTAAGGATTAGGCCCTTGCCACCTTGAACCTAGTAAGAACTTCAATTATGTATTTAGGAGGACCCAGTATGGTGTAATGGGTTGAGCATTAGACCACAACTCTGAAGACAAGGGTTGAATCCCTGTTCAGCCATGAAAACCCATTGTGTGATCTTGGGGAAATTACACTCTCTCAGCCTCAGTGGAAGGCAATGGCAAATCCCCTCTAAACAAATTTCCCAAGAAAACCCAGTGATAGATTCAACTTAGTGTTACCAACAGTTAGTAACAATATGTAAGCCCACAGCAACAAATTAAGGAGGAGATGAAAGGATAAATTCCTCATATTGGAATTTCTATTATATATTTGTACTTATTTTGTATCTTTATTCAGGGCTTTAATATTGTATCACTGCTGAGCAGCATATATAAAAGATTCCCTTAGTTAAGTCCTGCACTGGCATATTACCTGATGCATGGAAGTTAGGGACAAATGACATGTGTTCAGTTTAGTATATATGTATAATATGTTGTATTGTTGTTAGTTTCCCTCTGCCCAAAAATGTACATAAAATTGCAAACTGGTTACATCATTAGGACTGTGTTTGCAGTATTCACACTTCCTGTTCCATGGAACTTTGAGTAAGCAACATTGTCTACTTCAATTTTTACTCTTGGCATATCTTGTTCTTGGGTCCAAGTTGTTCTCTTGTTCTCTTGTCCTGCCTTCCAGTCAAAGTTTGGTAGTCACACATTGCAAGGAATTATGTTACTTTAATGAATGACACTGGAGTGTGTGTGTGTGTGTGTGTATGATGAGTATATAATGACATTTCTTTTACAAAATTAATATAATAACCAGTTACCCTCCTTTCTCCTGGGCCCTTCTGATACAGGCCAGGTTTAAACCACTTGTCCCCATTGTATTGGTTCCTTGGCAGACCCAGTGATAACTTGATGAATGAAAGTGTGACCATCACCACAGAGATCTTCCTTCCTAGATTATAGTTCTTGGAAGGAGAGGAACCCCCTCTTACACCACTCTTCCAGCAAGCAAGTAAGCAAGAAGAAAATTACAATAACCTGAGAGTCAATAAGCCTTGACTAGATGTAAGGATGAGAACAGATACTACAAAGAGAAACAGGCTAGCCCATGACTTGTTATCCATGGCCAGAGCTTGGAATAGTTAGATGCCTTTTTACTATTATTACAGTTGCCTGAATTTCCCAGTCAGTTCATTTGAGTTCATCTTTATTACAGTCATAGACCAGCACAGAATTTCCCATTCAGCATGACCAGTGGCATTCTAGGAATTGTGATCGAAAAACAACCCCCCCCCCCCATCTCTGTTCACAACTTTGGCCAGGCAGCAATAATTCTTTTCCAAAGTTTCTTACTATCTCTACAAATGATCGGTTGCAAGACATGACATTTATTCTAGCATATCATTAACCAAACAGATTTACTGCTAACTCCCTATACAGCAAATTAATCTTGCATGAAGTAAATCAAGCAGCAAATCAATTGTGCAGAATATGTGAGGATTTAATCAATAGGAAATCTATAATTTTGCTAATCAGTTTTTCAACAGCACATACAATAAAGTACCATCATATATTATTAGAGCGATGTTCCAACAAATCTAGTGATCCACTAGGCATCTCTACCATATAATATTACTCTGTTCTTAATTGGTATATTAACTAATGCAGGTTACTCACAGTCAACATGATGTCTGGTAAATTCGAAGGTACATGCACATATACATCAAAAGACTCTAAAAGACTCATTTACACACACACTGCATGCATCTCTTCTTTAGAAGACAGAGCATCCAACTGAATATGTTGTATTATTCATATACATGAATGCATATTAACCATGTAGTGTGCTAGTTAAGACTAGAACTTGGGAGACTGAAGTTCAGATTCCCACTGAACCAAGGAAATGCTTATAACTTGTGCTGCTCATTCTTTCTATTTCACCCTGACCTACCTCACAGAGTTGTTATGAGAACAAAGAGAAGAACAGTGTGTATGCTGTCCTGAGCTCCTTGAAGTAAAGGAGAGAGAAAAATGAAACAGAAAAAAAAGAAATGTACTCTCAGTATCTCCTTATTTAGTTTCGCTGTCTTTCTGTCCTCTTACATCTGAACAAGGCTTCATTGTTATAACCTTAATAAAATGTACTGTTGTTCAGACCACATACTTCGAGCCAATAAATTTCTGTTGGAAGTGAAATACTGAGGAACATCCACGTGACTTTTGTAGAGAAAATGGATGTTCACAAAGTGCCAATGTTTTAAGATGGGATTGGAATTGTCTGGCCCATGGGCCACAAACAGTTGGGGCATGCAATCTTTGGGTTCATTGGCTCCCCAGCAACATGCATTTTTTCTTTTTTTGCTGAAAAATCAGTTTTTCAATGAAAGACACTGAAAATGGCTCCAAACACTAAAGGATTGAGTGAAAGGGCTGCACCCTAAATAGCGAAAAAAAAAATCCCAAAGCCCTTGAAAGTGACTGGGAATGATAAAACAAGCATGGAGTGCCACTTTGGGATCTTAGAAAATCTGAAAATGTTCCTTTAAACTAGGACTGTGCCTACTCCCAATTTACAATCAAACTTCATTAGTTCCTTTGTTACTTGTATAAGAGATGTTGGAGATGGGTTGACTCTTCTATGATAAATCAGCCTGCTCTAAGGTTGTGCAGGCCTATTGATCTTTAGCTTTATGTACCATTAATCTGACCCAGTTCTTACACCACGTACAAGGGCTCTAATGAAATATATGATTAGCAATCAATTTTTCATCTGGGCCACCACAAGATGTTCCACAGAGTCTAGGCAGACAACATAATTCTCCCACCAATAGTAAAGCTAAACTGGTTATTTAATTATTTGCTGCCTTTTAGATATGACAGCCTTGAATTGTGTCCAACAGCTCCTGGGTGAGTCAGCTGATTCACGGTGCAATGGTGAAACTGGCTTTGTCTTTTGAGCTGTGCTGCAGCCTTTTCCATGCTTCCTTGAAACTAAGCCACATTGAAATTTTGGAGTGTATTTCTATTTATCTCTATCTTTCTCTATGTATACCTCAAAGATCCTTTATTTCATCACTGTGGCCAGTCCCTTCACTAACTACAACTATTCTATACAATGTCTTCACAGTTGCTATGACCAGTTCCTAACCTGATGACCAGACATCTAGTGAAACTGTTCTCCATAGCTCTTTTCTCAGATGGCAGTCACACTGTTTCTGCAGGGACTGTATTCAAAGTTTTGTCAGCTTTGTAGAACCTGTCAGAGTTTAGAAACTGCTGCCACGACCTCCAAGATGTCAGGCTTATTTCCACACCATGATGAGAAAGCAGAGTAGCATTTTTGTGGAAGAGATACATGTGCATAGCATTAAGCCATAATAGTTTTATTAATTTATGAATGATTTAGAAATACACTATAGTGAGCGGCATATTGACCATTAGACAGAATGACATAGCTGACTCAGGTAGCATATCCTACATGGCAATTGGAGGCTAAAACTGTGTATGTATCACACAGTTTCACCTATTTTCAAGGGACCTGGTCCCAGGTAAGTCATCTTAATCATTTGAAGATGTGTCCACACAGGCCAGAATAATCCAGGAATATCCTGGCCTCAAAGCTGCCCTGACATCCCTTTTATCCAGCACTCCACAGTGACATGCCAGGCAGCTGTTCACATGTACATCCTTTTGTGCTCACCACTGCCATTGATGCTACCACTGCAAATCATATTCTCTGAGGTCAGAACAAGGTGCCAGCATCAAACACATAGCTGGGTGCCTGATTCTGGCCTAGCAATGGTGGTAGCAGTGGTGGACACCACAGCACAATGTATTATCATACAGACATCTGGCATTACTCTGGAGGGCTCCAGATCATCTGGGAAGATCAGAAGCAAAAGGTCACTTTAAAAAAAAAGTTTTAAAGGTGGCATACCATGGGTTCAGTGTTGAACCGACCATATGTCATCTTGACAGTTTGCACCATAACTGGGGATTGAGCCTTGTGTCATCCAAACTGATTGCTGGGAGGATGAGGAGAATACAAGTTGTTTGGCCTGTGTGAACATGGCCTGAATCTTTGAAGATGCTTCCTTAAATTTATTTGTGCATCTACCTGGGATGCTTTGGCAGTTAGCTAGAATTTACTGCTAACACTGATATTGATTTGTGAGAGCAGACAATTATTTTGGATCTTCTGTGTGTCTGATATTCCCTATTTAATTTCTACTAGGAAAAAGATAATTAGAAGATAGATGCACAAGCTGGTCAATAGGCTCAGACTGCCGCTATAAGGAGAATCACATCAAACTTGTAGGCAATCCGGAAGTCATATAATTTTCATGAATGATGCATTGAAGCTCTGACATAATCTTAGATGCATAAAGGCTAGACAGCCAATTGCACAGACAACTGGGAATCTAGTTCTCTCAAATTCAGTCCTTTCACTACTGGACCATTCTATGATACCTATGAGAACAGGAGTTAGGAAGAAATAGTTGTACATATCCTGTCTATATCTGTGGCAGAATCAGAGGTGGAGTGCAATTTCAATACCTTCCAGTCAGCGTGGTGAATTCTTGAAGCAAAAGCAACTTTTCCAATCTCTGAGCACACCTGCAGTGAGGTAGTTTAAGCCACCCACCCTGATACCGAAACATGGTGGGTGGTTCACACAACTTACGCTTAAGTTTTTGCAATTCTAGGTGGACAGTGAAAATAAGATTATCTGGGTTCAACTAAGAGAAAGGGTGTGAGCACTTTTGGTCTCTTGAAAGATTATTGAACCATATCTCACATTAGCAGAGCCCACATAGCCATGAGAAAGGATGACTGGGCATACAGTCCAGCAATATCAGGGGACTTGAGGTTCCCATCCCTGGTTTAACAAGTTATTGCATGTATGACATATACTAACTAGGAAGGGAGTCTGAATGTGGTCCTTCATCTAAATCTGACACAGAGAATAAGTTTTGATGATTCAGTAATAATGTGCAGAGCCCTAAGTCAAAAAAGGTCAGTTTGAATTCAGAAGCACTAAGTGGTGCCCATCTATTTTTGGCTGAAAGATTGTCATAACCTGATTCATAGACTGCCCTGGCTATTCTGGCAGAAATAATGAGACTCCCTGGCACTTGCTAAATGTTAAGCATAGGTCAATGTCTAGTCTTCCTTACAAAGAGGTAATACTGACCTCAGCAGAATTGCCAATATCATATTGGATATAGATAAACAGACTGAAAATCTTTACCTTTCTTTTACCCTCTCACTGCCTGTCCTAAAAGAAACAGGTATTTTTTGTGTCAGATTGATTTATATAAGCACTTTGGCACACAATACCCATATTTATTTTGGCTGGGTGATCCCTCCTGAAGAATGGGACCGTTAAATCTTCCAGGCTGTCCAGTGCTGAGAACAAATCTGACCTCAGAAGTGCTTACCTTGTAAAACAATGAGAGCGATGAGAGTTCAGCTTTTCAAAGATGGATTTTATTGGTCACACAGCATTTCGTCTTGCAAATTGGGAGCTATATAAAGTTTGAATTGGACAAATGCATTTGAAAGGGCCCAACTGAAAGAGTTGTAAGATAAACTCAGTATCTCTGGCTTTGTTATAGTGGACCTCAAAAGGAAAATATTATTTTCTTCAACTCAGAAATGGGTAATGGGAAGGGGGATTTTCATTCCTGCACCTCTGTGGGCAATACCAGTACATTGATGGTGTAGTGGACATAATGTCATGTTACTTCTGGTTCCTGTTTTAGCTGATTTGTGGCTGAGTTTAAAATCTTCTTATGGTTGGCTGAGTTGCTGGAAGTGGAGCAAACTGCTACATTTCTGGACAGTTTCAGTGGTTATTAATGGGCACTCTTTAGAAGAGTGTTCAAGTATTACAGAGGCTGGAAAAGTGGGATTCAGTGGCCACACGAGGCCTGTGCACTGCATTCTCCTCACCCCTGTTCTAGGTAAAAAATAGTGGTGGCAGACTCCTTCCATGCCATAAGGGCAGTGAATTTGCTTTGGGGTTTAATCTAGAATGTAAGAGAGCCATACAAGGTGCTAAAATGTATCTCCAAAATATTCTCAGCAACCTGGACAGCTCTTTTAGAATTTGAAAGAAATTCTGGAGCAGATTGACTACCCAATAACACAGACAGCACAAACTGCCATTACAAATTGATATAAGATTATAGCTCTTGTGCTTTGCTTCCACAGAAAAGGTGGAAGACATTTTAGAATAGCAAGGAAACTGGTGGGGGAACAGAAGGCTATGCTCTTTGCACCCAGAAGTGACAACTATGTTAAAGCACATCTATACATCACAACAAGTCATAATGTGGCTTGTAGAAATCTGTTTTCCTGTGGACATCCAGCTCTGCTGGTTTGTTCATGAACAAACTGAACTCATGGCTTTTGTTGGCTTATGAACTCTAGTTTGTTTAAGCTATAGTTTGTCAAAGCTTAGTACAGCAACTTGTGTCCAACCTGTTTCTCCAGTTGCTCAGGGAAATTAACAAAAGACTCAAAAGTGGAATAAAAGAAAGAAAGAAAGAAAGAAAGAAAATGAGGAGACAAGTCATGATTTGTTTGTCTGCCATACAATTCAGGATTAAACAATAATGTTAACGCAAACCATAACTTATCATAGTGTGCAAATGCACCTGCTGACTTGTCAGACATCATGATTCCCAGTGCATAAGGACTATGCCTCAATATCTTGAGGGACATCAAATTGTACACAGTCTATCAGCCATGGATTCTTTGCTCCCTTCTTGTCCTTCATGTATGACTTCTCTTCCTTTCTGTGTATGTGTCAGAACTAAACCAAATGATACCCAGATGAACAGCATCTTTGAAACCCTCCTTTTTATTTGTACAGTTTTTGAACTGTATTGTCTGTGCAGGACATTTCATGATTTGGATGTATGACTGGTATGCCTGATTAACCCTCTCATATAAGATTATAACTGTGCATGCACAGAGCTGTTTACAATCATTAACACACCACTGATTTAGTGTTAGTGGGAAAAAATTGTTTTCCCTTTCCTTCGGTCATCCCAGCACTCTGGGTAGCAATGTACAGAAACACAAAGTGCTAGGGTACAATAGGAGGTACGGTGTTCCTGGGAGCTGCAATATCCTAGAAGTCTGAGCACTAGCACCCTGCTAAAGGCCAGGGGTTGCTGTTTCTCTTTCTATATCCACACTGTGTAGATGAAGCAAAGGAAACAAGTGTATTTGTGAGTAGGAGGAACTGATTGAAGGGCTTTCAGGCATAGGAGCTGGTGGATATTGAGAGCATATTTCCAAGTCTTCTAATCATCTTGGGGAAATTATCTGAGTTCTTTTAACTGTGGAAAGTATAGAGGAATCAGATGCTGTCCAAGTTAATATGAGATGTTTGTGATACTGAATTTTCTAGAATAGGTCTTCCTTTCCTTTCCTTTCCTGTCAGCCTTCTAGTCTTTAGCAGCTGCATGGCAACAGGTGACAGTACCTTTCATATTGGGAATAGTCTTGTCTATTCGATTTCTCCAATGCAGATGGCTGAGAATTTTGTGTGGTGTGTTTTGACAAGAATTTACCATGATTCATACATTTCTCTATAAATTTGCAAGGAAAAAGCAAAGCTGGCAGCTTCATCTATCTGTACCACAAATACAGTGTGCCCACATCATACACAGATTTCAGCATATACTGGGAGAAGCAGTGCCACATGCTGGAAAGAGTAATGGCACGCACACCGCTGCAGGCACAAGCCCCATTGGCTTTAATGGCGCTCAAGCATATGCGTAATTTCCCTTACATGGGGGGGGGGGGGGAGGGTCCGGAACAGATTGCCTGCGTAAGGAAAGGGACCACTGTACTGCAGTCTCCAAAAAACAAAAACAAAAACTAATCTTACAGTTTAAGAGCCTCAAATGTCAATAAACTTTCATTTACAATGGCCCATATGAATATTTTACCCTCTGCCGTGTTAGAGAGGAGAGTCCAGAAATGTTGCTTCCCATAGCCTTCTTTTCTTTGTGACTCAAGGCATATAGATTGTGATGCATATATTATTATGTTGTTAATATTGTTATGATTTTAGAAGAGAACTCATTATGTCTTATTTTCCTGATAGAGATATGATATTCTGTGCTTCTTATTGTTTACCAGAGATCATCCTGAAAAGGTGCAAAGTTCTTTTCTGTTGCAGTTAAGCTGAGATCCCACTTAAAATCAGTATTCGCTAATGCCTCTCTCACTTCAGTGGTGTGACAAATTACTTCCAGGTTTTAGTCAGAATTCTAAAGGAACTATTCCATGCAACTGTCATGGGCTATATATATTGGGCTATATATATATCATACATACATACATATATATATCACAATCACGCATATATCTTTGGCACTACAACATTGTAAATGCTAAAATATACTCTGTGTTTGTGTGTATGTGTATGTCTGTGTCTTGGCATCCCGTACTCGATCCATACTTCTCTGGCACCTTTTGAAAAAAATAGATCAAATATGGGATGTCAAGATCAGTTTCGGATGCTTCCAGACTGGGCACGGAGGTGTGCGATAACATCTGTTTTAAGTTTCAGCCCATTCCAAAACTGGGAGGAAAGGCAATGCAATAATCTCAATAGCTGACAAAGCAGCATTGGCATTCTGTTGTCCTGCCTCTGCAGTAAAAAAAAATGCACATAATAACAAACTGAAGGTGTAGGAACACATAGAATCTTAGAATCATAGAGTTGGAAGAGACCACAAGGGCCATCCAGTCCAACCCCCTGCCATGCAGGAACTCCCAATCAAAGCATCCCTGACAGATGGCCATCCAGCCTCTGCTTAAAGACCTCTAAGGAAGAAGATTTCACTACCCTCCGAGGGAGTGTATTCCACTGTCGAACAGCCCTTACTGTCAGGAAGTTTCTCCTAATGTTGAGGTGGAATCTCTTTTCCTGGAGATTGCATCCATTGTTCTGGGCCCTAGTCTCTGGAGCAGCAAAAAACAAGTTTGCTCCCTCCTCAATATGACATCCCTTCAAATATTTAAACAAAGCTATCATATCACCTCTTAGCCTTCTCTTCTCCACGCTAAACATCCCCAGCTCCCTAAGTCTGAGAAGTCTTAGTTAGTCCCTGAAATAAGATTATGGGCTTCCTCCTCAGAAAAAAAATCTCCTGATAAACAGTAAGGTTAAAGGCTCCTGGTGACCTGGGCTTTTCCCCAATCACTGCTGGTGATAAACATTTGTGTGCCATTAGGCATGCGGGTCTGGTAGGGGTTATATAGAGCTAGACTGCTAGCTCCACCCCCTAGTGACTCACAGAAGCTCCACCCCAGCTGAAACTTTCTAGAAAGGTCTAGAAAGGCCCTGAGACTGCTAGCTCCACCCCCTAGTGACTCACAGGTGTGACTCCACCCCCAGCAACAACACACTCTCCCAAGAATTTTCAAAAATTCAGCTCTCACCCACTTAAAAAGGGCCACCCAGGAACTGCTCTCCTTCTCCTTCTCTCCAGCAGGAACTGGTCTAGAAAGGTCTAGAAAGGCTCTTAACACACAAACATACACATACACAACACATACAATAACCAAGATAAGCAAACCACAAAAACAAATTAACACTTAAATAAGAACAACTGCCCTCGCTTCCTTGCTCTTAAAAAACTATAGCAAAACCAACATCATCCACAAAAAACAAAACAAAAACACTTCCTGCCTATTCTTTAATTGATTTCATAACTAAAATAAAACTTTGCTTCTCCTCTGTTAATCTTCTATTTTCCTTTAACATAAATAATTACCATAGTATTATTCCACATTTTTCCTTTAACACCTTAATACATATTTCAATAACGATATTACTACTGGTAATAACAATGCCCACTTACCTAGCTGTTAAATCCAATAACCTTAATATCCCTTTTTAATTTTTTAATATAGTCTATAAATGTTTTCCAGCTATCTATGAAGACTTTTGTTTGTTTTCTTTTCACTAAGTTAGTTAATTTATCTAATTGAGCTATCTCCATCACTTTTTCCAACCACTCCATGCACATAAGAATATCTTTGGTCTTCCATTTTCTTGCAAGCACCAACCTCACTGCCTTTACCAAATAGGATATCAGGTTTCTATATTTCACGTTTTTATTATTTTCTAAATTTATCATGTTGTAAACACAATTCCAGTCTCAGTCCAATTGAAGAACACATCCTTTGAGGGTTATGCCATCCCTAATAGTGAAGGCTACATGTACTGTTGGCTATTTGTATTAAACCCAATCACTTTTATATGGCTGTTAGCTGTCTGTAATTATTTCATAGTATCCATGAAGGCCACCCCTTTCTCCTCTGTAGGGCCAGGGTGTTTGGGGGCATTTTGCTGCTTCTCTCAGAAAAGTGTGGGTTGGGACTGCAGGACTGCTGGACTGCTGTCCTGGCCCCTGTCCAGCATGAAAAGGGGCAGCATAGAGCCACCCTTTCAAGGGCTGTCTGTACAGCCCCTGTGTTTTGTGGGTTATTCTTCATGTAGATGTAGCCTAATCTGAAATGAAATCATTGTGTTTCCTGTCCTTGATGATCTACTCCAAATCATTTTGCTCTCTGAAGTCTAAACACTTTGGCCCCCAGAATCTCTTGCCTGTAGCAATGGCCTTATTCTCCTTAATAGCAGGCAAGCAGGCTCTGCCTCTACCCTACTTTGACCTACTTTGACCACTGTCCAACCCTCCTTATATTGTCTTTTTGCTAATGCAAATTGAGATTCGAAACTCAGGGCAACAGGCATCCTTGTTTTGCATTTTTTCCCGACTCTGTGGTGTTAGAAATATAACAAACATAACCTCAAAGTATGATTTTGTAACAGCAAGAAAGAAAACGATGTTGAGAAGTTCTGTCAAAGTCAGATTTGTAAAGGTATGAAATGTCAAAGGATGCAAGGAAATCTGTCCCCCACCCACTTCAGCTTTTTTTTTTTAAAAAAAAACAAGGAGTGAGAACTTGATTTTCATGTACATATTTGAAAATGCTGGCTCACTGCAAAACAGGATCTCGCTTTATAGTAATTCTCAAGGAAACTGTTTTATTGTTTCCATAAATGTCATAAAACAACCAGGAGAAAAATGTACAGAGAACTGAGTTGAATAGCTAAATGGTCTGATTTGAGGTGGACACAAATTGTTTTGTATTGCTGGTGTTGTAGAAAACATGTGCTGCGTGGTAAATGCAAATGCAAATTATGTACTTGAAGCTGGCACAATAAATATACCGTTCATATTTTCAGCTGAGTAATTCTGCACAGTTGCCACATGTTCCATAGCATAACAATTCCTTTGATCTGATTTAATAAATATATGATTTTATTCTATGGGATTATAGCTGTTTACATTTGCATCTTTGCTCATGTGTGATGTGAAGGGAAAGGGCTGATGCCAGATAGAAGTTTTAGCCTCCTTCATCTTATTATGTAAACTGTTGATTTAATAGCATCTCCAAGTGCAAGAATAGAGTATTGAAATACAGGAGATGAACATTAAATGATGATGTGTGTGTTTTGGGTTTTGTTTATTTTGAATAACTAACACAACAATTATTGAAGTTTGGCAGCAAAATAGTTTGGCGTCTACCTTCTCCAGTTTAGGGGATGTGAAAAATACTTGTTAATGTTCTGATCCTCCAAATCAAATAAGTGGACTCCCTGCAAAGACAAAAGGGGAACATCTACAAAATGCTTCATCCTTCAAAAGTTTATACACAGATAATATGTTTCAAGACCAACATATTTTCAGGAGTGTGTGACTAAACCAATGTCACTCAGGGGGTTTTCATGGTTGAGTGGGGAACCAACTCTGATCTCCAGAGTCGTAGTCCAATGCTGAATCCACTGCATCACACTGGATCTCATTACTGTTTATACTGTGAACATCTTTATTTTCTGGACATTCCTGAAATGTGGTTTTGAACTGAAGACTGCCAGTACATGACAAAGGTCTTTGATGCTGCTGAACAAGGCCATGCAGCATTACATGTTCAGTCCACTTCTGCCAGCAAGCAGCTCTGTAGGAAAGCAGAAGCAGGGACCTGTCACAACTCTTCATCACAGCTTTGCTTATTGGCAGGAGGGGCTTGTATGCTATTCTGCATTACCCTGCTTGGTGGCAGCACAAACTTCCATTGCTCCGGATAGCTGGCTGACTTTTCAGGGGTCAAAACACAGCTACACATTTGATGCAGGATCTTAGCTATTGATTCTTGTGCAGAAAATATGCACCAGAAAGTGTGTTTAGACATATGGGTATACACAAAGGCATGTAGTACCTGACTACTGAGACAACATCACATGTGGCATCACGGTTGAAATAGTTGTATACCCTTCAACTTCATTTTGTACAAAATATGCTGTTTCCTGCAGAAGCATTTTTTTCTAAGTTAAATTTTGGGGGGGGGGGGAAGTCCTGATATGCAATAAACAAACAAACAAACAAATAAGTAAGTAAATAAATTAGAAAGTGGAGAAAAATCTTACTTTTTTTCCCAATGGAGATAAGTATTTATTCTTGCATGGGAAAAATAAACAGTGATTTAAATGGTTTGAGCATTGGACATGACTCTGAAGACCAGGGTTCAAACTCTGGCTGGATCATATAAACCCACTGGGTAACCCTGGGCAAGCCACACTCTCTCAGCCTTAGAGGATGGCAATAGCAAACCCCCTCTGAAGATACTAGCCAATAAAACCCCATGATAAGTTCACCTTAAGGCGTTATAAGTTAGAAATCACTTGAAGGCAAACAACAACAACAACAACAACAACAACAGTATACTTACATATATCACAAGGAGGAGAAATTGGAGGAGAGTCAAAAACTAGTTCATAGATTAGAATATTGAGCTGGGCTGGGACATGGTGGTTTGAACCATTCTTACTATGATATGCACAATCCAGCTCCTAGAACAATCCCATGGGACACAGAACACAGCCTTTCATGCTCTACAGCAGGCTTAGGCATGCCACTTGCTCTTTGATACTATGACTTCAAACTCTCTAGAAGCATAGTTCCATTTTGCAGCACTGTCAGGAACATTGTTATGTAAAAGAGCAATCTGTATGGATGTGAAACAGACAGTATGGCATGTCAATAACAGAATAAAATTCGTTTTCATTTGCTATCTTTACTTGTGGAAGGGATCGGGCCTTCAGCTAGTGTTAATCAGTTCTATTGACTGTGCATAGTGATGACATGTGTGAAGGATATCAGTGGAATATGTAGTAGAAGAAAGAGAAATGAACCTTGACTACATTTTTATCATAAGCTACATGACGTGCATAAGAAACATCATGTTGAGGCTAAATGTGAAAGCAACCAAGGGCTATCATCAAGTAAGGAAATAAAGGGCAAACCACTTTTTATTGTGGTATTTTTAAACCACAGGAGATTCTGAACCTAGTTCTGCATCATAAATAAGAATTGCTATTTTTAAAAAATCACATTGGTCCATGTATTAATTACAGTTGCCAAAAATTCAAATTGGTTTGTTAACAGCTGTACAGTGGGGGGGGGGGGGTTGGTGGGGGTGGAGCTCTTAGGCATTAGGTCTCTGCAGTATCTTACAGGTGGGTGTTTTTAATTAACCACAGTGAATCCAAAAATGAGGTAGAAGGACAAATTGATTTTGCAGCAAAAACAATTATTTCTTTAGTTAAAAGACAAAAAAGATAGCTTCATAAACCAACAGAACAGTTTATACTCAATTCAAGCTGCTTCTCAAAGTAAGAGGGCAAAACAACAGAGGACATAAAGACCAGCCAATACTAACCAATCTAAGGGGACTAGAGGTTGAGGGGCTTACAGACTAAAACACACACATAGATTTTCTCACCCTCTGATTTATTTATTTATGGTATTTATATCTCACTCTTCAGCCCTAAAGGCTATCAGAGCGGCTTACAATTATTATTTTTAATTAGATGGTTCCCTGCCCTCAGGCTTACAATCTAAAAAGACACGACACAAAAGGAGAAGGGAATGGGGTCTTGCCGCACTTCCAAAATTCTCTGGGAACAGTTCCCCAGCCCAGATTGGGGGTCTGGGGCCTGTGGGGTGGGAATTCTGGCAGTCTCTGGGGACTACAAGTCCCAGCGGCCTTTGTGGTTGGATGCTGGCTCCTGTTGGAGGCTAGGAAGGGAAGGTCATCTGCCCGGCACTGGCCATGATAGCCTGAAAGGCCTATTTAGGGCCATGTGGCCGGGAAGGCCAGAGCAATTCTCAACTAACGGGGTGGGGGATGATCTCCTAAGTTCCAAAACAGACAGGTCTAATAGAGTGATGGTAGACCTCACCAATGCCATTCACAGTGGGACCATGGCAACCACATGTGCCTGGTTCCAATCCAGGCCACTGCCACTGTCCTAAATGGGGATGCCAGAAGGAATGGATTCTATCCACTCTTTCTTGGCCTGGTTCTTTGCAAATGATGCAGCTTTGACGTGGCTTCAGGCTGAATTCAGAGCGTGCATCATGTAAATAGCACACCCCAACATGGCCTAAAGCCGCGTCATTTTGCCCATGTGTGCATCACTCAGGCCTCAGAGTGATGAGAAAACCCCTGGGTGGTGCAAGTTTTAAAAAATCCAAAATGTGTGTTTGCAGAGGGCAAAGGTGAATTGCCCTTCTGAACTTGATAACTACTCTTAAGTTGTCTGGCTAGGATCATACAGTGGGGTTCTGTACACAGACAGAGAACTAATAAGTATAGATATTTACTCCACAGTGGGGGTATACCAGTTGATCCAGGTCAGCAGGTCTCCATTCAGCAGAGGTGGACAAGGCAGTTAAGCACTAATTGCTCTCAAGAGGTGAAACCTTCGTCTCATTCCCACTGGCAGTTTAAATTGATTCCTTGCTCTGTTTTGGAAATCAATTCCAAAAGGTCCCTTGTTCCCACTACTATGGGGATCTTTTCCTTACTAAAGTGCAAGTGAGTTTTTTTGGCATGATTGTCATCCCTATTAGTTTGCGCCACTTCAAAAATAAATGTCAATCATCACGGCACAAGGAGCGTGTTGAGGGTGTGTGTGTATATATGTGTCTGAGGAGGGGGACTGGGAAGTGAGCGAACAAGGGAGCCGGTGAGGAGCAGCCCCCAATCCTTAGACACATACCCCCATACCCACGCCGTCAACACACACTCAGGCATAGACCCCTGCCACGCTTGGATCACCCAAGCCAAGCATGGCAGGGGGAGGGAACCCCCCAGGGACCTCCTCCAGACCTCTGCCATGCTTGGATTGCGTGAGCCAAGCATGGCAGGGCTTTTTTTTAAAAATACAATTCATCAATGAATCATTAGAATGGCTTAGTAACTACTTGCAAAGGCAAGTAATTGCTAAGCCATTCTAACAATTCATCAATTTGCTAAAAAAACAAACAAAAAATCCACCCAGATCACACCAACAAAGGCAGCACTGGGTGTGTGTGACATCTCCAAAAATCGTCCCTCCCCTTCAGAATGAATTGATTCTGATCTGATGTTCCCACTTATTGGACATGCTTCAGAATCAATTCGTCTGAAAAGAACTACTTAGAAACTACTATCAGGAAAGCCTGGGTTTTTTGTGTTTGCCCTGTTTTATCCCAACTGGAATTGATCCAATAAGGATCGGAATTGGTTTCAAGTGGAAACAAGGGTCATATACTCCAATCTGCGATTCGCGGCAAATTGTAGTGGGAATGAGCCTGTTGCTGGGGTGATAGGTGGAATTTCCAGTCTGCAGTTTGGCTGGATTTTCCCCAAGATTAACATAGGGTCTAGCCTTTTCCATTATGAATTTTTAACAATTTGTGCAGACTTTGGCAACAGACATCTTTCCAGGTTTATCCATCAAAATCTAGTATTGATATTAATTGAGTATATCTCATTACAGGTTAGGCACTCTGTTCATCTTGTGTTCATCTTGTTTCTTTTTCACTGGTCCCAGCTTCAATTTAAACTCTGAGACCAGCATTCAGCAATTACACTGTGCCCATTACAGTAACAGTTGCACATTTTCAGAATTAGTGGAATGGTGATATGTAACATAGTTTGCATTGTTTAAGCAGTTGAAGAAAAGGGTTACAAGAGACTATACAAGTAATTACATAAGAGGCTGTGCAAACATTTGTACAAGAGATTGTGTAAGCATTTGTACAAACACTTGTATACAGTGTATCCAGAGAAACTGCACTACTGATGATTATCATTCTATTAGTGTTGTGTTGGATTTACGTCCCTTTTATTTTATTTTTGCAAATCCATCTTGAATGTTTTGTTACTTATGAAACCTAATCAGGTACAACTCTACCAAATGGAACATGTTTGACCTTCAGATTTATTTTTTTTAAATGGTATATTTGGATGAGGCCAACTTCTGAGTCATCAAACTGAATGATGTCCACCAAACACAACTAGCAGTCTACCAAGAAATCAGGAATCATCCTTTTGCTACCTGAGTGGAAATTTTATAAGAGTAGGGGCATCAAGTAACTCACAATACAAAACCAATCATTTTGTTTGCCTTGGTAAGTCACAAGCTTTGTAGATCTGCTTTGGCATGATAATTTAATTGTGTGTGTGTTTAAAAATGGGAATCAAACTTGAAGTTCACAACCTGAAACAGCTGCATGGTTAAACAGATTAAGCCAAATGCCTCAGGCAATAGACCCCAGGGAGTTGAGAGTATCAGATAGAAGCTCAAGCATAGAACTATATGTATGTCACATTATCTGCGCAGTCAGTCTATTTTCAGCCATTATTGAATGTGATATTCAGGTGTCAGTGAGATCGCTGTCTTTGTATGGAATTCAGGAAGGGTTCCATCTTGCCTTTTGCACAAGACATCAAAAAAGCTGGGGCTGTCCATTTGAAAACATTTTCTAATGGTCACCAAACAGCCACTCCCTCCAATACATTTTTAAAATCCTCTGCTCTTATCTTATGGCCACTTTTGTTTTAAGCCCTACTTAAATTTTCAGCATTTAAAAGTTAATTTGTAAAATTTTGAGAACAAATTCTATTTACATTTAAAGCTATTCACAACATTTATGAGACCAATTGAATAGTTTCCTTTAAATTCACAAAAATGTACATTTAAAAGTGCTTCCTCAATATTTCCTGGAGGGAAAAAGGCATGCAGGTTGTCTAAGTAATCAAATGTTGTTTTGTCCTTGTTAACTGTAGAGGAAAAACAATGACATGTAATATGTGCAATGGACCTCCAGAGTGTGAATTCATGCAGTGATCAAAAACTGTTCACAAGATGTTCAGGAAGGAGAAAGTCTGTGATAATATCTATAACTAATTTTATGAGAAGGTATCATACATTTACAAATAATCATACTGTTGAGGAACTGATGAATGGTAGGTAAACAGTTTTTAAAGGTGCATTATCTGGGCTTGTCAAACTGTGGGCCTTGATATAATCATGTCTATGGCAAAGCATAGAAAAGTTACTTAGCAGGACAAGAATTCCTCCCCGAATCCAACATTATAAGGTTCCTTTGAGATGTAAACCAAATATCTGTTCTAGGTTTGTAGAACATCCAATCCCTATTGCATAAGATGTTAGCCTAGTAGTTAAAGTGCTCTACTTTGAAAGTGCCCCTGCTAGGGAATTCAAAAGGTACAACTAGTTACTATTGCTTCTGCTACTCATTCTCCTCCAGCATCTTCTGAGGTAGTTACTTCACTCTGCATAATGGAAGGCACATAACAACAAAAATAGTAGGGTGACCTCTGGAATTAATGAACAATGCCCCAGCCACTGAACAAGTACCTCTTGTTCATTTCAAATTTTTCTTGGATTCATATTCATAAGTGAAGAGCAGAGCTGATAACCTCACAAAGCCACGGAAAGCATTGCATCTTTATTATATTAAAAAGACTGCCACAAGACCTATAAATGGTTTGCTAATTATCATCCACATTTTAATGAAAGACTGTAAATTATATCCATTTGCCATTTTTTCCCTGACAATTATTACTTTAGTTTATCACTTTTATGAAATGTACTTTATGTCATTGGCTCCCAGGATGTGTTGTACTGAAGTTTTAGTCTTCTTCATTCAGAGCACAGACTAAGAAAAGGAAATTCACTCAATCCTATCTAGGATCTGAATCTTTCAAATAAATTGTAGATCTGGCCTTGCTTCACTTCAGATATTGCAGTCTTCACTGAAAATAATGCCCTTAGATTGGGACACAAAATTCCAGCAAACTTTGGACCAGTTTTTGATCTTTGGGGTCTATCTGGGGACTGCAAAGATTGCCAGGAAAAAAAATCGAAAACAAAATACCACAGCTGACATGCTGTTCAGTATTTATGATGGTAAGCAAGACTTAACAACGTTGTAAATACTGCAATTTACATTTACATTTGTGGCTCCACTATAGCAATCACAAATGCCTTTCCAGTCCTCTCCTGCCAGTGAGGCATGGTGCAAAAAGCAATTGCAAAAGTACCTCCACAGGTGTTCCCTGCCCCTGCTTTTCATACCATAGCTGGAGGGGTTGGATGACTTATTGTTCAGTACCCCACTATCCAACATCTTAGAATGCTTTTGGTTGGTATTGTTGCCTGCCATCTAGGGTGGATTTGGAAGCATCGAATTGGGAGACCTAGACATGAAAGCAGGAAAGTTCTGCAAGTTATTTAAGAGATACATTGTTGCTCTAGGGGTTTCCAGAAAAGACATTTGGGCTATTTTTCTTGAAAAAAGCCAGCCCAGGGAGCCTAAAGAGTCAAGGATGGAGGTCTGAAAGAAGGATGAAGACAGGTAACTGTGCTATGCCACAAAGGACCTATCATGGCGTTCCCTTGCAACCAGTCAATGGCTGTTTGGGTGCCCAAGCACTGTCTAGCAGCTATCCCATAGCTTACCAGAACTGTTGTTAAAGAAGGTACTAAACCAGTGATTCCCAAACTTTGATCCTCTAGATGTTTGGGCTTCAGCTCCCAGAATTTCTGACTGTATGCCAAACTAACTGGGGCTTCTGGGAGTTGAAGTCCAAAACATCTGGAAGGCCAAAGTTTGGGAATCACTGTATTAGACTATACTGGGGGGGGGGGGATGTTCCTCTAGTGTTAAAACCTGATTATAAGAGCGTTACGCTACAAGAAGATGCTAAGCAAGGCATAACTTTTGGAAACTTTTTTTTCCTTTCAAAACATTTTGGACACATTTTCTTATTGCCATTTGCTAAATTAAAGCCACAATTCCTGCCCCCCCATCCCAGCTGCTATTTGCACGCCACTTAGATGCACAGTGATACACAATAGTTAAATGCCTGTACTGCAACCACTAACTCACATGATTATAAAGTTGCAAGTTCAATACCAGCCAGGGGCTCAGGCTCAACTCAGGCTTGCATCCTTCCAAGGTCGCTAAAATGAGTACTGATCCTGTTGGAGTCAATTAGCTTATAGTTGTAAACTGCTTAGAGACTGCTTAGGCAGTATGAAAGTGGAATATAAATGAATCTGCAGATGTCACTGCACCTGTCTTCATTTATGCCTTCTTTGGACAGCCTCATAGAACCCAATCTCTGGTGGGATGATTTGTAAGATGGAAATGCAAAGATGTGTTCAAATGATGCCTCAAAATCCTCCACCCTACTTTGTGTGCTGAGAAACTAATGGAATATTTCTAGTGTTAGGAGAACTTCTCCAGCAGTTTCTCAGGGGTTTGGCTCAGTTTTAGCTATATCAGGAACACAGGTTTTTTTCCACAAGGGTTTCGCTTGCAGGTGGGTACAACAGCTGCAACAATGTTGGCAGTCTAGCCACCATTTTGGGTCCCTGAGAATGCCTCTGCCCTTGTAGTATTAGGGGGCATTGTTTTAGGGAATTGGTGGTGGGAAATGCACAATGCAATGGCTAACATGCAGAGAAAATTCTGCACAGTGGCAGTCTTTTTCTAGGGGATGAAATGGGGGGGGGGGGGGGAGGTAAGAAAAATCTCTGAAATTTTCTCAGAAAGTATCTCTTGAAAAATCTCAGCTCAGTGGTAATATATTCTGAAAAGAGTTCTCAGTAGGAGGAACAGATGCTTGCTTTGTTAATCTGAAATGGTTTTTTCATACAAGTCAATGAAGAGTGTGACCAAGACTGAAATTTCTTTTTATTGTGAGAACATTTCTGTGCATGATGAATGTGACCCTATTGTAATAAGGAAGCGGTGATAATTATATTACGTGCTTTCTGAATGGAATCCATAATTCCCATTAGACAGAGACACACATATGCTGTTCCATGGCATTCCAGGGAATAAAGAGCTACCTGAGTGATGCTGCTTTTACGGAGGTTCATTTTTCAATGAGGCAATAGGCCATGCAGCATGTATATTAGCAGCTTTTGAAACTGTAAGCAGTAGACACATAGTAGTAATGACAGCCATCTATCTCACACATGACAGTGACTGGTGTTTCCCTCCAGTTCTGAGCAACATGAACATCAAAAAGCACTCAGTTTCACAGCATCCTCACAGGAATCAGGCAAACAGGCCTAAATATATATAGCTCTGAAAATAATCAATCATTTATATGTTGTCCCTCCACAACATTTTCAGCAGGTTGAAGAAATCTACTGAAGGAGTATAAATAATTGTTGCTATAAAACTGAAATTTGATGCAGCGGAATGAAAGGCATATGGGCATGCTTTGAATGCTATACCATCAAGAACTCTCATATGGCTATATTTAGAGTGCAATTTGGATAGTCTGCTTGGTCAGTCAAGATAAGCATAGACGTTTGCTTCTGAACTCTTCTAAAGGCATATGGCCATACTATACTGAATACTGGTCTATCAAGATAAGCAGGAAAGGTTTCTTCTGAATTTGGGCATACCACCATCCTCACAGCGCAATTCTAAATACGATCATTCCAATGTAAGTTTCACTGAGTTCAAAAGGAATTTCTCTATAACAGGCATGTTTAGAAAGGCTGCTGCTTTGACTGAAGTGTAAATAACCTGCTTCAATTTAAAGCTATTATAGTCATCTGTTATATACCTAGATCCATTTCCACTTGCCAGTCCCAACTTGAGTTGACACATTGACACAACAGGGTGTATGTATGTGTGGTCATCATTGTTGTTGCTGTTGCTCTGTGCCTTTAAGTCTGGCATATGGTGACCCTATGGGGCTTTTTAGACCGCCCAAAAGGGGCGGTCCATAGTCGCCCCTTCAAGCGGCGAGATGAGGCCTAGGCTGCCGCAAGGGGATGGGTCTCGCCGCTTTTGGAGGCCGCGGGGAACCGGAAAACTGCCGGTTCCCCGCGGCCTCCAAGCGGGGTGCAGCAGGCGCTCTGGGCGCCCGCTGCACCCCGCTTCCCTTGGCGGGGCTGAAGGGGGAAAGGGGCCGCCGCCGCAGCCCCTTTCTCCCTGGGTCTTTGCCGCTGCCATTTAAAGGCCGCGGCAAAGACCCGCCGCAAAAAAAGAGCTCCGTGTTCGAGCTCTTTTTTTGCGGCACGGGAAGGGCGCGATTGGCGCCCTCCCACGCCGCAAAAGCGTCACAACGTACGCAGCGTGTCAAAACGCTGCGCACGTGATGACGCCTTTGTGGTGCCTCCGTATGGGCGCCGCCATCTTTAAATGGCGGCGTCCATACGCTTTAGGGTTAGGGAGGGTGTAAAAGCTAGGCCCTCCCTAACCCTAAAGACGGGCTTTCTAGCCCTAATCACACCGCAAAGTGCCCATCTAAAATGGGCCTATGGGTTTCTTGGCAAGCTTTATTCAGAGGAGGTTTTTCACTGCTTTCCTCTTAGATTGAGAAAGTGTGAGTACTGTGGGGAGCTAGCACAGGGGAAGAGAACTGCCATCCCACACCCCAGGAAGAGGTTGCTACCATTACCTGCCTGCTTGCTGTTGCTGTTGTTTCTACTGCTGCTGCTATTGCTGGCCTCACCTTACCTGATGGATGCTGTGAGACTGCTCCCTGACCTGAACCAGGACCCAGGTAGCAGGTCAGTTCTTGGCTCCCTTCCCACCCCTAGGCAGGTAAAAGAGAGAGAGTTAGAGAGAGAGAGAGAGAGAGAGAGAGAGAGAGAAAGCATCCACCATTTTTTCCTTAAAGTATCTAGCCAAAACTATTACTGCCGAGCCCATAAAAACACTATTGCCTACCATGTGATGATTCCTGGGTTCCAAGCAGCCAAACAGCAGCCCTATTCTTGGCCCTTAATCCACAGCAGATTATTAATTCCCCTAGCCTCCTGGATCTCTGTTCCCACTCCCTGCTGAGCTGAATGAGACCCCTTGAGATCCTCTAGTCAAGCTGCCACCACCCAGTGAATCTTTAATAAATTCCCCTTAGCACACACTGGAACTTGCTAAGGACTTATAGAGGCTTTACAGACTGCTCGAAAAGGGTGGTCTGGCACCACCTCTTTTTTCTCCACACCATCGCCACAGCAACCAAATGGAGTGGCGAAGGTGCGGAGGAAAAAGGAGCCTGAAAAATCGGCCCATTCTTGCGTTGCACCTACAGGCTCTGTCGGGTGCATCCCTGACTTCATAGGTGCATAGCGCCATTTGGTTGCTGTGCACTTGTGACGTCATTGCTCTGTGTGCTGTCTGTACAGCACTGTGGAGACACAATGTCCTGGCCATGTGCTAGGGTTGTGGAGTGTCTATTCACTCCACTCCAGGGCAAACCTAGCATGTCGGCAGGGCTCCCAAAAGTGCCCATCTGTATAGGGCCAACATTTCCTTTCCTTTCTAACCTAAGCAAGAAACATCTGAAGCTAAGGCACGTGGAGTTTTGGGGTGAGTGTTACCGATTTGCTGAAGACACCCAACTCTATCTGTTCTTCCCATTGATTCCAAGAAAGCTGTCTCTGTACTGAACTCTGTACTGAACTACTGTCAGTAATGGAATGGATGAGGGCAAGCAAATTTCAACTTAATCAAGACAAGACAGAGGTGCTCCTGGTCAGATGTAAGGCAGATCAGCGAATAGGGCCCTTGCCTGTGCTGGATGGGTTTACACTTCCCCTGAAATCTCAGGCTTGCAGCTTGGGTGTGCTCCTGGATTCCACTCTGAGCCTGGATGCCCAGGTTTCAGCAGTGGCCAGGAGTGCATTTGTACAGTTTAAATGTGTGCCAGCTGCGCCTGTTTTTTGAGATATCAGATCTGCCTACAGTGACACATGCCTTTATTACATCCTGTTTGGGCTATTGTAACACACTATACATGGGGCTGCCTTTGAAAACTGTTTGGAAACTTCAGTGGGTTTAAAATGCCACAGTGAGAATACTGACTCGGGCTAGTTATAGGGACCATATATTGTAACTCCATTGTTGAAACAACTTCACTGGCTACCAGTTCATTTCCAGGCAAGTACCGGTCAGGACCTATAAAGCCCTACACAGGCTAGGTCCAGACTATTTGCGAAACTGTATCTCCCCATATGAACCTACCAGAGCTCTAAGATCTTCAGGAGAAGGCTTTCTCTTGGTCCCACCCACATTACAGGGTCACCTGGTGAGGACACAAGAGAAAGTCTTCTCAGTGGCTGCTCCTGCCCTGTGGAATGCCCTTCTACCAGAAGCAAGGCTGGACCCCTCTCTGCCTGCATTCCTTTGGCAAGCAAAAACAGCTCTATTCAGGCAGCTTTTAAGTTGTAATCATGGGATGGCTTTTTATATGGGGTGTATGTTATATGGGGTGGGCATTGTGTTTTTATTGTAGTTTTAATGTTTGCAATTTTATATTTTTATGTGAACTTTTAATTGTTTAATTGTAACAAGTTTTTAATGTGTTTTTGTTCATGAGTCACCTTGAGTCTCTTCTGGGGAAAAGGTGGCATAGAAATTAAATAAAATAGTCACCCAGTTTCCATGGCTGAGCAGGGATTTTAAGCCCTAGTCCCTCAGAGCCCTAGCACTCAAACACTCAAACCACTATATCATACTGCCTATCAGGTGCTGATTTCCTGTTCACCCATTCAGCAGAATTGAACACACACAAATGCACATGGTAAATCAACCTTCCCTAGCCTGACACCTTCCAGATGTGGTGAGTTACAAATTCCATCATCATGTTGGCTAGTTAGAATGGGATTTGTAATATACCACATCTGGAGAGCACTAGATTGGGTCAAATGATTAAATACATCTAAGAATAGCTTTTTTAAATAAATTGTACCATATGATAACTTAACATTGCTCTCAACCTTGCAGGTGTCCTAAGCATGTTTGCCTTCTAAGCAAGACCATGTGAATTCAGAGAGATTTCTCTTGGTAAAAATGAACAGAGATAAAAATATTGAAATAAACAGAATTTTTCTTTCATAATTTTCTGGATAGTGAATGGAATACAATCTGTTTCTTTTTTCTTTTTTTGACATGACTGGGAGCTTCAAATAATAGCTTATATTATCATCCCTACAGTTCCTCAAAATGCTGCAGGAAAGAAATAATGCCATACTAAGAAACACAGTCAGGCTGTATTTAGATGATAGGAATATGATACACACTGTCATTATTGTACAGTTTAGGTTAATCTGAATCCATCTCATTTCCATGCAATCTACAACACAAGGAGGGCAGTTTGCAGAAAACAGAACTCTCACATCTTGAAGTGGCATCAACAAAAGAGTGCATAATGGTAGTTTTGTTGGTCTGGTGAGATAAATTTTATCAATGTGATTTTTAAGGGTGTGCCCCTACAGAAATAAACTCCACTAAGTTCAGTACACCTTCTTCCAAGGATTCCTGTGCATATAGGACTGTAGCTTAAACTTTCCATACCTTGCCCACAATTCCGTGAAATCTCAGAATAGCTCACGAAATATACAAAGGGCTTCAAGCAAATCACAAGCATAAGGAAAAGAGGAATATCAGCTGTAAAACTTGTGCACAGTAAAATACTCCATAAAGTAGCATGAAAGAAGCCACCAGATTAATACTTTTTACAGATAGTCCTTCTAACAGTAGTCACATATGTATTACTGTGGTACCGTAGACTAATAATGATTTCAAGCCAATCATCATCATCATCATCATCATTGTCGTCGTCGTCATCATCATCCTGCTCTCTCCCCAGAACTGGGACCCAGAGTGGCTCACAATATTAACAGAACAGTACAATTAATAACATAGAAAAGTGGTACATTAAAATAGAATTAAATTGTTACAATATTAAAATAGATTGTTTATTAAAAGAATAAGATTGCTTATCAAAAGAATAAGATTGCTTATTAAAAGAATAAAAATATCCTGAATATCAGCTTTTATAACAGGCCTGTACTATGAGATATTTCACTTTACAAAATGGAAAAACAAAAACAAAAACACCTGAATATCCAAGCTGAAGAGGAGTTGTGTGTTGCATCCTATATTCAGATTACTAATTGATCCTCTTTAGAATGATACTTATTTTCACTGTGCTGTTAATAAGCTTGGCTGTAAAGAATATATGTTGCTAATGAGAACCTATTTGTTTTTAAAAAAAACTTTGCTGTGCTATCAAGTTTGGAGACATTTGTGCATATTCGAAGCTCTGCTTAGCAAAATATCCCATTTTCATAGCTTCACTATCTAAGAGAAGCTATAACATATTTGCCAAAAAGTTGGTTTTCCTCCTGTGGTGCACCATATTTCAGCAGAGCAGAGCCATTCACTCAACACAGCATTTGGAAGGTAGCCCATACCTCTTTAGAGAGAGCATTGAGGCATGCCATGGCAAGATCTCTCCAGACAGACTGACAGTGATTTCAGCTGCTACTGCTGATAGCTTTTGCTTTATGGGTTTGGAAACTCTCTACACTGCCAACCCTCATATTTAGGTCATTGCCTGATGGATAATAGTCATCACAACGCTCAGTTTTATTTACTGCTGTCAATCAGCAGATGGGTAACTTTGGCCACAATATGCAACTTGCTTTGTCTAGAGAAGCAAAATTCGGGGTAATCTGGAAAACATTGGCTTGCAGATCACTAGCTATTGTCAGAGATATTCACAGGGAAAATTGGGTTGAAGTCAACTTTGTTTCTTTTTAATGCCTTGCTGTACATTGTGAGACAAATGGAACATACATGAGCCCTAAGGGGTTCTTAAGGATTGTTGAAGTACATAATGTTAACAGCTGATATGTCAGTAGTTTTGAATGTTGAACTATGGTTCTGTGAGAACAGGGCTTGAATCCCTGCTCAGCCATGGCATAACTGGGTGATATTGGACAAGTCGTGTTTTCTTTTGAGATTTATCTAAGCTGTATAAAGGTGCAGTTTTGATTTTTTTTTCTTCACCTGTTTTTGTTATGTGTATTCATATGCTACACAGGGCTGCGCAGTACCATAGGAAAGAACATGTGTTTTAAGAGGACCAGCAGTGTGAGATTTACTGTCTACTCATTTTGAGAGCCCCCCCCCCCCCGCAGAGCAATATTCCCTTTACTAATCCTGAAATCATACACATGTATATTCAGAAATACATCCCAGTAAGTTCAGTGGGACTTACCCCTAAGTAAAGGTATACAGGAGTATAGCCTAAGGAAGATATTCTAAAATGTAGGAGATTCTTTGTTGCAAACATTTTTTTTCCAATTATATCTTGCTTAACTCATTTAATTCCATTTATCACTTTGGGGCTTAAAGTACTGTACATTATTTACCCCCTCCCCCCCACACCATCATTTTTATCTTAACAATAACTTTGTGAAATATGTAAAGGGATCTTTTAGTACCTCTGAAACTAATTGAATTATGTTAATAATTGGATCAAGGTGAGCACATGAGTTTTATATATTATATTGAATCTGGGATGTGACCTGATCTAAATTTTTTATATTGGACAGAGGGGTTGGACATAAACACAGAGCTTCATGCAGGGAGCCTGTGCTTGACAGAAAGTTGTAATTTTTATTGTTTACCATGCTCTACACACACACACACACACACACACACACACACACAAAGAGAGATAGAGAGAGAGAGAGGAATTTATTGTTGTTACTTGCCATCAAGTTGACTTATGGTAACCCTATGAATGAAAGACCTCCAAGAGCCCTGGTGATCAACAGCTTTGCTCAGGTCTTGCAAACTTAGAGCAGTGACTTTCTTGATCAAATCAATCCATATCAATCATATTTTCCATTGCTTTTACTGGTTTGTGTTTTTCAAAATAAAAAAAGTGAGAGGTTTCATAAATTCAATAAGTACATTCCAAGATTTCCCTACTTAAGATATTATTTTTGAGTTTGCAAGATGTGAGCAAGGCAGTCGATGTCTGAGGTTCATGGAGGTCTGACATTAATAAGGGACCTATAGATTGAAGTCTACTTGACAGCAAATAATAATGGGAATCATGATTCTCTGGATAAAGTATAGGGATGGTGTTGCCTGCAGACGACAAATGCCCCTAGGACTGCTTTATGACCTCTAGGACCTCCCAACCACCAGGCATTTTACCTTCCCTCCTTGAAAAATGTTTTTTGTTTCAAAATGCCCTCAAATTCATCCTAGCATATGGGGGAACATTTTGGCACTTTTTGCCTCTGGGCTAAGATTTCTGGGTCAATTCCTATTGTAGATGAATAATATTTGAGGCCTTAAATGGTATACAGAAAGTAAACACATGGTGAAATTGCCCTTATGTCCCAGATGGGTGGCTGATGCAACCTTCTAACTACCAACAGATGTTGACCTGATGTTGAAATTTCATCAACCCAGGAACTGGCTCTTAGGTTTTTCCCCAATACACCAGTTAGCCCAATGAAAAGTCAATGAACAGGCAACATTTGACATATAAAGTTCAATATCAAGTCTATTCTCCTTACTAATGTAGTAGATATTGCATGAGGTTCTCTTTAAGTTGTAAAGAGGATGATGTGGTCCTCCAGATGTTGCTGCATGACAGCCATCATTAGTCTTAGGCCCGATACAGACGGGCAAAAAAAAGTGCCTTTCCAGCACAATTAGGGTTAGGGAGGGCACAGTGTTTGCACCCTCCCTAAGCCTAGCACGTATGGACGCCACCATTTTTAAATGGCGGTGTCCATATGGGCACACCATAAAAATGTCATGGCATGCGTGTTTACATAATGCTGTGCATGCCTGATGACATCACGCTGCGGGAGGGCTCCAAGTGCACCCTTTCCACAGCGCAAAAAGGAGCTCGAAAACCGAGCTCCTTTTTTGTGCCTGGTCCTTCGTGTGGCCTTTAAATGGCTGTGCCAAGGACCCTGAGGGGAAAGGGTCTGTGGCGGCGGCCCCTTTCTCTCATTGCCAGTGCTGCACCCCACTTTCAAGCCTCAGGGAAGTGGCAGTTCACCACTTCTCCGCAGCCTTCAGAAGCACTGGGATGGGGTCCCTGAGGCTGCTGGTGAGGCAGCCCTGGCCCCATCCCACTGCTTAAAGGGGCGGCTGCAGACTGCCTCAAAAGGACGGTCTGTAAAGCCCCTTTGTCAGCATAGACAATCATGATGCATGATGGAAGATGCAGTCCAACCTTTGGAGATACACAGCTTCCTCACTCCTATAGTAGTTCCTACAGGATTATTGCTTTGGGAAGTAGCTTTCTTTCAAGTGAAAAGTTAATCTAAGTTAAGAAAACAGAAATGCTACCTCAATTTTGAGCAGGGAGGGTTGGCAAAGTTACAGCCAAATCTTATTACTCAAACTACTCAGTCTCAAACAGAAACCTGTAACTAAAGGTGTATGCACAAATTACAGAAGCTTTGATAAATATTTCCACTTTGTGCAAGTAGAAATGTCTGGACAAGATTCAAGCCTTATTAAATACAGTGGGAACATTTCCAAAATCAACACTATTTTCAGAATACTAATGTTTTATCCAATGGATTTCTCTTTCATACAGATATTTAGTATTTGTTTCTACCAAAGCAAAAAAGCAGCCAGGATCAAAGAAGCAGATGGTGAGTTTCACTAGCCAGTAGGGACAATGGCTATTTTTCTAACTTCACTCACTTCTAAATAGATTTCTATTGTTTATTTATTAGTTTTAACTTCTGCATGCCATTTGGTTTGGACAGAACTCTTGTTAAAAATTCATAAATGCCACTGGCAAATTATTGATCTAGTTCTATAAACTTCAACATCTAGGTGTTTTTTTACTCCTATCTCTGTGAAAATAGAAACATTTTTTGTTTTTGTTGGAAGAGAGGATCATTAGCAGAACCAAAGGCTTTACTGGAGGTAGTAAAAGAAACTTATTTAGATCTAAATTGTGAACAAGAAATCATAGCAACACCAGCTGCATAGTTCTTATACAGTGGTCCCCCGGGTTACGAAGGTAATCCGTTCCGGATTACCTTTCATAACCCGGAAGCTTTCGTTTCCCGGGGGACTGCTATTTTCAATGGACCGCGCGGCCGATTTAAAGGGGCCGCACGTTTTTTTTTTTCCGGATCCCGGGGGATACGATAGCAGTCCTGCAGCTTTCGGATCCCGGGGTTTTCGCAACCCGGGGGATTCGTAAGCCGGGGGACCACTGTATGTGCATAAACACAGATGAGTAGAGAAAATGCAATGGTTTATCTTCTTCAAAGGTTGTGTTTGGAGGCAGACTATTAGGGTATATTTAAAGGAAGGAACAGGTAAAACCACTTTCAGTATTCCTTGCCTCCAAAAACCCTATCATCCACCTATCTATCTATCTCCAGGATTTATTTATTTAAAGAACTTACAAAATCCCACAATGGGATTCAACCCTATGGAATCAATGAGATCATCAAAAGTCAATAGATGACTTGAAGGCACATACACATACACACATTCTCAGTGGTGTTTCATTTGTTGCAGTCCCTTAACCAGAATCTTTATACTTTATGTGTGTCCACACTATGGAGCTTATCACATTTTTAAATAAGCTGACTTGCAGGATGCAGCTGGGTATTATCACACAGAAAATGCTACCGATGCTGCTGCCCGGCTGCATCCCACCTAAAACCCGGCTAGAATCCAAGCTCATATAACTCATTTTCAAAGTTGGGAGCTTCCTGACTTTGAAAATTAGCCATCTGAGCACAGCTTGTAGCTGGGTTTTAGGTGGGATGCAGACGGGCGGAAGCATCGGCTTCATTTTCTGTGTGATAATACCCGGCTGCATCCTGCATTAGACTTTAAAATGGAAGAGATAAGTCTGCTTATTTAAAAATGTGATAAGCTCCTATATGTAGACATCTTCAAACATCTGTGAAAATTTCTGCACTTAGATTCATTCCTAATTTACACCCAAGCACAAGAATCCTTTTAAAGACAGACTATAGATAAAGATACCTCTTTACTTGGATGCATGTTTCTGTGAATTGCTGAACACATGTTTACTTTATGGACATTCTAAATGTAGCCTGGTGTGGCTTGCAGGGGCATTGGCTATTTCCCACTGCTGTGGGAAGTTCCAAGGAGGATATTCTATGCGAGAAGAAATTTTGAGAGATAGTGAAAGATGTGAGGGATAAAAGAAATTGAAGAAAGTACAGGAAGAGTTTGTGATTAAAAAACACCAGCTAGAGAAGAAATGGAATATAGCTAATTCTCTCAAAACAGCAGTCACAGCAGCCACTCTGAGCCAGAGAATGATAAGATGAGGCCTACAACTGTACTCTATCCTATCCTATACTGCAATCGACTCTAAGTGAATATTTGTGGATATTAGAGTCTATTCCATTTTGGGTTTTTTGTTCATTTTTAGACTTAAATTGTTCCTGCTCTTCTTTCTCCTCCTTGTGTGTGTTGTGTGTGTTATTTACCTTGAAGTCATTTCTGATTTATAGTGACCCTAAGGTGAATCTATCAAGGAGTTTTATTGGCAAGTTTCTTCAGAAGGGGTTTGCCGTTGCCATCCTCTGAAGCTGAAAGACTATAGCTTGCCCAAGGCCACCCAGTTGGTATCCCTAGCCAAGCTGGGATTCAAAACCTCATCTCCAGAGTCAAAGTTCAATGTTCAAACCACTACACCACCCTGGCTTTCTTTGCCCTTCCTGCCATCTTATTAAATATATTCTTGCTAACAAATTTCTTTGATTTTCATAAGTGTTCTAAACTGCATTTTAAAAATTTCATAATCACATTTTCATCCATAAATAAAGTATTTTTAAAACATTTTAATACAACTAAATTACTTACCATATATATCAACTTTAAGTCAACTGGATGCATAAATTGAAGACAGATTTGGGGGCCAAAATTATAGATTTTGATATGACTCATGGATAAGTCAGGGGTAAAACCCTAGGGACATGTAACAAATGATGTAAAGCACGAAGCAAAGGAAAATGATGCCAAAGAACTTACAAAATTCAGCAGGCATAATTATTTATGCTCAACTTAAAGGATGGGTTGATGAGGAGGGAACTAAAGTAAATGTTGTCTCTGCAATGTGTGGGTGAAGTGGCCAAGCATAGGCGGAGCTAAGAAAACTCACACATGTTAAAAAGGGTTTAAAGGCAAAGCAAATAAAACTGTGACTTCATTAGTGGTGATAATAGCTTTTAACTTTAATGTGATAACTTTTCCTGATTTTAACCCAGAAAAGCTGACAAACATGCACAATTGTCTTATTCAGATCCTTTTGAGGATCATCTCCATCCAATTCCTATTGGTGCTCCTTTGAGGAGAAGTACCAAAGAACTGCCACTGCCACCACCATTTTCACACATGAGCATTCAAAAAGGTCAGAAGTGGTACCATGAAAGAGAGAATAAAGGGGGCCAGTGTTTTTTTGTTTTGTTTTTTTAGGTGATCATGGGATGGACTAAGCTCTTTCCTTTCACAACTCTACTCAGAGAAGGGGATGGTTCCTTTTTGATAAAGGGTTATACTTACAATGACCCATGGATAAGTCAACCCAGGTTTTTGTTTTTTTTTACTAAACTTTCTAGGTTTATACACGAGTATATACAGTATATTCATAATATTCAGGTAGAACTAATAGCCTTTCCAAAGAGCAAGATCTTATGGAATTTCCAGTAAACATGCTGAGACATATTTTTGTGTAATGTAGAAACAGTACTTTTAACAACTGCTTAATTTTATTTTTTTTTTTAAAAAAAAATCAGTTTGCCCAAGACTGACAAATTTCTTATTTCTACTGTTTGCTACTTAAGAGATGCGAATATTGGAGCAACTAAAACTCTTATATTAACACTCCTTACATAACTCTTATATTAAAACATTAACAACACATGTACATTCTTTACATATGAATCACTCGTAGCAGGGCATAGATCTGCAATTTGGGTACAGTGTCCATGTGTTGAATTGTAATGTGAAAAAACTAGCTATGTAGTGATTGACCACCTGTATACATGTACAGACAGTACCTGTGTTGAATGCAACCTGTAAACACCACTTTAATTTAACAGAATTCTGAATTATATCACACTGTGACAAGAGCCTTTTAAAGGTTTCCTCAGTTGCTTTGCTAAATCAAAGGGCTCTTTCAGATAGGCTTGGAAAAGTTACTTTCTGGACTACAGTTCTGAGTCCCCATCCATAACAACCATGTAATTGGTAGTTGGAGGATGCTGGGAGCTATAGTCAAAAATGTAAGTTTCCAAGTTCTGCTTCTATCATCCTGCCCCTCTCTTCTTTTCTCCAGTTCTTTCTTGAAAGCCCCAGGAAGCTGAGCCAAAATAAATAAATAAATAAATAAATAAATAAATAAAGCATTGCTGTTCCTGACCTGAATTTTATATATTGATTGGAGTTAGCCAGTCAGTACTTTCTTATTGGGCTTCCAGTAATGCCATATAATGGAAATCTGAAAGCAAAGCAGGCAATATGTATTCTCAGATTACTTCTTTAAAATACCGAAGTAGTGTATCTTGGAAGAGTTCCACAGAATATCTCTTCAGCTGGCTAGACATTATCATAAGCACAAAAAATCAGAGTATCAACCTTGTCATTTCAATTCCTCATGCAATGTCTATTGTCTCCTGGATTAGCAAGTGAAGTCTCATTTCCCAAGCACAATGCCATAGGCTAAAAGTTTTTGAAGGAGTGAATTCACAAATGTGTCAGATGAAATAACAATATGTCATAAAGAATATTGGCCTTAGATACTCCTAGAAGACTAATCTTCATGGTGCCTTGAAACCTTCTGTTTCTTCTTTAATCATTCAAGAAACATTATTTATTGATTTGATTTCTTAAATTTTGTGTCCCACTTTCCTACCAGCTCATGTGTCTAACAGCATTTGCACTAAAATAATAAACTATAATAAAACAATGAAATATTAAGTAAAAAGAGAAACACATGAAAATCAGTTGGATTAAACACCATGTAATTACAATCACCAGTGAGTTCAAACTAATAAGAACATAACTCTGCAACAGCTTAATAAACAGGTCATTTTTAAAATTGTTTGGAAACTGAATTAGGAGTATGTCAGTCAGTATCCCATTCAATGGCAGCACAAGCAGAATAGATGAATATGTCATCTAGCAACTTCCACTGAGTGGAACCAAAAAGGAGCTCAGATGACAGAGGCACAGGGTGAGGCAATTTGAGTTGGGAAATGCAGTAATCACTATGGTTATTGCTGATGCAGGCTGAGATCCTAAAAGACCCTGGCACAGAATAATGTTCCGCCAGCATACTTATGCTGAGAATTAGGAAATCAAAGCCTGTTCTTTTCTTACTATCTGTGTAATGGCAACCAGACAGCTGTGAAGTGCATAACCATGGCCAATGAATGGCTGTTTGAGTTAGGGGATGGAGTTATACCCTGGTTCTGTCCAGGTACAATTGCACGTTGAACATCTAGGGAAAAGGTATTTAACAAGAGGGTATTCAATACTTCTTGTGTGCTGCCTCCCCAATACTTACATTCGTATAACTGAGGGTTGTTGTTGCTGTCGTTAGCTGCCCTCTAGTCAACCCCAATACATGGTGAAACATCTCCAAGACCCCTTGTCCTCCATTGCTTTGTTTAGGTCCTGCAAATTCAGACCTGTGACCTCCCTACTTGAGTATATCTATTCAGCATCTTCCTTTCTTCCTTCTGCCCTCTATCTTTCATTACATTATCATCTTTTCCAATGAGTCATGCCTTCTCATGATGTGGCCAAAGTACAGCAGCCTCAGTTTGATCATCTTGGTTTCCAGGAAGATTTCAAACTTGATCTGTTCAAGTTTGTTTGTCTTTCTGGCATTCCATGCCATGGTATTCTCGGCACTCTTCTCCACCACCTCATCTCAAATAAATTGATTTTGTTTTTATTTACTTTCTTCACTGTCCAGCTCTTACATCTGTGAATGGTGATGGGGAATACAATGACTTGTATGATTCAAATTTAGTGCTTAGTTGTATATTATTACTCATTAGAATCTTTTCTAGTTCTTTCATAGCTGCCCTCCCAAATCTTAATCTTCATCTTATTCCTTGACTGCATTCGGGTCAATGTTTAATTCAAGGTATGGGAACTTTTTAATTATTTCAATTTCTTCATTGGTTAGGTTGTATTTATGTAGATCCTCAGTGGTCATTATTTTTGTTTTCTTTAGGTTCAGTAATAAATAACTGAGAATTACATCAGCATAAGTCATGAAGAGGATTTTGATTAAAGTCATCCCTACTGCTCAATGTGACTGTGAATTTTATTACAGTTCTTGCCACCAGCATCTTCTAATTCAATTGATATTGTGAAAAAGTAGATGTTTCTTGAGTTGTTAAAATCTGCTGAGCTTCATTAGCTTTGAAGAAGCAATGTAAGTTTTACATGCCATCTGCATTGTGGATTTGATAAGGGTGTCCTAAGTTTTGCAAGAGATCATTCATCACATCCAGTCTTTTCAAAACAGCAAGGGTTTTTTTAATTGCAGAATCAGCTAATGATACAGGAAAAAGGTGAGGCTGAAGGCAGGGAACCAAAGAATGGCACACTTACTTCCACCTACTCAAGAGGGCTTTGATATACAGTGTGGGGATACCATGCAATGTTCAGCTGTTTTTTTTCCCAAAGCTAATGAAGCCCAATAGATTCTCACAATCTGAAAAACATCTGCTTTTCCCACATCAGTTGAATGAAGAGTTGCTAGTTTATTAGAACTTTATGTTCTTCATGCTTTAAGAACTCTCTAAACTATAAGAGAAGTGTATTGAAAAGGCAGATGTTATCATCACCCACAGTCATTGAATTTGTATACTGTCATTATGGCAACCATTAGACATCTACAGTTTGACAAAGGCAAGAACATCATATTCCCATTCACTGTAGAGTCTACACTTCTTACCAGAAGAAAAAATAAAAATTATTGATAAAAATGGAAGGAATAAGATATAAGCAAAACAATAGCTTTAAATAAATAAGCATATATCATATTACACTTCCCAAGGTGAATTTGAGACAGATGTAAATCAGCAGATGTAAATTTATTTATGTAAATCAGCAGAAACCCAACTAAAGGATCCTGCATTCTCCAAGATGGATTATCATGTTCAAGGAAGATTACCCCATAATTCTCCAAGGGTAGTCAACCTGGTCTTCCCTACATGCTTTGAGATTCATTTCTCATCAACCCCAGCCAGCATTTTGGGAGTTGTCCAACACATCTAAAGCCCATCAGTTATTGACAGGCATCCACATAAGTGTTGCTTATATGTGTATGTCTTTTTTTGGATGGGACACAGGAATCAATTCTCTAGCTCTTTGCACTCCATCCAAAACCCAACACCAGGCAGCTGTCAATTCTGGGAGGTGTCAATGCTGCTGTTACCAGTAGGGAGGCAATTCCATTAAGGAATGAAAGCACTATAAGAAAGTGCCTCCAAGTCCCATCTGCCTTTTCTCACACTGAAGCAGTAGGCAAAATGCCAGGAGTTTAGAATCCAAAGGAACAAGAGGTATTCAGTTACAAAAAATGCAAAGCCAGAGACTAGAGTTTAAAACAGAGTCCATGCAGGAGTAGCATGGTAGCAAAGTCAAGAAACAGTCCAGGGTCATAAATCAAATACTCACAGGAGCCAAAATAGGTAGAGCAGTCAATCACACATTTTCTTCCAGCAATTTGATTGGAGCAAGGTCTCTGGCTCACACCATCCTGTTTAGCCACACTCATCTTTCACACCTGAGTGTGCATAGCCTTTCACTGTGTCTGCAGAGGAGAGTTTGGGTGTGTATCAAACACTGAAGCTTGCATCTTTTCCAGGACGCTGGAGCTCTTTCTTCTAACTCCTCTTCTGGAGAACTCAACTGGCTGTCAGGCTTCTGTTCTGGCTGTAATATGTCTGTTTCATCATTTGAATGCTCGAGGTGTGTGTGTGTGTGACACCATCCAAAGAGGTGACTCAGAAAGATACTGTAACTCAACAGGGACATGATTCCCCCATCCAGTACCCTGTGAAGGATATCCACCAAGGCTACCAAAGCTATTTCTGTCCCGTAGGGTTCCGTAAAACCACCACACAGCATTACTGATTGCTTCATGTGGTGATGTCTCATACTCTTTCACCTCCACATATAAGCTCACTCCCTTCACCATGTCTTTTGCTAGCAGTGGCCACTGGGAAATTAGTAGTAGCAGCAGTGGGGTAGAAGTGGTGGCAAAAAGGAGCTTTCAGAGTTGGGACTCTGCTTAAGCTTTGTGAGTTTTTCTATGACTTTGCTGTAGCCTGGAGTTACACTGCTGTTTTTGCTTTCTTTTGTTGGACAGGCTGAGAGAAGAGGTAAGAAACAAGAAACAAGGTTTGTGGTGGGGGGAATGACTTGAAGATCTGTGGGGAAGGGACATCTCTGGGGAAGGAAGGGAGGAGTGTCTGGGGTCAGTTATTGGAAAGAATCCTTTGCCTTAGAGTGGGTCCAGTAGTTAAAAATCTCTCCTTTTCCTGATCATTCCCAGTTCAGAGCATGTGGCTTTTGTAAACCTCCTACACACACACTAGCTGCACCCCTCTCTGTCCCAACGAAGTGAGTTTGTGAGTATTTCCTTGCCAGGGAGAAGTGTCTCCCTTTGCCCCTTGTCACCTTGGGAGCAGCAACTGAGCAGCTCATTGAGCAGCAACCAAGAGGTCTCCTGCTTGCAGTGGCCTTTGTTGCAAGTCAGTGCCATCACTAGGATTGATATCACCTGGTGCGATAATTCATGGTGTAACCCCCTCCCGCAGTGACCTCCTCCGCTACCAGATCATATAGAATCATTAGTAATGTTTTAGTAATGTTTACACCTTCATAATTCCATATATCACCAAATGTATTGGCAATAGTTGTGACACTGAGCAGTTAAGATGCTGACTCAGATGATTGTAAAGTTGGCAGGTCAGGACCCTGCATGACAGAATGAGCTCCCATCACTACTCCCAGCTTCTGACAACCTAGCAGTTCAAAGGCATGTAAAAGTGCCAGTAGATAAATAAGTACCACTTTGGTGGGAGGGTAACAGTGTTCCATGTAGTCATGCCGGCCATATGAACACAGATACATGTTTGACAACACTGGCTCCCTTGGCTTTGTAACAGAGATGAAAGCCGCCCCCTAAAGTTGAACATGACCAGGCAGTCTTGTCAAGGGAAAATCTTTACATTTTACTTTTAAACAACTCCTAAACAAGAATTTCATCATTCTAACTCCTGAAGCCAGAGGCTGCTGCTGTTGCTCATCACACAAGAGAGTCCAGCTTCATGAGAGGAGTGTAGGAGGAATCCAGGGATTCTCCTGACTCTCAAAGCAAAAGGCTGTTGTTAGGATGAGAGACAGTAGTCTCCAGTTTTGGGATGGTGGTGCAAGAGGAACCCAGGGATGCTTCCTCCTCTTTATGTCTGAAGCAGAGCGCTGCTGATAAAGTGGGAGGCAGTAGCCTCCAGGGATTCTACCTCATCTAAATTCCCAAAACATGGTGCTGGTGTCTCAATGGGAAACAGCAGACTCCAGCTTCTGAAGCAGGAAGCAAAATTGACACAACAGCCTTTTCCTTTGAGAGTTAAGAGGAGGAAGAATCCCTGGATTCCTCCTGCACCCCACTCCTGATACTGGAGGCTGCTGTTTCCCATTCTAACCACAGACTTCTGTATTGGGAGTTAGAAAGAAGAAGAATCCCTGGATTCCTCCTGGACTGCACTCCCAAATGTGGAAGCTTTTGTGATAATGGCAGACAGCAGACTTCCTCACACTCCCCAATTCTCCTGCATACTTCTCCCTCTCTCACGGATGGGGCCAGAGCATTCCAGGCAGATGGAGAAACCCTGAAAGCCCTGCATGTCTCCTGCTCTTCTCTCAGAGAGTGTTTGAAGCTCAGTGGGTGGAGAAAGAAGATGGCTTGTTTGCTCCACTTTCTGACCCATACCTTCTCTTCTGCTGAGCTTCTTGTGTCTTACAAGGTATATTAATGCTACACCCTGTTTCTTGCAAAAGACAGAAATATAGAAAGAATCAGTGGTGTTGCTAGGGTGGTGGTTGTGGTGTCATTCAACTTATGGTGTCACCCAATGTGGCCCATGCCCCCCATACCACCTAGTGATGCCTCTGCTACAAGGCTGGCATGGGCAAGAGGATTTTCAGTCAGTGTTTGGCCAGCTATTTGGTTGCTGCTCCTAGGGTGACTAAATGACAAAGGAACAGTGACCAAGATTGGTTGTTCTGACTGTGCAGTAGAACAGTAAACCTAATATCAAGAAATACATGTTGGAGGTGTTACGGGTTTCATCCGAGGAAAGAGGGCAGTAGCCCAAAATAATTTGGGGACCACTGATCTAGATTATCCTCTTTTTTCATTAATCCCTGGATCTGGGGAGCCAGAAGGGGATACCGGAGATTCTCTAGCATGGTGGGGTTCAAGGAGGGTTTTCTCAGTACCAACCTTACCACAGCCTCTTTTAGGCAGGATGGAAAGAAACCTTGTCACAATGAGGTATTTACCACTCCCTTTATCCACTTGGCCAGTCCCTTCTAGCTGAGCAAGGAAGGAGAAGGGTCCAATGAACACGAGGTGCTACTCACTTCTCCAAGGATATACCCCCACTCATGCAGTATTATTGAAGCATATTGAATTATACAGGACAAGCAGCTACCAAGGTTATAGTCACTGGATCTGGATGATGATGTTTATAGTGCCCTTTCCACCAAAGGGCGGTACCTCAAAACATATACAATAAAAAGTGGACAATAAAACACCACATTATGGAATACCAAAATACTAAAATAATATACTAATATAATAAAAACAAAACAAACAAAATCTTCCTCTGTCACTGCCTATCTTGGCCACCTTAGGTATGCTCACCAACTCAATCCACTGAATCAAAGACAAAGGTCTTCAACCCTTTATGAAATCAGATCAGATCCTCCTTTAATTGGGGGTGCAAAGGAAGGCTGTTCCACACATGTGGTGCTAGATCCTGAAAGACTTGCAGCCTTGACAGAGCTGTACATGTTGGTGGAACTGCTAATAATCTTTTGTCTTAAATTTCAAGATGGTACATTCCACGCTAGCTGAGATGCCAAATATAGGGGAGGTTAAACCTTAGGGCCTTAAATACTAGGACCAAAAGCTTATAATGAGCCCTGGCCCAAAGTGGAAGCCAGTGGAGAGAGGCAGCTGTTATTAGGAGAGAGGGAGCAGATAGCAGGCAGCAGACTTTTCTTTCTTTCTTGGGCTAGAAGTTGTGGTGATGTTCTTCCTCGAAAGAGGTGTGTGTGTGTGTGTGCGTGACAATGTTACTTTTACCAACTGTGTGATTAAAGCCATGGAGGTGAGACCCAGCATCTTGAAACTGGAAATGCATGCAGGGGAGACACTGCCATCTCTCCCAGACTGTGGAACAACCTGCCGGATGAGATGCATCTTATTACGGCCCTGGACGGCTTTAAAAAAGCCACCAAGACACATCTCTTCCGGCAGGCCTTTTCGGACAGCGGCTAACCTTCCCTGGTCTCCAAGACATCTATCCAGCCTCCACAGCCACATCAGACATCATCTTGAGGCTCCCCATAAATCTGGACTGGATATATTGTATTGTTTCTGTTTTTATTGTTGCTGTTTTAACCTTGTGATAGTTTAATCTTATTTTAAGGGGTGAGAGGAGGGATTTGGATGTAACATTTTAAATTGTACTTGTTTTAAAATTGTTGTACCCCGTCCCGATTGCTCGCTCAGAGGGGTGGGTAATAAATAAATAAATAAATATATTATTGTTGTTGTTGTTGTTGTTGTTGTTGTTCTGGACACCTTCTTTAGCAACAGGCATAAAAGACATTAGTTTAATCTAATTTTAAGGGGTGGGAGGTTGGGTAGTGGGTTATTGGAATTGTTTTACTCTGTAAATTTTTATCTGCTGTAACCTGCTCTGATTGTCTTGACAGAGGAGCAGGCTATAAATAAATGAATAATAGTAATAGTAATAATAATAATAATAATAATAATAATAATATATGCTGATTTAACATGAAGCTGTGCAGACACAGGATAACAAGATTATGGCCACTGCTTTCTGCATGGCCACTTTTTTTCTTTTTCTTTTTTGCATAAAAAGTAAGAGGTGCCCCAGAAATAAAACATGTGACAATTTTGATGTAATTTAGAAGCATACTGAAAACTCTTATTTTCATTAGTCAGTGATTGTTGATACTTGTCATTTCAGTTTTCAGCAGGTGGCTAGGTTTGCTCTGAATGTTTTCATTTGCTGTTGTATTACATTGCATTGTATTATATAACTACATAGTTGTATTTTAGTTTTATTGTTTTACATCATGCACAAATGCTGTATATGACAGGTAGTGCAGGGACACTTTTACATAAAATTAAGATATGGAAGTGCTAAAATAAATATAAGATCACATTTGAAACTACAGTAATAGTAAATAAGAGCACTTGGTGGGAGCTGTTCATGGTCCTGAAGTGTTTGATTTCTCCCTGCTATCTATATCTGGTTTCCTGGAGTCTGGATCAGTTGCCTGGTTGTGTTTGCCAAGATTAGATGACTAAACCCCAGCTGAGGTCCATTCATGCTCTGTTTGACACCCTGCAAGATCTCAATTTGGCATCTGTACAGGGCAATGCAGTGCTATTGTTAATATGCTGAAAACTCTGGAAGATGTTGTTTCTTTCGATAAACAAATCATTGTTTGCAAAATCACTGTAAATGCACTAAGTCAAGATAGATAAAACAACAATCTCATTAGTTCTCAACATGTCTTTCTAAAAAAGAGAGACAGGACCCATTAAAACATCATTAAAATCACATTTTAAACTTTTGATTAATAAATGTTTCAATTAATTACCCCAATTAATCAATTAATGCTTCCACTTCAAGGCTATAATTATATACTTGCATGATAATTTATAATATGTTACCATTTATCTTGGTAATTTATGTTTGAAGATGCTTGCAGAATCATAAAATTATTTGACTGGAAATTACCTGAAAATCCAGGTAATTAAACCCCTTGCTCTTTGGGGTGCTGCGCAGAGCACAAAATTGCAAATGTTTAAATACTGACTGGAGCTTTCACCAGTTCAGCAGTTCAGCACAGTGTAAACCGAGCTAAACCTATGCATGTTAGAAATGGAGTGGTGCTTTTAAATGACAGCAGTGAAGTGTAGTCCTGGCCATGTAGGGAAAAGTAAGGACTTTCCCCTCTTGCATCAGTACTATCTGAAAACAGATATAGCTATTGTTAAGTTCCATAATGGGCACAGTCACCAAGCAGAGTTAGATACAGAGAGCAAATCCAATGACAGAGCTCCAGAATGGGAACAGGAGATCCTGGCTGGCATCTTGTTTGTAACATACATCTCCATAAGGATTCCCCCCTATTGTGTATTGACCCACAATGCCTCTCCAACTCTTGCATTGATCCAATTCACATAACATTCTCCATTTCAGCATAATATCATGCCTCACAGCTTGAAGGGTTATAGAAGATGCCTACTTGGAAGTCTACAACACTGCAATCAGTTGGCGAAGATGGCAGCCCGCTAAAGAGAACAATGATCTGAGAATAAAGATGGTTTCATTTTCATATGCTCTTTCTGTTGCCTGGATTTGTCTGCTCTTCTTGCTCCAATGAGAATGAGCCATGTTGTCCACACAGCAAGATAGGTTATAGAGAAGGTGGAAAATGCAGTCTGACTCTCAAATTCTCTCTGGGGAAAATTCTATGGCAATTCTAGCTTTCATAAGTAGCTCTAGTATGTGATCTTCTTGATATATGGGCAATAATTTTTTTGGCTTCTTCTGTTTGAGAACTTTTAATTAAAGCTGTAATTAAGTTATGCTAGTGATATGTCTTAGGAAGACTCTATATTTTCTACTTTTTTAAAAAAAAACTATTCACTGACTAATATGGGCAAAATAAAATAGAAAGGTATGTATGGCATTTCTATAATACCAATGAACTAACAAGGCAAGAGGATTATTTCTGTGTTCTCTTTTTCATTCAAATGATACACTCATTCATCTCAATGATCCCCCTAAAACACACACACACACACACACAGACAATATTCCTCTTCAACTCTGTGGCCTGATTTAAATTTGTATTTCTTTTTTATACAGTAAAGCCAGTATTAAAGTTATTAGTAAAAAGTCCCACCTCCCACACAAACAAGCATACTTACATTTACAAATCCACTTTTCTGTCAGTTAAAATAGCCAGAGAGATATTTTCAGATATTATCTGATCTATTCCTTTCTGTCTTGATAGAAGAATAGTAAAAAAAAACAAAATGACAGTGCACTCCTAGACATGTCTACCCAGGAATAAACACCACTGAATTTTAGCAAGACTTCTCAGTGAGAGCATAGAATTGCATTTTACGTCTCTTGCTAGTTTTATTTTTAGAAAATCCTTTCTCTATACTTATGGCAATATTCTTCCCATCACCTCTTTTTAAAAAATAGTTTGTCATATGTTATTTGAGTTCAACAACATATATTGCTTCTGGCATTAAAATCACTGTTTCTGGCTTCCTTACTTTAATATAATAGTATTGTCATTTTCAATAAGGTCTCACATGTTTCTGACTTTTCCATCCTAATCTTTTTGGAGCACCTTTCAGAATAATTTCCCTCTTTCCCTATGACATTTTAATCCCTGATTGCTTTCAAAAATGTTGACTTGGTCATTCCTTCATTTTATTATAATACATTGATATTGGGTGATATTTTACATGTACCAAACAAAACATTTGTTATCTAGAAGCAGGCAGCAAGCCTTAGGGATATTATATGCTAAAGGTTACATATATGATCAATGGCGTGTACATTTTAACTTGGGCAACAAATGACAGTTATATACGTTAAAAAGAACCAAAGATGTATGAAGCAGATGAAGCTAGGGCCTAGTGTACTTTGAACTCTTACTTAGAGATGTGGTTATTGCATTGCATGTCAACTAAGAGCTGTTTGAGGAGCAACACTGTTGGCATTGAAGAAAAATGGAGCAGTAGTACAGGTGGGTAAACAAGAAAAACTCATGGTTGCTGAAGTTCTTCAATGTGCACCTCCAACTGAGATGTATTCTAGATTACATCTGCTTTTGGGGCCCTTTTGCCTGTGACTTTCCCCCCTCCAAATTCACAAGAACATAAGAAGAATCCTGCTGGATCAGAAAATTTTATACATTTTCACATCTTTTAAGAAAATGTATGCAGGTGCATCTCCTCCTAAATAGATATAAAAATCCATCTGCCTTTGAAATGAGCTCAATTTCTCCCATTAATTAAAGTATCTTTCTATGTATTTTTATGGACATTTTCAAGCACACTGTTTCTCAAATTCATTTTTGGGAGAAGCAGATGAATCAGATTGCTGGCTCATGCATGTATGGCTTTCCAATTACAAACTACTTTTATTTCCAAGAAGTATAAATTGCACACATTTTGGACAAAAATGAATAGAAACACACTTCTCACTCATTTATAAGACATGAGTTTTGTTCCCTTTCAGTTCTGTGTCTTTGAGGGAAATGAGGTAGAGTTTCCACAGCCTTTACAAGTGATCAACAAGCAAACACTTTGTGTTTTGGTTTGTATTTTAGAGGCGTTGTCCAAGGGTCTGAACCATTCCACCCCAAATAGGTTGAGTACCTTGGATACCTCTACCAAAGTCTGGAGTAAAATCCAGAGTGACTTCCTCACCCAAATGATATTGGACCCATCAGCCTCCATTGAGTGCAATGAAGAAGAGAATGAAATGTATATGAATTTTTCTATTAGGACACTGAGGTACATAACCAGAGAGGTTCGTGGAGAATGCTATTTCCAAGACTGTTTCTTGGTAAACATTAGGAAATGCTTCTTGACAGTGATGGCTTTTTGGCAGTAGGGCAAACTACCTCAGGGTGGACTTTATTTTGTTTTTTTCTGAACAAACCAGCTGCAATCATTGCAGCTGTCTTCAAAGCAGAATTTCTCCAGCCAAAGACCATTTTGAGTTCCCTTTTTCAATAATCATGGTATGCTTTGTGGAGTCTGATGACCAGCACTATACACACTATTCCAGATATAGTTGCACCACAGATTTGTATGATATTGGGGCTTTCTAGATTGGCAGGAAAGTGTGACATGAAGTTGCCTTTTCCTTAATGCTTAGCAGCTGCACCACAGCCTTTAGATGGAGCTGCGCTGTTCCACAGTTTTTAAAAAAGAAGCTGGGAATACCAGCACCTTTTTAAAGGCGCTTCTTCTCTCCTAAAATGCAAAAAAAGCATTTTCATGGCACACTTTCCCTTTTTCTCATCTAAAGGCTAGAGTTTCATGCAGCCATGAACACACTTCTTTTTGCCAATCTAGAAAGCCCCATAGGCAATTTGTATGACACTGGCAATTTTATTTTTAATACCTTTTCTAGTTATGCCCAATGTAGAAACTGCCTCCCCCCCAACAGTTGTACACTGGATCAATGTTTCGATGAAGCAATCCACCACAACTCAAAGATCTCTTTCTTAGGCCTGAAACAGATGGGCCAAATAGAGCAGTGGGAGCCTGCACTGGTAGCATTTGTGCCAGGATGGCAGCTGCACATGCCTGGGCCATCATTGTGGTCCTGAACCAGACCACCAGAAGGAGCAGATACTATCTGCTCCTTCCTGGCTTCTTTGCAAATAATGTAGCCTTGGCAGGGCTTCAGGCCGCATTCAGGGTGTGCATCATATAAACAGCATGCCCCCAACATTGCCGGAAACCATGTCATTTTGGCCATGTGTTTTCAGGCCTCAGTCAGCAGTTACCAGCTCAGATATTATAATTATATTTGTGTTGGGTGTTTTTCCTCAATTTTTTTGCCCTTGCATATAACTCACTTATCCTTTTGCTTCTTGTTCTACCCAGTTTGGAGATAACATTTTGGATCACTATGCAGTCCATGTTTCTTCTCACTCCCTTAAAAATTTAGTTTCATCAGTAAGTTTGATTACTTCACTACTTATCAACAGCTCTAGCTCATTTAAGAACACATTAAAAGCACTAGCCTCCATACAGATCCCAGAAGAACCATTGCGATGCATGATCGTTTATTCCTGCTGTCTGGTTCCTGTTCTTGAAGCAGTTAATGATCCATAAGAGGACTTTGACACTTACCCTATGACTGCTATGTTTGCCCAGCAGTCACCATTGAGGGATGTTTTCAAAGGTCTTTTAGAAGTTCAGAGTAAACAGAGTTTATCCCTTTCCCCATGTTATTAATATGTCCAAAGAACTCCAAAACATTACATAATATAGAAGGCACATTGATTCTTTTTCAGCTGGCCATGCTTTTCTACATTATTATCACTTTTTTAACTTTACCATCACCTTCTACCAATTTACTGAACCTGGAACAGACAGTAAGCTAACTGGCCTTTAATTATCCAGATCCCTCCCCCCCCCCGATCCATTTCTAAAAATTTGTGTTACATTGGCCACTCTCCAATTCTCTGCTTCAGAAGTTGAACTTAGGGACATGCCACACATTTCATTATGCAGAAATGTGTTATAATAAGCCTGGGTCCTTTTGGGATCAAGCGTATAATCGCAACCCACTTGGGAAGTCACCAGTTGTTTGCTCCTACTGTATTTATTCTATTAATTTTTCTTTCAGATGCATGTCTCAAAATGCATGTGACCACTATATGCCAAGCATTCTTGGAAGATAATTTAAAAAAAAACCCTCTTTGTTGTGATCTTCCTGAATGTCCTTCTTTTTAAACACAGGAGTGTTTTTGTTCATAGCTAAACAAAAGCAATACAGTACATTGATATCTGAACCACACCATCCACATTCCTATTAATTGATAATTTAAAATAATTAATTTGTGAAAGCAGCCCTTGCTTGAGAGAGGCAGGTTCTATATAAGATATAATCCATTTATTTTGGGCATGAAACATACAGAGAACAAAATACATCCACTACATGAGCTTGTTTTTTTTAGAATGCTGCATTTGTACATGCTCAGAATAATTTTGTGTTCATTTATTTTATTTTTTACTTGGGGAAGGGGTGGCATGGCTTATTCTTAAGAGGTTGACAAATGTCAAAGCTTTCCACTTTAGTGGTTTACAATGATAGCAAAGTGGCATTACATCTTTGCAAAGATCAGTTTCCTTGGCAACGGGAAGCACACAGTTCATTTCAAACTTGAGTAGAGAGAAAGAATAATTGAGGGTTATTGCGTGTGTGTGTGAAATACAAAATCTTAAAGTCATTCATAATACTTGTAAATATTATACTGTTTGTCTTATACTGATTTTAGAGCCTTTTATAAAGTCTGGAACCAATCATTGTCACATAACAGTGATTTTTATTTACTCGTGTGATATGTCCCATGTGCCTGAAACCAAATTATCAAATGTTTTTTTATAGACTGAATAGCTCTAGAGTGCTCAGACAGCCCTACTGCATTCAGGGAGAACAGTTAAGGAATCTAGACTACTTGCCATGTGGGCATTTGAAAGAGAATTTTATCACATAGGTTTTCCTCACTTTTCCTAAAGTATCTAGGCCAATGCATTCTAAGTGATATTGACTCTTAAACTGAGTACGGGTTTCTTGGGGAACTGCCCCAGTTGCACTTCATAAGAATATTTTTATGTTTTTTTCAAATAATATTTTTATATTTTTTGAAGGAGAGAAATATACCTGTTTTAGAATGCTTCTGAATGGCAAATTGGTCCTTAACTAAAACAATTACCATCCATTACTTTATTATGGATGAAGGGGCCAATATGATAATTATTACAAAGGACTTGGCTACAGAATTAGAATTCTCATCATTTGAATTAAATAGACTGTGATCTAGCCACACACTATTCAGGGGAAGGCCTACAGGCAATGAAGTATAGGTCTTGGAGTGAATGCTTTCAAAATTATCAAAGACTCTTAAATGTGCCTATGATGCAGCCATAAGGTTAGCTAAAAATGTTATTTCACCTCTAGGATTGCATGCTCAGCCTTCTAACAAGCAGGATTATTCCAAGGGGTGAGAAGCCTTTTGAAACTGGGATCAGGACTGAATCTTTTGGCAACATGCTGTGAAAAATTTGTCAGGCACTTCATAGAGATAGTCATTTGTATCCATTTAGAAACTGACACCACACTTTTTACAGAGCCTAGAGAGGTGTCGAGTGCATCATCTAGTCAGATTTTCTGGGATCAGTTTCAGCTATTGTGTTCGGATTATGTGAACAAGACACCTGAATGGGCCCATCCCACCACATATAAGGTTCTCTTTTGTTCACCTTGGCTATTATGATGTAACTGAGCAATATTGATTGGGTGGGTACAAAGGTGCAATAAAGGCTTCACTCTTTGAAAGGAACTGCCTGATGATTTGAAGGAGGCTATTGTACACATTCTCTTGAAGAAGGCTTCCCTTGACCCAGAGTTTATGAGAACTACTGTCCTATTGTGAACATCCCCCTTCTGGGCAAATTGCTTGAGCATTTGGGGCTGGGCATCTTCAAATTATCTGGATCCATTTCAGTCCATTTTAGACCAAGGTGTGGCACTGAAACAGCCTTAGTTGCCTTGACTGATGACTTGCTTGGAGACAAAGGTGAGGGAATGCTATACTGTTAATCTTTCTGGATCTCTCAGCACCTGTTGATACCATTTTTCATAGTATTTTACTGATCTAGCTCTGTGCATGGGAGTTCGCGGCATTGCCTTAAAGTGATTTTGCTCCTATATACAGAGCTGGTTTCAGTTTGCATTGTGGGATTTCTGTTTAGCCCCATGGCTATTAAGCCATGGTGTGCTGCAGACTTTCATCATACTCTCCCATATTCTTCAGTGTCGATATGAATTTGCTGCCTGAGGTCTTTATAGGTTTTGGAGCTGGGTGCCATTAGCATATGAATAACACAAAGCTCTATTTCTCATTGTCATTAGAGTCACCAGGGGCTCCATAGGAGCTGGACCAGTACCTGATGTTGTAATGGGCAAGATGGTCTCCTAATAAAACACACTGTCTTGTGATTTGGTGTTATTTGAGTCTGGGCACTGGATGGGCTTGTACTCCTGTGAAGGAGCTGATATTTACCTTAGGAGTACCCTTGGATCCATCCATGTCACTGGAGGGTCAGGTTGTCTTTTTGTCTCTGAGTGTTTGGCACCATCTTTTATTGGCATGCCAGCTATAATCTTTTCTGCATAGAGATAACTTAACCACATTAGTTCAGGCACAGTAAACATCCTGACTAGACTATTGTAATATATTCTGTGTGGGGCTGCCCTTGAAGATAATTCAGATGTTAAAGCTAGTGCAAAATTTAGTAGCTCAATTGCTGACTGGAATATCATATAATATCACATAATGAGGCCTAATTAACATTGGCTGCCAATATGCTTCTGGTCTGAATTCAAGGTTCCTGTGATGACATTCAAAGATCTAAACAGTTTTGGACCTCAATATTAGAAGGTGCACCTTTTCTTATATGCACCTGTTCAAGATGTGCTGTGGGGAGACTCCTCTATGTCCTGCTAGTGAGGCCAATGCACTGTGTGAGGATGTGGGCAAGGACTATCCGCCATGGTACCCCAGTTTGTGGAATGCCTTCCCCTCAAAGGCCTAACTGGCACCAATGCTGGTTTTATTTAGCTGCCAAGTAAAAGCATAGCTATTTATTAAAGTCTTTAGCCCTCACTGATTTACCTAGTTAGTTAGTGTAACTCAAGTAAAATCAAATTGATCCTCTAAGAGCATTTATCTTTATTAGAGAAAAGTCATTGATAACTTTTTTTAAAAGCCTGGAAGCCCTGATTGACTTTTTGAGAAAGAATGAAGGTGATAAGATGACTATTGCTTTTGAACATTAGTATGAGTTAAATTTATAGATGAAGTGTAACATCTGCTTTACAAAGAGTGAGGCAAAAGTTTAGAAAATACTATATCGCTATATATAAATATAAATAACTTTATAACAGAATAACAAATAACTCATAAATAACTATATAACAGAAAAGCCAATTGGAAATCATTTTTGTTAAATATTGTAGTTTTTCTGTTTATTTTTTGTGTTTCTTTGAATCTTGTTGTATCTTGTATGTCTCTGGGCCCGAACAGACCAAAATAAAGCTCCTTCGGGTCACTTTGGAGGTATGCTGTTTAAATGACACACACATCTTAAGAGGCCAGAAACTGAACCAAGCTGTGCTCCAGTCCTTAGGACTGGAGCATGGCTTTATCATGGCTTCTGGCCTTTTAGGATGCATGCAGCATTTAAACAACATACCTCCAAAAAGACCTGAAGCAGCTTTATTTAGGTCTGTCTGTTTGGACCCTCTGTGTGTTTTATTCAGTTTTTAGTGCTGGTAGAATTTTACGAAAAACATTTCTTTTTTTAAAAAAAGTAACTAAACTGATTTTATAAGAACAGTGCCTCTTCCATGAGCTGACTAATATTAAACATAAATTCCTTCACAAAAAATTGTTTATGTGCAGGGAAAAAAACTGTAATGGGGGGTTTGTTGTGCATAAAACTCACACATGGTTGATTTGCATAAAAACAGCATTTTTCTGCACAGGAATTAATTTTCTGCACACAGAAAGTGCTTAGAAAATGCTGTTTTCTATGCAAAACAACCATACTCGTATAAATCCCGAATTGCAAATAGCCTTCAAACATTACATGGTTTTAAAGATCTTTCTGCTTTCTTTCTGCTTTCCTGCTTTCTTGCAGCAGGACAAAAACTGCTGAACTTATTTATTGATACCTTAAAGAAGAAATTTAGTTACGAATTACATCCCTAAGCAGCATCTGACTATTTTGCAGCTTAGAGATGAGAAAAGCTGTATGTTATTCCATATAAATACAATATAATTTTGCAATAAAATGCACTGAATAAACTTTGAATGAATACAATTAATTCTAGAATCTGTTATTAATAGAGATACTTTATCTAGTGATCACTGCAGAGAGAAACATTAAGTTCAGGAGATAAAAGTAGTGAATAACAGATTCAGCCAAGCATCCAAATACTGAACTCTTCAGTTAGGGAACACATTGCTATTCCTTTCAGAAAATGTTTAAGGATCTTGACTCATATTAATCCTTGAGATTTTAAAATTAATTATGACAATTGCTACCCAAAACTGAGGACCTCTTACAAATATATGAATCATCCAAACTACTGTGATTGGTCTGAGTTATGTGAGCACTGTATAATTTCTTTAGCTAAGGAGCAAATTTGATTCAATGCGAATAATAAATTTAAAATAACAAAATTTCCCACTTCCTTTCATGCTTCATAGCATAATAAATGTTTTGCAAGGCAAGTGGTTTTGCTTTTCTGCAAGAAAATTGCTGATACAATGCACAACAAAAGTTGTCGTTGTATATGCCACCCAAAATCTTTTTCTAAAGTGATGATTTATTTACTTTTTCTCTGCCCCCGAGGTCCCCCAAATAATATACAATACTGTAGACAGATGACAGATGATAGATAGACAGCAATTGTAAAATCAATTTTAATACCAAGACAGTTTTAAGCACCCAATAGATGCTAAACAAGAATGGAGACAACTTGACCTTTCTTGAAAGAGAATTCCATAGCTGAGGTGCTGCTACAAAGCAGACCCAATTTTATGTTCTCACTAATGTAGCCTTGTGGGATGAGGACTGGGGAACCTGTCCACAGGACCTACTGAAATCAAGGGCCAGGATCCAATAGTTGTTTCTGTTGATGAATCTGTTTCCATTGGTGTACTGGGAGGAAGATGACCCTTCCTCTCATTACCACCCCATGTGTCTCTAAACCATGCTCTGGAGCACTGGGAAACCCTCTGCAACCAGCTGTTTTGGCATTGCAAAGAGCTACAGCAGGCTGTTAAGGGAATAAATATTTGTCCTGTTGGCATTTGGATGAAAGTGTGGTGTTAGATGTAGACCAAAGAGACAGTTTGGTGTTAGCTGTAGACAAAGACTAAATCCAATAATTGCACATAAAATGGACTTTGTGCACTTCATGGAGAAATGCAGCTTTGGAAACAAAGCTTAATTAATGGAAAGGATTTCATGGAAGGGGATTTTAAGTCTTTTTCTCATCTCCCTTCTGCTTTTTGCCTGAAAAATCTTTTCAGAGAGTTCTCTTCATTGGACAAGCATCAGAAAGTCTTCTGAAGCACTGTATACCCTTCAAGTAGACAACAATCCACTAATCAGCTTTCAGTGCCAAGAAGGGAACCTGAAGGGAACCCAAATGAGAGATATCCATGTGAGCACCAGTCTGGTTACTGAATGATTTATAGTATTCTACAAGATAATTAAATAAGGTGAGGAAAAAATTTTTGTATATGCATTAAAATGTGGTAAAATATTTAAAGATCATGAAGAAATGTGATGTGCCTCTAAATGGTGATGAGTAGGGGGGAAATATACTAGATGTTGCTCAAAAGAAAATAAAAATTCAAACTTGGACACCAAGGTTCAAGAATCAGCATGGAGGACAGCAGAGACAATGCATTACATTCAATTGCTTTTTTTAAGGATAAAAATTAAGTGTGGAGTGTAAAATATCCTTTCTTCAAATGAAACATAATTTTAAGGGCATTTTTCCAGAGAACAAAGGGAGGTGTAGTATATTAGTTTTCTATGGTATTTCCCCCTGCTATCCTTGCCAGTGTTTTTAACTGTTTGGTGGGCAGTAGCTGAAATTATTGAATGTAAAGCACGACAGACAAGAAGAAACAGTGGGATGAGCAGGAAGAGGAAGCCCACAGGATGGAGAGGTGAAACTGTGGGAAGGAAAGGCACCCTCTGCAGAACGTGAGAAGAAGAAAGAAAGGCTAGATGTGTAAGTGAGATGGATAGGGCAAGTTGAGAGAAAGGAAAAAGAGGAAGAGAGACATGTAGAAAAAACAGAAGGAGAGAATCACATGAGACGAGATACTTAGGAGTGGAAAGGACACAAAGAAGAGGGAAAAGACAAAACATATAGGTCGAAGAACAGACACATGAAGGAGCAAGAAACAGAGGAGAGTGATGAGGGGAAAAGAGCACAGAACACCAGGGAAAGACAGCAACAAGGAGACACATGAACACCCAGGATAAGTCAATGGAGATGAAGAAGAATTTAAATAAAGGTAAATCAAGTATCATAAAACTGGAACCCTCTCAGAACTACTTCCTGAGGTCATTGTTGGGTCTCCCTAGAGATACACCAACTGCCATGCTTAGACTGGAAACTGACATGCTTAGTATAGAGAGCCAAATAGATAAGAGAATTTTATGCTACTGGTTTAAAGTTCAGGAGATAGACTTCCAAAACAATGTCTGATAGAGCTAAACAATGGCATGCCCAATAAAAACTGGGTACATCATGCTGCACAACTGGTTTTCAAATATGGAATTTCTTTAGTTAAAATTAAAGAACATCAACTACAGGTTCAGATAAAGTCCATCAAGAACACAATAAGAGAAATATTTACACAAGAGGACCTGTGTACTGCTTATTTCTCTTCATGTGCCCCTCTATACAATAAACTCAAGGAGTCCTGTAATCATGCAGACTATTTTAATAGTCTAACATTTGTAAAGTTGCAGAATGCTTTTACTGAAGAAAGATTAAATATGATGGACACAGCATACAGAGATGGAAGACATAGAGGTATTCCAACAAAGGAATGTGTAAGTATATACGGTTGCCAAGAAGTAGAGGACCTTGTTCATTACATGCTATTTTGCCCCCTCTGTAAAGAACCAAAAGAAAGGTTTGTCACATCTTTAACAGAAACTAGTCCTGGTCAGAACCCACAGGATGTGATTTTTTTTTTTACCTTCTAGTGGACTTGAATAAATATGTGACCTGGAAAGTAGCTTTGTTTGCCCTAGCAGCTAAAGAAAATCAGGAAAAAGTATACAGCAGAGATAGCCATAAGCTGCAAAGGTGATGATTACATTTGATAAACCTTTACTGGGTATAATAACATTAATATTATTTTAAATATCAAGTTTAGAAATTCTGTATTAAATATGAGATGAAAAATTTGCAGCACCTTTGAGACTAACTGAGGGACTCTCCAGTCTGCCCCTCAGGGGAGGCATGTAGCCACCCCTTTACTGGCCGGATCAGGGCTGTGGCAACCTCACACCGCAGTCCTGATCCAGCCTTAAGAGAGTGCAAAAAGGAGCCACAAAAAGTGGCTCCTTTTTGTGCCCTCCAAGGGGTGCCATACCTGCGGTGGCAAAGCTTTAAGATGTCCCTTCAGCACTGCATCATGTGAATGCAGCACCAGAGGTGCATCATGATGGCTCACACCCTGTGGGCCAGTGCATGTCAAAATGACACCATGGGGGCAGAGTTAGGGCATCCAGCATGAGGACACTGCACCCTGACTCCACCCACAATCTGGCACAAAGTGCCAGTCTGCATAGGCCCTGAAAGACAGAAGTTGGTAGCATGAGTTTTCATAGAATCTGAGCCTCCTTCCTATTTTGTCTCTGTTTCTTTAAAAAGATATCTGACAATTATTCTATGGAATATTGTTGTTACGAAAGGAGGTCTATTATGTACAGATCATTGCTGTGAAAATGAGAGGCAACACAGAAATGGCCCTAAAGAACAAATGTGCCATGTTTCAGAAGGAAAAACACAATTAATTTGGAAGGGGAGATCCACTTCTCTCCTCTTCACATACCCAGGTGCTACACTCCCTGCAATCTGCAGTGCTAGGGACCAAAGTGCTGCTCAGCCCCTGAAAAGTGCCAAGTATGAAGTACAAGGGATGATTTTTATGGGTGTGGGGCCATTACTGCTGATGATCTGTGTCTGATCACTATGAGCGAGTAAAAATTATGGTTATCAATGAAATATTCTAACTGTACATCAGGACCACGACAAGATACTTTGTTGAAAAGAAAAAAAAAAATGAACTTAAGTTAAGTGTACAAAAAGGATATGGAATTTAAAAGAGGAAGGACTCTGCAATATGAGCAACACAACTGAGGGATATAGTCCTGCCTCAAGTTAAACAAAGGTTCAAGGATGTATTGGTTTTAATTTTCATTTATTGGGGGGTCAGCAATACTGTGGAGAAACAGAAATCATAAGAAACAATTGCCCAGTGAGGATGACCAGCTTGGGGAGAAGTATGGAAGCTTTGAGAGAGGTTGTAAAAACTCAGGGTGCCACAAGGCAAGGAGAGAAACAGAGAGAGAGAGAGAGAGAGAGAGAGAGAGAGAGACTTTGGGACTGATGGAGAAGTGTGGGGTTGCTGCCCACCTCATCCTCCCTAGGGAAGTTTGATTGTAGGCTGGAGAAAGGGGTGCAGACTCCTAGCTTCCCATGACCATTCAAACCCAGAACAGAGAAGAGTGTGTTCTGAGAGAAGATGCGCATTAAGCAGAGTTTACTGTCTATGGACAAGACGTCCAGAAGAAGGTCTGCGAAGAATGTTGAGTTGCATGGCAAATTTCCTCTCACACAGGAATGAATCTCAGTACAACGAGGTTTATCTCAAATGAGGATTCTTGAATCTTTGTTACTAAACTATTTACAAAGATTACAGAGAGTATAAGACATCCATCTTAGGTACTCATCAACAAGTTGTTTAACCAATCAACTGACCATAACCACAACCTCTGAGGCATTTACTCTAACACCAACTGTCTCACTCTGACTCAGTGACAATTGACAGTTACATCAGCCTTCCCATGATGCACTCTTTCAAAATGCAGGTACATGTGACTGCCACTGGAACTGTTCTTTAGCTCCACCTAGTGGCCACATCCATGTAATTTTATCAGACCTGTTTCAACATGGACCTGACAATAATTGCACTAGTTAAGAGAAATAGGAACAAAAGCTCTATAGCACTCAATATTTTCACACTTTTGCACAAAAGCGCAAGAATGCCATGATTGGTCTTCTCACATACCAGACAATAAATCGATATTATTTGGGAATTGGTTGTTGAGCACATGCACCGTTTACATGTTTCATTTCCTGGGCTACTACTAGCTTCCCTTTAAATGGATTCCTGGCTACAGCACACTGCTTCAGAAGTTAATGTTCCCCAGCCTGGCTCCAGCAAACAGCCAGTGCAGTGAAAGTTCCCTGGCTGGTGCAGACCCTTTAAATGGCTAGGTTTCTTCGTCAGTACTGCGATTGAAGCACAATTTGCTATCATACCCTGGCAATTGTCCTTCAATTGTGGTATTGAGAGGGCTATTCATGGGATATTTTATGAATAATAATAATAGTAGTAGTTTTATTTGTATTTGTTCCCTTCAGTTTCCAGGCTCTTCCGAAGATAATAGCTGATAGAGCTTAATGTTATCTGAAAATCTGACACCCGATCACGCAATTATCCTGGTATTTTACCTTTTTCTTCCCTCTTTTCCCCCTTTGTGATAATGTCCTTAGACTATTTTTTTTAAACTATTCCTAATTAATGCCTAAAGGAAAGTACCTTCATATACAAGATATCCTTTGGTAATGTAAGATGCTTGTTTAGAACAAATGTTTTAAATATTTCCTCTTTTCCACATTCTCACCACATGCCTTTGCTCAGTGTGTATGGGATTTTCATCTCTCCCACAGAAGGGGGAGGCAAGGTCCCTGCAGAGTCAGAGGTGGAAAAAGTGCAAACTAAACCTCTCAGTAACTTCCCACTAAGATGCTGAGTCACATGGGTATAGTGGGTAGTGACAGCTAGATAGTTTTTGGGAGTCCCCTTTCCTACTCAAGATCAGGTGATGGGTCCAGAAAGCTGATTGCAGACCCAAAGAATAATATATCATTCTTTCATTTGTGATATAGGCTGGACAGTTTTTCTTTTTTCCAAAGTCATCTGTGACAAAAAGTCAAAAGGATTCATCTCCAAGAATAATTTTCTGCATGTCATCTTTTGAAAATGATCATAAAACACCGGATTTCCTAAAGCAAACTTTTTAAACTGTGCTATATATCCACATTCATCTGCAGAATTTGACCTATTTCTTGCAAAGGGACCTTTTGTGTGTGCAAAAGTAACAAATGAGGGAAAGGGAGAGAGAAAAAGCACTAATCAGAAGAGAAACAGTATTTTCCTTTTCCTTTTTGACTTCTCCCCTTCCCCCCAAAAGTGATTAAAAACCAAGGCATTTGGGAAAAATCATATAAATGTGTGACCTACTCTTCATGCTTATGAGGCAACAAAAAAAGAATCCTTGTGACTTTTCTTTTTAGGAGCTTTTTATAAACTTGACAATGGTTTGTCACAAATTCTGTCAAAAGTTTCAGTGAAATAAGAATATGCTGTCTCTATAATCATATAAATAGGGTTGTAACAGCTCAGAACTTTGCACAACCCTTAGAGATTTCCTGATGCAAGGCCAGTGTAGCTTCTCCTGTTGACTTTCCCTCTGCTTATGTCTTCTCCCTCTACATAATGAGTTCTACTCTAAGTGTGACAGCCAGCAGGTATGTTGTGTATATATAGGATGTGATCATAGGAAAAACAAGGCAAAAGCCAAAACAACCCTTTTCTCTTGGTTGTAACACACCATCCTTACTGAAAGACCAATAAAGTGTAAACATTGCTATTCATACCCCCCAAACTGATTTGTAGGCCAACTTAGCAATTCAGATCTGAGCCTGGTTTGGGCCAAATCAATTCAGACCAATTCTGTTCTGATCTAAGCCTCAAATCTGAAATGATATCCAAAAGGTTGGATTGCCCATTTTCTTCCATTGACCTCCATTAGAAAACCAAAAAATGACTTTCACGTTTTTGTTGTTTTTTCCACACATCCACATAAAATTTGGAGGCATGAAAGAATCCTATAGGAAGAATTGGCCCAGTTCAGCTTCAGGCAAGCAACTTAAGAAGGTTTTCTGCTAGCCACCTGTAAAACAGGTTGTTCTTCTAAAAACAAAAATGGCTGTCCAAAACTATTGTTTCTTTCACAATCATGGCAACTGATTTCACACTGTTTTTGACCTGGCACTGTCCTTATGAAAAATCTGTCAGCTTAGTCAGTTGAAATTTAGCTAAGATATGATAATGATAACAATGACCATATATATGAAAACAGGGTAGTTCCTGTCCTACTTTACCAGAAAACCACCTGGTGAGATTCAGAGATTCAAACATGCTTTTTAAAGATCATAACCAGCAGTCCAAATGATGAATCTTCCTGCTCACCCTTTAGGCATTTGCTAAATCTCGACTGGTGCTCAAAACATCCCTTTCCTATTCAATCTTTTGGAATTTCTTCCCTAAGTCTCTTGCAGGCTGGATGGGGGACTGAGAGCAGCTGCATCCATTACTCTGTTCCTGCACTGACATTTTTTTTCCTGCCTCTCTGCTTAATCCTGCCCCTATCTGCTTTATCACACTAGGGGGCAAACAGAATTTAAGCGAGAGTTAAATGAGAGTTAAACAGGAAATGTCCTGTGATAAACATAGGGCATTTCATGTGTAACTCTCATTTAACTCTAGTTTAAATCCTGTTTGCCCCCTAGTGTGATAAAGCAGTATGAGTGTTGCAATGTTCTTTACCCCGCCACATTTGCTGCATATAGCAAAGTACAATCTCCAGAGATTGTACATTAGAACTGTCAATGCTGTATTCCATGTTCCCTTATCCCTCTCTGCATCAGACCACCTTGGTATCTTCTTTATATGGCCATATTGGAAGCATACTGTCCAAACTGTTCCTGCTCATCTGAAGCATTTTGGATTGTGCCTTTACTCTTTGGAACCCAAATGAGCCATGTTATCAGTTAAAATCAGGGTGGTTTTCTTTGTTATTTGGGTTGCAAACAAAGCAGGTGTACAGACCTAAAATGTTAATGTGTGTTAATTCTAATAGGTATGTTTTTCTGTCCTCATTACTATGACTTTTGAAACTCTCCTCATTTCTAGCATTGCAAGCCATCTTGGAAAGGCATGTCAAAAAGCAGTATACAGACATTTTTACAAACAGCAGCTGAGATTTTACATTGCATTCTTAATTATGTAAACATAGTTATGAATCAGTTGTACCCGATAACACATGTACAGAAAACTTGTAGCACCTTTGAGACTAACTAAAGAAAGAGGTTTGCAGCATGGGTCTCTCTACATACTGATTATGTAGACTAAGATGGCAATATCTTTGAATTTGCCCCTAACTCATGTTAAACCTGATGGAACTGCTCCATGTGGTGGAAATCTGTGGTGTAAGGAAGTGGAGTGTTTTGGGGTGGGGAAAAAAAGCTAGTTCTTCTGCCCCAAGCTGCAGTGTGATATATGGAAGCTTTTGTTCAATGCACTGAGGCTTGGGTATAAGATGGGCCATCACACCATGATTTTGGGGTGGGAAGGGGCTAGATGCATCATTCTGAAGTGCTTCACTCACCCACACTGCAGACCTTCATTGAATGGAGTGTCTCTGAAGTTTAAGGTGGATTCGTGGCGGGGAGGGGAGTATTTAGTATTGTGACAACAGTGTCATGTACCATAAGTAAATATGGGGTGGTTATGAACCATAACTTTATGTTATAAATCCATAACTGCAATCCAGGATGGCATTAAAAGGTAGTTAAGCAATCTATTATTTCCATTTCCATTGCTGGCCAGATCTCAAGGGGAATGCCCAGGAAAGTAACAGACCATAGCGACTTTTATTTATGATGAATCTGAAATGTTTTAAAAGGAAATGTGTGGTTTAATTGCATTTTCATCAGTACATTGAAAGACTGAAGTGCCAAAGTGTCAAGGGACTTCAATAGACATGTACTCTACATCCAAATAAATAAAACAACCTTGGTTCTTTCAGAAGAGAGCATTGTTTTTCTGAATCAGTCCTGGCAGATGCCTGGCAATGAACTAAATTAACTGCTTCAAAGAAAAAGGTTCTTTTTCCTTGACTGTTTTTTTTCCAAAGGACTTTACCAGAGAATGCTGAAAGATATGTTTGCTCATTCAGCTGAAGTCCAAGTCCTTTGTTTCCTGGGGTAAAGACAGAGCAAATTATTCACAGCATGAAAAGGTAGCCAGAGCTGCAGTACTGAAATTTCACAAAGAAAAATCTGTAATGAGTTTGAAGCCTCCTCAGGTAAAATATCTGAGAAATTTCAAGGGAAACCTAAAGAGTTTTGATAAAAACTAGGCAACCAGACTCTCAAGAGAGTTCCACACATCTCTGAGCTTAATGTATGATATCACAACAAAGGAGGGAAAAGGTTTTGTGTAAAGTACTTGAACAGTTATTTAATTTTCGTATAACTTCATCAACAGCTGTAAAGGCTCGTACAAGAATAAACCCTCTGCTTCTTGTCTAGGAGCTTCTTATTCACTTAATGCAAACAAGAATAATGATGGAAACAAGCTGGTTTCTTAAATAGATGAGAGAGCTCCTACTGCTGATGACAAGGAAAGAAAGAGTCAGGTGAGACTGAAACACACCACAGGTTTAGTGAAGAATACACTATTAACCAGCATAGAAATGGATGTGAGGGAGACATGTTTTGTATAAATAGCCTACACTCATGTCCTGTGACACCATTAAACTTAACTTTAAACTACACCTGATGAACTATAGTCCATATGTCTTACGAAGAGAGAGGGTTCAGGCAGATATGAGATAGGTTTCTCATATAAACCACCCAAAGCTGTGCCAATTGTATCGTGCCTTAATTTACCCAGACAATTTTCTCACTCTTGAGTTGCTTTAGGTCAGCCTTCCCCAACTTGGTGTCCTATAGATGAATTATAGATGAATTGGTGTCCTATAGATGAATGGTATTAAACTGTAAAAAGAGTTAAAGTAATCGGCCTATTTAAGGAACCAGGTTTTAGCACCTTGGACAGCTCTGTGTTTATTGTCAGCCAAGCCATTGCAAATACTCCACATTAAAACAAAGACAACTCGTTCCTATGTTACTGGGGAAACCTGTTTCCTCACCAATTCCGGAGAAGATTGTAGTGAAGCTCAGAGGGAAAAGGTGAACCTGAATGGGGAGGCAGATGATATCATTGTCCTAGCTATTCAAACAGTCCCCATCCTCTGGTTCTGTGAGAACACAGAATCAAAAAGTACACAGGGTGAGAAGACAGTCTGAATCTCACTTTCCCAAGCAGAGTAAACCCATTGAGTTAATAAGACTAACATACATGTAAACTCTCCAGGTAGTAGTTAATTCATGGGGTTACCTAGTTGGGATTAGTTAATAAGATGGGCAGAGAGTTGCTTGATGTTTCATTTCTTCCTTTTCCATTTCTAAATGGAGATTGTGGTGACATTCTGAGTAGCTTGGATAATTGGTTTGGAATCATCGCTCCTAGATAGAGCTTCTGTTTCCTCATTGATCATCCATCCCTTTTGGATAAAATGACCTTAGAAAAGATGTAAAAGCATTCCTTTAAGATACATTAATTTACAGGGTGTGTTTCTAATATGCTTTTCCAAGAAGAGTGAAGGCGCAGAAATGGGAAGCTCGAAATAATTTAAAGTGGAGCATGAAGCTGCACATTAATAACAAAGTAACAGATTAAACTCTGAACACCTTCATTTTCTGAAAGCCAGCCTTCAATTGCATTTTGCCCTCTAAATGGCTCTTTTAAAGACTTTCTTTAATGCAAGAACTATTTTTTAATGGTCTGGGAATGTATAATCTAAATTGATCTATTTGTTCCACCCTCTTCTCTGTGCTGCTATAGTGTCAGTATGAATATATCTGTCTACTAGACTCCCTTTCTCCCAAACCACATTTATAGCTGGTAAATCAATGTCTTCAAGCTTCCAGAATGCTAAATTTTATTAAGAATTATTCAAAGGCCTACCAAGGTTATTTGCTTGTTTGTTCCTTTGAAGCATTTCTCTCTCATACTACAGCTTAAATGTTTTCCATAATGACTTTACAAACAATGGGTAAAAGCAATAAACAGGATTAAAATTTAGGGAAAAGGGATAGGGGATAAGGAGGTGGGGTTTTTTTTTTAAAGGAAAACACTAAAAATTTGCAATTTCTCATAAAGTTTTGAGATCTGATAACCATAAAATGTGGTAGAAAATAAAGCATCCATTCAGATAATGCATGCTTTCAAAAGGGACTCCGAATAATTAGCTCTTCCTGGGCTGCTGCCACACTGCAAAATTAATGATGTTTGCCACTACTTTAATTGTTGTAGCTGCATCCTTTAGAATCTGGGAATTTGTAGTTTGTTGTAGCACCAGAGCTCTGTGAGAGAGGTGGCTAAGTATCTCACAAAGCTACAAATCCCCACACTTCTCAGCATTGAGCCATTGCAGTTAAAACAGTGTCAACTTGCATTAATTCTGTAGTGTAGATGCAGTTCAAACAGTGTCAAATTGCATTAACTATGTAGTGTAGGTGTCCTCCAGATATTTTAGACTCCTGCTCCCATCAACTCCAACCAACCAAAAAATAAATATTTAGGGGCTGATGGAATTTGTAGCTCAAACATCTAATACGTGCCAGGATTAATCCTGAAAAGCTTGGGTCTGAATTGTTTTTACTTCAGCTACATTTGTGGTGGTGAACTATGGCCACTACTTTTTTCTTTTCTTTTCTTTCTTTTTTTCTGAACAGGATCCTCATGTCCTGCAGTTACATGATAGGAAGTTCCAACGTGATCCTCTTTACACTGGGAATAGCTACACCTATAGCCAGGTTGGATGAAAATTGTGTTTGATCAACAAAAAAAGTATCTGAGAATAATATTCCAAATACATAATTCAAATAACACCAAAAATAAAAATATAACTTTAAAAAAATGATAAAATTAATTTTGCAAGCTCCTTCATAGTGGAGGTGGAGAGCAGTTTTGACCTAAAATCAGTCTTGAACACGAGAGATTCACACATGGTTCATGTTAGGTTCAGCAACTTGGACAGCCACTCTATAAAATCTAGAGGAGATTCACTACATCCCTTTTGTGGTATCTACTGTCCAACACTGACCACAGCCACACAATTCATACAATGGAGAAGCAACCTTCACTGGGAGGCATGGGCTGGATTCTTCTTGGTATGTGACATGAGCATAACCCCTGGTTACCTTGTTTGTACATTTGCCTAAGGAGGTGTTCCACATCTCTTGTGCAAGCTGTTTTCTTGTTCACCCACAGTGCAGTGGAATGCAGGCACAGCTCTTCCACCCCATTCCATGGCCATAATGGCCACTATAACATTCCTAGTGACCAACCCACCTACCCCACTCCACCTTCTCTGGCTTTTCTTCGCTAATGAAGATTCAGGAAGGACTCATCCCACGCTTACTACAAGTGCGTTGATGACTAAAAAGGCCAATCTGAGATAAACAAGTCCGGTTACAGAAAGCACAGCAGAAAGTCTCCTTGGGTGATGTTTCCAAGTTGTGGTTCTTTCTGCATTGTCCTTTCTCTTCAAGACTCGTTCGGTGTGAGTTCTCGAACGAGGCTGCAGCATTGTGGATAGTGCGTCTCCATGCTTTTCAATGTGAGGCCAGGGCAGATCATTGTGGTGATCAATTTGGTCAAGCTTGAGATGTTGTTTCAGGGAGTCCTTGTATCTCTTCTTTGGGGCGCCCCTTTTACGCTGACCCATGGCAAATTCACCATAGAGTACTATTTTGGGGAGGCGGTGGTCCTCCATCCTAGAAATGTACCCTGCCCAGTGCAGCTGCGTTTCCAGTAGCATGGCCTCAATGCTAGTGATCCCTATTTGCTCAAGGATAGCAACATTTGTCACATAGTCAGTCCAATGTATATTTAGGATTGTGCGTAGACAGCGCTGATGAAAGTGTTCGAGGAGTCGTAGATGTTGGCGATAGGTGACCCGTGTTTCAGACCCTTAGAGGAGAATGGACAATACAATGGCTCTGTACACACTGGTTTTTGTGCTTTGCCTCAGGTGTTTGTTATTCCAGACTCTTTTGTGAAGGCTTCTGAATGCACTATATGCCTTTGCTAATCTATGATCGACATCTTTATCAATCTTGGCATCTGAGAAGATGATACTTCCCAGGTAGGTGAACTGCTGAACAGACTTAAATACAGATTTGCCTATGGTGACGTGGGGGTGATAGTGCTCTTCCTGTGGTGTAGGCTGGTAGAGAACTTCTGTTTTCTTCAGGCTGACTTCCAGCCCAAACAGCTCTGCAGCCGTTGCAAAGCAGGATGCATTGCTCGGATAAATGTGTAAAGCTCTAGTCGTGTTAAAGAGGATCTCAGTTTTCATCTGTCATCTCTTGTATCCATTACGTTTCTGCCATGTCTAGTCAACTTTCCACCTCACATTGCCTGAAAACTCTGGGAGTACAAAGGTAATGGCCTAAATGCTATTGTTAAAGATACTAGAGAAGTCATGGTATCAAACAATTAAATGGTGAGTCAACACATAGGTAAATTCTATTAATCCAGTAAATCTATTCTAGTTGAGACTAACAATAGGATTTGGATCTGTGTGTGCATGTGTAACAGCAAATTAGATTTTTATTGCAGTAAAAAAAATGTAGCTAGCTAATTATGGCATAAAAATGTTCTTGTGGGCTGGAAATGAAAATATGTCTCATACTGTAAGATTATCCTGATTTTCTCCTCAGCTCTGAGACGCCAGAGGGCATTTGCTTACATCAAGGATTTATGTGAAGTAGGAGTTCCCACTGGGGAAGTTAAGTGTGTTGGGGTAAAAAATTCATTTTTTTAGCTTTGTATAGCAGCCCTCCCAATGATTTCCTGTTGTATTTAATGCAGATCTTGTATTTTTAGAAACACTTATTCACAGAAAATTAGGCGTCCAATGGAGTGGGTTAGCAGGGGGAGAAATGACAGATGGCAATGGACTAACTCCAACTTTTCATTACTGCAGCACAACCCTCAAGACTTCTCCATTGCAAGTATTCTAATGAGGAGAAGATGCATCTATAGGCTCTTAATCATGAAACACTTAGGGAAAGTTTGGGATTGTAATCATTGGATGTAAAAAAAACCAACCCAAACCCTAACTCCCAGAATTATTCATGCAGAAAGCATTAAGAACATAGAAGAGATGTTCAAGACACTTCTCATAACACAGAAGCACCATAAATGCATCCTATGTTCCCATTAGGTTAGGTGGCCACAAGGCTCACTTCAAACTTAACTATACTAGAATAAGGTAGGGACTGACAATGGAGTCCTCCAGATGTTGTTGAACTGCAAGACATAACCAGCAAATGGAGGTAGGTCGGGATGCAATGCTAGAAGTTGAAGTATATCTAGATTGCCATACTTTGCCTGCCTCTATTTTAGGATTTAGGCATTATGATGTTACTGCACTCAGCACTGCTAACTATGGATGCAATTCTTCACTTAGGCCCTGAACAGACAGGCCAAAATAAAGCTGCTCCAGGTCACTGGATGTATGCTGTTTAAATGACACACACATCTTATGAGCCCAGAAACTGTGCCAAAGCTGCACTCTAGTCCTTAGGACTGGAGCATGGCTTTGGCCTGGCTTCTAGCTGCTTAGGACACATGCATCATTTAAACAGCATACCTCCAAAGTGACTCGAAGCAGCTTTATTTTGGCCTGTCCATTTGGGACCTAAGTTTCTTCTTGAAGGTAACAATGAGTATCATCAGGAATTTTTGCCCTGCTGCAAGGAGGTCTTTGAAAACCACACAGTTTTTGAAGGCTACCCACAATTCAGGACTTATTCTGTGCATAAATTTTACAGCATTATTAATAGCATTTTGTGCAAAGGAAACATCATTTTCTGTATGTGAAATAACATTTCAACACAGAAATATTACTTCCTGCACAGAAAATGCTAGTATTGCTTCATTAATTGATGTTTTCTGTTCAATTCAACCATGTGCAAATTTTACACAGAATAAATCCCCATTACTTTGCAGGAATTAAACAGTATTTTCCATGCTGATTCCTGCACAAAACAACCACAAGTGCAGAATAGGCTGTAAATTGCAAAGATTCTCATCTCTCCATGGGAGTCATGAGGGTTTCTCAACACTCAAAATACATGTCTTTTAGGCAATTTTGGGGAATATTTTTAAATATTCTTTCCACCCCTACTGTTGACACATATGGCACAGTTTCTTCTAGATGATGTGAGACCACCAAATACTTAGGCTATTTGATATCTATTCTACCTGACTCTGTTGCTTCTACTACTGGAGTTTTCCCACCCCTTCCCTTTATGTTCCAGTGCCGTTGCTTGTAAAAGAGCTCAAGGATTACGATTTCATCTTCCTAGGGTGCACAAAGTCACAACCATGGCATATAGCTAGAGTTGGCATAGTGTGGTTCATGGATTGCATGTCCATGCTGGGCACCATCTTTGTGGCCTGTAGCACACCTCCAGTCCCCACAAAGCCCTCCAGCCAGCCATTTAAAAAACTACAAAATACAAGTATTCCAGAATATTAGCTCTAAGCATGCTGAATAGGTCTCTGCTTTCTACCTGGTTTGTACTGTCACCATTGTTAAAAAAAAAAAAAAATCCAACATTGAGTGTATATTTGAGTTCTTCCCTGGCTGCACAGCAATAGTACAGCTCCACCTCCCAGACCCAAAGGACCACTGCTCAGTTGGGGAACTGTACTGGAAGAGCTCCATCCTGCTGTCACCCTCCTCTGTAACTATATTAGTGAAATGTAACACTCATCCAGCATTACATAAGATATCAGCCTTAGAGCTATCCAGCCTGGCAGATTAACATGCCAGTTATGTTTGTTTCTAAGAGTAATAAGTTGTGTGAAAATGTTTGCATCTTCGTGCAAAAGGTATATGCATATTAGTGGCACAAGATTTAGTAGAAGCACATTGATTCAAGTGATTCCAGGGCAAAAGTGGGAATCATGCAGCCCTAAAGATTTTGCTGGACTGCACTTCCCTGCCAGCATAGTCAATTGTGAGGAATGCTAAGAATCAGATATAGACTATGTGGACAAAAGTTTTTCTCCTTGTTTTCAAAGAAGGAACCATGTTAATTGGTTACCATATTAAAGGGTTGCCACCAGTTTTCAACTGGTTCATATTTTTGCATAGTTTTCAGGGAAGTCAAACCAGTTCTTCAGATGCAATATAGATTATTTGACTGCAAAGATTCACATGCATTATTTCTATATTTTGGGCACCAAATATACAAGAAGCATGTGGGAGGGATTATATTGAGGGCATCACAAACTAATCTAAGCCTCTTCTGCTGAAGTGCTTGGCACAGGAGTTTCCTAGCTGTGCCAAGAAGCATTTCAAAGAGGTGATTCTGATTGTGGGGAACACCTCTGCTGTATGCCTTTCTATGTGCCTTTTTGATCAATCAGCTACTTCTTTCCTTGTTGCATACTGTGCACTTTGCTTCTCATGGAAAAAAAAGACCACTATTGTCTGCAAATTGCAGAAACCTCAGTGAAGAAAAAAAAAGTGAGATTTCTTGCCTTAGGGCAAAGATGAGGCAGCACACATGTTCATTAAAATCATTAAACACACATGTTCACTAAATTCATTATCTCAGCTCTCTCTTGGTATGAGATCCAAGGCAGCTCATAAAAAAAAAAACATTAAAAAAAATTGTGTCAACATCTTGAGACCACCTGACTTGTCAAGAATAAGGAATTTAGGGGCTGTACAGACTGCCCCTAAGGGTTGGCATGCAGCCACCCCTTTTAGCGCCAGCTCGGGGCCTCGGCAACTGCATGCTGCAGCCCCAATCTTGCCTTTCTGCACTGCAAAAAGGAGCTGCAAAAAGGAGCCACAAAAAAATGGCTCCATTCTGCATCGTGGAAAGAGCACCATAGCCACTGGTGCCACAGCTTTTTGGCACTGCACCATCTAGATGCAGTGCCAAAGGGGCGCTATAACACCACCTGCCGTGTGGTGCAGGGCATGGCATCATGCCGGCCTGGAAGCAGAGTGGAGGCATGTGTTGTGTGGATACCATGCCCTGACTCTGTCCAGGCTGGCCTTAAGAGCCGGTTTGTACAGCCTCTCAATGAGATAACTTCACATCTCTACCCAGTTTATGCATATGTGCTAGGATAGTCATCTGAGTTCACTGGAACTTATGCCCATGTAAATGTGAATAGAATTGTAGCTGGAACTGTTTCATATACATCTAGCACCCACCTTAAATATCTAGCATCCACACTTGAACATTTAGAAGAATGGAGGAGAATCATGTGAATTTCTAACTGGCTGAAGTTTTCATACTAACCTTTAAAATGTATTGCACATGGGCTGGGTCGCAATGAAGAGGTAGACACCCTGCAGCAGACAGTGTCTTTTTTATACATTAGTAAAAGAATACAAAGGGTCATTCTTGACTGTTCTGGTAGATATCGGACTTTTCAGTCTTGATGTTCTCATGCCCATGAGTACCAATAGCTTTCTGTATCAGTGAGGCCTTATGGAGCTTGTGAAAACCCTTTAAGAAGTCTTCAATGACATGACTGATTTTAAGGATCAGGAAAAGTGCCCCCTTTAGAGCTACATAACCTGCAAAAAGCAGTGCTCATTCAGCTGATAGCAAGTGAACATCAGCCTTGCCTCTCTGCATTTTGGACTTTCTGTGGATCCTTCCTGAGGTGGATATCTGCATTCCAAATGCTGTCACTAGGCTGAATTTTCAGTGAAATAATACCCCAAGTTTGATTCTTTACAGCAGTCACCATTGTCTTTTCCAGTGAAAATAAAGAATATCAGTTAACCTGTAATCCATTTGGTTGGGAACAGCTGCCTTTCAGCTGGACATGTGTTCTGGCAAAGTTCTGACCACAAAGGCAAAATTAGGGCTACAGACCTAGTAAATATCTGATATAGCTATGTTTGTTTTGTTTTTTTTTTTTTTTAATTAATTTTTTTTTACAGTTTTCAAATCTTTATTTTGCGTTGTCACATAAAATACACAAAAAAACCAAAATTAGCAATATAAATAAAAGAGGAAGAAATAAAGAAAAAAAAAAAACGAAAGAAAAAAAATATTCATAAATACATATAACATAGTTTCATTAACATTCATTCTCTCATGCTTCATCTTTGCCATTTTATATTTAATTACTTATATTTCTTGTCTACTTCTTCTTTTTAAATTCAAAAATAGAGCAATAACATCAACTAGACCAACAAGACATGAAAACAACCACAAACAAACAAAAAAAAAAAAAAAGAAAAAGACCTAAATAAAGTAAAATTCGTGTTGTTTGAACTTCCTCGCTTCCGAATTACTATTTTTTTAACTATTTACCATCTCCCTTTTTTTTATCGTTTCATTTTCTTTGATGTTATACTTTCTCCCTTGTCTTCTTGTTAATAATTTAACAATTTCTCCTAATCTTTCTACTTAAATCTGATAGTTTGTTCTTTCTTTCTTTGATTGTTGCTATGATCTGTTATTTTTTTCTTCGTTAATCCTTTTATCTCTATTATATTTCATACCGTTCTTTTTTAAACTTAAAGTTGCTATTTCACCCCATTGGTCTTCTAAAAACTCAATTACTGGACTCCATGTTTTATAAAAACTTTCCTGTGATTCATCTCTCAGTAGTTGTGTTAGCTTGTCCGCTTCCATTATGTCAAATAGTTTCCATATCCAATTCTCTTTGGTAGGGATTATTTCTTTCTTCCAATTCTGTGCAAAGGTTATTCTAGCTATCGTAATCAAATGAAACAATATTCTGCCATATTTTCTTTCTAGCTCATCATCTAGAATTCCTAGCAGGAAAGTCTCGGGTTTCATTTCTATTTTGGTCTTCAGCATTTTATTAATATTTTCATTTATCATACTCCAATATTTATTTGCTACCTTGCATTTCCACCAGCAGTGGAAGAATGTTCCTGGCGCTTTCCCGCATTTCCAACAGTTATTTGTGGTGTTCTTATAGATTTTTGTCAGCCTATCTGGGGTTAAATACCACCTATAAAAGATTTTGTACCAATTTTCTTTTAGATTTTGAGACAGCGTATGTTTCAACCCTTTTTTCCATATATTCTCCCACTGATCTAAGTTTATGGAGTGACCTACATCTTTCGCCCATTTAACCATCACCTCTTTTACTACTTCGTCTTCCATTCGGTATTCCAGCAACTTTTTATATATGTTTCCAATCATTTTTTCTTTCTTACCAAATAAAATCTCTTCTAGTTCTGTTTTTTTGTCAGTGATTCCTTGGCATTTCATATCTATTTTAGCGTTTTCGTAAAGTTGTCTATACTGGAACCATCCTAGATTAAATCCTCTCTCTTCTAGCTCTTCCCGCTTCTTAATTTTAAATCCCTCTGTTTGTTTTTCTAAGAAATCTTTGTAAGTGCACCATTTTTCATCTTTATCCATTTCTTTCCTATAGTATGCTTCCTGTGGAGACAGCCACAAAGGAATTTTGTTCGTTATTCTATTTTTATATTTTTTCCAGATTTTTAAAAGTGTTTTCCTGATGCAGTGGTTGTTAAAAGCCTGATTAGTTTTCTCTTTATTATATATTAGATAAGCATGCAGGCCAAATTTAATTCCTTCTCCTTCCAATTCCAATAATCTTCTTTCTTCCAATTTTAACCACTCCATTATCCAATTTAAACCACACGATTCGAAGTATAGCGAAAGATCAGGTAACGCTAATCCTCCTCTATCCTTCGAATCTTGCAACACTTTAAGCCTTACTCTCGGTTTTTTTCCTTGCCAAATAAATTTCAAAATATCTTTCTGCCAATTTTGAAAGGGTTTGTTATTAATAATTATTGGGAGCATTTGAAATAAGAATAACATCTTAGGTAAGACAGCCATTTTAATTACCGCAATTCTACCTAGTAGTGACAATTGTAGCTTATTCCATCTAATTAGGTCTTTTTGAATTTCTTTCCAAATTTTATTATAGTTATTTTCAAATAAATCTATGGTCTTTTTTGTAATATCTATACCTAGATATCTAACTTTTTTCTTTATCTCTATCCCTGATAATTTTTGGATTTCTTCTTCTTCTTGCTGTTTCATATTTTTTGTAATTATGACTGATTTGGCTTTATTAATTTTACAACCCGTCATATCTCCAAACTCCTTAATTATACTCAACAGTAATTCTGTACTTTCTTTTGGGTCTTCCAAATTTACGATCAAATCGTCGGCATATGCTTTGGTTTTATATCTATATTTTTTGATTTTTATACCTTTTAGGTTAGCTTCATTATTGATTTTTTTTATAAGTATCTCCATTATTATAAGGAATATTAAGGGGGAAAGGGGACATCCTTGTCTGGTGCCCCTTGCTATCGAAATAGCCTGTGTTTTATCTCCATTAATCAAGATATAGGCCTTTTGTTGTTTATAGATTTCTTTTAACCACGTTACAAATGTTTCCCCTAACTCTAATTTCTTTGCTGTTTCTTCTAATGCCGACCAGTTGACCGAATCAAAAGCTTTTTCTAAATCAAAAAAAAACAAACCCAATTTTTTGTCACTATGCCTTTCGTAATATTCTAGTACATTCAATATATACCTGAGATTATCCTTCATATATCTGCCTGGTAGGAATCCCCTTTGGTCTTCGTCTATTACCCTATTTAAACAATTTTTTAATCTTTTTGCCAAAATAGTAGTAAAAATCTTATAGTCCACATTAAGGAGCGATATCGGCCGATAGTTTGTTGGATTCTCTAAGTCTTTATTTTCCTTGGGGATTAGTGTTATATTGGCTTCTTTCCACGTGTCCGGAATTCCTTCCTCTTTTATTTTCTCTATTGTATTTAATAATGGAACACTTATTTCGTCTTTAAATACTTTGAAAAAACTTGCTGGAAAACCGTCTGGACCTGGGGTTTTACCTTCCTTACTTTCTGATATTGCTTCAATTAGTTCTTCTTTGGTAATAGTTATATTCAGTTGCTCTTTCTGTGTCTCAATTAATCTGGGCAATTCAGTACTCTCTAAATAATTCTTAAGTTTCGCTTCATCTATTGCCTGTTCTTTATATAGATTATTATAAAAACGGACAAATACCTCTTGAATTTTTTCTGGTTGGGTATATATTCCTTTTTCATCCTTAATTTTAATAATTTGTTTCTTTTCTTTTTCTCTTTTCAGTTTTAATGCCAACCACTTCCCAGTTTTGTTTGCATGTTCAAAGTTATTTTGTTTTAATTTTTTCAATTTATGCTCCATTTCTGAGACCAATTCCAAAGAAATTTGTTTTTTTACCATCTTAATTTCTTTTAAGGCCACCTTATCTTTTGGATTTTTTTTCAAGATCTCTTCCTTTTCTTTAACCAAATCGTTCAGATTTTTAAATTTCTGTCTTTTATTTCTTTGGAAAATTATATTTTGCTGAATAAAAAAACCTCTTATTACCGCTTTAAAGGTATCCCATATTATTTTCATTTTTATCTCTTTACATGTGTTTTCTTTAAAGAAATTTGAAATTATTTTTTTTGCTTTGTCTATTATCTCTGGTTCTTTTAGCAATTCTTCATTTAGTCTCCAATATTTTCTTTTTGCGTTTCCTCTAAATGTCATGGTTTGGGGATTATGGTCTGAGATTAATCTTGGTAATATTTCCATGCTTTTAATTTCATTCAATAGGGGTTTGCTGACTAGCATTAAATCTATCCTGGCCAGGGATCTGTGACTGTCTGAATAGAATGTAAATCCTTCTGTTGATCCGTATAGGTATCTCCACACATCTACTAACATATGATCTTTTATTAAGTTGAAAAAAGTTCTGGGTAGTTTACCTTGTTTATCTCTAATTTTTTTTGTAGATTTCCTGTCTGCTTTAGGGTTAATCACCCCATTAAAATCCCCTAAAAGAATAAGATTGTCATAATTATAATCTAATAATTTTTTACTCAATTCTTCATAAAACTTTGCTTTTTTTTCTAATGGGCTGTATATGCCCACCACTAAAATTTTTTCCCCTTTCCAATTGATTTCTACGCCCAAGAAATGACCTTTATTATCTTTAAAGATTTCTTTTGAATTTATATGTTCCTTAACATATATGATAACTCCTTTTTTTCTTTTATTCGTTGAGGCCACAAATTCTTTACCTAATTTTTTATTTTTAATTAATCTGGTTTCTTCCGATTTGATATGGGATTCCTGTAAACAAATTACCTCATAATTTTGTTTTCCCAATAACGCAAATACCTTTTTCCGCTTTTGTGGGGAATTCAAACCTTTAACATTTAGGGAAATAAGATTCATTTTATGATGACTTTATCCCAAGCTAAGAGGAGAAAAGGGAAAGGAGAGAAAAAAGAAAGAGAGAAAAGAAGAAAAAAAAAATGGGGGGGGGGGAGATGATAACAATATATAAAATAAAATAATAAAGTAAATAAAAAAAACAAAAAAAACAAAAACAAAAACAAAAAAAAACAATATATGTAGATATATATATATTTAAGTGGGGTCTTTACAAACAAACAAAACCTATAAAATTGACTTTTCCTTTATTTCTTTAAATTCTCTTAAAAAAAAAAATCAGCAATCTATCAATCCCTCAATAAATCTTTAATTTTTCCACCTGATTACCCTTCTTCTTCCTTTCCTGTTTCTGCACCTTGAAGTTCCGGTTCTTTGTCCGGTGTTTCCAACAGAGAGTTCTGTAGCCTAGGTCTTTTTCCAGTTCTTTGTTCACTAGGGCTACTGCCTTTGTTTTCTTCGATTTCTTTTCTATATTTTTTCCAAAAATCGACTGCTTTTTCAATTGAGTTCAGTCTATATCTCTTTAACTTCCAGGTAAGGGATAGGCCTTCGATTTCTTCCCACCTGAAAGGAACACCATGGACTTTCAGTTGGTCTGTCAGAAATGTATATTCTTTTCTAGATTTTAACACTCTTCCTGGTATATCTCTAAAAATTCGGATCACTCTTCCCTCTATAATTAGTTCCTTATTGTAACTATGTTGTAGCACCAAATCTCGCGTTTGTTTTCTGACAAAAAAAACTATCACATCTCGGGGTACATCTTTAATTCTCGCTGCCTTAGAATTGATTCTGTATGTTCTATCTAGTTCCCATGGAAATTGCTCTTCTGGTTCGTCCACGAAGTCCGCTAGAGCCTTAGCTAATAATTTATATAAATTCTCGCCACTCCGTTCTGGGATCCCCCTAAGTTTAAGAGAGTTTTCTCTTTGTTTAATTTCCATTTTTGTTATGATTTCTTGATCTTCTTTCTGTTGTTTCAATAAGCCTTCTATCTTGGTTTCATTTTGCTTTATGTTCACTTCCATTTTTCCTATCTTGTTGGTTATTCTTCCCACATCGGAGGTGATCTGTTCTAAAGAGTGCTTCATGTCTTTCATCTCACTTTTGATCTCTTGCCTCACTTCTTCTCTGATTTCTGCTTTGATTCTTAAATTGTCTTCTCTCATTTCTTCGCGCATGCGTCTCATTTCCTCCAGCAGCAGTTCATTTTGTTCTGATAATTTAATTGCTTCAAAAGATGGTCTTCTTTGAGTAGCTGTTAATGTTTGACTTGGTGGTGGTTTTTTCATAAAAGCCATTTTTAATTTTTAAATTCAGCAACCCCTATCCACTGTAATTAAATTCCCAGAATCTAAATTTCCAATTTCCCCTATATTTAATCTGCCTCCTTTAAACTAAAGAAACTAAAGAAACTCACAAAACCAATTAGTTATAATCAGTCAGCAATTCTCTAACCAGTTATAGGTTCAGCCAAAGAGGGTATTATAACAAATAAGATCCTTCAAGGAGAATAATCAAACAAGATACAAGATAACCCTGTGTACAAAAAGTATACAGAAGAATGCGGAAGTAACAGCAGACAATGTCAGGTAATTTATAACAAGATGAACCGTACTTTCGGATCTTTTAAAGGTTTGTTTTGTTTCGATACAAGGTAGCAATGTAGAATAACAGTTTATTCTGTCCTCTTCTTTTATAAACTTCTCTAGCTTAGACAAAACATGTGCCTCCTTTCCAACCGTGTCAGCGTTTTCAAGGTCAGCTCCTTCTTTTGAATGTCCGTACCGATCCCACTGATATTCCAAAAAGGCAAGTTCCAAAGGAGACAAAAACTAAAAAGACCAATATCAAATCCAGCGCAAAAAGAACAAAAAGGAAAAGTCCTCAATTAGGGATATCAAGGGCTGTTAATCACAAACGTAAATTTCTTCGCACCACTTCTTCAGGATAATTGGCAGATTTAAAAGTCTTTATATGTCTTTTCTTTAGCTCACTTTGTTTAGTTCAACTTTTAGAGTCCAAATTTAAAGTCCAAATTCAGCAAATTTAGCGATCCAGTCCCAACCGATTTTAGTCCCGATAGATCCAAATCCAAATTTGATCCAAGTGAATAGTCCTTTATGAGTAGTCCTTTATTTTCAAATTCCGTCCAAGTAATTCCAATTACGGCCAAGTAAGTAGGTTTATTCAGAGATCAATATATATTATATATATATTATCTATACTTGTCCACAAAAATAGAGTCTCCTTCAATTTATATTGGGTAGTTGTAGATCACAGCGCTTTTCCTCAATTTAGTGCCCAAATTCCTGGCTTTTTCTTCTTCTAACACTCCGTTTAATTTGGCACAAAAATATTAATGTCCAAATTTAAGTAACAAAAAAAAAAAAATTTTTGCAATGCTTTTCGAACATCAAAGCTATTTCTCCTCGGGAGATATCTCCATCGGTCGCGTTATTAAAGATATTATTTCTCTTTAAAGTCCTAGTTCTTTCTCCCTAAAATAAAAGCGGCGGCAGCGCTTTGCCTAAAAGGCGACTTGCTGCAGACGTGGCTGGCCCTCCGCAGTCCGATCCCCTTCCACAAACCCCCTGATCTTTCTCACCCTTCGGTGTGGGGGATGCTGGGGTCCCGATCACGGACGAGGGTCCCTCTGTTTGCCCCTTTATTTTGGGGAACCAATTCTCCGCTCCGGAATCTCAGGGACGGAGCTAATCCCCGCAGCAAGCGGTCGCCGTCAGGAGCAACCTAATCAGCGATCCTCGCGCCCGCCATTCCGCCGGAAGTTTTTCCTGATATAGCTATGTTTGGACCTTAGTGCCAGTGGAGATTTCCCACTTCTTTTATAACTGTACAGATATACAGGCATGAGATTGTGAAATAAACCAGCTCAATTTTCCCCACTTATGTATGCTCATCCAATTTGGGACCATACATGCTTACCTGAAACTTTAAAGAAATATCTCTTCAGTTTTATAGTACATATCTGATGTAGCATGTAGCTTAGCCAAAACCTACATACCAAAGCTACCGTTAATGGCTATGACTCCATCCTATGGAATCTTGGGATTTATAGTTTGCACTCTCTGAAAGAGAATGCTAAACATTACAAGCATTAAAAAAACATTAGAAACATTACACAGAGACATTGTATTTTGTTTTGTTTATAATATTTTACACAGAGACATTGTATTTTGTTTTGTTTATAATATTTTTAAATAATAAAATTAAAAATTAAAAAAAAGAAACATTACACAGAGATAAAGAAGCAAGTGGGGAAGGAAGGCGGATATGGGGGCAGACATCTCAATATCTGGGGAGGGAAGCTAAGTTAGAAAGGCCTGCTGGAAGAGATCCGTCTTGAGAGCTTTCTTAAAAGCTGTCAGAGTGGAGCCATTGCCGTTAAAGTAGTGTCAAACTCAATTAATTCTGCAGTGTAGAGGCAGTCCTAGAACTCATATATTTGCTCTGTTTGCATTCCTTTGGTAACTTTCTCTGCTCCTTTCCTTTGGATGACTAAACTGTATTTCTTAGGACTCAAGGAATTTGAGGGCTGGAAGAAAATTTCTTGGGGAGGGGCAGAATTCTTATTTGTGGACAATGCATCCATCCTGTGTTATCCCACGCCCTAACTATGATACGACAAAGACAGACCCCAGCCATTCTTGATATAATTGTGTAATAATTTCTCTTTTTCCCATGGCCAGGCCCATGGAATTGCACATAACATTTCATGTGATCTGATACATCAGAATGTTGCATAATTAATCACCTCTATATTTACCTACTAATTAGATATCGAGAGTATTCATAGACTATTAATTAGTTATTTCTGAGCATTTATCTGAAATGTAATGCCTGCTATGTATGTAACATATGGTAATAAAAACAACATTAAAAACTGGATGAACAGTTAGGGAAGAACTAGATTTTATAGGCTACAAGTTTTTGTTGCTAAAATATATGGCATGGCATCATCACACTTCAGTTTTCTCTACCACTCATTTATTTCATAAGCTGAAATGAAATTACCATGAAGAAGATATTACTAGCCAAGTGGGGCGATGTCAGGTAACTCCCTTCACTTGGGTTGTACAATTAAAACATTATTTTAAAATTACATTTGTCTTCATTATTGAAAGCCTTGTTCATTTTGTATTTCAGTTCTTAAAAGCTAACTTGTTTCACATTTCATTAATTCACATTTAATTTGTCTTGGTACTCACATTTATCTTCAGGTGCTCTGTCCCTGGTCCTCATATATATATATATATATATATATATATATATTTTGGAAATATATAATTTTGCTTCCATTACAAGCAATAGCAGCAGTTCAATACACACTGTCAGCCACTCCTGCTGGCTGTCAATTTGTTATTCCAAGAACGCCCAAATAATATGCAATGCCAAATTATGGGAGTAGACAGAAGATTTTGCCATGTCAAACAATGGCAAAGCTCCTACATTCAACAGTGTAACATAAGCGTTCTATAGGCAAAATGTTGCTGTGGCTCACTGCTCATCACCCCCAAGATCCACTTTTTTCTACAATAGAAAAACAATTCACAACAATATAGTAGTTAGTGGAGAGTGTGCATATGTGTGTGTGTGTGTGTTATCAGAAGAGCAACTGGTTATACCTCACAGTAAGATGCAAACCAGTTATATCTATCACTGAGATTCGGTGAATCCCAATGAATGAACATAGTGGCAACTTCCATTTTTATTTTATTTTTTAGAATGCACTAAAACAAATAAATGAAACCCTGAAGTGGATTGCCACTAATATCCATTTCCCTCCTCTGCATTCACTTCAGGACAAATGAAAATTGAACCAGAAAGTTTGCATATGGTTACTTTTTCTGTTCATACCAGCTTTATTTTTCAGAACCATCTTTCATCCTTTTTATTGTTTAGTCCTGCTTCTAGTATCTTTAAAGGAGGAGAAAATTAAAATACAATATCATACCTATCTTGTGAGTGAAAACCTCTAAATCCTCACATGACTATCTGCTTCAAACTATCTGATGAGTTTCAGCTGTTACTTGTGTGCACTGTGAAAGAAAAAGAACCAGAGTCAGAAAGCAGCTGCTAGCTGACCACAAGTTCTAATGCACATATATTACATTAAGCTGGTGTCATCTCAGCTACAGACTTAACTAAGTGTTCCTTTTTTGAGCAAGTTGCTACAAATCTCACTTAAATTTCACCTTGAATCTCAAATAACCTTTGTTTTCCCACTGGACAGAAGGATGAAAAAGAATTAGGTGCTTGAAACAGGTCTCTAGCAGAGCCAGATAAAGGTATGCAAGGTTCTTAAACCATAACACAGTGACGAGCAAAATGTTTTCTTACCAAAAAGACAACTAAGATCAAATCTAATAGAAGTATTGGATTTAATAGAACTGTTTAGGGAATTGGTATTAATATTCATGGATATGGAGAAGGCTTTTGAAAGGGTAAACTGGGAAATCTTAAAGAGAATGGGAATAGGAGAGACATTTCAAAATTGGATTAAAGCAATATACACAAAACAAGAAGTGCAAATAACAATAAATGGAGAAAAAAATCTACTGCCATAAAATATATAGGAGTACAAGCCATAACTCCCTGGCATTTTATCCCCCTTACCATTCTTCCTCCCCACCCCCCTCAGTGTGAATGACAAAGAGGAATAAAAGGCCATGGAGGGATTCAATCAACCAAATTTTGTAGTGTGAATGAGGCCTAAGAGTCAGATTTAAAACATTACAAAAAAGATATCCTTGAAGATTTTGATTTCATTTTGTTCAATAACAAGACTTTTTGGTTAACTGTAAAATAAAACTTCATCTCTAATTTTCTTCCGAACAAAATAAACAATGACATCTCTTAGATTTTTTTTCCTTCACAATTTGCAAGTTAATCCTGAAGGTTTTATTGATTTCTTTGATAAATTCTTCATAAGGTGTTTCAATATATTCTGCCAAGGTTTTCATAATTTTGGTTTTTTAGACCTCTGATTTTGTGACAGATTTCTCTTTGCTTTAGCTGTCCCAGTGCTCTCATATCTAGTTCTCTTTCCTGCTGCTGCTTTACATTTATTGCAGAATCTTCAAATGCTTGTGTTCTGTCCTCCAAGTTATCTATTCGTTATATAGTTTGATTAATTTCGTTTATAACTTCCTCCAGGGGAGTGTTTAATCCCTTTAAGTTCTGATTTCATGTCTGTCTTTATATCCTGTTTTAAATCGCTCCTTAAGTCCTTCATTCCTTGTTTTAGATTTTTTTTCCATTTCTTTATTATTATTTTCTATTTTCATTCTCAATTGTTTGATTGATATTTGGTCTGTCAGATTTCTTCTTTGAGCCTGCGCTGCTACTTGGGCTGCTGTTGCACTTCTGCTTGACCTTGTTGTCATTTTTAAATTTCTGATTTCCAGTATACAAATTAAATTTTAAATGTCTACTTGTTCAGAAGAAAATCAGATTTTTTTAAAAAAAAATCTTGAAAGTTCAATTCTTCAGTATCTCAGTAATCTTAGTTTGATAATTATTCTTAATTTGGCAAGTACCTCTAAATTTAAAACAATTCCCCTCATTCATGTATTAACCAGTTAAACATGAATTACAGTTTTCTTCAAAATGATTTAATTTGTTCCGTTCATTAACTACTATTGCTTAGTTACTTAAAGTTCATTAATTCAGGTATCTCAGTCTCCGTAGACAATGCTGTCAGATTAATTTTGTTTAGCATATACACAGTTCCTCCCAAAAGGTGCCAATCAGGTAATCAGTCTATTAACTCAATTAAATTAAATCACTATAAATTAAAAATCATGTATTCTTCTGAGATAATTAATTATTTGAATCAATTAAGTTTCAAATTTTCCCCCTCCAAGTAGATTCACCCTCAAAGTGAGCTCTGAGTTATTAGTACAATACTGTCTTTACTGCAGCCACTCACTCAAAAGCATAAGGTTGCGAGTTCAATGCCAGCAAAAGGGCTCAAGCTTGACTCAGGCTTGCATCCTTCCGAGGTCACTAAAACGAGTATCCAGATTGTTGGGAGCAATTAGTTTACAGTTGTAAACTGTTTAGAAACTGCTTAGGCTGCATGAAGTGGTATATAAATGAAGCTGTTTGTTTACTCTTGATTAATTTTGTTTGAAGATCATTCTAGTTCCTCGTAGCATAGTACAGAAAAACATTAGTAATAGCTTCATTTGGTAGTAATAATAACAAAAATATGGCTCCTAGATACAAGTATCAACAAAGGGGGAAAAAGCAATGGTAGGTTCCATTTCTTCCTTCTTTCACCTTCCTTCAATAAACCACTTTCTCTCAGTAATTTAGAAGCTCAATCCCCCCCCCCCCCCGCTTGTTTTCCCCCTCTCTCCTGCTTCTCTGATACTTTCAATAAACAATGATTCTTCTTGGTTAATAGTTTTAATGTTGTTGTTGCCTTTCCTTCCATTCATCTGTCAATTTATCAGTGTTTCAAAATATCAGGTTAGGCTCCAGTCACTTTATTAACTATGTTGCCATTTAACAGAAGCAAAAAGAAAAAAGTGAAAGAAAATGAAAAAAGCAGCTTTCTTTCCACGGCTTTCCCAATCACTGAATTTTAGAGGTCCCTGTGACCTAAACCAGAAGTGAGAGTCACATGGCTTTCCAGATGTTAGGAACCGCAACTTAGATTATTTTTCACCATTGGCTATGCTGGGTAGAAACTGATGGGATTTGTAGTCAAATCCAACTTGACGGTTGCATGATTCCCACCTCTGCCCTAAAGCATCACTGGTGCTTGGATTGTATGTCACCAGCTTTGTCAACAGGTAGACATGATTGCTACTTTAGGAAGCACAAACTGAGCATCAACCCAAGGGTTGCTATCACCTTGTGATGGGATGCCCTCACGTCCTACCTTGTTTTAGGTATTAAAACACATAATGGCATAGAACATGTTAATGAATTAATCTGTATTTTTATCTATTTATCTATTGGGCTGGAAAACTTTTCATCTCAGAACACAGCACAAATAATCCCCACTAACATTATATCAGTTAAAATCAGACAAGCCATACATTTTATGGTTTTTTTTCTTTCCGCTCCTCTATCACAGCTCTTTCTTATATTATAGTTCTGCCTTTTCTCTCTCCCTCTCTTTCTTTCTGGTCTCTTTAGAATGACATCTTTCCAGCTTGTTAAGAGCAGATCGCACATGTAATGATGATTTTAATGATAGAGCTATCTTTGAACTGGGTGAAGAAGGTTTGCTTTCATAGTGCTTTTCCATTTGTTACTGCTGTTGCCAAGAAAAAAGAAAGACCCAAACAAGGAGAAAAAGGTATATAGTCATGGATTTATGAATCATGAGCACAAGCAATGCTATTTGCCATGAACTTGTCACAGTATTGTATGGCTGTAAGCATTGTTGACCCTCTCCTTGTATTGAAGTTGCCATTTAATAAGCTATTTCCAACAGAAAGCTTTCCAAATTTATGTTGGCTGTATAGTGTAGTTCTGGTATCTTGTCTTATACCTTTTTGTGGAAAGTCCTATATCTGTGTCCATGTGAGTTACAGCACAGCTAAACAAGCCAAAGGAGTTCATGAACAAACATGTACGTAGATCAATTGTCAAGCAGCAGATTACACATCAAGCGATCTGGCAAAGTTCCAGCTGTATAGATTCAGCTGCTCCACTTTGGCAAAGATAGAGTCATTAATAAAACTATAATACTGGATTAGAATTCTGCAGTATGGGTGTGGGAGCACAATTGAAATAGTGAATACTATGGTTCACACAATTTCAATGATACACTTGAAACATAAATGTTGGCTATATTACAGTTATGAAGTGAATAAAAATGCTAATTCGCACGTCTAAAGACATGCTTATGGCCTTATAAATAGTATCCCTAAGATTTCAAACATAGAAGATTCTCTCTGCATTTGTGATAGATGGGATAGCTATGTTTTGCTCCTGAACAGTGATATACTTCACAATGGCTTCTACAAAATAGAGAAAACATCTATATGTAACAATGCAAATGCCTTAAAATTCATTCCTGTCCTTTCATATGACTAGTATTGTGATGAAAGGAGGAGCAAGCTTTAAAGGGCTATTAAATTTGGCTGACACAAATGGTGGAGATGTTCAGTTGGTTTTGGAAGAATTTAACAAAATCTGAAAATTAACTCATTCTAGAACAAAAGCACTTGAAGTTTTAAATGTTCAAGAAGAAAAAACTAATAATTGTTCTATAGCTAACTTCTTTCGCTGTTGTTGTGTGCCTTCACATTGTTTCTGACTTATGGCAACCTGAAGGTGAACGTATTGTGGAGTTTTCTTGGCAAGTTGCTTCAAAGGAGGTTTGTCATTGTCATCCTCAGAGGCTGAGAGAGTGTAACTTATCCAGGATCACCCGGTGGATTTCCTGAGTCAGGATACAAACTCTGGTCTCCAGAGCCAGAGTTGCACACCCAAACCAACACATCATGCTTACTTACAGAAAAACTAGTAAGTCTGTAAATCAGTTCTGTTTTGGAGCATTGCAGGTAGTGTGCAAAAGAGCAACATCAGTCTGGCAATTATTTTAAAGATTAGTTGATACAATTCATCCATTGAAGAAACCATGACAACTAGGCAACCAGGCTAATATAAGCAGTGGGGAGAAGAGACAAACAAGAGCAATTTCAATTGAATAGACTGAAACCAAAATATAAACCAGACTCTAGTATCCATCAGCTGCTAGTGTTTGTAAGTTATAGTCTAAAACTGAGAGGGAAAGTGAGCCAGTGAAATATTAAAATCCCAAGCACAAATAGGTACTTCACATATTAAATGTGCCATATTATGGATTCCAGTCCTGTAGGTTTTTATCCTAGCCATTCCTGACTTATAGGCTAGTTTAATATTGCAAATGGAACGTACATTCTTCATGGTAAGCCCATGGTTTTTATCTACAGGCTGACACACCACAGAGTTAACTGTATCCAAACTGGCTTCAATCAGCCTAACATTTCTAGATAAAACTTTAATTTGAAAGTGTATGCAGTGGAGAATATTTGATGGGCCTGAACAGTAGGTACCTTTCTGAACTAGGCAGTTTCTGCCCTGGTAAGCAAAAATGTAACAATGTGAGGGTTTGATTGAAGGTAGCTAAATACAATCTAATTAATTAATTATAATTTGATTCCTTTTTTATTATTTTTGCAATAATTTAAAATTGTGTAATATTATTCAAAATTATTATTTTGAATAATGTATGGGTTATATAACTATTGGTTTGATTACTTAGTTTTGATTTATTACTTCTAATCATTCTGCAGAAGGTTTCATGCTATTTAACTCATTTATTTCTTCTTCTCCCATCAACAGAGACAAAAGCTAAGCTCAGGAACTGGGACTCTATTGCAGTGAACAATTTCTGTAACTGTCCATTATACAAGTAGTGTTACTTTCTCTGCATTAATAAAGGGGGGTGCAGGGAGTGGGGAAGGAGAAGGCTGCTCACTCCAAGTCTTCTGTTTCTCAAATGTCTGCCTTTGGTGGTACCCAAATACTGTGACAAAGCACTATGAGAGGGTGTCTTGGTCAATTGCTTGTGCCAACGGATATGTGGTTGTCCAAGACACCCTCCCCAGATTCTTTTGGTTCATGGATTCCCTCCTCAACCTAGAGCCAGGCATCTGAGAAACAGACAGCTCAGAGCTTTCAGCTTTCTCCCATTTGGTTTTCTCCCCTCCCCCCCCCTTCAGTGCTGTTGTCCTTGTCTTTTCATTCTTGCTTTAGCGCTGTAGTTTTAAGAGATTATGTGAAGTTGAAGGAATATGAGATACACTGCAGACTGGGTCAGCCAGAAAAATCAGCAGTAGCAAACACGTTGCAAACCATCCTGGGCATAAAATGCTGTATGAAAACACTGAAATTGTGGACCATGCCTACAACTATCAGGTCAGAATGCACAGAGAAACCATTTAATCCACAAGCACCAAGACAACTTCAACAGGAAAGAAGAAACCCTTAAAGTTAGCAATGTCTGGCTACCAGTACTGAAAAACACTAAAATCAAGACCCAGCAAAATGTAAATGAAAACCACCTACGGTCAGGTGTTTTCCCAGCAAACAATGGATCTCTAATTAAACAGTCACTATTCCTTTTTGCGTATTCTCCAATCCTGAGGCCTTGCCATTCAACAACCGAACAATACACAGATTAACATGGGAATAACTCTTCCCAACCCATGGTCACACAGTCTATATGTACCCCCACTCCCTTCCATGCCAGCATTCTCTGAAGGTGCCAGTCACAGATGCTGACGAAGCATCAGGAACAAACTCTTTTAGAATATGGCCACATAGCCCGAAAAACCTACAAAAAAATTAGGAGATTACTCTATATATAGCTATTTAGCAGATGCAATTGGCTAAACTAAAAATCCCAGGTTTGTATAGGAGGATGCGGCCATGACAGTAAAAGTAGTAAACTGAAACAATTAGATAAAATAGATACAATCTTATTTTGTTCTTTCTTGCTCTCTTTCTCCTTTCTCTCTCACTGCAGCTATACTGCAGAATGAATGCAGTTCAACACCACTTTAATGGCCATGGCTGAAAGCTATGGAATTCTGTTTTGTGAGATATTTTTTTGTGAGATATTTGGTTTGTGAGATATTTGGGCCTTCCCTCTCAGAGAGCTCTGGTGCCACAACAAATTACAAATCCCAAGATTCCATAGGAAAGCCCCATGATAGTTAAAGCAGTGTCAAACTGCATTAATTCTGAGTATGGCAGCAGTCCCCCCCACAAAGTTTTCCTCTACATTGTGTCTTCTCTTTTTACTCTGTTTTTTTCCCCACTGGCTTACTATGTCTCAAAACTCTAGCCACTCACTTCTGCTGCTGGTAGCATTTAATCTTGAAGTAAGGAGTAAAGGCCTTGATTTTGATTTTTTTTATATATATATATATGATTTTTTATAAGAAACACCATTTTACCACACTATTTCATATATTAGTACTTGATCATCCATAGGAACCAAACCTTTGTGGATACCACGGGCCCACTGTATTTATTTATTCTGTATTTTTTCACCTAGTACTGCTAAACATAAATATGAGAGAGATCACAAGCTCTTAGTCTGCTGATGAGAGCTTCTACTTCCATGTAACCTTGGACTGAAAAAAGGAAAGCAAAAATTAAATCTGTGATAGTTGCACTGGGGAGCCATTTTCTGATCATAGCTTCTTGGCTTCCTTTCCCTACATTTTAAAATGTAAAATGCTAGCATCAACCATCTTGCCTAATACATGTTTTATTTGGGTTAATGAAATAATGATTATGAAGTCCTTGGCTCTCTTAATGCACTGTATAAATGATGGATATAATTTGTATAAATGATGCATATTCTTTTAATGGTTGATATTAGAACATATTGACTGATTGTGTAAGTAAAATGGAAATCCTCCAAATGCTTGGAGTTTTACTCAGAAGGGAATGATAGAAAACATGAGCTTTTTTTCTTTTAAGAAAAAAATATTTTAACTGTTCAAACTACTCCTTAAAAAAAAAGACTGGTGTATTGTTGATATGGATTCCTGTGCTTATGTTATCATTGAAACTTTACAATGGCATACCACATCATCCCAGGCAGTAATCTGGTAGCGATCTGGCTGGGAAAGGGAATCGTGGGGGGTGGAGGCTCCTCTTCCCTTTCCCTGCCTTATCACCTCCTGGGTAAGGAAGTGATTAGGCTGGGAAAGGGGCAGAGAACCAGTTAAATAGATGGGAGGATGGGAAAAAAGGAATGCAGGTCCCTGATCCTCTTCCCCTGCCCCTGCCCCTTTAACTGGAGTTATTCACGATTTATCCATATTTGCAGAGGTTTCATTCCCCTAACCCCCACGGATATGGAGAAACTACTGTAAACATAATTACAGAATGTCACATGGACTACTGTGACTTTCCTATCAGGTGTAGCCAGCGCATAATCAGTGGACAGTAGTGATGAGCATTGCTCATCCAATAACATCTGGAAGAAGATAGATAGCATACCCTACTTCCCTCTTGCTGGAATATGGGATTTTATATTTTCATATTTTGATATCTAGACTCGGGCATGTTTTTAAGAGGTTACAATGACCATTGGAACACTAGGAAGTTCCATGTGGGAAGGGCATGCTGACCTGAAGACACATGGAAAACGTAGATAACACTAAATTAAGATTAAATGGGTTTACTGATCACTCCACCCTCTCCCAGACTTTCCACATATCCTCTCACAATAGGGTCTGAATGCAAAGTGGAGAAAGACCATATTTTCCTGTCACCCTGACCTTCAACCATTTCTATCCAGCCATCCAGGGGTCATCTCAAATCCAATCAATGCTTTCTCACTCCAAAGTTAAAACCATAAGCTATTCTGGAATCCTTTTGCCAATCCCATAGGGAGGCCATGAGGTCTTTATTACACTGCAGGATATCACCAAGTACCTCTCGAAATGCAAAGCAGCATATGAATATCTACTCCACACATTGCCAATTTGCTTCTACAGGCCAAAGCTCTGTCACACAGGCCAGAGCTCGGCTCTCTGTATAGCCTTCAGACTCTGCCTGAGCTACTCTCCATCTTCTATGACTCCCCTCCCCTTGTTGGGACTGATAATAACCACCCTCTCCCATTCCTAATTTCTTGCTATCCAACCTGTCACACCTTTCTTTCTGTTAGCTCTGTATGGTTCTTAAGGTTGCACTGGATTTGCTTGTTTGCATGCACCTTTGAACATTTCTAAATAATGCCATTTTATTTATTTGAAACTGGAATCACTCTGTAGTAAGTACTGATATACATAGATGGAAAGCTCCCCTTAAGTTACCCAACTTCTTGCAAGCCTCCTATTGAGCTAATCATTCCCCCAAATATCAAGGAGATTCAGTCAGTGTTGGTGGGGACTTCAAGTCCTCCTCCCACCTTTTGGGGTAACGCTTGCGATAATAATAAACTAAATATCCAGAGGGCCTTCAGAGGAAAATAAATCCAAATGAGTGGGAATTTCAAGTTAATGCATGAGTGAGCGTTCTACATTCATGCCTGAATATTTTATTGGAAGGTGACTGCCATTGCATGGAAGCTTGTAATGCTCAGGTGACTATAAGTCAATTTTAGCATTTCTCAAAGATAGACCCTGGCCTAGTCTGAGGATGCAATTCTCTTTTCCCAGGTAGGTTATTAGTACCTTTATAGCACAAGTTATCCTTCATCACTCCTGCTGTGATTTAAAAAAAAAAACAACTTCAAAGGGTTTTCTAAAAGAAAAAAAATGAAGCAAACACCTAACTGGGTGCTCCTATTTTTCAAGATACCTAGATACTTTCTTCTCCTTAGGGAAGACTTTACTTAATGTAATTTGATGCAAATTCCAGGTTATAGTTCCACTTGAAGGAAATAAAAATAGCCAGAAACTGGTAAACAATTATATATATTCTACCCTCAAAACACATCTCTGCCATAAGGCTGATCAACTTACCATTCCTTTCTCTCAGACCTGTTTCCAGCCCCAGCAATTCTGTTCTCTGCCTTTTTTTCTTTTCTTTACTGTCTTTTATAATCCAAACAAATTTTTATCAAGGGCAACATAAAAATCAGTCTGATGAAAGAAAGGAATGACAAATTAATAGGCTTTCAGCAAGGACATACAGTAACAGCATTTGCAAAGGAATACTTTAAACGCCTGAAGTATTTCACCCCCTCTTCTTCTCATATGTCATGAGAAAATGTGAACAATAATTAATTGCATACCTTTTAAATGATGGAAGGTGTGCTTTCCTTCTTCACTTGGTAATAGTGGTTCAAAAGAGTAAAATATCACACAATTTCTCAGAATAAATGGGCATAGAAAATTGTCCAGTAGCATAAAATTTAAAGATATATATGGCTGTACTATCTCTGATGCATTTTTCATAATTTATGAATACTTTTTAGGCTAGGTTTTCAAACACAACATGGATATAATCTATAACTTCCCTATGGCACTTTATATATATATTTAAAATAATGTGTTTCACATTGACTTTATGGGAAAAGGCATGGCCTTTAGAAGGTGACACTTTTATACCAAACCTGTGAAGTCATTTTTTGGGGTGAGGGAGGGTAAAAGTATGCTGCAATTGTTTCAATTCTCTTTTCAAAATGGAGCATCTGATTGCAAGAATAGGGAAAATGAACATTTCCGGTAAAGAAAGGGTTGATTCCCAGTAATGGTTAATTTAATAAATAAATACTTCCAAATAGGAAAGAATATTCCAAAATATTTGGGGGAAAAAATGGCAAAAATGAGCGTTAAGTGTTGAGGAATTCTTGACAAAGAAATTCCTGGACTGACAAGAGCCTTTGCAATTTCAGACTTATTCTGCACAACACTCACCATTTGTTTTTTGCACAGGAAACAGCACTGCAGCAGTATGATTTTCTACCTGGAAAGTGCTGTTTTCTGTGTAAGAATACTGAATGTGAATGTTGTACTGGATAAGTCCTACACTGCAAATAGTTTTCAAAAACTAAAGACACTCTTGCAGCGGCAAGAAAATTGCTACAATTACTTGTTGCTTTCTTTGAGAACAAAATTAATGTAATACAACATCCCTATTCTTTCTGTGGAGAAGAAGAAGGAAAAAAACACAGCAGATTGTGCAATGATCTTACAAGACCTTGTTTGGTTATGAGATCCAGGAACAACATTTGCATGCTGTCTTCTGTCAAACTGTACCAGTCGTTGAAATATTTGGCAGTCATCATATGGCATTTATCCATCCTGTGACAAATTACTACCAGAATCCCTCTGAAGACCCTTGGTAACTATCTTCATTTACTTTAAGGTGAGATATACAGTAAATATTTCAAATTTGGGGGAAAGAACCACAGATAAATGGTAGAAAACATGCTTTGCATGCAAAAGGTTACAGGTGCAATTCCTGGTATCACCAAGAAAGGCTCAAACAATTCATGTCTGAAAGTGTAGCACACTGTAGCCTGAAGACAGTGCTGAATGAGAAAGGCCAAGAGAGTGACTTAGTATGAGATTTTTTCCTACGTTCTTCTTTACATAAAAAAATACTTCAAATCTTAGTGAAATGGATAAATAAATAATAAAAAATAAAATAAAAAATAATGTAATCATCGTGCTGTGAAATAGCATCACATTGAGGGACTTTTGTAGAAAATGGCTTCAAACTAAATGTTTGGCCCAAATGGAATAAACTCACTGATGCAAATGTGAACTTGGCAAATCAACACTTAGGTAAGAGCCATTGATTCAGTGGGTCTCCACCAGCTGGGTCTAACAACTGGATTTAGGTCAGTGACAATTGCCAATGAACACCTGGCAGGACAAATGCTATGACCCATACCAAGATGAAATGTAGGCTACAATACAGTAAAAGGAAAAACGAGATGAGCAATTTGTGGGATTCTTTTTTTGCCTCTAAAATTACCCCAGAATTAAATAGAAAGTTCTCTTTGAAAAATGTTACCAGCTGAAGCTTATTTTTAACTGGAGTAGCAAGAGACTGGAGGTGGAAAATAATGCATGAAAACATGTGCTCTCCAAGAAAGCAATGGCACTTTCTCTAAGTTACACTAGATTTTCCAAGTCTCTTTCCCACTGGGTACATTAAAAGAAGAAAGAATCAAGTGGTCCCCAAATATTTGGAATCTTGAAGGTTAAAAGTTGAATCCCCAGCACAGTGTAGAAACTCAGCGAGTGCGGAAGATACATCACAAGTGTTGTACTCAGAAGCATATAGGTGAAGGCTGCCTATTTCTCTACTATCTGTCTTCAAGGAATCAAATTGTGTATTTTGAATAGTCTACTTTTAATTTTTTTAAGTGTTAGAAATAGCATACATTATAACTACCTAGCACAAATATTCCTGGAATTAACTGTCTGAACTTTATCTGGGTGAACCCCTCTTTAAGGCCTATTGTACCTCCAAGTATTATGTGGCTGCTAAATAAAAATAAATAAATAAAAAATCCAACTCAGCTTTCTCAATGAACTTTGATTCTTGAATCTTGTTCACCCTGACCAGAATGGCTTTGATCTGAATTGATATGGACCAAACTGAGTAGCACTGAGTAGTACAGCAGTCTTGTGAAATGGGATGGGCATTACAGTGGTCCCCCGGGTTACGAAAGTAATCCTTTCCGGCTTACCTTTCGTAACCCAGAAATCTTTGTAACCCGGGGGACCACTTTATTTGTAGCGCCACGTGGCAGATTTAAAGGGCCGGCGCTTTTTTCCCCCCTGGAACCCGGGGTTTTTTTTGCAAGCCGGGGCCGTTTTTCTGGCCCCGGCTCTTTCGTACCCCGGGGTTTTCATACCCTGGGGGATTCGTAACCCGGGGGACCACTGTATTAAATTGAAAAGGCAGAATGATTGAACATACAGATGTGACACCATTGACGATATAATCATTGGATGTATCCTCAATCCTTAAAAATGGTCCTTGAAATGAAAGACTCCATAGTTTGGTGCTGGAGGGAATAAAAAACTATGTGGCACCATTAGTCCTTTAGTAATTATGACAGGAAAGCACATTTTATATTTTAGATGATACGCACATTGCACAAACTTATCCTGGATTGGCTTCATGACAGTTGAATAGGAACCACCTCAAAGCACTGCTTAAAGCAATGATTCTAGGAAACATAGCATATAATATCTTTTGGAAAGTTATTTGTTCTGTCATAGAAGTCTGAAGCCTGCCAAATTGGATTGCAAGGATAGTCTATTTTATAGAAAAATATGTAGCCACTACATTGTACCTCCAGTTCAGTTTTGTCCACTTCATGGCTTCTCATTGGCCTGATCTTTTCAGCTTTAACTGCATCATACTTTCTCCCCAAGTGCTTCATAATTTGAACATAGAGAGTAAATACTAAGCTTATTGTAAAAGCCTCAATTTCAGTATCTCAATTTTTAAAAGATAGTGCCATTATGAATGGCTGCCCTAAGTGGTCATAAGGACAATTTAGCTTTAATTTATTATTTCCTTTAGTGTCCTTTAGGAATGTTGGGATGACAGCACTTTCCCATTCATCTTCATAGTAGCTGCTGAGAAATGTGAAGGTTGTCTGTAAAACAATTTTCCTATTTAGCTCAATAACCACTTAGCAGTTTTAGCTACCTTCTCGTCTCAGCAGAGTCACAAATCTTGTATCTCATAGTGTGCTATGAATCAGTATATTAAAAGCACTATTTTAAAAAAAAAGCAGGGGTAAAATCTATGTACTGTGACTCAATGCAATCCATGTTACAAAGCTCTTACTACTGTTGTATGCTGTCAGTTCATCTCACACTTTGGAAGAGGGCCAGTAGCTTGTGCATTTTGGGAAACTTTGCTATTCCTTAGATGCTTACTAGGAGTTCCATCACTCAGTGAGATCAGTAAAGTGACAAGGTATCTTACAACACAGTTAGTTCTTGACTGTGGATATTCCTCTGAAAATATATAATTGCAAATCTTGGATGTTCTCTGAGTTCATTCTCAGGTCTGCTCTGGGTTCAAGCAATGACCTGAGTAGACTTGGCTAAAGCTTTTTGTGCACTGAGAGTGTCTTTCAGCACAATACAGAATACTCAAGAATTCGGCAGTAATCACGTCTTTGTAGAAATTGAAAAGTTTGGATAGTTGATATACTCAAGAATTCGGCAGTAATCACGTCTTTGTAGAAATTGAAAAGTTTGGATAGTTGATATTCAGCAGCTGTGAAAAAGTAGAAATCAATGCTAGGAATAATTATTAAAGAAACAGAAAAAATAATGGAAAATTATAGCATGGGACATTTGGAATGGTGTGTGCAATTATGATTATTCATATCCAAATTGACAGTATAGAGGAAAGTGCAGAAAAAATGTGAGTAGATTGTCCTGGTAACTAAATAATTCCCCTTTCAGGAAGTTTAGAACATTTGACATTTATTAATTTTGTGGGCGAGCAAGTAAGGGAGAATATAGTAAAGGTGTGTGACATCACACATGGTGTGGAGGCCATGAGGAAAAAGTTGTGTCCCCCCCCACCCCCAATTTCTTACAATAGTAGAAGTCAGGTTCAATAGTGCAATTCAGATATCAAACTGCCTGACTGTCATTTCAAGGACAGACAAAAGAAAGTATGTGTTCACACAATAAATAATTCATTTGTAGAGTTGGCTGCCACAAGATGTAATGGCTGCTGGCTTTGATGGCTTTCAAAAAGGATTAGGCTTGTTCGTGAAGAATGAAACTATCATTGGACATAATAGCTCTTTTCAACTTCTAGGTTATCAAATATGCCTCAGTGTACTCATTACTGGAGAAGCCCCACTCCTGAGCCTCCCAGAGTCCTTTGGTTTGACCACTGTGTTAAGCAGAGTACTGAAATACAGAAAGGCTTGATCTGATCCAACAGGGTTGTAATTATGTTAAAGCCAATGCCCTAGAATCAAATATGGGATCTTTTAGTTCACGATTACTAAAATATTTCTGGCTTTGTATCTTAGTGCAACTTTGACAAGTTGCCCTAGAAACTCAAACCTTGAAATATTTTGCATCCCTTCCACTGTTAGCAGCACTTTCAGTGCAGGACTTCAGGGCAGATATCAAGGATGCACTCTAGCACTCAGGAGTGGTACGGATTAGGACCTGCTGAGAGCCTAGTGGCTCAGAAGGGTTGTTACTGACAAAACATTTCCTTGGTGGGTGGCACTGCTTTGCCAATTTGGCACTTGGCTCTGCTCCACAGCAGTTATCTATCATGTTGTATTTCCTCAAGCACAATGCCTGACACAACAGTACATTTGGGCCATGCACTGTGATGGGATAATACAGCATGTTATGCAGCTTCTGTGGGTCATAAATTAGTGCTATCTTGGCTCCCATTAGATGTGCCGCTTTTGGTGTGCCATGGCTATGTTTCTATTGCCACATTTATATTATATGTAATAAGAGCCAGCATGGTGTAGTATGGTTTAAGCATTGAACTATGCCTCTGAAGATTAGGGTTTGAATCCCTGCTTGGCCATGGAAACCCACTAGTGGCCTTGGGTGAGCCACAACCTCTAAGCCTCAGTGGAAGTTAAAGGCAAACTTCCTCTGAACAAATCTTTCCAAGAAATTCCCTTGACAGGTTCACTTTTGGATTGCCATAAGTCAGAAATGACTTGAAGGACCCACCACCAATATTATTTGTAACCTAGTAATGCTGTGGTATAGGCCTTACCGCAGATTTGGATATCTGGCTTCTTATCATAAAGCAGCGATGGCAAATGTGGCCTCCAGATGTTGTGAGGCTTGAATTTTCACCACAGTATCACAGTAAGGCCACAGTAATCCATTTAATGTCCTGCAGTTATGAATATCTTATGGTACTTAGATTATAGATAATCTGATATGGTAATGTTTTGTTATCATATAAAAGTATATGCAGGTGTAATAGATTAAGGCTTGTCAGAACAGAATGGCAGTATACGAAATGGTGACGGTGAATAGTGAAAGGCTGGGAGTTTGCAAATCCATGTGAATAGACCAGTTAGTGCAGCCATTTGCGGTGAAGAGAAAAGTTAAATTATGGAGAAAACAGTTGTGCTGAGTGTGAGCAGAGACAGAACTGGAAAATGGTATGAACTGAGCTTGCAGACAGAAATATGAGTATCAGTAACAATTAAGAAACAGCACATACAATAATTAATAGTGGACAGCTTAGTCACTGTGGACTCTTTCATACAAGGCTAAATTGGAAGTATAATTTAAGGTCAATTCGAATGCAATCATGGGTTTTACGTTATTGCGAATTAACTCTTCGCACGCAAATTCAGGCAAGAGGGAAGCCAATTCGAATGCAATCATGGGTTTTATGTTATTGCGAATTAAAGCTTCGCATGCAAATTCGGGCAGGAGGGGGTTATTTTCGGGTAATGGGAAGTAATTCCGAACGGAGCAGGGGTTCATGTAAATTCGCTAAACAAGCGAATTTACATAAATCCGCATTGGCTCCATTCGGAGTTGGGAGAAATTCCTCCCCGTTTGAAAGAGTCCTTAGTTAATAAATCTTGTTCACACAAATATGCCTCTTAAGTGGCTATGCTAATGTTCATGTTGGGTAGCAGTATATGTGGCAGCAGTGGTAATAAAAGAGGATATTATATCTGGTGACCAATAGTAGGATCATAGTAGATATCTCCCATAAGGGTTCCAAAGGTAGCTTCAGTAGCAGGCTAAGGCAAGTGGTTACTTTTGGTGGCCACAGTTTATATGATCAAAACAGGCTTATAACACCACTGTACATCCAAGAAAGCATAACTGGTACAATAGGGGCATGGTTGGTGAAATGCTAAATGTCTGACAGGTCAGCCAATACTAATACTAACAACAACAACAAACAATATCAACAATTTCTTACTCACCTTGCCCAATGGATTGAGGCAATGATCAGCAACAGATCAGCACACAACACATAACATCTATCAAAAGCATATGAATCAAATATGGGATCTTTTAGTTCTGTATTGCTAAAATATAGTTGGCTTTGTATCTTAGTGCAACTTTGACAAGTTGTTCTAGAAACTCAAACCTTGAAATATTTTGTATCCCTTCCACTGTTAGCAGCCCTATCAGCGCAGGACATCAGGGCAGACATCAAGGACACACTCTAGCACTGAGGAGCAGCAAACACATAACATCCTTTTGAAAGAACAAATACGTCCAGCACATATCAAAACAATCAATCCACACTTTAAAATGCACAATTTAAAATTTACTCTTTAAAAATCATCTGGATAGGACTGCCAGAAGAGCCTGGTCTTTAATGCTATTTAAATGCAGACAGCACATTCAGCTGCCAAATCTCTTTGAGCAGGTCGTTCCACAGCCTAGGAGTGGCTGGAAAACAGAAAGTTTCCCTGGGTGACAATCACCAACCTAGTTTTGCCTGAATAAAGTAGACCTCCCTCAGATGATCTGAATGTCTTGGGGAAGATTATATTGGAGGAGGTTATCCTGTAGGTAAAAGATATGAAAAGAAAAGTGATGGTGAGTGATTTGGCCAAAGGAGAGGAGAGGTTTGTTAGTATCAGCCTGCAGGGGCAGAAATTTGATTGCAGGTTGGCAAGCAAGAGGGTAGTGCGAGAGGTATTTGTGGCAGTAGGTGCTGGTAGTGCCACACCCCAGGGCTTCCTTCTCTGTTTCTGGCATTGACAAGACCCTCTCACAGCAGAAGAATGGAAGCTCCACCAAATTCAGGAGGGCCAGTTTATCACATTTTGAAGTAACTGAGGTAAAGATGCTGAATAATTTCATTCGACCCCCATTTTTAAGCAAACCAACCTATTTCATATTTACTAGAACAAAATGCCTATTAGAATGCAGTTTAGCTTTGACTTTGCATTTTTCAACAATTCTCAACTCAGAAAAAAACTGTTCAGAAATGTACCATACCTTAAGTTTAAATGACCATAATTATTCATATTCATTGCAAAATGTGTACCAAATTGTGGGAAAGACACATTTTAAAATAATGCAAGTATGTGTGTGTTTATATTATCCTGACTGATGTGAAAAGGTGGGAAGGGGTGGAGATGAGAGTACTGCACATTTGTCATCGATAGAGGGGGGTTTCTGCTGATAGACCATTAAATCCATATCTAAAATTGCCCAGCTGCACTCCTGGTTACCAGATGCCCTGTCAGATGCTGGTCCTGAGTTACATGCACTGAAATCTCGATACATCATTTGTTGTAATGCATACCTACCTTAGAAAAAACAGAGACGTAAATACTACAGCTGCAGCCTTTGAAAATTATGGCTACTTTCATAGGAAACTACCTGGCAAATTTATTGTTTTTCTCTCTCTCCAACATGTTAAAACGCGAAAGAAATTGTGTTTGGCATTACAAAGGATTTTGTCTTATTAGCGTCTTCAAAGGAGAAGAAAATACACATCCTGTGTCATAAACAAACAACCTAAGAGGTACTCTTTCATTTATCACGCACTGACCAATCAACTACACAGCAAGTCACCCAAGTAAAAAGAAAGCATTTTAAGAGCTTTATAAAGTGTGCTGTTTAACCACATACGATTCTTATCGCATTACTGTCTGGAACATTACAGCACAGTCCTATCTGTTTCCTTTGTTAAAAGGGCACACTAATAGCTCGATTTAAACTTGGTGGTTATAAAAAAAATGCCTTTGTGTTTGGAAGGCATTATCTATCTTTGTCAAAATGTATGCAGACATTCTCTTGGGCTTTACATCAGTCTGACCTAAAATGGAAGGGAGCAAGGACCCAAATTATCTGTTTTTCTTGCTCAAAGATATAGTTCTAAAGAGAGGTCAGTGTTAAGGGAGAAAGGGCTTGCTGATAATGTTACTGCAAAAGTGTCATTTCTTTCTCCTGTCCAAGAACAGAAACATCACATTAGGCCAGGGTTAGGCAATTTGGTGTCCTCCAGTTATTTTGGACTACAATTCCCATAAGCCTTAGCCAACATCACTAATGATCTGGGATTATAGGAGTTGTAGTTCAAAGCATTTAGAGAAAACAGATTGCATATCTGACATTAGGCTGTCCATCATGGGTCCAGAGTTACAGATACTGTGCTGAAGGTCATATTGAAAGTTATAGATTTGCCACCAAGCAACTTAGAGATGGAGTGTAGCTCACAGAAGAGTACAGGCATTGAATGGAGCCTTGCACTTAAAAATCAGGCTGGAAAAGACTTCTGTCTGAAACTTTGGATAGTCATTCAGTGTAGATAATACTGAACAAGACGGTCTAGTCATGTGACTCTATGTAAGGCAGCTTTCTCCATGTTTTTTTTTTCTGTTTCCTTTCTCATTATTCTAAAATACTAGCAAAACCCATCTCCAGAGAAACATCTCATTCCACCCGTTTCATTTTTAATGCACTACATTATTTTGTCCTGAAACTTGAAACACTATATTGATAATCTGTACAACCAAAATGTTCTTTTTCAATGAGTTATTGGCAAAAGGCAGGGGCAATTTGTTGTGTGGTGTTTTTAGACTATTTTAGGAGAACTTGTCTGCTTCATTTAATCGCATCCCCCTTCTCCCTTTTTATTATTGCAAATCCGGCAAGCTTCTGCAAAGGGGGAACCAAACAATGAAATGCCATTTAGTAGGCACTCACTGTGTCTCGATAAACACATTGCTCATTCTCTGGAAATGATGTGTAAAGGCCAGAAGTAACTACTGAGCATTTTATACAGCCCTGTTCAGATCCCTTCTTAGTGATTACCATGTATTAAAACACCTATTAGCAATAATAGTCCATAAGCAGAATACTAAGTCCAAATTAATGGCCAGTGAAAATTAATGGCCTATGGCTTATTCCAACTGGTAATTAATCCCTTGGCACTGTTCAATGTCTTGATTTTTATTGTTTATTTATTTTTAAAGAGCTGTCATGGTGGTGATGCTTGTTTTCTTGCAATCTGACAATGCTATCCAGTGGACCAGACTGGGGGAGAAAATAGCAAGCTGCAGTTACTAGGTCACAAGTTTAGAGTCCTGCCAGCTCTAAATAGGAGTTGACTACAGTGAAATAATGAGGCATATTTAGAATTAACAAGGGAAGACAGTGATTTGATGGTAGATGAGTGAGAATGCATTCTCTAAACTGGTCTGTCTATTGCCTTTTCTTTCCATTTAATGGAGATAACATGGTTCAATGGCTTAGTGAGGTGGTAGTGGTGGTGGTGGACATCTGTGGTTCTCTAGATGTTGGGTTTCAGCTTGCACCATGCCTTTGATTAGTTGGATAGAAATTTGAAATTAACAGCATTTGAAGGCCCATGGGTTACCTAGACTGGCTTTAAATGTCCCTAAGGCTGGATTTATGTAGCAAGGAACTGTAGGAAGTCTGTTTCTTCTGCTCATGAATATGACAAGCCTTATTTTCCATCTGTAAAAACTGCCCTTTTGCCTATAAATCAGCAAGCCCCATTTGAAGTATTCTCATAAAGCAGTGGTGTGATTTTAGACGTTCCTTTCTGATAGACTTCCCCTTTAATGCCTTATCCTCAACCTTGTGACTACCTTTGAGTAAGAAAAGGTGTCCTTTCCATGCTTTGGAAATATGATAAACAGGAAGTGGTGACTACCTGAACAGATTCTGATTTGTTGATTAATAATGGACAACCTACTCAATCATAGTATTATGGTAGTGATCACACAAGGATTTTTGGTTCACCTGCTTTGGTGACAGCAGAGCAAATGTCCCATTATCTATCCAAGGGGACTAGGCCTTTGTATGTGAAAAGAGGTGGTGGAAAGAAGCGGTTCCTTTTTTTAGCTTTTAGAAAATTATTCAGTATATTTGAGCTGACATAAATCACTCTACTTCTTTCCTGCCATATATGCAGAAGAAAGATTTGGTTAACTTTAGATCAGGTGGCCAGGTGGGGCTTAGTTTTAAAACCTTTTAAAAGCCCTTTGGCAGCTTTGTGGCACTGCAGTGCTCCCCATATCCTTTCTGCTGTATTTGGAGTCCAATGCCTATCTGTTTTGTATACCCAGACATGTGACAGAGAGAAAAGGAGGAGTGGGAAGTCAAAGGCTTTCATAGCCGGCATCCATAGGTTTTTTTGTGGCATTCTTGGTCTATGTGGCCATATTCTAGAAAGTTAATTCCTGATGTTTCACCAGCATCTATGGCTGGCATCTTCAGAGAATGCTAGCATGGAAGGGAGTGGGTTTTATGTGTATGTATATATACATATATATGTATATGGGTGTGTGTGTGTGTGTGTGTGTGTGTATATATATATATATATATATTGCATAACTCTTTGTAGGGAAGAGTGATTTTCATGTTAATCTGTGTATTGTTCTGTTGTTGGATGGCAAGACCTCAGGGTGGGAGGATATGCAAAGAGGATTAGTGTCTGTTTAAATAGTGACCATTGTCTGCTGGGGAAACCCCTGACCCTGGGTGGTTGTTTTTTTTAAATTTGCAATTTACTGGGTCTCGGTTTTAATGTTTTTCAGGACTGGTAGCCAAACTTTGCTAACTTTAAGGTTTTCCTCTTTCCTGTTGACGTTGTCTTGGTGTTTGTGGATTTCAATGGCTTCCCTGTGCATTCTGACCTGGTAGCTGTTGGCATGGTCCAGAATTTCATTGTTTTCTAATATGTTTTCATTTTATGCCCAGGATGGTTTGTAACATGTTCTGCTACTGCTGATTTTTCTGGCTGACCCAGTCTGCAGTATCTCTCATATTCCTTTGACTTCACATAATTTGGTAAACTACGGTGCTAAAGCAAGAATCAAAAGGCAAGAACAAAAGCAGTGAAGAAAGGGGGGGGGGCAGAGAGAAAGAAAACCAAATGGGAGAATGCAGCAAGCTCTGAGATGTCTATTTCTCAGATGCCCAGCTTTAGTCTGAGCCTATACGGAAAAGTGAGGTTTCATCCTTGCTGAGTTAATTAAGTGCAAACTACTTTTGCACTTTAAACTCAGATTCCAGCAGCTCAAGTAAACAGATAATAAAGAGGGAAAGTGGCAAAATGAGAGAGAAATGGGACATTTGAAAAGCAGCTGAAAAACAGGGACAACAGAGGCTTAATCGAGCTGAGCCTGTTCTGCTCATGTAAGTGTCTCTATGTGACTTAGAAATAAAATCTAGATACCCTACTGGAGCAGAAAAGTCTATCATTGACAATATTCACTCTGAATATGTGGGAAACTGGAATAACAGAATTGCAGAATTTTTCTTTCAGTTAATGTCAGTTAATTATTCAATTTCAGTTGAGGTGGGCTCTCTCAATGCTTCCTGCTGAGAACTAAATTCCTGCAAGACTTCTTTCCTCCAATGTATGAATGGGATGAATACATTTTTCCCTGTTGGGTATCTACAATTTGCACAGCATATCTTTGGCTACATCTTGGCTTCACCTTGGTGAACCAGAGCTCACATGTAGGCAGCAAGCAGAGAAAAACTAGTCTATTGATTAAAAAGATAGAAACAGCCTATCTTATATTTTGGATTTTGAAAAAAATATTGCTGCAAACCATTAGCTATTGCAGTTTAGCAATGCCATTTTCCCATTTCACACAGTTTGAGTAATTGATGCAATTTGTTCGATCTGCACAAAAACCATTCTTGCAAATACAAAACCTCTCTAGAGATACCCTGACATCCTGTGGGCAAGAATGAGACATTGAAGGTTTCCTTGATTATATATACACACATAATTTGGCTGCTCTTGACCATTGCTTTTGTTTGTTATTTCTAGTAGGGTTGATACCAAACATTTTGGCATGCAATACCAAAAAAAATACAGGTCTTACATTAAATCTTTTTAGTGCAAAATCAGTGGGGGTTTTTTAAAATAAAAATCCCCAAATGTGAAAAATCAACTTTTTTGCAGCAATATTTAATCTCAATTTTCAGGGATAAACTTGGTACTTTATTTATTCAATTTGTACATGTAAGAGAGAATGGATTAAGGATTTACATACAAAAGATGGTGACTGAAGGCAGATACCCAGTTGCAACAGAAGACTTCTGAAAGATAAGAGGCTTCCTCAGGAGTAGGAGTCTTCTTGTGTTAAGGCTTCTCTTAGGCAGTAAAATGCCTATAATTAAACTCTTGTCTGTGGCCCAGTAATATAAGCCTCAGGACTTTAAAGGTGTTGGAAAGTGTGTATTTCTTCAACGTCAAATCCTACCTACTGTTCCTTGCACATTGCGACTGAGTTGGTGAACTTGACATTTGCCTCCTGGAATCTGTGTGTTTGGTCTTCAGAAACAGAGTGGTTAAACCATGAACTGTTATTTAGCTTTGGATCTTCATCACTTGGCTTACCTTCCGCTCTGAGAGGGCTCCTGTTCTCTGATTCCTCTTCTGGATTCTCTTTTACTAACTCATCTGTTTGTGGCACAGCAGGACATTACTGCCATTTGATCTGCCCAGCCAGGAACAGAACAACTTCAAATAGAGCTGAGGCTGGCATCCAGCCTGTTTTTCCTTTGACCAGTGAGCAAGACCATGGTTGCATCTGCACTGCAGATTGATAGCACTTTGACTCCGATGACTTAAAGCTTTGAAATTCTGGGATTTCTAGTTTTATCTAGTCTTCTCTGTCAGGGAGCTCTAGTGCCACAACAGACTACAAATCCTAGGATTCCAGAGCACTGAGCAGTGGCAGTTAAGACAGTGTTGAGCTGCATTATTTCTGCAGTGCAGATGAAGCTCTTCTCATTCAAGCAGGTTTTTGATAACTAACCAGCTTCTGTAGAAGGAGATTTAACGGTGTGTGGGTGTCCTATCCCCCACTTGATGTGTTTTTAAATTATTTTAAATCCACTGTTTTGACATGAAGGTAGCATTAATTTGCTCATTGTTTTTAAACAGTGCAAACTGTTGTGTTTTGAATCACCTTAGGTCCCAGCATTGAGATAAAGGTGGGATATAATTAAAGAAAGAAATATTGATTAAATCACTTACTCTTCCTACTTTTTGCCAGCTCCCATGAGATTTTTTTTTCCTCCAAGAAAATGATTAACAAGCAGATGAAAAGAGAAATACTCCTAAATTGAGGGGAAAATACATTTGTTACTCTCCAGGTGATGGTTCATTTCATTCTCATTTGTTTTTGCACTCACTGCGTTAGAAAAACCTCAAATTATTCCACTAGAAAACAAATGAGGTACACAGAAAATTTTGTCAACAGACTGAAGCAAACTGTATTCATAAGCCAAACACCCATAACATTCAATAGGTTTAATACTCCTTTCCAATGTTTTACAGAATTTAGAAATACAAGCCCTTCTTCCCTCACTCCTGCCAATTCAGGATGTTTTCCATTTCCTGATTCAATCATGGGAAGCTTGCAAGTAAACGGAACAGAAAGCAAGCCCAAAGAGGTGCCAAATGAAGATGAAGTACCTTTCATTTGGCCTCATCTTCCAGTGATAGATGGAGCTTCTCCAGATCACCTTTGTTTAAATGGGGAAGGCAGACCTGTGATTCTTAGACTTGAGCAGAGAATTCTGCCTCTGAACAACATGGCATGTAATATGCAAAATCCAAAGGACAGATATGGCTGAATATGAATATTTAGCTGGGAAGTGTGAAGCAGATCAATTTGTTTCAAAATTCACTAAGAAGTAAGAAATGAAGCACCTGCATTTGCACTAATGATGAGAGTGGCTGGTGTTTTTGGCCTTCACTAGGCAACAGATTGTGGGTGCCCATTTCATGAGAGATGGCTTTACCAAGGACCCAGAGATACTGGTAAATGCTTGTAGAGTTTTTGACATTTTCAATGTTTTTGATGCCTAAGGGAACTACAGCAGCCATACTTCTTCTTTTTGCCATCACCACACATGGGGTAGGGAAAAACAAGAGCGAAATGGAGTATGTGAATCTGCCTTACCACATGTAAAGCCATTGGTATTTACTTACTCAGTATTGCCTGGGCAGATTGGCAGTGATTCTCCAGAGTTTCAAACAAGAGACCAGCCCTTGTTTCCAGCCCTACCTGAGAGATGCCAGAATTCAAAGATAGAGGCATGTTGATCTGTAGAATCAGTATGTAGAGAGATCTCGTAGTACCTTTGAGGCTAACAGAAAGAAAGAAGGTAGTAGCATGAGCTTTTGTAGACTTCAGTCTACTTCCCTATATGCATCTGAGGAAGTTGACTGAAGTCTACAAAAGCTCATGCTGCCAACTTCTTTATTTCAATTAGTCTCAAAAGTGCTACAAGATCTCTCTACATAGTGAGAGATGCCAGCAATTGTTCCTGTTTTACCAGGTTTTACCAGGTACAAATCTTCCTCAAATATTTTTGTCCTAGGTCAATTCGACCTAGGAATCTGTGCATGTTCTTGTGTATCTTCATTTCTAACTTATGGTGACTCTGAAGTGGCCCATCGTGTCTTTTTTTTGGGGGGGGGGGGGATGCAAGATTTGTTTAGAGGAGATTTGGCATTGCCTTCCCCAGAGGCTGAGAGCATGTGACTTGCCTGAGGTCATCCAGTGGGTTTCATGGCCAAGTGGGGAAGCAAACCTGGTCTCCAGAGTCATAGTCCAATAATTTAACCACTATGCCATTCTGACTCTTGTGCATAAGATTTTTCTAACTGTACTGAATCGAAACTTTCAGGCCTTATAATGTTCTTCACTGGGAGAACCATGAGGGGCTTGGAAGAGAAGATCTCCAGTTTTTGCTGTGTTCTTGTTGCCATTACTGGGGTGGAATCACATCCAGAACAAAGAGAGTGGACCTCAGTTGAAAAAGAACTAATTCAGGCTTCCTGTAAATCAAGTCCAGAGTAGCTCATATGGGGTGAGTCCATTCTGAAATCTGAAAGGCTTGCTAATTGCTAGTAATATGGTAGTATTTAATAATAGCCTTCCTTACTGGACCGCTGTAAAGACTAAAATGTCATGGTTTATAAATAGCACTTAAATGTACAATATAAAGTCTGAATACTATTATTATAAAGCCCCTTCTTCAGACTCTCTGCTCCTGTATTTTAAGACATGTTTCTTCCAAGTGCTATCATTCTGCATCAAGTTTTCCTTTTAGTAGGTATTCCCAGAAACCAGACTGTGTGCAAAGATAAATTAATTTTAAGCAGCTCAATAAACAAGTAATTTCAAATTCAGTGGCTTGTACTTTCCATTTTGTACAGGCTTCTCATCATGTCATGCATATAAGACTATTCCCAGGTTACATTTTCCCTTGATATTTATTGCATTTAGCTAAAAGTTATATAAGCTTTGCAGTAATCCATGTAATTAATAAAATTGTAAGTCTGGATGTCATCAGAAGGCCATCCAGCCAAGATGCACTTAGGCATGACCAAGCAACTCTTCAAAAATAGCTCATGGTCTCCAGATTATAATATGCCAGGACTGTAAAATAAGAAAAGAACAAGTGAATGTGATTGATGGCTTACCAACCTGTGTTGTAAGGTTTTGCTCAAAAAAGAGAATATGAATATGATCTCCATGGGCCCGCTCCTGGTGTTCTCCACAATTTGAACAACAGATGTAGGCAGGAATTGGATAGGTGATCTGTATGGGTTGTGCTCCATGTGGCCCAAACATAAACTGTTCCATGCAAATCAGAACATTATGTGAATGCCAAGGGCATGTCTCTTAGAAGTGACTCAGCAAGCCACAACTCAATTTCAGTTTTGAAAAAGGACTTTTAAAGGGGGTGTGTTTTCTGAGAGAAGCAAATCTCCGCTAAAAATAAACAAACTCATTGTTGGTCCAAAACACACTGCAGAAATAATTCAATTTGAGACTGCTTTAACTGCCCCAGCTCAGTCATAGAGAATTCTGGGAATTATAGTTTATTGTGGCACGAGAGCTCTCTGACAGAGAAGGCTAAATGTCTAACAAAACTACAATTCCCAGAATTGCCTAGCACTGAGCTGGCACAGTCAGAGCAGTCTGGATTATTTCTGCAGTATGTTTTGAGCAATGGTCCTGGAAATGGCTTCAGTGTAGATTGGGCCTTAGTTGGACAATGGATACCACTCACATACTTCATAGCTTAGATACAGCCAAATGATATCATTATTGCAGACAATAAAAATTGTTTAAAAATGAGAGTAATGTTTCTTGATTATATGGTCTCAGACAATCAGAGGTCACACTTTGAATATAATAACATCTTTACACTATACAACCAGTCAGATTGGACTGCATAATGTCAGCAAAAGAGCAAGAACAGTGTAAATGAGTGAATGTCATTGTTAATGCAATTTAAAAAGTCATCAGTGTTCTTTAGAAACAAAGAATAGCTCCTGTTCAGCCTGAGTTTTACCTTTGGGCACTTCATGAGATGGGATGACATAGGCGTGAAGCAGATGGGCAGCTTGGAGTGGCCAGAGGCAGCCTTATCCATGATCAAGTCCCAGTCAGCCCAGAGCGACTGGATGGCTTGCTGTTAAAGCAGGCTGCCACCACTGTCCCAAAAGGACCACTTACAAGGAGTGGCATTTCTCCGCTCCTTTTACCAGAAGCCTCAGAGTAGCTTCCAGCTGCATTGGATGTGTGCATCATCTTCACACCATGCCCCCAAAGCAGCCAGAAGCTGCACTTTTTGACCATCTGTTTCAGGCCATACTGGAAAAGGCAATAATGACTGGTAAAGGGAAATAATTCAAACATATAATTGTGTTGGTCTGTAGAATTAGTATGTAGAAAGATCTTGCAACACCTCTGAGACTAACTGAAAGAAAGAAGTTGGGAATATGAGCTTTCGTAGACTTCAATCTACTTCCTCAGATGCTTGTCTGGAATGTAGAGCAAACAACAGAGTTAAGGACACAGTTAATCTGAACCAACAAATTATCAGGATCTATGATAACTGCTAGCATGGTGTAGTAGTTTGAGGATTGGACTATGACTCTGGGGACCAAGGTTTTGATGCTGGCTCAGTCATGTAAACCCACTGGGTGATCTTGAGAAAGTCACACCCTCTCAGCCTCAGATGATGGCAATGGCACACACCCCCCCCCCCAAGAAATTTGCCAAGAAAACCCTGTGAAAAGTTTTGCCTTAGGGTCTCCATAAGTTAAAAATGACTTGAAGGCACAGAACAATCAACAACATGATAACAGATTCCAGAGACTGCATGGGAAATCTGCAACAGTATTATAATTCAAAAAGATGTTTTAAATAAAATATGTAAATTGCATAGAATTAACCTCAAAACTATCAGTTAAATCAATACATAGCAGCTTTTCCTTTATTCTGCTTCACAAGTGAACGCGAAATGTCTGTTACAAATGTGATATGAGAGTTAGCATTGTTTGTATGAACAGCTTGTCCTGTGTTGTGTACACTTTCTAAAAAGGAGGATTTGAGGATGTAGTGAATTAAAACCGGCAGACAAAAAAATCTGCATTTTAGGATTTGGCTGTGTATTTATTAACATGGAGCTCCTGACTGAGGTCACCTCTCCTCTCTGACCATTCCCCAGTTTGCTTCATCCCCTCATTCTCACTCTGGCCTTTTGTCTTGCCTTGATTGATTTAAAACACTTCTTTTTCAAGTCATTTCCCCATTAACACACACCTAGATAGGAAGTAAACAATTAAAACCAACTTTTCAATTAGGTTGGAAGTTTCCTAGCAGCATTTATTTTAAAGTAAAGTGATTTAATTGGGAGAGCCAGCAAGGTGTAGTGTTTTGAGTAATGGACAACAACACTGGAGACCAGGGCTCAGCTCCTTGCTCAACTCTGGAAACTCAGTGGGTGACCTTGGGCAAGTCACACTTTGTCAGCCACAGAGAATGGCAATAGCAAATCCTCTCTGAAGCAACTTGTCAAGAAGACCCTATGATAGGTTCACCATAAGTAGGAAATGATTTGAAGGCACACAACAGCAGATTTAGTTGGATCCTCAGCATCATATTAATTCCAGTACCAAGTTATCAAATTATTAAATGACAGTGAGGGGGGGAGGGAGAGCTAAAGAGTAAACAAATTTTATATTTCCAAGAGCATTCTTTACCCAAGGCCTAGCTTCCATGCATTTTTGCAGATACTTGCTTTTTGTTAATCCTTCAGGGTTGTGGAATTACAGGGTTTCAGCTGCAAGATCCAGACCAATGGGTATTCTTCTTTCGCTGTCTTCTGGAACTGCATAGAGATTCCTATCTGATCCAGATAACTGAGCTTTGACACTCTTAACCATGGAACATTTGCTTGGATCCATGCAGGAACCAGTAAGTTAAAGGTGACAGGTTATGAGGGGGTATCATAAAGTTTTAATTATTACCTTTAAAATTTTTTGACAGAAAGTTTGTTTTGATTTGTAGTTGTTAACTTATCTCTATGTAGTCACCATCCAGATTTACAAGGATTTTATAATTTAGTCACTTCTGGCAGAGCCAGTCACAAAAATAAAGGACACAATGAGTTGATTTTCTCAGCAATGTGCACTTAGGGACCAATGATGACACTGACAAAATTTCATCAATATGCCATAATAACTTCCGGGTGATAATTATTACTTTACAATACCCCCTTGTAAGGTGAATCTGCAGACTTCTACAATATCAGCTATTTAGAGGGTCAAGATATGCTGGGGAAAAATGTATAAATCTAGATAGTGACTACATAGAGATAAGTTAACAACTACAAATAAAAAAAAACACATTCTGTCAATTTTTTTTAAAAAGGTGATCATTAAAACTTTACGATACCCCCTCATAAAAGGAGATCACAAGGGAGGGGAAAATGGAAAGTCAAAAAGAGTTTTGGGTGGGATGGCTCAGAAACTGAGTATTGAAAAAGTATGTGTCTGCATAGTTCTCTTCCAAGTTCATAAAAGAGACTGGATGAGATGAGTTGTGGGAGTAAAATTATGGGTGACATTCTTTGGCTTAATTAAGGTAAGGCTTTTAGTGCCAGGATTTATTAAATTTAGATGCGAATTTAACATAAACTTAGTAGTTAAATGCCTTCCTCTCAGTGAAATTAATTGAATTAGGTCTCTTTTGCTTATGAATGATTAACTGATCAACACTTTTCTAGTCTCTTTCCTATCTCTGCCTCACATTCCATTTTCTGCTTTTGCTATATAAATGTCCATTTGGTCCTTTCATAGTTTTTTCAAGCCCTCCTTTCTTAGGCCCTTTTGCTCTCCAGTTCTCTTTTTAGTATTTGATAAGTTACCATGGCAGCCAGAAAATATCTGTGTGCCTTTTCTGTGGCTTTGTCACAACTGCCCCTAAAAGTTATTGTAGGGCATTATAATATAGATTGCAAATCAGAAAAAATAAAGTGGTAGCTTTTATTAGATCAGTTTCTGTGAGTTAAAGAATATTGAAGACAATGAGTTCACAGAACTCTCCATCAGGCAGAATAGGAAACCAGACAATTCTCTGCCTATACAGAGACAGAGGTTTTTGAACATCAATATTTCCATTTGCTTTAGACACATAGTGGCCTAATCACAAAACACAAGTACATCAGACCATTTTATACAAAACAATTAAACCATGAAGAAGTTAGCAACTTACTCCAGAAGCAAAGAGGTAAACTATTTTTCCTGCACAATTTAACTGTTGTTTTCCAGACACATCTTTTATAAAGGTTAGCCACATCCTCTCTAATGCATCATTCATGGCAACCAGGTATGCCTACGTATGTTCCACCCACGTTTGTATGTGAGACAAATATTAAGGGAAAGCACACAACTTGAAGCATACAGTAGATAAATACCATTAAGCCATAATTAGTCATGGCACATCCGTTCACATTAATAGCATGTCCCTGAGTCTGTGGGCAAGATATCTTCCATTTTCATTTCACGTTTTTACAGCAAACAAAACACCAATATACTCAGACTACAACATAAAAGGTGAAGTCACTCACTGATTCTCATTCATGGGGAGTTTATGGAAGTGGGTAATAAGTTGTTTTGGTCCAGAATCACTTTCCCCCATGTGAACATGGTGAAAGCTGATTTTCATCCAGGGAGGGGTGACATAAACTGCCCCTTTGCGCCACTTTCCAGGTGGCGTGGGAGCATGGCATTCACACACAGAATGCTCCCAAGCTCCCCAGAAGCCACCCTCGCTGACCAGATATGGTCAGCTTCATGATGCTCTGGGGGTGTGGCGCTTCACACCACACCCCGCTGGAGCACCAGGAAGTCAGCTTGGCGTTGTGGCAGGGCTGAAAAAAAAAAACAGGTTTTTTGCCAGCCCAAATAGGAGAGGATCTTTTCTGCTCCTATTTGGGGCTGCTCTGTGGTGGATTGGGGCCATGGTGGGCAGTTGCTGTGGACCAATGGCATGCAGCTCCACAGCGGCCCCAATCTGCCATTTTTCGGCAATCTGTTTTGCCCCATGGTCACTCAGGAGTGGAATTATTCATGTCTCCTATATAGTTACATCAAAAATGATAACAATAACCATGACATGATTTGTTTCCAGGATCTATGCAGCTCCGACAGAGGAAATGTGTCTTCAATTAACCCTAGTGGTCTTGTATTATCAGATTCACTTCTAGCCAAGCTGATAGCAGGACAAGATGGGGCAGAGATGCAGCAAGACAAGGAAAATAAGCTAGAAGGCTCAAAAGACAGAACACACTCAAAGCACCAGTGAGACTGTAGCCAGAAATAGGAATGAAATTCCCAAGTTCCTACTTTGCTGGAATTAGTAGCAAGACTCACAAAGACGGTTCTGTAAAATCTGAGCCATGATTCCTAAGAAGCTTCCTTGTAAATCAGGTTAATCTCTCTGTGGTTCCTTCATTTTGACAGAGATGGGAAGAGCATGTACCAACTGACTTGCATGGCTCAGAGGACCTAATTGCTGAGAGTAAGATGATTTCTCTAAGGAACAGTCCTAGGAACAAAATGGATTTAAAGCCTATCAAATTTGGTGGTAGATGGTTGCTATGCTACAAACTTTTTTCATATGGGCAAAAGAGACAGGAGCATAGTTTGATGCTCCCATCAGTGTCATGTGATTTGGTGAAGATTTTCAGATGATGTTGCATGACATCGCTATAATCCCACCATTATCCCATGAACAAAGAGGAATTTTCCATTCACTTTTCATTCATGGGACTTTTCCCATGAATGAAAACAAGCCTGAGTGTTGCAAAGCCATGGCAGCCATGGAAAGGGTGGCCTTTTGCTGGCTCAAAAAGGAATGGCATTTTGCTACCTCTTTTTGAGCCAGCAAATAGCTGAATCAGGGTCATATTGTGCAGCTGCTCTGGCCCCAATCTGATGTTCAAAGGGGTGGCATGAAGCCACCCCTTCAGGGCTGTCTGTTTCAGCCCTTACTGTCCATACCTTATGGCCAATGTTATCTCAAGAGAGTTTAATAATACAATGAGAGTGTTAATGTTATGTTTTCCCTTCAACAGATGAAAATAGACACTATCTCAGTAATTATTATAGCAGAACTTTTAAATAAACCAGTATTAGTATGTCATAGTACACACAGTGGTCTGAGATTGAGAGAGAATAGATTGTTCAAGACATTTTACTGAATTAGAGAGCAGTAATAAGATTTCAGCTGTGCAAGTTTTTTGAATTGTAACTCATTCTGATACCACTATATCATGCTTGTTTCCATTATTCTCAGTGTTTGAAGAACTCTATTCTAGTCTGAAGAAGAGCCTTCCACTATACAGTTGGCCCTCCATATAACTGGATTCTGCATCCACTGAACCAACCAACTACAATATGTGGTGTAGTGGTTTGGGTGTTGGACTAAACTAGGACTCTGGGCGCCTACAGTTCAAATACCTGCTCAGCCAAGGAAACTCACTGGGTAACTTGAAGCAAGAAACCCTCTCTCAGTCTCAGAGGAAGGCAATGGCACACTCCCTCTAAACAAATAAATCTCGCCAAGAAAAAACTGTGATAGGTTTGCTTTAGGGTTGCATTAAGTCAGAAATTATATGAAGGCACATGGCAACAACAGTAACAAGCCATGAAGAAGAGTAAGCCAGAACAAAACATATTAGGCCCCAACAATTTTTTTACAATGCATATTCTGTGGTATTGTTCCCAAGCTAGAACTTTTTTCTTTCCAGTTGAAATCACTAAACAGTAGTGGCAACCTTAAAGCAGCTTTTCAATGTATTCCTCTCCAGCTATTTTGGGTTACAACTTTCATCATCTACATCTGGCAAGGTGAATGGCCAGAAATGATGGGAGTTTGCAGTTTATGCTGCAGATGATTGTGAGCAGGGACTTTCTTCAAGGGCTTTATATTCTGATAGAAATACGTTGATCCTCTTAAAGGTGATACAAATCACATTAAAAAACATCAAAAAGGTGAGCACATAAGGCATGTAACATATAGACAGAAAGATCCCAATTTTAGTAACATGCTCACTGCGTGTTGCTCTCATATCTTTAACATACCACTAGACGAACAAATAAGTTGTCCACAGTGTTACACAAATCCATAGGAAATGGTTTTATTCAAGGAACAATGAACTACTCATATGAGATGGTAGTTAGCGGTTTCAGCCAAGTCCAGGGAGAACTTGTGATGTATTAGATCCATGCCTTGAGTTTTCTAGTTATATTTTAAAGCCTTAAGATAGACTTTGCAATATGCCAATTCCTTCCTAAATGAAATCTTAATTCTACACTCATTATTTTTGAATTGGGGGGGGGGGAAATGTATGCGGCTAAAATCTGTTTCTACTGGGCTAAGTGTGCAGAGTTATACCAACACCTGCAAATCACAACTCCAAAACCTGTCATGTCAGCATTCACCTACCCCCTTCTCCCATGGATATTTTCAAAGATTTTATTTAAAAGATATTCATTATCAGCACCAATCTGTAACTAGAATCAATTAAGGGGCTGTGCAGACCACCCAAAAGGGTGTCCTGCAGTCGCTTTCAGTTGCGCCGGATCAGGGTCACGGCAGCTGCACACCGTGGCCCCGATCTGGCCTTTCCAGGGTACAAAAAGGACCTGCAAAAAGCGGCTCCTTTTTGCCCTCTAGAAAAGGTTTGATAGCCATGGCACTGTGGCTTTAAGGCGTTCCTTTTGCACTGTGTTGTGTGGATGCAGCACCAGAGGAGCACTGTAATGTCACCCAGGGGGTGGAGTTGGGGTGTGTGTCATGTGGACGCCATGCCCCGACTCCTTTATGGCTGGTGTGCACAGCCCTTTGGTGATTCTTTTTTCACTTTCCATCATCTTAAGGCTGTTTTGGTGTAAGAGCTGCAAAATACTTGTCCTCTTTAAATGAATCATGAAGACATTCTTAGCCTAGCCTTTAAGATACTGATCATCATTGAAACTAGTTCAAAAATGAAAGTAAAGTGCATGTTCATTTTCCTTTCAAATCTGTATGATTTGCAACCAGTTTTGTTAAGTAATATGGGCAGAAGAGTTGTCTAAATATTTTCAATTTAATTTTGGATCTTGAAAGAAATATTGAACATGGAAAAACTAAAGAAATAAAAGAAATAAGATAGAAATGAACACTTTCATCTTATTTGCTGTGAAGTGTATAAGAATGTCAGTTCTCTTATTTCTAAGACAAATATATGATATTTATAGGTAAAGGTATCCAATCCAGTAAACAAGGTTGAACAGAGCAAAGGCTGTAGGAAAGAAGATCCTAGAGTAGGAGTCAATTTTGGCCACCCGGATGTGTATTCTTCCTTCTCTCCATGATCCTGTGCGACAGTCATCAAAGCAACAAAAGAAGCTGGTGCAGTCTTTACCTTCAAGGCACTCATATCCGTAACTGTCATCACGTTCTTGAAAGTGACGGATGTTGTTAATTGGAATTAATGTTGATCCAGGACGGACAGGAAGCACTGGTGGATTCTAAAGAAAATGATCAGAAGTTAAAGTTATGCTTGTAAAAATTAGCTAAAGGCATGTCCAGTTTGAAGGGTTGAGTAGAAAGGGTGATATAAAGGCTGGAATTCTGTTGTGGAATCACACAAATGGTTGCAATTTCTCAGAGGCTGCACGAGGAACCTACTATTCATGTTTGTGTATGCCAAGATAAACCACTGTACCTGCCTAGGAATTTCGGGAAGTGCAGCCCTTAGTGGTAGATAGAAACTTGGATCAACTGTTGGGAAACAGGAGAGAGCATAGTTGTGGCATGAACTTCACAACTGCACAATCCATAGTTTCACTGTAGCTATGCTGTTTAATTTTACACTGTGAATCCCATGGTTGGTTTGCTTTAGGGTCGCCATAAGTCAAAAATGACTCGAAGGCACACACCACCAACAACTGGTGAACACATGTGAATATGTGTGTGTGTGGGGGGGGGAGTACATGGTACAGCTGTTCCTGGATTGTGCAGGTAGTGTTTCCACATTTTCAAAATAGCAACAAAGAACAGACAAAATTCATGACATGCAGAACTGACAATCAGGAAGCAACTATTAAGAAGTCTGTGTTTTACCTCAGTATCAAGTAGCAAATTTAAGAATTGATTTCAGTTAACTTAGGCCCTGTACAGATTGGCACTTTGTGCCGGTCTGTGGGCAGTGTCCTGATGCTGGACGCCCTAACTCTGCTCCCAGGTGTGACTCTGGCGCTGCATCCAGATAATACAGCTGCGTTTCTGCTATACAGCCGTGCTCCTGTGGCTATGGTGCCCTTTGGAGGGCACAAAAAGGATCCACTTTTTGCGGCTTCTTTATGCACCCTGCAGAGGCCAGATCGGAGCAATGGCATGAGATTGCTATGACCCCAATCCAGCCAGGAAAGGGGCAGCTGCAGACCGCCCCTTTGGGGTTGTCTGTAAAGCCCCTTAGTGATCTCTTTCTTTATAAAATTAACTTATAGTCCACATTCATAAATTTCATGATGCACATATCTACCTTTATGAAAAGCATGCACTCCAAACACTGGATTTTTGGTATCCCATTTAATCTATATAAAAAGAAAAGCTTTCCAACCCTCATCTACCAGTCCTACAAGAGATAGTCTTTCCAGCCCTCAAACAAGGGGCATCCCTTACAATAAGGCCCATCTGATAACCCTAACTACAGGTGGAGATGTTCTTTTTCTAAAAAATGGTCTGTATACCACTACTCCATGCTAAATGAACAGGAATTGGCTAATTATTTCTAATATTGTATTTTTCTACATACAGAGGCATATTGCAAATGTGATCATTCAAATATACAATATACCATCCAAAGAAGTACAGTCTGCCAAAAGCTGTGACTCATGATTCTGCTGCATAAGTAAACAGAGACAGGGGGGGGGGGGATATTCTGCTTCTTTCCCTCAAATTCTCTATTTCATTGGCTGTGCCTTCCTTGTACGACTCACTCTCACTAATTTCTTCGTTTGTTTCCCTTATTATCTTCCCCTTGTTTCTCCTTCTCCTGGCTCTTAAATTAGGTCTTTTTCAAGACCAGAACATCTTAAGCTACTTCACTCATGGACACTTAAAATACCTATGTGCATCTCTAAGTGTAATATTTGAATGTCATACATTGCGACAAACATATCAAATGTGTACACTGTGGCAAGCCTAGGTTTGCTGCAGGGATATAATTCTTTGATAATTTCATTTTGATGGAAGCAGTGAGTAATCTCAGCAATTTTCTTCCCACTGCAATAAACTGCTGTTTTCTGCAGAAAAAAGGCACCATACACATGCAGAATAAATGCCAATGTGCAAAGATTCTAGTCAGTTGAGGATTCTCCTTGTAAGGGTTTCCTGACACCAGAGAAATATAATAATAATAATAATAATAATAATAATAATAATGTTTTATTTATACCCCGCTCTTCAGCCAAGACTATCAGAGCGGCTTACAATTTGTTAAACAAACAGCTTCATTTACAATTGTAAGCTATTTGCCCCCAACAATCTGGGTACTCATTTTAGCGACCTCGGAAGGATGCAAGCCTGAGTCAAGCTTCAGCCCTTTGCTGGTCTTGAACTCGCCACCTTCTGGTTTTGAGTGAGTGGCTGCAGTACAGGCATTTAACCACTGCGCCACCAGGGCTGTTGATTATTTTTGAATTTTTTAAAATATTATTTCAATTCTTACTTGCTGCCTTGTAAAGTTTAGCAATGCCCTTCTTGCATCAGTTTTACATTCCTCATTTGCCTTCCTACCTATCTTTATTATTTTCAAGCTAAACCAACAATTTTGGTATCTTCATGTGGATTGTGCATCTAATTATCATTGTTCATGTGGTTCATCAGTCCAAATGTTCATGGAGGAGATCATATATGCCTGGAATAATTGCAGATAGGTGCCCTTCATTGTAACAGAGAATGGGGAAAACTAGAAATGCAAAAGTCCAAGGTAGGAGACAAATATGGCCTTTGTTTACATAAAATATGTTCAGTCACAAGATTTTCTAAACATTTTCAGTACATCTAACATTCTTAAGAATGCTAAGGACATTTTCTGGGTGCATGTGTATAGGCCCCTTCATGTCACCTGTCCACATGGTGATTCCATGAATTTCATAACGTTCCCAGGATTGTACCATCTGCCCCAGGATGCTTCCTTTTAACCAAGTATTAAGAAGTTGTGCCCTCCCTCCAATCCATCTGCCTTGGTCCAGGCCCCAGAGGGAGAGAAGAATCACTGGACCTCATCCCCTTTCCCACCACCTTCCCCTTCTCCTTTTGTGTTGTCTCTTTTAGATTGTAAGCCTTAGGGCAGGGATCCATCTACAAGTAATTATAACATTGTATGTACAGCACTGTGTAAATTTACAGCACTATATAAATAAAGGATAATAATAATAACAATATCAACCCAGGGCCACCCAGTCCAACCTCCTCCCATACAGGAAATCACCATCAAAGCATCCCCGACAGATGGCTATCAAGCCTCTGTTTAAATACCTTCAAGGAGGAGATTCCACTACACTCTGAGGAAGTGTGTTCTACTGTCAAACACCCATTACTGTCAGGAAGTTCCCCCAAATGTAGAGGTGGAATCTCTTTTCCTGAGGCTTGAATCCATTGCTCCATGTTCTAGGCTCTGAAGCAGCAGAAAACAAGCTTGCTCCCTTCTCAATATGACATCCCTTCAAGTATTTAAACAAGGCTATCATATCACCTCTTAATCTTCTCTTCTCCAGGCTAAACATTCCCAGCTCCCTAAGTCATTCCTCATAGGGCATGGTTTCCAGACCCTTCACCATTTTAGTCACCCTCCTTTGGACATGTTCCAGTTTCTCAACATCCTTTTTGAATTGTGGTGCCCAGAACTGGACACAGTATTCCAGATGGGGCCTGACCAAAGCAGAATAGAGTGGCACTATTACTTCCCTTGAGCTAGACACTATACTTTTATTGATGCACCCTAAAATTGCATTGGCTTTTTTAGCTGCCACATCACACTGTTGATTCATGTTCAACTTATGGTCTACTTGGACTCCTAAATGCCTTTCACATGTGGTCTCGTTCACCCAGGTGTCCCCCATCCTATATCCATGCAATTTCATTTTTCTGCCCTAAGTGCAGTACCTTATGTTTCTCCATGCTGAATTTCATTTTGTTAGCTTTGGCCCAGCTTTCTAGTCTATTGAGGTCATTTTGAATTTTGATCCTGTCCTCTGGGGTATTAGCTACTCCTCCTAATTTGGTGTCATCTGCAACTTTGATAAGTATGCCCCCAGTTCTGTCATCCAAGTCATTAATAACGATGTTGAATAGCACTGGGCCCAGGACAGAACCCTGTGGCATCCCGTTGGTCACTTCTCTCCAGGATGAAAATAAGCCCTTTGGGTTCATCTGGTCAACCAATTACAAATCCATGTAACAGTTACTTCGTCTAGCCCACATTTTACAAGCTTGTTTGCAAGAATTTCAAAGGTTTTTCTTTGGCAAAGAATAGTCAGAGGTGGCTTTGCTAGATCCTTTCTCTGAAAGATAGCCTACTGGAGCAGGCATTCATTGGCAGTCTCCCATCCAAGTAATAACCAGAGCTAACCCAGTTTAACTTCTAAGATCAGATGGAATCTGGTGCCTTTAGGATATTTAGGCCCTACTTTGCAGATAGATCTGGACGAATTTACTATAAATTTACTATAGATATGGACAAATTTACTATAAATAGTTATATTTATAACTGTAATTAGTTACAGCTATACTCCCATGGGCTAGAAAAATAATAATCATTTTAGTTGCAATTTAAAGTAACTCTTTATTTTCTATTTTCTCTGAAGTATTTCTCTGCATAATTACTTGTAGTTAGATTTAAATATTTGAACTCTGCAGTTTGCTGGTCCATGATACAAAATACACTATGGAGAGAACACAGGCAGATTAGAATGTTGGGAACAGCTAATGCGAGTTAAGCAAGAAAAAATGGGGGCTACTCCCAGGAGTGAGTATAAATAAAGGGTCAAAGCAGTGTTTGGAGTTAGTTAAGAGAGTTTTATTTTACTCCGAGGGCTTTAGCAGCCAAGGAGGATGGGAAAGACTGCTAGGAGATGCAGTTAGAAGGGGGCTTATGTACCCGAGATAGGGTACATCCTGCAGGAAATATAGTGCTTGGTGGTTAGTGGAGTCACAGTTAACCCAAAGGGTTAAAAGATACAGAAGACAGATGGAGGTTGTGTGAGAACTTAGACTGTAAAGGAACATCTATAAGGTTATAAAGAAGCAATTACAATGATAAGCAGAAGAAACTGTCAAGCTGTGTAACTACTAAAGTATTTATACACCATATCCATCTTGAATGCCATCCACTAAGAAAGATTCTATATTCAACCTGATTTGTAAATAAAGTCCTTTTGTTTGTGCAACAAGCAGTCTAAAGTGCTAAATAAACGTATTCAAAATGCTACCAAAAGAGAGAGAAAAGTATTTTAGGTTTGGGACACATTAGATAGTGGGTGTGTGGTTGTCAATGTGTAAAATTGGTGCTAAGCTGGGGAGGGGTGAATTGAAGACCCAGAGGGCTGGCAGCTAGAGAGTGTTCTATTGTACGTGCCACTAGAGGTGACAAGTGTCATGTGACACATTAGGAGGAAAAATGGTGGGATAGTTGCCAACCTGTGACATATTGGTGGCAGCAGTGGGATGAAAAAGACCTATTGTGCTGCCATCAGAGAAAACAGGTTGGGTGGGTGGGTCACTCTCTGACATGTTGGTGGCAGTGGTAGGATCAAAAAAGACCCATTGTGCCACCATCCAAGAAAAGTAGTTGGGTGTGTGAGTCTCTCCTTCACACACACACTCATAATTTCCACCTTGTTGTCACTTCAGTGGTACAAAAGCATATGAGTTAGCACTAGAATCATGTGACATTCATGCTATATAGTTAAGTGAAGCTACAGCCCTGTACTTGAAATAATAACTTTAAAAGTTTCAATTAAGTTATCCCTCACTGAGTCATAATTATATTGTAATATAGTTAAACCTTTGCTATTCAAAAATGGAGTTAATTACAAGTGATCCATTGTGTGTAACTATTTACTTCTAAGTTCTGCTATCAAATCTATATAAGATCACACAATTGAAATGACAGAGGTCTAACATCACAGCATTTCTAAAGATACCATAATATAAGTGCAGTGAATAAGAGTGAAGCTGTGAAGCTTAATATGTTGTATTATAATGATATTAGACCCAAAAGCTTATTTCAGTTAATGTGTGCATCTTTTCCATGATGGTGCTTTGTCTCAGAATGACTATCTTTACAGCCTGCTAGCATCTTAGAAATGGGTCTGAAATGGAACTCTAGCCAATAGCCAATTGGTGCTATTCAAATGGTTCAATAAAAGTAGCTGAAATTATGTGATTAAATTTTAAAGAGGTATTTTAGCACAAGCTGCTTTTTCAGCATTCTTGGTAACATTTGGGATCTAACAGAGGCAATTATAGTCTGCAGTGTTGTTAAAATGCAGGGCTTAAATACATTATAATATAGGAGGCAGATCATTTGCTCTTCATGTGAAGAAATAAAAGGTTTTAGTTACGACTCATTTTTGAAAGACTACTTGCTAAACAATTATACCTTGCCAGTATAGTTTCCTTTAGAATTCAACAGTAAGCATTATAGAAAGGAAGTGGAATCAGTGATGGGCATAATATCTTAGAGACTCAATGGACATATTATATATTTGCATAATTTGCATTGCTTCACCATTAAAGTTTGTATAATTATAGTTTTTCAATACATCCAGCTGTCTAAAATGTATAAGGATATTGTATTGCTGCTATTGGTTTATTTTATATATTTTATTATTTCTGTTGTATTATTACATACCTGTTTTTATTGTAAAACTGCCATGGGAAAATCTCTTTGATGGGTTGGTGGAAAAACTACAAAAATAAATAAATAAATAAATAGAAGTCTTGTCAGGCATGTTGCTGTTGTTAACTGCTTTTAAGTCAACTTTGACTCATGGCCACCTCATGGATGAGACAATTATTATTAGTAGTAGTAGCATTAGTATTTTATATAGCGCTGTAAATTTGCACAGTGCTGTACATACAATCTTATAATATGTAAGCCCTCAGGCTTACAATCTAGAAGAGACAACACAAAAGGAGAAGGGAAAGGTGGTGGGAAATGGATAAGGTCTAGTGGTTCTTCTCTCCCTCTGGACAGATGGACTGGAGGGAGGGCTTGGATTCTTAATACATAGTTAAAAGGAGGCATCCTGGGGCAGATGGCACAGTCCTTGGAACGCTTCCCTAAACAATATAGTCTTTAACTCAGTTTTGAACCTGGTTAGAGAAGTGATGAGACGTGCATGTGGGGGAAGAAGGTTCCAGGAGTGAGGGGCAGCAAGTGAGAAGGGATGAATCTGGGACGGGGCAGTGGAAATCCTAGGCTGGAACAGGAGACCTTGACTACCAGAGCGGAGGATATGAGAAGGAGTGTGAGGAGAAAGAAGTTCAGACAAGTAAGGAGCGGCCAGTCCGTGGAGGGCTTTGAAAGTCAACAGCAAAAGCTTGTACTGGATGCGGAAGGGGAAGGGAAGCCAGTGAAGGGAGGATAAGAGAGGAGAAACATGGTCAAAGCGGCAAGCGGATGTGATGATACGGGCAGCAGAGTTCAGGATAGAGATTAAGGGATGGAGGTGAGAGAGAAGAAGCCCTATCAGAAGAAGGTTACAATAATCTAGCCGCGAGACCACCAGGGCATGGACCAGAGTGTTGGCGGTGGAGGCTGAGAGGAATGGACGGATTTTAGCAATGTTGTAGAGAGAGAATCTATAGGTCTTGGAGAGAATCTACACTTCCAAGACTGCCTTTCCTCAGCCACTCTACATAACTCCTTTAGGCTGCTAGCCATAGTCTCCTTGATTGAGTCTTCCCATGTGGTATGTGGTTTACCTCTTTTTCTCCTACCTGCCTTGTTTCCTATTGTTATTGTCTTTTCTAGTGAGTTATGCCTTCTCATGATTTGGCCAAACTAAGCCTCAATTTGGTTATCCTGGTTTCTAGGGAGAGCTCAGGCGCGATCTGTTCCAGTACATATACATATACATATCTGTTATTTTGCTGACTTTACCAAATATGTACTCCAATGAAAACCATTTTGATTTCTACCTTCCTCCCTTCATGACTTCTACAATACAACACCCCTCAGCATACTGCAAAAATCTGAATGAGGAGATATGCTATGACAACACTCTGCAACTTCTGTGCAGAACAGCAACTTTTTACAACATGTGTTAGTGACTGGGTGTCACTGCACCAATGAGCAAGCACAATGCATAATGCTCAACAGTAGTACACAATGTCTAACTGCTGTGTTCAACTACAGTGCATAACAGAAGACATCTCTTCACTGTTCTGAATAATTTATCCTGCATGTGCAACATGATTAACATATCCCTAACAGGACACCAGTCACTGTGCAGAAAACACTGTTTTCTCTGCAAACCTGTGGTTTTCATGTGCAGAATAGCCATGTGTATTTCTGCACAGAATAATCTCCCCACCACCACCCCAAAAAAGCTTTTCAAAGCAGAAATATCAGGAGAATATAGCATAATGGGGAGAATGCTATGAGAATTATTTGGCCTTGTATGTGGGGATGAACAATGTGAAATTAAAAGATATTGTTGCAGCTTCTCCTTTGCCACCATAGTAACATACACAGGAACTGAGGAAACATCAGCTGTAGTGAAATGGATAGCCTTTTTGTTAATTAGTTATTGGTTAACTTTTGTTACTTGGTTCTTCCACGACTACAGTTATACATTTATTGCTCCCACAGTGATAAACACTATATAGAATTCAAACATATTACAACCCCTGTCCAGCAGCATATCTATAATAGACAGACAAGACTGTCTTAGTTTTTATCAAGTTTTATTTAGCTCCATTTCAGGCTGGTTTTAGCCCTGGTTAGGGGATGGAGGCAACTTTGGTCACCTTGGTGGATGACTTACACTGGGAACTGGACAAGGGGAATGTGTCTTTCTGGATCTCTCAGTGGCTTTTGATACCCAAAACCATACTATCCTTTTTCTGCACCTCATTGTAGAATTCCTCAGAGTTCTATCCCCCATGCTATTTATGAAACCAGAGTTTGGCAGGTCAAATGTCATTAGTATGGTGACATCTACTATTCCTTTCCACCCAGTTCCAAGAAAGCTATTTTTGTGCTAAACCAGTGTGTGTCATCAGTAATGGACTGGATGAGAGTGAACAAACTGAAGCTTAATCCAGTATAACAATCCTGAACAGATATTTCCTTTGGTAATATTTAAAAACTATTTTAAAAATCAAAGCAACAGATACATTCTTGGATTTGGAACTACAAATTTGGCAGAGTCACACTGTGCTATAAAGATTAGTTTCAGCATATGGTTTCAATTAGATATAAAATAAATATATTGAACTTGTTGTTGTTGTGTGCCTTCAAGTCATATCTGACTTATGGTGACCCTAAGGTGGGCCTATCATGGGTTTTTGTGGCATGTTTCTTCAGAGGGGGATTTGTCATTGGCCTCCTCTGGGGCTGAGAGAGTATGACTTGCCAAACGGCTGATCTGGGATTCGAACCCTGGTCTCATAAGTTCTAGTCTAGCACTCAAACCACTATACCACTCTGGTTGAACTAAGAAGTAGCTTTTTATCTTTTTTTTTAACTTAAAAAAAACTTAGCCACTGTTCCACTTATGAAAGCTTTTGGCAGATCTCATGATTCCGGTCCAGTGAGCCATTATTCCAATTACTATGCTCAGAAATTTAGGTTTCGGGTTTTTTAAAAAAATCTTAACATCATGGTAACTAAAAAAAACCCTTCTTATTTATTTATAAGAGATGGCTAAATTTATATGTTGCTTAATGATCTGCTGTCTATTAATATTTTAGTATGTTTACCCTTTGGGAATTATTAAATGTTCATGTTCCTCTGCACTAATCTCTTTTGAAGTTCAAAATCAGTGAAGAGAGATAGTAATTGTTATTTACAGTGGCTTGAGAGAGTGGCTCTTTTTTTAAAAAAAAGGTTATCTCTAAATGTAACAAGATGATTATAGAGCATTACCCAGATACCCTGTGATACATAAAGTTTGTCCATGATGTCAAAATGATAAGAGGAACAGAGCTGAAATTCATACGAAGGGGGAAAAAATAACAGGTTAGGTTGAAGATGGGCAAGTGAGGAAGAACTTGCTTTGGATTTCAGTGTCCAGCAAGCAATTTAATGGTATGTCTCTATGTTCAAGAGTGCAGTGGCCAGGTACAATCGCTTTTTCAGGTTTCTATCACAGTATGCAAGTTTATCACATTTTCTGCACTGCATGCAAAAAAAGAATTAAATCCAGTTCTGTACTGTATTCTAAATGTCTACAGCATCGTATTGATGGGCCAGTGCCAACTATAATCTATCACAAACAGAAGATCACCTTCCAAAATTGTTCACCATAAATGACTGACTCTGTATTTTGATCAGGGTGAAACAGGAATGTGAAAAATCTCTCCAACTGAATTTAACTGTATTTCTCTAAATTCCACCTACAGTTTGCTCTTTCCTTGTTTTTCTTTACAGAATTTCAAGATGTTGTTTTTTTCATAAAGAAAATTAATTTATAAATACACTGATATGCACTATTCACACTATTTATAGCATTTTTTTTTCTTAATAGACATGTTTTTGAACTGCCACTTGCAGTATCTTTTCAATGATGGGAAAATGAAAAAAACTATTACAATTTTTGTTAACAGTCTTTTAGGCCATGAATGGGATACACTGTTTTGAAAAGGTTAATACAAATGTCTTTGTCATGCATGCAAAAAATGTTGGCTCCAGTACATCTTGCTTCCCAGCCCTGAATAGGTACTTATTTTATTTTCTTTAAAAAAATCAAAATTAGGGGAAGTCTGTCAGCCATTAGGCCCACGAAGGCCTTTTGAGATAGAGGGAGAGGCAGGGGGATAGAGATAGAAATAAAACTCGAAAGTTGAATATTGCAGGATAGTGGAATAGACTCTGTGACTTGTGTCAATGGAGAAAATTGCAGATAATAACAATAGAGTGAGAGGTTTACACTCTGGATTGACTTTTCATAAGATTTGCCATCCACTTACTGACTATGTTCAACAGGATTTACTCTCTAGACATCCCCCAATTTTAGCTAAATTTTTATGGAAAGATGTATTTCTGCATTTCTGAATACACCTTTTGTTTATAATTTTTAGGACATTATCGGGGTTAATGTCTTTTATTTATTGCTGTTTTGGTGTACTGTTTGTTGTCATGTTCTGTTTTAGAATGTATTAATAATATTTTTTAAAAAAAAAAGAAGAGAGAGATAGAAATATACATTAATTATTTGGCAATAGCTGACAGGATAGTACATCAGACAATTTGTACCAGTGTAACTACCAAACTTCTACATGACCACTGGACCAAAAGTGAATCTCAGTACTGGAGAGTTCTCACAGCTCTTTTCCCAGTATGCCTGTTTTCAAGTTGTAAATGGGCAGACATGATTAGGGCTGGCCTTGCAGCAATCCTTTTGTAGTATCTATTGGTCTGTCTATGATGTAGGAGAAAAGAATAGATGAACATTATTGTTTGCTTGTCAAATACTGTGTATCATGTGTAGAAGGTATCAGGTTAGACAAGAGATCTCCATTGTTTTTGTTTGTGGCCTCTTCATATATAGTCCTTCCTGCTAAAATAAAATGTTCACACTCTTTCCATTATACCGTCCACCATTATACACCCAAAGGCACTCCCATCAAGGTTTCAGCTGTACTGAATTTCAAGTTCATTAATAAGATGCTGTTCGGTAAGTCTTTCTACAAAGCTGATATGGGAAATCTAAACCACAGACAATGCTTGTTGGTACAACAGCTTTACTCTCTTGCTCTTGAAACGTCTCCTTCATAATAACTCTTAGAACAAGAATGATGTCCAGGGGAAAAAAATCCAAACAAATCAGAATGTTTTAGAAGAATCAAAAAATACAAAATAAATCTCCTTCCCCTTTAGAGATTGAATTACTTTTTGTTACATTAGCAATAAAATTCATTATATCTAGCTTTGTTAGACATAGAATTTTCAGTAGAATTTATTCAATAGATAATATAAAATGCTTTATTTATTTATGCTTTTATGCTACAAGCAGAGCCACAACATCCTGAACTATCAGGAACTTATTTGGTTCTGGGAGTTGAAGGAAACCCTCAAAATAAATAAAAGAGAACAGAACACTGATATTAGCAAAAGGGAACAATTTTTTTTTCTCCACTTGTTCTCCATAGTGTCACTTATTTCCATAAAAATGAAATGAGAAAAAAAAATCAGGAATCACAGTTATTTGATTCTGTACTGTTATTGTTGTTAACTGCCTTCAATTTGATCTCAACTCATTGCGACCCTGTGACCTATTGTTCTGCTCAGGTCCTGCAGGTTTATACCCGTAGCTTCTCTAATTGAGTCTATCCATCTAGTGTGCACTTCCCCTCTCTTTCTGCTGCCTTCTACCTTTCCTATTCTCTTTTGTCTTTTCTAATGAGTCATGATGTGGCCAAATTACAACAGCCTCAGTTTTATCATCTTGTCTTTCAGGGTGAGGTCAGGCTCAATCTGTCTAGGACCCATTTGTTTGTCTTTTGGGCTATCCACAACATCCTCAGCACTAGTTCATAAATTTCTCCTTCTCACAAAGCTTTTAGAAATTATTTTGGGGACACAAATAGGTGAACACCTGTTTTAAATAGTTTATTTATCAGTCCAATTTTTGTGTTTTTGTGTTTTTTACAATTTTTCCAGAAACCTTTTTCCAAAAAGGTTTCAGGAAAAAAATTGGATTTTTTTCCTTAAAAATTTCCTAGATTTTTTCAATCTCTCTCCCCAGATCTTCATTATTCTAGCTATGACTGCAAGGACTTTTACTTTAACAACCTCTGGAGGGCCACACAGTTCCTACCCACATATTAGAATGACCATTTATACTTACCGATGACTTGTTTTTTGGTTTCTTGTCTTTCTCTTTGGCCCCTTTTTTGTTGCTGGTGAAATAATGCAAGGTGCCATACTCCATCAAAGCAGCAAAGACAAAAATAAAGCACACGGAGACAAAAAGATCCATTGCTGTTACATAGGAAACCTTGGGAAGAGACTTTCTGGCGATGGTACTCAGCGTAGTCATAGTCAACACAGTGGTGATGCCTGTTGACAAATGACAAAAACAGTTTTATCATGGCACCATGGAACAGCATTTACACATTAGGATTCCATGGGATGACTACACTATGGGGTATTCTAAGACCTATAAGAAAAACAACCATGGAACAACTACCAATGATAATATCAGTTTGGCACTTTTAGGGTAAACAGAGAAACAGATATCTGCTTATGGCTGTAATTATGCATTTATGGTATTTTAATTGGATTACTTTTGTCAGTCATTTCAAGAGCTTCTGAATGAAAAGCAGCAAGTAAATCATGCCAAGTCACTGCAGGCATAATTTTCTACAGTCAAAAATATATGTATCAGAATCCAAATAAGTTTCAGAATGTTCAAAGCAGCACTGCATTCATGTTTTAAGGTTGCATATATCTCTTAAGACAGTTTTGTTCCAGCAAGCCTACTTACTGTTTTGTTTATCATAATATTTTAAGTCTTTTTATGTTTTCTGAATTTGTTCTTCTGTATTTTGATTTAAGGAATTTTTAAAATATGTTTTATGATGTTTTTACTGTAAATCTCTTAGAGAGCCTTGAGGCCAAAAAGCAATATATAAATATGAATAAATATAGGCACGTCACAGCAAAGGGGTTAGCATATTTATTTTTAGAGGTGTATATTTCACTTTTATTGTACAACTCTGTCTGACAAACAAGCTTGCAGCTCACATAAGATCTATGGCCTAGCATAAATGATCTGTTATCGTAACAGAGGAAACTTTTTAACCCATTCCATATGCTGGTTCTGTTCAATGATTTCATCTAGAAACTCAAACAAGAAGGTTAAACAACTTGGTAATGCAAGAATGTAGGTGTTGCTGAATGTGACCTGTCCAGAAGGAACCAGCTGCAAATAATAATTTCTTTTAAATTAAATCAGTTTTTTCAATAAAATAAAGATAACATTACATTTTAATTTAACAAGAGATAATACTCTTTTCACAGTGTAACTACATTTTTAAAATTACTGTTATAGTTCTGTGGGTTTGGCCCCTCTTATGGAGTAGAAATATCACATATTTCAAATTTCTACTCATTTTTTACTCAAATTTTTACTTATGCTGTCTTATGCCATGTGTGGGTTTTGAGGTGATAAAAAGATTGGCTGGAGAAATACATGCTTTCTATCACAGGTTAATGGCTTGTAGCATTCAAATATAAAACTAAAGGTAATGTAGTTACTTTTGAAAAATAAGCAAAGAGAGTAACTTTTCAACTGGCAATCAACTACTTTAGGGGCTTTGTAACTGCAACTAATTGCCTTTTAAAAGTAGGTTTCCAAGCTTTGTACCAGGTATGTCTGACTCAGTATGCTCAGTTTAGCTTTTTTTAAAAAATGTGAAAACAAGAAAACACATCTATGTGAAAAAGCCTTTCAACAGGGATAAAAGAATATTCATAAGCACAGTGGGCCCTTGTTATCTGCTGGGGTTTGGTTCCAGGACCCCCCATGGATAATAAAATCTGTGGATACTCAAGTCCCAATAAATACAATGGCAGAGCAAAATGGTGCCCCTTACATAAAATGGCAAAATCAAGGTTTGCTATTTGGAATGTATACTTTTAAAAAATATTTTCAAGTTGTGAATGCTTAAATCCATGGATAAAAAAAATCAATGGATAAGGAAAGCTGACTGTATTCTAATCCTGGTTAAAAATAAAGGAGAAATCTGGACAGATCAAAGACATTCAACAAAAATTTAAGGCACAACAAAGTAAAAGCTAAGACATTCATAGAAACATAAATTCATTACTATACTGTTGCTGAGCCAAATATTTGGTTTGTAAGAGAGAGAATGAACTATCCAATAAAAAGGAGGAAAAAAATGGAAAAGAGTGGTATAGACATTTGGGGATATAAGAGGCTTATTGAATCATGCTCCCGGTTATTTCCTTTGTTTATTTTTAAAAAATAGTTTGATCTTTGTAAACAGCAGTTGCCTTGGTGTAAACAGCTAGTGGTCTGTATGTTCCTGCAGTATAGCTAGCTTGGAATGGTACTACACCAGGGCTTGCATCTTTCCAGAAGCATTTTTTGGAGCAGAAACAGACAGCAACACCCACTGGAATCTTTCATATCTGAATATAGTGAGCTAAGGAGAACAGTGAAAACCAGTTTGGTGTCAGTCTACAAGGACTGCCAAACCCTTAATCAAATTGACAACCATGAAATATATTGTGAAATCATTCCAGAATTTCATGTATCTTTCCAAAGACCAACAAATATGGTCCCATATGTCTTCTAGTGCCACCACAAATGGCACGAGAGTCTGAAATTTCTAAGCTATTGAGAAAGTTGTTGATATTATTGTTCATGTACATACATTTTTTCCTTTGCTTGTTTCTTTATTAAATGTTTGGTGTAATTACATAAGTTCTTCAGGACTTTGACAAAAGCCAGAGCTTGGCTTTTAAATTTGTAAAAATCTATGGTTATAATTTCATGGCTGAAAACATAATTAGCTACCATTACAGATAAAATGTTTTTAAACTTAACATTTATTTTCCTAGTTGTTAAAAATAATTAAATCATTCATTTTAAAGGTGATTCATTATAGCAAATGTTTGAATACTAAAAGCCACTAGCCTCACAAAAAACACTTTCTCCTACCATTCAGCTCTTTGCTGCCTCAATGGACAAAGGGAAAGATGAAGCAGAAGTGAAAGCCAGCACTTGAACTTTGTGATACTTGAACCTTTACCACTCAGTGGGGCCACATCTTGGTAACGATAAAAGTAAGTTGGGGCCACATCCTGGTAATGATAAAAGTAACAATGTTCCAAAACAGGCGGGCTGAAAAGTGCAGGTTCCACATGCTTTAGGGGTGAGACATGCAGATGATGCATGCCCCCAGAGCATCTGGCAGCTGTGTGGAGAGCATGCCTGGCCAGGAAAAATTAGCCAGAAAAGGAGTGGCGAAAAGCTGCTCCTTGCCAGCAGCTCATTCAGGGCTGCAGCAGTGGCCAACTTTAGGACCATGACATCCAGTTGCCATGGTCCTATGCTGATCGGGGTCCAACGGGGGATGGAGTGGCTAAAGGCTACTCTAAGCAGCCAGTCTGTTTAACTCCTAAGATAACAGTTGCACCTCAGAAACTATCCCTTGTAATGTTGCATTTTTAATGTAAAGTACACTAGATAGCCTACTTTCGTTACTGGCAAACACAATTAAGGTAAGAAATTGAAAAACGGAGGTACCCAGAATAGAATACAATAGAATAAATCTTTAAAAAAAAACATTAAAAATAATACATAGGTCAATCTGACCATCTGTTTACTGAGCAATATGCGTTAGGTCTGACCTGCGACTTTGCTCATCGTCTAATAAAGTTTAACCACTGCTGCACAGAACCTGGCAACATTGTATGTTACATCAGGATTATTATCTGAGAGCAACAGGAAAGCACAAAATTGCCCTGTTCTACTTGGATATTTATACAATACAGGCAAAATAAGGTTAATGTGGATGTCTCTTTAATACAAACATTGGAATAACACATAAACATTGGAATAAGCAGTTGTGCTCCTTTGTGCATTATTAGCAACACAGGGGTGGGACACTGCCCCTTTACTGCCAGATTGGGGCTGCAGAAATCTTACACCATGGCCACAATCTGCCCTTTGGCAGGTGCAAAAAGCGACTTCTTTGTGTGCCCTCCAAGGGGCACCATAGCTGTGGTGTTGTGGCCGTATGATGTCTCTTCAGCACTGCATCATCTGGATGCAGCGCCAGAGGTGCACCATGATGCCACATGCCATCTGGAGTGGCGCGTGGCATCATGTGCCCTGGAGGTAGAGTCAGGGCATGCATCATCAGGATGCTGCACCCCAACTCTGCCCACAGGCTGGCCTTTCGGGCCGGTCTGTATAGGGCCATAGTTCCCATGGATTTTCCTACAACCAGTGGAATGGAAGGCTCCCACATGTTTAAAACAGAGACCTGATCAATGTTATGGCCATCCATACTCCAGGAATAACTGTTAGGTTGTTTGGCAAATGCCATGATTTTAATTTTCTGATGATTAAATTGTAACTGGTTCTCCTTGAAATACTGTATTGGGCTTTCAGTGCTCTTTTGAGGCTAGTAGGTGTTCTTGAATGTATTGCTTCATCATTTGTATAAAGCAGATCAGGAATATATGTTTCACCTAGTTTTGGGGAATGAAAGTTTGTGTTGTAAAGGTGGCCCATCATGGAGTTAACATAAAGATTAAGCAAGAGTGGAGCCAATATACAGACTTGATTAATGGCTTTCTTAGTGTCAGTGGCATTGATAAGGTAGCCCTGATGGTTACATCTTACTTTGAGTGAAGACTCTTCATACAACATAGGTCTTAAATGGACTAGATGCCAATCAATCAAGGAGGCCGCCAATTTTTTCCACAATTTGGCTTGAGATATATAATCAAATGCTGCTTTTAAAATCTATAAAAGCAGCATAAAGAGAGATTGTAAAGCAGGGAGAATGTTTTTCAATAAGATGGTGAAGTTCTAGGCACTGATCTATAGTGAACTGACCTTCCCTTCCCATCTCATCTGCAAGTTTTTGTTTTGTTTTTGTTCCAGCCAGGCCTAAAATTTCCATTGCAGATGTCCTGAGCAAAGTTTGTATTGTGAAGCTCAATTGGCTTATAATTTTAGCAGGATTATCCTTTGCCCCTCTTTTTATATATAGGATCAATAATTGCAAGTCCCCAATCCTTAGGGGCTTGGCCATAGGTGTCAATGCAGGTAAAGAGTGAGGTACCCAGTTATTTGTACCAAGCACTACACAAATCAAATAAAACATTACAATACAAAAAAAAAAAAACAAGCAAAAAAAATTATTAAAAACTGAAGCACAACTAATTTGGAAGAGCACAGGTACCTAAGGATGTCCTTGCAGGTACTGCATCTTTATTAATCCAGAATGAGACCCAGGAAAGAACAACAGTCAAGATGCAAGGAATGTATGTCTGGATTGTAAAATATCCCATACGTCTGCTCAGGACAAAGAAAATTGTCATGACAACGTAATCCCCTGCAAGGGGAAAAAGAAATTCACAGTCAGTTGTATCATGCAGGTGACCTCTTGTTACATCTTCCTTTATGTTCTCCTTCCAGAATAATGTCTTACTGTGGTTGAAAGTTTTCTACTGCATAAGTGAAATAATCTGCTTTATGGAGGACTGACAGATATGGCAAACCTCTCTGAACAAACTTTGCCAAGAAAATCCCATGACAGGTTCACCTTCTGGTCACCATAAGTCAGAAATTACTTGAAGGAAAACTACAATAATGAATGATAACCTGGAAACTAAATCTAGCAATTGAATGGAAGTACAAAAATAAGTGTTGGTTCAAGCTTTAAACGGAACAACTTGGCTAGTGAAAGCTGATGTCCCTTTCCTCTCATCTACACAATACCATGAAGAGACCCTTTAAAATGTTATGAGAAGCTCAGTCTGTTGAAGAGGTGTGCTATGGGGCAGACTCCATGAGGGGTCTAATTCCACTAGCTCAGTTTAATGTGCCTAAATCCAGAAGCAGTTGCTTAAGAAGGTGCTGCTTTCTGTGTTTTTATGGTTAATGAACCAAACTAAAAAAGGGAACCATTTGGAAAGAGGACGTAACTGTAATTGTAATGATTATGCTTTATTTGTAAAGATCCAGAAATCTTTCTGTTTATTGTTTTCTAATATTTCCTGTTATGAAAATGCAATAAAACAACTATATATGACAAAGGAATTGGAGCATATTTTGTACGTTGTTTTGAAGAAGTGAAGTAAGTGTAATTGCATTTTCTTTATTACAATATCAAACATTTTAGGAATATTTCACCACATGAGTCTATGAGACTATAATGCAATTTGAATAGAAGCTGAGAAATTCCAGGTGTTTCCTTACCAGACTGTGTATGAGAGATATCCGTTGTATTTCGTAAGCCTACAAATGCAAACTGATACAGTCGCCAGTATTTGGGATCTGCCACTTCAACAGAGGATTTCTTCCATTTGTACACAATTTCATTCCTTGGGTATCCATCTAGAAAATAGGAGTACAACATGTGTGCAAAACAACTATTTACACTCTCACAACAGAAGGCTGTATAATTCTGATGTAAAACGTTTTGACATTCTGCAAATGACTGCATGGATACTTTCAGTAGTGCAGCTAGTTACTCTCTCTCTCTCTCTCTCTATATATATATACTTTATTCAATTCAAAAAAAATGAAAAACAATGACAATAGCAAACAAACAAATAAAACAGAAACAAAGCCACTCACAGCAAAATATATACTAAACAAACAGAACCTTAAACACATTTTAAAAAGACTTCCAATTTACCTACTAAAAGCTTATAGCCCAATGTACCATTATTACTCTCTCTAACTTAAACAAACATATCCTCACTACCAAATTATTTCTAAACTCTAAAATTCCTATATATACCATCAGTCAAATACTAAAATACTAAAATTACTACAAATACCATCAGTCAAATTATACGTACATTCATTTGTAAAACAAAACTTAATAACTACACATTTACTCAATTCTTGTAATCAACTATCTTAATTCTCACTTCTCAAACCCTATTCACATTAAATTCCCTTCTGCTCTTTTTGAATATTCTACACATAAATTCCAATGACTATCTCAAATAAATAAATAAATCTCTAGTCTGTCCCTTAACAAATATGTAATTAATCAATTTCATCTACTTCCAATATTATAATATTAGACCCTAAATTTTATAGTCTTTTTGGAGGACCATATGTGTTATTTTGGTTGTGAAGTGCATGGTTTAAACTTCCCTCTTCCATGAATTACAACAGCTTCTAGGATTGTGGAATATTTGAGCAAAATAACCACAAGAAATTGTTTTTCTACCCAGATAAAAACAGAGAATTGATGTGCGTGTGCACCTTATTATTTTAATCTCACTAAAGCATGAAATCATCATAACAAAAAGCAGTAAAATCGCGGTGGGGGGATTGCTTCTGCATCTGTGTTACTAAACCCACATACTTTGGAATAAACATTATTTTGGTGTAGAAAGAATATATTTTTAAACTGAACATAATAAACTAGCCAATGAAACCATATACCTGGCAAGTACTCTAAGCCAGGATGAAAGGATTTCTCCCATTCTGTTCTTTTTTATTTCTCCCCTGGTTTACTTTGTATGGTATTCCAGTTTTCTGAAATCCAGAATGACTGCATTTGCACAATAAATAAGAGCATGCACAGTCACCAAACCCTTCCATTTCTTCCAAATTTGTTTGTAACCGATTTGCTTCTCCTAAATCACTGCTATACATTAATAAAACACTGCCAAAAAGCCATTGTGATGGGATGGGATGATGTTTGTATTGATATGTTTTCTGTGTGGTGTCTTACTTGCAGTCCTGCATATTAGTAAAACAACACAGAAGATATATGATCACAGAATCCAATGCAGAAGTTTACTTTTTCTTTTTCATACTTATACTAAACAACATATACATATGCATTAGTAAACCAGTATATCAGAATATGTGAAAGGACAAATTCTGAACGAACTTTTAGTGAAACTACTGAAGTAAAGATGAAGCAATAAATAAACTATACAGTGGTTATATTTCACCCCCTATTAAGTTTAACATTTAGAAATAAATTGTACTCAATGTTTTTTTTCTACCCATTACAGTTTTATGTCCTTTTGAGCAAATTAAATTTATATGCTTATTAGTGTTTATAATACTGAAAGCTACGCAAGCTAGACAGTAAATTAGGAGGAGTAGCTAATACTCCAGAAGACAGGATCAAAATTCAAAATGATTTGAATAGACTAGAAAGCTGGGCCAAGGCTAACAAAATGAAATTTAATGCAGAAAATTGTAAGGTACTGCACTTAGGGAGGAAAAATGAAATGCACAGATATAGGATGGGGGACATGTGGCTGAATGAAAGTACGTGTGAAAGGGATCTATGAGTCCAAGTAGACCATAAGTTGAACATGAGTCAAAAGTGTGATGTGGCAGCTAAAAAGGCCAATGCTATTTTAGGCTGCATCAATAGAAGTATAGTGTCTAGATCAAGGGAAGTAATAGTGCCACTCTATTCTGCTTTGGTCAGGCCCCACCTGGAATACTGTGTCCAGTTCTGGGCACCACAATTCAAAAAGGATGTGGAGAAACTGGAGCATGTCCAAAGGAAGGGTCTGGAAACCATGCCCTATGAGGACTGCTTTAGGGAACTGGGGATGTTTAGCCTGGAGAAGAGAAGGTTAAGAGATGATAAGATATCCCTGTTTAAATATTTGAAGGGATGTCATATTGAGGAGGGAGCAAGCTTGTTTTCTGCTGCTTCAGAGACTAGGAGGCGGAACAATGGATGCAAATTGCAGGAAAAGAGATTCCACCTCAACATTAAGAGGAACTTCCTAACAGTAATGGGTGTTCGACAGTGGAACACACTCCCTCAGAGTGTAGTGGAGTCTCCTTCCTTAGAGGTCTTTAAGCAGAGGCTGGATGGCCATCTGTCAGGGATGCTTTGATTTGGAGTTCCTGCATAGCAGGGGATTGGACTGGGTGGCCCTTGTGGTCTCTTCCAACTCTATGATTCTATGATTCTATAATTTTTTTAATAAATGTAGGCCTGCTGAGAATAATTTTGATTATTTATTTAGGATAAGTTATTCTATTAACAATGATCTTGGTACTGATGTATATGGATGGATCTCACAACACATTCAACAGAATTATTACTGATGTAATTCTGGATAATTTATTACTGATTGACAGGTTGTTTTAGTAGCTTATCCTTCCTTGACACAGCTCAAAATAGCAAGTATATATTTTAGCCTGTTTCACAAGCTATGGCAAAACAGAATATTTGCATTAAAGTAGATTTATGTGGGAATGTCATGGCTAGTTCCTTAGCAAGTGGGCCAGATCGCACTTTTATAGGGCCAGAAACTGTATGAGCTCTACATTCTGCTGGATTTTGAAACTGCAGTACACTCCCTGACTTGATAACAGTACATGTGAAAGGGATCTAGGAGTCCTAGTAGACCACAAGTTGAACATGAGTTCACAGTGTGATGTGGCAACTAAAAATGCCAATGTAATTTTAGGCTGCATCTGTATAAGTATTGTATCTAGATCAAGGTAAGTAGTACTACCACTCCATTCTGCTTTGGTCAGGCCTAACCTGGAATACTGTGTCCAGTTCTGGGCACCACAACAAGTCCAAAGGAAGGCAACTAAGATGGTGAAGGGTCTGGAAACCATGCCCTATGAGGACTGCCTTAGGGAACTGGGGATGTTTAGCCTGGAGAAGAGAAGGTTAAGAGATGATAAGATATCCCTGTTTAAATATTTGAAGGGATGTCATATTGAGGAGGGAGCAACCTTAAACAAGTTGAAACATGTTTTCTGCACCTCCAGAGAATAGGACCCAGAGCAATGAATTCAAATTATAGAAAAATATATTCCACCTCAACATTAGGAAGAACTTCCTCCCAGTAAGAGCTGTTTGACAGTGGAACATGCTCTCTTGGAGTGTGGTGGGGTCTCCTTCTTTGGAGGTTTATAAACAGAAGCTGGATGGCCATCTGTCAGAAGTGCTTTGACGGTGTATTCCTGCATTGCAAGAGAGTGGACTGGATGACGCTTGTAGTCTGTTCCAACTCTATGATTCTATTATTCATTTGTAGTGGTGCTGCCGCAGAGATGGGTCTGTACTTTCCTCTGACTGCAGAGTACAGACTGTCAGGGTGATGCAGAGATTAAGGCTCCTGATTCCTCTTATCAAAGTCCTAGTTTCAGATCCTGAGACCTGCAGTGTCAGATCTATACAGATGTTAAGTAGCTTCAGTTTCATGACTTTTCTGCAAACAAAAGCAAAAACACCAACTGTAGGAATCCTCTGCTGAGGATTCTCTTTTATGCATTCTAGCACCACCACAACCAAGATCACCCCCAAGATTTAATTTCTAGAGATTACTGGGAATAGGATGTTATTGCTGAATCCATTTAACACTACAATCATAGCCTTATTGTTAACTGCCCTTGAGTCAATCTTTACTCATGGCGACCCTATGGATGAGACATCTCTAAGACCCTCTGTTCTCCACTGCTCTTCTCAATTCCTGCAACTCCATACTTGTGACCTCCTTAATAGAGTCCATTTATCAAGCATGTGGCCTTCCTCTCATCCTACTTCCCTCCATCTTTCCCACCATTATTGTCTTTTCCAATGACTCCTTCCTTCCCATGATGTGTCCAAACTACGACAGCCTCAGTTTGGTCATCTTGGCTTCCAGGGAGGTTTCTGGCTTGATCTGCTCTAGGACCCATTTGTTTGTCCTTTTGGCTGTCCATGGGAGTCCTCACCACTCTTCTTTAGCACCACATCTCAAATGAATTGATTTTCTTCCTATTTCACATCCACACATAGTAACAGGGAACACAATGGCTTGTATGATTCTAACTTTTGTGCTCAGTTGTATAGCTTTGCATTTTCTAGTTGTTTCATAGCCATCCTCCCCATTCTTAATCTTCTTTTGATGTCCTGACTGCAGTCCCCATTTCTATCAATGTTTGATCCCAGGTGTGGTAATTCATTTACGCTTTCTATTTCTTCATTTTCTAAGTTGAACTTGTGAAGGTCTTCGGTGTATGTACTCCTGGTAAACTAGGCTGGGGAATGTTTGGGCCCCAAAATCCCATAATTCCTCACCACTGGCCTTACTGGCTAGTGCTTCTGCGAGCTGAGGTCCAAAGCATCAGGTGGGCCATTGGTTCCCTAATCCTACTTTATCCTGTCTGCCTTCTGGACCTGGCTAGAGACTGAAATGCCCACTCCCAGGATTAGTTCTATCCTAACTCTGTGAACACCATGACATCCATCCATCACTGTCCATCTGTCTTATTGCTTCAAGAACTCTCTTTGATAGACTTTCATGGATCATGGGGAATATATATAAACCCCTACAATATAGAGCTATATGACAGGTTTGAGACTTTGAAGACTGCGGTGATTGGCAATGTCACTTTTCTCACTGAGAAACTACTTCATCTAAATGGAGAAAAGTGATATGAGGCACCAAAGAGGTAAAGCCTTTTTCAGCTGAAAAGCAGAACCACTCTGGAGCATCTCGATCAACAGGGTTACTTGAAATGAAAGAAATATATAAACTCTTTTACCACCTACAGCTTGAAAACTCCAGTGGGCAGGAATGCTCATCCATAGGAAAGTTGTGAAGCTGAAGATAACATTCAGCATTAATCGTCAACCTGCACAGAAGAGGAAAATGGGTTATGAAAGAAGTTTCAAGACAATGAACCAAAATTAGTCCTTTTAAATAAGACAACAGCATTATTTTCCTGCCACAGGAGGTATCCTAAGGACTGCTGCAAATGGCTTTTATATCTATCTGGTTTCAAAAATGGTTTCTCATGCATGTGTCATGCAGAAAGGCTGCTTACAGTGTTGTGGAAACTGCAGGCGTAACACATCATTAATGTATGGGATTCACTGTTCCAATAGTTTTGTAGCTTTCAATGGTAATCACAAACCCATGCTATCAGCCATGATGAGCCTCCATAGCCTGGATTTTTTTTAAAAAAACAAAAACAAATCTGGACCCCAGTTTTTAGATTTCTCCAGCTGACTTGGCTACTGACCAGGGGTAATGGTGGCAGCCAATAGGGACAATGCTAGGAGGCATAGGGGCTGCTAGTTCTTTCCTTCTTTCCTCTTTGCTTATAGTGTTGTACATCGGAAGGTGGGGATGAGAGTAACAAATATTCTAGGTAGGTGATATTCTGCCATGGTAACTAAACAGATAGCCAATAGAGCCACAGTCACTTGGAGAATGTTCTCAACAGGGGGAAAAACAACAACCAGAAAATTAGGCAAACTTCATTAAGCTCTACCACAAACAGCTGTCTACAAAAATGAAGCAGCTAAGGCCTGCCTGCTAGGGAAAATATAACAGACTGCAGTCAGATGCAGAGAAATTAGCTTTGGACTCTGTAAGTGAATGGCATTTGGGAATGCTGGCTTCCTCTTACTATGGCCTCTTAAATATATATCCTGCCCGAGAAGGAAATGTGTTACCACAAAAGAGGGCTGGGATTTACATAAAGTTTCTGTATGTTAATTACAGCTATATGGCGGGTGCATATTTAGAAATGGTATCTATTAGGGACTCAAGGCAGTGAGTGACAAATATAAAACAATATAATTTAAAAACAGTACAACATTAAAAATATGAATATAATTTTTAAATAAATAAATAAATAATTTTAAGAGTTAAAACAGTTATAAATTAAAATGTAACATGTTAAAATACAAACTTAAAATGTATATTGAACAATATTTAAAACCCAGCCCTTATCTGCTTAAAAGGCCTGACTGCACAAAAATGTCTTTATCTGGCACCAGAAGAATAATAGGGATGGTGCAGTCCTGGCCTCTCTAGGGAGGGAGTTCCAAAGCTTGGGAGAAATCACTGAGAAGGCCCTCTCTCTTGTTCCCACCAAATAATAATAATAATTATTATTATTTTTATTATTATTATTATTATTTCTATTTCCCGCCTCTCCATTGGATCGAGGCAGGATTCCAACAATCAATAAAATACAATAGTACACAATCAAATATTATAATCATTATCCTAAAACCGTCACAGCATTAATAACAATACTAACAATAAAAATAAACAACAATAAAACATCCTTCAATGTAGTCACTTGGTGTCATTCTTCCAGAATTTTTCTCTCAGCAGTCGGTAATCTATTATAACATGTCAGGTGAGTAAGCTCGCTGGAAGAAATCCATCTTAAGTGCCTTCGTAAAAGCATCTAAGGAGGTAATAAGATGGATCTCTTCCGGCAAGTCATTCCATAACTTCGGGGCTGTGGCAGAAAAAGCCCAATGGGAAGTTTTTACCTGTTTAGTGTTTTTAAATTCTAACAGGTTCTTCTCTGACATCCTAAGTGTGTGGGGCGGACTGTATAGGGAGAGGCGTTCCTTCAAGTAACTCGGGCCCAAGCCATATAGGGCTTTAAAGGCAATAACCAACACTTTGTATTGCGCCCGGAAGCTAATCGGCAGCCAGTGTAAATATTTTAGTATCTGAGTGATATGCTTCGTCCTGGATGTCCCTGTAAGTAACCTGGCTGCCGCGTTCTGAACCAATTGAAGCTTCCAAACTTGGTACAAAGGTAGCCCCCTGAGAGGATGGTGGGACAGAAAGAAGGGCCTCTCCAGACGATCTCAAGACTCTAGTGGGCTCATACAGGGAGATACGGTCCTTCAAATAAACTGGACACAAGCCATAGATCTATAATATTCATAGAAGTACAATATACCTCACTCTGACAGGAAAGACAAGAACAAGGCAACATATACCCTTACTCAGTCTGCTTCATACTATCTGCCAATCATGAGCACAAATGTACAGTGGACTGTTCCCATCTATTGGGGGGTGGGGGTGGTTGGTTCCAGGGGGGCAGGAGATGAGAAAAATTGTGGATGGATGTTATTCAATACCCATATTATTCAATTGGTAGTGACATGCAGCTGTTCACATCAGTGTGTCCATGTGCATGCATCACCACTGAATAATATGGGGCATGATAAACCACAGAATCTCCAGTCTATGGATCATTAGCCTGCTGACATGGCAGATCCACTGCAGTCTGTCTTTCATACTTGGAAGTGTGCAAACTAGAGGATAATTTCAAGACCCTGTTCTTGCTTCTCATGCTTCTTTTTTTGTTCATTCAGGCACCAAATTGACAACCCTTGAAATGATGCCTTCAATTAGAAAACTGTCCATTGTAAAATAGAATGCCTAACTCTCCCTAGAGATCTAATGTGGGATAATGAACCTAAGCCTTATGAAATCTTTTCCTATATCTGCTCCAAAGCACAACCTGTATATTTTTAAATCATTCAAATCATTGTAAGTTTCATTTCTACAGACAAGGATAAATACTTTTATCATTTTTTCCTCCTCACAGTACAGTTGTCAAAGACTATTTGCAGTTCAGGACCTCTGGGTAAAAACAAAAATATATTAGTGGGTTGTTTCAGTTTTTTAAAACGAAAACAGTATTTTCTCAACAGAAAATAATATTCCTGTGCAGAAAATACTGTTTTCTATGCAAAAAAATAACATTTTTTGTGTGAGGGGAGCCACATTCATCCCCACCCCACAAGAATAAGCCCTGAATTGCAAAGTCTCTCATCTGTCTAGGAATCTCCTTTTTAGATGTTCCCATCACTCAGGAAAGCTGCCTTTCGATCATTTTTCAAATATTTTCTAATATTCTTTCCCTCTCTAAAAAAAAACCCCAACCCTAAAACAAGCATTTTTGACATTTCTTATTATTAGAAAATAACAAGTTTCCACCAGTCTCCTTCTAAAAGAAATCAAAATTAGGAAAGGGCTGTAGTCTTGGAGCTTCCTTTTCATCATAGAGAAATGGTGAGGTATGCTAGCAGCACTGGACTGGCAACTACTGGAAAGACTACACAGTTTTTTTTGTCTGATGAAACAGAGATCTTATGTTCTTAAACATTATGTTCCCCTTCCATGTTTTGATATATTTCAGAACTCAGTTGTCAATACGTTGCCTTTGCACTTTTTTTTGCTTTGCCTCTAAGAAATTATAGCTGTTTGCTCAACTGGCAAAGCCAGAAATGAAGTAAAATCTCTCAGAAGACATTTCTCTCCCCCCTCCCCAAAATGTTTGATGCTGTTCTTCTTTTCATCCAGCACTATCTGCCAACTGAGAACAAATTTCCTTTATCTGATTTAATGACCTCTGTATATACTACACTGTGGATATTTTTTTTTAAAAAATGAAGCTTCCGAAAGAATCTGTGTTGTCTGTGCCATGATTCATATTTCTTAGTAAATCTGGCTGCACATACATGGTATTATTTATAAAATATTAATGGCCTGAAAGAAGAGGAACAATATTTTATTCTAAGTTATAAATGTTACACAGCTTCATGTTTTACTCACCATAGGTGACTAGGTGAGTAGTTTGTCTTAACACATAGCAATCATAGTAATTTTAATAGTCAGAAGCCTTTCCTTCTTTTCCATAAGGGCCTCTGGCATATGAAAGCTGGCATGTAGTAAGCCAGAACTGTGGAATATTTCACTCTCCATTTTTGATTACATGTATAATACTCATACCATCAGCCATGCAGCCTAGGGCTTCTGAAAACTGAAGTCCAAAACATGGAGGGCCAATGGTTCCTGAACCCAAAAGCAAATAGTACAAAAACCATTGAAAAGCAGCCTTACTGTCTGAGGTAGGTCTCTATCGACCCACATGCACACATACGCACACACTTACACACACATGTACACAAATACAGGCACACAAATACACAATTTTTTTTAACTTTAGAAGGAGGCATACGGTATAGTGGAGCAAAGATATGCATCACCCAATAGCTTCTTGTAAGTATTCTTCAGGAAAGTTCAAATTAGCCAAAACAATACTAAGACAGCTAAGAAACAGCTGCCGCCATTATCTACTATCTTATACATACAAATGGCCAGAGCTAATTCATACATACAAAGTATGAATACCAAATAGCAAACCTTGATTTTTCATTTTATATATGGGACACCATTTTGTCATGCCATTATATTGAATGGGACTTGAGCATCCGTGGATTTTATTATACACGGAGGGTCCTGGAACCAAACTCCAGTGGATAACAAGGGCCCACTGTACTTTGGAAATGTGGCTTAGATTTACAGTTGGCCCTCCTTATCCATGGATTCTTTTAATCTATGGATTTGAGCATACATGTCATGAAAATATTCCCCAAAATTATAAATTTCAAATAGCACACTTGATTTTCCATTTTATATATGGGACACCATTTTGTTGTGCCATTATATTTAATGGGACTTGAGCATCAATGGATTTTGTTATCCACGGAAGGTCCTGGAACCAAACCCCAGCGGATAACAAGGGCCCACTGTACGCTTATTGCCCTCAAAAGTAACTAGTTAATTCGAAGGAGTGAAAATGTTCAAATATATGGGCTACTATTATACAGTTGATTAATTGCATTTTATTAAACAAGTAACTTACTAATAATAGAGCTGCTTCAATCTACAAAGATAGAATCTAATATAGTTCTAAACAAAATCTGTCAACATATATGGAAAATGAAACACTGGTTCATAGATTGAAAATAGTCAATATACATTCCAGTTCCCAAGGAATACAGTAACCATAGAACAATTGCATTAATTTCTCATGCAAGTGAAGTGATGCTCAAAATTCTACACTAAAAACTTTTACCATATATGCAACAAGAAATGCAAAATGTCCAAGCTGAGTTCAGGAAAGGAAGAAGCACTAGGGATCATATGGCAAACATACATTTGCTAATAGAGTGCTCCAAAGAATTTCAAAAGAAAATCAGCCTGTGATTTATAGATTATAGAAAATCATTTGATTGTGTAGATCATGAAATCTATGGGTCACTCTTAAAGAAACAGGTGTCTCAGTATTTGATTGTCCTGATGCATAACCTGTATGCATGACAAAATATGGAGAATTACAATAGCAATAGCAAGTACATTTCTATACAGCCTATCAGTGCACTTAAGCACTCCCTAAGCGGTTTACAATGTGTAAGTTAATTGCCCCCATCAAGTGGGTACTCATTTTAGGGACCTCAGAAGGATGACAGAAAGTTTGTTTTGATTTGTAGTTGCTAACTTATCTTTATGTAAACACTATCTAGATGTATACATTTTTCCTAGCATATCTTGACCCTCCAAATACCTGATATTGTATAAGTCTGTAGATTGCTCCTTACAAGGGGGTATCGTAAAGTAATAATTAATCACCCAGAAGTTATTATGGCATATTGATGAAATTTTATCAGTGTCCTCATTGGTCCCTAAGTGCACGTTGCTGAGAAAATCAACTCATTGCATCCTTTATTTTTGTGACTGGCTCTGCCAGAAGTGACTAAAGTGTAAAATCCTTGTCAGGTGCAATCTGCAGACTTCTACCATATCAGGTATTTGGAGGGTCAAGATACTCTGGGAAAATGTATAAATCTAGATAGTGACTACATAAAGGTAAGTTAACAACTACAAATCAAAACAAACTATCTGTCAATTTTTTTAAAGGTGATTGTCCATGTCATCATATTTCCCATTTCTATGTATGGTTGCAAAAGCTGTACAGTGAAGAATGCTGATAGGAAGACGATCAACTCATTTGAGATGTGATGCTGGAGAAGAGTTCTACCGATACATTGGGCTGCTTACAAGACCAATAAATAGGTCCTAGAGCAAATCAAGCCTGAACACTTCCTAGAAGCCAAGATTACTAAAATGAGACTTGGCCATATAATGAGAAAACGTGATGTGCTAGAGAAGACAATAATGCTTAGTAAAGAAGAAGTAGTAGGAAAAGAGGAAGACCATATTCCAGATAAATACACTCAATCAAGGAAGCCACAACCCTGAGTCTGTAAAAGCTGAGCAGGGCTGTTGTTGATAAGATGACTTGGAAGTTTCTTATTTATGGGATCTCCACTACCTGACGTCAACTTGACAGCAGTTAGTAACAGCAACAAAATGTTTTATATCAGTCATGACTGAAAGCTAGTTTAGCTACTCTTAAACCAATTTTTCGAAATAAAAACATAGTTGGGAATCCAAAAATGGCAATAAATGTCTCAAGAAAGCTAAATATCCCCCATGAACCCCCAGAAATGTTTCAGTGGTAATTAATTAATGTTACTCCTTGTACATGAATAAATGCTATCACCACTAATTATTATGTTACCCTTTAAAGAAACAATATTGATAACAGTGCTGATCATTGGTGGCTCATGACTTTCATGCCAATGGAATAGTGGACTTTAAAGGAGCTGTCCAATGTGCTGAAACCAAGGCAGATACAATTCAATGTATTGGACAGCTCCTTTAAAGTTCATGACAGCACTCACATGGGTCCTATCAGCAACCACCATTTCTCACTCGTCTGGGAATAAAGAAGCTAGGCACCAAAGACTGGGAGGTGGGCAAGTGGGCATGCAATGAGTATGTGAAGACAAGGCAAGCTGAAAAATAAAGAGTATATATCAGAGGCAGTGGGTGCCTTATGAAACTGCAAAGCCCCATTCTCTCGCATCAGTGTTGTGGCAACACTGCACCAGAACTTATTCCCCCTCAGTCTCTTTTCTGCTAGAGGAACAAATGCTGCTTCTCCCAGAAACCTCCAAAAGTGTAGAATTATTATGGGACCTAATTTATTATAACATATTATTTCCAAGTTCTGAAATGTACACATTTTAAACGCCTGCTTGTATATTTTTCTTCCATTACAATTTGTTTAGTCTAAGGTGAACAAATGGGAGGAGGGCACATTTCCACCTGTGTCAACCAAATGATTATTCCCAGAAGTAATAGGAGTTGGTTGTTTAAAAAGTGGAGTTTTGCCACTGAGAGGAATGAGGTGCAAAGGGATACAAACTATCATGATTTAATAAATAATAATAATAAAAGTTTATTTATAGCCCGCTCCTCTAATAAAATACTTGGAGCAGGGTACAGCAAGATAAAAAGATACAGAGTAAAAACAACGATCACATCCCACCCCAACCACCCCCCTTATAACTGAATTAAATCTAGACAGTTTAAAATTAACACAGTTAAAATTGGTTGGCAGTTATTGGTCAGAAGTTATTAAAACAAAGTGCATTTTGTGGTGTTTGGGATGGTTCTCTTTTTTTGGGGGGGGGGGGGTTCTGTCAACTTTTCTGATGGCTGAATGCTTAGTATTTGAAGACCTGGCCACTAAGAGATTTGCCTCCAAGCCAGTGGACACTGGACCAGGCAACAGAAGCCTCATTATTTTCAATAGCCTGGAAGTTCTGGATTATTATTCACATGCAGAATGTATAGCATGGAAGTGTAAGAAAAGGAAATATTTACCCATTATCTAGTAAAAATCTCAAGCATCAGATTGCATGCTCTGAGATTGTGGAAGATATTCAGCAACTATGCTTATTTCTCCCCAACACATATTGTACCTAAGTTCACTCCTTTACTGATAAAGCATGAACACAATAGTAGATTTTAAAGTCTGGCAGCACAGAATAGAAAGAGCAAATTATCAGCCAGACAACAAAGATACAGGTTGAGAGATGCCAGCTCAGTCTCCCATGGAAACAGCGCCATATAGAAAGCGAGGGCACTAGAGACTGTTGGGGAGCCAAATAGCCTCAAGTGTTGTCAGATCCTGTTATTGCTACTTCAATCATTATCATCTAAGCATTGCTTTGTTTTCTGCAAAGTTCTCACCTTGGGCAAATCCAGTCACTTCTCTGTTCAATGTACACAAATATGCAGTTGAAAACTACTGGGTCCATGCTCAACTTTAAAAACTTCCTTTACACTGACAATAAAGCTGCATTAAACCTGCATTCTCTAAGTGCAGCTATACCATTTGCTGGGAGCAGAGGGAAGGGTATTCTCTAAGCTCTGTGGAATGGTTGCCTTTGGTTCATCTTCTTCCTCATCTGTCATGGAGAAGTAGCCATTCCATCTAACACCCTGAACTATTTCTACCCCACATGGTTATTTCCAAAAGTATAACAGTTGCTTGGCTTTTCTCCTTTCTTCTTCCCTTATCATCCCTTTTTCCTTTTGTGTCATACCTTTTAGACAGCAACACTGAGAGCATAATCTGCCTTGTTTGTTTGTTTTTTATTGCTATGTAAGCCATTGTGGAAGCTCTTTTTTTACTGCATATGGGTAAAAGGGATGCTTTAAAAAAAAAGAAGTATTATTCTGTAGAGCAGTACTGAAGAACCGTAAGTCCACACGCCTTCTTATGAATTCCCATTACAACTTTTCTATCTTTTCGTCTACTACTGATGTTTTGGAAGTGACATCTTTTCTTTTTTTACAGCATGTAGACAAAACAATACTATAAACACAAAAGGAAGGTACCGGAGGGTTTGAGGTAACTCTGTTTTAAGATATATTTAAAAAATTTTGCCCCCCCCCCCCCCCCAAAAAAAGAACCTCATTTCCTAGGGAGGCTCAGTCAGAGAACTGAAAATTACTTCTGGAGGATTGAGATTCCGAAGATAGAAGAATGGGTAATCTCTTTGAGAGAGGCCAAAAGACTGGATATACTAGCCGCTGTGTTAAATGAAAAACAGGTAGAAGAATATAATAATAATAAAAAATAATAAACAATTTATTTGTATCCCGCCCAATCAATGAGGAATCCAGGTGGCTAACAACAGTGGAGTACAGCAAAAAATACAATAAAAAACAAATTAATCCCCTCCCAGCCCCCCAGTCAGACAAAACAATGAACAATATCAATACAGTGGCAATCAAAGAAAACATATGAAGAGGAGTGGAAATGTTTAGATTATCTGAACTAGGAGTGTGACATGTGGTTATACTTGATCTATCTTGATATATTTTAATTGATAGCCAGGTATTCTGGTACTAGATTGGTTTATTAAAATTTACCTTCTTTTGATACTAATGACATCTGTATTTAAGATATAAGTTGAAATACCTCTCTGTAAAATTTATGTTTATGGGTTTAAATTTACAGAAGTCAAATAGTGGGAAAGGTGTCAGAGAAAATTAGAAGATACTAATGGAAATCTTTTTTGTGGAACGTTAAGTTATGAAAGCTGGACTATTTACCTTACTAGGGAAGTCCATAGATACTACATTTTGTTGTCTTTATACAATCATTTTTTATATTATGTTTTATTGATGATGTGCTTGTTATATGTTGTATGTTAATTGTCGTAATTCTCTTATGTTATTTTGCGAACTGTGTAATAAAATTAAATAAAAAATTAAAAAGAGAACTACTTTTGGTTTTGTTGTTGCTGTGTGCCTTCAAGTTGCTTCTGACCTATGGTGGCCCTAAGGCAACCCTATCACGGTGTTTTCTTGGCAAGATTTGGTCAGATGGATTTTTTGCCTTTGTGTTCCTCTGAGGCTGAGAGTGTGTGACTTGCCCAAGGTCACCCAATGAATTTTCATGGCTGAGTGGGTATTTGAACCCTGGTCTCCAGAGTCATAGTCCAATGATCAAACCACACTGGCTCTCTAAAGTTCCCCAAATCCCCAGACCACATGAATACCAGCCAATGATGGCCACCTAAATGATTCTGAGAACTGTACTACAGGTATAAAAAAGTAACAACTTTTCCAAGTTCTCATCAATCTTCAGAGAAGGGTGAGCATTCCCAAATGGGAATGAAGAAAGTGAGGGAAAAGGAATTCCTCATTTGTCACCTAGCTGGTAGCCAGATAACAGAGTATCTGGAATCTCAAATAGCAGCAGCCTTATGCTACAGCATTTTCTTTTAAGTCCAGCTTGCAATTTTTGTTTGTCTTGCTTTATTTCCTGCCCCTTCTCTCTGTGTGTTGATTGTGTGAGCCTTGCAATGAGATTTTTTTTAGAAAGATGAAAGCAGCTAGAAGAGCAAGGAGCAGTGTAATTTCCCTCCTTGGAGATGCTCTTCAAAGCTTCTTGTAGCCAAGGCCATGTTTATAGATGAAAGAGAAGAGTGTCATGTATGAGAAAGAAAACATCCATACCTCTGTGGATCATACTGTAGATATATACCTACAGATGTATGTGTGAAGTATGGTCAGGTATGCTCTTCAATATAGGACATTGGTCAATAAACATTGATAGTGTGATCATCAAATTCAGTGTGTATAAAGTCTTGGATCAAGAAGACCAAAGGTGAAATCCCTGCCCAGCCATAAAGTTGATTGGGTAACTGTGAGACAGTCACTATCCCTCAAGCAAGACTTCCATCACTGTGATCGGTGTGAGAGGAAAGGAAATAATAATCCCTATATATACTACTGTGAGCTTCCAAGAGGAACAGAAGAATACAAATGCAAGTGAGAATTTTTATTATGGATCTATGGTAAGCTTTGCATATGGGGCATCAGACTGTGATAAAATAATATTATTATTCTTTTACATAGCTGCTATATAATGCTGCTGGAAGATAAAAATGAAAAGCTTTCTTTTAAACATTGAATAAAATGGCTGCAAAGGGATATAACAATGAAGAGAGAAATGGTCATTCATATTTCAAGGAGCTCAACTAGTGAGTGGGAAAATGGAGAGAATTAATTAGCTTTGTATTTTTATATGAAACTTTCCTAATTTGCATTTTCTGAACCCATACATGAACATAAACATAACAGGAGCTAATTGCATGCATTTTTTTGAAGCTGGAAACTCCCTGACTTTAAAAAAGTGCTGGCTGAGTGAGGCTTCAACCTGGGATGCATCCAGGTGGAGGCACTGCATCTAGATCACTGGAGATTTAGGTATGGTAACATTTGGGGGCATCCTGGATCCTGATTTGAAGTCGGAAGAGGTAAACCGGCTTATTTGTGCATGCGATAAATTTGGTTAACTTACTCTAGACATACTCCCCCAAATTTCCCATGCAGTTTTCAATTTTAACAAATGTACACAGAATGTATATATTACCAAACAATATATCATTAAATCAAGGGAAAATGCAAAAAAAAAAAAAAAAAAAAAAAAAAAAACGTGTAAAGAGAAATGAATATGAAAATGTATCTGAATTGTTATGCAGATTTTTTGAAAAAAATATTCTGTTAACTCTCATGGAATTAGGGTGTTGGAGTAAAGCAAATAATTCTTCCACATGTAGTGCTTATTTTGACAATCGTCTCAGAAAATGTAATATATGAATCACCCCAAAGATTAAAATTTTCCATATAAACCTTTTCTTAGAAGCATGTCTTATTGAACTGAATAAGACACTATAGTGTGTATGCACCTTCATACACACAGGTTGCTGTCAATTCTAAGATGATCCCATGAATTTCACAGCGTTTTCATTGACAAGGAATACTCAGAGGCGTTTTGCCAGTTCTTTCCTCTGAAATATAACATACAGCATCTGGTACTCATTGGCAGTCCCCCATCCCAGTACTAAGAGCATACCTAGCTTCCAAGATCAGATGCGATCTGGTGCCTTTAGGGTATTTAGGCCACTAATACACTAATACTCTATATGAATGCACATAGCACCTGACTCTTCACTTCTGTACAACAGATGTGTTTCCTGCTGTCATTATGTCAGAATTCTAGAAGCATATTTTGCTCAACAATGCTATGCAGAGGAAAGAAACCTCTTGGTGATCTATACTTGTGTAATAGGAGATTATGCTGGCACAAGTTCTTTTGTGATGCTGTGTAAATGAAGTTACCAGTACCTCTTTGTGTAACTACTTTCCCCAGGCTGCAGAATGGTTTCTTAACAATTGCTGAGCAATGGTGGAAGTTTCTTCCCATCTGATTCAAATGGCGACTGACTGGGTGGGAGTGCAGCAAAAGAGAGATCCCTCATGCCATCAGCCAGTTGACAGCCATTACCCTCACATGCTTCCTGGACTTCCTGCTAAAAGTTCTATCAGAATGTTATGCCCCGACACTGACAAATAAGACCACGGCCTTCAGTTTCAGTTCTATGATCACCTAGCTGAAGGAATTTCAACTGAAGAAAGTGAGACTTGCTTGTCAATAAATATGCATAGGATCAGACTCCAAATACTATAATTTGATCTTTGAAAAGCTGATGTGAATGTGAATGTTAAAATGTTAATGGGGGGGGGGTGGAGACAGACAATATAAAATAAAATATGTCTCTTCTTTTAGCAAACACCTCTACCTTAAGGTATATAATACACGTCCATCACTCCAAATGCGAAGCAAGCGGTTTGGAGTTGTGATCCAGTGGGCATCAGATTTCCTTGAGTTTCGGAAGAAAGTGTCTGGAATCCATATTTTTCCAACCATATTGCTATTCAACATAAGTACTTTCATGGTGCTATTAAATTTTAAGCGACTATCATACCAAGTCTGTGCAAAAATGATATCTATAGTGTACTCCTAAAAGAGAGAGAAGAGAAGAGAAGAGAGAGAATAATAACAGCATAAAATACTGCATGAAACACTGAACATTGTATAGAAAACAGCACTGTAATCCATGTCAGGAATCAGAACTTATTGTCGAAATGGTGTGCCATAGTCATAAGAATGACTATGGGGTGAAACAAATCACTCCGAAGGGGCGGCTTGAAGCCGCCCATGGGAAAGCCAGATCAGGGCTGCAGCAACCGCATGCCATGGCCACAATCCAAAAAGAAGCAGCAAATAGCCCCTCATTTTTGTGTGTCTAGAATACAAACAGGGGATGGGGAAAAAGAGAGTAGGGGGGTGGGAGAGAGAAACAAGTCAACTGATGGTCAAATAAAATCAAATAAAAATGTGTTCCACTTTACAGGTTGGTTTCTAAGTGAGGATAGCTTGGAGGACACAACTATATTGCTCCACATTTGGAAGATTGCATGCTGTTTCAACAAATCTTATTTATTTGACTCCAGTGTGGTTCTTAACCTGAACTCTACTGTTCTAAGAACCAGTGCAGTAGAACAGCCCATGCAGCTCATTCCTATTCGAAGTGAGGGATCATCCTAAAGAGAAATGAACTGGGTTCTGGTCCTCTAGTTCAATATGGAGCCCTGTTTGATCTAGATTGGTCTCGCTCCACTGACTTCCCTTGGCGGGGGGGAGGGGGGAGCTATAACTTTTTTTTTTTTACACAAGCTCATGAAATAGGGAGACACAGTAGACCCTAAAAGGAATTTAATCCAGCCAGATTTTAGACAGGAAAATCTACCACCCAATAGATAACTCCCCCCCCCCCAGCAACTGCAAAATTTTGTTTCAGTAGATGGAAAGAATGTTGACTGCTCAAACTTGACAATTCATGCTGCTTTTGTTCTGGCATTATCCTGTTACAGCATCTTGTTAGAGTTTAGCTTACGGTAGATAATATATTATAATCATAAAAAAATTCAGTGAAGAGAAAATTGCTCACAAAACTGTGCATGCATTTGAAAAATGCACATGGAAATGTGGGTATTTGAAAAATGTGTACATATAATATGGAATGGGAATAATGTGTAAATAAAATGCCCATTGCAGAAAAATGCATACAAAAATGCTATTATTATTATTATTATTATTTAAATATGTTCAAAAAACATACATGAATTCCCATGGCTCCTGATGAGGGGTCTTGCAGTGTAACACTGAAATGAAATGAATGCTCCCGTGATTCTAGGACATGCAAGCAAAATGGAACTGGCAGGTTTTCATGTTGCTCCTTAAGAGTAAAACCCTGAAATCTCGATAGGATGCAGCTTTGAATAACGGTACAAATGTGGCTTGCTTAAAACCAGATCCTTGTCACTTTTACAGCTCACTCCATCTTTGGGTTCTTCTGCCCTGGTTTATTGTGAGGCTTCACTAACACAACTGTAATTCAACGTTAGTTGAGATTAAATAAATCACCTCTGTAATGGCATGTGCAATCTTGTGTACACACAAAAAACAGAGGCAAACCCAGGCTTGCCACTATGTGCATTCCCAACATGGTGTCACAGCCGAACAGTACTACCTGTTGTGGATCAAGTATCTTGCATGCAAACATATTTAATACATTTACATTTTGCAAAGAGCTTAGAACATTAGGCCTAAATCCAATTGTGAACTGAACTAATGAGAATTTGGCCCAGAACAATGGCCTGGAAGGAGCAGCCAGAGGCCACTCCAGCTGCAATCAGGCTGGGACCACAGTGACTGCGCGGTTCGTCTCCCAAAACAGGCTGCCATCACGATCCCAAACCAGTGACACCAGGAGTCAGATTTAATCCGCTCCTTTTTGACCTGGTCCAAAGGAACCGATTGTAGTGCTGAAGTGGCTTCTGGCCACTTTTGGGATGTGTATCATTTCAACACCATGACCACAAAGTGGCTGGAAGTCACCTTATTTGGCCAATGTGTTTTTGGCAAGTCACTTGCTCTTAGGTCAGAACAACGAATCCAGCCTTAATCACATGGCTGGGTGCCTTGTTCTGACCTCAAAGTGAGTGAGTTGCCACTGCTACTGCCTTGCTGGATAATACAATGGGACACATTTAAAACAGCAGCCTGAATGCTGATTCAGGGCTCCAGATGTTCCAGCAAGACCTGGAGCAAACAGTGGTATTTTAAGCCTGTTTAAAAAGGAATATACCTCAAGCTTGGTGCTGAACAGACCAGACGTCATCCAAAATTTTCATGCCAGATTCATTGGGCTCTGCATTGTCTGGACTCTTCACTGAGAGGAGGGGGAGCATTTTATTTGGCCCATGCAGAGCCTATGTTTTACTAATTCAGTGAGTTTACCCCAATTGAGATTAGCAATTAGATGTAGGCCTTACATTTTAAATGTAATGTCTTGTGTTAGCTATTATAAGCTTATATAAGATATACAGAAGATGCTGTGTAACTCTGGGAATCTATTATGATGGTCATTGCATTATTATTTTTTAGGGACCCATTGAATTACTTTTGTTTGTTTGTTTGTTTGTTTGTTTTACATTTTTTCCATTAGAAATATGTTTTTGTTACATATATAACACTCAGTTTCCTCTTCCTCTTTCTCTTCATCCCATCCCACAATCTTAACCCACTGACTTGATATTTTTCATTGACTTAAAAACAAACAAACAAACAAACAACAAACAACAACAGTAACCTTAAAACAGATAAAAGAATGGCATAAACAGTAGAAAAATCTCCTCTCAACACACCAAAAATGTATTATCAAGTTTATTAGAAAACACTAGTTGTTACTCCTAGTCTAAGTACCTGGTAAATGTGCCTTTATCAAGCCTTCATCCCCCCCCCCCGCAAAAAATTACCAGTTGCCGGTGATGCGAATACTTGCAATGTGGTACTTTGCAACGCCATGTTTGCATGTCATAGGCAGACTTTAAAAATCTAAAATGAAATGAAATGAAATAAAACAGGGGAGGGGGGTTTGAGATGGCTGAGACTGGCAGAGGCAAAGCCTGAACTGACTGTGTGGCACAAAGCTGGGATTTGACCCTTTATATTTGGTTGTAAATTCTAATGAAGTTATCTGGTTTCTTTCCATAATAAGTGGGAAGTGAACTAAGTAGCACGCGATGGGGAGCTCCCCTAATCTCTGCTGCCAAGAAATCCCCCCCCCCCATTCCCGCCCCAGTTTTAATGAAAGCAGCTGGATGCCAAGCTCTTGAAAATCAGCTTTGTTCAATTACAGATCTCAAGTCTAACTTCAGGCATCTAATTCCAGAAACTATGTCTGCACTTTATGTATGTACACTGATAAATTCCTGGGGTATAACATGATCACATTGTTCCTCTTTCAACAGGCTGGATTAATATTTTTAATACAGCAGCGGCAGATCAAAGGAGGAACATCAGTCATTTAGATTTCACTGAAGAGCCATGCTGGGCTTGCCAAATTCACCTTTATACATGTATTTGTACGTTACAATTTCTGCCATAGTTTCATGTCCTTTTCTGTTGTACTGTGGTTCATAAGTCTTTTTGTTCTTTTGTTTAATTTCACGAGGCATATTTTAGCCCAGTTCTTCAGTTTTAAATCTACCGTAATACATTTATCATCTACTCAGTGCTAAGCATGACTGCCTTTATCCAAGGACCTCATATTGGGAACACGATATACCCTGTACTGAATGGATATAGTTCATTATAATAAGCACACCTATATAGTATAAGTGGGGAAACTTGGCCCATGTGGATGTCTTGAACAACAAATCCCATTTTCTTGCCATTGGCCATACTGTGGGAGTTGAAGTACAAAACACCCAGAAAAATTACTTGTCACATTGTCCACTTCTAAAAATATTGCAACAATATATTTTGCAGAAAAATGAATACCAATACTACATAATTTAGGGGGGTGTATACAAATATGTATTTTCGAAGGGGGGAAATGGTTTCAATTTAATTGTTAATTTTCAAACATTTATTGCAGATGTGGAACTGGAACAGAACAGACATGATCCATTCTTGTGGTCTTGTCTGATTGATTCTGATGCTCCAAGATCCTTGACAGTAGGACTGAACTTGGGACCTACTGAATGCCAAATCTGAGCTCCACTAATCTATGGTCTCTCCTCCTCAGCATATCCTTTACATAATCAAAATGCATCATCACTACACTACACCCTACTGTCTGTAAAGCAGGGTCGTGTAATAGGTGGAGAGCCAAACTTGCACCATGGAGACTGTGAGGCCAGCACCTGAGCAAAGAGAAAGAGAGAACGAACCACAGGGACCATCTGAAGGCTACCTAGAGGAAAAGGCTGCTGGTTTTGCTGCTGCGTTTGACCTGTGTTTCATGAGTGGGACTGCTCTTTGCAGGACTGAGGCCCTGGCTCAGCAGGTACTGCCCACCATCCAGAACAACTGCCTTGCCTGTCTGGGACATGGAAGCAGGACTCTTGCATAGGTGGATTGACAGCCAATGGGGATGAGGGTGCCCCTTTGGGGGAGTTACTTCAGGGGTATGCAAGGGCCTGTCCTTTTGCCTGACAGAGGCAAAGGTTTGGTACCTGTTTGTACCAGCTGCTTGTCTGCATTGGTTGTTTTTAATAGTTACTGCTTTGGTTGCCCAATGCAGAAAATATGTTTTCAGAGGAAAGAGGGGTGCACAGACTCAGGAAGGGGCCACTGAAGTCATACAGGACAGAGGGAGATACAGAGGGAGGAGACAAACTACAATATCATTGAACAGGGGAGTGTAACATGTGCTCATTGCCCCAAAATTGTCTCCCAGGTTATATAGCCTGGATAGCTTTGGTAACAGTCCCCACTGGGTTGAAAATGCTCTTGCTGAATGACATGTCAGTGAATAAGAAAACAAGTGCAAATCAGGATTTGATTCTGGTTGAGCATGACAACCTGGTCTATATTACAGAGACTGGATGAGATATAGGCATGGGGGGGGGTATCTAAATCTTTCTGCCCATCAGTAGATGAGACCGGGGGGGGGGGGAGGAGGTAACGTTCCAGTGGTCTATACTGATTCCATCCCCCTGACCAGATGCCTTATCCTACAGACTTCAGGTTTTGAGTGTGTATATCTAAAAGGACACCCACCCTGCTACTCAACTGTCTCCCTTCCTGAGCTAGCTAGAATAGCCTTAGGACTGGGGTTGAAGTCTCTCCAGCTAGTTGTGCTGCAGGACCTCAATATCTATACCGAGACTGCCTTGTTGACTGCCTTGTTGGCCTCCATGACAACCATGGGTCTGTCCCGTGTGGCTTGCCTACTCATTCTTCTGGGCACACTCTGGTCCTTCTTTTCAGTACTGGATGTGCTAATGTTAATCTTGGTATGGAAAAACTTTCTGCAGTTCCATTGTTCTGGGCAGATCATTGCCTGGTCAGATTTAGACTAACTTGGACTCAGAACTTTTCCACGGGTGGGGGACTGATTAGGATGGTTCACCTCAGGAGGCTGATGGATCCGGACAGATTCCTGATGGCTCTTGGGGATTTTCCTGTCACCTTGGCAAGCAATTCTGTTTAAACTCTGGCTGACCTCTGGAATGGGGGAAATGACCAGGGCCATACACACAATTGGTCTTGAGTGTGCTCTCTTGCAAAGTGGAGCCAAACCATCCTCATGGTGTTCTAGGAAGTTGGCTGCAAGGAAGCATGTGACAAGAGTGATGATGGCAGAAGATGTGAAGGGAATCTCACTGAACATGGGCTTGAGTCTATTTGAAGGCCTATTCTGTGGCAGTCTTGGCAGCAAAGAAATTATTTTTTTGCTGTCACTCGTGCATTTGCAAGGAGCCATCCAGCTTGCTTGGCCAGTCTCAACATTTTGAGTTCTAGTTTGCCTTATGATATTACTGCAGGCTTTGGTTACATATCTGTACTCTTCCTTGGTGATTTGTTCTTTGTTCCATTCTATATACATACTACCTTTTCTTTTTACTTCCTGATTGTTTTTTTTTTCAGATGCTTCCCAATTTTCTTCATCCAAGCAATTGTTTGATGGGTTTTTTGTTTTTATTTTTTGCAACTGCTTTTTCAATTCATTTCCACTTAAACTTTGATTCCAGTGAACAGTTCCTCTCTTGGTTGGGATCAAATCTAGATTTCCAATCCCTTCATTTCTTCCTCTGTTTTTTGAAACAGGAAATTATCTCAAGACACATCAGAAATTTTGTTGGATAGCCTATGCTTACCAGAGTTTCTCTTCCAGCAGATAATCAGGATAACTAAAGTCCCCATAACTACTAAATCTTCCATCTTTAAGATTTCTGATATTTGTTTCTGAAAAGCATCATCCACCACTACTTGTTAATTTGGTGGCCTATAGTAAATAGCTCCCACAAACCTGCATTTATTTATTTATTTTTCTATTAATTTTACCCAAATGTACAAACGTTTTAAACTGGTCCACTCAGATCACTCTCATGGATTTCTGTATAACTACATAATCCCTACTCCTGAAATACATAAACCACAACTATTATTTTACATCTGCATTTTTGTAATGCAGATTTCTTTCTAAGGTCCTGGATCGTCTATTCTCGTTGTCTTGAGTTTCTCAAAACCAATCCATCCTGGACCCTTTTCAGTCTGGTCCGCCCACGGCACTCTACAGATACAGCCGTCACTAAGATCTCAAACAATCTCAGATAGATCTTTTGCCGTGGTCACAGGTGGTCAGATTCCTCCTCTGTTCCCTTATCTGTTGGAGTTCCCCAGGGCTCTGTCTTGGGTCCCCTTCTGTTCTCTCTATAAACATTGTCCCTAGGCAAACTCATCAGTTCTTTTGATTTCTTATATCATCTGTATGTCGATGACACTCAGATGTATCTTTCCAACCCTGATCTTTCACTGGGGCTTGAACAGCAAGTTTCATCTTGTCTGGCTGCTATCTCTCAGTGTATGTGGCATTGGGTCTTGAAGCTCAACATGTTTAAGACAGAGCTTCTTATCTTTCCACCTAATCCCACTCTCCAATACTCCTTATCTGTGTCTGTTGATGACACTTCTATTCAACCAGTTCAGCAAGCCCCTAGTCTTGGTTTCATTTTTTACTCTTCTCGGTCATTTACTCCCCAGATTGAGGCCACTGCCAAGGCCTGTAGATTCTTTCTTTACAACATTGCTAAAATCTGTCCATTCCTCTACTGACAAGACTCTGGTCCATGCCCTAATGGTATTGCAACTAGATTATTGTAACTTTCTTCTGACAGGGCTTCCTCTCTCTCACCTCCATTCTTTAATCTCTGTCCAGAACTCAGCCGCACGTATTATCATTCCATTCGCTGCTTTGACTATGTGTCTCCTATTTTATTCTCCCTTCATTGGCTCCCCTTTCCCTTCTGCATCCAGTACAAGCTTTTATTGTTGACTTTCAAAGCCCTCCACGGACTGGCCCCTCCTTACTTATCTGAACTTATTTCTCCTCACACTCCTTCTCGTACCCTCCCCTCTGGTAGTCAAGGTCTCCTGTCCCAGTCGAGGATTTCCACTGCCTTGCCCCAGAGTCGTCCCTTCTCACTCGCTGCCCCTCACTCTTGGAACTTTCTTCCCCCACATGTGCACCTCATCATTTCTCTAACCAGTTTCAAAATCAAATTAAAGACTATATTGTTTAGGGAAGTGTTGCCAGGTGCGTGTCCTTGTCTTCCCCAGGATGCCTCATTTTAATTATGTATTCAGAAGATGAGCCTTCCCTCCAGTCCATCTGCCTTGGTCAGACCTCAGAGGAAGAGATGAACTGTTAGACCTGATCCCCTTCCCCACCACCTTTCCCTTCTTCTTTTGTGTTGTGTCTTTTTAGATTGTAAGCCTGAGGGCAGGGAATCGTCTAATTTACAAGATTGTATGTACAGTGCTGTGTAAATTTACAGCGCTCTATAAATAAATGTTAATAATAATAATAATAATATTAATAATAATGTAATGTGGTTCTCCAATTTTTAAAAAGGAATGCAACCAACAACAGATAATATTAAGAAAATTGTGAAATGTGCTTATATTAAGAAAAAATAGTAGAAAATACATACACATAAAAAATACTACATTAAGGGGAAAAATAGCTAAGGTCAGAATGAAATGAACCTAAGAATAGAATTTTTTTCAAAATTCAGCACAAATCTGAATGTTAGATTACAACAATGAGAGAAAGCAATATGAACAGACATGTCCCTATGAGGAATGAGATATTTTCAAATCCCAATATGAACAGACCTGATCCTATCCTAGATAGGCCATTGTAGGAATTGGAACTTTATGATAGCTATTGGTTTTTGCACTTACTCAGTACAGTAAAACTGCACTGTACTGAACACACATACAAAACACACAAAACATAAATTTCAGAATGCATTAAAACACATTTTAAAAGAAAACACATTAATTGTAAATTTTCCATCTTTTAACAAATAAATCAAAAACAGATTGCTAGAGCAAATACATTGGCTACAGGCTACTGAGTAAATATTTTTGTCAGAGAGACAGATCAGAAGCAGGTCAAATTGTTTATCCCTTTCTTTCCAGGTTGAAAAACAACAACAGTATTTCTACCTGTAAGAACTATCATTACATCAGTGTAGTAGCTTTTGAGAAATGCTCTTAATATAGGAAGGGATGGATGGGATTGAAGGGGATGAAGGATCCCAGGCACAACACAATTCAATCAGAATTTAGAAAAGATCTCAGAATTGTCCAGCCAGCATAGTTACAGCAGAATGAAAGGGTAGCATTTCCAGACTCTTGAGATAATGGAGAAACAGACAGCATCCCTACACTATTAGAATGTGAAGACAGAAAGAGAAAATCTCTCCTTCCTTTTGCTAGTCTCAAAGCATTTGAAGGAAAGGCATTTTATCCTTGGGATAGGAATAGAACTCTCATTATTGTTTGTAACTTGTATATAATAATAAGAAAACTCAGGCTTATTCTCATTTCCTGCAAGATGTTTGTGCACATTCTCTGTGAAAGTATTCAAAATGTAAGAGGCCAACATAAGGTGGAGCCCTACAGGAGAACTGTTCTGAATCAAGGAACATTTTAGAAATTACAGAGTTATTAAGCCCTCAAGAATCTCAAGGAAACATAGGTGAATCATTACCAGAACATTCTGACCCCAATCATTGACTACAACTGCAGTGCAGAAATAATGAAGTTTGACACTGCTTTAACTGTCATGGCTCAATGGTATGGGATTCTAGGAACTGTAGTTTTGCGAGACATTAAGCCTTCTCTGTCAGAAAGTTCTGGTGTGACAATAAACTACAAATTCCAGGATTCCACAGCATTGAGCTAGGGCAGTTGTTAATAAGCTGGTGGTGTCAAACTGTATTATTTTTTGCAGTGCAGATGCTTGGTTGTTAATTTTCCCTTATGCAGCTAATTGACAAGTTTCATGATTCGCTAATGTATCTCCTGTGATTTCCTGTATGGTTGTTGCATGCTATTGCCTGTGTGTTTTCCAAAACTGCTGTAAATGGCATTGTTTGACTGATACAATGCTAGACGGTGCAGAATGAATGCTGGCATCCAGGCCAGCACTGTGTCATTATATAAACTGCTGTCTTCAATTTACTGTGCTTCCATTTGTGAACCCCAAATTGAACAAGTTTCCTTTTCACCGTACAAGAACATTATTTGTGCAAATTCTATAAACAATTGTTGCACAAACTTTCAAACAAACAAAACAAACAGCTTCATTTATATACCGCTTCATACCCTTAATGAGTGTCTAAGCGGTTTAGAATTGTAAGCTATTTGCCCCCCAACAATCTGGGTACTCATTTTAGCGACCTCGGAAGGATGCAAGCCTGAGTCGAGCTTCAGCCCTCTGCCGGTCTTGAACTCGCCACCTTATGGTTTTGAGTGAGTGGCTACAGTACAGGCATTTAACCACTGCGCCACCAGGGCTGTTCAAAGAGTAAAAGGATTGTATAGGGTTGCTGTTCCATCTTTTTAAACATTAAACATGTCCATCCCTACTTGGTGTGTGTGCTTTATTTCACAAAGAAGAAAAGAGACCATTTTTGTGAAAAGAAATCTTGAGAAAATGGTGATAACCCTTGACAAAAAACTGAAGGACGCATTGTCTTGATTTTATGCAGGGAATAAGAAATCTCACAATTTCTTGACAGGGTGGCTGAGCATTGAGAGACACCATGTCTCATTGAAAACAAGAAATTTTGCAAGCATCCATCACACCTAGGAAACCAAAAATCATAGTATAGTGAATGTTCCTCTCTCTTTGGAAGAGGGACTTTCTTCTTTTTTTTAATTTACAGATTTTATTTACAGAAAAATGCCATCTACTGTAACAATGGTCACATTGATTACCACTGTCTGGTATCCTGACATGTGAATACAAATTACTATCTCCTCAAAACTCACATTGTTGTTGTTAACTTACTTCAAGTCCATGTTAGTTGTTGTTGTTGTTGTTATTTATGGGCAGCTTACAACATTAAAAATATACATTCCATGACATATCCCCCAATCCCATTACCCTTAAAATACAATTACACCAATTACAAATTTAAAACATACTTAAAAACAGTAGCAAAATAACAAATAAACAGTGACTGTAGCCAATCAGAGGTCAGCTAGTTGGGTTTTCTTTTTGGTGGCTGGGTATCTATTCAGGAAAGGCCTGTCAGAAGACAGCCCTCTTAATAGCTTTTTAAAGCTGTTTAAGGTGGTAATATGATGGATCTCATCTGGCAGGCCATTCCATAATCTGGGAGCAATGAGGTCCTCTGGCCGGTTGCAGACAGTCTAGTTTTCAAAGGTTGCAGCAGATTCCTGCCAGAGGACCTGAGTGTGAGGGAAGGTTTGTACAGGAGGAGATAGGTTGAACCCAAGCCATTTAGGGCTTAAAGGTGATAACCAACACCTTGTGCTGGTCCCAGAAACTAATGGGCAGCCAGTGAAGTGATCTTAAGATCAGTGTTAGATGATTTCTTCTGGATGTACTTGAGACCAATCTGGTTGCCATATTCTGCACTAATTGAAGTTTCTGGACCAAGCATGAGGGTAGCCCCATGTAGAGTGCATTACAGAAATCAAGACAGGAGGTTACCAGCGTGTGTACCACGGTTTCAAGATCCCCAACTTCCAGGAAAGGGCCTATGTCAACCCCATGAATGAGAGACTTCCAAGTCACCCCGTGATCCACTGCCCTGGTCAGATCTTGCAGACTCATATTTATTGCCAGAAGGGGTTCAGCACCTTGAATACCTCCACTAAGGCTGCATTTACATAGCAAAATTAATGCAGTTTGACACTGTTACAACTGCCATGGCTCAATGCAATGCAATTTTGGGGCTTGTAGTTTTCTGAGATATTTAGCCTTCTCTGTCACAGAGCTCTGGCACCACAACAAACTACAATTCCAATGATTACATAGGGTGAAGCGATGACAGTTAAAGTGGTGTTGAACTGCATTATTGCTGCAGTGAGGCAGCAGCCTAAGGAATACAATCCAGAATAGATTCATTAATCCCCAACATGGAAGTCTTTAGATGGCACTGGAGTACACCACCTCCCAAATAGTAATTATTTCATCTGCCTGTAATTTGTATTGCCCTGACATATAGTGATAACATGACTGCGTCAATGAGAAATCTAGAGCTCTATGAGAATACAGTTCTCCTTACTAACTGGCAAAGAATATGCCTCAATGGCTTGTTTATTGCTTCCATGGACACAGCAGTAAATTGCCACTTGGCAAATAGTTGTGTTTATTCTCCCTCTGACTATACAAATCTGTGGTAGCAGCAGTCAGTCATTATGCGTCTGCAGCTGACAGGGAACAGAAAAAGTTGATCTTGGCTTGTGCAAGGTACTGCTGGAGTCCTATCAGCAGAAATACTCTGTATGCTAGCACAGCCAGGGGCTTGGGAAACAAATCATTCTGCTGAAGAGTAAAACTCTAACAATTTCCTTTTTTAAAAAAAAGTTCTCTTATGTAGACACCATTGTTCACCTACCATGTAAGATATAATGAGACAATTAAACAACCCTTGCTCTATTTATTCGGTTCTTCTTCAAACAGTATTCAGATCCATCACATTTTAAAAACTGCATGCCTTTTCATCATGAAAAAAATTACTCCTGCTGGCCAAGATATTTCTCCCCCTTTCCTGCGATAATATTCTTCTGTATTCCTTAATGGGCCATTAAACTTTACAAATCGGTCGCTTCCTCTCAGGGAGAGGGGGGAAGCCCTCTGCTGATCTGTAATTGAGTTTCTCTATTCACTTTAATCCCGCGACAAAGATAATGTATTCATCCAAATAAATTATTGTGTTGCCCAGAATACTACTCTATGATAATACAAATACAAAACAAAGTAATGTTATAGGAAAGTAAGATCAAGTGTACTATGGAGTGGGTTTAGGTGCTGCCTGTATGCATAGGCTCCTCTAAGATTTAATTGGATCTTATTTCATCCACCTCTCTTCCATCTCTACTTCCACTACTATCACACACATGCAGGAACCATTGGAAGGTTTTTTTATGACATACAATTTGTGAGCACCCTGTCTTCATCCAACCCTCCATGATACTGCATTCAGGTTTCTGGAACACAGGTGGGAATTTTTGGTTGCTAGTGACCATTTTGTCTAGGGCTTCTAGGAGCTGAAGATTAAAACGTATGGGAAGCTAAATGTGAGCAACTCAAGAGCAATTAAAATGTATGCAAAGACCTTCAATGATTTCTCATATTGACTGCTTATATGGAGAAGCAAAAAGGAGGTGAGACTCTGTACTGTGAGGAGGCAATCCTAGATGCATAGCAGCAGCCTAGATAGCAAGCCTAGATAGCAGCAGCCAACCACTGGCCAAAGAAAGAAGAGCATTCCTATATGAGAAGAGAATTCCTATATGAGAATTTACTTTATCTATTTAGTTTGTTGATATGACTAGCAGCATACAATGGATAGTACATCTTTCTCTAGGGCTCAACAAAATTACTCAGTTTAGCTTTCCTTCTACATTTGAGTTTTGTGATTTGCCAAATTATGATTTTAAAAAATGAACTGAACTGAAATTCTCACCCATCCTCTAGTTATCACTATTGACTTTGAAGGGAGTTTTGGTCTGGCTTGGTCCCATAATGGCTGGTGCTGGAAGTGCTCCTAATACTTTTAAAGAGACGACACTGGAAATAATTGAAAAGAAGGATGAAGCACACATTCCTTTCATTTCCCAGCTACAGAAGTGCTGCTATCTGATTCAGTCTCTAGCTAAGAAGTCGTAAAATACTAACTGCTAAACAACAACAACAACAAAAATAAGAAATGACAGGCCATGAGCAACTGTGTTAGGTAATTAATGCAAAATACTTAGCAATATCACACAGGACGGTCCCTAGATCTCATATTTTGGCCCAGAAACCTCAGGGTCTGGGATCATCCTAAACTGAAAACCCCAAGCAATTTTCTTCTTTTATAGATCTCACTCAAAAGTTCTAAGAACAAATAGTTGAATTGTTTGAAGAGATCTAGTAAATGAGGCCCTGATTGGATATTCACATTGGATTTGGATCATCAGCTTTAAGACAGTGCCTTAAATGGGTGGGCAATGTAAAGCCCTAGGGCTGCATGCAGCATCCATGGCTCTTTTTGACACCCACAGCTATGCTAGAATCCCCGGACTGCCCTCTCTACAGCTTCCAAATGTTGCTTCTCCTGTAAGCTTCCAGCAATAGGAATTCCCCATGCAACTTCAAGAGAGTTCTGGGACAGAAAAGTGGCCCTTAAACCTGCTGCACTTGCACATTTTTGCTTCACTGATTCAAATATGAAGTCTATTCATGAAGTTCCCTGGAACTGCAACAGCTGGAAAATTGAAGTGTCTCCTTGCCTGAGGACTGCAAATTTCTAAAATGGGGAAGGGAGGATGATTAATACTAATACTAATAATACTAATAGGTAAAGGTAAAGGTATTCCCCTTTGACAAGGTTGTCAAGTTGTGTCTAACTATAGGGGATAGTGCTCATCTCCATTACTAAGCCAAAGAGCCAGAGTTGTCAGAGACTATTCTATGATCATGTAGCCAGCATGACTGCACATAATGCTGTTACCTTCCCACCAAAGAGTCAGCACTACTAAGCCACTACTATTACTACTACTAATAATAATCTCTCTCTATATATACACATCAGCCCTTAGTAAAAGGCCCTAATATTCATTATAAGATATTAACATTTCACTTTATCCTAATTTAAATTTGTTTGACATGACACAAAATTAGCTAATCATCAGCTTCTATGTTAATTTTTTAAAGACTGAGGGCTGTGTGACAACCATGACAAAAACTAGTCATGGATTGTCTTTACCAAGGTACACCAACAGTTTGGAAAATCTTCTCCTCCAAATATGCATTACACCAACAATATAAACTCAATGCATTGAATTTCATATTCATTCCCACCCCCACTTTTAGGAAGTGTGTGAAAACACAATGACATAACTTCCAAGTGGCCTTATAAAGTATTTTAATGTTTACTGGTTGGTGATTTTAATGTTTTTCTAGTTTAATTTTTTATTGTGGTGAATATAACAGTTTCATTGTTAGTTTGCTTTCAAAACATGTTTTTTGGATTCTTGAATGCTACTTTTCTTTTTGTGGATGAATAAAAAAAATAAAGTGAAATTTAGTGGAAGCACCATTTCTAGATCTTTTCAACTTTGCTTGAACTGTTTATTCACCAGTATTTTTCTTTCCATTCTGAGAATGTGATGCTCCTGAAAAGACAGCATTCTGAAATGGGTTGCAAACAGTAGGGAAGTGAAGATGATAAAGTGAACATGATAAATAATAGCAATATGGGTTAAGATCCAAGTGTAATTTTATATTGTGAACCAATGGTTTCAGGCCTTTCTTTCCAGACTTTCTGTGAGCTCTCTATAGCCACTGGATATTAATAGGGCAAAGGCTGTTTCTTCTACACCTTCCCAAGGGCTGTTTCTGCTGGAGTTTCAAAGAGTAATGGCAGCTTCTCCTTCCCAAAGATGTTCACCCACAAAAAAGGGTGCTGCAGGGAAAGGGGATCTCTCCTACCAATTGGTGACAAGAGGATGAAACTGCACCCCAACACTTTCCATCTCCTCTGCACAGCCAGGAAGAGTGAGCAGTGATCACACTCCTAGACCTTGTGGAGGTTGGGGTGGGGTGAGGTGGGAAGATGGATTCTCCTTCTTCCTTTGCTGTAGGTATTAGGAATGCTTTGGGATTTATTCTGTGTGAAGAATATGTGAGGTGTGTGTGTGTGTGTGCGAGAGAAGAAAATGGCATTTTCTGCACAGAAGACAAGTTTCCTGTGCAGACAACATTTTTTGTGCAGAAAATGCTGTTTTCTGCACAAAAGCTTGCATTTAATGCACAGAAAAAATCCCAAACAATAGATTTTCTTTAAAAACTCTAGTTTGTGAAGACTTTCTGAACTAAAAAAAAACATGGTAAAATAAAATTGCCTTGTTGTTGTTGTGTGCCTTCAAGTCATTCCTGACTAATGGTGACCTCAAAGCAAACAAAACATGGGGTTTTCTTGGCATGTTCCTTCAGAGAGGGGTTACCATTGCCTTCCCTTCGGGCTGAGAGTGTGTGACTTGCCCAAGGTCATCCAGTGGGTTTGCATGGCTGAGCAAAACAAATTTTAGAAAGTTTTACATTCCTAGCAAAAAGGGAAAGGATATCTCCCTGCACAACACAATGCCTGGAAAAGTACTTATACTGGTTTAACCCTTTCTCAGGTGAGCATAAGCCAACAAGAAAACGTATGGTACAAAAAAAAAAAAGTGATCTAGAGGGCTGACATTACTGTAGCTTTTAAAGATACACTGGGATTTGTAGGATGGAGAGGAGGTAACTGATTATGGAGAAATACACTACTAAATCCTGGGTATATAATGCATCAAGAGAGACAATCTTTTAATAATGCTGAACAGAAGACAAAATTAATTGATATCCCCACATAAAAATAGTGTGAAAGAAAAGTGTGTGTGGCAAATGTAAAGCTTGGAAGAGACACTATTTTAAAAAACCACAAAGGGGCAAGGATCCAGAAATGATTCCAAATTAAGCCATATTTCAAAAATTTACAGTAATCTCAAAACTTAATGAACCTTTCAGCATTAACTATGCTACTTATGCCTAAGTGTTATGCAAAGATATCAAAATATTTAAACAAACAAGGCTCTTACCTGGAAATTATCATCTGTTTAGAATATTTCAAAAATCTAAGCTGTGAACTGTGGGGTTTCACATCAGTTTATGAATACTAACCAAATCACCTTGCTGGATAATTATGCAGCCCCATATATGAAAACAAACTGAATGAATACTCACAAACATTTGCCACATAAAGATAACTGATGCAAAGAGAAAAGTGAGAGGTTAGCTTTTTGACACATTCAACTCTATTCGTGACAGCTACCTTCCAGCCCGATTTTTATTTACTGCATTTATTCTTAATTTTGCAAGCCAGTTTTTAGCCTAAATGAATCCTCTCACGGCAGCATTCAAAAACCATCAATTTTTGAGTCACAGTTGCTATTCGCTAGTATGAGGACTTATATGAAAGCACAGACTTTAAAAGACTCAGAGAGACTCAGTATTGTGAACTTTGGATTAGTCTAAGGGCCAAAGCAGACCAGCAGTAAACATTGGCTTGGTGCAGTGTGGGGGCATGGGGTTTAGATGACACACCCCAATGCCACCCCCAAGCTTGTGTCATGCTGCCCACCCAACCAGAAAGTAGAAGTGTTGCAGTGCTCCAATGGAATGGTGTTCAGACACCGCATGCCACAGGAGCACAGAAGAGCTGCTGCTGTGGCAGAAACGGTGTCTTTTTTCCACTCTCAAAAGAAGCAGCGTTTTGCCACTTCTTTTTGAGCCAGAAAAATGCCAGATTGGGGTCATGGTGTGCGGTTGCTGTGGACCTATCTGGTACTCACTGGGGTGGCATCAAGCCGGCCCTTTAGGGCCATCTGTACTGGCCCTAAGTTATCTTTTGGAGGATCTCTAATATAATGACTCCTGTTCAGGCATGGGAAATGTTTGACTTTCAATGCAACATGTTCAACTACATTTCCCATAATCCTTGATATGCCAGCTGGGATTGATGAGATTCAAAATCCAGCAATATCTAGAGGACCACACTGTCTCTATCCCTGTAGATTTTCTTCTTCAAATATGTCCCCTGAATGGTTTTCTTCTGTCACCCCTGTGACTGGGCCAGGAAGGTGGGAAACTTAATTTCTTTCTTCCACTCTCTAGCAAGGAATGTGCTAATGGAATTTATATGGAGAACTATAGCTGTAGCTTGAGGGGGTTGCAGCTAGAAATGACTTAGATAAAATCATGGTGGAATCAAAGAGACACAGACAAAGCGGCTTTAATGTGCAAGGTCCATTACAAAAATCAATGTAGAGAGTGGGTATAGGTCTTTAGTGTGCTCATGCTCAACAAGTTAAGCTTGCAAGGTATGTGTGTATGCCTTCAAGATGCCTGCCATCTTATGGTGACCCCATGAATTTCATAGTGTTTTCCCAGGATAGGAATATCAGAGGTGGTTTTTCTACTTCCTTCCACTGAAATATAGCCTATAGCACCTGCAGTAGCTCAAAGGAAGCTAAATTCCTGGATAAATTTATATTCCTCTCATCACTTGGAGAATTAGTCTGTGAATTGCAAAGTTGTGCACAAAGAGATCACTACAAATGATTCATGAATCAGACTACATCCAGATGGTGTCACTCTCTCATGTTTTCATTTATACTTCTATTCAATTACTTCAATAAAACATCTACACTGAAAGATACATTCAAATATAGATTTTTTTTTATTTCCCCTCAAGACACACATTTTAATATAATTTTGGAGCTGATAATTTCACTGCAAGAATTACAAAATCTGAAAGAATACCTGCATTTCAAACAACATCTGAATTCACAGGTATTAATTCTTCAGGCATCACAAGTCATCACACATATATTATTGTTACCTCCTCCTTGCCTCTCTACTATCTGTTCTTATTTTTCAGTGAAAATCCCAAAACCTCCAGAGAGAAAAAAACCTTTTTCCATAAGAATGGACCAAATAATTTAATCAATTTTCTCCCCACTGTGGGGTTGTCTTAGAAAACTGGGAATGGGAATGGGGTAAAATATAATTCCCACACCATCACTTTCTGAAACATGCTCTCAGTAAAGAAATGGAACCACTATCCAGTCATACCCCATGCCTAACAGGTATTAGTTTAGAAGAGCACCATGTTCAGTAGTTCTGAAAACTAGTGAGAGGTCCAGAACAGCCAACAAAAATATACACCTTTTCTGGCCAGATCCTAGCAGAAAACATTCATCAAGGCAACCGAGATAGTCTCAGACTCAAACTCTTCACTGGAAACTAGAAGGTAGGTACTTTAAAGCACTTTTGTTCTATGTAGTTATCTTACCCTGCATATCTCAAACATCAAAAATATCTAAGTATCTTATGACTATTTATTACCATTTAAAATGTACTTGGTTCATGTTCAGTTTGAGCCTTACTTAGTTTTGATCTGCCAAGGAGTCCTTTCCAGATTGCAAGGAGGATAAGAAATGAAAAGGACTAATTTGAATAAGGTTAATGTGGTTTTCCTTCAAAATTTGGATTTCTCTTTTATGTCTCTAATTTAGTGAGATTTTCTTTGATAATAAAATACTTTCTTATGGGATACTTGATGTCTCAGCGATCTCATCCAAAGCAATAATCACTTTTTAAAAGGGCAAGGTCGCCCTTTCTCTTGATAGCACTCGAAGTGTGAGAAGCATTGACAAGTGCATAAAATATCAGACAAAAAAAATTCTTACCATAAATTTTTATTATAATCATGACTTACCATGTTAATTGGATCAACTGGACCAATGCTGTTGACATAGACATCGGTTTCAATTACTGTAGTTCTCACTAAACAAAACAGTAACCATAATTACATGTAAAATTCAATGATTCCTATAGCATCTCACAACATAACTTTATGAATCAATAAAAAAAACTAATGACATAGTTGAATTACCCCTTTCCATGAACACAGAGCTGTGCATGAGTATTTTTCTACATGCACTGGGATCTTCATGGGTACTCTACAGATCTTGGTACTAGCCTTTAGTCTGGGATACCCCAATGTGATTGGTGCACTGCAGCACTCCTGGTCATTTTCAACCATGGGAAATGTATTTTCCTCACTTATGCACTTGTGCATATCCACAATATAGAAGGTATTTCCTTTAAGGGGCCATATGGAACACATAGTGCAGAAAGTCCAGGTTCAGTCCCTCATAAAATAATCAGATAGGAGGTGATGAGAAAGGCCTCTCCAGTAAGATCTGACAGATGTTTTAAATTGCAAACCACATCACCCTCAGACACTTCAGTGCCTGGGGATAATGGGATTTGAAGTCCAAGACATATATTGCATGTCAGTCTCTACCCCTAAGCAGACAGTTTGAACAATTGAGTCATGACTGGGCCACTTCCTGTGTACACTAGCATGAAACGGAAGTTTCTGAAGCTAGCATATAGAGAAAAGGCTCCCAAGTGCCAGTATATAATGTATGATCAGGGTCTCAAATTGTATACAAAGGAAGCAAGTTTAAATTAAGCTGTTATAGGAACGGTATCTCTGCAGAAGGCTGGAACAAGAAAAGGAGGCTCCCTACAGGCCACTGAAGATCACAAGATCATTTAGGATAACAAGATCACTTGTGATCACTGGAATGCACAGTTCTTCTCTTAAACTAGGAGAGGGTGGCTCATGCTATACATCTCTAATCTACAAAGAAGAAATGTTCACAGTAAAAATGTTCTGCTTGGGACTGTATACATCATCTAAAACAGACACAGCTCTTTTAGTTAGTTCACATAAAATGTTGTTTATTGACAGGGATCAAACTGAAACACCAATTGAAAGATTTTTAAAAAGTTATTTAAAAATGCAATAACTTTTAAACTTAGAGAGGTATGAGAAACAGATGGCAAAAAGCCACAGTGTACATTGTGATTAATGCAGAGAAGTAACAAATGAGGAAGCAAAATCAAAGTGTGCCACTAATTATGCAGTCTGTGAATTAATGTACTGCAACACAGAACCAAAGCTTTTCTTTCAGTTCCATTGAAACTCTGTTGGAGAAAGCCATTAGCTTTTTCAGCCCTTGTAATCATACTCAGACCAAAGCACACGTCAGATTTATTAATATCTCTTCAGCTAGAGTTTTGATCAATACACTACATTGGGCACAAAATCAATTACTTATATAAAAGAAAACTGACACAAAACTTAAATAGTATTTTGTTGAAAGACAACCCTGAAGAAGAAAAAAGCCACCCTTTGACTATGTCTTCATCCTACCTTTAGAACCCTCTTTAATTTGGACCATCCCACATCCTTTTCATTGAGCACACACACACACACACACAAGGCATGTTGGTAGGACATAGGGCAGGGAGACAAGTTAAGGACAAGGGTGGAAGAGAGAACATGGTACTAGCAACAACCTAATTGTGCTAATGAAGGGATTTGTGGCAGGGAGTGCTTGCAATACAGTATGTATGCATTTCCCCTCATTAACATGACCATGGTGAGAATAAGGGTGGTATGTCCCAGAGTTACATGGGACAATGTGCAAGTTTTCAAAATGCAACATATATCATCTGAGTGTAAAGCAGATTCTAACAAAGTGGAGTAAAAATAGAAATGGTCAAGTGATAGCAGTAGCAGTAAAACAATGGCACTCCTAAATAATACACTAAATAACTAACATTCAAAAAAAATTCCACTCAGTCACTGATAAAAGAAGTCTTGAATTGGATCTAGATAATCCATTTCATCCAGAAATCCCTGGAGTTGGGAAGCCATCACATGTTCCAGTACCTTGCTCGAAAATGGTAGGTTGGACACTGGCTGATAATTATTCATTATTGCAGGATTCTGGGATGGCCTTTTTAACAAAGGCCTCACAACTGTCTCCATTATGCAAATCTGCCTAGTTGTAAGGAGGCATTGACTACCCCCTTCATGCACTCAGCCAGTCTCCCTCTGGCCTGTTTAATCAGCCAAGAAGGACAAGGGTCTAAGACATGCGTGGTGGCTTTCACCTCTCCACGGCATCAGGCTGCACAAGTTGAAAAGTATTCATTAACACTGGACAAATAGGTCCCAAGGTTACATCCATTGGCACTGTATCAACTGCAGCATGAAAGCTGCAGCAGATCTGTGACTTTATCTACAAAGTGCCATACAAATTCTTCCCAGCGGGCCAACGAGTGATCTGCATATTCTACTTGAGAGTGGGTGTGTAAAGACTCCTGATCACTCAGAACAGCTCTGCTGGATGGCTCCGTGCAGATGCAATGCTGGCATCTTTAACAGCTATGGCTGAATCCCATGGAATACTGACCTTTGTAGTTTGGTAAGGCACTAGAACTTTCTGACTGAGAATTTAAACAGTGCAAATCCCAAGATTCCATTGGACTCACCTACGGCTGTTAAAGTCAAGTCAAAGTGTTATAGATTAATAGTGTGAAAAGGCCCCAATAGTGTGAAAAGGCCCTTTCTCATTGAGAATTTTTTAAAATTCTAAGAATTTTTAACATCCTTAGTTCATATTTACTACTGTTAAACAAACTAACTTTATAGGGGTTTGTGGGTGAAAGTGTCACCTTTCACTGCTCCAGACAGTCACTCCACACTTCACTGAGAAGGGTAAATCTAAATTCTTCTCCCAATATCCTAGCTTTTTTGTGTACAGGATTTTTCAAATGGGAAAGAGGGTCATTACATAAATTCTTATGCATCTATGGTATTACATGTTTTCTCGGTCCAACTGAACCTTGCTCAAGCAACAAGGTCTTCTGGATCTTTGGTGTATGCCTATATTCTTGGCTGTTCTTTCATCCTTATGTCCAGCTTATATCCAGCTTGCATGTTGGTCCTTCTCCTGGTCTGTACTTTGGTTCTAACTAGAGATGGTCGTGAATTTTATTTAATTCTTGGGTCTTGATGAGAATACACCAAAACTCAGCAAATGTGGGTCTAAAACTCAGAACAAATGTAGGTCTAAAAATAGTCCAGTGTGAGAAAGCTAAATGAAAAAAAAAAATCTGCCTATCCAGGAAGAGGGGTTTAATTCTTTAAAAGTCTGGCTTTATATCATGGTGAGTTCAACTACGGTAACAGTGTGGAATTTAGGGTTACCACCTCTTTTAATGACAGGCTTCTCATCTTTAACAACTACATGGCAAACAGGTACAAAATTATTTCCCCCCATATTGGAAGCTGGGTTTTAATATAGGAGCTTTTCCTGCAGAGGTTAGTAGACAACATTTTTCACAGCATGTTGATTAGCCTTCTCATCCATCAATATCAGCATACCATTGTTCAGGCAAGACAGATAGGATCCATGTCAGCGGGGTCTGGAATCCACTCCAGGTTTTAATCTGAACTTTAAAGAAACTACCCACAATTTTGAGTCCTATCCTTCAAATAAGCTCAGCACCTTGCACAGCTGCTTCACATTTTTTAAAAATAAATAAATAAATAAATAAAACAGAATGGATTCCCCACTCCACTGAAATTGGAGTGTACCTACCCTTCTCTTGGTGTACATTTTGAAGCAGTGCCCCCATTGCCACACACTTTACGAATACTTGGGTTTGATTACCAAGAACATATTTTTTTTCTTCCAGAAAGTAGGCTCTCTCTCTCTCTCTCTCTCTCTATATATATATATATATACTGGTCCACATGTTAACACAGATTCTTTCCAACATATTTTGTGTATCCTTTATTCTCAAAACCTTTCCAAACTGTGGCCCAATTTGGATGTTGTGTATTTTTAGAAATCTGACCCTGCCTGTTGAACCAAACTGAGTAATGGAGATGCTGGCTTTATGTGTGCATAAAAGGAAGGGCTTAATCCCAGAAATATTAATCAAGCATCATTTCAGGCAAAAGAAAGTTGCTCAGTATGATTTGGCTTTAACATGAATAGAAGATATACCCTTACCAACTCCACTGGAGGCTATGCCTCTGACATCTCTGGATCTCCCACATAACATGCTGAATGCAGCATTTGTGACTGGAATGTGTCTAGTTTCATTGCTCCCTCTTATTGACTATGCAGAGAAGGCAGGTGCAGGGAAAGTGAAGTGCACTCACTAGCAGTTCAAGAGCCATCTGAGTCCTGACCAACTTTGTTTGCCCCTATTTTCCTTCCCTGTGCATAGTGAGTTGACTTGAAAGCTGTGTGAACCAGACTGGAGCCACTGGTGGGCCAGATGATTCAACAAAGAAAATGATCAGACAGATGTCTATTCTTCACATCAAGAATGCTCCTCAGTAAAGTAGGACACTTCTGCCTTTCCAGAAGTCCTGACTGTTCAGAGAAAGGACCACATGTGTTCAGTTATATACCTGAGCTTTTCTCTTACATTATTATGTCCTTGTGAATGATGCAAGTCTGTAAGTGCATATCTTCTCCCCACATATTCACAAGGTCAAGGACATATTTTGTCTTTAACTTTTATAGATAAAACTACTTCAAGGAGAAAGTGGAGAATACAATAGCTAACAGAGTGCATATTTTGCATGGCTCTTTTTTATTAATGCAGCTATCTTGATTTTCCACTGGCAAGCTATGTCAAATCATGAAGAGAAATAAGGAGGAATAGATTTTGCTAAGTACAGACGAGGCCAACTCATCAGGTTAGAGTTAGACTATTTGCTCACTTAGTCTACTTTGGCTAGAAACTGCTCTCCAAGTTCTCAGCAAAAGTCTTTAAACTCATTTTCTTACTGAGACTTTCAACTGGAAATAGCAATGAATTAACTTGGGTCCCTCAAAATACAAAGTAGATATTCTATCACTGAACTAATGTCCCTCATAGATAACATAGGCATTATCTTCAAGTTCAACCTTTCGCTAGCTTTATCCAGAATGGCTGCACGAGAAAAGAGTTAGGATGTGTACCTATACCAGCCTTGATCCATGAACAGGCTTCATTTTCAGCTTCTAAATCCATTCTATACCTAGTTCCATTCTTTTTTTTGAGACTCAAGGTGGTTTACAATACAAAATACAAAAAGAATAATGCAGCTAAAAATGGACAAGAAGTGAAACATTAAAATGGAATTAACCTATTCAGAATATTAAAATGATTTAAACCTACATATAAAAAGATAAAAGGCAATCAAAAAAGATTTTAAAAAGCAGTGAAAGCAGTTCAGTGTAGAAGAGTACAGCACCCTCCTCCCATTCTTTAAAATCTGTTTTAAGAACCTGTCAGAACAAAAATAATAATGAAAGAATAAAAAAGTATTTGTGCGGGGACAGAAAGACAAGAAGGACGGCACCGTTTTGGTCTGCTCTAGAAGGGAGTTCTCAAGTCTAGCGAGGATTTCTGGGCACAAGCAGAGGATTTCTGGGCACAAGCAGGCTCATGTTCATTTGTGTGCATATATTTGAAAATAAATGCTTTTTTAAAAATAGTATGTGCATGTATTCCTCTAATAGACTCTTCTGAGTCTGTGGTATCTTTTTGCAGGCACATTTGAAAGGTGTTCATATTTCAATTGGATATATTTCTCAGATGTGCGATGTGCACACACTGGAAGATAGAAAGTATCAAGTCTGGACCTAGTTCAGGCAGTTTGGAATAGGGTAGGATAGGGATGCACATTCTTTGACTATTTTGTCCTTGAATGTGAGGATGAATAATTGAAGTAGCTTTCTTCCCACTGCGGGAGAAAGCAAATACGCTGACGAAGTATTCTGCTACAAGAATACACAAAAATTGCAGAATTATTCTGTGGAGAAAAACAAGTACTTTGTGTTTGTTTGTTCAAAAACTGGGTAGTTTTTTTTCTATCCAGAAGACAGGTTTTCTGAACATGAAAGTTTCTGTGCAGGAAACCCATTTTCTACATGGAAAAGGGGGGGGGGAGGGGGTAGATTTGCTATAAATTTGTCTTCCTCTGCAGAATAATTCCTATGTAATACTTAAGAATGCCAAAGACCAGGAGAAACACAGTGCAGAATTCTCACTGGTCTATCATTCTTCCTGGCAAACCCATTTTTCTACCTGGGAATGAATAATTACTGTATTTTCCCCCAATCCTAGAGTTGTCTGTTGTTGTGCACCTCCAAGTCATTTCCAACTTATGGCAACCCTAAGGCAATCCTATCATAGGGGTTTCTTGGTAAGATTTGTTCAGAGAAGGTTTGCCCTTGCCTTCCCCTAAGGCTGTGAGCATTATTGTTATCCAATGTTATTTTAATCTGTTGTCTGGTATATTTTATTATTTGAATGTTAAGATGTATTAATAGGTACAGTATTACGTTTAATTATTTTTGTAGAATGTACGCCATAGACAGACAGGTTTGTTTTATGTATTTTAATTGATTGTATGTACAGCACTGTGTAAATTTACAGTGCTTTATAAATAAAGCGTAATAATAATAATAATAATAATAATAAGACCTGCCCAAGGTAAGTTGGTGGGTTTCATGGCTGAGCTTGGAATCAATCTCTGTTCTCCATAGTAGTCCAACACTCAAACTACTCTGCCATTCTGGCTCTCTACAGCCACAATGAAACATGCGTAGGAATTGGGAGGCCTTCCAGAAGTAATTGAATTGCAACTCCCAACCCCAACATCACCATTGATATTCCAGACATTTTTGTACTACAAACCCAGTAGCCCTTTAGTATTGGTCATACTGCCTTAGACGTCTTGGGGTTGAATCTGAACTTCTGTAGAGCCAAAGACTCACCACTCCTGGTATGAAGATGTGTACAAAGCTCTGTGTGTGTGTGGGGGGGGGGATCATTCTGAATTGATGCAGTTAAAGCAAGTAGGAGGGGTAAGACTATAAAAAGATTAACAACTACCTGCAAGCGCTTTTCATTTTTCAGGGGAAAAAAAGACTTATATTGACAAAGAACAAATACCACTCTGTTTCCATGCAGAGCTGATGTACGTTTGGAGCAAAATGTACTGCTTAATAATAGAAGTTGCCCCTTAAGCCTTTCAAATCATGTTAACCTCAAAAGTCAGGAACTTACAGAGAAATAAAACAAAGACTGATGGTAAGAACACCCTACTTGTAACCAGTAAAATTTATTCAAAGCAGCAAGTGTCAGAAGTGGGGAAAATACATTGTCTGACTTGCAGACAAGGTCTTCCCCTCTTCATCTTCAAAACTATAGTCATCAGAGAGAAACCAAGGCCATCTTCACATGCTGAACAATGGATACAATGTTCTGTGGCAAGGATTCTACCAGAATTTTTCACCCTTGAAACATCACCTCACTTGATGACAAATGATAACATTTGGTGATTCCATCCCATCATTCACCATTTATTATTGTAATGGACTGAACTTTAAGCAATGATGGGTCCTACAGCAGAGAAATAGGGGAAGCTGAATAAATTACGCAAACAACTTGGATGGACTGGCCGCAACATTGGCAGGTACAGTTTCAACAGCCTTTAGTGCTGCACAGGGCAAAATCCAACACTGGTTAGCTCACCTGCTGGACAATGGCCACCTAAGCCCAGCTTCTGAAGTATCAACTGAGTTGTCAGGATGGAATCCACTGTGGTGTGAACTGTTGTGTGAATATAACTCACCATCAGAAAATGTGTTCAGACAGGACAGGCCCCAAGGTGGCTATGTGTCTTGTGAGCACTGGTGCCAAGATCCCTTCAGGGAGCTGTACCAGCAATAGATTCTGGCCCAATCCATCAAAACCTCCCAAATGGTACATTGTTGTAGATGAGGCAAGGTCCTGAAAACAAAGATCAGTATAGTTCCTGGGTACATATCTCTGGCCTCCAAAAAACATGACTGGTCACAGAATTCAGCAGTGCTCTGACACACAGTGTCTATAAAGGGAAGGTGGGGAAGGCCCACAGTGGAAAAGGCCAGGTGATCACTCAGCCCAGCCTTACATATCCTGGCCAGACAGGGAATGCCAATTTGCAGATTTGCCACCGAGATCTTGTCCCCTAGTACATCTGAAGAAGTAGGTTGATTTCCATGAAATCTCATGCTAAAATATACTAGTTAGTCTCAGGGGTGCTTCTGTATTTCTTCACACCCACTTTTTCCAGTTTTTGCTGAAACATACTAACATAGGTGTCCTGTGTCTGCTGTGGGAAGTGATGGGAGGAAGTGGGTGTACAACTGTTGGAGCTTTATGCTTTGTCAAGCTGATGCAGATTGCAACCACCAAGTTCCAAAGAGTTTACTCACGAGTAACATATACAGGGGTAGCTGTGCTGGCCATGCCACAAAGTATAAAATCCACAAAACAGTGATACTGTTTTTGGGTCAACTTTAAAGGACAAAATATGTCAGGCAAGTATTTGAAGTTTTACTGGCTTCTTCATGAGGCAAATATATTAAAACATTATACAGGAGAAGACAAGTGATGGTGTGAAAGTCACAGGCCTACATTTTGTTTCAAATGATACTTCTGTTGTTAGTTAAGATGATTTTGAGAGATATTAATGCAGGCAGAAGCCACTCCCTATTTTGGCCATATAAGAACCTTTGTATTTTGTTGTACTTTATTTATAAGTAAGTTGTGCTGCAGGCTAAAGAGTTTATCACACGGGAGAAATTTCTCTCAATTTCGAATGGAGCCAATTCGAATTCATGTAAATTTGCTAGTTTAGTGAATTTACGTGAATGCTAATTGTGTATGGAATGCATTCAGAATGACTTCCCATTTCCCGAAAATGACCTCCTCATTGCCTGAAATTGCGTGAGATACACTCATGCGCAATAACGTGAAACCCCATGATTGCGTTTGGATTGCCATTGCATTATACCCCCAAATTCCATCATATGATAAACTCCCTAGTCATTTTAAAGCATATGATAGTAGCATTCAAAGCTAGGAGGAAAGGCAGCATGAAGAGAGAACAAGGGAGAGATTTATTATTTTCTAGTGGTCTGTGTTGGAATTAATATGCTAAAATATGTTCACAGAAATGAGAGAGTCTTACGTAAGAAATGTCTTGCTTATGTCTTCGGTCTTACATCTACAATGTCTTACATGAAGAGATGAGCTTTGAATCTGGGTAAGTAGAATCCTACAAAATTATGGAACAATTTGTGCATAAAATATAATCCTATATACATTTAGTTACATCCATGGAAATCCCACTGAATGCAGAAATGTCTGAATAAACATGAATAGGATCAGTCTGTGTAAGAGATCAGAAATATCATCTGGCATTCTGTTCAGTAATTATGAGATTGTAAGCCTTACTTACAGTTGTGTAATTTTTGTGATTCAAGTTTACAGATGTTATTGACTGAATGTGACATCAGTACTTTGGCTATGCAAGTTTTATTGTGAAATACCATGTTTATTAGAGTAAAGGTGTTTAGACATCAGAGGCCCTTATGCAAGCAGTTAGAAGGCAGCATGTGCTATTCTTTTTTTCCTCTTAACCAGTTTTTTTGCAGTAAAGAATAAATATGGGGAGAAGCATAGGGAGGATTGCAAATCAAGAACAACGTTTTATGATTTAGGCAAAAAATATGTTGTGATCCATATCTGAAAGCATGCTAAATAATGTGATCGAAAGCAGAGCAAAGGCACTGATTCTGTCAGTGTCTTAATAGGGTAGTAGCACAGAAGCTCATCTCACTATGTCTTGGCCAAACTGGATTAGCTTTGCCCTCTGTTTTGTCTTTTAAGTACATTAAAAAAATCAAGCTAACCTTAATGATGTCTCTACACTAATGCACAGAGTATGGGAAATAAACAGGATGAACTCGAACTCCTAGCACAACAGAGCAAATATGATATAATAGGCATCACTGAAACCTGGTGGGATGAGTCTCATGACTGGAATGTAGAAATAGAGGGATATAACCTTTTTAAGAGAAACAGGCCAAACAGGAAAGGAGGAGGAATAGCATTATATGTCAGGGATATTTACACCAGTGAAGAGATCCAGGAAGTCAATACTGGAAGCCAGGTGGAGAGCATCTGGATAAACATTAAAGGAGAGGGAAACAACAGGGATGTTACTGTGGGAGTCTACTACAGACCCCCGACTCAGGCAGAGGAATTGGATGATGCCTTTCTAGAACAGATGAGCACACACTCAGAAAGGAGAGATGTAGTAGTGATGGGGGACTTCAACTATCCGGATATTTGCTGGAAGTCAAACTCAGCCAAATCCTCAAGGTCTAGCAAATTCCTCACTTGCCTGGAAGACAATTTCATTGTCCAAAAGGTGGAAGAGACAACAAGGGGATCAACTATTTTAGATCTGATCTTAACCAACAGGGATGACCTAGTCAATGGGGTGCAAGTGGTTGGATCCTTAGGGGGAAGTGACCATGTTCTCCTGGAGTTTGTTATACAGCGGAAAGGGGAAGCCAGGCATAGTCAGACACGCATTCTAGACTTTAGGAGAGCTGATTTCAATAAACTTAGAGAAATACTGGGGGAGATCCCATGGTCAAGAAAACTAAAAGAGAAGGGAGTTCAAGACGGATGGGAGTTTCTCAAAAAGGAGATACTGAAGGCGCAATTTCAAACAGTTCCAATGAGGAAGAAAAATGGGAGGTGTCTCAAGAAGCCAGGATGGATGACTAAGGAACTTTCAACTGAGATAAGCCTTAAACAGAACATGTATAAGAAATGGAAAAATGGGGAAATCACGAAAGAGGAATTCAAACAAATAGCCAGCACATGTAGGGGTAAAGTCAGAAAAGCTAAAGCACAGAATGAACTCAGGCTGGCTAGAGAGGTTAAGAACAACAAAAAGGGCTTTTTTGGGTATGTCCGAAGCAAAAGGAAGAAGAAGGAAACAGTAGGGCCACTGCGTGCAGAAGATGGCAAAATGCTCAAAGATGACAAAGAAAAGGCAGAATTACTCAACACCTTCTTTGCTTCAGTCTTCTCAGAAAAGGCAAAGGGTGGTCAACCTAAGGATAATGGAGCAGAAGACAGAATAGGGGAATCTCAGCACAGAATAAGTAAAGAGATAGTACAGGAATACCTGGTTAACCTAAATGAATATAAATCTCCAGGACCAGATGAACTACATCCTAGAGTATTAAAAGAACTGGCGAATGTAATATCGGAACCATTGGCAATAATCTTTGAGAACTCCTGGAGAACAGGAGAAGTCCCAGCAGACTGGAGGAGGGCAAACGTTGTGCCCATCTTCAAAAAGGGGAAAAAAGAGGATCCCAACAATTATCGTCCAGTTAGTCTGACATCAATTCCAGGAAAGATTCTAGAGCAGATCATTAAGCAGAGAGTCTGTGAACATTTAGAGGCCAATGCCATAATCACAAAAAGCCAACATGGGTTTCAGAGAAACAAGTCTTGCCAGACAAATCTGATCTCTTTTTTTGATAAAATTACCAGTTTGGTAGATGAAGGGAATGCTGTGGATATAGTATATCTTGATTTCAGTAAGGCCTTTGACAAGGTTCCCCATGACATTCTTGCAAACAAGCTCGTAAAATGTGGGCTAGACAAGGTAACCATTACATGGATTTGTAACTGGTTGACTGACCGAACTCAAAGGGTGCTCAACAATGGCTCCCTTTCATCCTGGAAAGAAGTGACCAGTGGGGTCCCACAGGGTTCTGTCCTGGGCCCAGTGCTATTCAATATCTTTATTAATGACTTGGATGACAGAATTGGGGGCATACTTATCAAATTTGCAGATGACACCAAATTAGGAGGAGTAGCCAATACTCCAGAAGACAGGATTGAAATTCAGAATGACCTGAATAGACTAGAAAGCTGGGCCAACGCTAACAAAATGAAATTCAATGCGGAGAAATGTAAGGTTCTGCACTTAGGGCGGAAAAATGAAATGCACAGATATAGGATGGGGGACATCTGGCTGAATGAAACTATGTGTGAAAGGGATCTAGGAGTCCAAGTAGACCATAAGTTGAACATGAGTCAGCAGTGTGATGCAGCAGCTAAAAAGGCCAATGCTATTTTAGGTTGCATCAATAGAAGTATAGTGTCTAGATCAAAGGAAGTAATAGTGCCACTCTATTCTGCTTTGGTGAGGCCCCACCTGGAATACTGTGTCCAGTTCTGGGCACCACAATTCAAAAAGGATGTGGAGAAACTGGAGCGGGTCCAAAGGAGGGCAACTAAGATGGTGAAGGGTCTGGAAACCATGCCCTATGAGGAACGACTTAGAGAGCTGGGGATGTTTAGCCTGGAGAAGAGAAGGTTAAGAGGTGATATGATAGCCCTGTTCAAATATTTGAAGGGATGTCATATTGAGGAGGGAGCAGGCTTGTTTTCTGCTGCTCCAGAGACCAGAACGCGGAGCAATGGATGCAAGCTGCAGGAAAAGAGATTCCACCTCAACATTAGGAGGAACTTCCTGACAGTAAGGGCTGTTCGACGGTGGAACACACTCCCTCGGAGTGTGGTAGAGTCTCCATCCTTGGAGGTCTTTAAGCAGAGGCTGGATAGCCATCTGTCGGGGATGCTTTGACTGGGAGTTCCTGCATGGCAGGGGGTTGGACTGGATGGCCCTTGTGGTCTCTTCCAACTCTATGATTCTATGATTCTATGATTCTATGACTCAATGGTATTAAAAACCTACAAAACTCATGGAGTTGGTGGGAATGAGTAATTTTCTTACAGATACAACAGAGGAAAAGTTTTATGGTTGGATTTGAAAGTTAGTAGGATTTATCAATAGCAGAAATTTAAGATTAAGGATTGACAATAGAGGAAATTAGATTTCATATCATATATAACCATTAGTTTAAAAGCTGAAAGTCATCATTACCATTCCCCACCTTTTTAGTTTTGTAGTTGTAGTAGTGTGTTGATAATTTTATGGTTATCTATGTTTTGTATGTTTGTATTTTTCTTTTTTTAAAAAATATGTATTTCCATTATATGTAGTCTTATAGTATAGAGATGCCAAAAAGAAAGAGGATCATATATTCACATGTGGTGGAAATGTCCGATTATAAAGAAGTTTTGGATAAAGATTCATTCTGAAATAAAAAAAAGATGTTAAATATAGAATTTGATATGAATCCAGAACTGTACTTGCTGAATGTAACCTCAGTATTAGGTCTGAAAGGAGAAAGAAAATATTGGAGAATAGGATTGTATTTAATAACTGCAGCTAGAATGTTAGTAGCAGAAAATTGGAAATCCACATGTATACCATCTATAGATGATTGGAAATACAAAATACTTGATATGAAAGAACTTGACAGATTAACAGCAATCTTAAATAGAAAAGATATGGATAAATGGGACAAAGAATGGTCAGCAGTGACAAAGATTCTCATAAAGCCAACAAAATATCCAAAATAATCTTTATGAGAAAACCCGGCTAAGATTTATATAGAAATAATCACTTGTTTGTAGTTTTCTTTATTGAGAAAGTTAAAAGTTAAATAGTTTTGTTTAAAACTTAGAGTTAATGTGTCTATAGCTGATCTTGTTTAATTCAATGCTCTTACAAGCTTATAGATTTATTATTATATACTACAAGTATTGATGTATTGCTTAACTTTGTTGTAATACTGAATTTGTTAACAAAAAAGGAAAAAAAGTAATTTATACTTTCAAAAAAAAAAGAAAAGAAAATTTCTCTCTCTCTCTCTCTCTCACACACACACACTATATATATATATATATATATATATATATAAAGAAATTCATTGGCTTGTTCTATCAATAAGTGGCTTGAAGGTACACACAAATACATTAAATGGTGTTGTGCCCCATACTGCCATTCTGTGCTAATACTGTGAGGGTAGATGGCAGCAAATAATTCTTTCAGAGTTGCATTTATAAATACTACAGTGGAATGAGAGGCACAGCTGAATGGTGAGAATCACACAAAAAGGAAGTATTTCTTCAGATAGCTCAGGAATACCTTTAGAAAATCCACTTTCTAAAGAATGCTGGAAAGGCTGAAGTCACAGAAACTGTTGTGCTTTCCCCAGGTCTTTAGAAAGGGAGACAAAGTGCAGAATAAACAGCACTGGAAAAGGAGAAGGAGGAGGAATGGTTTTTGCATGTGAACTGGCTTTAAAGAAACAGTTGGCAAAATGTGATTCACAGATTGCATGTGGCTCCTGGAGTCTACTTTTCTGGCCCCTGAACTACCCCCATCACCACTTTTTAAACTTGGCATGATTTGGGGGTCATTTTAGCCCCCAAACTATATTGAAAGCGCCCACGCGCTTTTTTTGGTGCTACAAAAACTACAAATCCCAGGGTTCCACATGACTGAGCATTGACATTTAAAGTAGTGTCAAACTGCATTTATTATGCAGTGTGGCAGAAACCCATCACCAAAAATAAAAAAAAAATCTTTGAATTTCTTCCCACTGATATAGATTAAAAATATTACCTGTATAGCCAGGTTTTACCAGAATTCTTAGCTCGCTGCCTTCATGCCTATTTCCACTATCAGCTGACACAGAAGGCATTCTGAACCACCTCCTAACTGTCACCTGTATTGATTCTGTGACACCTCCCAGGCCTATCCTCAGTCTCAGTTGTTGGTACTGAAATGTCAGGAAGCTGAATGCAATTGACTTGGTAACCCTGGGCAGCTATCAATTTAGGGGCTGTACATACAGCCCCTAAGGGATGGTGCGATGCTGCCCCTTTCCTAGCTGGATTGGGATCACACCAGTCTCATGCTGTAGCTCCAATCCGGCCTTTCGGGAATGTAAAAAGGATCCGCAAAAAGCAGCTCTTTTTTGCACCCTTGAAAGGGCGCCATAGCCATTTTGTCATGACTATATGGCACTTCTTCTGTACTGCATCATATGGACACAGTGCTGGAGGTGCGCTATGACGCTGTGTGTTATGTGGAGCAGCACACAGCATCAGCGCACCCTGGGGGCAGAGTCGGCCATGTGTGAGGGCACTATGCTCCGACTCCTCCCCATGCCATCCTCAGTGATAAGTGTGTACAGGTACTCAGATGGTTTAAAGAGCAACTTTACAATAATGGCTACTAGTTATGAGGGTTATAGTCTATCAGAATACTAAATGTTGTGGAACAACAGTGTGAGAAGGCTATTGCCCTCGTGTTCTCAATATTGGTTTTTACCTAGGATTTCTCTTGGCCAATGTGGGAAACAAGAAGTTGGAGTAGAGAGGCTTTTGGTCTGATCTATCATTGTTCTTGCTCTCTCTCTCTCTCTCTCCAACAGAATATTTTTCATTCAGGGACAATAGGCTGGAAATGTGGCTACTCTCAAGTAAGCAATTAGAGAATCACATTTCTTAGCTTCGTTTAGAAAACCCTGAATAGCCAAGTGATTTGTCCATTTTAAAAATGTAGACAGTATGTATAGTAAAATCAGGGGTAAAATAAAGTAGCCAAGTGCACTCCCAGACAGATGCTCCTAGCACCAGCAATCAAAAGGCATTGTGCAGCTTTCCCTCCTTAATGGGTTTTTTGTAATTTGAAAAAAGACAGGAAAAGTGGTGGGGAAACATGGGTTGGTTACAAATGGAAGACAGCGTCATTTGGACCCTCTGTAAAATTGAGTATTTCGTGGCAGGGCAAGCCAAAAGCATTGTCTAGAAGCACTCAAACAATCAGTCCTCAGTTTAAATCATCCTATGGAACATACTATGTGAAACAAGTGAATAGTCATTGTATGTAAGTATCAGAACAGCATTTTAGGGTTTTGCTTATGGCATACGCCATTAAAGAGCCTCTCTCCTATGTGAGAAATCAAAACTGATATCCTTCTTAAGGCATTCCCAACACAACATGAATACAACAAATCTATCCCCAGAATGTATTTTGCGAGTCTGAAATTGCACTTTTAAAACTTCAACTGTGTTTAAAAACTATGCCTAAAATCCCCAAAACTATGCCTGAAAAATCAAATAAACTTTTGTAACTTATTCAAAAAATAAATTATTTATTGAAATATGAATGCCACTTACCTCCAATGTCTGGCCGAAGTTTATTGTCATAACCTTGGAGTAAAGAGTTCAGTATATGGGTGACTTCTCCTTCATGGATCTTTGGGGCAAGCACCCATGTTTTGTTCACTGTTAGGTCTTCATCATCCTCATCGTCTGCTTTATCAGTGCTAATGACAGTTGAATGAAATGTTGGAGAGGAGAAAGAATGAAACCAAAATGTGTTCAGAAATGAAAGAGCAGCAGCAACATTGCACACAGTAAAAATGCAACCAGATATAACAGCAGGAATCAGAATCAAAGGTAAAGGCAAAAGCTGATTTCAAAATGTTGGTTACCTATTTATTTTTACAACAGTAATCTTAACCATCTACACCATTATGAGAAGCATTTTACAGATCTGATTTCACAGTCTAAGCAACTCCTATATATAAAATATTACAAATATTCCCAATTTAGTATAAAACTATGAAAACAGTTTTTTAAATTATTTTTCAGTAGAACAATCAGGGACATAGATTACATGATGGTGGCCTGGAGGTAAGAAATGGAAATACCCCCACGTTTCCTCTGCTGGCCCAGGAGTGACAGATCTCACCCACTCACCCACCCACCCATCATATGCACACACAGCAGTTGTTGGGTTGCTATACTGCCCCTCCATGGAATGCACATACACAGACTTTTATACAATGTCTGCCATGACTGGTTGGCCACTCTGAGTGGCTGGTGAGGCAGGAGGACTCCCCCTACCCCATACCTGATATGAGCCTGGTTACAACTATACAGGGATAGTATTTGGGACTGATAATGAACACAAACATTTATTTCAATAGTACTGATGCAGACACTTTTTGCTTCACTTGTAAAGCTGCTGAGAGATGGGGGAGGGGGGAGAGAGATCCCAGGGAGTTACTATCTTTTCTAAACTTTCCAATTACCAGTAATTGAAAGAGGGTACTTGAGGCTTCCCCCCACTATGTTGGATCCATCAAGGGTCAAGATCCAACTTTGGTATCTAAAGGGCAAAACAGACCGGATAGAAATGCTGGCACCAGTGTGGAGTGGGGCGTGGCGACTGCACTCTGCATGCCCTGACTGTGGCTCTATACCAGCATCACACCATGTAACCGAACTCAAGGTGGGGGGTGGCATTGTGGCGCTCCTGTGGTGCAGCACTTACACACTGTGCCAAAGAAACACTAAAAAGCCATTGCCACAATGTTAAGGGTGGCTTTTTGCTGGCTCTAAAAGGAGGAGCATTTTGCCATTCTTTTTAGAGCTGGCAAATTACTGGATCAGGGTGTGGCATGCAGTTGCTGCGGCCCCAATCCAGTGCTGAAAGGGGCGGTGGGAAGCCACTCCTTTGAAGCTGCCTGTCAAGCCCCTTTTCTCCTGCAGCCTCCCGTGAAGCCAAAATTTTGTCCCAGAGACTTTCCCAGCAGGTTTTCAGGATGCATGGGTGGAAACTTCAGGAACAAGTGAAGAAACACTAACTCAAAGAAACTAGACAACTGGTTTCTGGCCTGCATCTCCAGTAACATGGATATGCAGTGCTTCATTTACAATATGCTCTGCTCCACCTCAGGGTTTACCTGACTATTAGCTTGTTTTTTTCAGTGCAATCTTCAAACTTGCAACATATGTGAGGCATTGGTCTTACCACAAACCAATAAAATCTTCCGTATTGTAGGAGATATGAACAGCTAGAAGTGGTATACATTATTCACATGCAATGCACTCTTTTATTGTCTACAGAAATATAAGGGAGAAAAACTGAAAAGAACTCAATAAAATACACAGGGGAAAAATACAGACATGCCTGAATGTCCTCAGTAGATAGTTGCTTCTTTATAGAGGAAGCCCTGCTCATTAGAGGGCTGCAATGATATTTACACCCGGGTATAATGAATACATACATTTGTAGATTTAACCAGTTTGGGAAGTAGTGCTATTTAATTTACATATATAATCTGTGTTTCTGTCAATGTACTCAAAGTAGGTTAAAATTTAAAAGAACAGTATACAATATAATAAAAGATATGAGAATTGTAGACTTTTTGAAATACTGTTCCCAGTGTTCCTCACTATTGGCTATGTTGGCTAGAGCTGCTAGGACTTGCAATCCCACAACATCTGGATCCCAACCCCTAATGAATCACTAAAGGAAAATTCAGTTAAATTTCTTATTTATACTACTTGAATTTATATCCAGCCTTTCCACTAAACAATGCACCTAGAGCAGCTAATGGTAATGAAATTCAAATTAAAAAAAGACAATTAAGTATTTAAAAGATTAAAAACACAATTAAAAATACAGCAACACAAAAGAAATAACAGCTACAAACAAGGATGTAGTTCTTCACTAGCTGTGTCCTCGAAGGAAGTTAAAAGTAATTTCAGCAATTTTTTCCTACTTTGCGAACGCTGTGCAGTATTTTCTGCACAGAAAATATGCACAGGACTTTATGGGCAGAAAATCTGGTTTTCTGCACCAAAAATGTACATGTGTTGTCCATAAGTCCTCCCAAATAAAGTTTCTTTTTAGTCCACAAATGTCCTCCTCACCCTTTCCCAACACTTGAGAAACATATTTTTTTCAATCATTTTTTTAAAAAAATATTTTGGATCATTTTCATCCCTAGTACTTAAGAGGTAAAATCCCTTCAACACCAATCTTATTTAAATCACATCATTCTGTCCCTATAACAACAACTACAATTCTGGAACCACAGCATATAATGCTATGGGCAAGAATTGATTTTGCTGGGCCCCAGAGAGAGGAGGCCTAGTATAAAGTTGTGGTGCACAGGGCCATGATGTTGAGCATAAGCCTCGACTTTTATTAGGCTTTATCCCCTTTGTTTCCTCTTTGGGTCAGGCAATCAACCCACACACCCAGCATTTGTGCATCTTAAGCATCAATGGTCATTTCTTGGTCAGACAGAAATTTTTCCTCTTTTCCAGTTTTTTAAAATTATTATTTTATTTTATTTGGCCTACCTTACATTATATCTTATGGAATTGTCAATTGTAAATAGGTGGACACTTGACAGGTAGTGGAGTAAGAAAAGTTAAAGCACAGTGAAGACCTATGGCAGCCATTCTGATGAAGGCATGGCCTCTGGAATTGCCTCTTCAGGGCATGGACCTGGGATAGGGAAGGTGACTACCCTTATTGCTGGCTTGGGGACTGTCTGCTCACTTTAAGTCTGATGACATGGGGAGGGATTCCATGGGTTTGACTTCCATTAGGCCCAGGCAGGGAGAAACCTAGGTATTTGAGTTCTCCTTGGGACTCTGGTGTTTGCCCAAGGGGCACTGCGGAGGGAGGTCTGGTGAAGACCTACTGCCTCGGTTGTTCTCTCACCAGGTTGCTCCCCTGTTGCTTATCACAGAGTTTAAATCTGCTAAATAGTTTAATAGGTCAATAAAGAGGCCCTTATTCAACTCCAGTTCTTGTGTATTTATTTATCTTTATTCCCACTGTTGGTTAGCATCAGTCTTACTTAAATCACAGCAACTTGTTTAAATAAATAAATAAAACACCAGCTGATGGGAAAACAAGGGAGAGGGAGACGCTATTGCCTCTCTTGGCAAGGATTACTGGAGATCACCAAAGATGTACATGGAAGTTTCTTAGAAAACAAGCTTAAAGAATGTTTCTTCATCTAGGAGATTCTGCAGTGTTCCCTGGTCCCAAGACACTTTCAGGAGCAACAGCACAGCTAAAAAGCAGGTAGCAGGATGTCCCAGTCCACTCACGGCCTACTTCTGCCGATTCTCTCTTTTTCTATCTATCCTAGCAAGCATCAACTGATGTAATTTTTTTACATGGTTATGTTATCACTTTTTTATACTCCCCAAACATATGGAAAGGTAAAGCACATCTTGCATCACAGGAGGAAGCAACATATGGTATTTTTATGCAAATAGAGAGACACAAGTTTCTTTTTAAAATCCCACAAAAGTTTAACATTTTGTATCTTACATGACATGTTACAATGAAGAATAAAACACTGAATTTATTTATTGAATTTATATTCTGTCTTTCTCCCAAGATGGGATCCAAGGTGGCACTAGATCATATATACACTATACTAGATATTTAAAATCATTGTATACATGTATAAATATAAATGCTGCTAATTTTTTTCTGAGAATTTGCCCATTACTATACATGAGAAATAAATATTATCATGTGTGACAAATACATAGAAATAGTGCTAGTATGCATATTTGTGTGTCTGTGCACCAAATCTTTCATAGACGCTCTCTCTCTCTCAAAGTGTGTGTGTGTTTCGTTTCCAGCCAGTGAATGCTGGATAAAACTGAATAAAATAGAGTGGTGAAATTTCTAGCTATTAAAATATCCCTACTTTTTCTATACCACACTAGTGTAACAGATGGCATGCACCTCTCTTCACATAATGACATGCAGCATATAATTTACATATGTAGCATATAATTTACCTGTTCCTTTCCTTCAACCAAATGTCTCCTGCACTATATCTCTCATTGTCCCTGTCTTCTATTTTAGAGTTGGAGCATTCAAGACACTTTGCTCCAGTCACTCTAGGAAATTCAATCATGATATCAGGATCATCTCACATTCTTCCCTTAGGAATTCAGATCATCACTAGATCACTCTCTGGGCTAGGAGTGACAATTGCTATCAAGCTAGAGCCTTCCATACAAAAATGCACATTTGCATCTGCTCAAAGCTACAAAGGTGCACACTGAAAATCACTTCCAATCAGGGCTATCAGGACTTCAAGAAACTATGCAACTAATTCCATGGATCCAAGAAAGAGATGTGGAAGGAATTTGTGTCAGTTCATTTGGTAATAAGAATTCATCGAAATTCATGAATGTCTTCCTACTTAGGATGAAAGAATGTGATATTATACAAAATTGAATTTTGGGGAAACTGTAATTGACAGATAGTTCTTTAATCAGGACCACTATATTGAAGCTTAATTGTTTATAACATCAATATGACAGGCAGGCATATCATTGTTCTCTACATTTTGGGAACAGATGCATCTTCTGAAATTGGAAAAGGAAGATAAGAGGAAGACTTTATTTCAATTCATCTTTGCAGAATTTACAAAATTTTGCAAATATGACGTACTGGACAGATGCCAGATTTTTAAAAATGTGAATGTATAAAAAAGTAAACCTGACAGATGTTTAGTCCGAAGGGTTTGTGAATTTGATGGGAGTTTATTCCCTGCACCAAAATTTCTTAAGCTCCAAATACAATGGGCTCTTGGTACCCACTGAGGTTTAGTTTCAGGACCCCCACCCCTGTGCATACAAAAATCCATGGACGTTCTAGTCCCGTGAAATACAGTGACATAGTAAAATGATGTCACTTATATAAAATGGAAAACTCAAGGTTTGCTTTTTGGAATACAGTGAGCCCTTCCCTTATGCGGGGGATCCGTTCCAGAACCACCACCCCCGCATAAGGGAAATCACGCATATGCTGAACCCTCATTAGAAATAATGGGGCTCGTGCCTGCAGTGTGGTGCATGCTCCATTACTTCTTCCAGGGCCTGCTAAGGCTTTTTCTGGCGTGGCTTCCAGAGTATGCTGGAAGCTGCATAAGGCGGGCCCGCATATGACGTCGGCACACGCACACATACACACACACTATATAGATAGATAGATAGATAGATAGATATAGATATAGATATTTTCAAGCTCTGGATGGTTGAATCCATGGATGAAAACTCCTTGGATACAGAAGACAAACTGTATCATGTTCTTTCTGAAACTGAAGACACTTTTTAAAAAAAGGAACGTGTGGTGTGGCATAAGAACTTTTTCTTCAAATAAAATAAATCAAATATCCCACTCAACATGTCCATGCTTGAATGTGGCTTTCTGGTTTCTGGCCATCACAATTTCATTCAAAAACTGAGGATAGTTCTCTAGTAAATTATTTGTCCACAAATAAACTACAGCTCGACTCCATATAATACATTTGCATTATTATCTACAACCTCTTATCAAGATGGAAGAGAAAAGAGATGCAGAGCAAAACCAATTGCGTGTCCATTTATTACTTACCCTTCAATAGATATAAATTGCTGCTTTCCAAATATATGCAAGGAAATAAAATTGGTAAAGCTTGAGTGTGTCTGCAAATTCATTCTGATGATCCTCTCAAAGGTCAAAGAATGCCTAGAAGTAATTTTCTCTCTATTTGAATCAAATGAGTTTGGACTTTAAATATTCCTCCAGTGCTAAAGTTTGCAATCTCCATTACTCATTCCAACAAAATTTCAAGCAGTTGCTGGAGGCTTCAAGTCAAACAAAGTGCACTAAAATTAAAAGTGGTAACCATAGCAGTTTTGAACAAATTTTGACAGACAGACAATGGTGATCATTAATTAACAAGTAAAACATACCAAATGTACCGAACAGTGTTCTAAAATTATAGTATGCCCAGCTATTTCTGAATAAGAGAACAGAAAAACACATATTTGCTATTCATATAATACACATTATTTTTTTGTTCTTAAATTTAAGTGTTCAATCCAGAAGCCATTACGTGAAGCAATCATGAAAACTGGCATATCACCCCATTTCATTGGAAAACTACATATACAAGAAATACCCAATATGGTTCTACTTTCTCCATTGAAATAAATGGTAATCACTGGCTGGATCAAAGTACATGGCTTTACAGTAATTATAACATACAGTTGTATATCTGAACTGTGTGTATATGAAATTATACAATTGGCTGTATTGTCTTGTCATAAAGATATGATGGCTGTGGAGGTTAGTATTAGGCACAAATCTAGAAGTGAAAATGATTAAACTGAGGCTATCATACTTAGGACATATTATGAAATGTGACTCACTTCAAAAAAGATAGCAAAGCTGGGTAAAGTGAAAGGCAGTAGGAAAAGAAGGAGAGCACACTATAGTTGGATTGATTCTATCAAGGAATCCATAGCCCTAAGTTTGCAAGACCTGAGCAAGGGCAGTTGATGGAGGATTAACAAGGGTTACCATAAATCAAAGTTGACTTGAGAGCAAATAACAATCACAGTAACAAACCTCTACAGCTAGGACAAAATCCTGTTTGGCCAGCTCATTTTACATATCCCTACAGTCAACTTCTAGAAGAAATTTGTTTGAATCCTGTTGGGTAAACTCAACTAGAGAAGGCCCATTGAGCTAACAATAGAATAACAAGTGAACATGTAGTTTAATCCAATTGGCTCATCTGCTTTATTTGTGACTGAAAATAGGATCCAGACCCTTCTCTGTTGCCCAAGATCTGCTGACAGAAAAGCCAAAGACGTTGGTGGAGGAGAGAAAAAGTGCCAGGTTACACCAGATTCAACATGGTCATTAGTGATTCCTAGCTCTGTTCCCACCCTGTTGCTGGCCTTTCCTGATGGAAGATGCCACCAATGGGAGTGGATACATTGGGGCCACTGCTTGAAAACTCTTTTGACTAACTTTTAGTTCCAGTAGCAGTATACAAGCCTCCTTTATCCACCTTTGCAGAAATAGTCTCCGATAGGAAGGATATTTGTGCCTCGTCTTTGCCTATCTCTCCAAGGATAATTATAATACTGTTCTTATTCATAGGTGGATCCCATTCTGAGCAGCCAGAGCTTCAAGCTATGATATGGCAACTCTCCAGCATTTTCCCCCCTAGGCACTGATATATTGATTATATGATACACTTTAGAATATATGCTATAGTTAATTAATCAAGTAATGCTTTTGTGTGGTCCGTTAATTTTTTTAGGCTGGATGTATCCTTATTTATTTCTTTTAAAAAGTTCTCTATTCCTGCTTGAGAGGAGGAGTGGGCTTCATGTATACTGGCACCTACTCATATTTCTCAGTGATTCAAAGAAGATTTACAAGATTTTTAGTTTAACCATCTTTCTAGAATAGTTTGCTGTACTGATAAAACCACGGAGGGGGCAGGGGGTTGAATTTTGTTGGTAGTCTCAGCTAGAGTATACCCAATGAAACAAGTGTTAAATGGTGAATCAACGTTTAGGTAAATCCCACTGCTCCAATGGGTCTACTCTGTTGGGACAAAAAATAGAATTCAGATGCAAGAAGTTGATCTCTGTGTGATAGAACTGTAAATTCCCTTCCTGAATGAAAACAAATTTCTGTGCTGCGCATGTTCACAGACCCATCCCTGTTCCTTAATTCTAAAATTATCTTCACTCTCTCCTTCCCACCACACACTATTTTGCACCTGGGTCCATTCAGTGGACCTTAACAGAACACAAAACAAAACAAAGTAGATCTACCATACCAAAGGTCTGCCAATCCTTGCTGTATACCAGAGTTGGCTAGCTCCAATCAGTTCCGGAGCCAATCCTGTTTCATTTCCCACCCTTGTGGAACATGCCTTTAGCTTCTGGTTGAATTGAAAGTGATCAGAAAAGTGTTTTTGTTTAATTTAAAATTCTTGAGAACTAAAACAAGGTGTGGGGCTGTGCTTCATTTTGGCTGAGAAATGCTTCACTTGGATGCTTCTAGTGATGCAATTCTCAATTTTTCTTAGAGCTTTATCACACGAGGGAGATTAAGGGGTTAATCCAAAGATATCCAGAAAAAATAGCAAAATTACGTGACACCGTTTCACATGACATTGCGAAAAACCCACAGTTAAATTAGTTTTAAAGGAGGATTAAGCGAAGCTAATTCACATGACGTCACAAAAAATCTGCAGTTGAACTAGATTTAAAGGAGGAATAATCCACATCTTTTCAAGTTCGGATCTCTACAGAAAGTGTAAATTTGAAATTGCTTTAATTGTGAAATCACAAATAAGCATTAATTGCAAAATAACATTTCCACTTTAAGTTTGCTTTAAATTTGCTTTAAATTCGCAAATGCTCATGTTTGCTTTAACACCACTTCAATGTCATCTTAACATTGAAATTGGCCCCTAGTGTGATAAACTCCTTAATGAGGGACTTGGGGGAGGCCTTTGGTGGGCATTGGAACAACTTTGGCAGGTCATGGGTGCACTGTTCTCATGCTAGGGCATTTACTCTCATGCTAGGGGATTTACTCTGCTGTTATTCTTCAAGGACAGTGGTGGAGTCTCTTTCTTTTTCAAGAATGTTTTGAATGTGTCTTCCTGCAGGGCAGAATGGTGTTGGACATGGTGGCCCTTGGACTCTCTTCTGACTCTCTGATTCTATGACAACTATAATCCTAAGTGAGAGCCTTTATGGGAACACTCTTATAGCATTTTTGTGAAGAAAGGAAAGTCAAGTAGCTTATAAATTCAGCCTTCTATTTTCCAGGTAATTAATTTAATTTCCAGAGAGTTTACTCTTCCAGTTTAATGCAATTTCTATTTAACTCTGTAACATTTTCCTGCAATCTGTTCTCTGGCCTGCTCCCTCTACTCTATGAATATAATTTTACACTGCAGACAACAGTTCCAAACTAATACAGGCAATGATAGTATTAAAAGCGACAGACAGACAGACAAATAGACAGACATGCAAGGTTATTAACATGCAAACTGCTGATGCAAGTCAGTGATGCCTCATTCAGGGTCTCACTCAGCAGAATGATCAACAGGGCCACAAAATGAAGCGGGAATGGGATACCACAATCTAAAGTATGAGAAGTAACGGGGGTATCTGTGTGCCCAAAATTATTTTATTGTATTGTTGCTGGCATTTGAGAAAGTCCAAAAATTGACCCTAAATATACGGGGTGCGGGAGGAAAGTTGAATATATTTTAAAAATTCATGTATTTCCAGCGGAGAGAAAATTACTGAAAATTTCCATTTTGGTATGCAAGAAAAATTAACATTAGATTTGCACACCTAGTTTCTTTGAGCCTCTCATGCACTTCTTTCCTGAATTTGTTTTGTACCAGGTTGCAAAACTATCCTCTAATATGCAGATTTATTTGCAAATTTCTTATAATTTACATATTATTTCCATTGACTAAAGTGTTTGGATGAATTTTCTTTTCACTGTTACGTATCACAATGTGTGCACTGTGTGTATAGGCTTCTCCAGACCTTTCAGCTCAAGGTGCAAAGGTCTCTGACACTGCAGGTTGAAAGTGGCCATTGCCATGTTATTGTTGTTCTTCTCTTCATAATTATTAATATTGATATTATTCTTTCTCCCAAGAACAAATATTCTGCAAAGGAAGGGGTGAGGGCTAAATGTTGTCTGGGAAGCAAAATCTCTGAATGTAATGGCTGTATACTCTTCAAGTTAATAAAACTTGTCTGTGAAGATGAAACAGGGAGAGTGCCTGTGCCACTTCATAAGGGAAAGTAGGACAACTCTAGGATGCAGGTTTACCTTGGGGACTGTGAACCGCCCACCAGGCTTTTCAGACTCTCTTTGCTGTTCACTTGAAAGAAGGAGATAATGAGTATGATTGAATTAATGACAAATGCATATTAGTAAATCTCTCATCACTACAGCCACAAAACAGGCTTTCTGCAAGAGGGGGACTAATCCTTCCACTTGTTATTTTGAAGCAGCTTCATTGTCTGCTGCACCCTTCTGTTCCCTCCAGCAAGCGTCCCTGAGAGCTGATTTATAATTAACTTTTTGAACTCCATAGAAAGAAGTACCTCATTTTGGAGGGTAACTCCTCCCCCCATTTTTTAACCTCAAAAATGACTTCTCTTCCTAGACTGTGTGTGTATATGTGAGAACATTTCCCCTCCTTTAGGATTGTTTGTCCCATGTAGTAAGGATGAAGGGTCAGCTTGCTGACTGGCACCTCCTGGCGAATGGCAATCAACTTGCCAAACCAGAATTAGGAAATGTTAGAAACACCTCCACAATCAACTAAATAACAACAACAACAACAACAACAACATTTTATTTATAGCCCGCTCCTCTGTAGATCAATCGGAGCAGGTTACAATGATTAAAAAGACAAAGTAAAACAGTTCAATAACCCAAGCCCAACCATACTAAATACTAATTAATGAAAACGCTAGCATAGTTGGACTTCAAGCTAACTTTAGATTTGAAAAAGCAGAAAGTAATTTAGACAAAGGAAAGGCTGTCAAAACAGGGGACATGAACTTAAGTTTTTTTTTTCATTGCATTCATTGGTTAGGATTCTCTTATATTTTTATATGATTTTTTATGATTCCCATGCCACTCATAACAGCATGGGACTCACTTTGTTGCTCTCACAATCATTTTCCTTATGGTTGAGGTAGCCTAGGAGGCAGATGCTGACACTTCTTCTAGTAGTATGAACAGTGTGATAGGACCCTCTAGACACTCCAGAAAGTTCAGGAGGCTGTTGGTTGAAGCAACAGAGGGGATTCTGTGCTCCTCTGAGTGGTGCAGGAACCTTATTTTTTTACTTAAAAATAAAACTGGGTTTGCTGGATCAGCCTTCATAATGAATATAAGCAATACTGGGTACCACAATGGCCAAGTGAATTTGTCCTAGGGTAACAAGTAAGCCTAATGGCTTGTCAGGGCTGTGGCTAATGAGTAACACAGTGCATGACTTTGGGAAAGTAATGTTCAACGTTAGTGATGGAGCACACATGTAGTATGTGGGCATCTCCAATTAAAGGACAGCAAGAAACAAAGATAGGAAAAACTTCTGAGACTCTGGAGAGCAGCTGTCATTCAAAATAAAGAATATTATGTAAAATATCAGTAATACAATTTTGTATAAGCAGTTTCATGTAATGGTGGTGAACTGTAGAAAAGCATTTAAAATAAATAGTTTCATTTCATTACGCCACAATAAAAACAGGGCTTTGGACTTGATCTTTCCTAATCACCCCTTCAGATTTATTATCAAGCTAAAACCAGCCAATTTAAAACACACATTTGCACTTTACAATTGATGTTGCCACTTATGTACTATGGCATTTAATTCAATCACTCAAATAAAGCATGAATTGGCTGTGATGCTTATGTACATGTTAATACTTTTCTTCCTATATTAAAACTCTTTTCAGTGGCTTGGGCCCTGATTAGGACTACCATACCAAAACAAATCTAAAGATAGTCAAACTGATACAAAGCCATTGTGTGTCTGTTTTTTAAAAAGATTTATTGGTAATGAATGTACAGAAATATGGAAAGCAAAACAGTGGTCCACAAACTGGAAAAGAACAATACACATTCCTGTATTCAAAAAAGGAGATACAAAAGATTGCAGTACCTATAGGACCATTGCACTAACCTCCCATACACACAAAAACCATACTCAAAATTCTGCAGCAAACACTCCTGCCATAAACGGAATGAGAAATCCCAGAGGAGTAAGCTGGTTTCAGGAAAGGAAAATGCACAAGAGATCACATTGCAAACATACATTGGATAATAGAGTGTACCAGGGAATGTCAAAAGAAAATCTGCATGTGCTTTATTGACTACAGTAAAACTTTTGACTGCAAAGGCCACGAAAACATGGAACACTCTCAAAGAAACAGGAGTGCCACTACATTTGATTGCCCTGATGCATTACCTGTACCTAGGACAAGAGGTTGCCATCAGAACTGAGAATGGAGAAACAAAATGGTTCCCAAATGGAAAATGGGTCAGGCAAAGCTCCATAGTATCATTCTATTTATTCATCCCGAATACAGAAACATAGTACACAGATCAGGCTTTGAGGTAGGAGGAGTGAAGATCAGAGGCAGGAACATTAACAACCTAAGATATGCAGTTGACAAAATACTATTAGCAGAAACCAACAAAGACCTGGAACAACTATTGAAGGAAGTAAAGGAGCAAAGTGCCAAAACAGGTTTCATGTTGAACATTAAACAAACAAAAATAATGAGCATGGAAGATTTACAAGAGTTCATCCTAGATAATGAGAAAATTGAAATAGTCAAGAGTCCCCATACCTTCATTCAAACATTAATCAGAATGGAGATTGCAGTCAAGAAATTAGAAGGAGAGTAAGACTGGGAATGGCAGCTATGAAAGAAATGGACAAGAACCTAAAGAGTAAAAACTCTGAACACTCAGAGGATCATCCAAGCTGTTGTATTCCCCATCATCATGTACAGATGTGATAGCTGGACAGTGAAGAAAGCCAATAGAAAGAAAATCAACCGATTTGAGATATGGTGCTGGAGAAGATGGCTAAGGGTACCCTGGACAACCAAGAAGACAAGCAAATGGGTGCTTGAACATATCAATTATCCCTGGAAGCCAGGATGATTAAACTGAGACTGCTGTATTTTGGCCACATCATGAGAAGGCATTAATCATTAGGAAAAAAACACAATAATGATGTGTATGGTAGAAGGAGGCAGAAAGAGAGGGAGACCACATGCCAGATGGATGGACCCAATCAGAGAGGACATGGGCCTGAGCCTGCAGAACCTGAACAGAGTTCTCAAGAAAGCCGTGGAGGACAAGGATTCTTGGAGAAGTCTAATCCACAGGGTCACCATGAGTCAAAATTGACTTTAGGGCAACATAAAAACAACAGTGTATGTTCTATTGCTAAGAAAGTCAAATATCCCTCAGCTGATGGGAGTTGGAATTCCTTGTGGCTGAACATTTACTTGGGTGCTCACAGTACACAAGGCATTATATACTAGACTTTCATATTTCTCTAGTTTATTATGTGCATTTCCACTAGGACAAGACCAAAAAGTGTGACATCTAGCACTTTATGTAGCAAAGATTTAAGTGAAGGGGTCTGAACTGTATAAGGATAATCTTTCTCTCCCCCTTCTAGAACCTTTGAAAACAGTAAAATCAAATGGCTATAGTAAAGTTACTCCTCAGTTCCATTGACGGCTATTTTAAAAGTTTGGGACATAAGGACTTCGACCTTTTCACAGGAAAGCAAGTGATTTTATGTTCTTATGTTATCTTATGAGATGAATTTTGCAGGGTAGCTTCTTGATTATGGTAAAGGACAGTATTAATTATCTCCATGTCTGTTTTGAATGATGGAACATAGGCATACACAGTTAACAAAACCTCTAGCAGAGACCTCCTTTTTATGAAAGCTTGCTATGACCTCAGCTCTCCTTTTCTTCCCTGCCCTCTGTCTAGATGAATTTATTTTTAACAGCATGGTGAAGGGGGATGGTGGAGAAACACAGACCCTCAGTGTCAGGTTACAGCAGTGTGATCACAGCAGGGATGGGGAGCAGGAGTAGAAATAGGAGTAAGGAGTAATAGGTTTTCACAGGAGTAGGAATAAGGAGTAACAATTTTGTTTTGCAAATTATTATATTGTACATGCAAACACCAAAAAACAATTTTATTTATATTGCACTGGGGAAGGGACTGGGAGGCAAAAAGAGACATGTATGCACACACACACACTTTGCAAAGCAGCCAGGGCTATTCCTCAGGGCTGGGGAGTAGGAGTAAGGACAAGAAGGTTTTTACAGGAGTAGGAGTAACATTAATTAAAAATATCTTATTCCACAGTAGGACAAGGAGTAACCCCCAAATCACTACTACTCTCCAGCCCTGGTTCACAGTAGATAAGTAATATTCAAAGCTTTTGCAGCTAAAGATTAGGATTCTTCTATAGCTGATCCTCCTGTAGGCATGTTTTCTGCCTATAACAGGCGAAAATCAACAGTAGCTACCTACAAAATCCATTACAAAACAATGAAAGGGAAGACCAGATAAGCCTCCCCCACCAGGTATTGCCAGCAGGTCAAAAAATGTGTCTGGCTACCAAAATTGAAATCATAACAAGGGTTTTGTCTTGGGAAAGAAAGAAGAAAAAAGAACCCCTCAATGCCTTTTGGAAGAAGCCTTTTTACCTGCTCTCTAAAGGTAAGGTAAAGATTTCTCTTGACATGAATGTCTACTTGTAACTGGATGTAAGGGGCAGTTCTCATCCCCATTACTAAGCCAAAGAGCCAGCACTGTCTGAAGATGACTCTGGTGGTCATGTGGCCAGCATTATTGCATGGAATGCTGTCACCGTCCCACCAAAATGGAACCTAGCATATATACTCGACTATAGGTTGATCTCATGTATAAGTCAAGGGCATGTTTTGGGGCCAAAATTGTGGATTTTAATTTGACTCGTGGATAAGTCAAGGGTAAGACCTAGGGGCATGTAACAAAGGATATAGAAGATGAAGGAAAGGGAAACAATGTCAAAGAACTTACAAAATTCCCACAGGCATAAATGTTTATGTTCATGCGAAAGACTAGATGGATGAGAGAATAGAGGGCATCAGTGCTCCTGTGACAGATTGCACTCTTGCCTTTCACCATTTTTTTTTTTAAAAATAACAGTTAAAATACAGTACTTATATTGCCCTGTGGATAAGTCGACTCAGTTTTTGGGGAGTCAGTTTTTTGACTAAAATTTCTAGACTTATACATGAGTATAAGACTGTTTCTTTGTGCAAGGCTTCATTTCATATGTGCATATTGTTGATTTTGAATAAAGGTTTACTAAAAGATTCTAAATTGCTCTATTCTTTCTATGTTATTTCTGCCTATTATTGAAATGTTGCCATTTAAGAAGTAATCTGCAGGAATGTTGTATACTTGATTTAGTATGATAGTTTTAGTATATAATGGCTTTACAACTTCCCTGACTTGTGCCGTATCCATCAGCATATAATAAATTCATTTAAACTTCCAGATTTTGTAATTAAACTGAGTTTTTCATTGTTTAAGAACTGATATCAATTACAATGTCATTCACTGAGAGCCGGAGCCACCCAATGAGTTTATGAGCTCCAGAGCAGATGTGATGCTGGAGATTTTGTAATAGCCTTCTGCAAAGACATGAGGTCTGGTGAGCAATATGGCAGGGCTGCAGCAGAGCCCAATGATATACAAGGAACCAGAAAAGGCATCCCTTGTTTTGTGGGGACCTAGATCAATCTGATTGTACCCATTTCCATTAAAATGCTGTGAATATTCTGGTTAGCAGCTAGACAAATGTCCACATGCATATCTCTGGGAAGAATTCTAAAAAAGAAATTTCTTCACTTTTTATCATTAATTCCTATAATCTTAATTGCTTCAAATATTTGTGGTGATATTCAAAATATTACAAAATAAAAGAATAGATTATTTGTTACCACTGGCATGGAAACTTTCACAACTAATTTAAATAATCAGGAAGTACTATGAGCCAAAATTTGAACAATGCTTGAACTGGTTGTTTATTCTTGACAATAATTGCTTGTACTCTAGTTTGGGTTACTAAACGATTGGTGTGGCTTTTAAACATGGTTCGAATGCCCTGATGTGTTGAGCTCTTTTCTAATGTGACTGGGGACAATACCATCATAGAGTATTGCAAGTGTAATATGCAGATGCACAAAACTTTGATATTATTTCTTCTCCTAACCTCAGTATAGCTTGCTTCACTGACTTCCATGATCAATTATTCATTTGTACCCTTTTCCATAAATGACTAGCACGTCTTGAATTCTAGGGCATGGGGATGGGAAACATTAGAAAACTTCTTCATTAACTAACACAACATATATAACACCAAATTAAAGGGAATTAAATGATATATTATTTTAAATTATATATTATTAAATTATATGTTATAAATTATTTCAAAATATTATTGTGGAGAGCTGGCAGAGATGGGCCACTAATAGGAAGAGAGCTGGTGCCAGTTATTCTCAGTGAAGGCTGGAGAAAATATATAGGGCTGTTGCTGAGATGGAAAGTAGATAGGGTTTTAATAAGTCCAGAGAGGGACAGTTGTAGTGTGGATTCCAGTGTGAGATAGGGACAGTTATAGTAAAAGTGCAGAAGTGACAGACTTCGTCATACAGGGTCTGTAGGGTTAGTGTGCAGTAGTGAGGGACTCCCTATGAACACAGAACTTCAAGAGAGGGAGTTGCTGTGGGGTCATATCCTGAGGGATACTTACCCTTGGGGGCTGGTGTAGTTTAAGGAAAAGAACCTAAAGATAAGGATGGCGTGAAGGACCTGGATATAAGTTTGTTAATTGCTGGAGAGAGTGTGTGGAAGTTAACTAAACCTGTAACTGAATGAAACTAAGAAAATAATACCTTAAAAGTAACACACATATGCAGCATCTCAATAAGCCAAACACTGTTTAAACCATCTTGTAAATAAAGTTTTATTCCTCTTTCAAATAGAGCAATTTACCGTGCTACTGACGTTTACAAACGGGGAAACAGTTTTACACCCATAAGTTTGGTGTTCACAAATAAAGTGACTGTCACAGATGGTGGCAGCGGTGGGATAATAAACCCCATTGTGCTGTCACTTGAATAAAAGGGTGGGGTGACTGGGACTCATCATGAAAAATGTTGGCAGTGGTGGGATGAAAAGGCCCAAGGTGCTGTCATCGAAGAAACTTAGAGGTGGAGAATAAAGTGATTGTGACAATTATTATAATGAAGTATACTGTATATTTGGCCTTTCCATAAAGTCCTGCCCTGCTGTCCCTATGGCCTGATCTAGATTGGCAAAAAGAAGTGTGTTCATGGCTGCATGAAAGCCTAGCCTTTAGATGAGAAAAAGGGAAAGTGTGCCATGAAAACGTGTTTTTTTTTTGTTTGTTTGTTTTTGTTTTTGCATTTTAGGGGAGAAGAAGGACCTTTAAAAAGGTGCTGGTTTTCCCAGCTTCTTTTTTAAAAACTGCAGAACAGCGCAGCTCCATCTAAAGGCTGGGGTGCAGCTGCTAAGCATTAAGGAAAAGGCAACTTCATGTTACACTTTCCTGCCAATCTAGAAAGCCCCATTGTTGAATGGGCATAACCATAACCTATCAAAAGCAATGCCAGCAGTACACAATCTCCTTCCAGTTCTACCAAGTTGGGAAGGCTTCGGTTCAGCGATGGACTCCACATCAATGTCTGAGGACCAGCCGAGCTATGTATGAGGAGCTTGTCACCAGAGTGTTTATAAACTTCCTATAGAAGTTTATGAATTTGCCATAGCAATGATGAATGTAACTGTGTGTCAGTCAAATAATGGATCTTCAAAGTATTCAAGTATGGGCAATAGATTTCACTACCATTAGATATAAATCATGTTCTTATGGTCAAGTGGGAATGAGTGAGCAAATGAAGGAGGAGATGGAATCATGATCACATAACCCAGCCGTAACCTCTATGCATTCACTGTCTCTTCTGAAAAAATCAGATTTCTCAGTCTCACAGACAAAGAATATGTGCATACAGCTTGTACATTTGTAGGTCCTGTGAAGATCACTTAAAGTATGGAGGGCAGGGCCTGTTACAGAAAAGGGTACTCTTGCCTGCTTAGATTACATATTTCTCACTTTGCTTAATGGTTAGGCTGGCCAGAGCTCTGATGAGGTATCATGAGCTGTGAATTTCCTCACTTCTCCCTCCTTTTTCTTCATGGGTATATAGAGTCCCACTACACTGGGGAAGGAAGAAGAGAAGAATATGGCACGGAGCTGCCATTTTGACAGCATCCTTGTACTGCGCTGATACAATATCTAAAATCTTTTCATAGAAACAGGAAATATTTTATATTTACATATTAGATGGGGACCTTTATTATGGGTAAGGGTGAAAGTGGCTTAATGATGATTTCCAGCTAATTAGAAACAGTATCAAGAGTAGTAAATCCCTAAGCATAAACCAACAAATGAATTAATAAGACTTTTCAGCAACAGGTAGTAAGTTCATCTTTACACACAAACATCAGAGGCCTTTGTTTGCTTTATGTTATCAGGAAGACTGATCAGCTGAGCTTTAAGTTGTAATGAACACCTTTGACAGTGTGCAATGGGCTCAATAAAATGGAGCAAAAATGCCCTTCTCTTTGCTCCTCGGGATTTCAGTTTAGGCACTGAACTTGGGTTACATGAGCACTGTAAATGTGAGTACCCAAATGAAGCTAATGAGCATGAAGTTTTAAAGGCTTCAGCTAAATGTGACATCTTAGTTTCCATAAACAAATGATATGGCTGAGATGACATTTAATTTTTACACAGCAGAAGATTATGATGCACAGGACCCAGGGCAGTGTGTACATGTCCTTGTCTGATCAAACATTTAAGTGGGCAGCAGTTTTTGTGATTTAGGACACTGAAAGTATTAGTAAAATCATTTCTTGTTTATATGCCCCTTTGTATGAACGTGCCTTACAAACCTGATCTCCATCATTTTCACTTGCCAATATGATTAAATCTGATGGGTCTTTATGTATTATAAAAATAAAGAATTCACAAAACAGGCATACATCAGGAGAGCCACCATGGGGGAAAGTAGTGAGGATTGGTGCTTCTTTTAGGTTCTCCTTGGATGGACTAGGCTCTTCACTTTCCCACTCTATACAAAGATGAGGAACAATCCTTTTTAAATAAGAGCTAAGGCTCAATACCTACATTGACTCGTGGCTAAGCTGACCCAGGTTTTTTAGGGTGATTTTTTAAATTAAAATGTCTAGACCTATACATGAGTATATGCAATTAGTATCAGATTTGTTGTGAGCATGTCATTCAAATAACAAACACCGAGTCTAACGAGAGAAAAATATTCCAGTCTGAAGTTTTACATGCTTGGCACTGAGCAGAAAAAAACAAACTTTCCCTAGCAATGTTTTGACCGTTTTTGTTACGAACACATGGGAGTTGTAGTCCAGCCAAAGAAATTTTTCTCCTCTCTGCTTTGAACACAAAATAGTTCATAATAGCAACTCCAAGGCGGTCTGCAGCAATAGAACATACAGAGCTAGCTATAAAAGTGATTCTCCCACCCCGAGAATCTAAAAACTATCCTGAGAACCAGAGAAGAGGTGATAGACCCTAACACATGGTAATCCTATTTTCATGCAGTGTTTCCTTACTTATAATACACATGACATATGGAGTGTTTCCCCAGGCCCTATGCTTCTTCTGGAGCTTATTGAAGGCTTTCAGAAAGTTCTCCTCCCAGGCCATAAACTACTGTTGCCAGGGCTTATGCAAACTGAGTTCAAAGTGCAAAAGTAATTTGCAGTCAATTAACTCAGCAGGGAGAGGAGGGCACAATCTCATACCCTCCAACATTTCACAGATGAAAACCAGGACACATGTGGCCAAGCAATATCAGAGTATGGTTAAGATGGCAAATGTTATTAAACATGAAAAGCAGGCAAGCTGGGGGAGACTACTGTTTTCATTAGCTTGAGTCTACTGGAAAGACTTCTGCTCCCTCCTACCCTGAGTTAACTAAGTACGAACTACTTTTTCATTGTGAACGCAGGTTTCTACAACTAAAGTAAGCTGAGAATGAAGAGGAAAAGGATGAAAAGGAGAGAAAAACTGGAAAAAAATTAAAGCACCTGATGAAAAAGTGGGTTAACATGTGATTAATTGGGACTGTGCCTGTCAATGTAGGGCAGTTGGAGGTTGTGGAATCTTGCCCTTCCCAGTAGACTCAAGCAAAAGCAAATTGCTGTAGATTCTCCTAGACTATATGTTTTTACCATCCTGCTTGCACTTTGTTATTTCTTGGTCACTTGTGCCCCAAGTGTCATCTATAAAATTTTTGGAGGGTATGAGGTTGCATCCTTTGTCTCTGAGAGCCAACTACTTTTGCACTTTGAACTCAATTTGCATCAACAGAAATAAGCTGAGAACAAAGAAGAAAAGTGAGGGGAGGAAAGAGAAACTAGGATGTTTTAAAAGCAGCTGAAAAAAGTAGGACAGCAGAATAATAATCAGGACTCTCCCTGTGGAATCAGGACAGTTGGAAGGTATGCTTATGCAAGAAGAAGGTGCAAAAGTCACAGTGCTGATGTTCCACTCCCTACTATGCCCCAAATAATACAATGGGACGAGTGTCTCTTCACAGTCATTTTTAGTACACTCATATTGCACAAATGCATCCTTGCTACAAACATTTTCACCCTGCACCAAATAGCCCTGGCACCATATGGGTGCCCAGTCTTTAGAGTCACCTCAAATACAAAAATCAGTGTTACACTCCTTCAGTTGTACTTTCCTTGTGATTTGTGTCCTAGGAAAGCCCATTAATGAATGCACTGAGTTCCTGGGACCCAGGAGCTCTAATATAGTTACTTTTATAGTTACATTCTCAAGAATGGCTCATGGTTCAGGTGCTGTCTCCTGTTTTGCCTCATGGTGCTGTTGTCTTATGCCAAAATGCTTCTACCCTTTATGTTTCTGTGTGTGAAACTTTCCCTTTTTTTAGTATACTTTCCCATTACTTTTACTTCCTTCCTTCTTTCTCTCCTCCTTCCTTCCTTCTTTCTCTCCTCCTCCTCCTTTCTCCTTCCCTTTGCCTTGCCTGCCTTCCTTCCTGGCTGCCAGTGTCTCTGGTTCATGGGGGCCCAGTGGCAGCAGCGGTCCTTCTCCAAACTGGGCCGAGAACCCTTCTCTTCCACCTGCCCCGGCATGCCTATGCCATCTTGGCCTGCCTCCTTCCTTCCAGCAGGGCCTCTCCTCCACCCGGTTCGAAGGAGGATTGCCACTGCGGCCTCTGGGCCCCCACGGACCAGAGCCACTGGCAACCAGGAAGGCAGGCAGACAAGGTGGCGGGAAGAAGAAAGGAGGAAGAGGAGAGAAAGAAAGAAGGAAGGAAGGAAGGAAGGAAGGAGGTATGGTTGGGAGGATGGAAGTAGGGATGGCTGGGGTGGAGAGGCCAAGGAACCTGCTGCCAGTGGGAACCAGGGTGGATTCAAGTTCGATTCGAAGCCACCTGGTTCCTACTTGGGCTGAAGCAATTCTGCCCAAAAAACACTCCATTTTGCTAGCATCTTTTTGACACAGGTTAAATGGGTCAAAACCATGCCCCCCTTGCCGAATCATGTGATCTGGTTTAAACCATAGTGGGAACAACCCCACAGTCACATAATCTTTGGCCATCACTACCTCTCAGCCAATCTACCTTACAGGACTTTTGTAGACATTAAAAGTAAGAAAGGAACCATGCAAAATGATTCTGTGTTTTCCTAATGCAATGACAATGACAACAACAACAGTGTTGTAATTATCAGATCATTACAGGCTTTGTGCCTCATTTTTAACTGACAGAGAAAAGGTAAAGATCCATGAAAATATCACAGGAAACCCCTGAGTGTGACAGTCATCTGATTCACAGGAGACAGTAAGAACACACTTACAAACCATGCCACCTTCCTTTGTATTTATATATCACACCTTTACTATGCCTTTCTCTTATTTTTGCATTCTGCCACTCACCCTTCCTTTCTTCTTCCCTTGTGCATGTTGAATCTACCAAGTGCACCTCCTACTCTACCCCATTCTCCCTAGCTTGTTTCACTTTGCCTCCATGCCATACTTCTACTAGCCTGCAGTTGCAGCTGTACCTCCAACCCTCTCTTCCTTTCCCCAGCTTTATGTCACCTCATACTGCTGCCTCTTGTCCTCTAAAAAAGCAACAACTAGGCAAAGCGGGCAGATAAACAGGCAGGTGAAGGCAGTGGTGCCTGAGTGCTGGAAGACAAGAAACAGAGGGAGAGGGAGATAAAGTACTGTAAGTTGGGGTGAGTGGTAAGAAGGGCAGTGGCAGGGAGGAATGGCTCTTTCCACCCACATCAGCCAGGGCAAGAACCCTCACTGTTCTTCGCCATAGGCAGCATCTTCGCGCCTATCGGGAGGCTTTGCGTGCAGCGCGGAGATCCTTCTGCTCTGCACGCATCGCGTCTGCAGAGTCCCGCTCAGCAGAGCTGTTTAGGGTTGTGGGGGAGCTGACGCGGGTGCCCCCTGCGCCAAATCCCCTACTGGACCCAACAACAGCCTGCTGTGATGAGTTTAACACCTTCTTTGCAGACAAAATCTCTCGGATAAGGGCCGACTTGAATGTCAATGTTTTGTCAGAGCCCATAGGTGAGGTGTCCGATAACTCCGTTGCTGTTTCTTTACTGGATGAATTTCAACCTGCAAGTACCGAGGACGTGGACAAGCTCCTTGGAAGTTTGAGAAAGACGACTTGCCCTCTCGATCCTTGTCCATCTTGGCTGGTCGCCCAGGGAGGGGACGCAGTGAAAACATTCCTTCGGGATGTGATCAATGCGTCCCTCAGGGAGGGTTCTTTACCATCTTGTCTAAAGGAGGCGGCCGTTAGACCCCTCCTGAAGAAACCCTCCCTTGATCCCTTGGATAAAAACAATTACAGGCCAGTCTCCTTGCTCCCATTTTTGAGCAAGGTCATCGAGAGAGCAGTCGCCTCCCAACTCCAAGCTGTCTTGGATGAAACTGATTATCTGAATCCATTTCAAACGGGCTTCAGGACAGGACATGGAGTTGAGACTGCCATGGTCGCTCTGGCCGACGACCTTTGCTTGAGCATTGACAGGGGTAGTGTGACCCTGCTCGTGCTCTTGGATCTCTCAGCGGCCTTTGACACGGTAGATCATTCCATCCTTTTGGGTCGACTGAGAGAGTTGGGGATCGGAGGCACTGCACTTCGGTGGTTCCGGTCCTTTCTCTCCGGGAGATCCCAAAGGGTGAGGCTTGGGGACAGTTGCTCTTCTAAGATAGAGCTTAATTGTGGCGTCCCTCAAGGCGCCATCCTGTCCCCGATGCTGTTTAACATCTACATGAAGCCGCTGGGTGAGATCATTCGGAGGCATGGAGCTCAGTGTCTTCAGTACGCTGACGACACTCAGATTTACCTCTCCATGACAAGATCGTCGGCTCAGACTTCAGATGGCGTCTCTCCTCTCAATGACTGTCTTACAGCAGTAATGGATTGGATGAGGGAAAACAGGTTGAAGCTCAATCCGGACAAAACGGAGGTGCTAACTGTCACAGGACCGAAGCCAGGATTGGGAATACACCTCCCGGTCCTAGATGGGGTCACACTCTCCTCGAAGGACCCTGTTCGCAGTCTGGGGGTACTCCTTGATTCGTCGCTTCACATGACTAGTCAGGTGAATGCGGTGGTCAGGAGTGCCTGTTATCAGCTTCGGCTGATCCGCCAGCTGCGCCCTTTCCTGGAGCCAAAGGACCTGGAGTCAGTGGTACATGCTTTGGTAACCTCACGATTGGACTTCTGTAATGCGCTCTACATGGGGCTACCCTTGTGCCTAACTCGGAAACTTCAATTAGTTCAGAATATGGCAGCCAGGCTTGTCACGGGAACATCAAGGAGAGAGCACATAACACCAGTGCTCAAATCTCTCCACTGGCTGCCGATTAGTTTCCGAGCGCAGTACAAGGTGTTGGTTTTAACCTTTAAAGCCCTACATGGCTTGGGTCCATCTTATCTGAGGGACCGCCTCCTCCCATACGAACCCCTCCGCACACTCCGGTCTTCTGGGAGGAACTTATTGCAGCCTATGAAGACTAGACTGACGCAGACCTCCCAGAGGGCCTTCTCGGCTGTCGCTCCCAGGCTATGGAATGGCCTGCCAGACGAGATGCGTCTTATTACATCTTCTGATTGCTTTAAAAAAGCCTTGAAGACGCATCTCTTCCGGCAGGCCTTCCCAGAAAGTTCTTAACCTCCCGGCTCTGTTTGGGTTAAGCTCTCCCATTAGCATTTTAACATCTTGACCCTGATCTCTATGCAATGGGTTGCCGTTTTAAATTGAAATTTTTATTATGTCATTTTAATTGATGTTAGTTTAATTTAATTTTAAGGGGCGGGTGGTTGGGTATGGGTCATGTATATTTTATCTTGCATTTTTTAATTGATGTAACCCGCTCCGATTGGATACAGAGGAGCGGGCTATAAATAAAACATTATTATTATTATTATTATTATTATTATTATTCATAAAATGAAAGTTGATTTTTCCTCCCTAGACATTGACTATAAACATGCAACAAAGAAGTCATGAAGAACAACAGATTCCATGGAAACTTTTATATTAATAATTTTGCATCTATTTTCAAGCTTAGTTGCATGCCTGCTCCCTCACGCCAATGGCTCTGTTGGTTTCTATGCAGACTGCATGAAGAAGCTTTGAAGATCAAGGAGCTCTGTAAGACAGACTTCGGCTTGACTTTTCATAAAAAGCTAAACTTTCCAGTAGAATTATAATACTGACATGGGTAACTAGAAGCTGGAACTGAGAGAAAGGCAGGGTCAGGCTCAATTTTCACAACAGAATTTGAAGGAAAAGTGACTGCACATTTTCTCCATAACTCTGCTCCTACAAGGCCTAGAGACTTGCCCTTTTTTTAAAAAAAGGTGAAGACTTGGAATCTGGGCCAGATGATGCTCCTGACTGACATTAGGTGTCATTCTTGGAATCTACATAAAATACAGCCAAATGGTTGGAATGGACTCTCTCGCCCAGGGTTGCCATGATATCTAATTCTATGGCTTTTTGCTACCTGATGATTTTTTTTAGCAGCAATGGAAATAAGAGGAACTGTGGTGTCAAGTAAATTTAAAATGTCCTGCTTCCTCAGCTTCATGAGCCACTTTGATGAATTTTGTATCACACAACTGGTTCAGTGTTTCCATGAAACAAAATACTTATACTGTAGATATCCTTTGATCTTGCTGTTCCATTTCATTCACCAGCACTTTATATACCTAAAAATTAAATAGCTAATTTGCAAAATACACATCACTTTTACTGTCTTTCTTTAAGAGCTCCACAATGTGCACTATCTAAGCACCATCTCACTAAAACTCTGCAAGTTAATGTAATGTTTAACATTATATTGAAAACCCTACAGTGGATTTGACTCAAAAAAGAACAGCAACAAAACTTTAATTCTTCCTTTTTAATACCAAGACAAATTGCCTGCATTACTTCTGCTACAACCTGGGAATTTTCACGCAATCAAATTGTACTGAACAGCCTTCTTTAGCTATTTCTTGTTATTGTTGTTACGCAATCCTTTCCCTGCAAGAGCTGTTGCTTTCATACTAAAGAATTATTCTTCTTCTCCATAGGAGTATGATTGCAATCCTTCTTCATACCAAATTAATATCCCCATGGGTTGTCAGCAAGGCAAAAAAAGCTGTGATATTAAGTGTTATCCACTGAAAACCTGAAGATGATAACCAACTGTCATGAGTTCCCACTTCTACTCTTCTGTTGGCGATAGTACCCCACTGAGATCATCTAGCTGCCACCACTCACTGGCTTTAACCCCCTTAACCAGAAACTCAATAGAAAGTTACTAGGGAACATGACATGTTTTTTCCATTTCAGACACTGCAGAGACTTCCTTTCTTCCTTCCCTGTGGGAGATGAGAATCCTACATGCATAAACAAAAGGCATGTGAAAGAGTGTGGGAAGTTTTTTGTGTTTTTTTCAGGCTATGTTCCTGATGTTTCGCCAGCATCTGTGGCTGGCATCTTCAGAGAATGCTGGCATGGAAGTGAGTAGGATGTGTGTGTGTGTGTGTGTGTGTGTGCGCGCGCATGTATATGTATATGTACTGTGTGACCCTAGGTTGGGAGGAGTGATTTCCATGTCAATCTGTGTATTGTTCTGTTGTTGAATGGCAAGGCCTCAGGATGGGAGGATATATAAAAAGGAACTGTATCTGTTTAATTAGAGATCCATAGTTTGCTGGGGAAACCCCTGACCCTAGGTGGTTTTCATTTGTGTTTGTTGGATTTTAGTGTTTTTCAGGACTGGTAGCCAAACTTTGCTAACTTTAAGTGTTTCTTCTTTCCTGTTGAAGTTGTCCAAGTGCTTGTGGATTAAATGGTTTCCTTGTGCAATCTGACCTGACAGTTGTTGGCATGGTCCAAAATTTCAGTGTTTTCAAACAGCATTTTATGCCCAGGATGGTTTATAATGTGTTCTGCTACTGCTATTTTTTTTCTGGATGACCCCAGTTTGGGAAGAAATTAGATATTTAAAGGAAAGCTTTATCCTAAGCAAGTAACCAACATAGCAAAAGGATATCTGAAGGTACCTTCCTTCAGGCAGTTACTTGAAGTTACAAAGGTACAACAACCTAGGTCATATTCAGCTGAGGTTGAAAAGAGTCATAATTTCCCAAATATGTCTATTTATACATTCCCTGTTCTACTTACTATACCAATGTAGTCTGACTCCTGGATGTTAATAGGCAATCTGAGAGGCTGGAGCCCATCTAGCCCAGCCTATGATAAGATCTTTCCCTAGGTGAGACAGACACCTCAGTCCCAGTCTTTCTGGCTCTCTCTCTCTGTGTTCCTTGTGGCACCTGGGGCTTTTATAACCTATTCCTCTGAAGCATCTCAACCCCATCTTAAAATTGCCATCTTATTGAGCAATTTCTCTCATGATCTATGTGATTCTTCTGTGATCCTGACCACAAAAAATAAATAAATAAATAAATAAAAATAAAAAATACAGCTTAAAACCAATACATTAACCCTTTCTGTAACTGGAGCAGAGAATATATCCCTCAAGCGTGATGCCCACAGCAGAGCCCATTATCACAGAGACATCACAGAGATGTAGGAAATTATCTTTGATGTGAGCAAAGTAGAGATAGTTTTGTTTCTGAGGTTGTCCACTAAGGCAAGGATCCAGGACAGATAAGAAGTCTTCCTCATGCAATACATAATTAAAGAGTAGAATTCACTTCTATAGGATATACAGATGACCACAAACATGGATGGCTTTGGAAGGTGACTGTACAGATTCATGGGGGATGGTGATATACCGTAAGTGGTTATTAGTTATGACATGTGTGAGTGTGCACATATGTGTATGTATTCTTTCCAGTACCACAGCAATATCTCTTTCTATACTAGGTCATCAAGAACAAACGTGGGAGACTATTGTTGCACTCATGGTGGCAGACCATTTATGGACAACTGGCTGACCACTGTGTGCATAGAGGCCTTGACTAAGGTAGGTCTCTTCTTATGTTCTTATGCTGACAACAACTGACTAAACCAGGGTTTGTGCTGGCTTTGTTCATTTTTGTATGATCACAGGCTAAAGCTTCCAAGTAAAGCAATCTGAGCAGAGATCATGGACAAGCCAAGTGGCAGTTTGGAAAGGGGCTGAAGAACGGAAAACAGGGCTCTAACTAATCCAATCTATTCTGTCCTTGCTATCTCTCCTTCCCCAGGCCCAGAAGGAGCAGGATAAAGGACAGCAGAGGAAGAATGAGCAGTAAAGGTGGGGTGGGGTGGGGTGAGTTGGGTTGGGTTAAGTAACATTTCCTTAAGCAGTTGAATCCTTGATCAGCTTTATATTTTGATCTTTATCCTCCACTGAACCCTGACTTTCTATTCCAAAATTATTTACTTACAAAAATATTGAGAGCCCACAATGCTGTAGAACTACAACAACTCCCAGAATTCTTTAGGAAAACCTTAATAACCAAATCTTTTTTTTAAGCAGGTGTACAATTATTAGTTCAGTTATTTCCAAAATTGGAAAACTGAAACCTACCAGAAGTTTCCAAAACATGGTGGCCCTCCAGATTATGTGGCTTTCCAGAATATTTTTAGTATGCAACTCCCACCACTGCTAGCTAGCATTGCTAGTGATCGGGGTGACAGGTACACTAGTTCAGGGTTGTTGCCCCTTCATGATCAGAAGCTTTAAAGTGACAACTGTTTTGCTGCATTTAACAACTGCTTAATCATGTGCATACCACTGTTAAACTAAAGAAAAGCAGAAATATCTCTTCCACCTCTTCACAAGTTCCTTTCTATTACATTTCTGTCCATTTCAACTTTCACCTTCTTGACAGTGGCAGTGTGAATGTGGTCTTCTCTGTATTTTGCTAGATCACAGTGTCATTTGCTTAAAGGTTTTTAACAGAAAAACTGATACAACAAAAGGCAGTTCAGTGATATTCTATTTCTCAGTCTTAGGTCCTTCTGTTGTTTTGGATTTCACCTCCCAGAAGCTCCAGACAGAATGGCCTGTGGTAAGGAATTGTGTGTGTTATAGTTCAAAATCTAACAAGGACCAAAGGTTGAGAATAAGTGATGTAAAGTAGTAAAATGTTTGCCCCATTTCTCAGCTCTGGAAATAACTCACTATAAATAGTTACTCACAATTAATTCTTTTGACGATAGCCAAGCCAAAACCATGTTGCTCTACAGTTGTAACTCTGAGAGGAATAGCCTCCCTCTTGCCACCTTGCAGGTGTTTTAGTTACTATTATAACTATGGAATTGTTCGCAATTTGTAGCATTCAGATAGTTTTGAGAGGTGAATATTTTAACTGTAGTTGAGAAATATTAGACTAAATAGCTACTTTTTAACTTCTAATCACAATGGTAACTACATTCTTTTTGAGCTTTGGCACTGTAACTCTTAATTTTTTTTAAAAAAGTACATCCCCCAAGTTCTGCCTACTATATACATGAGGAACCGGTCCACCAATGAGTAAAGGACATTTTGAAACCAAGCTAAATATTCCAGTTTTTTCTTGTATTTACTCTAGAAAATGATACTCATTGCTTAGGGCTTTTTCACCCTTATTTTTTAACGGCTAGGTTATCAAACTTGTGGTAGCTTGATGCATACAGCAGGTGCTACATCTCTTCTGAATCACAGCAGCTGTGAAGTACATCTCCAAATGACATTAAACATTTTCTTCTCCACATGATCAGCTCAGTATAATTAACTAAATTCCCAGCAAGCTTCTCACTTGAAAGAAGGGTTCCTGTGTATCTAGTGAAATTATTTCCAGCACATCAAAAATATTCACAGAATGCAAACTGTCTTATCAAACGCAACTCTCTGAAATTCAAAATTCATTATAGAGGCAAGTTACGTCAGCTGAAAGGGAAGGAAATGGCTACATGCATTCAGATTATTTGGCACAGAAAATAAACTTCAGAGTAAATGTTTGGAAAAATTTCACTTGCACAGTTATAAGAGCAAAGCAGATAATTACTTTAGACCAGAGCTGAAACATTTTATAAACATTTTAAGAAGCATGGTACTAGATAATAAGAGAAGGTGAGTTGATAATTTTTTGTTGGAGCAGTTTCTGTTAAGGCTAGGTATTTGCAAAATCTGATTTATTCTGAATTCTCTGTCAGGAATGGAAAGGAAGCTAATTTCATATTATAAACAAAGCAAAACATATTCAAAATACAGCTACTTCTAGTCATTTTTAAAATATATTATAGTGCCCCAGAAAACAATTTTCCTCCTCAGTTTCCAAAACAATGTTGGCTACACAAGGATGCATGAAATTACTGACAAAGTTTGTTGTGCCTTATAATAATAATAATAATAATAATAATAATAAATAATAATAAAGTTTATTTATAGCCCGCTCCTCTAATAAAATACTCGGAGCAGGGTACAACAGATTAAAAAGGATTCAAGTTGCCTGTTGACTTATGGTGTCTCAGTGAATTTCATAGAGTTTTCTTAGGTACGAAATACTCAGAGGTGGTTTTGCTAGTTCCTTCATCTGAAATATAGCCAGCAGGACTTGGTATTCCTCGGTGGTCTCCCATCCAAGTACCAACCAGGGCTGACCCAAGTGGCATCACTAGGGCTGGTGACACCCCAGTGTGGCTCATGGTGTCACCTCCATAGCTATACCCCTCATCAGCCAGAATATGTGGGGAAGCTGTCATAGGAATTAAGGAACCAATTTTGCACATTCTCCACATGCATTAGCACATGCTGGGCCCCAGAGAATGCCCACATTCTCCCTCCACATTCTTGCCTTACCAAGGCACCACTACTCACCTGGAAAACTAATATCCAGGTGGCTCAATGCCATGGACCCTCCTTCTCTTCCTCAGTGAGTGCAGCCATTGTGGGAGCTGATTGGATAAAGGTGGTGGTAGCTACCACAGAGGCACCTTAGCTCTCATTGCAAGTCCCATTGCTGCTGCCCCTGCCAACCAGGATGAGATCCACAGGATGCCAGGCATGTGACCATCACCGCCACCTCCCCAGTGTCACCCAGTGTGATGCAAACTTCCTGCCCCCCCCCCCCCCCCCCATTAAGGTCTCTGGCTGTGCCTGCTCACCTTCCAAGATCAAACAGGATCTGGTGACTTCAGTTCTTTCAAAACAATTTTTAAATTTTATCAAAATTCCTCCTCCTGAAGAGCTCCCAAATTTCCTTTGAATTTGTGATGGAATTCTCATATTTTCCCAACTGTATATTGATCAAATTGTGCTTTTACATACAGAGAAAGATTTACATGCTCGCAGCAGTGCTTCCACCGTCAGAACCACCTATTAGTGCAACTCCTCATAGCGCAATAGAGGATGGAGTAAAACAGTCATAACAATTTTGGGAAGATAAGGGGATCTACAGTGCTCAGTGAGTGATCATTTGGTTCCACATGTGCAGCAATTGCCACAAATCTGTAACCTTTCCCTCTTAACCAGTGAGACTGTGCATTTTAATTATCAGCAATAAGGTTAGTGTGGCTTAAGTATCTATTCCTTTTATCTCATGAAAGTTCTTCTATAAGATCTGTTGGGCAGTATTGCATGCTGACAGCCAAGATCATATGAATAATATCATAATAAGACTTTGCAATACTTGACCTATTAGCATATGCCATTGTTATCTGCCTTCAAGTAGTTTCCAACTCATGGCAAGCATAAGGAGCATCTATCACAGGGTTTTCTTGGCAAAATTCATTCAAAAGGGTATGGCATTGCTCTTTTTTGAGACTCAGAGAATGTAATTTGCCCAATGCTGAGAGAATGTGATTTGCCAAAGTTGGTTTCCATGGGCTAAGCAGGGATTTTGATCCTGATCTCTCAGAGTCCTAGTACAACACTCAAACCACTACATGACACTGGCTGTGTAGATGACATGTACTGGAAAGAATAATGTGTTTAGCTGCATTCTCATTTATTATTAGAAAGGAGCAATAGAAAGTACATTTCTATACTGCTTATCAGTGCACTAGCACTCCCTAAGGGTTTACAATGTGTGAGCCAATTGACCACAACAATCTGGATATTTGTTTTACCAACCTATAAAAGTATGGAGGACCCTGGAGCTCTCCTTGGGATCCAACTTAGAACCTTGTGGCTGCAGTTCTGGCATTTAACCACTGCACCACCAGGGCTCTAACATCTCTGCATATAGAAAAAACAGCATTTCTTGGAAAAAGTATTCTATTCCATGCCAGAGTACGAGGATTTTGCACATGCAAAAGCCCCATGGAAGTGTATGGCTTGCTTGCTTTCTAATAGAAAGACTCAAAGGGAAAACACACACCAAAAACCCCTTCTGTAGCTGGTGAAGGAGACAGAGGTATTAATTCCACTCTTTCATTTATTCCAAGGGTGAGCAGGCCTCTAGATGTTGGAAGTTATTAAACTGCAAATCTGAACATCTGTAACCAACATACCAATGGAAAGGAATATTGAGAGCTGCAATCCAAAAACATCTGGAGGGCTGTATGATTTTTACCACTGATCTGCTCTATTAAGTTGTAATTTAAGCCACTTCAAACCATCATTTCTAATTCTGGTTTACTGGCCAATATAAATACTTATTTCTTTAGATATCACACTGAAGCATAGATAGGCATGATGTTGGAGAATTTCTACAGTGACAACTGAGTAGAATACTTCATTTTCTGCTGCTGGTTTCTGCATTTTTTAAAATGAACTGTGTCACAGTGGTAGACACATTAATCTGTTAAAAGACACAAGTATAGCTTGGTTCTAGCAAACTTCTATAGCAATCACTGATCAAAGAATTACTGTAAGTTTATATAGCTCAATGTATATTTAATATGTAATCAATACAAGTATATGTTGTTATGCATAATTCAATATATGAAGCAGCACACTATATATGAAGACAAAATTGCAGCACTGGAAGTATTAAGCAGTTTACGTTGTATCCTTCTAAAGATGAAGTGAGCTGAAAATAATATGATCAAAAACCCAAGCAGCTCTGGTAAATGGATACTAGTAAGATGAATTTTTGTACTTGTGTACCTTCTAGTTGTTTCTGACTTATGGTGACCCTAATGCAAACTGAACCTATCACAGGGTTTTTTTGAGGCTGAGAATGTGTGTCTTGCCCAAGATCACCAGTGGGTTTCCATTCCATTTCCATTCCATTTCCATTCCAAAAGTTGTGTTTTGCCAAGAAGGGAATTGAACCATGATCTCCAGACTCCAACACTCAAACCACTACGCCACACCGTAATAAATTGCCTAATGTATAAATTTCCAAAAGATTATTTGTCCATTTGAGGGAAACCTTGGTCTTCCAGAGCTTTTGGTCTGCAGTTCCATTGCAGTTCCTTACATTGGTTGTATTGACCACAGAGATGAAGATTGGGAAATGCTGTCTAAAAAATCTGGAAGATCAAATTCTCCCCACTCCTGCTGTCTGACATTTTGGTAAGACTTGTTAATATGTTGAAATATTTTATTCCCTCCAAATTGTTCAAATGTTCACCTAAATGAGAACCTCCAAAACTGATCTCAATATTTATTTCTAGGAAAAGTATCACTACCAATTTAGGGAAATCAGATAGTGATACTAAACCTTTTCACCTCTTCTTTCTTGCTGTGAAGTTGGGAGGAAATAACTCCCAAAGTTGCCTTAAACTGGCAGCAACTCTAATTATTTGTCACATCATAATGGGACTAAGTATACCCAACTGAGTTTGCATCCCAATCAGATTCAAGTTGGATTTTAATATCTCCTACCACCACTCCCCCATTATCGGATTTACATTCTCCAAGTTAAACAAAACAGCTGCATGCAGGTCATAATAAAGTAACAATACTACCAAACAGTAAAAAAAAAATTCAAATCATACACACTTAATCAAACTTGATACTTCAGTCTGTCAACCTGTAAAGCAAGTATGCACAACCATGGCACTCTAAGTGTTTTGTGGTTACAGTTCCCCTAATGCCACATTAATGGCTTTCCTAGCTAGAGCTGATGGAAACTGTATAGTGCAACAACATCTGGAGGGTGTGGTTGTTCACTCCAATGGGAAAGCATTTTGTTTAAGAAATCTCACAAAGAAAAGAAATATAAAGTATAAATTTGTCAGCTAAAGAAGATGCCACCAATATAGGCAGCAACTGTGAACAACACATTGTCACCGTATGGCATTACTCTGACAGATCCTGAAGTGCACAGCTCAAAGCCTTGGGATTTGGCACAACTCCCAGTGCCCTGGTGGCTGAGAGATTCTAGGAAGTGTTTTGGTTGCTGTTGTTTTTCAGTAACTCTCTGATGCTCAAATTTATACTTTTTATATTTATGTTCTGGTTTTATATTACCTGCAAGGCTCAGATTTGCTGCAATTCTCATGTGCTTCTCAGGAGAAAAAAAAGAAGAAGTCCCAAGTGTGGCTTAAGAGCAGATGAGCAGATGTAACATACTAACATTAGCTCACAAGGCCCTCGCAATATCTGTGATCAGTCAGTGTTTACTTGTTCCCACCACCTATATACATTGTGCCAAGAAAGTGCATATAAAGCATGTCAGGCATGTCCTAGAACTCTATAAATTAGATAGAGGTTAGAAAAGTTGTGTTTTCTGACTACAACCCCCCCCCCCCAGTCTCCTAGACAGAATAACTTTTCCAAGCTCTGAAATTAGATTTCAGGTATGCCCTAAGAGGATGCTGAATCACCATCTTTATTTTTGTGACCAGTCATCATATCCCACTGGACATTTGTCTTTTCTTCAGTGATTGCCATTGTCATTTACTACAACCTCCAGGCTCCTGCTCAGGATTAGATTAAATACATCTATTAGAGAATAGCTCAAGCACAATGTGGGAGTCAAAATTATCAGGAGGATGTTTACACTTTGGGTAAATTAAGAAACGTGCATTTCTGTTTTTGCTTCTGATTCTACAAGAACATATTAATTGCAACTGGCATTCAGTGGATTCATTTCTCTCTCCTAATTTAGCACACTTAGTACAGCAAGGTTTTTCTATCCACCTCACAGCATCAGCAACATTTGTCAAGCATTGCCACATCAGGATATACAGTTTATAGTTTTGAAGTATATTTATGTTAGTTATATTTATGCACCACCTTTCTTTCAGTCAACTGCTTGCCATGTATCCCTGCAAGATGTAGGTAGGTCAATGTAAACAAGCAAGATTGGCCTGAATTCACACAGTGAGTTTCAAGGCTTAATTGGGGACTTGAACCTGGATCTTCTAAGTCTCATTCCAGCAGTCCAATTTGCTATAAAAACTGATGACGGGATGGGTAGAATGGGACCTAGTCAAAGGCAAGACTTGAAAATAAGCACACAAGCAGCTTTCAAGAAAAGGAAATAAGAAAAGGACAGTCCATTATGCTTAGAGAGGCAGCTTCCTCAGGTGGCAGACATAGGCAGGTGTAGTGGAGGACAGCATTGGATGTACCACACTCTATATTCTCTAAGCTAGCCTGCAGATGCTGCCCCATTAAAAAACACTCAAGTAAAATTTAATTGCTATTCTGTTTGAATTCCATACGTAGAATAGGGGGAAGAAATCTTCAGCCCTACCTAGGAAAAAATGGAGCTTCACACACACAGTAAGAAAGATACAATACAAGAAGAAAAACCAACAGTACTCTGTGTGGATATGCATGATAGCAATGTATTATTGAATCCCAAATTCTTGAGGTGCCTTAGAAAATCTTTCAACCTGTTTCCTATATAGAAAAGGCCTTATGGGAAGTAAATAATCCATATCCCACATTCAGGTAGTTATGCATGATTATGATCCCACATTTCAGATGGAATGCCTTGAAATATCCAGGATGTAGTTCCACATTTTTTTTCTATAGTTCTTTCCATTAAAAAAAACAAAACTTTTTTCCCCAAGCTATCATGAGTATTATGAGTTGGTAGTGAATAAAAACCTACCTAGAATATACAAATTTGGGTTAAATGCATTTCACTGTACAATTTTAGTCATTTATTGCAAACTGTTTCATTCCCCCTAAACTAATTACTAGCTCAATTATTTGTTTGCCTTCCAATGACACAAAATGATGTCACTAACTTCTGAAATCTACCTTCACATCCTTTTCATGGAAGATGGCATATAGCATAGTGACATGTATCCCACAGTTGAGAGGGACTTCTTTTCACTTAAAAAACATTATGTGTGCAAATGATCCATTTTTATTCAACACTTCTATTACAGAAGTGCAATGCTACTACAGAGAAGGAGGTCTGTATTATTCATTCAGGAAGAAATGAAGCCATTGATTGTGGGACACTTCAGTGTGCAGTCAGATTCTCCTAATGAGAGCCAGCAGGGAAGCTGTTGTACACTGTGGTACTGCTTTTGCACAGAAAGCTAGATTGCTAGGCCAGTTTTTCACAACATGATGTGGTTCAGATGGTTTGGACTACTACTCATTTATCAGACCAAGCCAGCATGGCCTAGGATTATGGAAGCAGTAGCACAAATGTCTAGAAAGCACCATATTCTATCCTAGGAAAATGGATGCAAACAAGAATGATATATACACAGTCACAGATAAGTAACCAGTTTTGTTTAGAGCAGGAGTAGTATGGACATGCATTGCCTGATCTGGTACTCAAACATGATGATCCACATTCAGGTATACAATAGTAAATGGCCTCTTTAAACAGAAAAGAACTGCTCCTGGTGACTAGCTTGCTAAAGCAGAAAGAAAAGTAGTCTTCTCCCCCTGCATCGGTTCTGGAAAATTGCACTGATTGCTAAGCTTTGCATACATATGCATGTGTATAATACAGAGAGGCACTTTTGCACAAAGGTTTGAGTGATGGACTAGAACTCCAGGGGATCAGGGTTTGAATCCCCACTCAGCCATGGAAATCCACTGGGCAATCTTGGGTAAGTCACACACTTTCAGTCTGAGAGAAAAGTAACAGCAAGCCTCCTCTGAAGAAATCTTGCCAAGAAAATCCTATTATTGGGTGGCCATAAGTTGGAGTCAACCTGAAGACACATAATACCAACATTTAAATGCAAATGACTGTTGGTTGGATTCAGATTTATGTGCATGCAGCCTGGCAAAGTTAAAAATACTTCACCAACATCCTCCCCACAGCAACCCCACATCCCCTCCCAAAATAGTGCACAGAAGTTTGGGAGACCTAGCTGAATAGAAAAGGCTATGGTGGAAAGAGGAGGATCCCTGAAAATTAGACAGTGATGTCTTCTATGACCTGAGGTTCTTGTGTCACTTACTTCAAAGTTACCACTATGAAACAGATAAACTTTAAAGGATGATTAGAAAGAGAGACTGTTAAAACTTCTCAAGGGGTTAAATTGTGTCTCCAGCATAAAAGGGGAAAACCATTTTTTTCTAAATAATTACACCAGTGAATTACATAGTTTACCCAGAGACAGCATATTTATGTTGTCAGTAGCTGTTTATGAATAGCTACTGCACTGGCAAGATTATCACTGATTGTACCTTCTATATTTCACTTCCTTCTGATCTTACAGTTGCCATCCCTTCCTTTATGTGTGCATTAGCAAATGCCATCAGCCTCACTAGATTCTAACCTGCCATTCCATTACTGTCCCAATGCTTTTTCTTTCTTCCTTCCTTCCCCTCCTTTTTCTTTCTCTTTGATCATTCTGTTCCTCTGCTACACTATTCATTCAGGTTGGACCAATATCATATGGGCTAAAATCCCACATTTATCTCCTTCGCCCCTCTGAATGTAATCTCTTTTTTCTCTCAGAGTCATTCCCCTATTCTTCCTCTGGTGCTCAACCTTCCTTCCCTCTCCTAACTCTCCTCTCCATCATTACTAGGCTGCAGGTGTTTCTCTCCCAGTTTGGGTTCCCCTGTTTTAGTTCCCAGAATCCATGGTGCCATAAATGCGTATTATGCAGACTGTTTCCTCATTATACAGATCATGATAGTGTTGACCATCATATATGTATATGTGCATGTATATACATACGTTTGCATGTTCACACTCACTCCTAACTTCTTACTCAGCATCACTCCTTTTAAAATAGCTTTTATGACAGGAAAAAGAACTATTTCCCACTTCCCTGATTCTTTTATTGTAATTTATAGGGGCACAGCTTGCAGAGATAGGTATTTTATGCATAACATTTTGTCCTCACAGATGTCTTCTGCCTTTAAAAGTTACAGAAAATGCAGAATGTAGAGAGATCTTGTAGCACCTTTGAGACTAAATGAAAGAAATTAATTGGTAGCATGAGCTTTTGCAGACTTAGGTGTCCTTCTTCAGATGGATTTGGATATTGAACAGGTATAGTTTTCCTAGGAATGGGAATGCTACAAAGCTTGGGATACTACAAAGCTTGAAGTATACAAAATCATATACAAAATCATGCCTCTATGCTGAGCATCATGCCCACACCCCATTTGCAGAACAGGAACATTCATATCTAGATCAAGATTAGGGTTGCTTGTAAGGATTTACTGAGCTAATGTGACGAAAGTACTCATATGCTGAAAGAAAGAAAGAAAGAAAGAAAGAAAGAAAGAAAGAAAGAAGTTGGAAAAGTTAGGTTTTGTACTACAGCTCTGCCACCCCCCAGTCAACATAGTCATAGTAATGTTTCCAGGTTTTTGATTTTATTTTCATTTTAAAATACTAAATACTACAACAGTAATGGTAAATTTAAATAATACCTCTTAAGAATGCCTTTAATCTGAGAAACAAACTGCCTTCTGTTTTCAGTTATGAATTTAGGAACAATTGTTTCCAAATTTGTGCAGAAGCCTTTCAGTCTCTAATATGAAGTTACTTGCTTTTTAAACAGTCAATGAACAGTACAATGCTATACACATCCAGTTAGAAATAAGTTCCACTGCGTTCAATGGGTCTGGCTAAGCGGACAGAGAGTAGCTTGCAGACTGAAATACAAAACAATTCTAAAAGGGGGCCAGTTTCATTTTACTGTGTAGACAATATTATAATGTACCTATGTACAGAAATACATGGATACATACTTAAAGGAAAGAATAGGCATAGTTCACCAGACAGCTGAGCTACACAGCATTAAGGCCTGTGATGTTCCAGAAGTGGAAAGACCAGAAATGAAGGCTTTTGTATCTCTAACCTCTGCAGCCACATCCATAACCATCTGCAAACATTTAAACCAAAACTCAATGTTTAGTGTTTTGTGGAGCTTTCGGGCTATGTGGCCATGTTCTAGAAGAGTTCCTTTCTGACGTTTCGCCAGCATCTGTGGCTGGCATTTCTCTGAAGATGCCAGCCACAGATGCTGGCGAAACGTCAGAAAGGGCATGGTCACATAGCCCGAAAGCTCCACAAAAAACTATGGATGCCGGCCATGAAAGCCTTCAACTCCACATTCAAAACTCAAAGCTTCCTCTTCATTAGGAGATACTTAACTTCTGTGGACCTCTTCATCCTCTGTAGATCACTACTATGAAAATCCTGCTATCATCAAATGGCCTTGTGACTAATTGTTACCCAGTGACTCAGTGAAGCCCTGTAGGTTATAGACAGGTTTTAATTAAAAGTATCTAATCCATTAAAAACAGAAACAGAAAAACCCTGAGATGCCCATTGTCAGGGGCGGGCAACTTAGTATTCATAGTGGCTAGCTTTAGCAGTCTTGGAGCTATGATGAAGCAGACAGACACAAACGTCTCTCTCTCTCTCTCTCTCTCTCTCTCTCTCTATATATATATATGTATGTATGTATGTATGTTGTGTGTAGCTCATGAAAGCAATAACCATAGAATCATAGAGTTAGAAGAGACCACAAGAGCCATCCAATCCAAGCTCCTGACATTCAGGAATAGCACTCCCTAACAGATGGGCATACAGCCTCTGTTTAAAAACTTCTAAAGGAGTAGACTCCTTGAATATGTTACTATCTGCAGTGGCGCAAGACATTTTTGCTATGGGAAACCAACATGGCAATGACCACCCTTCTAGAAATGACCTTCTAGCTACTTGACATCTTATTTTGCCTCCTTTTCCCCATTTAAATTAAGTCCATTAAAAACTGAATTGGACAAAGAAATTATGTCATATCCATATCTTTTTTTAATGGGAACATTTCCTCCTCTGTTCATACTTCAAGTGTTTTTCACAGTGCAACATATCACACAAATGTTTTCAGATGACTGCTTGCTACTTACCAACAAGGTCACATCAAATGGAGAACATCATTCATCACAGCTAAGGATGTATGTATAACAAGATATAACAACTGTACCAAATTTTAATGTGTATGTTTTGTATCAAGAAAATTACAATTTTTTCCAAAGAAAGACCAAGCAGGTTCTTCTTTCAAAAATATGTGCCTATATGAAGATTTTTAAAAACTAGATTATAAAAATTACCAAATCAACTAAGGAATATTATTCCCCCCCCCCCCATTCCCAAGTATGTTTTTTGTGCTTCCTTATGTATTTCACTATGTTTAATACTTAGCTATCAGCTACTCATAGGAAGGCAATAGCAAACCACCTTTGGAGTATTATGCCATTTTTGGGGAAGGTGATCGAGAGGGCGGTTGCACTCCAACTTCAATCGATCTTGGGTGAAACGGATTTTCTAGATCCATTTCAAACCGGTTTTCGGGCAGGTTACGGGGTTGAGACTGCCATGGTCGCCCTGGTCGATGATCTCCGTCTGGGCATCGACAGGGGTAGCGTGTCCCTGTTGGTGCTTTTGGACATCTCAGCGGCTTTCGATACCATCGACCATGGTATCCTTCTGGAGCGCCTGGCTGAGGTGGGAATCGGGGGCACTGCGCTCCAGTGGTTCCGGTCCTACCTCTCCGGGAGGTTCCAGATGGTGCAGCTGGGGGACGTGTGCTCCGATAAGAGGGCCCTCACTTCTGGGGTCCCTCAAGGAGCCATTCTGTCTCCCATGCTCTTTAACATCTACATGAAACCGCTGGGAGAGATCATCTGGAGGCATGGGGCGCGGGGTTATCAGTACGCTGATGACAAAATAGTCTTCTCTATGTCTCCGACTGATGCAGTGACCAGGGATGGCGTCGCTCCTCTCGTGGCCTGTTTGGAATCGGTAATGGACTGGATGAGGGAAAACAGACTCAGCCTGAATCCAGAGAAAACGGAAGTACTCGTTGTAGGTTCCCCCGGCCCAGGATTGGAGGTGGTTCCACCAGTCCTGAACGGGGTCACGCTCCCCGTGAAGGACACTGTACGCAGTCTGGGGGTGCTCCTTGATTCGTCGCTCCATCTTACTTCCCAGGTGGATGCGACGGTCAGGAGCACCTGTTTTCAGCTTCGGCTGATACGCCAGCTGCGTCCCTACCTGGACCGGAGGGACCTTGAAACAGTAGTACATGCTCTCGTAACCTCTCGGTTGGATTTCTGTAATGCGCTCTACATGGGGCAGCCTTTGTATCACACTCGGAAGCTACAATTAGTGTGCAAAATATGGCAGCTCGGGTGGTCACTGGCGCTCCCAGGACCGCCCACATAACACCTATATTGAAAGATCTCCATTGGCTGCCTATTCGCTTCCGGGCTCAGTACAAAGTGCTGGTCGTTACCTATAAAGCCCTATATGGCTTGGGCCCAGGGTATCTAATGGACCGCCTCTCCCCACACAATCCGCCCCGCACTCTCAGATCCACGGGGCAGCACCTACTTAGAGTTCCAGAGGCTAAATTATCAACAACTTCAAAGTGAGCCTTTTCCATCTCGGCTCCTGGCCTCTGGAACTCCATCCCTACCGAGCTTCGCTCGGCCGCCTCCCTCATTGAATTTAAAAGGGGTTTAAAAACATATCTATTCGATTATGCATACCCCTGATGTCTTCCCACATGTGATTCCCTTCCCATATTGGCTCTATATTTCGATACACTGCTACTGCAATTGTTGCATTGTTTTAAGACTGTTTTAATCTTTAAATAACCTTTTATTGTTGATAATGTATTGTTGTATATTGTTTGTTTCTACGCTGTACACCGCCCTGATCGCAGGAAGGGCGGTATACAAATAAAATTTTATTATTATTATTATTATTATTATTATGAGTTTAAGAAAATCCTATGAAATTCATTAGGCCACCATAAGTCAACAGGACACTTGAAGGTACATACTTCACTTTATGTTTTCTTAAATAATTAAAAGTTAATACTTTTTTCCCTTAGTCTCTTGAAATGTTTTCCTCTGAATTATCATTACAGTTTTAAATCTGTGTTCCAGAAAAAGGAGTTGTTGGACAGCTTATTAGGAATTCCTCCAAAGATCAGTAATGCTGAACAAGTTATTTGGAACAGTCCTGGTGGGCAAGCTGTCAATCTTCCCCAGTAATAGATAGCTGCAAGAAAGCTTCAGATAAGTTTTCCAAAGTTTATATCGGACAATAATAAACCTCAAGAAGCCTGTACCTTATGTAAACTAGTCATGAACTCTGAAACATACCTCAGAAACATTTTGCAATGGGTGGAGCATGTATAGAAACCATGTATAGTGTCTGCTTATCATAAATCAAAATGAATAGCATTTTCTAAAAGGGGAAAGATTGAGAAACACTGTAATACTTAATCCTCCTAATTAAGATTCTGGCAATAGTGCCCTCTCAATACTTTTGAATTGACAATATATCTTCATAGGCTAAGAAGACTAATGGCAGTTGTAAGCCAAAACATAAGAAATGCCACAGCTGCCCAGCTGCCCAATCCTGCCCGTAACTATTTGCATGTACAGTCAGTTCAGTCCACATATTATGCAAGTGATCCATTCTGAGACCCTTCATGTAACATGATTTTCATGTATAAACTGGAATCTTATTTTTATTATCCAAAAGGAATGACAAAGTGTTCTCTCTAGGTATTTTCTAGGTCCTTCAGTACAATTCTATGGTATATTTTCACCAGACATTGGCCACAAAAGTTACACTGACCCAGAAATGCCTAGAGAAGCATTCTTTCTAGGAATCCCTAGGCCCTCCAGAGCTTTTGGCAAAGGTATACAATAAAATCATGCTATAGGAAGTAGAAAATATCTAGAGAGATGGGGAGTGGGGGTTCATATATAACTGAAACCATGTAATACAAGCTTGCATAATACACAGGCTGAATGTATTCATCAGTGAGAATAATATTTAGTTACATTAACATATAGGCGCTAGTGACTTATGCTAAAGGATTTATGGAAATGGTGGGTTTTCAAGAAAGAGGTAACATCACACAACAGTTCTAGAACAACAAGATCTTCAGTGGCCAATGGTGGAACAGACAGAGGAACAAAGTGATAATACAGCAAAATATGAATGAAAAGAGAAGTGACTGAGACAATGGAAGATTTTCTTCGGCATCATCTCTATCTTCTCCTGTGGTGAATATGAACCTGTATAGAATAGAAAAGATGGCTGGAACTTCTGTCCTAATGAAAAATGAGTACATGTTATCTTCTCCACAATGGCCACTAGTTTTATTAGTTATGGTGCATTTGTTCAGGAGATGCTAGTTTAATAATTTAAAGTCATGTCTTCATGGCTGATCTACTCACAGCGGGTCCATGACATCATGCTGCTTGAGACAAAGACCACAGTGGAGCCCCTCACCAAACCTACAAAAGGCAACATAGCTGGCCCTTGCATATTTCTTCAGTGCTGCCTGATCCTCCTGAAGTTAGCTAAGAGGGTGTGGAACAGGTTGTAGAGCACACTATTTGCTCCCTTACCATCTTACCCCTCACCCTCAATACCTATTACCTGAGGCTTCCACCTCACTGTACCTAAAGGTCATTACACAAACCTCTGCATTTTAAAAATAAAACTACCATAATAGAGCTACAACCGTCATTTCTGCTGGGGTGCTGGCTTTCCTTTCTTTCATCATCCCCTGCTATGGAGGCAATCAGAGGCATATTACGTTGGCAGCCTTGAAATATAAAACACACACACAACCATATGAATGGATTTGTTGATCAGTAAATCGGGAAGACATATTTACCCACTTGTTCACTTAGAGCAGGTTTGGAGTTGTACAGGGTCTGGAAACCATGCCCTATAAGGAACAACTTAGGAAGGATGGGGATGTTTAGCCTGGAGAAGAGAAGGTTAAGAGGTGATATGATACCCCTGTTTAAATACTTGAAGGGATTTTATATTGAGGAGGGAGTAAGCTTGTTTTCTGCTGCTCCAGAGATCAGGACCGTGAACAATGGATGCAAACTTCAGGAACTTCCTGACAGTAAGGGCTGTTAGATAGTGGAAGACACTTCCTTAGTGAGTGGTGGAGTCTTCCTCCTTGGAGGTCTTTAAACAGAGGCTGATGGTCATCTGTCGGGTATGCTTTGATGGAGAGTTCCTGCATGGCAAGGGGGTAGGACTGGATGGCCTTTGTGGTCTCTTCCAACTCTATGAGTCTATGATTTGCTTCACAAGGAAACCTGATTAGAGAACTTCATAGAAGAATCTGTCTTTCATTGTTGAGAGTTGAATAAGGCCATTTTACTGAACAGCATATTGGATGGGCCTAAATACCTTAAATGAACCAGAACCTGTCTGATCTTGGAAGCTAAGAAGGTTCAGCTCTGGTTAGTAGCTGGATGGGAGATTGCTAAAGAATACTGGGTGCTATCAGCTACATTTCAGAGGAAAGAACTGGCAAAACCAGCTCTGAGTATTTCTTGCCTAAGAGAACCCTATGAAATTAATGGGGTCGCAGGAAGACAATAAACAACTTCAAGGCATATACACACACAAATATATTGACAGATAGGTTCATGAACAAAATGAAATTTTTAAAAAATATAAAGCAATATATCAGAGACTTTGGGGCTAAACAGACAGGCAAGAAAAGGTGCTTTCAGGCTGGCTTGAAGGTGTGGTATTTAGATGACACATGCCTTGAAACCAGCAGAAAAGTGCCCTTATGCAGAGAAAAGCCATTTCAAGAAGCAGCAGCTTTTTTCCACTTCTTCCCGGCTTGAAGCCATATCATGTGGTCATTACATTAGCACTCCAGCTGCCTTGGGAGCTGGCAGTGCAGTTGGTAGAGTTTCAATGTGGCTTTAGAAAAGGCAGCTACAAGCCACTTTTCCCTGCCCATCTGTTTCGACCCTTTGAGATGTATGTCCTTGCTGGCTGGCAGCTTCCATATCTGTGTGGCAGTGAATCCACTCCAGGTTCTGATCCTTAAAGGAGCTATCCTAGGTGTTGAAGTGTATTCCTAAAAAGGTCCAGCACCTCGGATAGCTCCTTTACACTGCTTCATTGATCTAGGAACCACCTGCTGTTCCAGTTTAATAATTATCCAGTTAAGATCAAGCTCTTTAAGACTTTCTTCTCCCCAAGTGGTTTGAAGCTGGAGATAATTGGTCTATTTCTTTAAAAAGAAATACAGGCTTAGCTTGGCGGAACTGCCTGCCAAGGCTGACAAACTAAGAATAAGCAAGGTGTGGATTGGGAAAGAACAATAAATTTTAAACTTGATAAGATGAAATTAAATAAGTGTACATCTCTTTCTACACTGTACTCAAACTTGTTGTCCAACCATTGCTGAGCTAAGAATACATTAAACACCTCAGTAACTTCCACCAACCTGGCACTGTCCAAACACTGGCAGAAAATAATGGAAATGGTAGTCCAACAGATCTGAAGGGCAGCAGGTTTGGGAAGGACAGCTGCTCAAGAAGTTTAAGAATTCCAGGAGGTATGTTCATGTGCCTAGCTTAGGAAATCTCCTGCTTTGCTTAATACCATTTTTCTTTTAGCCAGTTAATGGGAAAAGGCATGTCTTTAGAAAAATCAGCTGATGTAGCTGCAGGTGTTCATATAATGAGCGCTAGGGATGTAAAGAATACTTGCACATTTTATCTTCCTCATCAATGAAAAAGGATGTCTCTGCATATTGAGACACGACGTCTAGAAAATGATTGACTGCTGTAAGATCTTTTTTTCTTTATTTTATAACTTTTTAAAAAATCTTTTGTGTGAAAAAGCTACTCTACATGTTTTGTGCAGAAAACAGCTTTCTTATACCAACTTTTTTTTTGCAAAAAAATCCTTAAAAGTCCTAAAATTCAATCATCATCATCATCATCATCATCATCATCGTCATCACAAGTATAAAAACTTTCAAAAAATGAAGTGAACTTTTAGATTCCTTCATTTCCACACACAAAAATGAAATGAGCAAAGATTTACATCTCTAGTGACCAAGAGGCTGAGAAAGTTTTGCCCTACTACAAACCCTACTATGAATCAACCATCCTACCCCTCTACATATAAGTATTGAAATGTTAAAATAATTACATTGAATTATCCTAAATGAAACATTTCCTCCAATCTTTGTCAGTTTACATCTTACCCGAGTCCTGTTGTAATGGTTGACCTCCTGTCTTAACCAGTTTCTAAACTAACAGCCCTTGCCTTTCACAGCATTTGTTTCAACTAGTTAAGGATGCAGATATATACACACACACTCTTGACACAAACACACTTTTTTGTACCCAAAAAGCAGCAAGTTCATTAACATTCTTCCAAGAGGTATTACTGTAATTGCATTATTTCCATGAATGCCTTTGAAAAAAATAGATCTTGCAGTAGTCTTTGAAAGCCAATCCACCATTTAAGTTAGCCCAAAGTATTGTATAAAGCTAAGTGAAAGAATAATCCATAATGTTCCAGCTGTTTTCCTATAGCAGCATTCTGAGGATGCGAGATACATCTGCACAGAGACAGATAAAACATGATAGAACAGCATGGAGGAGTTTGAGCACAGTGTAACATGGATTTTTAACCACCCCATATATGCCATGTGGATGCCACCCTGTCACCTATGTATATGCCACCCTGCCACCTGCATGGATAAATTTGGTAAATATTGCTTAAAAGAGGCGAGACGGTACAAACTGTTGGCACAAAGAGCATTACTTATAAATTATTAAATTCATTGAAAGGGAATAATTGATTTGGTTGCCTTCCCATTGAATCTTTCATGGGCACTTACAAGCAATATGTTTACATTGATCCGTGAACCAACAGCCTCTGTATGTTCAGCCTCGGCATCTCTTTACAGCGTACCTTACCAATTCAACAGGCTTCACTCCAGCTGTTCCATGGCTATTCATGGAGCACAGATTTTTTTTTTCCACTATCCAAAATCTATCTCAAGCTAGAAAAACAAAACAGGGGGGATGGAGGGAGGAGAGAGATTAATCTGCCTTGTAGTTTCCTGACCCGTAAGTACAGCAAAGGTTTCCTAGAGCAAACATGCCTTTATATATACACACAACCATTTCCCTTTAGTTTGTGAGATCAGCTTCCAAACCGAGGCTTCTCAACCAGAAGCAAAACTGCAGAGTTTTCATATACTTCACTGTTTGGAAAAAGAAGAGCATAAACTTCAGTCCTTCATTGCACTACCTCCCATTGAACTGAATCGACCATCGTCCAGCCCATCTCGCCAACTATTTTTTCTTGTATCTGATACCTTTATTTTGTAATCTGCTTTGATTCCACGAGGAAAAAGCAGAATATAAATAAATCATTTATTATTATTATTTACCAACTAATTCTCACCCCAACCTCCATTTTGTTGATTTTAATGTATACATGATTTAATACATGTATAATTTAATTGTATTTTAAGAGGGGGGAATGGAAGGTTTTGAATGTATGTTTTTAATCTTTGTAAGCCACCCCGATTGCATCTTGTAGAGAGGTGGGATATAAATAAATTTTATTATTGTTATTATTATTATTATTATTATTAATTAATTAATTTGGAGTTATTGAGTACTGTTGTTTTATTACGTATCGGATTGCTTTCTGCTGTAAGCTGACTCGATCCTAAGTGGAGTAAGTGGGATATAAATAAAGTTAGTAGTAGTAGTAGTAGTAGTAGCAGTCGTCGTCGTCTTACAAAAAGTGTTCTTTGGAGAAAGAAATCCAGAAGAATTGCCTGCGAAGAAAGAAATCCCCCCAAATTTCCACCATCACCAATACACTTCCTTGGAAGAAACTCCCAAAGATCTCAATGGGATTCATTCCCAATACTATAGATCACCACCCAGCACTACATCTCCCTTTCAAAAATAAACCCAAATTGATCCAGTTACCTAAAATCCATTCTGGGATAGCTGTTTCAGAATCCCCATATCCTAAGCTCAGAAGAAATGCACTTGGAGGCTTGCTTGGGCTGTATCCACACTGCAGAAATAACCCAGTTTGAGACTGCTTTAACTGCCCTGGCTCAATGCTAAGGAATTCTGGGAACTGTAGTTTTGGGAGACTTTTTTTTAGCCTTCTCTGTCAGAGGAGAAGTCTGGTGCCACACTAAACTGCAGCCCTCAGGATGCCCTAGCACTGTGCCAGGGCAGTTAAAGCGGTCTGAAACTGGGTTATTTCTGCAGTGTGTGTTTTATAGTTCCTTGCCGGATGGATAGGGAGTAGATAGGTTGTCCACAGGTTGAACTCCAAAAACAACCTCTGGATGGATTAACTCTCCAAAGAAAGAAAGAAAGAAAGAATAAAGGAAGGAAGGAAGGAAGGAAGGGGCTGCATCCACACTGGAGAAATAACCCGGTTTGGCCCCGCTTTAACTCTTTCCTTGGCTCAAGGGTAGTGAATTCTCCTTACAACAAACCCCAACTCCCAGAATTCCATAGCCTTGAACCATAATAATAATAATAATAATTTAAATAAAAAATTAATAATAATAATAATAATAATAATAATTTAAATTATTATTATTATTATTATTTGTATGCCGCCTCTCCCTATTATCTTGGCTCGAGGCGGGTAACAACAAAACAAAGAACAATAAAAACAAGCAAAAAAAAATAAGACAATACAATAAAATCAGTGTATATATAATCCCCATTTACAAGTTTGGGAGGAAGACACTTCCAAAAAAGAAAAAAAGAGAGAGAGAGTTAAAGCGCTGCCAAACCGGGTTATCTCTCCAGTGTGGACGCAGCCTTCTCCCAAGAAGAAGTTGGTCCTCCTCTCCCAGAAGAAGCAGCAGCCCCAGGACTCACCTGCTGCCAAGGCGGAGGGTCAAAAGGAGGAGCAGGAGCCTGGCTGCTCCGCAGGGGCTCCAAGAGAGAGGCCACCAGAGGCAGGGCACCCCCGGCTCCATCCTCTGCTGCGAGAGGCTCAGAGTCAGTCTCTTTCTTTCCTCCTCCTCCTGCAGCTGCTGCTGCTGCTGCTGCTGCTGCTCTCAGTCTCCAGCCTTGAAGGCGAGAGAGAGACTAAGACTCAGACTGAGACCCCCATCATCAAACAGGTAGCAGCCCAAGCGCTTGGGCCAATCCGCTCCTCCTCTTGGGCCATCCATCACTCTCTCCTCCAATCAGTCCAGCCGAAGGGCGGGGCTTGCCTTTGTAATTGATTGATTGATTGATTGATTAGGAAAAAGGCTCACTACTAATAATAAACTAAGCCTCCTCACTCCTGGGATGGATGGTCAGCAACAAGGCGTTCTCTGACTTTTTGTGGCCATCCCCCCTCCCCCCCCAAAAAACCCCAACAAATACCACTTGTTGTGGAGAAACCACTTGTTTGTTGTGGTGTGTGTGTCAATAATAATAATAATAATAATAATAATAATTTATTATAATATTATAATTTTATTGTTGTAACCTACCCGGATTCTTCGTGATTGGGTGGACTAGAAATAAATCATTTATTATTATTATTATTATTATTATAAATTTATTTATATACCACCTTTCCAGAAAGATTAAAGCAGTTTACAAAATTACATTTTAAAAAAAACCCCACACATAATGCATCAATGATTTACGTAAGCACATAAATATATATCTCAACAGTACATAACGTATACAGAGTAAAATTTCATCCCTTGACAAAAACCGTTGTATGAAATAGTTTATGAAATACCTCCATATCAGTGACGTGTCCAAACTCTGGCCCTCCAGGTGTTTTGGACTTCAGCTCCCAGAATCCCAGACTATTCGCCAAGATGGCTGAGGCTCCTGGGAGCTGGGGTCCAAAACACCTGGAGGGACAAAGTTTGGTTTGTCCCTGCTGCTCTGTATGGTCCAAAATGCACCTTACAGAAATAATCCAGTTTGAGACTGCTTTAACTGCCCTGGCTCAGTGCTGGGGTTATCCTGGGAGTTGTAGTTTATTGTCGCACCTAACAGAGAAGACTCAGTGTCTCCCAAAACTATAGGGCCTGAACAGACATGCCGAAATAAAGCTGCTTCGGGTCATTTTGGAGGTATGCACTTTAAATGACGCACGCGTCTGAAGAGGCCAGACGTTGCGCCAGTCCTTAGGAGCTTTGGCGCGGCTTCAGACCTCTTAGGACGCATGCGTCATTTATAGAGGATTCCTCCAAAGAGACCCAAAGCCGCTTTATTTTGGCCTGTCTCTTCAGGCCCTATAGTTCCCAGAATTCCCTAGCATTGAGCCAGAGCAGGTAAAGCAGTCCCAAACTGGATTATTTCTGCAGTTTGTTTTGGACCTATGTTCAAGGAAGTGCTGGTGTGGTTATGTGCCTTCAAGTCATTGCTGACTTCCTTTATGGAAGGCCATTTTCTTCCATTGCTGGTGCTTCTCTTGGTTTATTGAGGTGTGCCTTCAAGTCAATTCTGATTTTTGGGGACCCTAAGGTGACTTTCTGACTTATGGCGACTTTTACAAAATACTTTTATGTTCAAATGCTGCTATGAAGCATGTTGCGTAGTTCATTCTGCATTCCCATCTTGGGGAGCATTCCCATCTTGTGCAGTGATTTTCCATCCTTTCATCCCTCCCACACTCTGGTATGATTGTTCCTTCTCTTTCCCCCTTTGGAGTTTTCAATCCCTCATGACTGTAGAAAATCAAACTATTTTCTTTTGCATTTATTATTCATATTTAGCACAGGATGCTGCCCTTTAAGGAACACAAGGAACTGATCCCCTGAGACATGAGACAGAGGAAGGGGAGAATATTTGGTGTAGTCGTTGTGTGTCTTCATGTAGTTTCTGATTTAGGCCGACTCTTAAGGTGAACCTCTCATGGGGTTTTCTTGGCAAGATTTGTTTAGAGGTTTGCCATTGCCTTCCCCTGAGGCTGAGAGTATGTAACTTGCCTAAGTGGGTTTCATGGCCAAGCGGGAAATCAAACTGTGGACTCCAGAGCGGCAGTCCAGCACTCAAACCATTATGTTATGCTGGCTCTCTAACGAAGATTTGGATAGCAAGAAATTAATAGATGCAAAATAAAACTAAACCAACCCTCATTACTTTGGTTTTATTTTTAGTTATAGCTATCTTATAATATGTTGTCATTCAGTACATGGTATGCACACCTAACTCTCAGGTGTGTGGGGTCTCATTGCTGGATTCTTTCCTAATTGATTGGAGTAATTATTCTCCTGTGTTCCTGGATTCATAGTACTGAAGCTGATTAAAATTACCATGTTGTCTATAAATAAAGTGAAAATAAATAAAGTGAAAATTTGACAGACTGAATGTACGATCAGTTTTCACATGGGACACTGAAAGGTGCATTTAAGCGTTTCTGCCTCCTGGAAATAGAATTCAGAGACCTAGCCATGTTAGTCTGGAATATCCGTATGCAAAGGGATCTTGTAGTACCTTTGAGATTAACTGTGGGAAACAAGTGGTAGCTTAAGCTTTTGTAGACATGCATCTGAGGAAGTAGACCAAGGTCCAAAATACACTGCAGATACAATCCAGTTTGAGACTGCTTTAAGTGCCCGTCAGGCACTTGGAAACATTTAGCCTTCTCTGTCAAAGAGATCTAGTACCACAATAAACTACAATTCCCAGGATTCCCTAGCACTGAGGCAGGGCAGTTAAAGCAGTTTCAAACTGGATTTCTGAAGTGTGTTTTGCACCTAAGTCTATGAAAGCTTGTGTTACAGCTTCTTTTGCACAGTCTTGAGGTACTGAAGTTAAAATTGCCTGTTCTGTGTTAAACTGGACTCACCTTAGGTGAGTCACATTCACTCAGCCTTGGAGGAAGGCAAGAACAAACCCCCTTTGAACAAATCTTGCCAAGAAAAACCCATGATAGGTTTGCTTAGGATCACCATAAATCAGAAATTATTTGAAGGCACATAATAACAACAATAACAACAAATTTATATACTTGGCATAGTCTCTTCTTCTAGCTTGCTTACCTTCTTTATATGTAATAGTAGTGGTGGTGGTATGCATTCAAGTCATTTATGACTTATGGTGACCCTAAGGTGGGCCTGTCATAGATTCTTTTAGGACTGAGAAAGATTCATCCAAGGTTACCCAGTGAGTTTCTTTGTCTGAGCTGGGAATCAAACCCTGGTTTCCAGAATTGTAGTCCAACACTACAACTGCATTGACTGTCTTTCATACATACTGTGCGTTGTGTGCCTTCAAGTTGTTTCCGACTTATGGAAACCCTAAATCGAACCTGCCATGGGGTTTCCTTGGCAAGATTTGGTCAAAGGAGGTTTGCCTTCCCATGGTCCTGAGAGCATGTGGCCTGCCCGAGGTCACCAATGGGTTTCACGGCCAAGCGGAAATTGAACTCTGGTCTCCAGAGTTGTAGTCCCACTACTTCAATATAATAAAATGCGTTTAAGTCCTTGAAACTGCAATCCTGTACATACTTTCCTAGGTCTGAGCAGACATGCATAGGATTAAGCTGTAAAGCACTGTTAACTTTTGGAGTTGATGCTGAGGGCTGATTCATTGACCTGGCATGCCTCCAAGAAACCGTTCACATGAAGAGAAGCCTCCATTGGCTGTAGTAGTTATCAGTTCTGACACCTGCTACAGCGGCTCACAAAAAGCTCATTTCCATCCAGCACTGCCAGCATCATGTTCACCATTGATGTAGTCCTGAGCGTCTTCATGCAGCAGCGGAGAGGAACAACAAAATCATAGAATCATAGAATCATAGAATCATAGAATCATAGAGTTGGAAGAGACCACAAGGGCCATCCAGTCCAACCCCCTGCCATGCAGGAACTCCAAGTCAAAGCATCCCTGACAGATGGCCATCCAGCCTCTGCTTAAAGACCCCTAAGGAAGGAGACTCCACTACACTCCGAGGGAGTGTGTTCCACTGTCGAACAGCCCTTACTGTCAGGAAGTTCCTCCTAATGTTGAGGTGGAATCTCTTTTCCTGCAGTTTGCATCCATTATTCCGCGTCCTAGTCTCTGCAGCAGCAGAAAACAAGCTTGCTCCCTCCTCAATATGACATCCCTTCAAATATTTAAACAGGGCTATCATATCACCTCTTAACCTTCTCTTCTCCAGGCTAAACATCCCCAGCTCCCTAAGGCGTTCTTCATAGGGCAAGGTTTCCAGACCCTTCACCATCTTAGTTGCCCTCCTTTGGACATGCTCCAGTTTCTCCACATCTTTTTTGAAATGTGGTGCCCAGAACTGGACACAGTATTCCAGGTGGGGCCTGACCAAAGCAGAATAGAGTGGCAATTATTACTTCCCTTGATCTAGAAACTATACTTCTATTGATGCAGCCTAAAATTGCATTGGCTTTTTTAGCTGCCGCATCACACTGTTGACTCATGTTCAGCTTATGGTCTACTTGGACTCCTAGATCTCTTTCACATGTGGTCTCATTCAGCCAGGTGTCCCCCATCCTATATCTGTGCATTTCATTTTTCCGCCCTAGGTGCAGAACCTTACATTTCTCTGTGTTAAATTTCATTTTGTTAGCGCTGGCCCAGCTTTCTAGTCTATTCAGGTCATTTTGAATTTTGATCCTGTCCTCTGGGGTATTAGCTACTCCTCCCAGTTTAGTGTCATCTGCAAATTTGATAAGTATGCCCCCAATTCTGTCATCCAAATCGTTAATAAAGATGTTGAATAGCACTGGGCCCAGGACAGAACCCTGTGGGACCCCACTGGTCACTTCTCTCCAGGATGAAAAGGAGCCATTGTTGAGCACCCTTTGAGTTGACTGGCCGAACTCAAAGGGTGCTCAACAATGGCTCCTTTTCATCCTGGAGAGAAGTGACCATTGAGAGAAGTGACCAAATCATTGAAGGTTGCTGCAACCATTTTTGTTCTTTTTATGGTGCTCGAAGCAACAATGGACTTCTGGAAGTTATGTGAATGGACAGGTGGAAAGCAGCGTTGGAGGGCTTTCAGAGGGCAACTTTAGCAACCATTTGAATTCAGTATTATCTATCCAAGCACCCCCCCCCACTCCACCCAAATATTTGCAACCTTTGTGGGAAATTAGTTCTGTTGAAGAAATAAGGATTCTTTGACCCAATATAGGTTTGCTACAGCACAGTAAAACAAGTTTTTTTTAAAAAAAAATCTGTAGTAATTTATACTAGGATTACTAATATTGGATTACTGTAATTCTATATTTCTTAAATTAAGGAAATGTAAAAAAGAGATTGTGCGCCTTCTTGGAGGGATCTGAAAATTTAAGTCCATGGTTGATTTCAGTAGCATCACTAGGTGTGTGTGGGGGGGGGGGGGGTAGAGAATGCACTAGGTGACACCTCAGGAGAGGGATGACTTCCATTTGGGCACTCCTGCTGTGTGTGTGTATGTGTATGCTTATGTGCATTGCTTCTGCTGGCACCCACCCTTTCTTCTCCACTGCCTCGGTTGTCTCTCTGTGCTGAAAAGAAAGCCAAAGTAGTGAAGAAAGAGGGGCAAGCATGCCACTTCTACCCTTTCCTGCTGCCTCCCTTGCCTGGCAGCCCCCCAGCAGCCCCTGGCAGCCTTGAGCGGATGACTGGGCATGTGATGGCCAGGCAGCTGTGCAAGTGGCCGGGTGAGTGAGTGAGGCAGTGGGTGGGGAGGGAAGGCAGAACAGGGTAGGCCACCATTGCTGCCCAGCAGCCCTTTGTGGTTTGGGCAGGTGGCTGGGCAGAGGCAGGCAAGCAAGGCAGAGGGAGGGCATGGCAGGCCGCCACCACGGTCCAGCAGCCCATTCCAGTCTGGCCAGGTGATGGGTGGCCAGGGAAGGGGGGCAGGTGAGCAAGCAAGCAGGAGGTATGTGGGGGGGGGAGGGGATAATAAAGGCCACCGCTGTCACACACCCCCCCAGCAGCCCTTTGTTGGTACCTGCACTGGGTGACACCAATTCTAGTGATGCCACTGGTTGATCTAATATAATTTTCGACAGGCTTGTATAATTTTTATATATTTTAATTCATCATCCAGCCTGTTAAGTTTATTTTTATACAATTTGAATTGTGTGTTAATTTTACAAAACAGTGCAAAACTCTCACTTATAACTATATCAATATAAGCTTATAGAGTTTCATTTTAAAAAATTGGTACAGTTCAGAATATTCCACATTTTAAGGGGTGGGAGGATACACAGATATCTTTTAAAAGAACTAGAAATATCAGACATATTGTGCTGAATACTAATAGACAAACATTAAAAAGCACCCATAAACAGTCTAATGGATGCAGCTAGATCAACAGGCCACCCGCCACCCCTTTGTGGCCACTGCATTATATTATATTATATTATATTAAACTTCGCTTCCAAAATGAATGAATTTTATAACTCATATTGACATCCATATGACACACACCCTGGTTCCGTCTTTTGCGGCTCCTTTTTGCACACTGGAAATGCCACATGTGGTTGCCAGGGCCCATAACTGGCCGTAAAAGGTGCAGCTGGAGGCTGCCCCTTCGGGGCTGTCTGCACCACTCATTGATTATTTGTAATAGCAACTTTGTGATATACGGTATTCAGTGCAAATATATATATATATATATATATATGTAGGATAAACAGCAACACCTTTTAAAAATGAATAGGTAAAGATTTGACTAAGGATTAGCAAGCCTTCTCAGTGGCTGCCCCATCACCCCAAAGATGTCCTTCCATGGGAGGCTAGGCTGGCCTTCTCCTCCCTGCTTTCCTTTCACTGGCAAGCCGAAATATGTTTTAGTTTAAGCTGATAATGTAGGATCATTGTCAAGGTTTTATATATATATATATATATATATATATAGGGTGTTTGTCCTATTTATTTATTTTTACTATTGTGTTTTAATATAATTTTATGCTGTTAAAAAGTTTATTGCTGTATTTTTAACCTGTTAGCCACATCGGGTCCCTTAATGGGAGAAAAACAGCATATAAAATAAATAAATAAGAAGGATCAATACTCTGTCTTTTGTAGGTCTATAAAATGAGTGCCCAGCTTGTTTGGGCAATGGGCTAACACATTGCAAACCACTTAATGCTTTATCACACTAGGGGGCAAACAGAATTTAAATGAGAGTTAAATGAGAATTAAACAGGAAATGCCTGATGTTTATCATAGGCATTTCCTGTTTCACTCTCGTTTAACTCTCGTTTAAATCCTGTTTGCCCCTAGTGTGATAAAGCGGTTAGAAAGTGCTTAGTTCACTATGAAGCAGTATAGAAATGTAAAGTGCTATTCTGCCACATATATTAAGTTTTGGATGTTGTAAAAGATAGATAAAAATGATGAAAAAAAAGTTTGCTGGGAAAATAAACAATTCAGATTTTAAAATTGAAATCTCTGACCCTAGAAAGATTGAACCATCTGGATTTCCTCCCCCTATTATAGTAAAGTTTTCTCACCACGGTCTCTCAGTCCTCCCCTTCTTTCTGACCATCTGTTGAAATTTATAAATAAATAAAAGTTAGAAGCCTATTCCCCTTCTTTTATTGTTTAACAGTCGAATTACATGGAGGGACATTTGTTGGCACCTCTAGAAATTTCTGCTGTTGGTTTATTGAATGGCATGTATATATATATATATATATATAATATTAACTATAATTTATGTGACTCATTAGAGTATTTTACATGAATGTAATTTGAATTATGTGCTGTCCTCTTAAAATTTTTGAGATTTAATTTGTTATTGATATTTATGTTTATTTTTAGTCTAGCCACTGAAAAGGCTAGTCAGTGTACTATCAAGGTTGAGACGCATTGGACTTTTTACAAAATGGAACAGTCACAAACATTGTTTAGAGAATAAAATATAGACCATAAATAAGTATGTGTTTTCTCTTCCTTTGCCTGCAGTTTATAATATATGTGCTTCTTAGTACCTGTTGATGTTAATTTTATGCAAATACCTAGTTTTGATAGCTACCTGGATTTTGTATGTTATTGTTTCTGACTTATGAATCTAAGGCAAACCTATCACAGAGTTTTGTAGGCAAGATTTGTCGAGAGAGGGGGTTGTCTTTGCCTTCCCCTAAGGCTGAGAGTGTGTGACTTGTTCAAAGTCACCCACTGGGTTTCCATGGATTTGAACCCAGATCTCCAGAGTCATAGCCCAATGCTCACTCACTACACCACACACACTCTCAGCTGTGTAGTATCCTTTGTTAATTATTTGTTTTGCTAAAAACTCATGACTATATAAAAAGAAACAAATATGAAACTAAATGGGACAAGCACATGAGTCACAGTCTTCCATACAAGATTGCATTTGTATTGAACTAACAGTCTTCTCCATTTTGCTTGTATGAAATTAATATATGCAAATATTATAGACATCAATGTCTTCTCCTTTTTAATGTTAAATAAGTGGCCATCAGAGGGACAGGTATATAAAGCCACCAAGGCACCATTAGGCAGACTAAGGTAGCTGCCTCACATATCATGAAGCATATAGGTATTTAATTCATAGTTGTAGTATTTATATTGAAAGAGAAGGAGGGAAAGGTGGGATTTTCTACTTTACATACCAGTGTAACTTGATCAACACTGTGTACTGATATCTGTGGGTGAAGTTATTTCTAATTGCTACTGTATTTTTAATTTCTCTCCTGCCATTTTTAGTGCTGCCATGTTTGTTTTAGATTCTGGAAAAAAATGTACAGTATTTTGTTTGTCTTATCATCCTTAAACTCTTAGGACTTTATCACATGGGGGAAATCAGGGGTTTAAAAAGGCATTTTCCTGGGACATTTGCACGATCGTGGGAAAGATTTTCCCATGACATTGCAATTAAAGAGGATGTATCTTGGGAAGAACCAGGAATGCTCCAGCAACAAATGATTTGTTGCTGGAGCATTCCTGGTTCTACCCTGAATAAGTCCTCTCTAAGTGCAATGTGTGGGAAAATCTTTCCTGCAATTGTGCAAATATCCCAGGAAAATGCTTTTTTAAACTCCTGATTTCTCCCTGATTTCCTCCATGTGATAAAGCCCTTAGGAGGAAAGGTGAACTGGAAAAGTTTATTCAATATTAATTAAGCTGATTCTGAAGGCCACCCAACATTGCTTTGTTTTTTAACAGATATCAAGGGACCTTGCCCCTTTAGTTTTGTGTAGTCTTTCATACTGAGACCCAGCATGGTGTAGTAGTTTGAGTCACTTGACCATGGAAACTCACAGAATGAATGACCTTAGGTGAGTCACATTCACTTAGCCTTGAAGGAAGGCAAGAACAAACCCCCTTTGAACAAATCTTGCCAAGAAAAACCCATGATAGGTTTGCCCCTAAATTTGTATACTTCTCATAAAACATACTTGGCCTTCAGTTTTAAATTGCATGTGTTTCCTAATCCACCTTCCCCAGCCTTCTTCCCACACTCATGGCTGAATGCACCAGCAGCGATGGACAGATTAATACGCAACCGAGCCTTTTGAAGCAATGTTAATGAGGAGCTTCTTGAGCCTCAGCTGTTGCTATGGGAATGTAAAACATCTGGCAGTTACAGGAGCCACCACAATGCATACGTACTAGTTGAACCCCTTTTAGTTCACAGTATGCTGAATTTTTGCATCCAGGCAGTTCAGCATGGGCCAATGAGTTGAGATTCTGTTAGGAAGTGGATTAGATACAACCCAGAGCTTTACTTCTATTCATCAGCCTTCTTCTGTGCTGGAAAGCTGCAGCACAGTCTTTGCTTTCTGTTAGAGCTGTGCTGGCAAACACCCTCTCAAGGCTCTTAAGGCTCGAAGTATTCATAGGGTAAATATGAATTTCATGACTGAAAATGCTAATTGATCTCAGCTCTACAAGAACATCAAGTGAGTGGAAAGACGTCTGTTGGTTCTCTTGCTAAAATATTGCTTTTTAAGACGAATAGATATATTATTTCTTAGATTTTTTGAATTCTTCACTATTATTTCGTAAAAATGCCAGAATATTATTTGTTATTTTGCTGAAATGGATGAACACAGCAATGTGTGTGTGTGCGTGTGCATGTGCACGTACTCAAAACACCTGTCAACTTATGGTGACCCCACAAATTTTATAGGACAGAGATACTCAAGAGTTGGTTTGCCTTCATCTTCCTCTGAAATATAGCCTACAGCACCTGGAATTCATTGGCAGACTCCTATCCAAGTAAGGACTTTATCATGTGGGAGCTGACCTTGTTTAGTTTCTAAGATCAGACAAATCTGGTGCCTTTAGGCCTTGTGTATGAACATAACTACCTCTTTGAAAACTTCGCCTTGCTTAATCACTCTTCTGAAGTTTTCTGCCTGAATCAGTATATTACTCTTTGGTTTCCAGAGGAGTTCCATTGTTAAGACCAGTACCCAAACAGCAACCTCCAAATAATATAATAATATTTATACCCCGCCCAATCACGTGGAATCCAGACAGTAACTAGACAGTATGTGCTGGACAGTAACTACCATCACCCCCAACCCAAGTAGTCATTGGTTATGTGGAGGCTGCCAAATTGTGCGAGAATTTTAAAGACATTTTTCTCAAACTTTTTCTGGTCAGAGCCCATTTTGTCCATTTGGCTGCTCGTCCTATGCCTAAACCACAAAATATCCATCCCTCTTTCAATCATTCTGAGAACACATTTTGTCAATGTGCTAAAGGGAAGTGTATACATGAGTGCCACAAGATAGTAATAGTTTTTGTTCCCAGGAGGCTTGTGGTTACTAGTAATGGCTTTCAGGAATTGTATCTTTGTTCACTGAGATACAAACTCTTCTGATATGCATGTCCCAGACTAATGCAAGAATCAGAAATTACTTGTCCATTGGATTTTGTACTTCTTGAATTTTCCAATGCAGTACTTGTAAGCCTTCTTGGTTTATAAAAATCAGCCCTGGTGGCGCAGTGGTTAAATGCCTGTACTGCAGCCACTCACTCAAAACCATAAGGTGGCGAGTTCAAGACCAGCAAAGGGCTGAAGCTCGACTCAGGCTTGCATCCTTCCGAGGTCGCTAAAATGAGTACCCAGATTGTTGGGGGGCAAATAGCTTACAATTGTAAACCGCTTAGACACTCCTTAAGGGTATGAAGCGGTATATAAATGAAGCTGTTTGTTTTGTTTTGTTTGTCACAGGGGAGCCTAGGGTTACCATATTCAACTTCCTCAGATCCTGATATCAAATATGCATATTGTGCAAATTATTCTAATTTTCATTCATATCATGCAAATTCATCACATTAATTGTTGCACTTTTCTTCCATTATGATTCAGCCTTCATACTATTTTTTGTTTTGCTTCAGTTTGTTTTACAGTTTACACCAGATGTGAGTGAACCAATATGGAGTAATGTTTAATGTGCTAGATTTGGAATAGAAAAAGCCAAGTAGTAATCTCAGCTTGGGGATGGACTTTTCCATGTGACTTTGAGACACCACACATGCTCATCATGTATCCCTCCCTTGTTTCTTGCATTCCAGTGTTCTCATCAACCACTTTCCCTTTCCTTCCTACTACCCTCCCCTCACTGTGTCCTCTCACAGTATCTTCTTACACACCACCACTTACAAAGCTCATTTGCCTTCATTCATAATCCCTTCTTTTCCTCCCCTTCCAACATCACAATATGCCCCTCCCTTGTTTCTTGCACATTTCTTCTCACAGTGCTAGGGCTATTCACACCACTCCCTTCCTTCTCTCCTACTTCTTCCCAGTGGTATCACTACCTAGGATGTCACCTGGTGCAGAGGGTGTCACCCGGGAAGATGACACCCTCTGCTGCTCTTCTATTGAGCTTCCCCCCTAGGAAGAAAGCCCGGTGATGGAGCAGCTGGGAAGGATGCACGTTCACCCTTTCTACATCAAAGGGGAGTAGGTCCCAACTGGATATCACCTCTTCTCTGGGGTATCAGCCAGTGTTGTCCACTCACCCTGCTCTCCCCAAATGACACCACTGTCTTTCTCACCTTACCCTCTCACAGTATACTGCCTTGCTCCTTACACACTACTGCTTGCACTACTCACTCTTTTTCCCTCCTACTCCCTCTGGTCTTATTTTGTACCCTTACAATCCTCTTTTCCCTTGGTTCTTGAACTCTGCCACTTGCAGCATTCACTTATTTCCTCCCCCACCCTTGTTTCCTTTCACACCCTTCTTTCTTTCTCTTGTTCCAACATGTCATGACCCACACTGCTTCCTCTTTTTCCCTGCTACTTTCTTCATCACTTTATCTGAGATGTTTGCACTGCCCCCTCCCTTGCTTCTTACATTGTCCTCACTGCTCATACCACTCACTCCCTTTCCCTTCTACTTCCTCATACATTCCAACTTGCAACCTCACCATATATCCATGCCTTCCTTTTTTGTCCTCTGCCACTTTCACTACTCACTCCTCTCCTACTCAATCCCTCATGTCACTCTCTCATATGGCTCCTTTTCATCCTGGAGAGAAGTGACCAGTGAGGTGCCACAGGGTTCTGTTCTGGGCCCAGTGCTATTCAACATCTTTATTAACGATTTGGATGACAGAATTGGGGGCATACTTATCGAATTTGCAGATGACACTAAACTAGGAGGAGTAGCTAATACCCCAGAGGACAGGATCAAAATTCAAATGACTTGAATAGACTAGAAAGCTGGGCCAATGCTAACAAGATGAAATTCAATGCAGAGAAATGTAAGGTTCTGCACTTAGGGAGGAAAAATGAAATCCACAGATATAGGATGGGGGACACCTGGCTGAATGAGACCACATGTGAAAGGGATCTAGGAGTCCAAGTAGACCATAAGCTGAACATGAGTCAACAGTGCGATGCGCCAGCTAAAAAGGCCAATGCAATTTTAGGCTGCATCAATAGAAGTATAGTGTCTAGATCAAGGGAAGTAATAGTGCCACTCCATTCTGCTTTGGTCAAGCCCCACCTGGAATACTGTGTCCAGTTCAGGACACCACAATTCAAAAAAGATGTGGAGAAACTGGAGCATGTCCAAAGGAGGGCAACTAAGATGGTGAAGGGCCTGGAAACCATGCCCTATGAGGAACGCCTTAGGGAACTGGGGATGTTTAGCCTGGAGAAGAGAAGGTTAAGAGGTGATATGATAGCCCTGTTTAAATATTTGAAGGGATGTCATATTGAGGAGGGAGCAAGCTTGTTTTCTGCTGCTCCAGAGACTAGAACGTAGAACAATGGATACAAATTGCAGGAAAAGAGATTCCACCTCAACATTAGGAGGAACTTCCTGACAGTAAGGGCTGTTTGACAGTAGAACACACTTCCTCGGAGTGTGGTGGAGTCTTCTTCCTTAGAGGTCTTTAAGCAGAGGCTGGATGGCCATCTGCTGGGGATGCTTTGATTTGGAGTTCCTGCATGTCAGGGGGGTTGGACTGGATGGCACTTGTGGTCTCTTCCAACTCTATGATTCTATGATTCATAGTGGCCCTCTCCTTCTCTTCCTACACACCACCACTTACTCTCCCTTCCCTCTTATCTCCCTCATTTCACCTCATGTTCCTTTACTTCTTGTATTCTGCTACTCACACAGGTCACACTCCTACCCTCCCACTCCCTCACCTTACTTTGTGACCTCACAGTGGTTTTCCTTGCTTCTTGCACTCCCTATCTCCACATCTTACTTTCCCTTCCCTCATGCAGACTTGTTTTTTTACAAAACAGTTTAACAGAAGAGAACCCCCACATTTTGTCCCATATCCTGGCTCCTAAAAAAGCTAGAGATTTTTTGTGGGTTTTTTGGGCTTTCTTCCTGTTTCTTCCTGACGTTTCTCCAGCATCTGTGGTTGGCATCTTCATTTATATTTCTCTAAAGATGCCAGCCACAGATGCTGGCAAAACATCAGGAAGAAACTCATCTAGAACATGGCCACACAGCCCACCCACAAAAAACTATGGATGCCTGCCATGAAAGCCTTCAACTTCACACCTAGATATTTATTTTATTTTATTTTTTAAATGAAAATCTGGGATCTAGGGCAGGTGATGATCCAAATGGGAACCAGGTGGCTTACCTAGAATTTAGGAGAGAAACAATCAAAGTGATGGTATGGAAACCCTATGAATACCTCAGTGCAGCAAGGCAGAGTTTCATCACACTTAAAAGAGGCTGTGGTGCCCTGGTGGCATAGTGGTTAAATGCTGGTACTCTAGCCACAACATTGTGAGTTTGATCCCAGCGCTTCAAGGTTGACTCAGCATTTCATCCTGTTATAGAGCAGTAAAATGAATGCCAAGCTTGTTGGAGGCAATTGAGTTACAGATTGTAAACTGCTTAGAGAGTACTGAGTTCACTATGAAGTGTATAGAAATGTAAATGCTATTGCTATTATTATGGTGAGGTTTTCTTGAAGAACAAAAAGCAAAATCCTTCCTTGAACCTGACCACATTAGATAACTACCACCTAATGGCCAATATCCCTTTTAGGAGCAAGGCTCTGGACAGCATGGTTCCAAGTTCACTGTTCCAAAGTTTCCTGGATGAGCTGGATTATCTAGATGCATTTCTGTGCCACTTTAATTTTGCTTTGGTCATTTTGCTGAATGACCTGTGCTGGGAATTGGATAGTGGAAGTGTGTACCTGTTGATTCTGTTGGATGTCTTGGTGCTTTTTATACAATTGACCATGGTACACCTTCCAATCCACTTCTCCGGAATGAGAAATGGGGGCACTGTTTCACATTAGTTTCAATATTTCTTGGAGGGGTGCTGGGGAATTCTTATTTGACTCAATGGCTATTGGTCCATGAGGTCTCCTGGGGCTTAGTTGTGTCCTCCATGCTATTCAACCTCTACAAGGAACTGCTGTTGTCAGGAGTTTTGGCCTCAAGTATAACCAGTATGCTAATCATACCCAAATATCTCCTTTCCATTTAATCCCAAGGAAGTTGTCTCAGTGTTAAACCAGTATCTGCTGTCAGTAATGGACTGGATGAGGGCAAAGAAATTGAAATATAATCCAGACAAAACAGAAGTGCTCCTGGTCAGTTGAAAAGTATGTATGGGGTTACAGCCTGTGGTGGAAGGGGTTGCATTGTCTCTGAAATCTCAAATTTGCAGATTGGGTGTACTCTTGGATTCAGCTCTTAGCCTGGATGACCAGGTCTTGCTCATGGCCAAGAGTATATTTATGCAGCAGTAATGCATGTTTCCTGAGATATTACATTTGGCTAAGGTAGCATAGGCCTTGGTTGTATCCTGTTTGCATTCCTGTTAACATACCTTATGTGAAGCTACTTTTGGAATATGTTTGGAAACTAGGCAGATTTCTGGCTGGGGTTGGTTATAGGGAACATACAACTCCCTTGTTGAAACAGCTTCATTGGCTACCAGTTCATTGCCAGACATAGATTGTGATCTGTGAAGCCTTATACAGCTCCATCCAGCCTATTTGAAATACTGTATTTCCCAAAATGAACCAAGACATTAAATCCTCAGAGGAAGACCTTTTCTTGGTGCAGGGACAGTTAGAGAGGACATATAAAAGAACATTCTCTACAGCCACTAGGCTATAGAATTTCCTCACATGTGTGGCTACATTGGTCCTCTCTCTGCTTATTTTTCACCAACAGGCAAATACTGTACTTTCTTATTTACCCAGTTCTTTGACTGTTAATGGCCATTACAGAAGACCTTTTAATTGGAGTGTGCTGTATTATTTTTTATCACTAATATATTTTAACTGTCTTTGTAACTGTTTCGAATTAATGTTTTGGTTGTTTATTTAATTGCTTTTTAACTATTGTTGTATGTCTATTTGGATTTAACTGCCTTGGGTACCATACAGAAAGATAAATAAATACATGATTAAAATATTTTTTAAAAATATATATTTTGAGAAAAAGTACATTTTAGAAGCTAGTATTTTTAACAAGACTATGTAGTAAAAGGGGGATTATTATTCACATTTTTTTAAAAAAAATACAGATTAATGGGATGAATGAAAACATGCAAAAGTGATATGGATTGAAAATAAACTGATTTGTATCTGCTAAGTCAGTAATTGTCTGTTAATATAGTGGCTAGTATCCAACAGTATGATCGCCATTTCCTCCAGCATCTCAAATGCCCTAAAACTTGTTCAGTGTACTGAGAAGTTTTGATATACCAGTGGGCTGAAGAAAGTAAGAGTAAGAAATCCCAAAATTGCTATAAGTGTAGTGTTGAATTTAGTCCACTGTTAGAAAAATCGCAGGATTGTCCCATTAAATTTTGCTGCCCAAGAAACAGTATCAAATGCTCCCCCCCTCCCTGGTCAAAGCACATACTAGCTAAAACCAGCAAAGTTATTTTGGCACAAAAGGTGGCATGGGCCCGACTCCCTGGCAGTGAAAAATAGAGGTATACCAAAATAGCCATATGGTGCCTTTTCATGACATCACAAATCTGTTGCCTGAGGCAGTTGACTCACTCTCTCTAATGATAGGGCCGGTTCTGAAAGTTTGTTTTAACTTGTTGCTTTTGCCAGTTATGAACATTATCAAAAGCAGGCTTTGGGGTTTTCTTTTTTATTACTCTTCTGTAGCCAAGAGCCTTGCATAAATCTGTCAAAAGGTAACATAGTGGTTTAGTGTGTCTGGAAAAGTAGAGTTTTAAAAAGATATAACAGATGGGTCCAGTCAATACTTCTTTCATGCTTTTCCTACAAAAGAGTAAGGTGTGTAGTAAAGGGTATGCCATTAGATCTCACACACACATCCTTCCAAATCCAATGTATTTGTGGTGGCATCCAATAGTAACTTCTCAGCCTATTTGTATGTGGTGAAAAGAATGCTTTATCTTTTTTTTTATTCAGAAAAGCTTTTACAGTGGAGAAAGTACATATGATACTCAAGGTAGCCCTGAAACACATGCTTATAAAAAGAAGAGAAAGATATTTGATGTAGCTGAAAGTTTTCCAGGTGTTATCTGACTACCCCATGGAGATCTTGAATGGCCTCAATCTCAGGGAGTTCCTTTTACTGCCCGACTCACTTCCAAAAGGAGTGTTAAAGGAGAAGAACTCAGTGATCACTCCACTCCATCCAGGCATTGAAATATAGCATCTGTGAACTTGCAGTTGTACAGCAGGCAGGAAGACTCTTTTGGGCACCACACTAAGTGGTGTGGTGTTCACAAAATGATTTTCACAGGCAGCAGACTTTTTTATTGTGCTGCATGCAATGATCTTCAAATGAGACAAGAAACAGAAACATGAGAAGGAAACTCTGTGAGTGACAGGCATGAAAACCTACTTGCCTAAGAATACCACTTCATTTCAGAACTTCACAGAGCGGGTACCATTTTTAATATTATGACACCATGCTTTTCTTTGATGAAGAAGTATGAAAAATACTCTGCCAGAATGCAGCTGGCAAGCAGGCAGTAGGTTTTGATGTAATGATTTGTGCAGCCACAGTGGACAAAATTTATGTCAGAGTCAGCTTTTTATTGGTAGGTGAGTCACAATGGGACCAAATGCAGTTTTCAATTATTTTTTAATGAGTCAATTAAAAATTTAGACGACTTCTAATATTGAAAGTGCATGAGAACCATGTCAGTTTTAAGCTGCCAGCTTACACATATTTACCTCAAGATAAACCCTATTTAATATAAGGAAGCTTACTTCTGAGTAAGTATGTCCTTGTTCCCAAAGTCATGTTTCATTACTTGACATCAACTTGTTGATGACAGATGCCTATGGGAGCGGAAGAAGACTCATTGCATAGGGATATAAAGAATACTTGCCCCCGTTTCATGTTTTTTTAAAAAGCATCAAAACTGCTACCTGTCTGAAAAAAAACAAACACCCTGCACATTCCCCCCTCCCAATTTGTGAATCTCTCTCAAAGAATTTGCAAATCCTTGCTTTTAAAAAACTAGAACAATTTGGTGCAAAAAAATATCATTTTACCCAGTGCATGAAATGTATACTGGACTCAGATTCATTCAGTGCTAGATGACATTTTTAATGTCAAGATACAGATGAAACCAGGGATTTTCCTACTTGAAATACAGGCTCATCAAATTGAGAAGAAATATGAAAAGATATTACACTATATAATTGCAGCAGCGAGAATAATATATGGCCAGAGATGGAAAGACTGACATTTCAACACAAGCACAATTGGCTGATGAAGATGACTGATCTTGCTGAAATACATAAATTGACAATGTCGATCAAAGATAAATATTTGAATAATTCTAAGAAAGACTGGGAATTGTTTAATATATATTTGTCATCTTTATTAGGGATATAAATCAGTTTTAGGTTTTGTTAAAGTAAACAGTTGTTATGAGGTAGACATGAATACTTTCTCATAGATAAAGAAGTAGAAAATACTGGCATATATTGTGAGTGTGGAGTCAGTAGGATGAAGTCCAAAACAATGTGAAAAAATAATCCAGTTTGAATCCATGTGCATTGTTTTGTAATATGTTTTGCACCTATGTTTATTTTTGTTCAGTAGATTAGTTTGTTTTGTTGTTGTCATTTTTGTCATTTTTTTGCTTTTTAGTTATATTCATAACATTTTGTTGGTAATGATGTTTATGTTTAATAAAAGTGATTAAATTATGAAAAAAGATATATATATATATATATATATATACATACAGTGGTCCCCTGGGTTACGAAAGTAATCCTTTCCAGCACCCCTTTTGTAACCCGAAAACATTCGTAACCTGGGGGACCACTGTAAGTATAGGAAAGGACTTGGCGCGATTTGAATTTCACACCGCTTTTCTTTCTTAACCCGGGTTTTTTTTCGTAACCCGGGGCCATTTTTCCAGCCCCGGCTCTTTCGTACCCCGGGGTTTTCGTACCCCAGGGGATTCGTAACCCGGGGGACCACTGTATATATATGTATATATAAACATCATTTGTTCCTATTACATGGGGTCTTGGCAAGATTTGTTCAGAGAGGGTTTATCTTCCTCTGTGATTGAGAGAGTGTCGCTTATCCAAGGTCACCTATTGGGTTTCCATGGCAAAGTAGTAATTGGAACCCTGGCCTCCAGTGTCCTAGTCCAACATTCAGTCTGCAGGGAGAGGCAGGAAATATAAATAAAAATTATTATTATTAGTTACTACTAATAATCCACACTGGCTTCTACTCACACATAGCCACCCCTATCTACATTCAACATGCAGGTGCTCTGTTCAGGGACAGATAGGGAATTATGCTGAAGGCAAGGCCAACAGGCATAACCCTGATCAGATTACTACCTGTAAGGTTGTTCCAAGTTGCTTCTTCAAGAAGAAATGAAATGAAATAAAATAAAGACTTAACAGCTCAGGAGAAGTTCCTTCATTACATTTTTAGGTGTTGCTGCACTCATGCTGCTAGAAATCATGTTAATGTAAGCAATTGAGGCAGCTAATCAATGTATCTGGGAGGAAATTTTTAATTAAAATGGTATTTAACTGAAGGAAATAAGGGCTTTATATAATTTCTTTTATAGGAGACACATTGACTTCTCAGTAAAATGTAATTGTTTCACATATTTTCATTCTTACACAGAAGGAGCACTGAAGAGTTATGTTTTTATAGTCTATTTTCTTTGCCCTTTAAACTAAGGCCACTTCCCCTTCCATTTTACAAGAACACTTAAAAAGGTCAGTGCACTATTTTATGTGGCATTTAAAAATAAATCTTCAGACACTTCTACAGCTGCTAATCCTATACTTCTGTACTAAGTTTCTGATGGCCAAATTGATAGTGTGATTTAAAAAAAAATCCTACCCTGTGCTTAAATCATTGGTGTTCTTAAGGTAATAATATTTGCACAATGAAATGACTGGTGGTTGTTAAAGAAACTGTAAGTAGTCCTGATAGTCCTTCCTACAATTAAATTGATACTGTATACAATTGACTTCTTGAAATCCCCTTATTTGTGGGTGGAGAAAATGGGGAGAAAATGATACTGTGTTTCTCAGGAAAGAGGAAAAATTCTGGACCAGTTCTTGGGGTAGTTTTCACTACTAGTAGTAGCATATAGCAATGGACTTGGTATCTAGAATTTAACTGATGAATTAGCAGGGTGGCTGTTGATAAGACAAGAACATACACAAAAGGGATATGAAGTGTTGTGTTAGCTCAACTGGTTTGTTATGAATGGATCTTCTAATAGGACTTGTAGTTCCATCCTTTCTGTAACGTTGGTGGATGAAGCCTTGACTGTGCGAGCAGTAGTTCGAATCTCATTCTCAGAAAAAGCAAGAACTACCAAGTAACATCTGTTTGGGTTTGCTGTCCTCCTTGTTCTAGGGTCTGGCAGTTGTGCGATTCCTGTAATATTGGATGATCTGGGAATGTGACAAAGGAAAGCTGTGTGGGCCTATAGATTCTGCAAGGTATAAGGGTGACCATTCTACCTGTCCTGAAGTCATCAGTGAGATAGGTTATTTTTTCCACTCCCAGGATATGCTTGAACCTGTGTAAGAACTATTTCACCTCCTACTCCTGAATATTTTTTTCAAAATATTTTCACATTATCATGATGGTACCCTGCTTCCCTGAAAATAAGACATCCCCAAAAAATAAGGCCTAGTTAAGGTTTTGCTGAATTGGTAAATATAAGGCCTCCCCCAAAAGTAAGACCTAGCAAAGTTTTTGTATATAAATATATACAGTATATAATAAATGTTCATTTTTTGTTCAACAATAAATGCAAATTCTTCTTCATGGAAAAATAAAAAAAATCTTCTGAAAATAAGACCTAGCGCATCTTTGGGAGCAAAAATTAATATAAGATACTGTCTTATTTATGGGGAAACGGTATGGACATGCATGAAGGCTCTCTTTCTGCATTTGAACTGACATCTTTATGCCTATTGGGTGAACAATTACTCATTAATTATTTAAATGCACTAACTTTCTGGCCAACAAATTACATCCTCTATTCTTTTGGAGGACAAATAAATTGGTCAGAAACACGTAGAGCTTGTCATTACTCATTCAGAAAGGCACAATAAAGCTTTAGATTCACCCTGGAGTGATACTTTCCTAGAATGTGAGCAAGAAATAGTGTGTGTTTGTTCCAAATCTGTACCTCCTTCCATGCTTTTTCCCCCTCTCACCTTAACTGATAAGTCCACCATGATTCATTGACCAATTAGAGGTGATTTTGACCAATAAATCTCCTGTAAAGAGCAAATCTATTTGTCTTTGGACTCTGTGTGTGCTACCTTACTTGTCTACTCTTTAAATTTCATCTACCTCAGTCATGAAATAAGCTGCTGTGGTAACCTTTCCTACATCAGCATTTGCACAGTGGGCTTTACAAAGCCCCCATGAGTTGCCTTCTATTATATTATGATTTTGTGATGTAAGATACTAGTGACTTTGTTTCGAGTCACAGCAAATCTCAAAAATAACATCGAAGCCCTATTTGAAATGCCGTGAAATAATTTGTAATTTCCCCATCTTTCAATAAATATTCAATTAATATTCCTAGTAACTTGTAATTCTGTATATTTTAATCAAACTGTTTACACTTGCACTTATAGAATAACTTATATTACTAGAAATCTTGTCAACTTTTCAAATAAAAATCCTGCCTCCACATCATATTGGTCAGGTGTGGGCTTCTTTAACAAGCCATGTGGCACATTATATTATTGAATTTTAATTGTTATCCTAGGAAGTTATTTTCAATGTATTTAAAAGTAAATTTACTTGAATTCAATGAAAATACTTTTGAGAAAAATGAGATTATCTTACAGTTCTAACTCTTTCCATTTGTACTCTTTGCAAAATAGCTATCATGTCTCCATTTCTTCAGTGAAATGGAGTAACTGTATTTTTATGATATTTTCTGCCACATATGAAATTCACTTAATGAAATTTGGAGATGAATTTTTCACATCAAGTTGACTTACTTGATAACTGAGCTTCATTAAGTGGCACCTGCTTGTTTTAGCACAAATAAATTTCTGTGATAGAAATCTAGTGTCATAATGAAGAGCTTGTGTTGATATCTGATGGTTTAATTGCTAGTCATCACATGGATTGAGTCTCATTTGTATGAGCCAAGGATTTTTTTTGGTATGAGCCAATGAATGAGGTTTCATCTCATCAGTGGCCTTAGTTCATTCAGCAAAACTTATCTTGCTGAAGTTCTGCTTCTACTGACTGTTAATGAAAGAATAATTTTTACCATTAAAGTATTTGTATCCCTCTATAGTTTCACCAAGTTTGAAGTGAGTCCAAACTTTCCTGAGTCTCTTTTTCTCTTCTTCCTTTCTTCCCTCACTGTGAACAAATGATATCATCTGTTCACCCAAATAATCTTGACACTATGAACACAAAGCTATTGCAACAAGATGCAAAGAGATTCAAAGCAAGAACAACCTAATTCATTTTGACAAATACAATATCTCCTTTTGGTGAGTATTTTTGACGTCTTGACCAGAGGACAACTATACCAGATGGTATGCAGGTGCTGAATCAGTAAACACAGATAGTAATCCACAGACCTTTGTAGAGAGCAATGGTCTGTTTATGTGTTTAAGCCTGCTGAGATATTCTTTAGGAATCCATCAAACAGATGGCTAATGTTGGTCAGTTTAGACAAAATTCAGCTCATTTCCCTCCCAAATGTATTCTAAATTCATTGACAGTGTTGGCCACATATTAGAGATGAAACCAGTGAACTGAAGTTCTTGTGACACTTGAAAAGCATTCCTCCCATCCCTATTTTTGCACCCACCCCCTTACACCCTGTGTGTGTGTGTTGTTGCTTCCTCATCCTCCTCACTTCTCACTGCCCTGCAGAATAAGTGCCAACCTGGTCCTGCCAATTCAACATAAAAATGTGCTGCTTTCCTTAAGTGGCCTGCACATCTTTATATAGAGAGAGCAAGCAGTTAGCAGGAGGAGCAGAGCCTCTGCTGCCACCACTGTTGTACAAATGAGCAAGGGAGATGTGATATAACAGTCAGATAAGGCACAAAGGACAAGTTGGGAAGAGAAGGCATCTAAGCACAAGCATCCAGGTTCTTCCCAGGGAAAGGGCAGCAGAATTTGATGCTCCTTGGGTGTGAGGTGGTTACTTCAACCTGATGGTATGGCTGGCCATGTATTATGAGATAGTATGAATTCTCCCATTACCTCCTACTCAGATTTGACTGATATTGTAACCACCTCACAGCCAAGGAGCAGCCCTGCACTTCAGGAGCAGGGAGGAGGACTGATCACGGGTGTCAACAGCTTCCCAAAGCCAGGTACAGTGTACACATTCACACAGCAGCTGGCATTGGGAGGCAGTTGGCAGCCATGATGGGGCTCATTCCTACCTTTCCTCACAGAAGGTGGTATTTGAGAGATCAACCATGAATTGCCATAGTGCTACTGTGAGGAAAAGTGTGATAAGAAATGATGCCAAACTGGTGTGCTTCCATTCTTAAATTAGCATGATTGTGATGGGACAGTAGACTTATGTGATAAAGTCCAACATCTGAGATCGGATTAGTGCTACATCCTTTTTCTGATGAAGCCACATGCTTTGTCTCAGCTTAACCTTATCAGCAAGGCTCAAAGATAACTGTCTCTGGGAGTGATCCACATGTCGCAGCAATGTAAACAGGTTCAGTTTCAGCAGTCAGTTGCTGAGTTCAACATAAGTCTTCACCAGGACCCTTGATATCAGTATTCCTGGCTTTCTAGACCACTCTTTTGTCTTCTTGTTGCTTTATATTATGACTCCATAGAACACTTCTCTTTGTACCTCTTTGAAGATCGCTTATTTACTGGTCATGTCCTTTGCCTGTCAACACTCTGTATGACAACATTTGTGGGACTCTGTACAATGGCTGAGGCCAGACTCTCCTTTCTCTTCTTGCTACTCTCTCAAACCTGTTGCATGTCTCTGGCCCTGCTGGTAGGATTTAAGCTACAGCAAGGAAGGATGGTTGACTATAATGGCTACAGTTGTGGGAATTGACATCTCATTGCATAAAGCAGTTGGGAAAAAACATGAAAAACAAGTGGGAGAGGAAAGTTCCAGAAGATCTTCTTGGGTGTTTTACTATGGTAATAATTAAAGTCATTATCATGATAAAAAACTGACTGTCAGTAGCTTAGAAGAAGGAGCTTAGAAGAGGGTTTGTTGTTATTTTTAAATACTGTACACATTTCCTTTGCCTGTACTTGGTAGAACTAAACTAAATCCATACCTCACAGTTGTGTCCCCCCCACCCCCCACAAAAGATATCATTAGTATGGAAAGCAATCATCCCACAACTACTGTTCTAATTTCAAACAGTATCAGCATGATGTGGATTCCCTCAGTGTGGAACTTCTATGCTAACATATGGATCTTGGCTCATGTGGAAGTAATATATAATGGCACCATAAAGCTTCAAAATATTCTACAGATTTTTATCTCCTCCCTTAGTACATCTGCTTTCAATCAGGTTTGTTTAAGGCAAAACTTTATGTTGCATCTGAAGTAGAAATCTCTGGTTTAATGTCAATTCCTTTATTAGGATCTTAAACTGTGGTTTGATCATAGCTTAAGATCACAGTGAGTACAAAAACATCAGATAAGAGTTTTATAATTTTAGATATGATGAAAGATTTTGGTTGAAACAGATCAGGTTTGAAGCATCTGTTTTGACATGTGAAGGAGTGAGATAAGCAAGATGTCAACACAGTACAGCAGATCACAAACCTGATGAATGAAAATTACATTGTATTTGAGATGTCTATGATGTTTTATCTCTGATTTATGCCTGAAATTTTTCACTCATGGCTGCAGTGCTCATTAGCCATTCATATGCATGCCAACCAGCAAACTATATTTAAAAAGATGTGGAAGAATGAAGGGTATAAATCAGGGTATTGCCTTTGTTTTTGTTTTTTTAAATGCCCAAGGGATGCATAAAGTAGCAGCTCCTACTTCATGGGGCAATATGAACACATTGCACACTCATCTCCCTTGGCTGATCATAGTTTAAAATTGACTCCCTGGTGGTGATTTATTAGACAGTAACAATTCTTTCTGAATAGCACTATATTTTTCTGGAACCTTTCATCTGATACAGAGGCACCTTCTTCTTCCCTTGAAGAGGAAAGCTACTCTCCATTTTTACAGTCCTTCAATTTCAGAGAGCTCCATTATTCATCAAGGTATTCTTTTAAATATTAATCACCTTGGCATTAAGAACATAAGAAAACTCCAAGTTTCTTATCCTGCCCAGGAAGTTACATCATTACTTATAGACTGTGAACAAATGTGTAGAAATAGTAGTATGAAACTAATTCTCATCAATTTTGCAGTGTAGTGTTAAAAGAGACTACCCTTCTCAGACATGAGTTGTTGCTGTTTTGATAAACATATCCCCATAACCAGTTGTTCACAAATTATCATTCCAAGTGAAGTTGAAAGTAAGATAAATGGTTTGCTCAAACATCCCCTCTGCAATGTTATGTTAATAGTTATTAGGAAAGTTTTGGAAAGTCATACAAACGTGATTGGATATAAAAAGAACCTAGAGGTCTAAATCCAAAAAACTTCCAAATAGCATGTACCCATAGAATGAATGGATCTTTCTTAAAAGTTAACTTACCAAATCCTATTCATTTAATGGATGTACTCTAGTTGGAAAAAACAGCTGGTTTTAGCCCAGAGTCTATTCCTTGGTGGTGTCTCTGCTTTACATCAGAGATAAGCAGTTGATTATAATCCTACCATGGCCCCTTGGTATACACTGGGGTTTAGTTCCAGAACACCCTGTGGATACCAAATCCATGGATACTGAAACCCCATTATATATACTCTCTGGCTTTTCTTCGCTAACAAAGATTCAGGTAGGACTCATCCCACGCTTTCTACAAGCGCGTTGATGACTAAAAAGGCCGATCTGAGATAAGTCTGGTTGCAAAGAGCACAGGAGAAAGTCTCCTTGGATGATGTTTCCAAGTTGTGGTTCTTTCTGTGTTGTCGTTTCTCTTCGAGACTTATTCGGCATGAGTTCTCGAAAGAGGCTGCAGCATTATGGATAGTGCGTCTCCATGCCTTCTGATGTGAGGCCAAGGCAGACCATTGTTGGTGATCAATTTGGCCAAGCATGAGATGTTGTTTCAGGGAGTCCTTGTATCTCTTCTTTGGAGCACCCCTCTTACTCTGACCCATGGCGAGTTCACCGTAGAGTACTATTTTTACTTCCTTCCTAGAAACATGCCCTGCCCAGCACAGCTGCATTTTCAATAGCATGGCCTCAGTGCTGGTGATCCCTGCTTGCTCAAGGACAGCAATATTCATCACATAGTCAGTCCAGTGTATATTTAGGATTGTGCATAGACAGCACTGATGAAAGCATTCAGAGAGTCGTAGATGTTGGTGATAGGTAACCCACATTTCAGACCCATAGAGGATAATGGACAGTACAATGGCTCTGTACACACCTCAGGTGTTTGTTACTCCAGATTCTTTTGTGAAGCCTTCCGAATGCAGTATATGCCTTTGCTAATCTGTGATCAATCTCTTTGGCGATCTTGGCGTCTGAGAAGATGATACTTCCCAGGTAGGTGAACTGCTGAACGGACTTAAGCACAGATTTGCCTATGGTGACGTGGGGATGATAGTGCTTTTCCTGTGGTGCAGGCTGACTTCCAGCCCAAATATAAACAGTGGCATGATAAAAGGGTATCCTTTATTTATTTATTTATTTTAAATGGCAAAATCAAGGTTTGCACACACACACACACACATATTTCAATCCATGGATGGTTGAATCTGTGGATACAGAATCAGTGGATATAGAGGACCAACTGTACTGTTTTTAGGCTACAATCAAGGGTATACTTGGTTGCAAAAATAAGTCTCCATGAGGGAGTAGACAATTTTGTTTTAGTTTGTTTTTGATAAGCTTATAGTGGCTTCTCAAATTAGGCACATTTCTTCACATTCAAAACGGTAGGAATCTGAAGTTTAAACATTAAAATGAGGGAGAAAGTGAGATGAACAGATTATGAGAGAAATGTGGGAGAAAAATGGCAGATTAATCAATGTAGGCCTAGAACCTTTCACTTAAAAGTCTGTGTTGAATCTCTGTTTCTTCAGCTAGGTTTATGGAGGTGATTTACAACTGCTCCTAGTGATATAAAGTTTTTTACTTTTTTTGTCTTCATGTGCTGGGATAAATAAATATAGCAGTTTTCTCCACACTATGGGAGAAAACAAACATGACCCCTCAGTGTTCTCAATATTCTCTCCACATTTAAACATCCCAAAATTTTGAAGACAAATTATTCTGCACACACACAAAAAAGTGGTGAGTGTTATACGTTAGAATCATAGAATCATAGAGTTGGAAGAGACCACAAGGGCCATCTAGTCCAACCCCCTGCCATGCAGGAAATCACAATCAAAGTATCCCCAACATATGGTCATCCAGCCTCTGTTTAAAGACCTCCAAAGAAGGAGACTCTATCACACTCCAAGAGAGTTTGACCCACTGTCTAATAGCTCTTACTATCAGGAAAATATGAATGAATATTAGATTTTGATGCATAAAACTGGAAAGCTGTTTGTTGCCAAAGTCTGCAAAAATTGTTAAGAAAGCATACTGGACAGGCTAGAGCTGCTGTAGCCTGGATACTTTGTCCTACTTAGAAAAGCCAAGCCTTATTCTAATGGAAAACTAAGAATTGCTAAACTCCCCCCACCTTCTGCTGAAAAGGAAATAGTTGTATTGATTGAGAGCAATCAATACTTAACTCTCTAGTTTACTTCCATGGAATGATGACAAGATATAACTTACTCAGACTGTACATCCCAATTGAGAGTTATCCCCCATCCCTCAGAGAAATTGAGTAACCTATAAATATCTATACTAATTGGCTTTTTGTACAATATAGCCTATTGTCTCTTCTGCTCAGACCACTTAAGAACTATTATCTGAACCTGAAGGGCACTTTACCTCTGCCCTTTTGCAAGAACATGTTGAGATGTTTTGCCCCACACAGAGGTGTTTCCTTGACTCTTACGAGACCAGCACCTGAATTAGAAAGATCTTTAAAAATAGACACACAGAGAGAAAATTTCTCTTGGACCTTTCTCTCTGACCTTCCCTTTTCTGAGGCATGCGTCTCCAGTCATCATCTTCACATCATAGAGTGAGAAAAATCTGTATGTGTGTTTCAGCCTGAAACACCTTAGGTTTAGCTGTAGTCCCCCTTAGATCGGTTAGGAGAAGGGTTTTTAGCTTCCATGCTGTTTTACTATTCTTTTATTTTTTAAAAAACTTTTCATCAAGTAGACTGTTCTGTTGGTTTCTGCTGCTATCTTTTGCTGTCTTTTTAATAAAGAAATAATTGCTTTTGCTACAAAATCACCCTGGTTAATTGTGTGTTTTTCAAAGCTGTGCCCTGCAAGGTCTGTAGAGATCTAGTCCCCCCCCCCCCCCAAATTAAGCTGGTGTCTTTTGAACACATAACAGTTGGTGTGTGTGTGTATTTTTCAATGCAGAACAATTTCTCTAGAACACTTTGGGACATTTGAATACAGGGAGAAAATTGAAGAGGAATATTTATTTCCTCCTACAGTAGACTGTTGGAAATCTCATTTTTCAACCCGGGAATGAATAATAATGAGCATTCAACTCTGTGAACACCTATACACATGCATGAACTACACTGCTTTCCCCATGCCTGTCATAGCTGATACACATTGAGTTTGGTACGAGGAAATACCTGGTTTTTATTTGTTTATTTGTAGCACTTATCAAAATTCACAGATTTCTTTATATTCATGCCATGTTATGTTTCTGATTTAGTCTTTCCCTGAAGATGGCATTTGTTGGAGAAAGAATGCAGGTACCACATTGGTACCTTCACATTATTACCTATAAGATCAGCTGATGAACTAGGTGAGGGTGAGTCCTAGGAAAGCAGAAAGGAGGTAGACCAGAAAGCATGTGGAGTACAGTGGTCTAAGGTGATCCTTATCATCTCTTCAGTTAGGTGGTATGGATTATGAAACAAGAAAAGAAATTGGGCTTTTCTTCACATGGAATTGATATCTTACATCCATCTGCAGCCTCTTTTTCTCCCAGTAGTGCCCATGGGTTGTTTTAGACTCTGGACTTAAAATGATCTGACTGGTAATGTGTATTACTTTGCTTACTACAAGTGATATTTGAAAGGCCCACACTTTCTAGATAGTAATAAAAATAATAAAGCCAGAAAGAAATGTGTGCTTCAGTTACTTCAAAACAAGATGTGCCAGCCTGCTGCGTTTGGAGGAAATCCAGCTCATTCTGCTGAATGGGGCCTTGAACCTCTATCCCAAAATTCTTAACTGTGAGCACTTCTAAAGCCACCTACAGATTGGGTGACATGGATAGAAACAAATTTCCTGATTCAGAAGAACTGGGAGCAGAAGCTCCCTCTATGCATTGCTATCTTATTTTTGTCGTGTTGGTGTATGTATATTTGGCTATGTTGTTTTAACATTTTTGATTTCTTTTTATTGTGATGTGTATTTATTCTATTAAACTGTGGCCTGCTGGTTTGCCAGCCTCCTGCCTATCTCCCTTCCTTCTAGCCTAATAAATAATACATTGGGTTGTGAAGCCATAGTGAAATTATTCTACCTCCTTGTTGTAGTGGAAGGCACTAGCTCCCATGTGTAGTAGCTTAAATATCTTGGTAACAGGATCTAGCACCTTGACTAGTTCCTTGAAAGTTCACAGAGGGGCTTTTTACATTGGCAAGAAAGTGTGACATGAAGTTGCACTTTCCTTAATGCTTAGCAGCTAGACAGCAAGCCCCAGGTGTGCATTTAAAAAGTACAGGGCAGCTAGACTGAGGTTTTTTCTGTGGCTCAGCAACTACATGGGAAGCTGTCAAAACGCTACAAACACAGGTGGAGCAGCTACATGGGCGGCAAGGAACGTGGCTTTTAGCCGCGCTTTAAACATTTTTTTCCCTTGCTGGCTGCGAATTGCGCAATTGCGCAGGTACACCATACAGTCGGAGCTTATCACATGGGGGAGTACAGGACCATTCCGAAAGAGGGAGAAAGCGAGGTCAGTTCGGAAATGCACATGATTACGCACAAGCTCATCACACACAAAACAAGAGAGCATCTACACAAAAAGAAAATGCAGAGTCAATACGAAAGAATTCATCACATGTGAACATACTGGTCGGCTTTCTGTTGCAAATTAAGGCATCTTGGGAAATGGTAGCAAAGGCTCATGGGAGTTGTAGTCTGTGTTCTGTCAGAGCATTATATTGAGTTGTCTTGAGGTTTCAGCCCTCTGTCCAGGAGGGATTCCCATATGTCCTCCATTCTTGAGCAGAGGCCCCCCTTTTCCAAGTTGACCAGGCACGTCCTCCTTTGCCAGGACACGTCCTACTTTTCCAGCCTTCTTTTTGAAGAGGAAGCAGGAGGGCCAGGCGTGCTCTGGCCAGGCTCTGGGGGTCTCTTCCTGGCTCCTTCCCTCCCTCCCTCCCTCCCCGCTGCCTTCCTCCTCCCTTTGGCTGAGAGAGTGTGACTTGCAGGGAGGAAGGGCAGCGGTGGTGCTCCAGGTCCTCCTGATGCTGGACCAGGGCAAACTGGAAACAGGAGGAGGAGGAGGAGGAGAGGGACATGGGGCCCCTCTGCTGCCCTGCCTCCCTGCAAGTCACACTCTCTCAGCCAAAGGGAGGAGGAAGGCAGCCAGGAGAGAGCCATGGAGCCTGGCCAGAGTGTGCCTGGGCCTGCCTTCTCCTCCCCCCTTCGGCTGAGAGAGTGTGACTTGCAGGGAAGCAGGGCAGCAGAGGGGCCCCATGTCCCTCTCCTCCTCCTCCTCCTCTTGCCAGCTTGCCCTGGTCTGGCTGAGCGCCTCCAGTGCCCTGCTGTCTCCCTAGAAGTCACACTCTCTCAACCAAAGGGAGGAGGTGAAGGAAGGTGCAGGCGCACTCTGGCCGGGCTCTGAAGGTCTCTTCTTGTCTTGGCACCTTCCCTCCCTCCGCACTTGTATCGCTGCCTTTAAATGGGCGCTTTAAAGATACAGAGCCCCATTTAACCGTTCAACTACACCTTAGCCTTTAGATGCAATAGGGGTGCTTTTTACATTGGCTAAAAGGGGCGGTCCAAACTCGCCCCTTCTAGCGGCAAGATGAGGCCTAGGCTGCCACACGGGCAGCCCCAGAGGCCTCATCCCGCCGCAACGACCCACCGCAAAAAAGAGCTCCGGGATCGAGCTCTTTTTTTGCGGCGCGGGAAGGGCGCGATTGGCGCCCTCCCGCGCCGCCAGAGCGTCAAAACGTGCGCAGCGCGTCAAAACGCTGCGCACGTGATGACGCTTGTACGGCGCCACCGTGTAGACGCCGCCATCTTTAAATGGCGGCGTCCATGCGTTTTAGGCTTAGGGAGGGTGTAAAGGCTACGCCCTCCCTAACCCTAAATGCGGGCTTTTTAGCCCTAAAAGCGCCTTTTTTTGCCCGTGTAAAATGGGCCAGCAATGCTGCACCCTTTTTTAAAAAGTAGTGGGGAAATCAAACTACTTTTTAAAGGCACTTCTTCTCCCTTAAAACTCCAAAATAGTGTTTTCATGGCACACTTTCCATTTGTCTCATCTAAAGGCTGGGCTTTCATGCAGCCTTCAACACACCTCTTTTTGCCAATGTAAAATGGGCCAGCTCCTTTTTAAAGCACTTCTTCTCCCTTAAAACTCCAAAATAGTGTTTTCATGGCACACTTTCCCTTTTTCTCATCTAAAGGCTGGGCTTTCATGCAGCCTTCAACACACCTCTTTTTGCCAATGTAAAACGGACCAGAGTAAACCTATCACCTACTTACAATAGAGCCACCAGTCTCTACTGCCTTGATTTAAGTCAAATTTTTAACATGGAAAACCCCCCACCATGAAAGCAGTGGAATTTACATAAGTGTTGACTCATCAAGTTCCCATTGATTAATTGTCTCTACTCTAGTTGGACCTAAGTTGAATTTAGACTTTTCTAAATCAAGTAAGCATTGAGGAGTAGCACTTACATTCTTTAGCTAACCCTTTGAACAAGAAGACTAACTCTTTCAAGAAGACAAAGTAGGATAATTAAAGACAAATACCTTCAAGGAGAAGGACACTACTGTAGAAAAGCAAGACTCAACAAGTAACTAAAGTTCTAAACTAAATCTACTTTGATTGAGCAAATTTAATTATTTAAGTGACTACACTTATACATTAGCACATTCATCTTAATACTACAGTGCTGTGCTGGCCATAGCTTGTCAGCCATTCCTACAGCATTGCTGCTGCAGTTCTACAGTGCCCTAGGGATTTGCAGGTTACAGACGAATAAACTCCCCTAGTTGTCACTTCTTACTCCATGTTTTTAACAACGGCTGTGATCTAAAGACCATCGTTGGAGCCCTGCTGGATCAGATTACTTCCCTTTATCATAGGGACCAACTAGAAATAGATCAATACAAAATAATGGTGGGTGGGTATCTTCAAGTTTACTATAGACTTATGGTGACCCCATGAATTTTCATAGGATTTTCTTAGGCAAGGAATACTTAGTTGTCTTGCTAAAGGGAAGGAGATTGTTTTCTGTGATTCGGAAGCAATACAAAACACCTGTTGTGATTGCAAAAGCCTTGTCATTTATTGTACACTCAGTAGTCTATACAGAAGAGTATGCATAAATCATATCAAGCAAGCGCCTCAGTTCAGCTGCTGGGAGCCCTGGAGAGAGAGTAATGGAGTGGACTCTTTCTGTAGCCACCCAGAAACATGGCACCTCAAGTCACTTCTAAAGGTCTGTGCTGAATAGTGATGTAAAGAATTCTTGTCAAATTTCAATAAACACACAAAATATCTGTTATTCAAAGATTTCGTAAGCTTTTTTAAAGAGAAGAAAATATTAGAACTTCTTGATCAACGAGTAAGAATTTTGTTTTTTAATCATTTGCAAATGAAGTGAAGGGATGCACCATTAGAAATAACAGAGGTCGCCCCTCCGCGCATAACTGAGGTAACAGATCTCAGATCCATGGGTTAGGAGGGGTATATGTAGATCATTTTTTGAAACCTTTTATTTCCCTAATTCCATCATACATGCAAGACACTACATATAAACAAAACAGCCCCTCTACAATTGGAGAAAGAAGATTTAATAGGTACAATGGATGTAAAATCATTACACACTACTATACCGCAAGATAAGCTTTAACTAGTTTACATTCCACTGTAGAGAGGAGAGAGGTTAAACATTCTCCTTCACATTTTTTACTCTCACTTGTAGAAACAGCTATGACAAAGAATTATTTTCAAGTTGAGAATAAATATTGTTAGCAAATTAAGGGGGTGGCTACGGGGTGCCCTCTAGCTCCTGAAGTGGCAAATATATACAGAGAAATTTTTGAGAAAAGCATTTAAAGGATAGAGGTTATCCACAACATCTTATAGATAATGGATATCATAAAGCAGCATATAGGTCTCACTCAGAACTTTTACATTGTGCATTTAACCATGTCACGAATAGTGTACAACAATCTATAAAGAAACATTTCTTATTTGATTGAAAATATTTCAGGATACAAAGAAAAACTAATTATTTCATACAAATGATTAAGAAATATTAAAGACATGGTGATAAGGGCAGACTTTAGGATCTTCAATAGAAAATGCCATAACACTGTATTTGGGGCAAATATGCCCCCAGGACATAGTCCATGTGGCCATTGTTATATTGCAAATAGACAACCAAAATAAAAGTATGTAACAATTTTGTAGATCAAAAATGGTATAGGTTGTCCCATTTCAGTACTGGTAAGAGAACTTTGTAATCTATGCAATCCAATGTAAATGCAAGAAAATATATGTGGGAAGAACATAGAGATCTGTCAAACAAAGGATAGCAGACCATTTGTCCAATTTGAGAACTAAAAGCATAGAGGTATCTCTGGTTAACCACTCTGGACAAATGAAACATGCAGCAACTGATATAAGGTTTTGGGTACTGGAGGTGATAAATAATAAAAATGAGAAGAAAGAGGTCAAGTAGATTTTGAAACTTAAAACTTTAGTACCAGGGGGTTTGAATGAAGATCTGGAAATACAATGTCTTATATAAAAATTTGGAATAAATGGCTAAAAAAAATCAACATCAGCTAGATAGAACAGAGCTGAGTAACTTAGACAGATTGCATCATGTATCTTCTCACTGGTTCTCTTCATTGATATTAATTCATAAATACATAAATATGAAGCCATTGGTAGTCCTAGTCCCTTCCTTCAAATACTCAGAGCGTCCACTTTGTTGAGAGTGCAGGTTGCAACTCCAGAGACCCATAATAGGTATGTATATGATAATATGGATAATAGATGCTATTTGGTTTATAAGAAATTATGTTTGAAGAGATGATTTATGTGTGGTCCCAATACCCCAGCTAAAATTATTGTACTTTTATTTATGTTATAATTATCCCCTGAAGAAGGCCAATTTGTGGCAAGGCCGAAACGTGTTGGGCTTTTTAAGAAAATAAAGTTTGTGGACCATCAACAGCATGCGGGACCTCATTTCCTCTAACTCTTCTACTGCTTCCTTTGAGCAAAATATCATTCTCATTCATGTACTTGTTTTCTTTTTGCGACTTCCACCAAATGCGTTATCCTTTTGTAGGGTGAGGAGAATAGTTTTGTAGCTCCTCATTCTCACCAACAAGTATGAGGCAAGCAAAGGTTAACAAGGATGCTTCCTTAGATACAACCCCAGGTCTGAAAATAATGATGGCATCTGAGGTGAAGGACCTCTTGCTTTCCTACCTTTGCTCTTTCTGCAATCAACTCTGCATCATTGAATGAAAAGCAATTTAAAACAGTAGCTTTAAGGGAGTGATTTTTTGTTGTTGTTGTTGCTGTGAGGATTTTTGCAAATCCAACAGACTTAGAAATAATTGCTCCTTCTTTAATTCCCTATGATTTGAGACACCATGCAATATTAAAGCACCACTGGGAGCTGGGCTTGACAGAAAGTGAACTTTCAATGCTGCTAATTAACGTCAAGTGTGCAAAACCCGCCAGCATCTTCCCTATCGGCAAGGAATGGAGTCTGGAGACACTTCCTCCGTAAAAGTCCTCTCCGGCACTAGCAGGATGGCACAGTCCTCCCAAACCTGAATCTCTCTTTGTCCCCCGCTCCACAGTCAATTACATTTTAAAAATAAGTTAATTATTAGACTTATCTAGCACAATGAGCTGCCAGCCTCCAAGGGCCATGCTATCAGGTTTATCACATGAGGGTTTCAACTTTCACATAACTGCAGGCTCATTTGGGAACATAATATTTTAGGAACACAAATATGTTATTTTATAAATTTCCAATGACTCTGATGTCACAAGGAAAAGCTGGCCACATGACTAGATAAAATCCTCTGTCCTTGAAATTGGGAGCAAGTGTTGCTGAATTAACATGGGCTTAAATGCATTTGGTAGTAAGATGGTAAATATTCAGAATCCTCAGGTACTCTCTGTGACACTAAACCAATTTTTTTTCTGGATTGCCTGTAAAGATGTTAAGAATGGATGGCACACACACACACACACACACACACAGATAAATTATAAAGAAATTATACAAGATGACAGTCATGTTATTAAATGACTCATAAAGAATTTACTTGGTCCTTTGAACACTGTAAGCCTTTACAGATCTACCGAGAAGTACGTCTCATGGAATTCACTGGGATTTATTCCGAGGTAAATGGGTATGGGATCACAGTCTTACATAACATGTGAGAAATCAATGGACACCATATGTTAAAGTGTGAATTAGAGATACACTAAGGTATATTCTGAAGGTTGCTCGCTTCTTGCTATATTGACTTTCTAGGCCATTTAGACGTTACTTTCCCGCCGCAGTTCAAAATTATACCTCCCATTTCTCTCACACTTTTTGTTGCACCTTTTGGCATCCAGCTATTACTTGCTAGTATCACCACTCAGGCCTTTGGTGATTTTTGGGTCACGTGAAGGCGCCTATTTTTTTTTTTAAGTCCCACATAGAAATAATTCCAAACAGCAAGTGATTAGTCCTTATGGGGGTGTAATAGGCTTGGGAAGGTAAAAGAAAAAAATGGTTCCCTAATTTTTTCAGGGGCAAAAGTGTGTGTGTGTGGCGGGGGTACAAATGCAGGGAAATGTGGGTCCCCCAATCCTATGGGGAGAGACGGATGTGTCTCTTAACCCTTGGGAGTTGCCCACTGCTGCTTTAAACATTTCTTGCCAATCATATTCTTTATTCAGTAGTTAATAGGCTTAACTTTGAAACTGATAGTTTCCAGGTCTGTTTTAGGCCTTTTAATTTACAGTGGGCCCTTGGTATCTGCTGGGGTTTGGTTCCATGGACCCTGTGATACCAGAATCCATGGATACTCAAGTCCCACTAAATGCATTGGATAGTAAAATGGTGCTTCTTATATAAAATGACAAAATCAAAGTTTGCTTTTTGGAATTTGGAATATTTTGGAATATTTCCAAACCATGGATGCTTGAATCTGTGGATAAAAAAAGTCTGTGGACATAGAGGCTGACTGCATTCAGATATCTGAAGCACAACTGCTGGCCCTGCTGGCTAAGGCATCTGGGAGTTTAAGTTCATACTATCTGGAGAGCCATTAAATAAGCAATGCCCTGAAGGAAGCTGTGTCATCACATCAGTTTCACAGCTTAATCCTTATAAATGTACAATACAATCTTGTGTTAAGGAATTTTCACTTGGAGTTAGCAGAAGCCCTGCTCCCAGGAGTCCATGCTGAATTTTCTGCCAGACAGGCAAAGAGAAACCTCTGATTTCTGGAATAAAAGTATATGTGACAATTCTCTGGAGGAGGTGAGTAGGCAAAGACTTGAAGCTGGCAGAGTAGTGACCAATTTGTTATCTCTCTCTCTCCCTTTCTCCCTCTCTTTCTATAGTATGCATGAGTCCTATTGTTGTTTAACTCAGTGGATATTTTATGGTCGATCTAGTCCCCAGTAGTATAGCTGGAACACATGGACACTCAATGAATTCCATTTACCAGTGATCACTTGAAGTGTCAAAGTAAGGATACATGCAAAGAGTCTTTAAGCAGTACTTGCTGATTTTGGGGCCTCCAGATGCTTTGGGCTTGAATTTCAAGAAGCCCTAGCCAGGTCAAGGATTCTGAAAGTTGGTGTCCAAGATATCTGGAGAGCCAAGTATTGAGAAACCTGCTCTAAAGTTGTCTAAGGATATCACATCTACACTTCTTTCTTCTATTTCCTTGGTTCTGTTCCCTGCTGTTGAAATGTTTACAATAAAAGTCTTGGAACAATGGCTATTTTTATTGTTTTCTTTGTGCCGTATAAATTGATAGTGGGTGTACAGCATGGTGTACTGGTTTGAATACAGTCAACCGTCCTTATCCACTGATTTTTTTATCCATGGATTCAAGCATCCACGGGTTGAAAATATTTTTAAAATATCCAAATTCCCATAGACAAACCTTGATTTTTCCCTTTTATATAACAGACACCATTTTACTGTGCCATTTTATTTAATGGGACTTGAGCATTCACAGATTTTGGTATCCATGGAGGTTTCTGGACCCAAACCCTAGCAGATAACAAGGGCCCACTATATAGGGCTAGGATTCCAAGAGATCAGCATTCAAATTCCCAGTGCACCATGGAAACCCACTGGGTGATTTTGGCCAAGTCACAGTCTCTCAGCCTAAGAGGAAAGTTATGGCAAACATCCTTTGAATAAATCATACCAAGAAAATCAGATGCAAGGGTTGCTATAAGTCAGGATCAATTTCAAGGCATGTAACAATAAAAAAACAATGGTGTCATATTCCTAATAATATAAAAAATCTTATCCTTGCCTGTAGTGTGTGTAGCCTTAGAACATTCTTTGTCCTGCAATGGAGTGTGTTCTATTTCATATGTTGCACAGAATTTCACCCAGATTTGCTACTTATAGCAATTAACAAGACTTGATCCCCTTTGCTGTTTGGTATCTATCCTGTTTCTGGGGGTTAACAACTTAAATATGGGGGTGTTTTGTTTTTTTTAAATGACTGTCATAAAGCACAGAAGGGTATATTTAATATGCTCCTTTCATTTCTCCTGGATGGAAGAATTAGGTGGATACCCTGTTCTAACAGGTGATGTCCTTGCAGTTCAAAAGAAAGTGAAATGCTAAGCCATGTTTTTCTATTCTATAGCTTTTACCCATTGCCCATTTTATGTCCAGGAATATCATGTGGATATTATAGGTCTCTTTTATGTCTGGCAGAAATGAGAACAGAAAACGCAGATATTTTTCAACAGAGAGTGAAGTAGACATGAGGTAAAAATATTTGATGTGTATTGTTAGCCCATTGTCTGAATTGATATATTTCATTCATGCAGAGTTTCATTCAATTTTATGTACGTTTGACAGGGAGTATCAGCTAATCAACCCTTCCTGAAGAAATCTACCTGTAAGATATACATATTTACAAATGATTTCATTACAGTTTTTATGGGTACCCATTGTTGAAAATATGTCTTCCATCATCTTTGCTCTTGATCAGGTACAGTCACTGAAGAGAAAAGGTTGGATTTATAGGTGCAAATCTTGAACCATTCAGATGAACCTGATCTGATAAGAATTCACTGACTTCTGCTTACATAGTCCTTCAGGTGGTTTAATGAGAAGCAAGTGGTTTGAGGGCTGCAAACCTAAGTTGGAGTGGAAGATTAGTTTGGTAGATAAATGTTTTGAGCCAATCCACTGAGAATTCTTCTTAGAAAGAATAATCTTTGTTTAAATGCTGTATAGAAATTCTTATTTTTACTTCTTCCTTCTGAGCTTTGAGCATATAACTCTTTCCCCCTTCTTCTTTGCCCTTCCCCTGCTATGCAAGTGACATGTCTGTTCATCCAAGTTGGTCTGTTCATTTAGGTTGGCAGGGATTGATAGGAAAAATGACCAACAACAACAACAGCAACAATGGAAGAACAGCTAGTCCAGGGGAAAATGCCACAAGCTCTAGAATAAAGATGTCTAAGGTATGCTCTTTTGTCTGATCATCCCTGCCCAGATGTTCCTAATCCATTCTACCCAGAAATGGATGGTGACAGATGGATTTTGTTTGGGCTTGTGACAACTATCTTACACACAGGGAAAGAGCTGCAGTAGTTTGTTGCTCTTGCAACAATTCAAGACATTTTTGACATATGGTGACCCTCTGTGGCTCAGAGAGTGTGACGTGCCCAAGATCACCCAGTGAGTTTTCATGCTGTAGTTTATTTGGGATTTCGGCAATGAATTTTACTTAATGAGTAATATGACCATGGCACTTGAATAGTGTTTTGTCCTTCTTCTCTCAGTGAATGCTTTGTAATACTTTTTATCCCAGCTTTCAAAACTTTTCAAAAGTAGGGTGGCCTCCTATCCTTTCCCCCAAAAGAAACACATTGTGAAGTCAAAAAGTTTCGTGACTGGCATCCATAGTTTTTTGTAGGTTTCTCGGGCTATGTGGCCATGTTCTAGAAGAGTTTATTCCTGATGTTTTGCCAGCAGCTGTGGCTGGCATCTTCAGAGAATGTTGGCATGGAAGAGAGTGGGCTATATATACTGTTGGCTGAGAGGAAGCAATTTACATGTTGATCTGTGTATTGTTCTGTTGTTGAATGGCAAGGCCTACAGGAGATCCATTTACTTAAGGATCCATTCTCTGCTGGGAATCCTCCTAATCTTGGGTAGTTTTCATTTGCATTTGTTGGATCTTGATTTTGGTGTTTTTCAGGACTGGTAGACAAACTGGTTTATCACACTAGAGGGCAAACAGGATTTAAACAGGAATTAAACAGGAATTAAACAGGAAATGCCTTATGTTTAACATAGGGCATTTCCTGTTTAATTCCTGTTTAAGTCCTGTTTAAGTCCTGTTTGCCCTCTAGTGTGATAAGCTTCTTTTGTTTACTTTGAAGGTTTCTTCTTTCCTGTTGAAATTGTCCTGGTGTTTATGGATTTCAATGGCTTACCTTTGCATTTTGACCTACAGTTGTTGCCATGGTCCAGACTTTCAGTGTTTTCAAACAGCATTTTATGTCCAGAATGGTTTATAACATGTTTTGCTACTGCTGATTTTTCTGGCTGACCCAGTCTGCAGTGGATCTCATGTTCCTTGATTCGTGTTTGAACACTGCATTTCGTGATCCTTATATAGACTTGTCTGAAGCTGTACACTATGTGGTAAACTCCTGCAGCCATGAGAGGGTATGTCATATCCTTCGCTGAATACAGCATTTGCTGAATTTTCTTTGTTGGTTTGTAGACCATTTGGAGGTTGTGTTTCCTCACCAGTTTATATATCCCCCTCTCTCGCATACCAGCATTTTCTGAAAATGTTGGCAAAACATCAGGAATAAACGCATCTAGAATGCAGCCTCATAGCCTGAAAAACCCACAAAAAAATAGGAAACACATTTGGGGGGGGGGGGAAGAGGGCAAATAAAGTCTCATAAAGATTTGCAGAACATTTGTATTTTCTAAATGTATATGTTCAACTGCATGCTTTTACAAAATTCCAATAAACTATTTTCTATGTTTTTCGTGTATTGTTTTAATTTCAAAGCTGACTTCCATGTGTTACATATGCATATTAGCAAAAATTACACAAACCTTAATGTGAATGAAAAATGAGAAACATATTAGCAGAAAACCAAATTATAACAACAAAGTTTATGAACACAAAACAGTGTAAGAAATTACAATGACAAAAAAATCAATGGAGACAGAATGATCTGAATGACAAGAAACTGGCAAAACCAGGGTATTTCCCAACAACCTTCTGTGTCATGTTATCTCCTTCATATTAGTGACTTCTTGAAAAATTGCCAAGATATGCATCAGAGTCAGCTACATACATTTAAATTATGAGAGATAGCCACACGTTAATTAGAAATACTCACCACTAAGATGTCTTCTAAACCCTGGCTCCATGTTGAAGGAATGCATTATTTAACTCTGTTTCCTGAGACAGAAAATCTCCAAATCACAATTCAATACCAAATAAATAAATCTTCTGAGTCCAGAAAAAACTCACAGTATATTGAAAAACATTACTGCACAACTGAGAAATGAACCAGATGACTGACTTTAAAATTCAAACAAGTGTGTATCTCTCAGGGGGAACATAAAAATAATGGAATGGCTTCACTTAGATAAATTGTAAAGTAAATGCAAAAGACTGGAGAGGGCAAAATATATTCACATGCAGTCACTCTCTCTCACTCTCTCATACACACACACACACACAGAGAGAGAGAGAGAGAGAGAGAGAGAGAGAGAGAGAGAGAGAGTTAAATCCAAAGTGGCATTTAACTCCTTGGAGTAATATTAATCTGAAAATCCACTTGGTATCCCTTCATTGCAGTATTTTTTCACAGTCTATCCCATTTTATTTATGACAATGATTCTTGTTATAAGCTTTCAAGTCATTGCCAACTTATGGTGTTCTTAAGATGAACCGATCATGGGGTTTTTTTGGGGGGGGGCGGTTGGCAACATTGGTTCAGAAGGTGTTGGCCTTTGCCTTCCTCTGAAGCTGAAAGAATGTGACTTGCCTAAGGTCACCTAGTGGGCTTCCTTGTATGTGCAGTTGTATATTAAGAAATAATGAATGTAATTTAAATAAGAAATGCAATCTATTCCTTTGCAGTGAGACTGCAGGCAGAAACCTACATGACTGTTCAGGTAGTTGTCTGGGTGTTGTTAATGGGCACCTTTAAAGCTTCTGCTGCTTTCACTTCCAAGGGTCTTTTATCTTTGGAGTAGGGTTGGACCGGATGTTCCTTCAGCTAGACTTACCATTAATAACATATCAAAAAGAAGACTATTCTCTATGAAATCAGAAGGGTGGGAAATCATTTCTGTGTGAGGGCCAGACTTTAGATGGGGGCCAGATGATAGTGATGGATTCAGATCACTGGTCAAAGCGTTGGGTGGTGCTTCTGTATTTGACACTTGTCCTGCTGCCTCCCTCTTCTTTCTTCTCCATCTCCAAGAATGAAAGAGTGGGTATGCACATGATAGATTTGGGGAAGAGACACATATATGCACCATTCCCCTAGTGTTTGATAATTTTATGGTGATAAAACAGGGAAAGGGAATCAAGCTCACCCAAGGAACCAGTTCACCCTCAGGTTGGTAGAAGTGTGATTGAATATTGACCAGGAGGTGGAACTGGTACAACCTTCCACTTTTTTCCAAAGCACAGAGACACTACTCCTTTTGGTCTGATGTGGCTCCAGAGAGCCAATTATGCTACAAATCTTTTCTTCCCACTACCTGCTGTTAGAAGTCAGTGCAGTGCAGCAGCACACAAGATCTCATTAAGGAGCAAAGAGACCAATGGATCAGAGAACAAACTATGGGGCAAAACAGACCAGCTGGAAATGCTGGTATTTGGGTGGAGTGGGGGCATGGTGACTGCACACTGCATGTATATTGACTCTGTCCTGATGCAGGTGTCATGATAGCACCCAAGTGCAAGGCTCCTTTGGCATCACAGCGCTCCTTTGGCACAGCGTTTATACATGTGGCTCCAGAGAAAAGCTAAAAAGCCACAAAAGGCAAAGGCAGCTTTTTGCTGGTTCTAAAAGGAATGCCATTCTTTTTTGCCATTTTGCCATTCTTTTTAGATCCAGAAGAGCACCAGATCGGAGTATGGTGTGCAGTTTATGCAGCCCCAATCCAGCACTGAAAAGGATGGTGGGAATCCGCTCCTTTGGGGCTGTCTGTCAAGCCCCTATGTCTTTATTATATCAGCTCCATTCTTAGATAGGAAAGTTTCTCAGGGAACTATTCTAATCTAGCTACATCTCTAGCATGGTCTGGGAGAAGAGAAAGTATGAGAAGGAGTGGAGGTTTCCCTGAGAATATCAGTTTACATCACAGAGGGGTCAGCATAGGTAGACAGAGAGGGAAAGTCACTACAGGTCACTCGAACTATCTAACCCTATTACTACGGTCCACTCTGAGGCTTTAACACAGAGTATTGTTGCATTTCTAACACCATCCCATACATTCATTAACTGTCCCTCTAAGCTGGATACATTGGCCTTGTCTTCATGGGCCAAAAGGCCCATTCCCCCACATTCTGTTTGGATGATGCACAGCCCAAACCCCAGTTCCGGTGTGAGCAGTCCAGATAACATCCAGCTTATTCAGTATGATAACTGCGATATAACCTTAAAACAAAACTTAAAAGCATACCTCTTATTTTGTATCTCCAGGAAGATTAAAAGAACTCCTTTTCCACTTTGGGGCAGCTGTCTGCTTGGGCATCCTGCGGAGCTGCCCAGCATGCTACCATGGAATCATTATTGGGCACCTTGTTCTGACCTCTTAAGTGATTGACCCATGGCAGTGATGGATGTGCCAGGTGGCTTAGTGGGATGCCTATGCAGATAGCTGCACCAATGTAGAAATGGAGGACCACCTAATGGGAGAGAGGCTGGGATAGCCTTGCAGACAAGGGCATTGTTAGTTCAGTTCAATGTGGGCTTTCAATAGCTAGATATCAGAGTTCAGTTATCTTTTGGGGGCATGAAGAGTTCATGGTCTATTTGTATTCCTGGAGTAGGTACATCACTCCAGGCGCAAAGCACTCTTTACAGATCTCCATGTAGGCAAATGTTAATACCTGTAACTGAGGATGTTGATTCTAGTGGTACCATAATGAAGGATGTATCTGAGTGCAGAGGTGTTTTTCATTTTTAAAATTTTACACAACAGGGTTTATGTACTGGCAAAATATTTTTAGCACATTTGATCAGCACATTTGTACCTAGGTTCTGCCTTAGGTTGGATATTTCCCAAGTGTTTTGCAGCCTTCAACCCAAGCCAGACACCCTAGAGTCCACCTCTATCTGGGAAAAAACGATTTGCTGCCCCTGAAACCCTTGATGAATGGCACTTTAATTAGGTTGCAGGATTCTCCCTGTACTAACTTCTTTTTAAAAAATCATTTTTTAAAACCAGAAGAAGTTTTGTTCTTGCAATTTCTGGGTATCTGGATATATTTAGCCATACAGCCTTTGGCCAAATATAGCCCTCAGAGGTAGACGGTTGACTCCTCAACTCGCCACATTGCCACTGCTAGAAGGCGGCTGCCATATACAAGAATAAACTCTTGCACTACGTGTTACTTAATCTGCAAATGGAATTCTGTATTCTGTTCTGCAACTTTCTCCAGCCATATTAGCTGTGCCTTATGGGCATTGTAATCTCCAACACATCTAAGCAGCACTAGATTGAGGAAGACTGTAATACTCCATTACAAGGACTTTTGGCTTGGGTAGGCGTGGGGAAGAATATGTGTACAAATTTATTCCCCACACATATCATTGTATGATCACAATCTACCATCATCCGGCCTAAGGAAGAGTGAGAGGCAGGCCAGCTCTATCAGCCAAAGTAAGAAGAAGCCTCTTCCACCGTCATCTGGCCTCAGAGGGGAAGAGAGGCAGGCCAGCTCCATCAGACCTAGCCCAAAGTAAGAAGAGCCCTCTCTCCAGCCCAACTGCCATGACCATGGCTCCATAGGGAGAGAAGAACAAAGAACTTGTCCCCTTCCCCACTACCATTCCCTTCTCCTTTTGTGTCATGTCTTTTTAGATTGTAAGGGCAGGGAACCGTCTAATTAAAAAAAAAAAGGTAAGCCACTCTTGAGAGCCTTTGTTGCTGAAGAGCAGGGTATAAATACTCCAAATTAATAAATAAATGGTATTTGCATCATCATGTAGACAGCAATCCATTCATCAGTATATCACCCAATGTGGTGACACACCTCGTGTTCACACAGAGATGGCTCAATCACCACTAGGACAGACATCCACCTCTGAGGAAGATATAGCTCTGTGCTAGAGAATGTGTATTTTGTACATGATTTGGGTCCTCCCACAAAAGTTAAATAATAGTCTTGCTGAAAACCAAAACGGCTTTCTCCTGGTTCTCTAGAGTCTGGTGGCTAGAACAACAGCAAAAGAAACAGGCATAGATATGTTGCTCCTTGCTTGTAAGGCCATGGGGGAAAATAAATATTAAAGCTGCACATTTATGTTGAAATTTGCTATGCTGGGTCCCTAATATGGAGCATACAGTGAAGGGACTACTTTGCATTAATGCCTCTTATCCTTGACTTCTTTTCAAATGCTAGTCCATCTGTCATCTACTGGTGAAAGAGTACAGCAATGCATGAACTGTTGGCTCACTAAGCAGTTTTTACAGTGGACACAATTTTGTACAATGCTCCACAACAGTAAGAGACTTTGTCCTTAAAGCATGGGTCAGCAACCACATCTACAGGTGCTGGTAACCTCTTGTCTTGACTTCCGTAATGCATTTTACATGGGGCTACCTTTGTGCCAAGTTCAGAAACTTCAGCTAGTACAAAATATGGCAGCTAGGTTGGTCACAGGCAAGTCCAGATTTGACCACATAACACCCATTTTAAAATCTCTTTGCTGGATTCCAATTAGCTTCTGGGTACAGTACAAGGTGTTGGTTATTACCTTTAAAGTCCTGACTTGGGTCCATCTTACTTGTTGGAGCACTTCCTTCCCTATAATCCACACTCAGGTCCTCTGGGAAGAATTTACTGCAGCCGAAAGAGACCAGGCTGGCTGCGGTTTCCCGGAGGACATTTTCAGCAGTCGATCCAAAAGTATGGAATGACCTGCTGGAGGAGATCTGTCAGATTACCACCCTTGATGCCTTTAAGAAGGCAGTCAAGATGGATCTCTTCTGGCGGGCCTTCCCAGACTGACCTCCCATTAAAAAGAGTATCCCGTCTGGTCATAGTTGTTTTCTCCGTCTGCCTATTTTCTAACTGCTTTAAAAAAACAACCTTGAATGTTTTAATTGATGGTTTTATTATTATGTTGGCGGAAGCTTGGGTATTGTTTAATTTATTATTATTTTTATATTATATATTTTATCTTTTTTACTGTAACCCACCTCGGTCCGTAGGGAGAGGTGGACTCATCATCATCATCATCATCATCATCATCGATTATCTGGTCTGCACAACCTCTGTATCTGGTTCTCAATCTCTCATCCTTGGCCCTACTCCTTACTTACATGACAATGAAGGTCTTGAGAAAGCTTTGATTGGAACCAATGGAAGGTCTCTTTTGCTCTTTCTTAGCATTCTTGTAATCTTCCTCCAACTAGAAGGGAAAGTATTAACCCTCCTTTTTTCACATGGTGCAGTTTCAGGGAATGGACAGGATATTTATCTCCAATTGTTGTAATCCTTCTCAAATTCTCAGGGCATGGAGGGGTTAACATTCCCACTCCCCAATACTGTCATATCAGAAAAGACCCCTCCCTCTCTGAAATTAGCCTTGAAAACATGGCTCTACTAAAAACAAGTAGAATAGGGTGAGGGCTAAATCTATGTATGTGAGCATGTGTGTGAGAGACAGTGAGAAAGAAAAAAGTTGGCTGGCTGGAGGGTGTATGTACATGGATATGTATGAATGGGCTTTACACAACTTTATGAACACATGCATGTAGGAGAGTGCTGTGGCTCCTACTGTTACTTTGGCCCTGCCTACTACTGGCATGCAGCCCCTGGAAAAGTAGCCATAAAGAAATGTGTCCGTTGGGCCGAAATGTTTCCATCTTCATGATTTTAAATAGGGATGGGAAACCATAATTGCATATGGGACTGGATTCCTCTGCTACACCAGACATGCCTTTCTGATGTTATCATTTCCCAGCTGTATTGGCAAAAAGCCGGCTTTGGCCACCATACTTTTTCAGCAATGGGAGAATCAGTGAAGCAGGGCTGGAAATCCTACTCTTCTATATATTTTTTATTGATTAGAGATAAAAGGAATCTCGCTGTATGTAATGCACTCTTCTAATTGGAAAGGTGCAGAGTAAGGAAAGGCAACTCTCTGTACCTGAGGAGGGTCTTTCTTAGACACTCCATGGGAAACTTCTATTAGAATGGATTTGATTTAGAGGCTTCCCCAGCCTTTTAAGAGTTAAAATATCTGTTAGCCTGGAGTAAAGTTGGCAACTGTCTAGAGCAATGGAATTACTGCTTCTCAAGGCTTGCTACCTTCAGTGAATTCAATTAGTTAATTGCATTAACAGATACTGCTTTATAATAAACATGAGCATAAAACTTGAAAGGGGGAAAAATAAATGGCACATGAGAACACAGAATATTTCCTTCTCACCAACAGATGTTTTTCTGTGGTTACCTTCCATTACAGTTGCCTCATTCTTTCTATTTTACAGGGAGAAAAACAACAAGGATGAAGGGTGAGTAAGCCAAACAAAACATAGTATATTTAAATTAATTTTTAATAAGTACCAAAAAGATAATATTTAGCAGTATTTTGCATGGGGGTTAATAAATATTCTTTAACAGCAAGCAAAGTGACACATTCAAACATTGGTCAAGTTATTTCTTTTACATTTTCATGAAAGCAATAACTTTTCCCCCAACTAAACAAGGTCACAAATGACAGAATATTATAATCCCCTTTGTTTGTGTTTGTGTTTTCTCCATAACTATATAACATTGAAATGTGAATTGCCATCCAGAGATTTGTTTTATGACACTGATGTTTAAAAATTACATAGACTACATTTATCATGCAGATTTTTTTTTATTGTGCAAGTGTATAATTGTGTTTGTGTGTGTGTGTGTGTGTGTTCCTTTTTTTTTTTAAGAAAAGCAAACAATTCACCCTCTGGTATTCCTTGTTACTCCAGTTACTCAGCCAAAAACGAAAACATAACCAAGGTCACAACATAGGATGATTCTCGTTCCAGAACTGTTCCTGGATGCCTAGGTGGTCATGGCTATAAGTACTTCTGTCCTATTTAGCATAGTGCACCAACTGAAATATTTCCTGGAGAAGTTGGACCTTGTCACTGACACATATCCAATGACATCCACTGGACTGTGCCTAGGGAGATCTTGTCTTTGATATATTTCTGAGAAACTTCAGATCATTGAAACTGCTAAAGATCTCACTGGGGTCTATTATTAAAAGCATGTAACTCTAATATTGTATTATCTTCTATGATTTCCAGTTTGTATCCAAACCCAAGTGCTGCTCTGGATGCCATATGTTTCCAGACTCTAATGACATGTCAAAATAAACTGGCTATTAACAAAGCATGTACACCTTGTGATCTGCTTAGCAAAACACAGTCCACTAGACATAAATCTCACCAAGAGTTTATCAAATCTGTTTGTTTTTAATGCCAGCATGGGATTGCAAAAGCAATGAGGTTGTTACCTGGTATGCTGCAATGCATGGCTGATGGTTACATTTAATTTGTAGGATCTCAAGATATATGGGCCTCCTGTAAACATTTCATATACCGTTTATCATTTGTTTGGCTTCTAAAAGCCATCACGTGCCATCGCTCTTCCATACCCCAAATCATCTTTTTGATGAAGGCGAGTGAATTAACATTTAGTGCAATCACTTCTTTTGAATAGAAATGCCACCAAAAATATTTTCCATAAAGTGACAATGTTTTCTTTTATCAGTAGTTTTTACATTTTCTCAGTGATTGATGCAAAGTGTGTGGTACATGTATCTTTTGATGCATTCTGTGATAAAAGGTAAATGCTATAAAACACATTACTACTAGATGCAACTGACATGATAATCTAAAGTTGAATTTCTAAAAGCAGAGGATCAAAACAACTCCTTCTTTCATATTTTGTGTTAATTTGAACACAAGGGATAGAAGAACACATCTAAAGTCCTCTTGGTCAAATATTTCATGGAAGCTCAAAATCATTAAATATCATGAACAAAATGTAATTTAGTGCAGTCCTGAGCACCTTGAACACATGTGCGCTGCACGCCAATTGAATGTATTAGGCAGCACTGAACAATTAACACTTTAAGGTATATGATAAACCCAAGATACAAAGGCAAATGCATATATACATGTATTACGTATGAGGAAAAGAATACAGACTGTCTTGCATATTATTTTATAAAACAGATCTTATAATACTTTTCAGATGTATATCAAGCCACAGCAATTTCTTGGTGTTCCTTACATAAATACAAGTAAATAAAATTCAAGAAAAACAGATATAAGACAGGTTCATTTTGAAGTACAGTAAATAAGTTTCCTTTACTTTATTTAACTACAAGAACAGAACTGACTGGCAAAAAGAAGTTTAGAAACTGAAGTCTAAGTGGGGAAAAATCCTGTTAATTCCTGTGAAGGCTTCTGCATTTTTAAAGATGACACAGAACTGCAAATCATGCATTTTTTTAAAGTTAATTATTTCTAAACTCTCTTTTGAAACTCTGGGAATTTAATCAAGGGTTAATACACATTACAGTTCCAGAGAATGAGGGTGATAATTGTATAGAATAATCCATAAATGAAGTCCATATAAGAATTTATAACTTGAAAGTAAACCCAGTATGTGCAGACTGGTAAGTACAATCTCCAGCCTTGTCAAGAAATATCTATTTGAACACGAGTCTAATGCTTTATATATGTTAATGTAGAATCAAGCCCTGTATGCATTCAGAACTCAGCACAAATAGGCTTTATGAGTACTTAGCATGGGTTGGAAAAAATGAATCCACCTCAAACAATACTGTATGTTTGGACTGTTTCACAAATATATGGCAATCACCTGATTGTCACTAGCCATTGCAGTCATTAGCCATTGAACAGACAAAACTATCATACCTGCCTCATATCAGACACAGAGTTTGCTCAGTTCTACTAGAATATTACAAAGAGCACCCTGGCTAGTTCTCTGGACGAGTGCTGATTCCATAAGTAAAACACACCTCTGGTTCTATGGCTACTTCAGTACAGACCCTTTCCACAGGGGCACTTTGTGGGCCCTCTGAAAAATTACCTCCTATGTCCCTAGTGTACTGTTTAAATGGAAGCTAGGTTTGCGATCTGACTACTGGATGTGTCCAGCAGCCCAATTTCACATCAGACCTCTGCGTATATGTGTATATATCCTGGCATTCCACTTAATTCAATTAGATTTGCTTTCTATAAAATAGGAGTTTGACACTTACCAGTTTACGTATGGGTAGCTAACCAACAGAACAACCACATGTAACTTGGTGGTAACTGTAACACACTTTACTCACACAAATGAGGCAATCCCTTTGTGCTTGTAGCTCCCTGCAATTTTGCGGATTTTTAACACTGACAACACGAACTTTCATTTTCACATTAGAATCATGACATTTTCCACCAGTGCACTTCACACACCCCAAATCTTTGGATCCAATTCTTTAAAAATCCTATTATAAAATAATTTTTTGATGATCAGGGATATGGTTTCATTATTCCGGCAAACCAAGAAATAAGGCAGAGGAACTAAACGGATACTTTAAGAAACTAGAACATCATTGATTGCAAGTTATTAGTGTTCCCATGGAAGACACATTGGCCAGACCACAGTCTACTTACAGCAGTGAACCCCCAACAGGATTACTGTGAAGTAAACCTGGTCTGGTTTGCAGCTATTATAAGGCTACTGAGAGAAAATACTCTACATAGTTCAACAAGCAGGTCCTGTTTCTGAGGATTCCAGTTAACACCAGTTTCTCCTAAGTACATTCTTTTCTCTAGTAAACCTCCAACAATTACTTTTTTTGCTTTGTGCAAACAAAATGAAATTTTATTTATTCATGAGGTTTGCTAACATTAAAGCACTTCAGCCTTTTGGAGTTCTATTGTAAAAATACATAATAAATTTCTATTAAAAGTTTCCACTGCTTCACCTACACTGTAAAACAACAGCTCTTAAAATTCCTGTGTCCAAACCCTATCAGTATGCTATATGGCCCATAAATACTTCAATAAAAACAATTCGTAACTATCTCATAGTATAGCAAAGTCCTGTTTCACAGTGAGTGCTTTGTAACTTGGGGGCTATTTCATACACTACATAATTAGTAATAAACCTGGGTTTAGCCTCATTGAATGAGTACTCAACAGTTAACTATAGCTAATCCCAACCCTAACATGTATAATCATGTGAAACACATGTTTACAAGTTTCTCTTTTTTCACAGGTATACTTTATATTTTGGGATAAACACTTTAAACTATAAGAGGGAGAAGAAATCTCAGCATAGGTGCGATCCTAGGTGAGACTGGCTATCCTGACATGGTAAGACAGAGGGGTTTGACAGACTGCCCAAAATAGGATGGTCTGGAGCCACCCCTCTTTGCTGTGGAGCAGTGCAGCAGCAACCAAACGGAGTTACACTGCTGCACAGCAAAAAAAGAGCCACCTAGAGCGGCTCCTTTTCATGATGTCATAAGGGCTGTGATGCTTTAATGGTGCCACCCATATGTCATAGGGCTCAGCAGGGTCTGTTTGGTGCATGCTGCTGAGCCCTAATATCACCACTGCCACGCACCTTTTGCCTGTCTGTATCAGGCCAGAGTCTCCAGGATTTTTCAGTCCCCTTGAGAGAACGTACCTTCAGCATTCATAGCATGGTGGTGGTGGCTGTGCAAAGACTCCTGTCTCTGTGCAAAACTAGTTTCTTTTTTCTGTTTGGGAAACTAAGCACACACATACACAGCAAGCACAAAAAGGCAGGCTGATTCATTGCAGAATCAACAACAACCCATTAACTGCTACTACCTTTTACCAGTACAAGGCAAGATCCCCCCTTCATTTTGCACATTCTACACACGTCCAAATAATAACCTCAAGAAAGGCAAAATTTATCTGAGACTGACCAAAAAACAAAACAAAAATTTAAAAAAACCCACCTTGCTATCTCATAAAGAGGATTCCCCTGTCTTTGGGGAGACATTATCTTAATTACCAAGGAAGGAGGAACCAAATCATGATTCACATTAATGAAAAATGATAGTTTTTCATGATATTAATGAAAAACATAATAGCCTTGTGTGTAAAAGAGAGGGTTTCCAAAGCTTTACCCTGAATGGCATAAAGACAACTTAGAACAGTGGCTTATGTAATCATTGGAGCAGGAACTATCATATATACTCGGCTATAATTTGACCTCATGAATAAGTCAAGAGCAGGTTTGAGGGCCAAAATTATGGATTTTGATATGACCTGTGGATAAGTCAAGGGTAAAACTTAGGGGTGTGTAACAAAAGATCGAAAGGATGAAGCAAAGGAAAACAATGCTAAATAAGTTACAAAATTCCAGCGGGCATAACTGTGCTCACACTAAAGGCTGGATGAATGAGAGATAGAGGATGGTCACTGCTTTCAGGACAGATTACACTCTTGCCTTTCACCAGGGGTTGGTTCCTTTTTTAATAAGAGTTAAAGTACAGAACCTATGTTGACCCATGGGTAAGCTGATTCAGGTTTTTTGGTTCAATATTTTACAAAAAATGAGTATATACAGTATACATGCTGAACCTTTACTTACGAAACAGGTGCTGTAAAACACAGCCCCATTAACATGTTCTAAATTAAAATACTTTTGCAAGAAGATGAAGTGAGGATGAACACCTTGGCTCTACCCTCCCAGTGTCATTTTCATCACTCTTCATGTGCTTAGAGCAACAGTCTAAAGGGAAAAGCCAATTCTATGTGTGCGGGTTTTCTGAACTCCCCCCCCCCCCCAAAAAAAGAGGGTTCCAAATCAATGACTGGAAGAGGCTCTTGCACTTCAGAAAGTCATCCTATATGTGTAGAAGGTGATGCAAACAGTGACAGAAACAGGAGGGTGAACCTGATACGGTTATTTACTTTAACCCCAATTTAAGATGCATATATAGGGTTAGAATCTCCTCTGAATAATGCACTGACAACTCTACCAGAAAACAATAGTTCTGATCTCCAAATGTAAATTCAAATTTGTGGTTACCTTAGATGCTACTGACCTATTTACCTCCACCCAATAAAACGCACACAAATGATTCCACTGTAACACCATAGTTAAAAGTCAGTTTCTGATGTAAGCTCATCTGCAAACTTCAACATATGCACTAGTGCTGTTGTTTTGTTGAAAGAGGTGTACTTTTCCATGACCAGAGTAACCCCACAAACCTGCTGAACTTTTAGTTAAGCTTTCTTTAAAGAAGGTGATGTTGGTGTCAAAAGATGAGCACTTAATGTTCACTGCACAAGGCAGCATTTCATGCAGCTTTAGGGTGAAGATTATGCTGAATTCAAGAGCAAGGTTTTCATTGCAATAGATCCACTAAACTTTTGCAATAAAGCATAACTGTATCTTAAATATAGCTTCCTTTTCTAGATTTTTGACTTAGCATACAGTCTGGTGAAAATAAAATAAAAGACTAATGTGGAAAAGATTAACAACAGAACATTTATCACTTTCTTTGTTAGTCATGGAGGAGGGGAGAATACTACCATTAGATGTTCTCTATTGTGGAATACCATGAGTCAAGAGGGAAAACTGTACACATTCTGCTCACCCTAGCAAAATCTACCTCCCTACATACACATATCCTGGTAAGAATATAAGCCATTCATTTATTCCTACAGTGCAGAATCAACTGCAAAATGTCTTTCCATGGCTGTATCTCCACTTTGTCATGGCTCAAAGCTATGGAATTCTGGGAGCTGTTGTTTGTTGTGGCACCAGGGCTCTGACAAAGATGTCTAAATGGCTCACAAAACCATAGTTCCCAGAATTTCAAAGCATTCAGCCATGACAGTTAAGTGGTGTAAACTGGATTATATCTACATTGCAGATGCAGCCCATATCTCCTTATTCTGGATCTCAGACCCTTTTAAATTCTCCCATTCATGTCCGCCAATAACAGACTCTTGTTCACTCTAATGAGGAATGGACCAGCAGTCTGAAATAATGTAAGGAAGCTTTCTATTTTCCAATATAGCCAGCAAATCTTTCTACTTCCAGCTAACTCCTGTCATTGTCTTCATCCCCAAAGTTATATCCCTTTTGAAAACATACTGAATTTCTTTCTTGACTTGGAAGCTTCATGATCTGATAATGGCAATATTGAATACTGTATTCTGTTACTCCTGAACATACTGTGCTGTCCTTCATCCATGTGGGAAGCTCAGCCCAGACAGATCTGGATGTGAGCAGTTCAATTGACAGCTACCAATTCGGTATGAAGAACAGTCATAACAGCTTATCACTAGGAGTTGCTCCACCACTTCATCTTTCTTGTCTTATAACTTATGACAACTGTTGCTGTCAGGGCAGAGCAATGTCTTGGGATTCCATTTTGTACAAATTATTTGGCTTACTAGGCACAAATTCAAGAAAAAAAAATAATTATAAACAAAATGTGGGGAGTGATGATTATTATGTATTATTGCCCATTTAAAGCCTGCACCTTTTAATTTGGGAGATTTACTTTTTCTGTTCATGCTTGAAATGATGGATCAAATGCTTAAAAATAACAGCAATAAAATAAAACACTATCTATTTAACAGTGGATTTATTTAAATCTTTAATTTCATACTTGATTATGCAGATCACTTAAGATTTTGTTTCAACTGCTTTTCATTAAAAGCGTGTGTGTGTGTGTGTGTGTGTGTGTGTGTTATACATGGGGCTATTGGGTCAATGGGCAGGAGATTAGTTAAATCCAATATGAAAAGCTAAAGGAAAAGCTAGATATTATTGGTTGGCATATCTGCAAAACAGGAAAAATAGGGTCCCTACTATCTCTATGCCAGGATAACATCACCAAGGATCTAACCTAGCACTTTGGAGTGCTACAAGAGATGGGGTAAGGAAACTTGCATGAAATAACTACGATTACATTGCATTTCAGAAAGCTACTCTAGCTATGAGGAAATGTTAAGTGACTCTCTAGTCCTCAAAGCTAAAGATGACATAGCATCAGTTTTATTGCATATAGTGTTCACATCCACCCTATCATTTCTGCTTCCTTGTTTTGTAAAATTCACATACATGCATGTGTGAGTATGTACACGCACATAGCCTATTTGATGAGAGATGATAGTGGGATAAAAGAAATTACAGTCCTTCCTCCATTTTTGTGGACTTGGGATCCATGCCCCTTGATTATTGGTAAGGGGGAATGGCAGGAGCTAAAATGGGGTGCGCACCCATGGCACACACCTGGACACCCCCATGGGAGCATGCATCCATTCAAGCCAATAGGGCTTGAATATACGGTTTGCACTTCAACCGGGGGGGGGGGGGGGGGAACAGGTCTGGAATAGATACCCCATGAAAACAGGAAGGACTGTAGCATACGTCTGCAACAATAGACCCATCATGCCATCTCTTTCTAAAAATAAATATACCTTTGTCTGCCTTCTGCTTTGATGTCATGCAGATTGGGCCATGAGAACGAGTGCAATGGGAAAATTTCAAGGGACAATAGTGGTTATGAACCGTCATAAACTCAGGCATACCTTCACTACATGATTTCTAAAACTACTGTTTAATATATTTAGCATTTAGAGAATGCTAGATACCAGTGCCATCATATCAGTGCAACTGTGCACATCTGCTTCACAAACTAATAAACTGTTTAGAATACAGTCATAATACATAGGCAGCAAAAACAGATGGACCTGATTTGTGTGAGTCACAGCTGTAGTTTGATACTTACAACCAGCCTTGTACTACTTCTGCAACTAGATGTATTTATAATTTAGAATTGGGGATTCAGGAACAAAAATTCAATTTAGAAATTAATATTGTCCTCTGAGACTTACTTTTGCTAAAAACAATCAAATCCCTCATTTGTTTAACCAGGTATAAGATGGGTCTAATCAAGGACTGGATATATTCTTTTGTAGTTATTGATAGTTTAGGTTTATTGGTACTACAGGTGCCTGCTGCAATAGAATAACTTTGAAAGTGTTACTTTCACATAGAGTTATCAGATCTCAGGGCCTGGGCCCGGGCCTGGGCCTGGGCCTCTAGTTTTTATGAATCATTTCCAGGATGCAAATCCTCCAGTTTTGGGGGGCTCAGCTCCAGACAAGAGGAAAGGCTGTGTACAAACCCCCAGCTTTGCTGCAAGAGCAGACACTTGCTACAATTTGCAAGGCTTAATTCATTCGTTGTGGCAGCCTGCAAAGATTCTCCAGTGAAGAGTCTTCCTTCCTTCCCAGTCACTGTGGTAACAGGACTCACCCTCTGCTCTGCATCTGCCTTCTAACTAGAAGCAGGTAGATGAAATTAAATGTTCCTTTTTGAATCCTGAATTGGCAACCCACAGGTAAGGGTATTGAAGATATCACTCTGAGTATTCCAATGCAAACTGAGATCTATTACAGAATGTATTAAATGATTTTTAAAGTTACTATACAGTATCTGATGTTGGTTTGTAGTTGTTTCCAACAGTTCTGATAACTTCAGTGGGGTTACAATAGTGTAACAATAGTGTATAAAATATACAATTAACTGTGTGAAGAAGATTTAGGACATATGTTATATCTATCAGAAGAAAAAAATAGAAACAACTCATTTGATTGTGCAAACAGTATTTTCCTTACAAGTCTACTGTTGTTAAGAACATATGCCTATGGCAAACCTGAAAGATTTCTAATCTCACCCTCTTCTCTGACTTTTTAGAAGGCAAAGTTCTGATTTCATTATGTTTATGAGTGAAACATCACAGCTGTTCACCTAGATTACATGAAGCTCTGAGTAAACACTTAGATAGAGGGAAAAACACTATCTTCTTCCTTATTTAAAGGTCTGCTCCTGTGCAATGCTGGCAGCTGTTAACGTCAACGAAAAATAGCAAAGGAGAGTCTGTTTCATGATGCAACAGATCTACCACACACTGTACAACAATGACAGAAGTTCAAGTGTTATATTCCTAGGAACTGTTTCAACCCATGTTTCATCTAGATACCTCTCATTCTCTTCACATTGGGGAGACTAGACTGCATTAAAAAAAACACAAAAAACCAAACAAACACATAACCTCTGAAATCAGATGATCTACCCTTGGATGGAATCAGGATTTTAAAACTGAGGAAGTCAGAGAAAGAGAGATGGCCTTAGTCATTACCAGTAAAAGGTGGCAAGAAGTGGTGGATTTGCATATGCCCAACATTAATAAAGGTTGAGCAGTCTCCCTGGAAAGTAACATTTGATCAGGTCAAATCAACACCACTGAGATGGGCTTTGCATCAAAATTATGCCATCAGAGCCCTTTACCAAAAACAAAGAAAAAATTAAAGAAAACTTTCTACAATACTGGTATTTACAGGTGCTTTACATATGTACATATTTATATATTTATTAGTACCTGGAGAGTGTAGCATTGAAGGATAAATTTATAATTTACAAATAAAACATTTTAGATATGTATAACTATATCATGAATAACTTTTTATTGCTCTCCTTCAAACCTTACACAGCTTTATCACACTATTGCACACATTTCTGTTATTACACAGATCTACATTATATATAAATAAGTATGAAAATAAGGAAATTCTATATTTAGGCTTCAAATAAAGTGCTCATTTTCCCAACTACTGTTGAAGAACACTACTCAATTTATTAGAGGGATTTAAAATAATACATCATGGGACAGTAATGCTTCATTCTACTAGTCTTTTTGTATTGTATGAAATACTTTGTTTGATATAATGTCAGAAGATCTGTCTCACCTCTGTGTTCTAACCAATAAAATGCATTTGTGATCTTGCCATCAATATTTGTCATGCAGAGCAAAGACCAAAATCACACTAAATGAAATATTATTTAAAAAATACAAGAAAATAAATCAATAAATTAAAATACCTTTTTGATTTTGTGTATGAATGTCTTTAAGGTAATTTTAAAATTGTTTTAGAAATATTTATACAGTGTTGATAGACTCTGTAATATCTAGTTTATGCACTATACTCAAGGACTGTACAAAACTTCAATAAATGACACTATACGACTACATATGTTTCTACTATAAAGACACCATTCTAAAGGTGTATCCTTTTTAAAAAGGTCAACTAATAACTGCTAATGTCTATGTGAATCAAAATACTCTTGATAGGCCAAATGTGCTATTAAAATCTAAATACAGTACATAATCATTTGTGGGTGGTATGATTTATAGGGTTTTTAGGGGCATAAGGAATGTTAGCAAATGTCCATGAGAAACAGTTAATGGATCAGTATTAAATATTATATAAAAATGCAAACAGAGACTTGAATTTTGTTTCCATTTGCACTTGGGAACTGAAGTTTCCAATTTGCACTTGATGCACTGAAATTTAATTTCTTTTTTTAAAAAAAGTCCACCTCTTAGCAAAATCATTTCTAATATATAAAGTTGTTTTAAATTGATTCCAGCAAAATATAAAGATGCAATTTACAAAAGCAGCAATTCTCCTTAATAATGAGGTCATTCTCATAAAAATAAAATTAAAACACACTACAGTCGCTCCTCTGTTTTCGCAGACTTTGGGTCCATGTCCCTTGCCTGTTTGCAGGTGGCAAACAGAGGGGGACAAAATGGGGTGCGTGCCCCTGGGTGCCCCCGGGATCATGCCACCATTCAAGCCAATGGGGTTTGTATATTGGCAATTTTTCATTTTCGCGGTGTTTGTGTCAGAAATGGATCCTCTGTGAAAATGGAGGAGTGACTGTATTTCCAGTGTCTGCTCACCAACATTATGAAATAAACCCTTCAGGCAGATCTCAAACAACAACAACAAAAAAGTTTACTGGAAAATCTGTATTGAGAAATCTTTTAGTATCAATATACCTAATCTAGGACAATATCTGAAAGTTTGTTCTGAACATCTGGTTTTGCTTTTTGAAAGTTATAAAAGTATCAGTTCACTAGACTGGATAAATACTGAAAATTGTTTTGTTGTTGGCTACTATGTACAATTTGATGCCATTTAATCTAATAAATCTACAACCAAAGATTGGGAGTATTGTCCACAGGATTGGAGATAGCAGATTGTTGATATTATAACCCGTTCACAAAATATGCTTTCATTTATATATATTGTAGTTTCTGTAAGTTTCTTGTAAGGGTTACCTAAATCTGATAATGAATTTTTATGTACCAGCTATCAAGAACTGGCTCACCATTTGGAGGAATTACTTGCCTATTACAGGTCTATAGATCAATTTTCTGTCCCTCTGAGGGCCAGATGTGCCAAAATCATATATCACTGTGGCATGGTGTAAATAACTGTCAGCAGAACATCTGCTTGCATTCTGCAATCCCTGCACTGGACAGCACTACAGTGCAACATATATGGTACACTGTTAAAAGAACAGCTGAAATCCTTTTGCACCACTGTGCAGTGCAATATCCATCTATAAAGGTGCCACAATGGGTCTCTGCATGCTCCAGATTGGCGCTTTCAGACTCATTACAGAAGCAGCCAAGGCCCATTGCATATTGCATACATCCTGCTCAATGAAAACCAGTTTATGTGCTGCATGCAGACATTTACCTCTCTCCATATCACCTCGATATGACTATTGTGCAAAGTCTAATAAAAATAATCCACATGCATAATTCAAGTTACACCTGCATACATCACTAACAGGCTACTGGTCACAGACTGTCAAAATGCCACCATCCTAAAAACAGCCCCCCCCCCCAGGGAAGTTGTGAGAAGTCTGATTCTGGTTTTTGAATAGCATTGTTGTTACAGTGGGCCCTTGGTATCTGCTAGGGTTTGGTTCCAGGACTGCCCATGGATACCAAAATTCATGGATGCTCAAGTCCTATTAAATAAAATGGTGTTATAAAACATTGTCCCTTATATAAAATGACAAAATCTAGGTTTGCTTTTTGGAATTTATATTAAAAAATATTTTGAAGCTGTGGATAGTTGAATCCATGGATAAAGAATCCTTGGGTACAGAGGCCTGATTGTATTTTCTTCTCAAGTTAGCACAGTGGAGCCTGCAATATATTTAAAAGGTGAATTGCCTCTCCTGGAGGATTTTTTCACCCTCTTTTAGACGGAGGAAGAAAAAGGTGGGAGGTTTCCATAAAAATCTGGAAGAGTCAGAATTTATAAAAATAGATATTGGGGCTTCATATGACCCCATCAGGGCTTCAGTTTCCCACTCCCTAGCCTATGAGAATGAAACATCGTCACAGATATGACTCTACAGGCAACAAACATTCCTCATATCACCTCAGATATATGGATTGGGTACAAAGAGTGCAGAAGGAAAATGATAACTTGCTTTGATATGCAAAATGTTTGTGCAAGCATTAATTTGCACAGTATTATAACAGGTAGGTTTTATAGATGCTTTCACAATTCTAGTTGTACAAGAGTGTGCAGAAGATATCTGACCACTGGAATAATATTTTTGGATTTAGTTTCATTTCTCTCATTCAATACTCCAGTATATGGTGTAAAACAGTCCTCCCACCAGCAGAAAACACTTTCCTCTTGCACACCATTGAATCCATAAAATCAAATTGTACATTAAGTTGCAAATAATCAAGTGGTGTGAATCCAAACCATCCTTAAAGCTGCTCATCTATTCATTCAGAATTTATAATACCTAGAAATGTCAAGTTCTCCTACTGTATATCAACTTTTACTTTAAAAACAAAACAAAAACCCCTGAATCTCATCTTTCTTATTATTTACACCCCTGGTTCTGAAGGTTCATTTGAAAGTTAAGTCTGTATGTGCCACTATGGGGCAAAGGGAAAAGATAAGAGACATCTTAACTTGATAGTTTTGCTACACTTGCTAGACAAATATTCCTTTCCCTATGTAGAAGTTTATCACATTCCTAAAAAAAACAGCTTACCTTTCCCATTTTGAATTCCAGTTCAGGATGCAGCCAGGTATTATCAGTACATTTTGCTGCCGATGCCACTGGCTGAGTGCAGCCCAGCTAACTTCAAGATAGAATCCAAGCTCAGCCAGCCGATTTGCAAAGCCAGGAGCTTCCCAATTTTGAAAAGAGGCCATCTGAGCTCAGATTCTAGCCAGAAGTTAGCCGGTGTGCACTTGGTCAGTGGCACTGGTGGCAAAATATCTGGATCCATCCTAATACCTGGCTCCATTCTAAACTAGAATTCAAAACAAGAAAGGTAAGCTGGGTTTTCCAGCGATGCGATAAACTCCATAGTTTCCCCAAAAAATTTCAGGACCTGAACTGTCTCTAGAAGGCAACATGAAGGACTTCATATGAAACCATTTACAGAAAACATCTGTGACAAAGCAAGTAAACAATGTATGAAATTTGTTATTAACACTGCTCCACTTTTGAAATGTTTGTACAGTTTCTGCTTATCAGATGTTCTGCAAATCTGTAAATTATATTTGAGAGAGCCATGCACTGTAAACTGATAAAGGTAGAAATATTTTAACAAAAAATGACTGAATGAATGATATTGATCCAATAACCAGAAGTGAAAATGTTTATGTTCTTTACTTTGGTGTATCACAGCTGTTTTCTTACAGAGCCAATTTCTATCTCAGTGTGGTGTGGTGGGTTCAGCCTCAACTGCCTTGATCCCAATGATTTGTCCCACTATTGACACTGCAGAAGTTTTTTTATATATATATGAAACACTGAAGTGTTGCAGAAAAAATGGGGGGGGGGGGAGATTCTTGCTGGAGAAACAGTAATTTGTAAATTTGCTTGGGCACCTAGACCACTGGAAATCTATTTGTTTGTTTGTTTTCCTTTTGGAAAAGGTTTTGGAAGAACCCTCACATCTAATCCTTTTGCCTCAGCACAGAGCATTCATCACATCACAGGTTTAGCCATTGGTCAGTAACTCTGAAGCTTGATTAAAAGGAAGAAGTTATTAACCCTGACATTCCAATAGCTTTTACACATACCTTGCATTCAGAATGGTTGCTAATAAGAGAATACTTGAACTCACCATACATATATAATATTTACATGGGCACTGCTACCGTAAGAAATTATTAAGATTACTTTGCTTAAAAAAATCTCTCTCTTTTAAATGATAGCTTCTTTTCATTAAAGTAGAATCAGTCATTTCATAGAAAAATATTTTAAACTTTAAATTAAAAAAATAGTGTTACTAAATAGTTATGTAGGACCATATATGGTTGTATGGATATAATTCAGGCTATTTGAATCCAGGTTCAGGGGAACTCACATGGGTAGGAGAGCAGACTATATTTATCATGGGTGCCATCTGTTTTTCAGATCCCATGAATAAGGTTTGTGCACCTCCTTTGGAGATAAACGGACACGATACCTATATACATTCTGTACATATTGGTTCACAGATTAGCAGTTATTAGTCGTAAACTGTACATAGGAAAACAATCTGATTATAATGATGTCATATATCCTCATCATAAAATTAAGGTTTTAGTGTGATGGAGCAAACCCATGTAAGACAGGTTCCCTGTTTAGATATGTTGCCCAGTATACCAAGTTGAAAGTACCAAATAAGACGGGAAAGACTATTCTTGACATCCTGTCAATTTTACTAACACTGTTGAAGGTTTTCTTTGCTTCTGCTGGTTTGGCATCTGGCTTTGCCTTGTTGGGCTCTGCAGTGGTAGTGGCAGTTGTTGTAGTGGTAGCACTCTTGGAGATGGTAGGGAGAGCTGAGTCTTTGGTGATATTTGGTGCATAATTGGCAACAGCCACTGCATAAGCATTGTTCTTCTTCATGACAGATGCCTTTTCTTTTTTCTGTAAAAAGATGGAATTTGATTAATCATCTTTGATGTTACGTCTGTATTAACATACTTTCAATGAACAAAAGACAGATAACAAATAGTGGACCAAAAGGTAAAAGTAAGCGTAAGGTAAAGGCCAAATTTACCAAAAAGGTAAAGACTAAATCTAATGCTAAATTCATGGTAGCATCAGGAATTTCCCTCACCTTTGTACTCTCCTGCAGTGGCAAAAACCTGCTCTTGAGGGTTTCCCAGCTTTATAGTGGAAGTTTTTAGGCAGCACCAGGCTTGAAGCAAGAAGGGGAGATTGGTCCCCTCTTACTTCCAAGGGTGGACATAAATTATCATCTTCCACAAAGGAGGAAGTGATATATATGAATATTCAACCCATATTTTTTGACACAGGTGTAGTAGGACTTGGTAGTGCTTCAAAAATTGACAGAAGTTGTTTGATTAGGCAGGAATGAATTTTAAAAAGTGGGAAAGGATACTTCCTAACTCTGTATGTATTGGGGGTGAGGAAAATTTCATCCCACCCTCTTTTTTCCTACACCTACTCAGGACTTACTGTCAGAGACTATGTGCTAGCGGTAGACAGGGCTGATGCCAGCACACAGTGTCAGAGCCAAATGAAGAAAAGCCCATCCACTGCAGACGTCTCTTGCAAGAGGTACTAGGTAAAGGGCTTTTGAAATGAGATCAAAAGACTTTTGTGCTCAGGCTGAGAGCTACATGCAGCCCAAGGAGCTAAACAGACAGACAGGAGTCCCTGAACTGTTCCAGGACAAAATGGAAGAAAGAAAGAAAAAACATGTAGTGAGGGTGGGAACAAAAAGGTGTGGTTTCGACAGATTCACATGCTTGATCACCAAAAGGAGAGTATGGATGGGGCCATCTTGGCCTCATTAGAGCCTGGGAGCAACCACCGAGAGCCTGGGAGCAACCATGTGAATCTGTTATCACCAAATGAGCCTGACAGGATGGTGGGACAGAGAAAAGGGCCTCTCAAGATGATCTCACTGCTTTAGTGGGCTCATAAAGGAAGACACATCCTTCAAATAACGTGGACCCAATCCATATAGGGCTTTATAAGTCAAAACCAGCACTTTGAATTGTGCCCAGAACTGTTGCAACAAGAGAGTTGTGTGTGCCCTATAGCCAGCTCTAGTGAACCAACTGGCTGCAGCTCTGCAGGCCAACTGCAGTTTCTGAGTATAATTCATAGGCAGCTCCACCTAGAGCACATTACAGTAATCCAAATGTGATATAACTGGGGCATATTTCACTGGCCATAGGGCACAGATCTGACTTCTCCAGGAACACATGATTCCCATGTGTTCCTTTGAGAAAGTTACAGACAATTTTCTTGAAATACTTTTATGAGATATTGCTAATTCTCAAACCTAAGTCTAGTTATGAGGACATCTCACCCCCCCGCCCCAGAAGAAGTTGTCCATCTTATTTGTTGCCAACAGTTTTGAAGCAATGGTTGAATCATTTTATCTAAAATGTCTACAATGTTCATCTAAAATGTCTGTTTCCACCAATTATGATCAATCTTTGAGCAAGACTATGATTACTTTTTTGCTTCTGAATCTTTCCATAACTAGAAAGATAATACTATGTCATTAATTAGCATCAACATTTATTATGTTACACTTTTTACATATTTTTATCTTCCAAACATAGCAGAAGGTCTAGTTAACCTGATCAGTTATTTGCTGTTGAGTTAACTTTGACTTATTCTCACCCTATGAATGAGAGACCTCTACAAGCCTTGGCCAGGCCTGGCAAACATAGGACTGTGGCTTCCTTGATTGAATCAATCCACAAGCCGTTTTGTCTTCTTTTCCTACTGCCTTCAACTTTACCTAGAATTATATTATTTTCACTTTAGTTATTTTGGTTTCTATTAAGAATTCAAGGTTGATTTTCAAGTGGACCAATTTATTTGTCTTTTGGGGGTTTTGTTTGTTTGTTTTTTGCAACTCATGGTATCCTGTCAGCTTTCTTCACTGTCCCATTTTCACATCTCCACTAGAAATCAGTAGTAGCATAGCATAAAAAGATTCTGACTTTGGGGCAAAGTACACAGTTCAAAAGGTCAACGCTGGGACTGTATTGCCATTGTTTGCACCAGGACTGCAGCAGCCATACACACACAGAGCCCCAGTCTGGGCCACTGCTGCAGTCCTGAACCAAGTGCCAAAAAGGAGTAGCATTTTACCACTCCTCTTTGTCCTGGTTCTTCCAGGATGAGGTGCGCCCAGGGCGGATTCCACCTATGTTCAGGACATGTGTCATCTGAATGCCATGCCCCCAATGTGGCCCAATGGAGTTCCTTTTGAGCCATCTGTTTAAGGCCCTTGTTATTTATTTATCTTTACTACAGTCTCCATTTTGATGAATTATGGAGACAATATATAATAAATTCTTCACAAATCTGATGTCATATTACCCACTTTAAATTTATATAAATTATCCAGGGCAATTATTTTTGTTTTCTTCGTTTGTAATAGATGACTTGTATATTTGAATCTTACTGCACATTATGATTGCTCTGCCAGTGCTAGAAGTCTAGAAATTTTAGCAAAAAAATAGGCCCCAAAACCTAAGTCGACTTATTCATGGATCAATGTAAGTACTATACTCAAACTCTTATTTAAAAAGGAACCAACCCTGATGAAAGTCAAGAGTGTAATCTGTTCTGGAAGCATTGACCCCACCTCTAGTCTCTTATGCAGCCAGATTTTAGTGTGAACACAAACAGTTATGCCTGATGGCATATATATGATCAGTAGTATTGCATGCTGTGTCTATTGCCAATATGCCAGAGCCTGTTTAACCCAATGAGACAAAAGATTCTAGTCTAGCATTCTATCTTGACATGCTACTTTTCTATGTACCTGGAAAACAGAATATAGATTGACTTCCATATATAAATCCTATAATCTGAAATACTGTAGAGCTCAGTAACACATGTAACATGAGATTCAACTAATGCCATTTCTCAGCTCTAAGCAGAACAATTGGGTGGGCAAAATTTGATTCATCAAACAGTTAGATCAACAGATTTGCATAGACTGAAAAGATGTTCTGATTCAAAAAGATAGTATTTTATTTTAAATATTTTAAATATTTTAAAATTATTTTATGAACAAATATATATGGGTGGCAACAGGTACCTTCTAAAAGAAGCATTTTCTATCTTACACAGAAGGTATTGTTTCCACTGCAGTTGTCCCCAAACTATTTCCAAACTGTTACCCAAATTTCCCTTCAGCCTCAGCCAGAGATGGTGGGGGTTCCAGTCAAAGCTGTCAGGGAACCAAGTTGGGGAAGGTTGTTCTATTGAGATGGTACCCAGTTCAACATATATAAACATGTTTCAACTGAACAGAAATAATATTTTTTTCCTTTTAAGCTATTTTTTATTAATAAACAATTACATTTAACTAATAGATTAGATAAATCATTATAATGTATTATTATTTATATAATATGCAGAGACAGGTTGCATATTCCTTATCTGGAAATCCAGAATCCAAATTGCTTTAAAATCCAAAACCTTCTTCCATGGGTGGCTGACGCCTTTGCTTTCTAATGGTTCAGTGTACACAAACTTTGTTTCATGCACAAAATTATTTAAAATATTGTATAAAATTACCATAAGACTATATGTATAAAGTGCATATGAAACATAAACTAATTTCATGTTTAGACCCATCTCCAAGATATCTAATCATATACACAAATAGTCCAAAATAATTAAAAAAAAAATTGAAACACTTCTGATCACAGCATTTTGGGGCAAAGCTCAACCTGTATACTGTTTCTCTCCACTTCTGAATGTTTCCACAGCAGTTCATAATTAGAGCAGTTCATTTGGAAGACTACTGATAGTACTATGAGTACAGAGCACACCCAGTAGTCTTGGGCTACAGCTAGTATTGGAAATTGTTGCACTGGTTGATAAGGAGTTATAGTACAACATATCTGGAAGTCACCAAGTTGGGGAAAATTTAATAAGCAGAACATTATTATAAAAAGATTATGTTATAATAATAGGAGAAATTTTTTTAAAAGGTAACATGCTAGTCATGTGTTATTTTAAGAATAACATAATGGTAATACCTTAGTAGCACATTGTTTTAAAATGATATTCCAGGCTTGGTTTTTCTTTTTTTTAGTACGTTTATAGAAAAATGAGCAAAAATGCCATCAAATCCCCAAGCATACCCCTTCTCCTAACTTATTAAAAGAGAAAGTAACCAGTAAATATTACTTGCAGCATAGACTAGTGTTGTCATCTAGTCTCCTAGAATGTTGCAGAAATGTAGTAGAGTAGTCTGTGAAGTTGATTTTGGGAGCATGTGATTATGGGCTGGAGTGGATGATGGAAGTCAGGGAGAGAACTGAAAGTTTAAACCATGAGTGGGGAGGCATCCTTCAGGCATCTGTCTTACTAATATATATTGGAAAAGCAGATCCAAGTTCATCAGTGATCCAGTCTAGCCTAGATTTTATGACTCCTAAGTCACCAGGTCTACCATTAGTGGACAACTTGTTTTTGAAATTGCTGCATGTACAGTACTCATGTATAAGTCTAGAAATTTTAGTCCCAAAATTGACCCCCCAAAACTGAGTAAACTTATGTATGAGACAATGTAAATACTATACATTAATTCTTCATAAAAAAAGAACTTTCTACTTCTCTGAGTAGAGTGGCAGAAGGCAAGAGCTTAGTCCATCCCAAAAGCACCTAAAGGGAGCAGCGAACCCCTCTATTCTCTCCACCGTGTTGCTACTTCTGAGCTTTGTGAATGTCTGGGTGGGAAAATGGTGGAAGTGGCAGCTCTTTTGAGCTTCTTCTCAAAAAGGACTGAGACAAATTGGGCTTTGGAGGATTTGAATAAAATGTCAGCTCTTCTTGGTTAAAATCAAGAAAAGTTATTACATTAAAATTAAATGCTATAATAACTGCTAACGTAGTCACTATTTTCTTTGCTTTGCCTTTTCATCCTTTTTGATATATGTGCCTGGTTACCTCCCCAATACAACACACAGCCACCATTTACCATAGATCCCTATTCATTCACCCAGCCTTTCGAGTGAGCACAAATAGTTATGCCTGCCAGAATTTTGTTCCCCTTTGTTTCGTCTTTGATATCCTTTGTTACATGCCTCCAAGTTTTGCCTTCAACTTATCCACAGGTCATATCAAAATCCATAATTTGGGCCCCCAAGCCTACCCTGGACTTATGAAGCCAACCTATAGTTGAGTATTTGCGGTAGTTATATATACTTTGTCTCCCTCTGGCTCCAGAAAAATTACTTCAGGCACCCATGGAAAGTGCCTTGTGATATAACTGTAAAACCACTCCTGTTCTGCCATGCTGCTAAAACTGTTTTGTCAAGGCATCAGAATTTTTATATACTGAACTCTCAGTATGAGCCTAAGTGCAAGTAAGATGGCTGGTTCTATCAAATGCAAGTCTTTCTGAAGTTCTTTTTTTATGCTACCAAGTTTTTCAATTCTACAGTACATTTCCTCCCTGACAGAATTTGTGCACATTTCTTAACTGTGTGCTTTTATTTATTTTTTAAATATACACATCTTTGCATGGAAAATTCCATTGATTAAAAGATTTTTATGTGCATTTTAGAACTGTATACTGTTCTCCCCATAGTTTTAAAATGTGTGTATGTTGTCAAACACTGTTATTCTTTTCCATACAACACATCACAAGCTTAGAAGATTGTTGAATGAAGTTGCATTCAGTTTAGTGTTTGGGTCTAGGAAGTTGTGAAATGAGTAAAAAGAAATTTGATAGAGTAAATTTCTTGCCCCTCCCTAAACATGGGGTTTACATATGAGATGCTGGCCTTCATTAGGACTCATTCATTTCTCGTGAAGAATTGCTGAAGATAATGAAATCCTGTCTAAGATTATTCTGAATGTTTAGCAGGCAGAAACAGGCTATTGTTTAATTTGTAGACAGCCTTGGGACAATATTTGTTTCTTCAAGATGAAACAGATGGAGAAAGGCTCCATATGTACAATTTATTTTCTGCTGTAATGTGTGCCCAAACTGTCAGCTTCTCTTCCTTTCCACTCTTGTTTTAATCTACTCTGTCTTTGCATAGGTTTAAAATTGCAATTATTTTTCAGTAATAGAAAGCTATCAACATTAGATACTGCTAAATTGATATCTTAGAATCAGAAGGAACTTTAAACATGTTTCCTTATCACTCACCTTATCATTTACTACACTTTTTCCATCCCACGCCCATCCTCGTTTCGTGAAGTAATTTACAGTGGCAAATTCTATCAAGGCAGAGAATACAAATGCATAACAAACAGCAATAAACCAGTCCATAGCTGTGGCATAGGCTACTTTGGGTAAAGAATTTCGTGCACTGATGCTTAAAGTTGTCATTGTTAAAACTGTTGTTACTCCTGTAAAGAAAAGAATGGAAGAAGAGAAAGTATTTGTCAGGTTCATTCATAAATATTATGTAAAGGAAGTTTGTCATTAGGAGCTTAAAACCTATTAGTTGTCATCAAGAGGCTTGACCCAAAATACAGCTGAAAGTGGGAAAGGAATTGCCTGTATGATATGCAATGTGATTAAGAAAATACACAAGGCACGTGTCTGAAATAAGATATTCTGGAGTTTTTTTAACTGATATATTATTTAAGGTACTTCAGATATTACAAACTAGTATCAGCGGATGAGTGATTAATTAATGGATCTCTTCTTATCTGTTGTAAAACTACAAAACTGTGAAATTTATGAATCTCTCCTAGAGGAAGTTAGGTGAGCTTCAAATATATCTCACAGAATCATAGAGTTGGAAGAGACCACAAGGGCCATCCAGTCGAACCCCCGCCATGCAGGAACTCACAATCAAAGCACACCCAACAGACAGCCATTCAGCTTCTGTTTAAAATCCTCCAAAGTAGGAGACTCCACCACACCATAAAACATGCATTGTACCAAGAGACAAATAACCATGTTTCTACCTCATGTCTTTTACCAGAACTGTGAAAAAGAAAAGGAGTGAAAAAGTATAAACCAATCCACTATTTTTCAGTACCGTAGTGAATGGAAATGCACTAATCCTATATGAATTTCTACACATTTCCATTCTAAATTCAAATTAATAACCTACTTTGGAGATCTGGGTCTGCCTATGTAGCAGACTAAGCTGACACGACAATGAATTGGTATACTTCTGGTATTGTAAAAAGGTGCCGCAAATTGGACTGAATAGACACATAGCCACAGATAAACATATAGAATTAAAAAACCCCTCAGTTCTGAAATATAATAAATTGGAAACACACTCATAATGTTTGCTACTCACTCCAGGTGCCATGGATGCCACCAAAACAGGTTTAACATTCCTGCTCTTGGAAAAGGGTATGTTTTGCCTGAAAGCACTGGGCAGCTCTGGTAAAATACTTCACTTATGATTAGAAGCTCTCATGCTTCTACCTCCACCCATTTGGTGCTTTCTTTATATGCCAAGCTTGCAGAGACATGCTGTCTCAGGTGGAATGATCCAGGACCAGTCTAGAGTATTCTGGCCCCAGAGCAGTGTCAACATCCCTCAGTTACCTTGGGCATTCCATTGCAATACTGGAAAGCTGTTTACACAAGCATCCCATGGTGCCACCCAGTGGTGCTATCACCACTACTGCGTTTTGCTCACTCTGAGGTCAGAATGAGGTGCCAATCATCGATCACATGGCTGGAAGTCTTGTTCTGAGAATGAGTATATATATGATTTATTTTATAGGATTGATTTCTATTCTGCCTTTTCCGGTGGGGAATCAAAGTGGATTACAGCAGTCAAGCAAATAGCTTCATTTATATACCGCTTCATACTGCCTAAGCAGTATCTAAGCGGTCTACAACTGTAAGCTACTTGCCCCCAACAATCTGGGTACTCATTTCAGCGACCTAGGAAGGATGCAAGCCTGATTCAAGCTTGTGCCCTTTTGCTGGTATTGAACTCGCCACCTTATGGTTTTGAGTGAGTGGCTGCAGTACAGGCATTCAACGACTGCGCCACCAGGGCTCTTTTTCCACCAGGGCCCCCACAGAAGTGTACGCAAACAGCTTAAGCACAAGTATTGTTGTGACTGAATAAACTAGTTGTGGCCATAGTATTTTTTTGATGCTCTTATGTCTCACTCTAAGACATTGATCATGTTAGTGGAGCTAAAATGTTGCATGCCAATGCTGAGTGCACACTGCCCCAACACCGACATGAACATCTGCCTCTCAGATGTGGAGTGAGGTTCAGCATGAGTTGTGTTACTGTCATTTAGAGAGAGCCATCTGAACATTGGTAGGTTTATCTGGAAAAGAAATTTACTCAGAATTGCATCATCTGCAGCCCAGGTAGTTTCTCAGAATGTGGCAAGAGAGAATATTTACTCTTCACTAATTGTGATACAGTGTTCAACTCCAAGATGCTTGAATGTCTCCAGATTATGTACATAAGTATAGAAGATTCAGGCAGGCAGGCAGGCAGGCAGATCTTCAGTAAAATAAACAGTTGTTCAGAACTGTTCAGAGAGCCAGCATGCTAATGTGGCTTAAGCACCGGAACAAGACTCTGGAGACCAGGGTTTGAATCCCTTGCTCAGCCATGGAAACCACAGGGTGACTTTGGGTAAGGCATACTCTCTCAGGATATTTAAAAAAAAAACACACACACAACATAAATCTATAAATCTGACCACTAAAATAGAAGTCATAGGAAGAGTAGAAGCTAGTGAAAGAAAAAGGTTTCTCTGGGTGAATTTTAGAAGAAGACTTTAATGAGATTCCTTGCTGTTGTTGGGTGACTTTAATCCCATTTTAGGAGAAAGGCAAGATATAAATCCAATAAATAAATAAATTTCTAATTTCTGATGACCCCAATGCAACCTTATCATGTGATTTTCTTGGCAAGGTTTGTTCAGAGTGGGTCGGCCTTTGCCTTCCTCAGAGGTTGTGACTATGACTTGCCCAAAGTCACACAGCAGGTTTCATTGGCCAAGTAAGGATTTGAACCCTAGTATGCAAAGTCATAGTTCAATGCTCAAACCACTACCCTATGCTGATTCTTTTATAAATCAGCTCTAGAAGGTTCAAAATGTTTTTGTTTACTTGTGCAAGACTTTCCTGCCTTGGGTGTTTAATTTCTCATGTGCAAAGTATTAGTTCTGAATAAAAGGTTTGCTGAAACATGTTGAACTGCATCTTTTTTGTGCAGTACAGGACCCTATCTCTATTTCTATCTCTGGTACCACATTTTCCGTCAAAGAAGTAATATTCAGGAACACATCCACTTCATTAGCAGAAGTATACTTGTATTTTGTTTTCTTTCAGGCATAGGTTTTGATAATGTTTTATATATAATGTTTTATTTATACCCCGCTCTTCAGCCAAGACTATCAGAGCGGCTTACAATTTGTTAAACAAACAGCTTCATTTACAATTGTAAGCTATTTGCCCCCCAACAATCTGGGTACTCATTTTAGCGACCTCGGAAGGATGCAAGCCTGAGTCGAGCTTCAGCCCTTTGCTGGTCTTGAACTCGCCACCTTATGGTTTTGAGTGAGTGGCTGCAGTACAGGCATTTAACCACTGCGCCACCAGGGCTGATATAATATATTTATGGGCTATGTATGCTGTCAGAAGTTTGGATTTTTTTAAGCATTTGCATTTATTTGGCTGCACAATATTATCAAAAATGCACAAGTATTATGCATAAATACTACAGACAACTTAAGAATTATTTTAAAAGATGGGAATCTTGAACCAGACAACTGTGTGCCAGCTTTATGTCTAGTCCCTGAAGGCACAATCAAATGCTTTTCAAATCCATCTTCTATGAAGAATATATTCAAGATTTATCCAATTAGCAGCACTGTAACTTTCTACACAGGCTAATTTGAAGCAAGGCAAAGACAACAAATCATTCGGTTGTAATTCACCATGGACACTTTAGGTCAACCACATTAAACAGATGTCATAAATGAAAGGAACAGAAGAGCTTGATTATTAAAACTGCCTCATTATCCCAAGTCCTTAAATGTAACCTACTGCTTAAAAGTACATTATGTCAGTAGAGTGAAAGAGAGAGGGGGGAAAGGAACAGATTTCAGACAAGAAATATTCAACATAGTTTTAAAAATAGATGCTGATTCTTCCCCCCCCTGCCTTCAGGAAGTGTTCCAGTATTATTATTTTTCTAAAAAAATAATAATAACCTTGTCCATACACGTAAGAGAACAATACTTTTTTTTTCATGTAAAAAGGAAGGTTGAAATAATTCTGAATTTATTCTGGAAGCACATTTGGGGCTAAATGGTCCCTGTGCAACTACTCTATTTGTAACAGAGCTGGGACCTATCCCTGACTTCAGAACTAGCCCTAGAAAAGTTTCCAGTGTGAGGTTACCTCTCAAGTGATCTATCTGAGCAACCAAAAAGAGTTCAGATTAGACAGGAAGTCTTATTTTAGGGAATTAACAGTCTAAGGTTCCATCTGCACTACAGAATTAATGCAGTTTGACTCTGCTTTAACTGCTGCTATGGCTCAGTGTTATGGAACTGTGGGATTTGTAGTCTTGTGAGATATTTAGCCTTCTTTGTCAGAGAGCTGTGGTGCCACAACAAAATAAAAACCCCAGGATTTCATAGGATGGAGCCATAGCAGTTAAAGCAGTGCCCAACTGCATTAATTCTGCAGTATATCAGCAGCCCAGGTTGGCACAGTGTTTTTGCCGAAAGTGAAACCTATGGAGAATTCTGAGGACCATATTTGAAGGAAGCTTTTTGAGATTCTCTTGAGAAGTTAACTAAATAACAAATATAACTAGAGTGCATTTACAAGATTTTGTGATGCTTAATATGGAGTATTTTCACTTGATGACAGCCTGGAGATTATATTTATGAAGGAATGTGGAGACATATATACCAGTAACCCATTTACTTTTAATTGTTACTTTTAACAGCAAGGCATATGTCTCTGTGCCAAAAAAGGAGCAGCCACCAAAGAAAAAAGAGGTCTCTGCAAACTCTGGTGACCTTCAAATTGTATAAAAGTTATGCAAAATCCCCCAATTCAGGACTGTGCAGAGGTGCACCTCTCAAGTTATTACTTAAACTATTTTTCAAACTATGGCCCAATCTAGACGCTCCAAAAGAGGCGCGTTTAGGGCTTGATGGGGCGTGACTAGGGCTGGGGAGGGTGCAGTGTTTAGACCCTCCCAGCCCTACCATGTATGGGCACCACCATTTTAAAATGGCAGCGTCCATACGGACGCGCTACCATGTTGTCATGGCGTGCGCAGTGTTTAGATATGCTGCGCGCACCATGACTACATGGCGTTGCGGGAGGGCGCCAAGCGCACCCTTTCCGTGGCGCAAATAAGGGCTCCAAAATAGAGCTCTTTTTTGTGGCGGGTCTATGCCATGGCCTTTAAATGACCACAGCAAAGACCCGGGGAGAAAGGGGCCGCGGCGGCGGCCCCTTTCTCCCCTCAGCCCCACTGAGGAAGTGGGGTGTAGTGGTTACCCAGGGCACCTGCTGCACCCCACTTTGAGGCCGCGGGGAACCGGCAGTTTGATGCTTCCCCATGGCCTCCACAAGCAGCAGGATGAGGCCTCTGGGGCTGCCCGTGCAGCAGCCTTGGCCTTATCTTGCCACTGGAAGGGGCAAGTTCAGGCTGCCCCTTTTGGGCGGTCTGAAAGCCCCTGAATGATTTTATTTATGTGTTACCATATTCCATCCTGTGGTTTATTAAAGATGGGATGGAATTTGAGGTTCCCCATTGCTTCTTCAAGATGGGAAAGGAATCAGGAATTTCCATACCTTGTGCTAAAACACAAACAGGCTTGCAAGATATGGAACTAATTTCCTGCATAACACATTTAACCAATGATATTTAATTCTCTGTCAACTTCCCAGCCTGCACATTCAAACCTAATTGGGCAAACATTTCTGTCAAGCTTCTATCTTTTTTTCCAAAGAAATATTCAGAAGTTATATAATATGCAAAGTAGGAAAATGAGCAATGTCCAGGGTAGATAAGTGGTTTCTGCTCTACATCCTGTTTGAATACATCAGAGGTGAAATCTCATTTGCTGCCCGAGTCTGGCGCCTTTAAAATGTGGGAATACCCTCACTGTGCAAAGTTTGTTTCATGAATTTTGTATGGGCAAATGTTTGCTCATAAAAAGTCTAGTAGGCCTCTCTGCAGGGTAGGGAACTGCCTATCTAGCACCCAGCCTCTTGACAGCTTTGCAAATGAAGAATTTATCTCAGTCTCCAAGCTACAGAGCAGCTTCCATGCTACTGTGTGTGGAAGGATCTACATATTTAAGCTTTCTTTAAGCAGAGCAGCACTTCTGTTGTGGCATTGGTGCTTCTATTTGTGCACATAATAATAGCAGAATTTTTTTTTAAAAAAAAAAAGAGAGAGAGAGAGAGAGAGAGAGGTGGACTTAACATTTGTTTTTAATAAGCACATTCCTAATACTGAGGCATACTTTTCCTGTCCCCACCATCAAACCCAGCAATCTAAATGTTTCTCTTTCATATGTTAATTCACCTTCCAGATGCCTGGAGTGCTACAGTCTATACCTGAAAGTAGTACTGGAAACCATAGCAATTTTTCACATTGCAGAATGAACTTCAATCACAAAAAAAAGAAGCATTAATAAAAGAGAATTGGAAAAGACTTGAATTAAATGTGTTGCAGCTGGCACCTGAAATGTTGAGCTGCCTTCAGTGTTAACATACACAACATCCAGATGTCCATCACATACGCACCAAACACTGTCCTTGCTGGGACGGATTCTCTGTTCAACCAGAATGACACCTGGGACAGGATGACTGTCATAATGCAGGGGAGATAAGTCTGAATAACAAAATAACCAATCTTCCTCTTCAAATGAAAATGAGCTGTCATTACTGTATATTCACCTGGAAGAAAATGGATCAAATTAATAAGAAGAAAAATTATAGAAATCATTATGTACAAATCCATAATAAACTTTTTTTTTTTTACAATGCACAGCAGACTCAAGGAAAATAGTTAAAAGAGGAAGATAAATGTGCTGTATATATGTCATCTCCCTGCCCCCTCCCCCCCCCCCACCCCATGCATTAAGTTATGGAACTGAAACAGAAAGATTAGGATCATTTGAATCTCTTGTCATTTTAAAAAAATCTCTACTCATGAAACTTACTTCAGCTTCAAATGCATTTTCTGGACTCCATGATTTGCCAAACAGAATGCCTATTGCCACTTGGGAAAAATTCTTTGGAACCTACCCATGGAATTTTTCTTAAATTTGCAAGCTCTACAAAAGCCTTTCCTTCCTTCCTTCCTTCCTTCCTTCCTTCCTTCCTTCCTTCTTTTTCTATGTAAACCCACCTTCAAGTCTGTAAAGGATCTTGAGTTTAATAGAAACGAACACAAAAATTCAGGACAGGAGTCAAATAGTGGATCCCATGTAGTACAACAATGTTGGCAATTAGCCAACAATCAGTTATTCGCTATATATCTTCCCTCATCCTACTTACCTGTGCTAGATTTAGCTGTTTCCTGTCCAATTGTCTGACCTAAGAGATCATACTGATTTAACCTGGAGCCATCAGGGGCCACTTCAACTGAATTAGACGCATTGAAAGTCCACTTGTAGGTCACTTCTGAAGTTGTATATGCATCTACAGGGGGAGGGGAACAAAGACATTTTTGTATTATCAAAAGGCCAGAAGTGTTTGGGAATTAGCCTTTCAAGATACTCCGCATAACCACTGGATTAAATATTCTAATAATGAATATTGGGCCACTGAAACAGTGTGTTTCAAATATTTCCACTGAAAATCTCCTCTCGGTTTGCGGGGGGGTGGGGGGTGGGTGGAACTTCTTCCTCTGCTCAGTATCTGTGCATCAGATCACAGTCTGAGTTCCTCCATGTCTCCCACTGCAGTATCCCAGTCAGGCATGTGTAACTTGCTTTTCAAGAAAAGGGGCAGGTGTGACAAACTGGACTCATGATCAGCAAGTCTGCTTTGGGAAGGAGTGCACAAAAGTACAGTTTTCTCTCTCTACTCTTTTCCCTCTCCATACTTGCCACTCAACAGCACCAGCCCTTTGGTATGAATGGACCTTCCTGTTTAGCTGCTATTGCTTATGAGTAGCTGAGAGAATGAAATAGAATGTATAGGCAGTCATTCAGTGGTAAAGTTTAGGGGCTAACAGTCAGGACACAAAAAGGCACTGTAGAAATGGCCTCCGAGCACCATTCTGAACCTTCTGCTCTTTTGTGGCCATCCCATTCTTTTTTAAAAATAGCAGTTCTTATTGCTGCTCTTCAGTGCTGGAGACCCTCCACCTATGTGCTCATGCATGTGCTTGCACACAAAGCTCTTTTTCTGTATGCTTCCTGCCATAGGAGGCAGAAGAAGGTAAGGCAGCAATCTTCCATGCAATGTCTGCTAGAATTGCCAAAACCATGTTTTTTGTTGTCTCCTCTTCCTCCTTCCATAGCAGGTGCCCAGGGATGGGAAGGTGGATTTTACAAGGGGGTGCTGAAAATTTCTTGGCCCAATCCCCTTCCTAAAATCTGAGCATAATTTTGTCACTGTAGCTTGAAAGACTGATCTTTTGTAAGTTAAATTACCAATTTGCAGGATGGTAGTTCTAATTTCTGGGGTTTTTTTTAAAGATTATTGATAGAACCATGTCAATAAATAGTGTAGAATTTTCAAGTGCTGAACTCTAAGCCATCATTAAGTTCCTGTTCATGTAGAAGAAAACTCCAAAGGGAAATCCATGAGTGTATGTTGTTGTGAAGAAGCACCGAGCAGACAATCAGGGACAGGCTGGAAAAAAGATGGACGCCTGCCTTAGGAGCGGATATTAAAAGGAGGAGGAGCAGTTGAGAGGCTGATGATGAGTGTGTCAAGCCTGCTGAGGCAGGAGGGTGTCTTAGAACTGCCAAAAGTGCAGTTGGGAATAAGGGATCCACCTGAATGGGACTCAGATTTCCATATCAGGAGAAAGAATTTTAAAAGGACAAGGGAAATCTCATATTTCAAAGAAACACCATCATTACATGAGCATACCCTTGGCCACGCATATTCAGGAAGTTTTCTAGAAACCCTGGGCCTGGAAGTCTAAGAAAGGGAGAGTCATATGCATTTTCCCTATGATATTTCATGTTGATACTGTCATATTTTCCAGGAACAACTTATTTACATTTTCATTTCATCACATTGGCTTGCATCTATAAAACAAAGTTACCAAGTTTGGACTATGGAGGCATCTGGCTATGGAAAGTGTACCAGAAACCATTCTTTCTCAGACATGGTGAAGATGAGATAGAAATATTGAAAATTAAATAAGAATAATACAGAGCTTTACAAATGCAATATGTGTGTCCCAGAACAACCATTCTCCCTGAGACAAAACTTGTGTCTTAGTTCATTTTGTCATGTTGACAAAGTGGACCACTTGAGTCTACATTTACCCCACTTCCCATTGACTGGAGAGATGGTTCCAGAGTAGGTAGGCTTTTAATAGAATATATTGACTAAAGGCCATTAGCCGGTTCAGACATAGCACCAAAACATTATTTAGTCTGCAAATCATTGTTTCTGTCACAGATCAATCAGCCAGTCTGAAGTTTATGTGGTTTATCTCTCACTTTTGACAAAGAATCTCCACATGTGCTTAGTATCTTGTCATCAGTTAGTAACTGAAATCAGGAGGAAAAGCTGGACAGTTGCCTTCTCAGACATCTATAACCAGTCTCAGCATGGCTAAGGCCATGGTCATTCCTCATTTAACCCTCTCTTCCCTTTACAACAAAACAACTACAACAAGATTGTTATTCTTGTTATATGTATTTGAATACCATCTTTTCTCCAAAATAGGGACTCAAGGCAGCTTACAATTTTAAAAGAACAATACAACTGAAAACATACAAGCGTATGTTAAAAAGGAATTAAACTATTTACAATATTAAAACAATTCAGATCTAAACTTAAAAGAATAAAAAATCAACTAAAAAGATAAAAAGCTATCAAAAACAGCTGAGTTTAAAACAACACAGTGCTCCATAACCTATTCTTTAAACATTTGCCATATTAAAAGGCTGTAGAAATAAAAAAGACAACAAGCAGGGGGTTGTCCCCATCAAACATGCTTGCGACATGCTCTGGAGATACACTCAAGCTCTGATTTTTTTAGGTCCTGACCATTATGAACAGTGCCCCTTCTCTTCCTCTTTAGGGCATGGCTAATGAGGCATTCAAACAAACAGCCAAGGCTAATTCTAATTAAACATTCATATTAATCAGCTTAGTCTAAGCATTCGATAGGGTGAAGTGTCTCCCTCTGAGTTTGGGTACTGTGAAAACATTTTAATTATTTACTTTGTATTTTATTTCCTATGTGGGGAAAAGGTACATATGTCATTTTCCCCATGTGAATGATGATGATGATGATGATGATGATGATGATGATGTTTATTTATATCCCGCTCCTCTGTTACCACTCGGAGCGGGTTACAACGATTAAAAAGCCATCAAGATAAAACAATTCCGATAACCCACAGCCCCACCTCCCACCCCTTAAAATTAAATTAAACCAATGTCAGATTAAAATCCAAGAGCAATTACAACATACAACATAAAACATAAAAGGCAGCTAGTCGTTCTGTGGACACTGTAGATGTAAACTTCATAGATAAAGTGCTGGGAGCTGGTAAAAGAACGTGACTCAATGTCGTGAACCAGTGTCGAGGCCAGGAATTAAGGTGTTTCTGGGAAGGCCTGCCGGAAGAGATGCGTCTTTAAGGCTTTTTTAAAGCTATCAATAAGACGCATCTCATCCGGCAGGTCGTTCCATAGCCTGGTAGTGGCAGCAGAGAAAGTCCCTTGGGAAGTCCGCGACAGCCTTGTTGTCAAAGGCTGTAGTAGGTTTCTCCTGGAGGACCGGAGTGTGTGGGGGGCATTGTAAGGGGAGAGGTGGTCCCTAAGATAAGATGGACCCGAGCCATCTTAAAAGTTAAAACCAACACTTTGTACTAATTTGAATGCTATCCAAAATTGCTGTGCCATACACTACTGCAAGGAAAAAAACATTCAAATGACCTTTTATTATTATTATTGGGCAGTCACACCATAAAAACAGTGAAACTGAAGATTTGATTGTTTGGAAAGGGCAATGTTGCTTCCAGCTATATCAAAATATCTTCTTGTCTTGTTTTCCCCTGCCCGGCTATCCTATCCTGTCCTCAGTTGCTGTCAAGTCCTTTATTGCTGCATGCATTTTCAAGGCATTTTCTGTCATGCAGTTCCTGATCTGTGGCCATATTTTTCATTCAATCATGAGTTCACACTTTCAAGACAATAATATTTAAATATCACATAATGTAGCTGTCTTGCAAAACATTTAACATATTGGATCACACATCTTTACAAAGCACAAACACACTGGGATCATGATTCAAGAAGTGAATTATTACGGCTATTACCACAGCCAATCTAAATGGAAAGTCTCTAACAATGCACTTGTATGAACTGATTGAACCATGACAGAAGATCATACATCTAGTCATCAGTATCCAAGTGTCAACTTTCTATTATTGTTGTTGTTGTTGTTGTTGTTGTTATTTTATTATTTACTTTATTTATATGCCTACTTTCTCCCAGGCCAGGACCCAAGGCAGCTTCCATAAAACATCAAAAACTTTTTACAAAATGTTTAAGTTTAAAAACACCACATTAAAACACTATAAAACTCATTAAAAATCATGCAAATGTTAAAAACAGATTAAACATACACCTGTGTTAAAATATTCCCTGCTTAACATTAAAAAGATTGCTTAAATATGAATGTTGTTTTTTTGCTGTTGGCAAAAGGGAAAGCAGTAATGGGGCAAGAATTTTTGCTAATTCTGAGTGGCCCACCTGCAGCTCTATTATGAATTTAATTGTACTGATTATGAATTATTTTTGTCAGAAATACCAGAAATATTCAGATGGCCATATTATAATAGTTCTTGGTGTTTTAGAAATCATTACACATTTCAGGGACCCAAACTGTCTCACCAGTCCAAAGTCATGAGCTTGGTCTTGATCAGATCAAGAAGACTGAACATGTTAAGACTGAGCTTTATGAACCAATTTAACTATTATAGTTCTGATGGGTAAACATACTGACAGTTATTGAAACTCGGGCCAAAAGCAAAAACAGGGGTAAAGCTGGCTTCCCACTGGAGTTTCCTGATTCACAGGGAGAACCTGCCATAACAGAGCAATCACGGCTAGAAGCCACACCACACCATTATTTTTTTCTGTTCCACTGGAAACGCATGCACACATGTGCTTCCCCCATCCTGCCCAGTCAACAGCCCATTGAACACCTCACCCAACTATCTGCTCAATTGAATGATTGATTCACTGCCTGTATGGCACATCAATGCGTCCAGTGACACATTGGCACAGCATGCACCTACTCAGCTAGGATGTCCTCACTATACATAACCCCATTCTTCCCTTTCCCATGCCCTTTGCTGGACTGACAATTTTGTAAATGTTTTTTATTAAATGCACTTTATTGCTAGTAATATGACATGTTTGTCATCATTTCACTTCATGGTGTGTGCAATGGGTCGATGGTGCCTCTGACAACCCATGCACTTGTATGATCAATTTGAGGTTAGCTGACAAAAAAAAATATGGTTAGTGGCTCCCTGCCCCCTCCTCCCATCTCTGTAACAGCACGTAGTACACACACCAATGCAATGGTTTGCTCTTTTCAGCTTCAACTGGAACAATCTGGGAATTATTTTGCTCTAGTTTTAAGCCCTAGAGTGTGGCTTGGGCCTGGTTTCCTTCCATATCAGCCATATGAATAATCTGCACAGTTGTGTTCTAAAATGGGATGAGACCATTTCTTTAAGCTTGTGCAGACAAACCTTCACTCTAAGAATTCTGGGGTCTCATTAAAGTCTATCAAAAATGAAAGGAAATCTTTCAAAACCTCTGAATATGAGGGGGTATTGTAAAGTTTTAATGATCACCTTTTTAAAAAATTGACAAAAAGTTCGTTTTGATTTGTAGTTGTTAACTTATCTCTATGTCGTCACTATCTAGATTTATACATTTTTCCCAGTATATCTTGACCCTCCAAATATCTGATATTGTAGAAGTCTGCAGATTGCCCCTTACGAGGGGGTATCGTAAAGTAATAATTATCACCCGGAAGTTATTATAGAATATTGCTGAAATTTTATCAGTGTCATCATTGGTTCCTAAGTGCACGTTGCTGAGAAAATCAACTCAATGGGGCTTTCTAGATTGGCAGGAAAGTGTGACATGAAGTTGCCTTTTCCTTAATGCTTAGCAGCTGCACCACATCCTTTAGATGGAGCTGCGCTGTTCCGCAGTTTTTAAAAAAGAAGCTTGGAAAACCAGCACCTTTTTAAAGGTGCTTTTTCTCCCCTAAAATGCAAAAAAAGCATTTTCTTGGCACACTTTCCCTTTTTCTCATCTAAAGGCTGGGCTTTCATGCAGCCAAGAACACACTTCTTTTTGCCAATCTAGAAAGCCCCATTGTGTCCTTTATTTTTGTGACTGGCTCTGCCAGAAGTGACTAAAGTGTAAAATACTTAGGTGCAGTCTTCAGACTTATACAATAGTGGTATTTGGAGGGTCAAGAAACGCTAGGGAAAATGTGTAAATCTGGATGGTAAGTTAACAACTACAAATCAAAACAAACTTTCTGTCAATTTTTTTAAAGGTGATAATTAAAACTTTATGATACCCCCTCGTACTTATTGTAGCTCAAATCAGAATAAAAATTCCTGCCCCCCTCCATTGTATACTACAGCTGTTTTCTTGGATTGTCTTTTTGTCAACACCCAACTTTATCTCACTAGAAATGGTCAACATTTTAATTAAAAAAAAACCCAACAACAATTATGTGCTTGGTTTGCTTGAAAATAAAGATAGTGATGGATATTTTGTGACCATCCTTTCCAACTCCTTTCACTCCAAAAAATACCACATATTTAATTAAGATTTTGTTTATTATTTTAACTACATTTTTAAACAAGGGTAAAGGATTATAAGTAAGTTCCTATAAAACAACATTGAAAATGTGTACATTTATTGATATTAAATAATAATATAAATATCTGTAATTAATCTACAAGTGTATTCTGCTACCCATGATAAAATATCTATTTTGTGCTTTCATTATACAAATTGTTTCAATTTTTAATTTAACATTTAAACATAATTAACAGCATGAAATGACTGAATACACATAGAGACTGGATAATATTTAATGAATAGCTTTCTAAAAGCCTATTAATAGCCACTGCACCAGATCAGGGCAGAATTTGAGAGAAACGTTTTGAATTCTAGTGGAGGAGCAAGATCACCAGCTGTACCAGGTTAAATATGGTCTCCCATTTTCTTCTCAAATAGGTGTTGATAATTAATTTTGTTTTGCTGAAAGATTCATTTTCATTATTGGAGATCATGTCTGCGTCACTATAATTAATAATTAAAATATTTATATTCCACTCTATATCACAAAATTTCTTGGCAGCTTTCAATAAATACAGTTGAAGCAATTTAAAAATTAAAACAATAAACATAATTATCAATTATTTCCATTTAATAGTTCAAATTTTCATTCTTTATGTAAATGAACACCCATAGACTTGAATATAGCTTCTAATCATGTGATTACAGTGTACACAAAGACTGCAATGAGGCTTAATGCTTCAACCATATTTTTTTTATTTAATTAAATCATGTTTTCATGTTTCTGTTTATCTGCTCATAATGGGCATGTAATTCTTCATCAGTTTTTTTCCTTCTCAATGGGGGCAATGAGTAAGCTTAACCATTTTTTTCCATCTCTGAGAAAGTCTTTGAAAACCATATGATTATTGATGCTATCAATAAATAAAAAATAAATATTCACAATTTGGGGCACATTCTGTGCAAAATTTGAATATGGTTGTTTTTGTATAGAAAAAGAACTTTTTCTGAACAGAAAACAGCCTTTTCTGTACAGAAAATGATATATCTCCACAGAAATATTATATTCTGTGTAAAAAAAGGCTGATTCCTGTACAGAAAAAGCTGTTTTTTAAAATAAAAATCAACAATGTTTGTTTAAAATAAGACTCTGAATATATCATTTTCTTTGAAGGAAATAATATTTTCGGAGCAGAAAACAATATTTATTCATAGAAATAACAGCAATATAAAGTTTCCTGCACAGAAAATGATATAATTCAGGAGTTATTGTGGGCAAAATTTACACACTTTTGATTTCTTTCTATGCAGAAAATGCCATCCAACTATCCATCACTTTATTTATATCCCACCGTTCTCCCAGACTGGGATTCAAGGTTGCATACACAGAAAGAAAATTACAAGGAAACAATATAGTTAAAATATACTAAAGGTGAGATTAAATAATAGTAACTAATAATAGAATTAAAACTATTTAAAATATTACTTTTAATGTTATTTTCTGTGCAAAACAACCACATGTGAATTTAGTTTAAAATAAGTCCCAAACTGTGAATGTTATCAGCCAAGATTCCTCTTGTCAGATTGACAACCAGATTCTCAACCAGACTAGTTAAGTCCAAGGATTTATGTTTGTGGCAAAGGATGATTTATGTTTGTGCCCTATGAAATCTGTTGATTTAAACTGACGAAGACTAGAAAGAGTCGAAACGGCCTCATAGTCTCCAGAGGTAGCCGTCTCCAGGATTTAAAGACATTACCTTCACCTCCAGGATCACAAGTGCCATTCTTGATTCTTTAATTTATGGACTCTTTTGAAAATAATTTTGGACTTTGTTGAAAATATTTCTGAAAAAAATAGAGTATAGATTGTTTTTCGTGACATTGATAGCACATAAAGTTTGACTGGCAGTATATGGCTGGTACATCATTTTGATATATAATTTTACCTATCAATTGTTTGTTCGGTTTGTTCTTCTATCAGCCAAGATTCCTCTTGTCAGATTTTCCCAGCACTTGAAAGACATATTTTTGAACCATTTGTTTCAAATATTTTTGAATATTCTTTACATCCCTAGTGCTCAAGGGGTACGTTTTTACTTCCCCTAACTATTCAACTGTTCACACACTGCAAGTAATGTACTTGCCCCCCTTTTTCCTTAGGTTTTCAGAACATGTTTGGCTTCATGTTCTGTATTCCGATATGACAGGATGTCTTCTTCAAATACACCTCCACAACTTGGGGTGTCACAGTACAGACTCTTTTCTATTTAGGACATACTCTTTTCCTCCTGCATTGGAATCCTGCACCTGTGTATGAAATGAAAGACATGTCAGTTGAAAGTTTGGATTTGTGGTGTGATCTACACTTTTCCATAGAAAGTAAAGAACATTATTAGAAACTATATGCTGTTGTTTAGATTTATATAGTGCCTTTCCCTCAAGGAGCTCAAGGTGGAAAATATGGCTGTACTCTTCTCCATTTTATCCTCATATAAACCTGTGAGACAATTCACTGAGAGAAACAGGGATTAGACCTCATTGATCCAATGAGTTGCATGGCTCAGTGGAGACTTGAACCTGAGTCTTACAAGTCTCAGTCCAACACCTATAGTCTAACCATGCCAGTTCAGACTAGTTTTGGCAGCAAATACAATAAGTGGGGATTCACCAGTGCAGAAGAATATGTTCTCTGCAGCTTATGCTGACTCAAGTATTTACACTAAAAATACTAGTAAGAGGCAATGCTGTGCCATTTCTCAGAAGTTACAACAAACTAGAACAGTTACAACAAAATGAAACTTTTTCACTGTGCTTTATATGCTATAATATGTATGATGCAGAAGTATGTCTTTTCTGAGATACTTAGTTTAACTATGCCACAGGCACACTATGCCAAAGGCACATTCAAATATTTGACTCTGGGGTGTTCCAGACCACCCAAAAAGGGTGGTCTGTAGCCACACTTTTTTGCTGTGGAGCTTCACCGCAGCAGCTAGACGCAGCGGTGAAGCTGCGCAGCAAAAAAGGAGCAGGGAAATCCAGCTCCTTTTTTGTGCTACAGATGCAGCGCAATTAAAGGAAAAGGTGCCATTTGGCACCTTTCTGCCACCGCAACTGCGCAGCTCCATTTAGAAGCTGCGCAGTTGCTTTGGCGCGAACATGCACGCCGTCTAAAAGCTTTTAAGTGATGATGCTCGCGTCATCACGTGCTAGGGTTTGTGAGTGTGTGAACGCTGCGTGCTCATGAACCCTAATGGCACCCTAAAGAGCCCTAATCGCGCTCTTTAGGGCCCATCTAGATTGGGCCTCTGATTCCATGCCTGTATTGTATGGAATCCTGGGGGTTGTGGTTTGGATGAGAACTCTAAATAGTCCTTCCTAAACTTCAAACCCCAATAGGATGGAGGCATGCCAGATGAAGTCTTATAAATGTAGTGAAAGGGCCCTAAGTTTCTGCAATATGAATCAGGTTCCTTAAAGTTACAAACAGTGTGGACAATGAAGCAAGGGACATTGAAACACTCACCTTGGAAATAGGAGAGATTCTGCATGAATAGATGGAATTATCAGGAGATGAAGCCACGGAAGCCACTGGAAAGTTGAGAATCTAAATGAGCAATGGAATTTTTGTTTTTTATTTTTATTTTTTGGGGATGTGTCTGTGAAAAGTCTTGCACACAAATGGCCCACTCCAGTTGGTCATATTCCTCAAGTATGTGCACTCTTGATCCATTTTGTTCTTCCTAATAATGGTTTGAACATGGTGTTTTCCAGGTTGCACTGCTTCCCAGGATCAATGGCAGTCCTTTCTAGAGTATTATAAAGTTCTACCAGTTCTACTAATGACAATTCCCATGGTTGGCAAATAGTTCCTTTAACACTGTGTGACTATCTGTGTTGTCCCATACTCATCAGCATTCTTCAATGCATGTTGGAGCTTCATTGGTTCCATGATGGCATGTGATAGGTGATTAGTTGCCTCTGTCAGATCTGTGCCAACATCAGAGACTTCAATGCCATCTGTGACATCCAAAAAGTATGATCTTACAACCTACCATGTTGGCCCTTGAGTATTCGTCCACTGTGGGATTCTGACAACTGCAATATTAGGATTATTTCTGTTTTATCAAGTAGGAATGATGCCAGCTTTTTATAGTGTGCGGGAATGTTAATTCTGGGGGAGAGATAGCACAGTCCCTCTACCCATAATGCCCATGAAAGACACATCTGAGGAAACATATTTCAGGGCTCCCTCAGAAAAATGGGTCCAGTCACCATATTAATTTTTCCCAGATAACAGTAGTGCTCCTAGAAAATGTAGGAGATTGAAACTGCTGGTGGACCCAACAATCTTGCCGTCCTTTAATCATAGTGGGCTTTGGCAGGATACTTGAGGCCTGGCTTATGGAAACCAGGTCCTCAACACAAGGCCTATGGATACATAATGATGGTTGTGTACTGGTAAGTCAATGTTTTTACTAGTGTAGACAAATACAGTATAAATGAAAATATAATAGACTGGTCCCCATTAGGTTAAAATTTTATTCACTTTATTCTGCATTTAAAACAAATGCACAGCAAAACAGAGAAATATATCAGGTTTCAGGTTTCAGAGTGAACATGATAGATCAGAATTGTCTTTTAAAAAGTGATAATTATATCCACCCTCCCCAAAAGAAGATTATTAGAAAATAAAATTTTTTATTTTGCACACACACCACATTTCAAAGGAAAAAAGTTTTCATGCCCCTACTGGTACACTCCTATTATGCTGAATTATCAAATTGTCTCTCCTTTTAGTTCTAACAAAAGATTGGAATTTGGAATATTTGAGGCATTTCTCTTCCACTCCCCTCTATGTATTGTCTGTCCACTCCACCTTCTTCCATTTGAGAGCATGGCATTTTTGTTCAGTGTTTCTACCAGGTATTTTGGAAGGTACTGGAGTTTTCATAGCCTACATGACATCTCTCAAGTAGATTCATCAGAATGATAAAATTAGGGAAATCATGTGGTAATTCATCCTCGCTTTAGGCTGAAACTGTAATATTGAAAATCTGACCTCAGATGTTGATATATATTAGTTTCAGAGGACAAAACATAAGTTCACCCCCAGCAGCAAAAATATTTAGTCAGATTACTCATATGGGGAGTATGTTTTACCATAGTACATAACGAAAATTCCTAGTTTGCAAAACTAGCTTCAAAGTATAGGAGTTTAGTATATAACACTGACATTCCACATTAGTCCCATCTTCTCTCCAACATCATGGCTCTCCAGGTGCTGCATCATGCTGCACTACTGTTGGATCATTTGGAAATCTATTCCTTTCACACTTGAAACAACCCACTTCAAACATCCTATCCTGCTATACTTTAGTAACTACTTTGAGTTGCAAATGCCTTGATGCAAAATGTAGTCGCAAATGTCTCGTTCTGATTAATTCTGTTTTGGGGGGCATAATAGGAGAGATGTAAACTAAGAGGATGTTGGAATTCTAGTTCCAGAATTCATTCTGCATTCCCTGGTATGGTTTTTTAAAACAGTTTTTGTAATATAAATAAATGAATGAATGAATGAATGAATGAATAAGAAGAGTAGTGCAATGACATAGTTCTGATGCAATCCTATTAAGGATTAATACCTAGAGAAACCACAAAGTTCAGGAACAGTTTAAAAAATAAATAAAAATTAAAAAATATACCAGTTTAAAGAGTAATATAGAAAAGTACAACTAGGCAAGTTATGATTGATGGGCACAAAGCATGAGAAAAAATGATGGAAGGAGTGTAGTATGTGTTCATCTTCCTAACCTGGTGAAGGAGTGGGGGTGGTTCCTTAATATCACCATTACATAACTTCACAATTTAAGAATTGCATAATTGTATAACTACAGCTTCCGATTTTTCAAAGGATACCACAAGCATGGAGCAGAAGGCAACACAAGCAGGGGAGTATAAAAAGTATTGTCATATTTCAAGTGCAAGAAGCAAACACAGGAACTGACACTATTAAGGCATAAATGTTGTGATTGTGTGAATGAGAACATTGTCATTCTGCTGCCTTTTCCAAGTACACGAGGAGCCATTTTCAATCAGAACAACCCAAAACAACTGACTAGTGTAATATTCACACGAGTTTTATATTACAGTTTGCTGGCCAGTTACTAATCATGGCTTGTCTATTCAGATGTCACAACAAACCACATTGTTTTTCACCCCCATGATTTGGTGCAAAGTTTGAACATAAGCCTCTATTCTTCAAAAATGTAAAACGTAAGTGAATAAACCTTTCATTTCCAATCCTGCCCCCCGCCCCCTCAACTACCATATGTAATGGATTGGCATCAAGAGATGCATACTCACATTTCTGCCAAACAATGAAATAAGGCATGAGATTACCTTAGTCATTTACTTACCATTTAGCACAAATGCATTTTATAAGTTGAACTTATCCCACAGAGAAAGCAAATTAACTATTCACCTAATCTTGTCCAACATACTAGAGTTTGAAATTTTATTTTTGCATTATAATTTTTGTCCTTAATGACTGTTGACAGCCTTACAGCAAAGTGTGGCACATATATTTTAAAATAAATAAATAGGATCCTCTATAAATACTAATGAAGGATTTCATATCTTGAAACTAACATGATCTCCACACAGTTTGAGAAGAATGTGCACAGAGCTACCCTGTTTCCCCGAAAATAAGACATCCTCAGAAAATAAGACCTAGTAGAGGTTTTGCTGAATTGCTAAATATAAGGCCTCCCCCAAAAGTAAGACCTAGCAAAGTTTTTGTGTGCGTATATATATATACACAGTATATAATAAATGTTCTTTTTTCCCAACAATAAATGTGAATTCTTCTTCATGGTAAAATAAGACATCCCCTGAAAATAAGACCTAGCACATCTTTGGGAGCAAAAATTAATATAAGACACTGTCTTATTTTCGAGGAAACACGGTAGGAAGGGAGGGAACAATACTGTGTACCCTGTACATTAAAATTTAATGATCAAACTTTTCCCATAAATGAGCAAAAGTGAGTGTGGAAAAAGGCCAATTTGAGCATTGGCAACATCCAGTAAGAGGAAACAGCCAATAGGAGCTTAGCCAAGAAAAGGTGGGGGCTACTCCCAAGACCATGTATAAATGTGAAGAGAGAAGTGTGGTAAATTAGATAGGGAAGTGGATAGGGATCAGATATGAACAGAGCTCTGAGACAGCGTTTGAGGTTTATTAGACCCTGAGGGGTTTTCACAGCCAAGGTGGCTGAGATACACAACTGAAGGGGGCAGCTGGAAGGGGTTTGAGTACCCAGGTTGGAACTAAGAGAGTTCAAAATGGAAGTTTAATTAAGAGTGACTAGGAGAGTCACAATTTACTGGAACAGTTAAAAAGGACAGAGAAAGGCTAAAGAACTACTTGGAAAATACAGTAAAAGGAATTTGTACTTCGTAACTATTTAAGTACAAAAACACAGTATCAACTCTATGCACCAGAAGAAAGATACTGTAGCAAACTACCTTGTAAATAAAGGGTTTTTTTTGGGGGGGGGGGGTGTTCAAAGCGTAATTGCTTGAGGTATTGTAAGAAATTATAAGCCAAATGCTACCAGGGATTAATAATACTTTTATTGCTCAGAACACTCAAAATAGGTAGTGTCCTGTCTTCCAATAGAGTGGCCCAGAGGTAAAAGAAAAGTGTGGGAGTCACTCAAACGAGGGATCCAGGTTCGAGGATCTCGTTGTGCAATTTGGTGGCAGCGAGGGAGGTGGCTGTTACATATTGGTGGCAGCAGTGGTTTTAAAAAGGCCTATTATGCTGCCATCAGAGAAAATAGTTGGGTGAGTGAGACTCACTGTCACAAAGTGGTGGCAGAGGTGGCATACAGTAAAAAGGAGTGAAATATTTATACAGATTTTGGCAGTGCCATGTTGTCACTGTCACACTGAGGAACTGCCGTACAATCCTGTATAATCATATTCAGAAATATAATTTCATTGGAGCTTTCTTTCAGGTATGTGTATACTTGCTTTCAGAATTAGGTATGCTTATGGCTATATAAATGCCTGGTCCTCAAAATTAGAATGTATAACTCAAACAACACCTTTTATTTTGCTGAAAAGTTCACCTAATACAGCTTGAATTGAAAATTCATAGCTAAATAAACTTCACCTTGTACAACCTAATATAATGTTCAAACTTATCATTAATCAGATACCTTATTTTACTTTGTTTCTAAACTACTTTAAGTATATACAACTGTAGTTATGTAGGTGCTGGACTAATGACTGTGTTACTATATACTGACTATTTATATATACTAGTGCCATTATATATGAGGGAAAGTTACAAATACATTTGTGATAAATCAGACAATAGTATCTTTTAAAAACAAGAACTCTTGAGAGTCATCTAATACAGTATGCTCAAAGACAAAAGCACTAAAAATGAAATTTAAAAAAATCTCAGACCCAGAATGCATAATACATGATGTAACACAATGTTGCTAAGGCATATATAAATCTGCGCAAATGAAACAATGACTTGTAAAACTACATTAGATATTTAATAGCTAGAGGCTGAACTTTTAGTCATGTTACTTACAGCTGCCAAATTTCAATGGGCATGAGTGAGCATCCATAGGGAAGTCTTCTAAGTGCATTGGACACTCGGCCTGGACTGTAAGCCTAGAAGGCAAAAGACTATATGCTTGCTTGCTGCTAAAAGGTCACAGAAATCAATCACACAAGAATATATCCCAATCACAGATGTGAACGGTGTAAAAGTAATTAAAACATAATCTAGTATTTCTTATAATTTATTGATATTTCGTCCTTCACTAAGCTTTGAGTTATTTCTAAGAAGAATGAATGTAACAATGTGCTGAAGCTATCTGTAACAAAACACTGATGGGACAGTACTCTGGGATTCATTTTACACAGGATTTGGGCAACAGACTGGCTACTGAGGAATGAATTTCAATGGGCTATACTGTCATTATTAAACACTTTCTCATGTGTTTTAAAATTGTTTTTCCTTTGTTGGTTGTTTTGCCAAGATGATCAGTTTCAATAATATTTAATAGTAATGATGATAATTTGTGTTTTTAATTTATGTTTTAGATTACTGATGAACTGCCTTAAGTCTTAGTTCCCTATGAAAGAAGAGGAGGAGGAGGAGGAGGAGGAGGAGGAGGAGGAGGAGGAGGAGGAGGTAGTAGTAGTAGTAGTCCATTCTTCTTAAATATAATTTTACAAGCCCTGCTTATATCAAATTGCTTCATTGTGTTAATCAAAAATAGCTGATTCAAAAACAATAAGGAAAGACCCCCTGATAGTTAATAACTCCAAGTTTTCTAATGACAGTCAGAAGAATATGGCACATGAATACAGAACTTTTGGTACATACACATGCCTTATGCTCAGTGAAAACAAATACAGTCATTCCTCCATTTTTGCAGACTTGGAAGCCATGCCCTTTGCCCATTTGTGGGCGGCAAATGGAGGAGGACAAAATAGGGTATGCACCCATGGTGTGTGCATGCCCCTGGACGAATGCTGCCATGCAAGCCAATGGGGCTTGAATATTGGCGATTTTTCATTTTTGTAGTGGTGGTGGTGAGGGTCCGGAATGGATCCCTTGTGAAACAGAGGGGCGACTACATAATTTAGCTTTTGTTGTTTCATTTAACCAATTGCAAACAATAAGTGGATCAAAACAGAGATAAATCTTGGAGAACACCATGATATGTGCAATAATTATCTTGGATTACACCACCTCTCCAAAGTAGTAACATTTTCCAATTACTAATTAATAAGTTATCCCTCACCCTCAAATATAACAGACCTATCAATCACCAGCAATAGTAACTCTACAAATTCTATACATCCTTCTACTAGTAAAGGTTGGCCATTACAACTAATTGTATGCATGTGTGATAAGGTGAATTAAAATGGTACAATCCTGGGATGCTGCACTTTTCTGTTTTTAGGACCCCAAGAAGTGATTTATAGGTGACTTGTTCTGCCCAGCTGCCCAAGGTTATTTCTCCCTCCCCCCAACCCCCAATTCTGCACACTTTTTTCTGAAAAGCAAGCAAGCAAGCAAGCAACTTCAGAAGTAGCAGTTCACCTTTTAAATAGGTTGCAGGAAGAGGGTGCCTGTGCAGCTACTGAGGTATCCCACTGGCACAAGGGGGCCTCCCTCACCCACCAAAACACTCTATCATGTCTAACAGTGAATAACAGAAAAGTGAATATGAAGATAAATAAATAATTAAGAGAAATGAAATAAAAATGTTTACCTCATGGTATATAAGAGAGTCCCATCATCTTGTATTCTCAGTAGTTTATTTGGCATGGTCATGTTATGAGCGACTGACTTCTTCCCATTGTGAAAGAATGTATCTGGAGTCCATATTTTGCTGGCCATTAGATTGTTCAGTCGAAGAATATTCATAGGACCCTTAAACTTTAACCTTTCATCTTTCCATTTTTGACGGAAAAAAACATCTATTGTGTATTCCTGTCAAGGAAAAAAGTGTGGAAGCATATTCAATCTGTTTAAATCGAGAAATAGAACCATACTGATGACTTTGAGCTAATAAGAAAAGGCTTGGGATGGCATCATCAATAGGGGAGTGAATTGAAATGAACTAAGAAATTCAGAAACATTTTCAGGATACTTGGCTATACATCTCTGTTTCACATGGGAACTGTTGTTTATACTTCCAAAAGGTGTTCAGATTAGATACAAAAACTCTGTAGTTAAATGTGTTTTGTAAAAAAAAAGACAGCTACTAACAAAGCTTCTCTTAATTTCCTTGGCTGAGTGACTCTGATACTGTCATTAAGTGGATCTCTCTGATTGCAATAGGACTCATTAAGATAGATGTAATATACATTTAAGAAATTCATTTTGTTGGACTCATGAACAAAGGCCTTAATGATAGCAGCAGATTCACTCAACCTAGGCCACCTGGAATCCTTTGAGGGCTGTATGCAGCCTGAAGGCTGCACAATTCTTACCCCTGCACAAGCAGTTGCACTTTTTGCCTGTCCAGGAGAAGAAAGGGGACACAGAAGCAGCAGCTACTGAAGGATGCAACTGTTAGCTTTGAACCAGCTATTTCCATATGTGGGGAGCAAGTGTAACAGCCAAGGCATTTTGAGGGAGATAGTTTAGGAAAGTGCCCATTCCTCAGTATAATTTTCTAAGCCACCTCTTAGTAGTTTCAACTGAGTTTTCAGAGCTTGCTGTCATTCCCTTCTACAGACATCACTGCTGTCTCTGCTTTCCCCTTCTTACTGTTGCTTTTTTCCTAACACCTGCGTCCTTCAAGATCTCTTTACACCACTGCTGCCTTCTGCTGGCCTCTTTCACATTTATACATATTGAATTACCTCTCATCAAACACAAAAAAATCATTTTTTTTCCACTCTGTCAATAAAAAAGACAGCAAATGTGGGAGACCAGATCTAGGTATAGAAGTCTTAAGACAATGCAAGGGCCTAAGCAAAAGAAGCGGCCAGAGGCTGCTCCACCACGATCACTCCAGGGCACTCCCAAAGCAGGCTGCTGCTATGGCCCTGTATGAGCAGCTGGCATGAGCAGTTTTAATCCACTCTTTTTTGGGCCAACTTTTTCCACCTTGGCGCAGCCTTGGAGCAGCTTCCAGCTGCTTTGGGGTCATGTGTCATCTGAACACTATGCCCCCAAATAAGCAGACATGGCTTCTTTTGGACCATCTGTTTTGGGCCCAAGTTTATTTACAGTTCAAACAAAATAAAAAATTGAAAATTTGAAACATTTTTAAATCAAGCAAGATATTATGGTAGTCTCTGGGTTCCCACTTCAAGATCCACCATCATTTACATTAATATGGCCCCTATCTAACACTTTCAGTAACTATTGGCCTCTCTGCTCTCTTAGGGGTACTATCTCAGGTTTAATTCCTGTGCAAAGCATCTAGAGGCCTACAGATGGGTGCTATATAAATAGGTATGTACACATCTACTGGGAGCACCAATCTTACAAAAGCAAATTGAAATATTAATGTGACTTTTAAGATTTAGTTTAATAAACTAAATCCAATTGTTTAATAAACTATGGTATAAATGCAACTAGACTTTATCAAACCCATAAAACTTATACAACTATTGACCAATTTGCCATTCGTTCATTTAGACTACTGGATTAAAGTGTTATGCTTGTATGAGTGATTAACTTCTAATCATTCCAAAGGTAATGATGCAGCATCTACAACTTGACACAAATAATAAGTTTAGTGAATTTACAATGATCTACTATTTTCTAAATTAATAAAAAGTTACCTTGAAATATAAACCATAGATATTGTAAACTGTTCTACTAAGTTGAAAATCGCATATTTCAGTAATGGGTTTTGCATCATTGTTAAAATGAATGTAAACTTTAGCTGTCATCCAGTCAGATTTGTTATTTTAGTCCTCCAGAGACATGTTTTACAGCGGAATTCATACAGAATTTGACTTACATGGGAAGCATTTTATGACATTGTCACCAGAAGAATTGTAAACAATGTCCATGAGTTTTAGCCACCAGCCATGTACATTAAAGAAAACAGATAAAAATAGTTGGAATGGAAAATGACAAATCTGTTGCATTTTGTCATAAGGGCACTTTTATGTCCTAGCCTAAAAATATGTATTGGTACAAAAAAGAATTAACATGCCAATTGGTGACTGAAAGAAGATGCAAAGATGTTGATGAAAGTAAAATGAGAAACAAACCTGCCCAAACAAAGAGAAAGTGAAAACAACTGTAATCTATAAGCCCACTACATGTATCAAAAACTAACTTAACTTTTTTATTTTTGTATCCCGCCTTTCTACCTGGGCAATCAAGGCAGCTTACATGGAATAAAATAGATTTAGATCAAACATTATCTGGATAAAAAGATAGAACCCCCCTCCCTTAAAAGAGAATTAAATATAATACAATTTAAAAGAGAAAAAACTCACCAATTAAAAACAACAACATAATATTAAAAGAGAGAGACAGAATTAACTAGAGAATAAATTTAAGGCTGCACCATTAGCAGTAAGCACATGGTTGTACAAATTTCCAAATCATTTTGCTCTGTTTTTGATGTAGGTGAGTGGTGTCATAAATATGACTCCACATTACTATTGTGCATGAGCATGTATGCAGTCTATCCACTGACAGAAACAATGCTGGGGGAAAGTACCAGCTGTTTTTCAATGTCAGGTTTTTTGGTCTGAAACTGTAATAAAATGCTGTACTTCAGAGGTATCCCTGAACACCCCTTTCTGACATTGAAGATAGTCTACTACCTGGGGAAAGCTGCTCATTGTTCCCTCGGAACACTTTTCTAAATATTTTTACTTGAAATAATGTTCAGATGTCAAGGTACTCCTGTATAAAAATATTATATTTGCAACTCAAAAAGTGGTGGTGGGATTTCAGTTGTGATCTCTCAAAGAATCCCAGGGTTCCAGGAAACCCTGGTTGAGAAACCCTGTATTAAATCATTTATCAAGTAGAAGCACAGTTGGTAGCATCATCTGGAAATACTGTGAGCCATACGAGAAAGAGAAGGACTTCATAGCCATACCTACCCAAGACTCAGTGAAGACCTAGAGACAGGAGGGCAGAAAGTGGTTCTTCATTTGATCATGTCCAGGAAGGGCCAAGTATAAATACCATTGTCATGAAAGGGGGGGGGGGGTTACAAAGATTTGATTCATACGGTACATTTTACCAGATAGTACAAAGAATTGTGGAAATGAATATAAAGCGCTAGAAACCTTTGAACTGCTCTTCAATGAAGGCAGAAAGATTAAAAAAAATAGCAGCATGTATTCAGGGCCTGGAACAAGAGAAACCCTATCCAAGGTAAACAATGGAAGCCCCTTGACACTGAACTGAAGACATTATGGTGCTCTTGGTGGGGTATATCATTAATATCATAAGGCCTTGAAGGAAATGTGGAATCTTGTCTTGTGGGCTGCCATATCAGAGAAATAATAGACCTAAGTCACTCAAGATTTAAGAAAGAAATAAGAATGAATTACTCACTGATAATAATGGATTAGTCATTGAAATTCTAGTTGGGCTCTGTCAGGATTAACTAGGTTCAGTCCTCTGAAAGATTATTGTCTGTATTTGTATTTATTTTTTTATTTATTTTTAGATATATTTATATGTATTTTATTTATTTTATGGGTTTTGCTATTGTATATAGTATTTTGTATGCTGCATTTTATTGTTATTATGCTGGTCTGTGACCATAATAAACATTTATCTTCTCACTGATAAACTGGCTGCCTTTCAGAACATGTAGATTATGTTTACTGTGCTGCTACAGAAGTGGTACGTAACAGGGGTAGGCCCAGGGAATTATTTAATTAAACTGTAGTCAGGCTCTAATGTAATATCTAGTATCTTCTGAAGATAGATATTGACCTGACTAGGCAGTCTGGTACATTAACTATGTATCAAGAAGCTGAGTCCTCCCTCCAGTCCATCTGCCTTGGTCCAGGCCTCAGAGGGAGAGAAGAACTGCTGGACCTGATCCCCTTCCCCACCACCATTCCCTTCTCCTTTTGTGTCGTGTCTGTTTAGATTGTAAGCCTGAGGGCAGGGAATCGTCTAATTAAAAGATTGTATGTTCAGCGCTGTGTAAATTTACAGCACTATATAAATAAAGGTTAATAATAGGGTGAGGGAAAACAAATTGAAACTTAACCCAGACAAAACGGAGGTACTCACAGTTACCGGCCCGAAACCGGGTCTGGGAATACAAACTCCAGTCCTCGATGGAGTCACACTCTCCTCAAAGGACTCTGTTTGCAGTCTGGGGGTACTTCTGGACCCATCGCTTCACATGACTATGTGAATGTGACAGTCAGGAGTGCCTGTTATCAGCTTCGGCAGATACGCCAGCTGCGCCCTTTCCTGGACATGAGGGATCTGGAGACTGTGATACTCGAGCTTGTAACCTCCCTTTTGGACTACTGTAATGCACTCTACATGGGGCTACCCTTGCGCTTAACCCGGAAACTACAACTGGTTCAGAACATGGCAGCCAGACTCATCACAGGAACATCTAGGAGAGATCATACGTCACCTGTACTTAGGTCTCTCCACTGGCTGCCGATTAGTTTCCAGGCGCAGTACAAGGTTTTAACCTTTAAAGCCCTACATGGCTTGGGTCCAACCTATCTTAGGGACCACCTCTCCCCGTATGAACGCCCCCCCCCCGCACACTTCGCTCCTCTGGGAGGAATCTGCTTCAGTCTATGAAGACCAGGCTGGTGCAGACCTCCCAGAGGGCCTTTTCAGCGGTCGCCCCTAAGCTGTGGAATGACTTGCCGGATGAGATGCGTCTTATTTCATCCATCGATGGCTTTAAAAAAGCCCTAAAAGACGCATCTCTTCCAGCAGGCCTTCCCGGAAAATGTTTAACACTTCCTGGCTCCAAATCTTGGCTGTAGAGCTTTCCAGCCTTTAGCCATCCACAGCTCAAGGACTTTTTTTCTCTGATACTTTGATATACCATGTTTTTAACTTGTTGTATGATTTAATCCTTTTTTTAAGGGGGGAGGTGGGGATGGGATTGGATACAGTATTTTAATTGTTGTCTGTTTTTAACTTTTTTCTGTACCCCGCCCCGATTGCTCGTTCAGAGGGATGGGCTAGAAATAAATCATCATCATCATCATCATCATCATCATCATCTTGGGTTACTCAAGTTGTTTATTATATAACAACACACTGACTGAACAATAAATTAACAAAGTGAGGGACAATCTGGGGTTGGGGCACCTTTTTCAACAGCTTAACAATGTCAGAAGGTCTGCTAAACAAAGAACTAACCATTCAACAGATCACATGCATCCCACCTCACACAATATTATTCCTACAATAAGACAGTGGATAAGAAACAGCAGTGCAATACAAGTGGGAAATCTGCCAGTGAGGACTACTGCAGCATCAAAGTGTTGGGTTATAATTATCGGCAGAGTTTCTGGTGTAAAAAGAGCTCTCTTCACTGGGAGACAGGGGGTATTTTGTTGTAGAGGCAAAGCATTCCTGAACATAAACAGCTTCAACTGTTTTGCTTTCGGATTTCTTAATGTTTGGGTTTCAAAATAAGTATTCTGTTGCTTTGAATGGGAAATGGCAGTAGTCATATTTATAAGACGTAGAAACAATATTGGTTAATTTCTTTTGCAACAACAACAAAAAAGTGGGAAACAGCTGACAGATACTCAGAACAAACATTCCAGGTTATGTGAACAAATGTTTTCTGGTGTTGAGCGTTTGGCTATTGTGGAAAAGCCTTGATTCTGAAGCTAAAAATGCTCCCATGGACATGGAATTTTTTTGTACCCTGCAATAATGGAATTCCAATGCTGTTAAAAATACTCTACAGAGCACTCATTGCAAGTTTTCTTATCTAACTAGATGAGGGTTAAACCAATTATTTAAATATGGATGGGGCATTCTTGGTAATTTAAATATTGATTGCAACCCATGATTTTAAATTTAATCTGCCCTGGCAATAACTAAAATAAACAAACAAGCAAAAATATTAAATCCTGCTAAACCATCCTAAGTATTATGCTGTCTTATTTATTCCCCTATTAAAATGCACACACTGATAAACTTACATAATGTTAGTGGCTAATGTGTTTCTTCTCCAATGGTTAATTTGAATTTGAGAGTTATCTATCATTCCATTTACTTAGTATTCATTAGGGAAGTGATTAGGTATCTAGTGAACAGCAGACTAACATTTATTTCTTTTTTTTTTTTTAAAAAAAAAATAGGGTTTCTAAAATTTGTATGACATTAACATTACTGTGTTAATATGACTGCATGAATTTACAGCAAGGCATCTAATGCATTCCTCTTGTGTTAAATTTCTTCTGATTATGCAACTGCAAACTTCAGATTCAGCAGTCTGGAAAAGAGGAAAATATCTCCAAACCTCAAAGAAAAAGAAAAAGTCAAGGGAAAAAAAATCTTGCAGACACAGTTTCATTCTTTGCTTTCATTGCTAATATTGCATTCTCTCCAGATCACACTCAGCAGGTTTATAGTGAATAAATACTTCTCTGAGTGTCAAGTTCCTCTTTAGAGGTTTAGCAGTTGCTTTAACTGCTACTTCTCTTCACTTACAAGGATGAAAATGCAGAACCACACTGGCTGAAGAGCTGGCATTGACTGCAATGGAGGGGGGAAGAGATGATGAAATATTGCTGGAAACAAGTGGAGTGACACTGACAACTACTTTAAAAGTGTCACTATAAATGAGCAATTCCCATGTTAAATTACATACAAAGAACTCATTGTCTTGATGAAAATATTTGTGTATGTATGCTCTATGAAGCAGAACACAACAATATAAAATTTTCAGTACCATCCTATGTAGTCCACAGTATTATTTTTGACCTTGAAAATCCTACATTTTCAGCTAAGTGTTATTTCTCTTTGTTATATTACATCTTGTGAATCACACAGTTTCAAATGCATCTCAAATGCTTTTAGTCCAGAAAGGAAGAATGAACTTAGGCCCGAAACAGATAGGCTTAAAAAGATGGCTTCAGGGCAGCTTGGGGGCATGGTGATTACATGATACACTTCCCCAACCCATGAAAAATCCATGTTGAGGCTGCGCCAGTGGTGCCTAAGGAGGCCCAAAAAGAAGCAGATCTTTTTTGCTTCTTGCCACAGTCCATTTAGGACCATGGCAGCAGGCATCCTCGTGGTCACAGCGTGAGGCCACTATGGCTATGGAGCAATGAGACTGAGAGCAGCATCTGGCCCTCCTTACTGCCCATCTGTTTTGCCCCCTTAGTCACTTCATTTAAAAAAAATAAATAACAAGTTGGTCTCTTTGCCCAGCTACTCATCAGTTTAAACGTTTTAAAAGTATCTTACAAAATAAGAGTTTTATGTGTACTTGTTTAAAATAATGTTTTACACTTAAGCACTTTTTAATCAAAGTTTCAGGATTTTTTCACAGTTTTCTGTGGAAAGCATGTTCAGTGCACAACCATTAATTTTGTGAAAAACAAAATGTGTACATTCCCCCTTTTTTGCTGTTGCTATTGATGATGTGAACAAGTTGCTTGCCTTTTTTTTAATCCCATGCAGTAGTGAAAAACCTCATGCCAGCTGATATTTTCTCCTTTAAGAGGAAGTTCTGACATGTTGAGACACTTACTCAACAAGGAAAAGAAAATTTGTTAATAGTCTTTATATCTGTAGTAATACTATAATTGTTATTTAATGGTGATTTAAATTCAGTGTTTGTATTTATCAGAATAAATGGTAAACACTGAAGAAACAAATACAGTTGATTTATACAGATTATTCTAATAATCCAGAAAACTGTTCACATGTCTATAGTTTTTTGTGGAGCTTTCGGGCTATGTGGCCATGTTCTAGAAGAGTTCCTTTCTGACGTTTCACCAGCATCTGTGGCTGGCATCTTCAGAGAATGATAGCCTGGGAAAGGATTGGATATATATATCCTGTGTGACCCTGGGAAGGAAGGAGTAATTTCACAGATGCTGGCAAAACATCAGAAGGGAACTCTTCTAGAACATGGCCACATTACCCGAATGCTCCACAATAAACTATGGATGCCAGCCATGAAAGCCTTCGACTCCACATTGTTCACATGTCTTTAGCCTGAGTAGCAAAACTATTAGTAGATTTTTTTTGAGATGGAAGTGCGCATTCATTATCAGAAAGTTGAAATTATTTTCTCTATATTAAGGACAGCATAATGAGGTCTTATATAGAAATACCGGTTATGCATATGCAAAGACAATTTATGTTTATTGTTGACATGGGGTGTTTAGGTAGGTTGTGGTAGGAGTTGACTGGGGGAAGGTTTTCTTGTTTTATGTTGTTCTGTTTTGTTTTGTACAAATTTTTATACAGTTGGATCCATCCGTCGTATGTATTGTCATTTGTATTTTTGTCTGTAAATAATTTAAAAACATAAATTAAAAAAAATTAGTAGATTTTTAAAGTGCTATTTGTGTATGAATGTGATTTCTGAGACTTATGCTGCAAGCCTATGCCTATCTAACTTTAAGTTAGCTCCCGCTAAACTAAAAACGGATTGCATGGGCAAGAAAATGTTCACAAGCCCTATAAAACCATCAACTTTATTTTTTTTACATATGCCTGCTCTCCTGGTATACATCCCTTTCATTAAAAGATAACATTAGTAAATTTTACCTTCTGGATCTTTTTAAAAATACACATTTGTCAACACAAGGCTGAAGGTCAGTGGACTGAGAGATAGAATGGGTTGTGCTTATGCCAATGGAGTTTACTAGAATACCATTTTATGTTTACAGAAATTGTATTCACCTGTTTCCATAATCCTGTCTGACATTCCCTGAAGGCAATAGGTTCTTTCTCATGGTTTATTTGTTATAAAATAAGCTCTGATGGATCAGAAGTTGATAAACTGTGTAGGACAATTGTCCTCCACTTTCTATTGCCAAAGGCAATGTCTTTAGCTCCATGGGATTTAACAATACAGTTGGTGATCCATGGAACTAGACATGTTCTTCAAGTATAAAGACACAGATTTGGCCCTCCTTATCTATGGATTCTTTATCCACAGCTTTAAAATATTCAAATAATATAAAAATTCCAAAAAGCAAACTTTGATTTTGCCATTTTATATAAGGGACACCAGCTTAATTTGTACGTTGTATGTAATGGGACTTGAGCATCTACAGATTTTGATATCTTTGTGTGTGTGTGTGTGTGTGTGTCCTGGAACCAAACCCCAGTGGATATCAATGGTTCACTGTATCATTCAGCACTAAAAGTTAGGATTGTCCATGCCATGGCATTTCCAGTTTGTATATATGGTTGTGAAAGCTGGACAATGAACAAGGTGATAAGAAAAAATCAACTCATTTGAAATGTTACACTAGAGAAGAGCCCTATGGGCACCATATACTGCTACAAAGACAAATGAGTCCTAGAGGAAACCAAGTCTGAACTCTCCCTAGAAGCCAAGAGGACTAAACCGAGACAGTAATACTTTGGACATATCATGAATATGGGTCACTAGAAAAGACAACAATGGTTGGTAAAGTAGAAGGCAGTAGGAAAAAAAGAAAACCATATTACAGATGGATAGATTCAGTCAAGCCACAGCCCTGCAAGACCTGAGTGGGGCTGTTGAGGATAGGAGAACTTTGGAGTTGTTCACACATTTTGTTTTGCAACATGACTGTGCAAATAATTTCATTTAATCATTCTCAATTTGTTGTTCACACTATTTTTTTTTTTAATTCAGAACTGCATCTCTACACATCTTTGCGACTTCTGTTGCTCACATGTGTCAGCACTGCAAATAAAGATGGAGTCAATGATACGGATGTATTTGGAACACATTCAAGACATGCAAAGTTTTATCCCAGTCTATCTGCATTGGTTATTTTCACAGCCAACAATGCACATCTTTCTGGAAATCCCAAGGGGGAGGAAATGAGATCAATTATCCCAGGTTAACTGGGGGTGGGGGGGAGGGTTGAAAGCCCTGCTCAAACTTAATGAATGCATTTGAAATCCATGGGAACAACACAGATTCAATCCACAACCTAACAGAATTATTTTCACCTTCTGAATAACCCTTTGGAGTTTGAAGTCAATTTGACAGCAGTTAACAACAACATTGGCATATGGGAGTAGTGGGAAGAAAAGTGGGGCAGCAAGGATAATCACCACCAAATAAACAGCAGGCAGGAGCAACACAACAGTGGCAGTGAATAGTGGGTGTGATCAATATGCAGAAAGGTGCTCACTCTGATGCCTTCCAATCATCTGTCTGGAGCATGGGACTTAATGTCCCTTGTGTCTTTTTTGGAATTAAAGAGACTGTGCAGACTGCCCCTAAGAGCAGCCTGCACCAGATCTGTATGCCGTGCCCCTGATCTAGTGTTTTCAGGGCACAAAAAAGAGCTCCAAAAAGTGGCTTTTTGTGCCCTGGAAAGGGCACAATAGCCATGGCACCATGGCTTTAAGGCACTCCTTTGGCGCTGTGTCATGTAAACGCAGTGTCGGAGTGCCCTGACAGTGTGCGCCATGTGGAAGTGGTGCATGGCGTCATGCTGCCATGGGGCAGAGTCAGAGTGTGTGTCATATGGATGCCACACCCCAACTCCACTCGCAAGCTGGTCTTAATGGCCGGTCTGCAGAGCCCCAAAGTCTGCAAAATTATGGACTGCAGCATCCATAATGTATCATGAGTTCTCAATCCCTCAGACTACCACCTCATTCTGTTTAATGGGCAGATTGACTTGAAACCAAGATATTTGCAGTCACCATGGCACTGGAATACAGTGGAACCAGAGCTTCAGAAATGGTTTGAGGCAATATGGATTTCACTGTTAAAATTCTTTTGATAGCACTTAATTTCCATTCCATGGCAAATGCACCAGTGATTACAGAAAGGAATAAATAACAAGATTGTTTAAATCCAGTCTTCCTTGCCCAGATTTGAAGAAAATGCTATACATTTTTCTAACTGAACTGAAGACATTGCAATTAGCTACTAAAATTAGGATTTAGTGTTAAAACTTTCCTTTGACAATTATGGTGATTAACCATTCAGATTTACTGGTTTTGTTTTTCTGTTTTGTGTTTTGGGAGAGTTCCTTTTAATTTTTTTTAAGTGAACACAGCTTTTCCTCTCAGGCTAATGTCACAATAAATTTATATCACTGGCCTCTCTAATTCTTTAGGGCTTTTCATCACAACACTAAGCTTACACATTTCATAAAAACAGCTATAAGACAGCTGAATCTCCAAAGGTGCAATCTGCTTTATCCTTGCTCTTTAGCTTCCTTCTGTTAGCGTCCATTTTTCTACATAATGAAGCTGCAAATCATCTCTCCATCCTTCACCTATGACTCAAAGCATGATTGCTAATGCACTTATATAAATGTCTAAAGCAGCAATTAAAAGTTGGTCTGTACTGGAAACAAACAGATATAGCTGGTTTGCTTTGGCGAAGTCTAGAGAAAATTGCTCTTACTGTATACCCAAGTCCTGAAAGACCATCGAGAGTGTCTGCGCAAGAAGATATGTTGAAGTGGAAAGGAAATGAAGGGATAAGTAGTCCTTTCCCTATACTAGTCTGTCTCTCACAAAATACAACAAGAACAGCATATCATCATTTTGTAGACCTGTAGTGGCAAGTTCAAAATGAATTGGGAACACTGGTGGAGATAAAAGCAGCTGAGTAAAATAGTCATTTAGCCTAGTATTAATATGTCCCCTGTGAAAATCTCTTTGCTTAAATAATTCTCAGTATCAGCATGAGGCAAAAAGTCTGGCCTGAAGTCAACTAATATCTTATTTAACATACATTTCAGTTAGGGTTAGGTGAGAAATCTATTGGATTCACATTTTAATGTGAGATGACCCAATTTGCATGTCCTGGAATTGAAAGGTTGACCCAAGCAGAGTTTGTAATTTGAAATTTGCATATGTCTGAAATGTATTCTGCACACATGCACACAGAATATTGAGAAATATAGACTTTTGAAAAATGTACATTTTCATCAATGGAACACATTTTTACACAAACCAAAAAAATCTGTGAAGATAGATCTCTTACGGCAGGCCTTTCCTGAATAGATACCCGGCCACCAAAAAGAGAAAATCTAACTTGCTGCACATTGCTTGCTTGCTGCAGTTACTGTTGATTATTGTTTAATATTTTACATTATGTTTTATATTGTAATTTGTTTAATTTAAGGGAGAGTGGGATTGGGGATGTGGAATTGTATATTTTAATGCTGTAAACCGCCTCGGTTGTGTTGTGTAGAGGGGCAGGATAAAACAAATTTTATTATTGTAATATTATTATTGTACGTGTTTGAAAAATTTGCCAAACCCCACAAACATCTGGGGGCAAATGAATTTTAGAAATCTCGTGTTTCAGCAAAAGATTTTAAACAACACTACTTAATTATTAATTATATTTGTATCCAACTTTTCTTCCAAAGAATTAAAGGCAGTGTCAACCATTTCTTTCCACCACATTTTATCCTCACAGTAGTGTGAAGAGAGTAACTGGTCCATGGTCACTCACTGACATTGCCAACTGAATGGGGATTTGAATATGGGTCATTTGTTTCTAGTCTGGTGCTTTAAACATTACACAGCTTGACATCAGCAGCAGCAAAAGGAGGAGAGAAGAAACAATGGCTCAGAACGAGAATGGCTCTTGGAGCAGACCATTACACACTTAGTACTGAACAGATTACTATTTATGTGCCATCACATCTAATCTACATGCACTAATCTACAATATTAATCTTCTGATTTTTTAATTTTATTTTTATATATTTCAAGGATTTATATCCTCCTACAATGAGATTCAAGGCTATTGGCAATCCTGTAGCCATCCCTGGATAGAAGCTTGCCTAGAGTATCTGCGATCTTTTCTTCAGATGGACAATGCTGTATATCACTAATTAGTTGTTAGATTAATTGAATCATAGAGTTGGACAAAACCATAAGGGCCATCCAGTACAAACCCCTGCCATGCAGGAAGACACAAAACACTCCTAACAGATGGCTATCTTGCATGCCTCTTGAAGACACTGAATACTTAATCTTGGAGACTCACTGAAATACACTATGTGGTTTATTACATACATTTATCCAGATATATGTATTCGTATCTTTTCCACTCATTGCTGTACCCTTACATACTTCCTGTGGCTCTATTCCCCCACTTTGACCAAATAAATTCTGTCATTGCATGCCCTAAGCTGGATGTGGATATGTAACACCATTCTTATGTCTTACCCTCAAATGTAGACTATTCAGACTGTATAATAATAACTTAATGTCAGAATTATATGTTATCTTAGCATCTAGTAATATGCACCTGGTCATCTTAATTATGGTGTGTACGGGGTATGTGTGTCTCCTTTCTCCTACTTCAGTTTGACAAAGTGTGTATGGCACAGTCATCTACTGCTGAATAGCATATTCCTTTTAATATTGCTTCCTTATCCTTTTCTATGTATCCCCACTATCTGTGTAAAATATTTGTTGTTTTTGTTCAAATGTATTGTTAGTCACTACCACCTGTAGTAATTTCCCCAGCATCTCATTAAACTGTCTCATGAGATGTGCAAAAGTATAAATAAAAAACAAACAAACCATCAGATGAGATTACCAGTCATCTATTCCCATTTGGTGTGTGAATCTTCATCAGCCCACAAGGGGCAGAATGGATGTTTCCCGAAGGAGGTGTCATCCTATTTTGACCGCTTTTATAAAGTATGGTGGGCACTGCTTTCACTTTTAAAGGGCACATGTATTTCATTGGTATATAGAGTAAGCCTCCACCTTTTGACTCCCTATTATCTGACTACTTGCTCTTTCAGCGCTTGCAAATTAAAGACAAGTTCTATTCATCTGACAAGGGACCCACTCTTGTGTTATTTTTTCTTGCCTACCAAGGCTTGCTTGGGATCGACCATACACATGCACGCTGCTTTTAAACTGAGCTGAGGAAGAAAAAGGCACCAAGCCGACAAAGACTTTGCAAACTTCAAGGGGGAAAGGGGACATGAGTGGATGCAGGGAATCCTAAGAAAGACACCATGACTTCCTCATGCTCTTTACCTGGGTTCTGCATTTCAACCAATTCTGCCTTTGACAGTGCTGTAGTCCCTAACCTACCGGGTAAGCAGAAGCTTCCTGTAGCACTGTGTCAACTTCCATTTTGAACCTCTTTTGTATATTTTCTATGCCCTAGGCATCTGTGCCCCACAAAACTTTCTCACAGTTTCTAAGACAGCAATCTCTTATATGTTTGCACACCTCTTATACTTGGCTAAGCGTTATTTTATACTGTTTACATGGCAGTTGTTTAAATGTTCAGCACTCATGCAATTTCTGGAGTGAAGTGTACAGATCTTTAGCCATACTGTATTTTATTTTCCTTATCTGGATGAGGATAATAATGATATTTTCATGGTCTAAATTTGTTAAATAGTTATCTAGTTTATCCCTACTTAAACTATACCACAGATCACCTCTGGATAGCAGCATTTCAGCTTTGAGTTTCCTGTGTGGATAATCCTAATTATTCAGCTTTTCGACTATAAATTGTATCACTTGTTCTTCTTTGCCACCCTTCTCTCCTGATTATTTGGTGAATAGACTATAATTTTTTTTCTAGCATCGCCAATATTCTAGTTGGCCATCTTGGCCATTCTAGACTGGATATCTTGGCAAGGTGAGACAGCACCTCAAGGAGTCTCCAACCATCCTGGAGATATATTTCGCCTGGTGGATACACCAAAATGTTAAGTGGTGTGTGTACAGAAAGCAATTTTCTTTTTTCCCCCTTTCTTTTACAATTTACACAAAATGTAATTAAGCATCACCCTCATCTCTACTAGTGACTTTTTAACTTTATGGAACTAAGAGGCTGTGCAGACCGCCCCTAAGGGGCAGCCTACAGCTGCCTTCAAGTGTGCCAGATTAGGGCAGTGGCAACTGCATGCCGGGGCCCCAATACAGCCTTTCCAGGGTGAAAAGAAGGAGCTGCAAAAAGCAGCTCCTTTTTGTGCCTGGGAAAGGGTGCAATAGCAGTGCCTCCATGGCTGAAGGCACTCCTTTGGAGCTGCATTGTGTGAATGCATTGCCAGAGGAGGGCCATGATGCTGCACGCTGTGTGGAGCAGTGTGCAACATCATGGCCCCCTTGGGACATAGTCGGGTAGTTCGTCATGTGGATGTGATGCCTGACTCCACCCCCAGGCTAGCCTTAATGGTTGGTCTGCACAGGGCATAAGTATGCACACACAACACCCACTACAAGGCTGACCATGTGAAAACACAAGAAACCCTGCAGTACTAGTAATTCAAGTTTATGCAACAAAGCAACAACTATTATATTTTTCAATATGGTGAGGGTTTTTTAAAGAAAAAAATAAGCCACAAACATTCATGAAAATATACAACTCCCCCCCAACACACACACACAAAAGATCATAATTTTGCAGGAGTTTGCATCATGAAAAATGATTTTAAAGCTCTCCCATTTACCATATGGGTAAATCAAGTCATATTTCCCATTACTCTTTGGCATAATCCTCCTTTTTAAATCGTGGCTCATAATTCAATTTTTATTTTTATATATTATATATATATATATATATATATATTTGCAATTTTGCAATTTTCATTAATCTGCTTCACACAAACTTCAGTTATATTTTATGTATCTGTTTATATATCTCTATATCTGAAAGACAAATAAACACACACCAGTTTATATTTTAAACTACCGGTAAAACAACAACAACAAAAAATCAACAGAAAATCAAATGACATCTTTTGATTCCCTAAATGCTTGTTTTTTCAGCTATTAGAAAAGGAGCTAGTTTAATTTGCTCTAGCTATGCAATTCTGCGTGCCAACATGGTGTAGTGGTTTGAGGATTGGACTACAACTCTGGAGACCAAGGGTTGATTCCCTGCTCAGCTATGGAAACCCACTTGGTAACCTTGGGTGAGTCACATACTCTCATCACCAGAAAACCCCATAACAGGGTCACCTTAGGGTTGTCATACATTGCAATGACTTCAAGGCATATACCAACAACAAGAGGGCAATATTTCTTGTCAAGTATTCAGGAGACCTCTCAATAATGATTCCCTTTTAATGTATATGTATTTTTATATTATCATCTCAATAATTTGGTGATAATTTCATGTTTGTTCCCACATATGTGAAAGTTGTCTATCCAACATCATTGTCAATACACACTTTAAAGAAAACCTTTCTATTTTAGAGTTTATGTCAGCCCTTGGCATTAGTAAACATTTTAACCACTTTCATACAGCTGGCTACTTATCTACAAACAGACCTGCAACTAATGGCTGTCATTCTGAGGCACAAATTTTAATTTCCATAAGGACTCTCTAGAGAGCTATTATGTTTGTAAATGCTAAATAGGATTCCATTATCTATTGCTGTGTGTCTTATGTTCTCATTTACACCCAAGCAAAGCAAGTGTGAAATGCTGCCAAGTGAATTCTCCTCCCAGCCCTCTAGATTTTAAAAATTTCACACTTACATGTACTGCAATGGGAAATCAATCTCACAGTGCCCATTCAATGAAATTATTTCTTTAGCATAAGTGATAATATTTTGTGTCACTGGAAGAAAGTCTTGATAGTCACTTGAGATACTTGCTGTCCTCTAATCCCCACAGATAACATATATTAATATGTTCCATAGCCAGTTGCCTATCTGAAATGACTTATTAAACGTGGTATATCCTCTTGCAGCATGGACTGGGGAATTAAACAATAAAACAATAAGGAGATCTAGCCTGGACAAATCTGAATGGCAAACTGTTTTATCATTTCATGTGGAAATATTATGTGGTCTTCTATGATTAAAAAAGAGCCCATGGTGACACTAATATTTAATATTTTCATTAATATTAGTGAAAAAGACATTGTGGCTGTAACCAAATCACTTCCTACCATGTCTTATTTTACTGCGCAGCAGACTCAGTGGACTCTTTCATACAAGGCTAAATTGGAAGTATAATTTAAGGTCAATTCGAATGCAATCATGGGTTTTACTCTAGCTCAGTACAAAGTGCTCAGTACAACTCTCAAAGTGCAAAGTGCTCAGTACAAAGTGCTGGTTATTACCTATAAAGCCCTATATGGCCTGGGCCCAGAGTACCTTAAGGACCGTCTCTCCCCATATAATCCGCCCCGCACACTTAGATCAACCGGACAATGTTTATTGAGAGTCCCAGAGGCAAGATTAGTGAACACAACAAGGAGGGCGTTCTCTATCTCTGCCCCTCGCCTCTGGAACTCATTACCTTCCGAGCTCCGCTTGTCCCCCACCCTCAGCCAATTCAAGAAAGATATGAAGACCTATTTATTCAGGCTGGCATATCCCTGATCGGTTTGTTTTATGTAAAGTGCCTGCCAATCACCCGCTTCCCCATTGTCGCCGCCCTTGATATAAGGGATAATCTTTTAATGTTTTAATGTTTTATTGTGTTATTGTAATTTGTTTTATTTTACCTGGTTGTAACTTGTTGTTTTAATCTTGTACACCGCCCTGATCTCCGGAAGGGCGGTATAAAAATAAATTTTATTTATTATTTTATTTATTTACGTTATTGCAAATTAACTCTTCGCATGCAAATTCGGGCAAGAGGGAAGCCAATTCGAATGCAATCATGGGTTTTACGTTATTGCGAATTAAAGCTTTGCATGCAAATTCGGGCAGGAGGGGGTTATTTTTGGGTAATGGGAAGTAATTCCGAACGGAGCAGGGGTTCATGTAAATTCGCTAAACAAGCCAATTTACATGAATCCGCATTGGCTCCATTCGGAGTTGGGAGAAATTCCTCCCCGTTTGAAAGAGTCCAGTAACAAGCGGTGACCTTGAGCTGTGCTAAATATTATCTGGACCAAATGTGTTTGTTTGTATTCCTTTTGTTAAAAAAGGTACAACAGTTGCAACAACAATACATGCAATATGTGCTAAAAGGTAACAAAGAAAGTGAATATAGGACATGACTGGAAAAGTAAATTCAAAAGAGAAAATCTGAAAAATTGAAAATATACTGGAAAGGAGTGGTGCAAGGAGATAAAATAAATATGTGTTTCTCAAAACAGCAATTATGTTTACATGATACCTATATTTTCAGGCATCTTTCAGATTTTTTTAAAAAATGAAGGACAGCAAAAATGGAAATGTGAAGGTCAAATAACTTATTAATCTCATCTCATATATCAAATAGGACTAGCATATCCAGTCACTCTACAATGGATAGTTAAAGTGTGGATTTCCTGAATGAAAAAGCTATGTGTATTTATGTTACGAAGCTTCCTAGTCAACATATCAATAGGACTATTCTATCCTAGCAATCAAATTATCCATTATATTTTGTTTTGATCTGCAAATTGCTTTGTGAGTTCAGTACCCTCCATCAGTAAAAGCTCCCACTCTTGCTGCTAGTTAATCACTAGAAGAGGGCCAGCCTTACACAAAAGACTGATTATGTGCGATATTAGTTACAATTCTAAATATTTTTATTGTCAATAACAGTAATTTATTCATGTGTTGATAAAGCACACTATCTCATGTTCAAGCTTCTATTAGCATGTTCACTTCATTCTTTGACCCAGTAATGTATTAAGTTTGGATCACCATGAGAAAAGTCTTATAACTAGCTCCAGATCCCAGAGACTGTGCCATGTCAATCTTTTTAAATTGCCAGGTTGTAGTTTACTTAAAAGGCATGTCCTAGGCTGCCTGTGGGATCTTCAGTCTTCAGCTGTGCCTGACAGACCATGCTGCTGTAATTGGATTCTGTGAATCTGACACTGGGTCAGACTTGAGGTTTGCTTTCCAAGGTTGAAAGAGTAATTACAAGTAGAAACAAATCTGTAAGTGTTACTTTGATCATATCCTATCGTGGATTGATTTCTTGCCCTCAATGCTGTAAAAATGGCTGCTTAGCTTCCCTTGTAAGGAAATGAAAAAAAAAAGGCACCTTCTGTGTATTGCACATATTATTGCATTACTGTCTGATGTACTTTCTTGAAAGGCAAAGGGCCATTGGTAAACTGTGCCTTGAGGGAAGCTTTCAATTACAGAGTTCCATGAGAACAGTAACTTTGTTAAGACATGGTTGAAGCTCTTTTGCAGACTTCCCTGTCAACCCATGGAGCTCAGAGGTGCAGAGGGGGCTGGAGTACACATCCCTAGTGCCCTCTACACACTTAGAAAACATATCTGAATAAGACTGTAGTCTAGTTTACAGAGTAAGCTTTACTTGCATAGAGCATATGTGCTTCAATGTGTGAGTACACTGACTAATGGAATTAGGGGTGCAGTTTTTGTAGGTTTGTGAAAAATATTTGCAGTCAAGGTAAGAGGAATATCTGTTCCAAGTTTCAGTGGACAAAAAAAACTTTAGCTTCAGGGTCAGGCTATAATTGGTGAAGGCAAGAGACATTTTTATTCCTATTATGTAAGGAATTCTACACCACTGTGTTTGTTGAGGGTTAGAGTTAAGTTGTTTTAGTGGTTGTGAGCATGCCAGTAAGAAACTGTGTGATTGGTGGAAAGAATTAGACAATATCTTGATATAACAGACTTTAATACTGGCCACTGTTGAAGATAGTAGTGTCAAAGTGTATCTGGTCTTTGTTTAGATGTTGGCTTTTTACATCAATGACCATCCATCTTCTACCAGTGTAAACAGTTATGCTAAATGGACTTTCACCTTTATTGTGCCTTTAGTGTTACAAAACTGTATGGGTTATATATAAGTTTGACTACGTGGTCTAAAGCAGAGATGGGAAACCTGTAGCCCTGCAAATGTTTCTGAAGTCCAGTTTCAAGCAACTCTAGACAGCTTGGCCAAAGGTAAAGCATGATGGCAGAAGCTCTTTAACAGCATCTGGAGAGTCTAAGATAAAAACAGAAATCATAACAAAATAGCTGTAGGAATGTATGAAGTAAAAGGATATAGTGGCCACAAAACAGTGTGCGTCTAATGTTTCTTTAACCAGCCTGTTTCACAAGCAGCTAGACCTTTTACTGGCTCAGACAAGGAGGACTTTGAGAGCACAAAAGGTTCCACTACAGACCGTGGAGCTCCTGGTAAAATGTGCAGGCCACCTCCCCCGACCAATTCCCATGCAGTCTTGTAGAGTTCTATGTTATAGTACACCACCTTGCAACAAGACCTTGGCCAGTGTGCTCTGATTAACATTATGTCAAAAATTATTTCATTCTGGGAACTCACCATATCTGTATCTGAAACAGGCCCAAAACTGGTCACATAGATGTTTGTGAAGACTTCAGTTGTACTATCTGGCATAAGAAAAGAAAAGAAAGAAGAAGTGTATATGTGTGTATTTTCCTCTTTGGCTTCTGTTTACAAATATGCTGAGAAAGTTCCTGCAATGCATTTTCTTCAACAAACAGCAATGCATTTTTGTCAGCAAATAACAAACAGGTATTTTTGGAGCATAGCCATGAGTAGCTTTTTTTTTTTTACCATTTATAAACACTGTAAAAACAGTTTCTAAAGGAAATTCAAGTGAAGCCTCTGTAATTCTTGCAAGAAATGAACAGCTGTTCATTTCTTTTGATAAGCTGTCTTGATGTGTAGAGGATAAGAATATTTGTGAGAATACTTTACATCTTTTATTTTATGTGTTTATTTTTTTGCAGTTTTAGAGAATGCATTTGTTGTAAGTTTATTTATGGAACACTACAAAGTAAAATGTACCTTAAAGTACAATATACAATTACCAATGCATAAGGTGATCTATGAACAGAACTTGGAAATATGCTTTTCTTTCTTCTTTTTCTTTTTTTTTTGGGGGGGGGGAGCATTACAATGTCAAAATCCCCCCCCCCCGTGGGATTTGTAGACCAAATTCTGGGAATGTATTCCAAACATATAACTTTCTCAGGCTTTGTCTATGAGCCACATGTTCTTCTGCACATCAAAGTATGGTTGCATCTGCACTGCAGAAATAATGCAGTTTGACATATTTTACCTATCATGGCTCAATTCAATGCAATGCAATGGGATTTGTTGTCTGTTGTGACACCAGAGGTCTCTGACAGAAAAGGTAAAATATCTTATAAAAAGTACAGAATTCCATAGTATTGAGCCATGACAGTTAAAGTGGTGTCAAACTGCAGTGTGGATGCACCTACAGAATTTCATTTTTTTCTTGATTTCACACGTTCCATTTCAGATAAACATCTTTGCCATTTTTGCATACACCAACATAATTACCAAGTCTTTTGGAGACATTGGTCTAATGCAACTGCTAGTCCCAACTAGATTAGAGAAGCAATTTCTAAATGGTGAATCAACTCTAATATACATCCCAACAATTCAATGGGTGTACCTTAATCAGGGCAATAAAATGAGTTTAACTATGGCCCTGGTTAATCCTCTTCCATTCCATTTTCTCAGCAGCTTTTAAAATGTCCCACTTCCTCTAGCCTCCTTCCATTTTCCCCATCCTCATTGACTGCACTATATACATTGTTGCTCGTGGAAGAAATTTTGCTCAGGAAAGATGCTGGAAATAAAAATACTTTACAAATATTTTTAAAGCCTTGTCCGATTTCTGTTCAGCCATCTTTTAAGTTCTGCCTGAGGAATGGTGGAATATAAATGAAATTATTATCAATCATTATCATTAATCTTCATTATCATCTACCAACATTATCATCATAACCCTTTTAAAGCAGTGAAGATGAAGACAGGGAAGTATGCATCGGCATTATTATTATTATTATTATTATTATTATTATTTTCTATAAATGTATGTATAAATCACAAATGTTAAAATGTTCTCATTATTTGCACATATCAAACAGCTATAAATTCATTCTGTAAATACAAAGAAGTTCAATTGTCTGTGCAGAGTTCAATACCAGAGAACAAATGCTTGTGTATAGGCTCCTGCACAGAGAACTCGAAAATGTAAGCAAGTGCAAGACAGATGGGTGGGAAACCCCACAAAAAACTATGTCTTTTTTTATAGGCACAATTCATAATCCCACTAAACAATTAGATCCAAGAAAAAGGAAATATATCAAACAAATTTTATTCTACCAGAGTCGTCCTGTGAAAAATAATGAGCAGCTTCATAAAATAGTACAAAATAATTCCATTCTCTGAAGATGCCAGCCACAGATGCTGGCGAAATATCAGAAAGGAACTCTTCTAGAACATGGCCACATAGCCCAAAGCTCCACAAAAAACTAATTCCCATTTACCTCACTGTACAAGGAGAACAATGAAAATATATGAAAATAAAATTCAAAGTGGGAAGGGAGTCCCAGTCTTCCAAATATTCAATGATCAAATAAAGAGGCTAAAAAGCACTCAAGCATATTCTGTTTTCCCCTTCCACACTTAGAAACACAAAGTTATATATTACAAATACATATACGAGCAAGAACCATAAGGAACCTAATGAATTCTAAGGGTTGCTTTGAGATGTAGCAAGTATTTCCCCCTTTTTCAAGATGAAGGTAAAGCCCTATCCTAACCTTTACAAAATCTTCATATAAAACTGCAATAAAAGCAGAATAAAACCAAAAGTAAAACAAATATGACATAAGAAAAAAAATAATTGAGATATATTTTTAAGGTCCATGTCTGGTTATCCATTGTGTATCATTAAAATGGCAATGGATTGCGAAAGTCATTTATTGCCCAAAAGACTGTAGGGCAAATGAATGCAAAAAATCATTTGGAGTGCACATTCCAATATACTACTTACACATTTTTTCTTTTCTTTTTCTGCCCCCTTGCTGTATTACACAAATGTGAGAGTCTCTATTTTGCTCAGTTTTTCCAACTCTTACCTGTGTTTTATTCTCCTCCTAGTTTTGCATTAGATTGCAAGAGTATATATTTTCTTCCCACACTGAAATTTGCACAGATGTGAACCATTTTCACAGAATCTTATGCCCAAAACAGAAAATGATGTGGTTTCGGGTTGGGGGGCATGGTGTTAAACGATGCACGCCCCAAGCATGACCTGAAGCTGCACCAAGGCTATGCCAATGAAAAAGAACCAGGCCAAAAAGAAGTGGATATAATCTATTACTTCTGGTGGCCCAATTTAGGACCATGGCCGCAGCCCACATCAGGAGTGAGCCCATGTTACCACAGTCCCAGTGTGATTGGCACTGGTGCGGCCTTGCACCACTACTTTGGGCCCATCTGCATGACTCCTTAGAGACAGAAAAGAATGCGAGAGCCATCTACTCAACTCCCTACAGGAATAGACAGCTAAATCACCCCTGAAAGATGCCCATGCATCTGTTCAAATAACTCCAAAGATGGAGGATCCACCACCCTCTGAGGCAATCTATTCCACTGTAGAATTATTCTTACAAAAGTTCTTCTAATCTTTAGGTAGAAATTCTCTGGAGTCTCTGGAGCAGAAGAAAACAAGCTGACTCCATCTTCTACACAACATCCTTTCAGAGATTTTTTAAGATAACTATAATATCACCACTCAGACTTCTCTTCACCAAGCTAAACATATCCAGCTCTCTAAGTCCTCATAAGACTTGGTCATCTTGGTTAGCCCTTTCTGGACACATTCCAGCTCATCAATATCCCTCTTGAATTGTTATGACCGGAAATGGACATCCAATGGCATCCAATCAAAGCAGAGCAGGGTGGCACTAATACTTCCCTCAATTGGGATGCTATAACCCTGTTGAGGCAGCACAGAATTGAATTGGCATTTTTGGCTACTGCATCACATCATTTTTGGCTACTGTTGACTGATTTTTAGTTTGTGGTCTACTGATAACCCTAGATCATTTGCACATGTACTACTTTCAAGTCAGGTGTCCCCTATCCTATATTTTTGTACTTCATTTTTTTCCTGCTTAGAAGTAATAACTTACATTTGTCCCTGTTGAAATTCATTTTGTTAGTTTCGCTTCGTTAGTTTTTGCCTAATATCTGAAGGTTATTTTGAATTCTGATCCTGTCTTCTGGAGTATTAGCAATTCCCTCAATAAATTTGCTGTCATCTGATAAGCATGCCTTCTATTCCATCATCTAACTCATCTATAAAAATATTAAACAACACTGGACCCAGAACAGAACCCTGGGGCAACTCCCCACAGGTAATTTCTTTCCAGAATGAACAACAGCCATTTGTAAATACTCTCTGGGTTTGGTCTGTAAACCAATTATAGATCCACCTAACTATAAAATTGTGTAATGCACAGTTTTCCAGCTTGCCTGTAAGAATATCATGGGGAACCTTGTCAAAAGCCTTACTGAGATGCAGATATACTACATCTACAGAATGGGCAGTGGTACTTTGATAAGGCCATGCCCATGGGATGCTCTGTAAGCTGCGCAGCTTTTGAGACCTTCGGTTCCTTTCTGGAGTGGGAAGTGAAGGGCTGGACCATGTCCCCTCTAGTGACACACAACCTAGATGACTTTCTTTTCATTGGGGAGTGGGGGGGACGAAGGGAGGTGAAGGTTGTGCCAAGCTCCTAGCCACCTTCCAAGCATTGACAGCTGAGCTCAGGGTCCCACTAGCAGCTGAGAAGATGGAGGGCCCCACCATTTCCTTAACCTAACTGGGAATCCAAATGTATTCAGTGGCCAGTGTCTCTCACCGGATGGACAATAAGCTCCACTCCTTTCTCTCCACAATCTGGTCCACCCTTTCAGCTCAGAGTTGAGAGGCTGTGCTTCATAACCACTGATTATGTAGTGATTCTGTAGCTCCAAACTTGAGACATGGTTCTTGATAGCTCTCTTTCTATATGTCACATCTCTCCAAACATCTTCCACCTGTGTTTCAGAGCTGTCATTCTCCCCCAGAGGCATGCCCCATTTCCTGCTTTTCCAGAAAAGTCTGCTCCACTCTTTCCAGAAAAGGTTCACCCTTCCTGATAAGCTGAATGAGCCATCAGCTTCATGTTGTTTGTCTGTTAATTGTTGTTGCTCCTTGTCTCAATCCGTGGGGAGAGGCGGGAAATAAATAAATTAATATTATTTATTAAACTAAATTATTTCAGCTAACCATGATTAAGATTAACCACATTTTAGGTATAGGGTTTATAGAGAAATAGAAATTTTATCTCCTCGCAGCTATGCAAGGGATGAGAAGAAGATGAAAATGGAAAAGTCAATGGATCACTTAGGGTCAGCCATAGTGTTAAGCTACTCTTTGGCATTATGAGAATGACATTCAGGAGCTTTGACTTTAGTGTTATCTCCATACACAGACTGCCAAGTTGCTCTCCTGCTCCTTTCTTACATAGTTAATAATGCACTCAGTGCTATTTTAGTCAATGTTCTCTAGTGCTATTTTATTTTAAAAACTGAAAAAGCAACCACAATTTATTTGTCCACAAAAAATAAAAAAAATAAACCAAAATCCTTTATTGGGATCTAACAAAATGTTAGAAAACAGTGCTTTCCAATTCTCTGAAAGTTTTTATTAGCATGGATGTTAAGCAAAACAAACAATAAAAGGAGAAAAGGCTGGCAAACATGTTAAAATCCATATTGTCAGATGGCTAAAGCAGTATTAAAATGAATTTCAGGAAATGCTCTTAAAATTTAATTAGCTTCAGCTAGATGTTATGCAGATGATCTCTTCTAGTTATAGGACAAAACACAGCATTAAAACAATAGCAACAGGACACACCTTATCACAAAAAAGCCTGCTTAGAAGGTACAAGTGCCCAGATCTTCCATACAGTAGTAGTCTTGGATGTGCCACACAGAATTTGGCTCCAGAATTTAGGATCAGTCAGTCAGATTTAGTGAGCTGCTACTATCAAGAGCCAGTTAAGAATAATGGCTGGAAGCATGGTCCAACCCAAATTGGTATCATAGAGAGAGGATGTGGCTGCTATGTGAAAACTTTTTCCTCTATTACATTCCTACCTGTTCCCACATCCCTCCTGAACAATAATAAAAAGGAACAAAATTTTCAAGAGGAATGAAACTGAATTGCCTCTTTTCACTTTAGCTCAAACCTACTGACAGGCAAAAATTGTATAATGTCTCTAGAGCTTTTATAAGAGAAAAAACTGACAGCTTGCAGCTTGTAGTACAAAGGAAGTAACTGATCCTTAATTCACATCTTGGTTTTAATTAGGTTGATTAGGTGGAGTGAAGGGGGGGGGGAGATAAAGAGAAAAGGGAGAGTATGCTTATTATTTATTCCCATACCACTGCATCTAAATAAAGCTTACTGGCCATTGCCTCCTCCTTTGCCTTTTCACTCCAAGGAAATGCCAGACAGAGCATGAAGCATCCAGATAGGACAGTTTCTTGCAGTTCCACAGATTGCTGCATTTCAGAGTTACAAGCAAGCTCCAGTATAACACCCTCCCTGAAATGTATTTGTTAACTTCTTATTGTGATAATTTGAGAAAGAAAGAATGGGGGAAGCTTAGAGAATATGCTGTTCCATCAAGGCAAACAGTCTATCTTAAAAGTGGAGGTGCTGGAAGGGGGCACCATAACTCTACATTATGAGGATATCAAGCAGCAGTATTTATTTATTTATTTATTTTGCTTATATCCCACCTTTCTCCCAAAATGGGATCCAAAGCACCTTATATCTGAAAGGAAATTCTTCAAACTTCAAAATAGAACTCTTACAAAGAGAGATCTAGAAGTGGTATTATCATATGGTGGTGCCGTGGTTAAATGCCTGTACTGCATCCACTCACTCAAAACCATAAGGTGGCGAGTTCAAGACCAGCAAAGGGCTGAAGCTCGACTTAGGCTTGCATCCTTCTGAGGTCACTAAAATGAGTACCCAGATTGTTGAGGGGCAAATAGCTTACAGTTGTAAACCGCTTAGACACTCCTTAAGGGTATAAAGCGGTATATAAATTAAGCTGTTTGTTTGTTTGTTTGATCATATTCTTTTTGTTCCAGAAAACCAGTCATATGAGTTTAAAAGTATTAAACTGGCATATAGTTGGCTCTTCCTTTCTTTGGGCTTTCTGTCCAATGACAGTGTGTGTATGCACTGTGCCAACCCAGCAGCCATTGATGAGAATGGGGTTTGGGGTCACACAGAATTTGCTATCAACGGGGGTCCAGAATGGGACCCCTTTAGATATGAAAGACTGACTGTATAGATGTCAATCAGTGGTACTATGATGGCAGCTATATTATAACAACAGTGGGAAAAGTCTCTGAAATTTATGGTGGTATTACAGTATCTACTTCTGAATTCAATACTCACAGTAGTCTCCAAACCAAGAGGCTGGTGGTGATGGCAATATGTGAAAGGGTGAGCCAGTTGGCTGCACTGATAAGATGTTTGCTGTTTGGGATGTAGCCTTAATTTTGTGTTCTATTACCCATAATGTGGCATAGAGTATGCTGGGAGAAAATCACTTCATTAATGATGGAAAATTAAAATGGAAATTGTGTTATTTAAATATTATTTTAGCAATAAGACGCCCATGATACTGTCCTACAAGTTGGCATTATTGGAAAGATAGATATTAATAATTTTAAAGTCCATCCTTGGAATATGTGCCCTCACCATACGCGGCTTCAATTAACACAGACGGTGAGTACACCGCCATTCAAATAAATGGGACTCCAGCATACACGAAATCTGCCTTATGTGGGTGGGTCCAGAACGGATCCCCCACATATAGCAAGGATGGACTGTATTTCAAAATCTTCCCCTTGAAGATTCTCCTTTCTTCATGATAGAGCCACCTTTGTGTCATCCAAGATGACTTTATCAATATATTGCAATTGTTGCAATCATTATTACCACCACCATCCTCATCATTATCATCCCCATTGTTATCATCGTCTATAACCAGAACTGGGACTCAAGATGGCTCATAGCAAGAAATCCAAGTATAGTCGTCCCTTGACATTTGCAGCTTTGACACTCGTGGTTTCAATTATTCATGAGGTCAAGGCCACTGGGCACACACTCCTCCTCCTTGTCCCTCCAGGGCTATTCCCCTGGAGACGAAAAAAGTCCAGGAGGGAGAAGATAGAAAGGGTGCATGTGCCAATCCCACCCATTTCCCCAAGCAGCTCTCTGTCTTGGGAACGGGTTTTGGGGAAAACAATCCTCCATCCTTTTCCAGGACAGGGAGCTGCCTAGAGAAAGACAGCTTTCTTGCCTTAGGAAGGGGTTTGGGGAAAACAATCCCTACCCTTTTCCAGGACAGGGAGCTGCCTGGGGAAAGACAGCTTTTTTGCCTTTGGAAGGGGTGTAGAGAAAGCGAACGTCCCCTCCTTTCTGCCATTCCAAGGCTTCATAGAGCTTTCCTGAGCTCTCTAAAGCCTTGGAAGGGAAGGAGAGAGCCACAAATGTGGGCTCCCCTGCCCTTCCATTGCCTCAGGGAGCTTGCTGCAGCTGTTTGAGGCTTTGGAAGGGAGATGGGGGCTCTCACTCCCCCTGCTCTCACTCCCTCTGCTTTATTCACGAATTTTTTACTTCCCCATGAATGTCAAGGGTTCCTTGTAAAATTAAAACACAAAAATTAAAATAATACAAAAATATTAACTCAACTATAATTAAGCAAACTGTAGAATTGAAACTATTTTACACAGGGGTGTCCAGGTATGGAAGGCAAGGGGGCTGCATTAGTCCCACCAGGAAACTTTGAAGGATCACACCACCTCACTGCACTGCACTAAAAACAATTAAAAAAAAATATTGCTCGCAAAAGGCCTCTAGCAGGCATGAGAGTACTCCCACCATCTTTTGGGGCCTTCCTAGACCATTTCAGGTCTCTTTCTTTTTTTCTCTTTTTTTACAAGAAGAGATGAACAGAATAATTTTGATCTCTGGAAAAATCCACAAGGGACTCCAAACATGGTGAAAATGTCTTCCACACATCTCTGTAAATGTTTTGGGAGATAAAATGCAAGATAAAATTGACCCTTGGGCCCACACACATACACTGGATGTGTGGCCACAACTTTTCCCACCTTAATTCAAAACACATACATTAAAGTACAAGAATAAAAACATTAGAACAACACAGTCTGATAGATTTTTTCCCCAAATCACCTGGTAATAGAAGGACAGCAAGGAGAAAGCCATTCTAACCTTTCTAAAGAATGTTCCAAAGCCTGGGGACTTTTTGGGCCCAGAATCCCTCAGTCAGCAGGAATATTTGCAATGGCAGCTGGAATATTTAGGGAATACAGTAGTAGTCTAAAAAATAATTTTCCATGCTCTAGTCCTTTTATCACTCAGTGACTGCATCATAAATGATGACAACATGATGCATGCATGAAAATACACTGTATCCCTCACAAGTAAAATGACAAAGATAGAACTTTAGCAGCACCTCAGACACAAATACTTTTAAATGTAGTGAGATCATATGCATGATGGAATATCAAAAGATGTACATGCATGTGCTTATCACCTCACAGACACCACTGTATTTTAACACTGTCCCCTGGAATGTGTTCAGAACAGTGTGCATACCTAGAGCAATTCAGCTGTGTTCTTGTTCAACACTGGCTCCTACCAATTCAACTTGAAGGGTGACATCCTTTACATTGCTCGCTTTCATTTTTGTCCTGAGTACCAGATAGCGGCAAGGAATCAGAAATGAGAGTAAACTATCATGACAGGAAATATGCAGATGCAAGGTTAAAAGACATGCAAAGGAGGAAGGCGAGAAATCTAAGCGCAAAGGCAAAGTAAAGCTTGTGGAAGAAACCATTTGCCTCTCCATCTTATATGAATTTATCATTAACTGCTATTACTCCATGATCATCTGGATAAATCATATAATATTGTATGCAACTAGGCCATGATTATAAGGTGATTATCAGATGAGGCTAAAAAGTCTAGAATAGCTGTGTCTGGTTGCATCCGCACTCGAGAGATAACCCAGTTTGGTGCCGCTTTAAGTGTCTTGGCTCAAGGCTATGGAATTCTGGGAGTTCTGGTCCACTCTGGCCCCCACAACAAACTCCAGCTCCCAGAATTTCATAGCCTTGAGCCAAGACACTTAAAGCAATGCCAAACCAGGTTATTTCCCCAGTGTGAATACAGCCTCTATGGCCAAGCCTTATCATATGACACTGTGGCTGATTTGTGGCTCATCGGTCCTTCAAGTTGAAAATGGTACAACTTTTCATTGTTGGGCTTTCCTCAACAATTGGGTAAGTTGGGTAAAAATAGGTAAGTCTTATTGAGTCTGTTGTTCAAATACTATGAGAATGGGAGCTCCTGTGATAATCTCCTAAGTGGAATTGGATATTTCTCTCTCCATTTCAGATGTGCTTATTCCTCAGAAGGACATATTTCTTTTGTAAATTTACTAGTCCTTAACACTGCTTATTTCTAGAAACAAAAAGGTCCTTAGATACTCCTGCCAAATCCCTTTGCCATGGAGGTCAGGCCCCAATAAAAACAGACAATAGGATGGGGAAAAAGGCTGGAACTTTAATGAAGAAAAACACATATAAGAACAATAAATCCATAGGGTTGGCCCAAAGCATAAGGTCTGGATCTGGACATCAGCAACACCCCAGATGGTTGATGTATGGTTGCTTGCATCTGCAAGCATTGAGATGACGTAGGTGCCAAGCTCTGCCCTGTTGCGTAGTTACGCAACTGTGCTGCTTCCATTCGAATTGCAAGGCATCCTACTCACCGGGTGTCAATTGACTGTGGCCCCCACACTGTCTACGCCGAATCGCCCGTACCTGAGCCACAAGGACTCCTGATCCAGTGCCAGAGGGCCTTGGAAACCCAAACCCCAGATCCAGGCCTATGCTGCCGTCCCCGAATGAAAGTTGTGACAATGAACTCCCAAGCAGGGAGGGAGGGTGGGAGAGCAAAGTGGCAATGGCACCGGGGCTCTCTTGCTGCGGCCTTAAATAGGCCCTGAAGCCAATCAGGCTGCTGGGAAGATGGAGGCATCGCCTTCCCAAGCCCTTCCAGCCAATCGGAAGGGGAGCAGGTCGCCGAGGGACCAGTCAGGGACTGCACACCCAGCCCCGGAGGAGCCTGGGACATGCAGTCCCCAAGAAAAAATTGGCAGACCCAGTTCCCACTCACCCAGGTGGCCAATTGGAAGCGAGCCCACGCTCGCAACGGCCGCTGGGTGATTCCCAGTGAGCGAGAAAATTGGGCACCCTCCTGTGTGCCAACAGCGCTGGCTCAGTAAGTCGGGTGGCGCCATTTGCTTAAAAATGGGTAGGTCTTACTGAGTCTATTGTACAAATATTATGAGGTATTATTTAAACAAAAACATAATGGGTTCTTTAAATACCTTTTCAATACATCAAACATATAAAAAATCAGGCATTTAATGCTCCCCATTAATATTGCACCCTCCCTCATTATATAAAATACTTTTACCTTGGCAGAAAATAGTTGCTCTCTAAATTCTGCTCCACACTTTCACTTTACTGGGTGGTGCCTGCATGGGCCAGATTATTCTGGGAGCAGTTTGGAGTATTCTGGCCCCAAAGCTGTTCTGATCTCCTCCCCACACATTACTTGGCTCTCCAGAGGGAAAGTGGGCAGCTTTTCACACATGTGTCCTGCTGTGCCACCTGCTACCACAGATCACTCTCTCCGCGGCTGAAAATGAGGTGTCCAGTGTCGATCACATGACAGAGGGAGAGATTCACTGCAGTGGTGGTAGTAGGTGACACACTGAGATGCATTGTAAACAGACACCTGCTGTTGCTCCAGAGGGGTTTGGAAGAACCCAAAGTTTTTAAAATTGTTGTAAGGAGGGTATATGGCAGGTTTGATGTTGAACTAGCTGGATATCATCCAGACAGTTCACACTAGAACTGCGAATTGGGCCCTGTATCTAGGCTACATGCTGGGGGACGGGGGAGTATGATGGCCCATGCAGCCATGATCTATTTCACTGGACAATTAAATGCCAGACATTTATAATTCAGCTGAAGCTTAAACTTTCTCTTCACTGTGAGCATTCAGAAATGCTCATTCGAAAAAAAAAATTGAAAATCCTCTTGAGAACTGGTTATAGTTGTTGTTGTTCTTATTGTTATGCTTATTGTAGTAAGACCTAGATAAAAGATTTCTATATTCCACTAGAAAATCTAGAGGACCAACTTATCCCACTGCTAGGAAGGATCATGTAACAAAGAATACCCAAAATCAAGCAAAGAGAGGCTGAAATCACACATACATTTCCAAGTGTTTTAATGACCATTTAATTGTCTTCACCTACTTTATTTAATGTGCATGAAAACTTTTTACAAATAATTTTTTTTTCCTGCTCTAAGTTTTCCTACGCCCCCTTCAATTAGTGTGGGAGAAGAAACTTGACTATTTGCTGGGCAAAGAAACTAGTCCTTATTTCGCAATGGCTGGACCTGGATTTATTGCCATCAAAACATGGTTGCTGACAGCCTGAAAGTGCCTAACTCTCATCATTGCATCGCCTCACTCAGTTTTCTTTACTATCAATTTTTAGTCTTTAGTGAAACTGGGAATATTTTAAAAAGTCTTTTAAAAATATTATAAAAAAGTCTTTTATAAAGTCTCCCCTCTGGTCTCTAGTACAATTGATAAGGTTGTGGAAACCCTTGTCAATTCTACTGATACCAGGTAGAATGTTTTCAATGAAATTATCACTATGTATGGTGATGATGGTGTCTATGTATTCTTGCACTTTCACCAGATGTTGTCTCTCTGTGTGTGCATTCTTGTGTGCGCTGTTGAAATCTACACTAGTAAAACTGGTAAGTTTTTCATTCAGCCTTTACAATTTCAATTCAACCAGAAACTACAGGATGGTGAAGGAATTTGAAAACTAATTAAGGAAGTTGATTTGGATTACCAATAACTAGATATATTTCTGTACAGGGAAATAAATAAAATGTGAGATGGTGGGATCCCACATCTATAGTACCAATGCTGTACTATAGCGCCCCCCCCCCCAAAAAAAGTAAGTGAAAGAGTACAAATATATTGTAGAAATAACACGTTTACAAGGAACACAAAAATGCAGGATGGTTTAAAACCTGCCATGGGGGATGCTGTTAAGATGACAATCTGTTTATTTTAAAAACTGATGTGCATGCAAGCGCACATTTAAAATTAAATTTCTGCCTTTTAAAGAACAGGAGAATGGTTTGCAAACGCTTTAAAGGATAGCTGCATGTAGTTTCTCCTTGTTTTAAAATTATTTTTAAAAAATCACAAAGGCCATATTCTACTTTTTGAAGGGGGGGGGGTCTCTTTGAATATGAATTACTTCATAAAATAAGCAAACTGACTTTTTTTCATTTCTGGGGTTGTATGTGTGTTTTGTTTTTCCAAATTACATCCTAACCAGAAATACTTTCTGCAGTACTGTTTCATTGCTTTAACAATCTGTTATGCAATCTGGACACAGACTGAACTCCTTTGAAAACCTCTTTTCACAGAAGTGCAGTTCTGTCCCACTTTTGCCTCTCAGCTTTCTCTGCCTCTCTCTCTGCAAAAATCTGTAAAATGTACAGAGTAAAGTGTACTCTTGAATACCAAATAAAACCATTGGGCCACTATTAATGTTTTGAAACAGCAGGGACATTTACGTTTTAGATTACTAGTCCTTGAAAAGCTCAACAAATTTAATTAACATGACTAAAACATAATTCTGGCATCACTGGTGAATTGGGTTGGGGGGATCAAAAGATCTTCTTTCATGCCACTCTACATATTCCCCTCACCCCATGATATGACACATCCCTCCATGGACACTGCCACTTCAACATCATTTAATGCTCACCCTTATCAAAGACTCCCTCTATATAGTCCATTAGCCTAGACTAACATTCTTCTCTCTCAAATGCTGTCCTTCTGAACAAGACATTTTTGACATAGAGGGCTATTTGGTTATGCTATTCCCAGCATTTCCTCCCTCTGTGCAGTAGTTTTAGCAGGGGACCAGCATGGATGGTTGTTTAACCCTTTTCCTGCTTGCTGTTTCCACATGCCAATTTTCTCCTTAGGGTTTTAAACACATCTCCAAAAAAGAAAAGAAAACAAGAAAGAAAGAAAGAAAGAAAGAAAGAGGGAGAATAGGTGTAGATGGAGGGAGCAGCTTTGAACAACAACCGCCCAGGAAAAAACTGCTCATTCTGACTAAACATCTCATTAGTCCAATTTTCTGTTTGCATTGAGGTCAGTCAGTTGCCTATGTAAAGATGTCAGAGAACATGTGTGACTGTATTCCTTGCATGTTTTGGGAGCTCCAGAAAGCAATAGAAAAACGGAATGAGGTGAGGTCCAAAGGATGGCCATTTCCACTGGACAAAGACTCCATATGAGAAAAACCTTGGTTCATGAACTCCATGGTGGAATTTTGCACTGGTGATGTATCCACAAAGGAGAGGATTTGCTGATGGGTTAACAAAGGATATTTGAAAATAAGACACTTGCAGTGTTCAGAAAGGCAACAATTAAGTAAATTGACCATACCATAGTTTTTTTGTTTTCACTCTTTACGAATAAACATTTCCTTCTTTATTCATCCCCTTCTTCAAACTATACCAGGCCCCCTTGATCATCTCTGTTCTTTGGCTCTTCCTTCTCTCTTCTATTTTAATTGTGATTTGGGATTTACAGATTTCTGTTAAAAATGTGAGAAAACAGCTAACTTTGATTATCTGATTCAGGGCTTGAATTTTATTTTAAAATAGAGAAACATTTTTAGATGCTTGGAAGAAAAAATCTTAGGATTTTCTTTTCCATTCATTATCTTTCCTTATGTCCTTCTAGGGATTATTTTTCTTTATTTATTTTGTCACCTAGTTTTCCTCATTTTTTTGTGGTTGGATTTCATCAAGGGATACTACACCTCAAAGCAGGCAGATAGATTTAAAAAAAGGCAGTAAAACTGCTAGATATGTTGGAACTGGACAAACGTACTAATAGGCTAAATAACAAACCTGTAATCGTAGCAGAGGAAGAATGGCTAACAGTGGTTAAATATTGGAATAAGAATTGAAAAGGTCTGATAATATAGTGCTCATCACTGGAATGGAAAAAATGAGTTTAAATTCAAAATCGTAACTTTTTAAATGTGTAATCGATGGCTTTAATGGCCGGCATCCATAGTTTTTTTGTGGGGTTTTCGGACTATGTGGCCATGTTCTACAGAATATAGCCACATAGCCCGAAAACCTGGAAAAAACTATAACTTTTTTATTTTTTACATGTTAATAATTAGAACCACTATGAAAGATTTAACATGCTAAAGAGTGACTGAATAGGATGACATATACATATATTAACTATGCAGAAAGCATTAGAAGTTAATATTCAGAAGGAAGTACTGTAGTAGTAGGAAGATACAACTGAAGAAGACTTGTATTATTATGTTATGTAATAGAACAATATTTAACAAACAATCTAAGTCTAGGTATTAGATCTTATTTTATGTTTTATATGTATTTTGGTATAAATAAAATATTTTAAACAATAAATTTTCTTTATGTTACTTTCCTGGGTTCCTTGCTTTCCTGGGTTTATGATACAGTATGTAGAATTGATCCAACAGTAACTGGGATATATGATGTCTAATACAGAATTTCTGAAAGAGTTGCTTTGTTAAATCCTTCTGCTTATTTCTAAAAATTGTGCTATTTTATCATTTACTTTGATTTAAACCTTAGACATTTTTATTAAGATTGTGGTTGAGTACACTGCATTTAATCTTGAGCAATTTAATAACCTTTATAACCTTTACATCTAAAACTTGGTCTCTTAACAGCAGAAGTGGTGGTCAACCTAACAAATGTCTTGTAGTTATTTGCTCAATTATAATTTCCCTTATTATCCATGCTGTTATAATTTCAGTAGTTGTGTTTCAGTCAGTGTTTTATATTATTTTCTCCTTTGCTAGCCATAATATAGTTACTTAGATTGTTATGCTGAAACTATTTTTGTTGCTCACATACTCTGTATTACTTGCTGTTTTATATCATCATAAAAAGCAATATATCATCTTATCTTTCATTTCAATAAATTTTAAATTTGCTTTACTTTGAGTATGCTGCTGGTGCAAGGTCTTCTTTTGCTCACTGAAGCTATATATCAACTATGCGTGTGTGTGAAAAAAGAACCCAGATTTTCTATAACTTTAGATTTGTATCTATGCCTGTCTGTCTGTTACTCTCTCTCTATGTATTTAATCACACACACACATATTTATTAGAATGATTACAAAACAGAATATCCTCTCTCAACTTTCTTTGGAAAGATGGTGAGGTGAATATTAGGATATAGCTTCTATTTTAATATAAATTAAAGCCAGTAGTAAACTTTTGTTTGAACTAAAAGTACTTGTGTCTGTTGTTTTTGAGTCAGTCTCAGTTCTTAGGAAAGCACAGTTAGACAAGAGCACATTTCTGCTACTCTGCTGTTTTAAAGCTAGACGCTAACAGGCTTGGCTTAAACATTTTTGAAATTTAAATATTTTTGTTTCCTTGGAAAGCCTTGGAAAACTTAAATGACCCTACACATACTGTATCACTTTAATTGCTGAAATCACCTATGTATTTGTATGGCCAAATAATGCCACTTCCAGCCACTTTGGGGGGCATAGCATTTAGATGACACATGCCTCCAAAGTGGCTGGAAGGCACTGAGGGTGCGCTGAGGCAGCAAATCCTGGTCTCTTTAGGAGCAGATTAAGTCTACTCCTGCCAGTGGTCGTTTTGGAACTGTGTCAGAGCCTGCATGTGTTCACCATGGTCCCAGGCTGACTGCAGCTGGAACAGCCTCTGGCCTCTTCTTTCAGCCTATCTGCTTCACCCCTATGTCTACATTCCATAAAAGACACATGACAAAGGTAGAAACTGAAGCATTTTTAAACACCCTTTTTCAATAATTTCATTATATTTTATTAAATAAACTTCCATTTTCATAGTATCTTTTTGGAAAATAGTACAAGGGGATATCCAAAAATTTTAATTATCACCTTTTAAAAAAAATTGACAGAAGGTTTTGATTTGTAGTTGTTAACATATTTCTATGTAGTCACCATCCAGATTTACACATTTTCCCCAGCATTTCTTGACCCTCCAAATACCTGATATTGTAGATGTCTGCAGATTGCACCTTACAAGGGGGTATCGTAAAGTAATAATTATCACCCATATGTTACTATGGTATATTGAGGAAATTTTGTCAGTATCATCATTGGTCCCTAAGTGCATGATGTTGAGAAAATCAGCTCATTGTGTCCTTTATTTTTGTGGCAGGTTGTGCCAGACGTGACTAAAGTGTAATATCCTCATAAGGCGCAATCTACAGACATCTACAATATCAGGTATTTGGAGGGTCAAGAAACCCTAGGAAAAATGTGTAAATCTGGATGGTGACTACGTAGAGGTATGTTAACAACTACAAATCAAACTTTCTGTCAAAAAAAATTTAAAGCCGATAATTAAAATTTTATGATACCACCTCGTACTATTAGTTGTTTCCTCCCCAACTTTATTTATATACACACACATACACACACATACAGAGAGAGAGAGAGAGAGGGAGAGGGAGCGGGGGAAGGAGTGAAGGAAGGAGCAGACTGCACAGAATGTGTGGGCCAAAGTGAGATATTAAATAAAAAGCAACAATCAAACCCTTTTCCAGAACAAGAAAACATTGAGAAACCAATTCCAAATCCACCCTAAAGGGTTATGGAAATAAAGTACACATACCAAATAAATACCCTGCTGTGGTTTCCCTAAAATAATGCTATCAGAGACTGATTAATGTCCTTCTGATTGGAAAAATCATAAAGAAATTCAAAGCAGTACTTTGGGATACATGTTGTCCTACCTAAGATATCACAGAGATTTGATTATAAGCATGTAGAGTTTTGTCTCCTTATCCTGGCTCATATTGTCTAATCTATCAATGAAACATATCGTTTCTTATGGCTTCCTGTCATTGAAGGTACAATGGTTTGATGCTGCTTCCAACCATATCAAAAGCTAGCCTTCTTAGACAAGTCTTCTGCTCAATAATAGAACAGCATTCTTGTTTCTGATCAAACGCAGAGTATAACCCAAGCAACTCTGAATTTCATTTCAATTGAGAAACAGTTGCTAGCCCAGCAAAAGTTGCCATGTTTATCTGTTCTCTGGTTTATATTCAATGGAAGAGAAATCACTAATCAAGTTTAAACCATTTCTACCAGTTTATAGCCATCTCTGTTTTCAAGATTCAAAAGAAAAGGGCTGATATATTCAAAACTAAGGAAAGAGTTGTATTTCAGTGTCATGGTTTAAGCTGTTGAGTATTTATTAACATCTTTCTAATCTGGCCTAAGTGCCCATATAGCATGAAGACACAAGATAACATCTGAAACAAAGCAGACACAAGTCTGGTTTGTATTTGGATGGGAAACTGCCAGGGAATTCCATGTACAGTAGGCAATAATCAGAGGAAAGCAATGGCAAGCCACCTGTGAATGTTCCTTGCCTAAGAAGAATCTGTGAGGTTCACTGGGTTGCTATAAGTCAACAGATGACTTGAAGACAATAATTTAGCTTTTTACTCTAGCCTGCCCAGTTATTTATAATTTAAGTTTTTTCCCTTACTTTCTGCCATAAAGGGCTGACAAGGTAGCACTCAAATAGTATTCCACAGTACTAAATTGAAATAAAAGCAATCACAATGAAAACATAAAAACAGATGAAAAACAATTAAACAGTCATCAAAAAGAAGAAACAGCACCAAATCAGTCAAAGCTCACTTCAAAAACACCAACTTAAATGTCAAATCCTTTTTGTGAATATTGTTTCCACTTCCAGAGAAAGTACAACGTTATTATGCAAAGAAAGTACAACATTATTTTGCAGGGGCAGCCCATACTTCCACAGCCTCTGGATCAGAAAATCCCCAACAAATATGCCTCAAAAAGACTGAAAAAAAGGCATCCCCTAAATCTTTCTTGGCAGGCATGTCTGAGAGGACATAGTCTTTCAAACAGCCCAACTACAAATCACATAGATGTTTTGGGTTTTTAACCATTGCAACCTCCCTCCCCCCTTCCAAAAAAACCCAATAGTCAGTTAAATTATTGTTGACAAGGCAATCACTTGCATCTTGAAATAGGCTCCAGTTAACATAAACAAGAAAGGGATTTCTGTATACTTCACAAAGTCATTCCTATATAGAATGTATCACAACAGTCTTCCTGGGATGCAATAAGACATATGTCACCATGGCCAGATGCATCATCTCCAACTTGAGATCAATAGAATTGCAAAGCAGAAAAAATGAATAAAGCGATTCAACAATAAACAATAAACCAACCATAACCTACAATCTGCTACAGTCATTAATAATTTAAAATCAGCATTTAAAGGCAAGAATAAACACTGTATAGCACTCTGTTTTACTCTTCACAGAAAAAGTATCTATGGGCAGAAAGTCTAAACTAATACCATAAATGCTTTAGTTACTTCTACAGTGAGCATTATGCAGAGGAACATCATACCATTACAATTTCTTCTTCTTCTTCTTCTTCTTCTTCTTCTTCTTCTTCTTCTTCTTCTCTCTCTCTCTCTCTCTCTTTTTTTTATTTTTTATTTTTTGTCAGAGCAAAATTTGCAAGAGTCATAACAGGTAAGGAAATCTTAACCAAGTTTTGTCAGCCACATACAGTCATCCCTCCGGATGCATGGACTTGCCATTCGTGGTTTCAATCATTCGCGGATGGCAAGCCCGCACTGTCCAATGGGACCACTGTTTGCTCCCTCCCTCCCTTGCTTACCTCCTTCTTTCCTTCACAGGGCCACACCGGCATTGGTTCAGACGTGCTGGCCTTGCAGCAGCTAGCACACCCTTCCCTCGGCCACACCAGCTTTGTGGCAGCTGCGCCAGCCTTGCCTAGAAACACATTTTGTCTTGGTGATTTGCTGCACTTACTTGGCCCTGTCAGTCTGGCTTGGAAATCAAAATACCATCTTATTTGAGAAGTAGATTGGGTGGCTGAAAGAACATTTACTTCCATTCAATATGTAAGACTACCCCATTGTAATTTCAGAAACAACACAGAACAGCAGCAAATGATTTTATATTAGAGAATATATATTACATATATGTGTGATGGCAATGTACCAGTTAGTTTAGATCTGAAGAGCAAACTGTCAAATTCTACCTGGCTCCTATAGCTTATTTCTTAAATCTGTCCCTTAAAATCTCCGGTCCATGCCCTTGTCATTCTTCTCTCAAGTCTTCTGCAGTTTCATCTTGGCTCCCAGTGCTCTGCATCTAAATAATCCAACTGTCACATCATTCTGCCACAGAACTTTGGATTGCTACTTTTTTGAACCAAAAAACTCTACTCAGTATAGTTGCTGGCACACAGCCCTTAAATTTCTACACTGGCTTCCTGCCCACATCCAATAAGAGCTTATTGTCCATGCTTTCAAGCCCATCCCTCTTTTCTTGCTCCACCAATATTGTTAACTTTGGGCCAGCTTTCTAACCTATTCAAGTCTTCTTGAATTTTGATCCTGTCTGCTGGTGTATTAGCTACTCCTCCAAATTTGGTGCCATCTGCAAATTTGATAAGCATGTCTTCTATCCCTTCATCCAAGTCACTGAGAAAGATGTTGAATAAATAGCACTTGGCCCAGGACAGATCTTTGTGGCACTCCACTGATCACTTCTTTCCAGGATGAAGAGGAACCATTGCTGAGCACCCTTTGGGTCCAGCCGGTCAACCAATTATAAATTCATGTAACAGCTGCAATGTCTAGCCCACATTATACAAGGTTGTTTGCAAGGAACCTTGTCAAAGGCCTTACTGAAATTGAGATATGTTATATCTGCAGCATTCTTTTGTCTACCAAACTGGTAATTTTATCAAAAAAGGAGATCAGATTAGACTGGCTTGACTTGTTTCTCAGAAACCCATGTTGACTTTTTGTGATAATGGCATTGCTTTCTAAATGTTGACAGACTCTTTGTTTAATGATCTGCTCTACAATCTTACCTGGTATTGATGTCAGACTAACTGGATGATAATTGTTGGGATCCTCTTTTGTCCCCCCTCTTTTTGAAGACTGGGACAAAATTTGCTGTCCCCCAGTCTGCTGGGACTACTCCTGTTCTCAAGGAGTTATCGAATATTATGGCCAATGGCTCTGAGATTACATTTGCCTATTCTTTTAATATCCTTGGATGTAGTTCATCTGGTCTTGGAGACTTAAATTCATTTAGATTAACAAGGTATTCCTGTATTCCTATAAGAAGAGGCCTAGCAACACCACTGAGCCTGGCCTCAAGTTGAAGAGCCCTCCCTCCTGACAACACCCTCTGGCCTAGGAGGGAGTGAAAGGAGACGCTTACCTGCACCATCGGCCCTGGTCTCAAGTTGAAGAGCCCTCCCTCCATCTGCTTTGGTCCAGGCCTCAGAGGGAGAGAAGAACTGCTGGACCTGATCCCCTTCCCCACCACTATTCCCTTCTCCTTTGTGTCGTGTCTTAGATTGTAAGCCTGAGGGCAGGGAACCATCTAATTAAAAATGATAATTGTAAGCTGCTCTGATAGCCTTTAGGGTTGAACAGCAGGGTATAAATGAATAAATAAATATTATAATATTATATTACTTACTCTTTACTTATTCTGTGCTGCATTTCTCCTATTGTGTCCTCTGCTCCATTTTCCTCAAGTTGAGCACCCTTCTCCTTTTTTGAGAAGACTGAGTCAAAAAAAGTGTTGAGTAATTTTGCCTTTTCTCTGTCCCTTGTTAGCATTTTGCCATCTTCTCCATGTGGTGGCCCTACTATTTCCTTCTTCTCTATTTTATATTTAAAATTCTGTATTTAAAAAGAACTCCTATATTCTATATTTAAAAAGAACTTCTACTAAGATATTGATGTTTTGGCATATTTATATAGATTTATCATAGAATCATAGACTGACAGAGTTGGAAGAGCCCCCAAGGGCAGTCAAGTCCAACCCCCTGCCATGCAGGAATACAGAACCAAAGCACCCCTGACAAATATACATCCAGCCTCTGTTTAAAAACTTCCAATGAAGAAGACTCCACCACTCTCTGAGGGAGTGTGTTCCAATGATGAACAGCTCTTACTGTCAGGAACTTCTTCCTAATGTTTAGGTGTAATCTCTTTTCCTATAGTTTGCATTCAATGTTCCATGTCCTAGTCTCTAGAGCAGCAAAAAACAAACTTGCTCCATCTTCAAATATTCTTCAAATATTGAAACAGGGCTATAATATTACCTTTTAACTTTCTCTTCTCCAGACTAAACATACCCAGTTCCCTAAGTCTCTCCTCATAAGGTATGGTTTCCAGACCCTTCACCATTTTGGTTGCCCTTCTTTGAACATGCTCCAGTTGCTCAACATCCTTTTTTAACCATGGAACCCAGAACTGGACACAGTATTCCAGGTAAGGCCTAACCAAAGCAAAATAGACTGGCACTATTAAAGGTAAACATAAAGGTATTCCCCATTGACAAGGTTGTTCAGCGTTGTCAGAGACTACTCTGTGATCATGTGGCAAGCATGATTGCACAGGAAACTGTTTACCTGGAGGGGTACCTATTTATCTACTTGCATTTGCATGCTTCCCAACTGCTAGGCTGGCAGATGCTGAAACTAGTGATGGGAGCTCATCCCATCATTTGGCACCCGGGCCTCGAACTGCCAACCTGCCAATCCTGCAGTCAACACAGTCAGCATCTTAACCACTTGAGCCACTGCGTCCTGTGAGTGGCACTATTACTTCCCTTGATTTAGACATTATACGTCAATTGATGCAGCCTAGAATCACATTAGCTTTTTTTGCTACTGCATCACACTAGTCAACATGTTCAGTTTGTGGTCTACCAGGATTCCTAGATAATGGTCACATGTACTGTTGTCAAATCAGGCATCCCCCATCCTATATTTGTGCATTTCATTATTCTATTACATATCACCAATACAACCCTATCCATTTTTACTTAAAATTTAGTCCATTTGTGGTCAACGTGATTTACCTTTATTCAAAAGTGTATAGGTTTAAGCTTCCCAGGGTTTTTTTATTTTTATTGTTGAAACCTTAGAGATGATTCAGAATGGAAGTAATAAATTAATATTATTAGCAAACTAGGAAATATTGTTTGTTTGCATGGTGAGCTTTGTTGTCTTGTGGTTATGACAAATTTAGTGAGGGGGACAATTAATGATAATAAAGTTTTTAAATTTTACTTTCTCTTGTGTTCTACTTGTTTAAAACTCAAGTTTGTTCATCTTGAATATCACGAAATTTGGAAAAATTAATAAATTCTTCAAAAACAGATACAAATTAATCCCCATTTGTTTACACACCACATCCAATAGTTAAGTGTTATTTCAAGCATGGAAAAGGCTATGTCTTGTCAGCCTGCCTGTCACACTGAATGAGAAACCTCCCAATACAAAGAGACATCAAGACTAACATTAAGGAATACATATGGATTCAGAACCAGACTTTGAAGAACTAAGTACTGAAAGTTTTGTTAAATGGATAGATACTTCTATCAGTCTGAGTTTCTCCCATATTTGATTTTTATAAAAAGTTAAAGTTCTCTTCATCATGAATATGGAGACATTTGTGGATTTAGATAAATTTTATAAAGGACAAGCTGAAACAAAATTCGCCATTATCTCTAATTGGAAAAAGAAAGAGGCTCACCATTCACATTCAGGTTTTCCTAGCACTAGAGGTCAGCATGAGCACAACATTAGATCAGTTTATATAGCATTTCCATCATGAATAACATCTGTAGAAAGCCTGTTCTGGAGACATGGAAAATCCCCCACACAAAATACCAGTCGATCTCAGTGATGAAAACAAAGATTTTCTCAACCTAGTTTAATAGGTGCATATTGGAACTGGATACTGTGTTGAGCAGTACACTGCAGCTCATAAATAAGTACTTAATATGATGGCAGTGTTTTCACCAGAGGAATGAATAATATCTTTATGTAATAATATTTTAATTACATATTACAGTAGTGTTTTCACTTAGGCATATACTGTCAGTGTCATGAAAATTGTAGTAAGGCATTTTAAAAAATGATGCTGAGCCAAAATGTTTGCAGAGATCTCACTAAAATAATGTTTTCACCTATATCATTTCCTGAAATATTGATTTGATGATGCAAAATGCAAGAAAATCCAAAATCCACAAAACAGTGATATCTTTAAAAGTTAGTGCAGATCTTCTACAGCAAACCTCCTCCCCAATATGCCTTTCTTATTTTGGAATATATATATGAGGGACCACTATACTTTATAAAATAACAGAAACAAGAGAGTCTAATTCATATCCCAAGGATATTATAGTTCAAATTTCAACAACAAGAAGTAAAACAAAGGAAAGGAAGAGAGAGGCAAGAGTAACAAGAAATATTAACATATACTGGTGCATTTAAACAACAGTAATCAGACTTGATTATGGCTGGTTATAAGGACTATGGTTTTACCATATGTCTCATGGTAAAAGTGAAGCTTTTGCCATATTTCTTTCATAACCTCAATGGTTCTATATAGTAATTTTCAATCTATAGGATCTTCCCGGATGGACTCTTCATCACCCACCCACTCTCCGTTGTTTGCAGACAGTTTGCCTGTCTTCTCCTCCTCCTCCTCTCCACATTCTGTAAAGAGACAAGCAGGCCAGCTGCAGACAACTGAGGGCAGGCAGTGAAGCAGCTGGACAAGGCATGCAAAAGAAAAGAAGATGTCATCCTTCCAGCCATTATTTCTCATCTTTTGCCTGTCTTCTCTGCCCAATTCCCTATCAGAGAGTGGCTCAGGTGACACTCAGGGTTGTTTTGCCCCATGGCCAGCCCCACTGCTTTTGACTGCGACTCCTGGTCAGCCTGGGAGACCATGGTGGTGGCGGCTTGGCTTTGATGGCAAGATGGAGTGGCAGCCTATCTTGAAAGGACAGTTAGATGGGACATTCTCTGAGGGCTTTGACTTGGAAGAATGGAAGGTGGATGGTCTGTAGAGCCCAAGATTGAACAGCGGGCTATATGGAACTGTCTATCCACACAGCAGACAAAATGGGTGTTTGGCCTATTCCCTTTTTTATATAAAAATAAAAACTTATCTAGTTAAAAAAAAAGGAGCCAGAGAAGGCAGGCCCCCTCTACAGCCAGCAGCAGCCTTTTGCAATGCATAGGAGGAAAAAATGGCAGCAACAATGGCTTTTTAGCATTTCACCATTCCAGCAGAGAAACAAACTCTGTCCACCATAGTGGGGAAATGTCAAAGAGCCACTATGGCTCTGAGAAGCCCCATGATAAGCCCCAAAGTTTTACCGTCAACTTATCCATGGATCAAATTCCCTAATATTGACCTCAAAATCTGCCCTCGACTTATACATGAGTTCAACTTATAGTCAAGTATATACAGTAAGTAAAAAAAAACTGCTGCCTACAGATTTTGCAGAAAATATTTCATGTTAATACAACTGTCCTAGTCAAACAGAATCTAGCAATAAATGTTGCAGTGTTCACTGTTCTGGTGAAAGAAGCCAACCACCTCCTAATACTTCTGATGTTTTCAGAAATGTTTTCACAAACAATACTGCTTTGTCCCAGAATGAATGGCTAGTAATTATAATGCCTGCAACAGCTAACTAATTCATTCAGTATGTGAATCTCCCTTTTGAGACTATCTACACTGCAGACTCCATGGCCACAACATCTGGCCTAATTTTTTGACCTCACAATTTCCTTCTCCATTGCCTGCTTTTTGTACTACCTATTGGGATATTTGTGCTCAACAATAATGTAACTGAAATTAGATGTTCTACACTTCTAATTTATCAAAGTCCTTTTGATGCTAACTTTATCAGTGACATTGACTAGTATTGATCTACTTGTTCAGTAGCAGAAATCAACAGTATTCAGAATTTCTCAACATCTATCATTTGTTGTACTGAATCAAAATTTCTTCTAAGAATTTCTATTGGAACAAAGGAGCTTACCGCACAGGGCTCAGGCACGTTCCTAGAATGGTCCAACAGGGGAACGGAAAGAGTGGGGAATACATTTCATCACACACAGGAAGTTGCTCACTGAGTCATTCTGTTCCCCCACTGTTCCGTTCCCAAGCCATCCCAGAGGAGGGGATTTTGGAGAACTTTTGTGAACTGTTCTCCAAATTCCCCTCCTCTGGGACAGATTTGGAATGGAGGGGGAACGGAACGCAATGAGTGGGGGACTTCTGCGTGCAATGAAATGCATCCCCCACTCGTTCCACACTCGTTCTGGAACCGTTCTGGGACAGATCCAGGCAGCACAGTGTGGTAAGCTTCAAGATCACATTATCTCAACATTCACATTATCCCCCTATTCAAACCACAATATTTTGTTGCTAGAAAAATGTTTCTTTTCCCCCACTGGTATTTTCACTGATGTTATAAAACCTCTGTAGAATCAGGTTGGGTAGTGCCTTGATGAATCAATACAAGATAGTGCTCATATCACCACCAGTTATTAACATGTTTTAAAAAATAATGTTGTTTTGGAAGGCTGAAGGCTCTGGAAGCCCTAAAATACTGGAAGGTTACTCATACTTAGAAAGGATCTGCTCTTTTGTTGCTTTTTACTAGAACTTCAAATCCACCCATCAAAACTTAGTTTGAAAGATAGATACTTATATAATTCCAGGCTCAAAAATGTGTTTTGAGTATCAGAATTGAATAAACTTCCCAGGATTGGGTTTTTTTTTTTTTTCCTGCTAAGAAATTCATTACTCCAGGTTTTATTGATTTTAGCTGTTTCATTCAAGATGGAAATAGATTTTGTTAATGTTTATTATTAAATCACAGAATTATAGAGCTGGAAAGTATTCCAAAGACTACAGTATGTTGTCCTAACTCCTGCCATGCAGCTGAAGAACTCCCCATCCAATGTTTGCTTAAAGACCTACAAGCAAGGAGAATCCACCGTGTTCTGACACAATCAATTCTATAAGTCAAACAAATCTTACTACCAGCTGTGGAGCCATTGGGAGTGCAGGGGGTGTGGACCACACCAGGTGACACCCTGGGGGTGGTACACCCACCATAGCTGCTGAGCAAGGGAGAAAGGGTGTCGTACCCCATTTCCACTTGGCCAGCAGCCATGGTAGTCCCTTCCATTTGGGCACTGGCACAGCTGTAGCCATGCCAGGGCCCAAATGGACCTCCTGGGGACCAAATGGACCTCCTGGTACTGCCCCCTCCAGACAGTGGTGTCACTTGGGAGGTGTGGTGGTGTGGCCTATACCAGGAGACACCCCAGAAGAGGTGTGACACCCAATCAGGCCCTCCTCCCACTGGTGCCCTGTTTCTCCATGGCAGTGACGGTCTCCTGAGGAGAAGCATTTGCCATTTTGGTTACTCTTTTCTGGACACACTTCAGATTGTCAATAGCCTTCATGAACTGTGATAGCCAAAATGGACACAGTATTCTAGAGGAAGTTCTAATAAAGCAGAACGGAGTTACCACTATTACTTCCCACAATATTGACTATTCTCCTGTTGATGCAGTTTAGAACTGCTGTCACTTTTTGATATGATGCTTCAGAATATTGACCCCCAAATAATTTTCACAAGTCCTCTCACAGATCAAGCTAGGTGTCTCCCATCCAATATTTGTATATTCATTTTTCCTGCCTAAATGTGGTATCGTACATATCTTGTTCATCTTGTTAGTTTTGGCCAGCTATCCAATCTGCTACAGTCATTTTAAATGTTGATTCTGTCCTCTGTACAAACCCTTCTTAATTTGGTGCCATTGTAAAAATGTTAAACATGCCTTCTATTCCATTTATAGAGACGTTGGACAACAGCAGGCCCAGGACAGGAACCTGAAACACCCCAATAAAGAGGAACCATTGCTGAGCACTTTTTGGATTCAGTCCAGTAATCAATTAAAAAAAATGCATTCAACATTACCATTACCTAGCCTTTTTACAAATTTTACCAAATATTCAGCATGTACCTCCAATACCTCACATTTAAACCCATCTTTCTTAATGTCTCTTTGAGCATTTCTGACCATAGGATCTCACACAGTATTTCAATAATCTTATTGAAATCACCTTTCTTAAAATGTAGAGTACATGTCTGACTACATTTTACTCCCTCCTTTTTCTGTATCACAAATCCTGAGACAATGTGGTCACTCCCACATAAAGTTGCAACATCTTCCCTCCTATGACACATCCCATTACTGTTACTGTCAATCTTCCATATCCACAGATTCTGTATCCACAGATTCATCCATCCACAGCTTAAAAATATCCCTGCCAAAAAATTCCAAAACACTATTGCTATTTTTATCTAAGGGACACCATTCTACTATGTCATTGTATATAATGGTACATGAGCATCCACAGATTTTGGTAACCATGGGAGGTCCTGGAACCAAACCCCAGTGGAAAGCAAAGACTTAGAGTACATCTCCCTCTTTTTTAAAAGTTTTTTTTTCATATTTTCTAGGACAGTATCATCCCAGTCTTCAGATTGGCTTGGAAGTCTCCAGCAGACATCCGTAGTGGTGTCACTGTTGTTTCTTTTTCCTTTAATGTTTATCCCAGTGTTCTCTGCTGTTTTCCATGTGTTCTCTCTCTCTCTCTCTCTCTCTCTCTCTGATAGGTTATATGCCTGTGTTATTACATTCCAATTGCAACCCTCATCCTATCAGCATATTTGCTTTCTTGTGTTAAGTGTTCAGATGCATATTGTTTATTTAACATGTTCTGTGCATTACTACAGACAGGTCTAAGATTTTGAGTCATTCTCTCCAGCTGCTTGTTTTTCTTTCACTCATTGGTGGGCACTTGTATCATTAGCCCAATTCCTCCTGTGTCATTCAGACTACTGACCAAAATGTCCCTCCAACTCCAGAGTTTGCCTCCTTTCCCCACATAACTAAATTTAAGGCCCTCTAGATGATGTATGCAAGACCCGTATCGATGCAATCTTACCAGCTGCTGTGAGTTGCAACACAGCTCTTGCCAGATGTTCTTCTTCATGACAGTGCAAACTATGGTCCAAGAATCCAGCTCTCTCCTAAAGACACCATCTGTGGAGCCAGTTGTTCAATAATATTCTTGTCTCTCTTCCTGGGCCATGTCCTCAAACAGAAAGGGGTGATTAAATAGCCCCATGTTCTTCCAGGATCCTAGCCCATTCTGTTCCCAGAATGAGTTGGTGGGTTTTGAGTCTAGATAGCTTCTCTGTTACATCATGGACTTTTGCTTTGGGAAAACAGCACACCGCTCAAGATACCCAGTCAGACTTGCACACCATTGCATCTGTTCCTCTCAACAGGGAATCACCTACTACCATCACATATTTCTTTTTGCTCTGGGAACTGACAGGCACCCTGCCCTCCAAACAATAATCATTTCCTTGCTCTCTGATACCGTTGTCCCTGTTGCTGTGTCCAATAATTACTAATCAAGGGGAGAATATGGACTTGATTGTGTAGGTCCAAACTCACAGCATGGTTTCTGATAGTTCTGCTTCTGTGTGCCATATTCTTCCTGCTGTGTTATGGAACTATGCTCTTCCCTAGAGGTATCTGCTGTCTGCTCCCTACCAGGAGAGTTTGCTGTGCTCTGGCCAAAAAGTTTTCAAACTCCTTGATAAGTTTAAGAGTAGATATGCACCCAGCTTGCACTGCTGGTGGTATAGCTCCGTACATCATTAGACAAAAACACAAACATAGCACAGATGTTCTAGGTCACTACAGCAATTCCCCCATCATCCATATTCAGTCATCCTACATAGACAATGTCATAGCACTCTGGCCCTGCTAAACGTATTATGTGCCTTTGAGTCTTTTCCAAATTATAGTGACCCTAAGGACCCTGTAGTGCTTTCTTGACAAGATTTGTTCAGTGAAGGTTTGCCATTGTCTTTCCCTTCACCTGAGAGCCAGTGGCATCACTAGGGTTGGTGCCACCCAGTGCTATAATTCATAGTGTCACCTCTCCTTGGTCTCCTTCCATACCACACCATACAGAATCTTTAGGAATGTTTGTTTGTACTATTGGGCTGATACAGATGGCCCAAAAGAGCCATCTGTGTGGTGCAATTAGGGTTAGGGAGGGTGCAGCATTCACACCCTAACCCTAACGTGTATGGATGCCACTATTTTAAAATGGCAACATCCATATGGGCGTGCCATGATGGTGTCATGGCGCTCGCAGCGTTCATACTGCAGGAGGATGCCAAGGGTGCCCTTTCCGCAGTGCCAAAAGGAGCTCGGAAACCGAGCTCCTTTTTTGCACCTGGTCCTTAGTGCGGCCTTTAGATGGCAGCCCCCTTCTTCCCTCAGCAGCATTGGGGAGAGCGGGGTGCAGCGGATGCCCTGGGTGCCCGCTGCACCCCGCTTTCAGGCTTCAGAGAAGCAGCAGTTTGCCGCTTCTCCACAGCCTGCAGAAGCGCTGGGATGGGGCCTCTGGGGCTGCTGGTGAGGCAGACCTGGCCCCATCCCGGCGCTTAAAGGGGTGGCTGCAGTCCGCCCAAAAGGGCGGTCTGTAAAACCCTATTGTTACTCATAAATCATCATTCCCATTTCTCACTGAATGTAATGGTAATTGTTGTGACATGAACAACTAGCACAATTAAAACCACACTTTTAAATTAAAATATCATATGCACAGTCTAAATATATTTACATATATATTTCATGTGCTTAAATTGACTATTTTGTAAGATGTGATTTTAAAGACAAATTTTTAAAATGTTTTAATTTTTTCAAAAAAATTTAAAAAATTGAAATATATATACACACACACATACATATGTACATATACCTGATGCCCCTCCTTTCTCCTCCCACTGAGCCTCACCCCATTCACACCATCTATTCAGTATTTTAAAGGGACACAGGTGAATGCCACAGTCTGTTTCTACCAAAAGGCAGATGTCTGAGCAGCAGTGGTGTCAGTCCTGGTGGTGCAATCCACACCCTCCACATCTCTCTACTGACACCACTTCTGAGAGCATGTGACTTGCCCAAGGTCACCCAGTGGGTTTTTATGGTCAATCAAGGAACTGAACCCTAGTCTCCAGAGTCAAACCACTACACCACACTGGCTCTCTGTCTTGCTAACCACCTGTGCAGAGAGTGAGGAAACAGATATATAGTATGCAAGGGGCTGTTAGGTAGTATGGCCCCAATCAATGCAGTGATTCACTTCCTTGAAGAAGAAGCCCTATCCTCCTCAGACCATGTGCTCATGCAGTATATGCAGTCCAAAGTACACAAGAGCACATAAGCAAGGAGCCACATCACAGCCAAAACAATCATACTGGACTCAAAAGACAAAAGCTCGCTTTATTCTCTTTGCAAATCTTATGAAGATCTCCAGAGATCTGCCAGTAGTCCTGATATACTTTCTAACCATCCTTAATCAATACTAACTACCTATAACATTAGACGAACCATTAAAGATTTTTTCTTTCCCATTCTTCCACTTGTCTAAAAAAGAGTTCTGAATGTTTTAAATTCTATTTGTTGAGGAGAAGGATATGGTTGAACCTCTTCATATACAAATCCTAGAAAGGGGATTCACTCAACAAAATAAAGGAAATGATTCTAACAAGTATAACATTGTTTTATTTGTTTATTTCATTTATATGCCACCTCTCTCCCAAGGTGGTATCCTGAAATAGTAAATGAAAAAATGTATAAATATATAACACATCCACCAATGATCAGTTCTTCTCTGATATAAAAAGTTTTTAACCTCAAACATGTCCTATTCAAAGTGGAAAGCACAAAGATACCTGGGAATATTAATAACGGCTCTTTGTAAAGTTCATCAGTTAAGAGAAGAGGGAAAAGACCACTTTTAGTGACAGACTATATTAAGAACAATGCATCTCCTTGTCAAGCCCAATAACAATAAAAGGATTGCACATTTGCTCCAAGCTAGAGACTAGCAACTGTGAATTGCCATGCTGGAAGTACTGTATATATTCATGTATAAGTCTAGAAATTTAGGTCAAAAAATTGAACCCCACCCCCCTAAAGGATAAGTCGACTTATCCTTGGGTCAATGTCTCTAAATATGGAAATGGTCATTGATAATTAGCCATGTTTAAGAACTCTCTCTCATTAACAAAACTAATTCTCTTTCACATAACCAATGTTGTCCTCTATCAAATGGATCTGTGAGTGATCTAATGCCAACAGTTCATTTCAGAAAAGTGGCTTTGATTGACATGGAAAGTATGAAAACATGAAGAAGCCTTTTCTCTAACACAGCGTAGGAATCACAGAGCCCTCCAGATGTTTTTGGACAGCGTCTTCAGGGTGTCTTGGGGATGTGCTGCATCAAAACACTGCGCCCCCAAACTGTCCGGAAGCCCACTTTTGTGTTCGTTCTGTTATAGCCCTTAATTTCAAAGTACCATATCTATTGTTTAAAGAAGTTAGGATACAAATAGGCACAGTGCATTGCAAAGGCAACAGCCAGTCAGCCAATACATCTTTCAGAACTGCATGGATAGTACGGTAATAAGTTTTCATTAAAAAAAAAAATGACAAGCTTTTAAACAATTGCACATTCAGTACTTATAATAAAGGTTCTTTAAACTTTTCCAATCTGACATTTTCAGCCATTAAACTCAAAATGTTAATACTTCCCATCTGCCAAAAACAAAAAATAAGAGAAATCTATACAAACAAGGAGAAAAACACTTGGGAACATATTTGACTGCTTTTATGATGAGGTGATTATCAAGATGCATAAACTGGGAAAACACAGCGTATGTTACATTTTACAGCTCAGGCTCTGGCTATTTTTAAAGAGCATATCTTTTCATATAAGGTTCCCAAGGTCCTGAAGGGAGTCCCCTCTCTCTAACCCATCTGCCTTGCCACAGGAACAGTTGGTGGGAACACAGATATGTCCTCTGTAGCTGCTCCCACACTTTGGAACTCAGGTCCAAAATACACTGCAGAAATAATCCAGTTTCAGACTACTTTAACTGCCCTGACTCCATGCTAGGGGATCCTGGGAATGGTAGTTTGTTGTGGCCCCAAAGCTTTTTCTGACAGAGAAGGCTAAGTGTCTCAGAAAACTACAGCTCCCAGAATTCTCAAGCATTGACCCAAGGCAATTAAAGTGGCCTAAAACTGGATTATTTCTGCAGTGAATTTTGGACCTGAGTTCCAAGGGACATTAGGATGGTTCCTTCTTGGCTGTCTTTTCTATTGTAGCAAGTATTTAGGAACTGATTTTTAACAAAAGAAGGGATTTTATGGTGTTGTACTGTTTTACATGCTTGTTTTAAAGTCAAAGTAAGATTTTAAATGGTTTTAATTTTTGAATTGTTAATTGTTCAATATTATTTTAATTTCAATGTTTGTTTGTTTTAACTATATGTGTTTTTATTATAATTTTCTGTCTCTTGTGAACTGACTTGAGCCCTTGTCTGGGAGAAAGGTGAGATATAAATAAAGGGATGGGGCTGGGGATGGATGGATCGACTTTTTAAAAAAACAAATCTGTTGCATGTTCCAACACCATTAAAGGAAATTATTTTTTCAGCACAGTATACATAAGCCAAACAATAAAAATAATAATCAGGAACCACCTTGAACACACTTATATCACATTGTATTACTTATTAAGTTTGAAATCCTATGTAAACATACCTGGAATTAATTCTAATTGAACTCAACAAGACTCAAATTTGACTAGCCATATACAGTACAGGGTGACTGTAAATTCACTGGGTACAAAACAGTAATGAAATCAGCATAACAAATGTTCCAAAAATCATAGAGCACATCAGCATAGTCAAAAGTCTGGAGAACAACCAAACCAGGCACTTCATGCATATTTGCTTTACAAGGGTGAATTCTATCTTACTGGCTGTAATTAATTATTTTTTAAAAAAATGCATTAGTACCAATGATATTATCATACTGTGGAAGTAATCTATCAATGTAGAGTGAGAGTTAAGTAGCTAATAGTCAGAATAATGGATCTAGTTCTACGGTAGGAACTTGCATTAGATTTCCAGCTTGGTGATTAATTTAGACCTGCTCCATACCATAAGCGACTTTTTGCACCTGAATTCCTGCAGTCTCACCCCAGAAAAAGACAGTCTCTGTGGGTTGTACCATCTGTGAGCAGTACAGCAAAATTATTCTTGTTATATGCTGTCTATATTCCCATGACATTGTTTCAAGCACTGACAAAACAATTTTAGCAAAACAATGCCTCCTGATAAAATTTCATACAGGCCTTTTTGTCTTGCTTCCACAACAAGTGGAACAAGTGGGATGACTAGACTATAAAAATACTTTAGTTAATGGATAATGTTTACATAAGAAATGGTGTAGCCTCTTGTTATAAAAGTGTTTCTGCTTCTTTCTGGAAATTAGGGTGGTTTACAGTTTCTAATGAGTACAGTTACGAAAACAGATAGAAAGAAATACATGAAGAAGTTTACAGATATTTAGGGATATGCAAATCTATTCAGTTCAATCTCTTTTAAATTTCCACATTTCCAACATCAAGTCTGATCTGACTTGAATCTGGATCAAATTATTAATGTTCTTCCATAATGCATAAAAATTGTGCATATCTCCATATGCATTCTTCAAAATGGGTGCATTTTGGTCCACATTTTTTTTCCAAAAAGCAGAGCCCTCCCTCCAGTCCATCTGCCTTGGTCCAGGCGTCAGAGGGAGAGAAGAACTTTTGGACCTGATCCCCTTCCCCACCACCATTCCCTTCTCCTTTTGTGTTGTGTCTTCTTAGATTGTAAGCCTGAGGGCAGGGAACCATCTAATTAAAATAATAATTGTAAGGTGCTCTGATAGCCTTTAGGGCTGAAGAGCGGGGTATAAATAAAGAAAAACAAATCAGTGCACATATTTATATATGTTCCAATTCACTAACAGGCCCAAATCCTGTTGTTAGTCCTGACTAGAGTAGAGACATTGACTCAGTGGGATTTACTGTTGCACCAGCCCGTCACACAACAACTGAATGAATGCATCTACTCTAATTGAGACTAACCAACCGGATATCAGCCAAAATATGTTTACATGCATTTTTTAAATATGCAAATTTTTGAAACACATTTCTCTCCTGGGTTGCATTTGGAAACATAAATTTCTATACACAAATTGCACTCAGATGTCCATTTAAATGTAGGAGGTACAAACTGGGTAGTCTTACATTAAAATGTCAATCATTGTATTAAGTTAGGTAAACATAGGTTACTAAGGAAGTGATGAAACAGGATTTCCAAAATTAATTTTTATCATTAATGTTTTTTATGTTATTATGTCATTATGTCTTGCGAAGTATTATGATATTGTCATCGTGTGTATTTGGCATTGTTTTCGTGCTGATTTTATGTTTATGTTATGTGTTTTTTGTATGTGTAATTAATGATTGTATAATAAAACTTTAAAAGAAAAAGGAGCCACTTTTTGTGGCTCCTTTTTGCGCCCTGGAAAGGCCAGATTGGGGCTGCAGTGTGAGGTTGCCGCGGCCGCGATCTGGAGCAGCTGGAGGTAGCTGCATGGCACCCTTGTGGGCAGTCTGCACAGCCTCTTTGACATTTTTATGAACCAACCTTAAGATGCAGCTATGAATTCCCAAGCAAATCAACTCAGTCAAGCTGAAGAACTCCATGCAATTTTCTTCTGTCATAATATGCAGAAGATGAGAGCCTTCACTCTGCTCAGTAAAACTTAAATTTCACTGAGCTGGTCTCAAACTTAGTCATGGCTAGTGGCTCCCATGTCTGTTGGGTAATGCACCTGCTCTGGAATTTACTTTAAAGGAGCTATCCAATGTGTTGAACTTTATTTATTTAGCTTCAGCACCTTGGAGAAATTTTGTAGGGTTCAGAATAAAACTGTGAGCAGATTTCACTGACATAAGGGTTGAAGCACACAGCCAATAAAGACAGTGGGCTCCTCTGCGGTCCCAAGCCAGGTGCCACCAGGAGACAGATTATTTCTGTTCCTTTTTGATCCAGCCCAAAGGACCAGATCATGGCATTGGAGGTGCTTCCAGCCGCTTTGGAGGCATGCATTATTTGAATGCCACACCCCCATGGTGACCAGAAGCCACTTTATTTGGCCCATGTTTTTTGAGCCATAGAAGCCACCAGTTACACCACCAAGACTGCAGTACTTTGCATAACTGAGGGAGAAGGATTAGTTTCCACTTATATCAATCATACATTTCCAAGTAATTGTGTTGCAAAGCTATAGTAATGTAAACCTTGATTATATTCCATTTATACTACCGTAACACACTCTATGAGGAGTAGCCTTTGAAACCTGTTTGAGAACTGCAACAGTTACAAGGAACATCTAACTTCCTTGTTAAAATAGCTTCACTGGGAACCAGTTTCTTTCCAGGCATAATTCAAAGTGCTGTGTGGCTTAGGTCCTTTATGGCTTAGGTACAAACTATCCAATATATAGCCATACTAGACTCCTTGGGTCTTAAGATCCACAGAGGACAGCTTTCTCTTGGTCCCACCGCCATCACTGCCTTTAGACAGGACACAAGAGAAGCACTTCTCAGTAGCTGTGGAATTTCCTTTTATGGGAGGCTAGGCTGCCCCCCACCCTTCTCTCCTTTCACAGGCAGGCAAGGAACTTTTTGTTCAAGCAGGCATTTGTGTGTAATCATTTGCAAGGTCTAGTTTATTCTTAGCTTTGTATGCTTTTTATTATTTTTATGGGAGACAGCATGGTACAATGGGTTGATTATGACTGAGACAAGGGTTTGACTCCTGCTCAGCCATGGATACTCACCGGGAGACCTTAGGCAAGTCACACTCTCTCAGCCTCAGAGGAAGATAAAGGCAAACTCCCTGCAAAGAAATCCTGTCAACGATAGGTTTGCCTTCTCTCTTTGTGTATGTATCTTCAGGTCACCTGTCAGCTTATGCTGATCCCAGGAATTTCATAGGGTTTCCTCAGGCAAGGAATAACCAGCACTGGTTTTGTCAGTTCCTTCCTCAGAAATATTGCCCACAGAATCTAGTATTAATTGCCAGCTTCCTATCCATGTACTAACCATAGCTGACCATGCTTAGCTTACAAGATCAGAAGGGATCTAGTATATTTCACTTTAGGGTCACCAAAAACTGGAAACAACTTGAAGACACACAACAACAACAACAACAACAACAACAACAAATACTTTCATACTGTTTATAAGCTATCATTTTGGATGATGATTTTTAATTGTGTTTAAATGTTATAGCTAGCTTTTGGTTGATTCTTTCTGTGCGCCATGCTGGATCCCACTCTGGGGGAAAGGTCGCATGTAGTTTAAATAAAATAAATGCTCCAAAACATATTGCAAACTAGCTTATAGTCAAATATGGTGGCATTTCTTGGGTGAGTACAACACATCTATCTCGTTCAGATGAATCACTCCTTGAAGTTCACTGAACCTCCATCACTGTTTCCTCAATTTGTTTTCCATTACACAGTTGCATTTTTAATGCAAAAAATACATTTTGAAGCAATCATGCTAACTCAGTTTGCTTCAACAGAAAGCAGATTTGAGGATTAAAGCCATAGGCTTCATTAGTGCCATAGCCAAAGACAGATTCTGTCAAGTTACTTATGCTGATGCTTGTCACAACTTGCAAATACCAATTAGAAATTCAGCCAGACTCTGGTCTTCTTTGTGCCAACCTCTGAATCATCACAAACTATGCTGAAAAGTAAATCCTGGCATAAAACAGTTATTCATTGTTACAATCAAAAGACCTGCATATATGCTTGTTAAATGATTCCAACAAACTGAGCCACAAATGTACTTATAACTCTTTGAAAGATATTTATTTACTTCAAAGGGTTTGGAGCAAGGTGAATAACATTCAAAGCAAATTCATTTTCTACTCTTGTTTGTCACATATTAATACAAAATACTAACCATAGCATGTTCATTTATGCTGGTCTTCTCATGGAACTTCTTTCAAGAAAAGCTATGCAGCACTGTGTTCACATTATCTCTATCCCCTTTGTCCCACTCTCAATTCCTCCTCAAAACCTATATATTACTATTAATCCCTTTCATCCTTCACTTGAACCAATCTCATATTCATTCTTCATATTCATTACTGGCTATCTCTGACTCCTTCCCTTCCATTGTTTTTCCATTCACAGATGAAACTTAGACTGCAAACATCTTACGATAGATCAAACTTTTTGACTGCATTACTAAGTCAATCCCCCTCTGTGTATTTGTGTGTGTGTGTGTACCTCACACAAAACCTAACTATTGTTGCTTATAACAATAACAACCACAGCTGTATAATATTAAATGGGAACAAGTAAAAAGTTTGTTTTCCGAGCAGTGTCTTCAAATTGAAATTAAGAGCCAGTTGCAACTATGCAGCAGTTGCAACTATGCTTAGTGGAAGACACTTGCAACCTTTACAATCCAATATGATTTTCCGTAACTAACTTTCAATCTAACACTAGAAGAGAAAAAGAAATCCATCCAGAGGAATCAAGAAGTCACATCTCCACATAACACAGAGCAACAAGGAAAGTAGCCTTGTTACAAAGAATTAAGAGCCACTTCCAGAAAGTGGAGCAAAAATTCATATTCTTCCCAGGTTGGTGAAAGGATAACTCCCCACAACTTCACAACCCGTGAGTGAAGTCCTGGGAGTGGCATTCAGATTAGTCCAAAATTAAGGCAACAGTTTTGATTTAGATGAACAATGTGATGCTACTCATTTTTACTCATTGAATTCTGTGGAGTTTATTCCCACATAACTGTATATAGGACTGTAGCCTGGGATAGTCATGCTTTAATCCCATTTAAATGACTGGGGTAAGTGACTCATTAGAACTTACATCCCAATTGTTTCAACAGGAGACAAGTGTGTCTCTTTAGTCTGGATTCAACCCCCACAGTTATAAATCCTGTAAAGGAAAATGTATATTTAAGATATTTAACAGCAATTAATACATTGGGGTAAGAGATGGACCAAACAGGGCTTTACAGGTCATGATGATATTCTAATGATCCTTCACTAGAAGACTGGAAAATATAGTATGTATAGTAATTCCCCTGTCTCCATTTCCCTCTGCTAACTCTGATGCCAGCTGCTACCATCTTGTTCTTCTAAGATGATAGATAGATAGACAGATAGATAGATCAATGTACTATTATTTGGATATATTAGGATTTGTGCATATTTGTTCTTTATACAAATACACACACACACACACACAGTAACATGAGCAATGCACTGTGTATCTAGAGTGCATCTCCAGTAACATTAACACTTGTCAGCCCTGGTCTCAAGAATTATTCTGTTTCTAGAAACATGGTAGGGTCTTTCAAACATTCATAAGCATTCCTGGTTTTATGACACTGGGGAAATGTTATGGCCATCAAGCCCTGTTATGTACCCCTACATAAATGGCCTCACAAATCCTTAAGGCAATTCTTGTTGACTTTTCTCCAACAGGATATTTTGCCTTGTTTAGTAACCTTTTTTCACATTTTTAAATAAAGCGAATTTACAACCTTTGTATATGCTGTTCCCCTGTCCAAAATTGTTATGGTCAGTTTTTCATACCTTGCCCAAATTTAAAGTAGATAATATCAAACCTACTTTCCATCTGAAATAAGTAAATTGACAATTCCAGAAAAAATATAACTGTTCAAAAATGGCAAATCCCCCCCCTAAAAAAAGTTATCAGTCTTATCCATATTTACTCATATGATGCCATATCACCTATCTGTTTTGTCACCCACCCCTCAAAAATCAATGACTAGTCTAAACAAATCACTTTCATTCATTTAATGAAGCATAAAGCAGTATTTGCTGCCATTCAAATGTAATGGCTTTGTGGGAGTTCCACCCCTAAAATGTACTCTATTATGAACCTCTAGGCCTCCAGTTGCATCTACAGATTTTGATTTATACATCTATCTTCTCTAAATTAGAAAATGGAGCTTTCCTCTCATTTTGACATATGTAAGCAGTTCTTTAATGTTATTAGTTTTTTTTTTAGGAGGGAGGCCTCAGCATTGGCAGGCAGGTCATTATTAATTTCGACTACTTGTAGGTATGTTTTCACAAAGTATTGAAAGCCTAAGATGTTACATTAAAACCACTATCATCATCTGATTGTAGTTGGTTAACAATCTGAGCACTATGAAAGCAATAGCAAAATGATGATCATTTAGATCACTTCTGATTGATAATACTTAAAGTGGCTCAACTATGTGGGAATCTTGGTGGTCCAATTTTGCTTGATCATTGCATCTACCCTTGGGAGAGGGCTATTGCATCCATCATCTTTATGTACTCTTTACATTGTCAAAATGTGATACATGGGAGGTTCAATCTATTGCACTGTGAAAGAAATACAGCCAACACCATTACTGTATGGCAGTCGTTTATTCTTGTGTGAGCCTGCCCAGTTTTTACAGTCTTCACCAAAGTCTTCTTGTATATCCCATATACACAGAATAAATTTACTTCTGAACAGGGTGTGCTCATGCTCTGGGACTAATTTTCAATGACTGGGCTTTCAATTTGGGACTCCTTTCTTGATATCTTCTTTAACAGATTTCTAGATGGCCAAAACCTTTCCAAATGGGAGGATTATTGATAATGGTACTAGGTTTCTGACTTGCTTTACTGTTGTTTTTTAATTACTGCAAGGGTATGCAATTCTTTTAAGAGCTATGTTGTAGCTTTGTGTATTGTGATGGTTTCTGTAATTGTTTATATTATTTTTAAGACATTGTTGCTAGTGGCCTTGACCTTTTTAAGGGGAAAGAACGATACTTTCTATCACCTCTATAAATTTATATTTTTATAGATTTGTAAAAATTATTTTTTCTATATTTTTGTTGAAATTTTATAGAAATTTTTATTTTTATAGAATATTTTAAGTAAACACAGGCATATCTTTTAGGCACATTAAGATGGTGTGGATGCAGCAACACCCACTATGGAGACTAGAACAGGATGCTGATGAAATTATGGTCCATGAGAAAGCATATACTTCAGCATTTCTTGAACCATGCTGCTTGGCAATGCTAGGCAGTATCAGGTATATGCATATATTGTTCTTATAAGAAATTTTCAAGAAAAAAATCAGAAATAATCTGAACATATAAAAAAAGCTTCACAAAATAATGGAGGCATTAAAGGCTTAAAAGCAAAGCAATCTTGCAGTTTTTCTCTCTCTAAGAGAGAAAATACCTTTGAATTGTAGTGGAATTACTAATTCCTTTGAAACAAAATCAGTATCAGTATGAGTGAACTTTTTATATTATGAGAACATGTTAAACCATCCACTTTCCTAAACAAAGAACTAGGAAGTAGTGACAAAAGAGTACTGCGGCAGTGATGGAAGTATTTTCCATAGCAACAGTAATAGTCAGTAACTAGGAGAGAAGCAACAGCATCCACAGAATACTAGAAAGCTAGCCACCACCGTCTGTAATATTTTGCTGCAATCCTCCATGCTTTAGCATATATTTTAAAAGTGAGTAAACTTCCTCAAATTAATCACAAGATATCTTGATTATCCATATTCATTCATCCTCAAATTAGAAGGCAATAAACCATTTTGAATCCATGTTCCAATATTTAATCCCCTGCGCTACATTAAATGGATCTCTAGCATTTGCAAACTAGCATGAAATCCTCATATAGAAATATTACCTGTCAGTTCGAGGTCTGTTCTTAGCAAAACTGCACTGAATATAAGCAAATGGGCCTAAAGCTGATTATTTACACAAGGCTAAAACAGGCTATAGTTGTCTGCTTAATGTTTATTGCAGGATTCCCACCAAGAACCATTTCAAACCTAATGAAAAATTCAGATATACTAACAGAATTGGCAGATTAATGCAGATGAAACTGTTTACTGTAGTTGGGCTAGAAACCTGCTGTATATAGCAGTTTAACTAAATTTGATGTAAGTCTTAACTGTACAAATGTTTTTATGAACGTGATACTTTTTACTTCCTTTCACATTATGGCATAACTATGCTGGCATACTTATTCTTTGCTAACATGAACATTTCCAGGGGGGAAAACTGACAGCAATAAGAATGGCTAGTTCCCTGCTAGTGGAGTGTTGAATCCACTTTTGTTTTAGTCCAAGCTTTAATGAAGCTGTCCAAAGTGCTAAAATCTATCCCAATGTATATTCAGCACCTTGCATTGCTCCTTTCAAATCCAGACTAAACCCTTTAATGGATTCATCACCTTATGAAATTCTGACATGGAAGCCACCAGCTGCCCCAACTTGTGCTCTCTACTCCTTCAGTGAAAGCTGGTAAGTCCAACATTTTGTTTACACATGCTTTACTCATCTATTTCCGAATACACATGAAAGTATTTGCTTCATTTACTGTTATTCCTTTCACAACTACAATGGATTCATCAATATGAGGGGTGATTTTGTGTACACATGTGCACATAGTAGTCATTCACTGTGTGGAATAAGAGTATTCCTGAGAAATAATAAAATAGTCTAAAACTCAGTGGTTGTGCTACTCCATACTCCCCAAACAGAACCCTTGTGCTTGCTATGTGCCATATATTTACCATCTCCTATGCTTATCCAACCCCCTTTCTTTCTGACCAACTTCTCCTTCTTCTCCCTTTATCCATATAATGGAGAAATGATAATATTGATAATATTGTCTAAGGGCCAAAAAGTGATGCTAAAATTAGGTTCCACAGGGAGCAGTAGTGGATCAGATCTCAAGACTAGGGCTCCCTTTGCTCCACTGGGGTCTGATGCTAGTTTATGGCTGCATTCACACTGCAGAAATAATCCAGTCTGTCACCCCTTTAACTGACACTGTTCAATTCCTGTGGAATTCTGGGAACTGTAGTTTGTTTTGGCATCAGGGCTCTCTAACAGAGAAGGCTACATGTCTCACAAAACTACAGTTCCCAGAATTCCATAGCACTGAGCCATGGCTGTTAAAGCAGTGTCAAACTAGTTTATTTCTGCAGTGCAGATGCAGCCTATGTAATATAAAAATGATTCTACTTTCTGTTTAAAATGAAATTATTCTGGAAACTTGGGATACATTGATGTGTAGTAAGAATGCCTTTGATAGTAATCAGGCGCTCTCCTAAAACACAAGTCCCTGAAATCATACAAACTCATTGCTAATCTAAATTAGCAAGGCTTTTTTTTTTTTTACCCAGCTACTAAAAGGTTTCTAACATATATTTTATAGGATACATTTTCACTTCTTTCAGTGCATTCTGGGTCTGTGCCAAAATCTAGCTGTCCAAGCAACACAAACAGAACAATAAAGAGGGGAAAGACTCTTGCATAACAAACATGGTAAGCACTGTTCACCACTGAGTGTGAGTGGGAAGCTGCTGAGATGATACAGCCAAACTATAAACATGCTGCAGAGCACACAGAATGAGACCAGATTTCAGAACCACAGATTTCCTTTTCCTTCCATTTTTGTAGCTTAAAAAGACAATGCATCATGAATTAATCAAATATCTAAATATCTTTTTTAAAAAAAACCCTCTATGAACTGCCAGCAAATTAGATATTAAATTATTGTACCATCTGTTCCATTTTTCACATCTCATTTTTCTGTTTTTCAGATTAAAGGAACAGGAATGCATCATGATGAAAACTTGTCTTATGACTTCAGCATTTATTTGGACTTCTGTTTCAGAACAGCAGGAAAAAGCACCTACGTACTTGGAGATAAGAGGAGTACCCACAGAGCCATATCCTTGCTAATATTTCTAATGAGGTATTCCCCCCTTGTTCTTGGAGGCAACCATCATTGTCTGGTTTCCTTGTACTGAATGCCACAGTTGCAGCTGTGCTAGATATCTTATCTTGACACAGTAAGAACATTTTCTACTTTTCTGCATTGAAAGGATCTTTTTCAAAATACACACTTGAATATTCTACTAAGGATCTCAGAAATGTAGGAAGGTTGCAACCCTGGCCAAATAAAATGCTGTCTAGATCTGCTGTCCCTTCAGATAAACAGACAGTATCCTACAGAATATCAATCCTCTGTCAATAGACATGATAAAAGAGAAATTTATAGAGGTGTTAGGAAAACTCTTTCAGTAAAGCATTGTAATTTTTTTTCCAGCAAGGAACTCCTGCTGCTCTTCTGAAAACCCACAGGAGTTTCTGAAATAGTCTAAAAACTATTGAGATGGAAGATGAGAAAGTAAAGAGCTGCTTAGAACAACTGCTTTTTCTTGTGATCCTCTGCAGAGTGTGGAATGTACTCCCTTCAGAGGTCCTGCTGGTTTTAGGAATGATACATCTCTTCCAATCAGCTTTTTTTCTTTAAAAAAAATAAAAACTATTTTATATTTATTTATATTTCTTGATTACTGATTTTAATCTTGTAATTGTTGAATCGTTTTTTAAAAAAATATCAGCAAACCATAGGGCAATTTTACAGCTAGTTCCAAATACAGATGCTACATCCTCAGACAAATCAAACAACAGACATACATGGAGAATCACATAACAGAGACATAAAGTGTGCATCTTTCAAAAATATGCTTCAGATTTGGAAAAGTCCTATATCTATATCTAAACTGGGATTGATCCAATAGATTAAGGAGCTGTCCTAGTAATAGTGAAGCTCTCCAATGTGGACTAAATCTTTATAATCCAAAAGATTTGCTGGAATTTGGAGGAATATAGCTTTGCAAGTCCAGGGCTAGTGAAATTGCCCACTTCTGATACAAGGGAAAGGGGAAGGAACAGGCATAGTTGTCACTGGCATTTCCAGCTTCTAATCATATCAAATGATTTTATCAGGTATCTCCAGTACAAGTGCTTCAATGGAGGGACAGTGAAGTAATTTATTTCAGGAGTGATCCAAAGTTCAGTGTTATTTCCTAAGTGATAGAACATTATAAATGTTTTGGATTTGTGGCATCTGGGGGGTTTTGGCATTGGCTGCAGAGCTCATAAAATGCTGAATGTCCTTTTGTCTCTACTACTTTGGGTTCTACATGTATATTCCACCCGTTTTACTATATTTTTATGATTTTGGAGGAAACTGGGCAGGAAACAAAAGGTCTTAAATTGTTTTTTCCCCACCATAAATAACTAAATCTATCCTTCAGATTTTGCCATCACAGTGACTACTTCTATCACCTGATGCACATTTCCAGACAAGCTTCCAATGATCTGTAGCCTCACAATCAGAACCATTTGGGATTTGCCTTTGCAGTGAAGATTTGTAAACTTCCATCATTTATTCATAAACCAACACCAGAAATAGCCAAAGGACAAAAATGAAGTGATGAGATGAGAAAAAAGACCTTACAGTGTTTGTAAAACATTATTTGGTTTTCTTCTGAGATAAATGCACAATTATTTGTGAAAAGGAAAAAAAATCCTTCCCCATCCAATAACAGTTTACCACAGTAAAATTGCAGTTCCTTCCTGCCATTTCTAAATTGATTGCTTCTCCTGTACTAATGGGCCAAATGACTATTGCAAATACCTTTTAAATAATACCTGAGACATTACTAGTAATAAGCCCCCACAACTTTGCTTTTTTTCTTAATTTCATGTATTTTTAATGTTTCAAACTTCTTTAAGACCTATAGAATTATAGAACTTAAGTAAAAATGTGTCTGAAAGACAGGCATTAAAAGCAACAATATAATGGCCAAGTAGCAGTTCTCTTCCATATTCTAAACCATACTCTACTCTCATATCACCCCCTTTCCCACTTCACCTCTATACGCATGAATGTTGCTTTAATTTCATCCTATGCAATATCCCCTGCAGAGAAAATTAATACAGTTGCTGTTTTTAATAAAAGGCAGCAGAGAGGGGAATTATTCCCTGTCCACCATAGAATCATAGAATCATAGAAATTTAGAGTTGGAAGAGACCACAAGGGCCATCCAGTCCAACCCCCTGCCATGCAGGAACTCCCAATCAAAGCATACCCGACAGATGGCCATCCAGCCTCTGCTTAAAAACCTCCAAGGAAGGTGACTCCACCACCCTCCGAGGGAGTGTGTTCCACTGTCGAACAGCCCTTACTGTCAGGAAGGTAGCAAGAGTAGTAGACATCAGGGACAGATCAGCAATGAGAAAGTTTAGCCCCAGGTGACCTATCCCAATCCCAAAAGGGAAGGTAGTTCACCGCTGGGAAAGCATGGGGGGAAGCACAGACATTTAAGTGGCTTGTATGAGTCATCTCTGAATTCTTTTTCTCTGAGCTATGGCAAAGGTTATCCATGACAGACATGCTATGTATTGCCCCTGACAAATGCTATTTATAAAAGAAAAGTTAATTTCCACTCATAATATTGGGAATCTTTCCAATGATTTCTATGCACACTTAATGGTCACAGCCTTGAACCCAATAAAATTAAGAGTGCTCACATCAGGCTCTTTGAATGATTATGCTTAATAACTATTTGTATAGCATCTTCTCTCAAACTATTGAGCCAATTCCAAATTAACCAATCAAAATAATATAGACCATGAACAAGATAGCAATCATTACCCTGCTCCCTCACAAACTTCATACTGTCCACACTAAAGAGATATTTCACATGCTTAGATGTAAGAATTCAATTTCTGAAACCCCTAATTAAAATATAAGCACCATTTAGATTTACTAGGTCAACAGTTTTATGTACAATTAACTAGCTTTTTTAACCACCAAAATTGTAATAATATCAAAGGACCTTTCTTTTTCAAAAGCAAGTGTTATTCATTACCTCCCAATCCAGGTCTCAGCCGATTATCATAACCATCTAGGAGTCTGTCTAGAATTCTTGTAAAGATGGTGATGTTATTTTTTGCTTCATCCTCATTAGGGTCAGCCAACGATGATCTAAACAGACATTTAAAAAAAAATCAGGTAAGAATGTTCTATATATACTTATTATGCAGTTACTGCTTAGTATTGAATAATACAGGCTTCAATTCAATGTACATTAGCTACATTTTTTCATGTTGACTAATTGGAATCTTAATAATTGGTTGGCAACCTCAGGAGAGCCAGGAGCTAAATTCTTGCCCTAAGGGCTGCATCATGCCCACAAAATCACACCTGGAAATGACCACTTTCAGTTTTTATTTGGGTTTGGGGGCTAGGGTGAGGCTGCAACCCACGTCCATGCACCCCTCCCCCCAAAAAAAAAAACTCCTGAAGGTCTCCAAGAATGGGGAAAGCCCCTTAATGTTCTTTTAATGTGCTCCTGGTAGGCTTGGAGAATACAAGAACAACCTTGCATTTGGGGGGGGGGGGGGGGCACATGTGAGCTACATACCACACTTTGTCCCCCTCTGCTTTGACATCACCCTTTGACTCTATATTAAACCATTTTTCTTTTTCTTTTTCTGATTTCTTGATATTTCCACAATCAAGGCTACCACAATCAACCAACAGAAAAGTACATAGCTGGAGTCACATTAGGTTGGCTTCAGTTATACATGTTTCCTGCATCCTCCGTTTTAATTTGTATCACCTTGGCCAGGTTGCATGTAACTGACCTGTGAGGTACAGGCCAACTTCAGAAAACTGCTGAGACCCAACCTGTTCTAGTGGTATGAGCATTGGACCATGACTCTGGAGACCAGGCTTTGAATCCCTAGTAATCCATGTAAACCTACTGGGTGACCTTGGGCAAGTTACATTCTTGCAGCCTCGGAGGGAGGCAAAGGCACCCCCCCCCCCAAAAAAAAATCTTGCCAAGAACACCCCATGATAAGGTTGCTATAAACCTGAAATGACTTGAAGGAACAAGAACAACAATAACACCCTAAAGGCACCAGATCTTGTTTGATCTTGGAAGCTCGGCAGGGTCAGCACTGGTTAGTGCTTGGTTAAAGATCACCAGTGAATACCAGGTGCTGTCGGCTGTGTTTCAAAGGAACAAACTGGCACTGAATTTCCCATACCTTAGATCAAACATTGCCCAGAATGGAAATGGCAGTCAAGACATCGGAAGTAGACTAGGAATGGGAAAGGCAGCTATGAAAGAACTAGACAAGATCCTATAGTTTAAAGATATATAACTGAACATTAAAGTTAGAATCATCCAAGCCATTGTATTTCCCATCACCTTGCACAGATGTGAAAGCTGGACAGTGAAGAAAGTGGATAAAAGAAAAATCAGCTCTTTTGAGATGTGGTGCTGGAGAAGAGTACTGAGGATACCATGGACAGCCAAAAAGACAAACAAGGGGGTTCTTGAGCAGATAAAGCCAGAAATTGCCCTGGAAGGCAGGATGATCAAATTAAGTCTGTCATATTTTGGCCACATCATGAAAAGTCATGACCTATTAGAAAAGACAGTAGTGCTAGAAAAGGTGGAGGGCAGTAGAAAGAGAGGGAGACTGCATGCCAGATGGATAAGCTCAATTGGAGAAACCATGGATGTGTATCTACAAGACTTAGGCAAAGCAGTGGAAGATGAGGGGCTTGGAGATGTCTCATCCATGGGTTGCCATGAGTCGAAGATGACTCAAAAGCAGATAATAACAACAACTGACAAAACCACCTCTAAGTATTTCTTGCCTTAAAAAAGCTTATGAAATTCATGGGGTCACCATAAGTTGGCAGGCATCTTGAAGGCATACATACATGCATACACACATATGCATACACTAACAGGATCAATGACACCTCTCATGAAATCCCATCCCTGCCTCTCCCCCACTAAAAATATTCATTGTTGATAGGGGGCGGGAAAACAGTAGGAAGAAGTCATTGATAGATAAAATTCAGGCCTCTTTAGAAAAAGTTAAGTACATACATTGGATGGGGTGGCATTGTAAACCTCCACTGTTGTATATACATGAGAAAACTGATGGGTTCTACAAGGTTTCTCAGCTGCTGGGGAGACACATCCTTTGCTAAGGCATGCTTGTTAAAAGAAGGATGAATCAACTGGCATGTCTGGCACCAACAAAGTTTTTGTAAAGAAATCGAGGGGTGGTGGTGAAATGTGAAGTAATTACATAGCAAGGCTGAAAATACCAGGCCACTGTGAGTTTTATTATTGTCTCATTTACTGAAAAGACCTGGCATTCAGATAATTAAATGGCAGAACATTTGAGCTATTTATACATTTATATATTTACATACTTGCTAATAGTAAATGTCAACATTGCAGAAGTGCAGTGATGCTGGGGTAAATGTTCCTGGTTTTTGAATAATGATGAGTTGGAAAATGTTTTGTGTGGGAGGCTTTGCATGAAGCAATGGGCTTCTGGGAAATGGTGCAAAATTTTGGTATTCCTCTTTACCTCTGAAAGTACATTTAAAATTCTGCAACCACTGCGCAGTGAAAGAGCAAAAGGATATGAAACATCAAATATTTTCATCCTATACTACCTTGGTCATCTTGCTGCCACAACATGACATGAATAGAACCTTTCATGATCAAGCCAGCTTCTAATGTTTGTTAGTAGTATGTTGGTACAATGCTATATATGAAAAGCAGCAGACTACAAGAATTATACACAGCCTTAAACGTTATGAAGTTTTGTAAATTATTTCAGTTAAATTATTATCAATAATAATAATTATATTTTTTTCATTACAAGAATATATTCCAATGGATTTCCAAAAATAGGATCAATGTACTTCCCAGACAGGTACAATATAAATGAGAAGTAAACATAAGTAAAGGCATCAACTAATCCTTTGTGAGGGTTCTCCTTCTGTCCAGCTAGACTGGTGCTGAAAAGCTAACGTAGTTTGTTGGGAAAATCCAGACCAAGGCCTTGTAGTGTTTCTTTAGAATATAATTCCCTACACATTTCTTTCTTTTGTAAAAGTAATATTTTTGTAAGAAATTCATGTCACTTACAACATGATATTAAAATCCCTTTCATTTAAGTTTCAAGAACATGCTGTACACAGTGCTTTCCCTCTGTGATCCTCTGTTATTTATGAAATTTTTGATCTGTACGCTGGCACCCAGTGAACAATTATTGCTATCCTTCTGCTGGTTTAATTATTGTAATGTGAGCACAGTGTGAACTAAAGCTAAATAAATCATCAGGTAAGAGAATGTTACTTTTCATATGGACAAAAAGCATTCCTAAGTAATTAACAAAAAAGAGAATGTCACTTCTTGGTAGCTATTCAACAATGTCAATGAAGCATTTTAATTCAAATGTACATTAGTGCAGCCTGTGGTATTTCAAGACACTTCCTTCACTATTTATTATCATTTGATTTGTCATCTAAGCCTCAGAATTGCACAAGTGACCTGTCATTCACATCTTAAATACCATTGTTAATATTTGTGTGAAATACAAAGCAGCTATTAGACCAGCATTAAAAGAGTGACTAGCTTTTGTTGTTAGTCAAAACCTAAAATGGACAATCCTATAATTTTGTTCATTGCATATGTTGACTTCTTGACAGTAGTGAGATTTACTCACTTGAGTAAGAGGGCCAGGCCCACAGTGGGCAAACTAATACTACAGCATCCTTGCTGCCTAGATAAAACTGAAAACACACTTTAAAAGTATTCAGTATTAATTTTGGCTACTGAGACATGTGGCCAAAGTTTGGCCCTAAAATCAGATACACTTCATTATTGGGTTTTTTAAAAAATATAACATTTGATTTTCATATGATTTTGAGGAAAATGAAATGAATTACAGTAATATCTTATCCAGAAAGCTACTGCAGTCCAAATTGTGCTTCTTCAAGAAAATGAAGTAACAAATTGTCATTAAGTGTATGTGCAGAGCATGTAGGTAAGATGAAACCTAAACAACAATATGTTCGATTTCTTTCCACGACGCCTTTATTTTAGACACATGGCTTATTAAACAACACCAAAAGCTGATTACTAAATAGGGCTATTGTTTTATTTTATGGAATTTTGAAATTATATACTATCTCCACCTAGAGGTTTAAAGATTAAATGTCTCAGTGTTCTGTTACACTGACCAAAAATATTCCTCATCCCAACAAGAACCCAAATGAAAAACATCCCAGTATATTCAATGCCCCCCACCAACCATGAACCCTAGAAGAACCCATTCACTAAACTCTGTATGGATAGACATGATGTAACTAAAAAGTGGCACAATTATTCTGGAAAATGTTCCAAATCTTCCAACGTTATACAGAAATAATCATGCAAGAGTTTGATTTTTCTCTTCTCTTGGAGATAAACATGAAACTGTCCCTGGGTTTTAGAAGGGCTTGTTCAGCCCAAGTTTTTTTTAACCATTGTCTAAGCTTGGGACCTTCCCATTTACTTCGCTTGTTCTGAATACTGGCGGGTCTTATATTTAAACAGCAAAATTTTGTGCATACCCCGACGCATATAAGCCAGAGCTAACTACCAGCAAACAAGATAAGCTTTTCATTGCTTGTTGATCAAGAAGCAGCACCTCCTCTCACCTTGCAGACAAGCACGCCAAGAAAAGGAGAAGAACCAACTGCACCATGCAGGACGCCAGTTTCCTCTTCATCATAGTCGCTTCCTTGCAAATCCTAAGGAAAAAAAAAGAGGAGGAGTGGGGAGCATTTAGCTCATCTGTTTCCACCAAGCCATATCTTCAAGAGAAAAATGTCATTTCAGCGGAGGAGTCTTTACATCTGTGGGTCTCTCCCCTCCCTCGCCTTTCCTCCTCCTCCCCAACAACAAAACCAACAACTTATTAGATCTCCGCCGCCGTCCTCCCAGATCATGCGTGGTGCCTACATGCAGCGCATAATCGAAAGCGACATATGAAGAGAGGCATCAAATGTGGCTTTGGCTTCTCCCTTTCCATGCCATGCAGGGCATCTATAAAGGGATGCGAGAGACATACGAAGAGAGGCATCGAATGTGGCTTTGGCTGCTTCCTTTCCCTGCCATGCAGGGCACCTAAAAAGGGATGCGAGAGACATATGAAGAGAGGCATCGAATGTGGCTTTAAACGCTCCCTTTCCATGCCACGCTGGGCATCTATTAAAGGGATGCGAGACACTTTTTTTTTTTTTTTTTTTTTTTTTTTGCCTAGGCGTTTACATTTGTTCATTGGTTATTCTTCCTTTGGGCTTTTCACTTCTATCCCCAAACCCTCCCCATGCCAGACAAGGGAAAAACAGGAAAAGATGATTTAGGAAGCTGTGGGTGGGTGGGTGGGAGAAGAGACCCATTTGCAGGGGGTTCACTGACATCTAAGTGAACCGAAGTGGTTCAGCGCCTTTGCCAATGGCTGGGCATGTTGGACAGCTCCTGGAAGAGCATCACATCACAGCCACAGCCATGCAGAAGAGAGGCTGAGTCCACACTGGTGAAATAACCTGGTTTGGCCCTGGTTTTAACTCTGTGTGGCTCAAGGCTATGGAATTCTGGGAGTTGGAGTATGTTGTGGGGCCCAGAGCGGAGCGAAGCTCCGCTCTGGGCCCCACAACATACTCCAACTCCCAGAATTCCATAGCCTTGAGCCACACAGAGTTAAACCTGAGCCAAACCAGGCTATTTCACCAGTGTGGACACCAGGATTGAATCATCACAACATAATAAGAAGGAAAGCAAACTTGCAGGACCATAAAAGAGAGGGAAGAAGGGACTTCCATAAAAGAGGATGCTTCTTTCAGGGAAGGAAGGTGCAAAGCCAAAGATCCTCTTCTTCCTCAAGCACCACCACCACCCCCCTCCACACATAACCCATTCCCACATGCCTCTCCCCCCCCTTTCTTGGGTCCAAAGAAGGGAGGGTGGGGGGGGGGACAGAGGAGCCTACCTTTTGGGGGCTGCTGCCCACAGATAAGCAGGACTTGGAGGAAGAGGAGGAGGAGGAGGAGGGAAGCAGCCTCTGCTGGAGGGTGTCTCTGTGTCTCAAGAATGTGGAAACTTGGGGAGGGAGGGAGGGGGGAGCTGGAAGGCGACTGCAGCAAAAGCCAGGGAGGAGGAGGAGGAAGAGACCCAGACCCTGAGAGGTGCTCAAGCAAGAAAGCAAGCAAGCAAGCCAGCCAGGAGGAGGAGAGCAGCAGCAGAGACCAGTCACTCAGTCAATCAGGCTCTCCAGTAGTCTATGCCTGCCTGGTGGTGGTGGTGGTGGTGATGATGATGATGATGACTGTGTGCGCGTGAGTGAGAGGAGAATAGAGAAGAGAAGACAGTACACACACACACACACACACAGAGCTCCCACGTGCGTGCACGCGCGCGCGCAGAGGCAGGCGGCCGGCCGCTGCTGCTGCTGCTGCTGCAGCTGGCGCGCGCGCCCCCCGGGGGCTCCTCTATTCCAGCAGAAAGAATTGAGGAGAAGGGGGGGGGGGAGGAAGGGAGGAAGAGTGGGGAGCAAAGGGAGGGGAGGGGAGAGAGGAGGGGAGGAGCCACAGAGAGAGGGGGCGGGGCTAGGAGCAGGGTGGGTGAGAGGAAATCTCTCTCTCTCTGTGTGTATATATATATATATATATATATGTGTGTGTGTGTGTGTACACACATACATATACATACATATGTGTGTGTGTAATACATATATATAAACACATACATTATGTGTATATATATATATATATAAAACACATACATGCATTATGTATATATATATATATATATATAAAACACATACATACATTATGTGTGTGTGTACATACATACATTATGTATATATGTATATATATACACACACACACATATACTCACATACATTATGTATATATATATGTGTGTGTACACACACATGCACACACATACATTATGTGTATGTATGTATATATATATATATATATAAACACATACATACACACATGAATTATGACACATACATACACACACATATGTATGTATGTATATGTATGTGTACATACACACACATACATACACACATACATTATATATATATTTATATAAACACATACACACATACATTATGACACATACGCATATACATTATGTGTATATATATAAACACACACATACACACATACATTACGTATGTGTATATATATATATGTATACACACAGATATACATAATGTATATATATACACACACACACAAACACATAAACATAATGTATGTATGTGTGTGTTATATATATACACACACACACACATACAAGGGGGTATCGTAAAGTTTTAATTATGACCTTTAAAAAAAATTGACAGAAAGTTTGTTTTGATTTGGAGTTATTAACTTATCTCTATGGTTATGAGGTGATAATTGTTACTTTACAATACCCCCTCATAAGGCGCAATCTTAATCAGATCTTAACCTTTCTGAATCCCATATAAGTATGTATGTATACATGTGTATATAGATAGATTCGTGTCTTTTAATATGCTGTATTCCGCTCCGAGTGTTCTTACAGAGGAGCGGATTATAAATAAACTATTATTATTATTATTATTACTATTAGATAGATATGCATGTAAGTATATGAGTGGAAATATATGTGTGTATGTCTACGTGTGTGTTTCTATATATATATATATATATACACACACACACAAACATAATTTTAATGTATGTGTATACACACAAACATACATGTGTGTGTGTGTCTATATATATATATGTTCATGTGTTTATATATATGCATGCATGCATGTATATGGGTTTTCTGTATGTATATGTGTGTGTGTATACACACACACATACTCAAACATACATATATATCTCCCCTTTACTTTCCCACCCCTCCACCATCACCACCACTATCACCTCCCCACACACTCACACAAGAAAATTGTTTTCCCAAAATGCGGATGGGCAGGAAAGACCCATTTGCAAGGGGTTCACTGACACACACACACACACACACACATATATGTAATATATGTATATGACATATACACATACGTTCATACATACATACATACACATAAGCCTGGTGTGGACTCTCAACTAGCCCACCGGTGACACGTGCTGCTGCTGTTGTTGTTGGCCACAGATGTCCTCCAAACAGCAAAGGAGGACCAGGACCTCCCTGAAGAGAATGGGGGACATGACCAAATCAAAGCTGGAAACACTCAGATAGAAATGTCAATCTCTGCTTCTTAGTCATGATAAAAAATGGAGGGTATTTTGAAATTCCTGCTGGACGGAAGGCTCCGATGTAGGACGTGTCCTGGAAAAGGAGGACCTCAGCTAATCCTGAGCCTACCCAAAGGGAAAAAAAAACACATGCTGGCTTGTTGAGTTGTTACATTAGTACCATTATTATCCCGCTTTCCGACCTAAATTGGGATACAAGGTGGCTTACAAATGAAACCAGTCCAATAACCCATACACATGTGCACACATTTACAATAGCATGACATAAGTTTAATGTGAAGGAAAACATACTTCTGGGCGCTCGCTCTATCTCTCTCAGTCTCTCTCTGCTGGCCTAGCAACCAAGGAGCCATGTCTTGGGGAAAAGTGGAGGGTCTTCCCCTGGGTTCGGCCTAGGCCTAATCATGGTCAGATTGACTGGATGCCCATGAGCTCCACAGAAAGTGCAGGAAGGAGTGGCTGAGGGAAAGAGCCTTCAAGTCGTCTCAACTTCTGGCAACCCTGAAGCGACCCTATCATGGGGTTTTCTTGGTTGTTCAAATGGGGTTAGCCATTGCCTTCACCTGAGGAGGCTGAGAGAGTGTGACTTCCCCAAAGGCTCCAGGGTCGAGCAGGGATTCTAACCCTGAGTGACTGCATCCCCACTTCAGATGTAACCTGGTTTGAGCCTATTTTATCTCTGGTGCCTCAACAAACGACCCTTCCAGAATGCCATAGCCCTGAGCCATGGCACTTAAAAAAGGCCTCACTCCCACTTACAAAAAAAAGCAGTTTGCAATCCAAATCAATGGATCGATTTGCCAGCGGGGCATGGTTCCCACTACATTTGCCCCGATCGCATTTTTTTTTTTTTTTTGTCTGTAAAATAGCCCACTTGTGGTTCACATTCACAAATGAATTGTTTCAAAATGGACCCACTCCAGCTGGCCGAAGGGCAAATTTAAATCAATTCCGATCCGCATCTGGTTCACACTTGTGCAGAATCAATACCAACAAGATGTAAAAAAACAGCATCAAAAAGATGCAGGTTAAATGGGTCTAGCATGTGCCCCCCCCCACCCCGAATCACTTCAGTGAATCAATTCAAGTGGGAACTGGGGTCATTTGAACTGGTTCAAAGCAATTTGAGAAATGTAAAGAAATATTTTTTACGCATTGGACAGTCCTCCAGAGAATAGCCACCCTGTATGGAAAATTCAAAGGGACTGCCCTCTTTTGGGGGGAAATTCAGTATGCAAAGGGATCTTAGAGCACCTTTGAGATTAACTAAGCCAGTAGCATGAGCATTCATAGATATGAGTCAACATCTGCTTCTGAAGAAATAGACTCAAGTCTACAAAAAGTCATGCTACCAGCCTCTTTCTTTCACTTAGTCTCAAAGTTGCTACAAGATCCCCTTGCACTCTGTATGGGAAATGGCACCCATGTTTTGATTCATTCATTCATTCATTTTACAACTCACCTCTAAGGCAAGGGAGGTGGTCTGTGTTTGAAGTAATCTTTCTGCCATTAAGAGCTTGAAAACAGCTAGCTGTAAAACCCAGATACACAAAACATATACTGTCCAGTAATGAGCTAAAACAGAACTCATAATAACCACAGTATGCATCTCCCTTTTCCTGATCACCAAATAAATACGTAATTATAAATGAATACCCCAAAATACAACAAGCAACCTAAAAAAGCACAAACTAACCAGCAGATTTGTGAAAAGTCCATCTCACATTTTAATACAAAAGAATTCAAACTAAAGCTTTTTTAAAGTGAAGGAAATTTAATAATTTCTAAATTTAATAAATTTAATAACTCTCTGAACAACATATTTACTCTCTAAACAACATACTTAGATCAGAAACCACTAGGACAATGGCAAAGTTTTGTCCCAAATATAAATTAATATTAAGTTTTGTTTGTTTGTTTTTCTTTCTTCTTTTAGGCTATTGAACTAGCTGATCTTTTCCCATTACATAAAACATTTTTAAATAAATATTTTATAACTAATATCTTACATTCCTTTCAATCTTTTATGTTGTGATTTTCCTTAACTGTGATTTATATGTACAGTGGGCCCTCCATATACACAGATTTGCCATCCACGGATTTGAGCATCTGTGGACTTGAGCATCCGTTTATGGCAAGCTCATATGGTTCCCAATGATGGTGCGCACGGACCCACGCCACCATTCGGGGGAAAGTCCCTCCCCTTTCTTCCCTCCCTCTCTCCTTCCCTCCCTCCCTCCCCCCTTCCCCTCTCCCCCCACCTTCCGTCCTTCCCACCTTCCCTTCTTCCTTCCTTCCCTTCTACCCCGGCTTGGCTGTGGGGGCATAGTCTGCTGCCAGAGCTAGAACTGGGGCCAAGGCTTGAGTCTCAGAGTCCCATCGCCAGGCCTAGCAGTCAGGGCATAGCCTCTGGTCTCTGAAACCCAAGCCCCTGGCCTGGCCCCAGCTACCTCTGGCCAATGGGGTCCCAAGGAAGTCAGGGTCAGGGACAGGGCTTGCGTTTTGAAGCCCAAAGGCTCCATCCTGACTGCTGGACTGGAACCGGTGCCTCTCCCTCTAGCCAACAGGATTCCAAGGGAGTTGTGGCCAGGGCCGGAGCTTGGGTTTCAAAGCCCAAAGACTTCATCGCAGCTGCGGGGCTTGAGGATGGGGCTCCAAAACTTAAACCCTGGCCCTGGACCCCTGATTCCCTTGGAACCCCATTGGCCAGAGGGAGCTGGCCAGGCCCAGTAGCCAGGATGGAGCCTCTGGGCTCTGACACCCAAGCCCCAGCCCCGACTCCCGAATCCCATTGGCCAGAGGGAAGAGCCTTTGCCAGGCCCATCTCCCTCTGGTCAATGAGAAACAGGGCTATCATATCACCTCTTAACCTTATCTTCTCCAGGCTAAACATCTCCAGCTCCCTAAGTCGCTCCTCATAGGGCATGGCTTCCAGACCCTTCACAATTTTAGTTGCCCTCTTTTGGGCCCACTCCAGTTTCTCCATATCCTTTTTGAATTGTGGTGCCCAGAATTGGACACAGTATTCCAGGTGGGGCATGACCAAGGCAGAATAGAGTGGAATTATTACTTCCCTTCATCTAGACACTATACTTCTATTGATGCAGCCTAAAATAGCATTGGTTTTTTAGCTGCTGCATTGCACTGTTGACTCATGCTCAACCTGTGGTCTATTTAGACTCCTAGATCCCTTTCACATGTGGTCTCATTCAGCCAGGTGTCTCCCATCCTATATCTGTGCATTTCATTTTTCCTCCCTAAGTGCAGAACCTTACACTTCTCTGTACTGAACTTCATTTTGTTAGCTTTGGTCCAGCTTTCTAGTCTATTCAGGTCATTTTGAATTTTGATCCTGTCCTCTGGGGTATTAGCTACTCCTCCTAATTTGGTGTCGTCTGCAAATGTGATAACTAGGCCCTCAATACTGTCATCCAATTCATTAATAAAGATATTGAATAGCCCTGGGCCCAGGACAGAACCCTGTGGGCGCCCACTAGTCACTTCTCTGTTGAGCACCCTTTGGGTGCGGCCAGTCAGCCAGTTACAAATCCATGTAAAGGTTTACCTTGTCTACTCCACATTTTGCAGGCTTGCGGGCTTGGATGATAAAAAATGGGTAAAACTGGGGAGCAAAGACATTTGAAGAATTTATCATTACAGATTAAGGAAAATTTTAATAAATTAATTTGGAAATGGTATTTGACGCCAGTGAGATTACATAATATTGATAAGAATAATTCAAAAAAATTGCTAGAGAGGTTTTCAAGAGATAGGGTCATATATGCAAATGAGGTAGCAATGTAAATATGTACAAGAATTTTGAGAAGTGATAATAGAAATAGAAAGTATAATGAATATTAAAATAAGTAGAAGTCCGAATATAGTATTGTTATCATTATATAATACAGAGAAATGGAAAAAAGAGGAAGAACATTTGGTAACAAATTTGATTACAGCAGCGAGATTGATTATAGCAAGATGTTGGAAAATGAAAATAACTGTACAATTGGAGGAGTGGTATATAGAGGTATGGAAATTAGCAGTTAATGATAAATTGACATGCAGATTGAAAGTAAAAAAGAGATTATGGAAAAGAAGTGACTTTGGTGGAATTTTATTGAGAAAGTATTGAGAAAAAAAGATGGAAGATTACCTTGACGAGAGGAATTGAGATGTTGGATGGAATATAAGGGTAAAAATGGCTCCAGGGAAGAGGAGCACTGAGGTGGGATAGAAAAGATATTTAGATAAACTGGAATGGAATGTAGGAAATATATCGATTTATGCATTGTATAATAATATTCAATCTATGAATCTTAATAAAATTATTTTTTTAAAAAGAGGCTCCATTCTGGCTGCTAGACCTGGGATAGGGGTCCGACACTTAAGCCTCAGCCCCGGTTCCAGTCCCAGTCCTGGCCCTGGCTGACTAGGCAGCAGACTATACCCCAAAACCAAGCAGGGCAGAGGGGAAGGAGGAAGAAGGGAAAAAGGAATGTGTAAGGAGGCAAGGAGGGAAGGAGGAGGGAGAGGGGATGGTGGGAGAGAGGAAAGCAAGGAGGGTGGGAAGGAAGGGGAGGGAATTTTCTCCCAGTGGCACTTTGCTATAGGGGACAATACGGGCTTGCCATCCTTGGATGCTCAAATCCACATGGCCGTGTCACCATTAAGGAAAACGGGACATGAGCATATGTGGATGTTGTTATCCGCGGGGGGGTGGGGGTGGCCTGGAACGGATCCCCCGCGTATACCGAGGGCCTACTATATATACAAAATGGATTTTGCCATTTCTCCCACAGCTTTTCAACAACAGGAAAATCCATCCCTGGTTGGATCTGTTGTTCCTCCCTCCCTCATTGTCATTATAATGGTCGTATGGCCTCTTGCGGGATGAGTTGTTTATCTAGTGGTTGCTGAAGCTGCAGTGAGGCTCCCCATGTGGCCGGCGGTGCTTCTTCTGCCAGAATACATCAGTAAGACCAATCTCCTCTAAGGATGCTTAGGTAACATGCAATTGCCATGCTTCTTGTTTGCATTTGTAGTGCAGTCCGTGATGAGGTACCACAGCTGTGTTTGGGGCCAGGATCACCTTCACGACTGTAGTGTAGGCAGCAGCTTGTGAGTTGGAGAACTACCTCTCCTCTTCCAGAATAACTGAAGAGACACTATAGACAAAGGTATCTACGATAAGGCTTTTATTCTTAGAAGTTACAATATGTACAGAGCTATTTATAAACATCGATACAGTCCACCATCTATCTACAGAACCAGCCACTCAGTCAACTGACTCTAACAGAATCTTCAGCCCAACTATCAAAACCTAACTGCCAAACCCAACTGTCAACAGAATGTTCAAATTCCCCAGCCAGGATCTGATTGGCTGATGTTCATTAATGGTCTTTGGCCATCACACATTGTACATTTTCCTTGGGACTCTTTATCCCAACAAAAACTAGTGTTTGGTTTCCCCCATCAGATCCCTACATCAGTCTCCCAGTTTTGCATCATCACTGCATCAGTACTGCTATGACTTCCTTTACTTTGGGGCTGAATTCTCAGTGGGGAGGAATAATTAACTGTTATTACAAAATAGCCAGATGCAAACATGCTGCCCAAACCTAAAAAACCACAGCAAGTGCATGAGGCTTCTTCTGTACCTTGTAAGTTTGTTTCAGGTCATCGCCTGATTCTATGAGCTCCCAGCACCTTTGGCCTTGATTGGTAGTGACCAGCAGGAAAAGTGGGTCATCCTTCAATTCCCATTCAAGATCAAAATGGTCTACTTTGTCTCAGGAGTTCAGAGAAAATCTGTCCATTTGAACAAAGAGTAGAAAGATGAGGTGGTGCCCTTTTTCCATATTGTAGGGTTTGTCCTAAGCCCAAGAACCTATTTGAAAAAGTCTCTTAGACTCACTTAGCTCTCTCTGGGTTTGCAGGAACTATCTCATGCAGCATCCTCATCTCTATTTCATATGGGGAAGGGTCTTTGGTGTTCCCCTTGAACATGGACCAATCAATAAAGGGACGTTTCTTCTTTTCTCATCCTTTGAATGTAAAATAATTTTTTAATTTATATATCATATATATATATATCATTTATAAATCATGTCCCCAGGAAGCCCTCCCGTGCAAAATGCACCCCCACATCCGCATTGAAATGCAAGCTGCCCTTCCCCAGAGGTTTTTGGAAATCACAATTTGCCATTTTTCTTCCTTCCCAAAATTTTAGGGTGGCCAGAGGAGTGTTTGCGGTTTACAACCCTCCATGGTCTACCGATGAGCATCCTGAAGCATTTTGCACTCCTGTTTTAATAGTGATAGGGTAAATTGTGAAAACACAGGTACATATTTTGCATAATTTCTGCCAGTGGAAGAATTCCAACTTAGCTGGCAAAGAAACATCATTGTGAACCTCAAAGCTCAGCCAAGCAACCAACCTGGAAATTCAAAAAGGCATTGGGTAGGTTGCTCCACACCTCTGTCTCATAGACCTCCAAAGCCTAATCCATCAGCAGGCTGAAGAAGCACAGGTCCTTTATTTATCTTCTCCTGGGTTGTGTGTCACCTCCTTTTCATTTTTCTTCATAACACCTTTGAATTGGCCATGCCCCAAAGGTTCATACCTCCCCCAAAGGTTTCAGATGAGCCACCAACTTATCCACCAGCTGAGCATCTTGGGTAACAGACTCCCGACTGGAGATGGAAAAGGAAACAGCCAGGATGCTTAGTTTCCTGGGATAAGGCACTGAATATTCCTACCACCTTCAGCCTGTCCATGTAAGCTTATCTGTCCCGAAAAGATTCCTAAGTAAACAACCACAACAAGAGAGTCACAAATTCCACCCTGGTAGCTTGGATGTTGCAGCTGAACCTCTGCTTTCCAAACAAACCAGAAATAACTAAAAGTTTGCTTTTTTTCCTTCTAAAACTCTTTGGGAGAACTAAAGACACAACGATTACCTTATCTTCTATGCTTTCTTTTCCATAAAATCATGGAATTGGCCAATTAACAAAGCACATTTAGAATCCTCAGCCATAAAACTTTAAAGCCTCCCTAAACTGCAAATCCCAGGATTCCACAGGATGTTCCCATCTCTGATATTGCAGTTTTCCAGTTTCTATCCATAACTGCTCCTCAGCTGTAGGAGTTGTTGCTGTTGTGTGCCTTCAAAATGTTGCTCACTTATGATAACCTTAAGTTTAACCTATCACAAGGTTTTCCTGGCAAGCATCTTCAGAGGGACTTTGCCTTTGCCATCATCTGAGGCTGAGAGAGTGTCACTTTCCCAAGGGCACCCAGTGGGTATCATGGCTGAACTGGAAACTGAACCTTGGTCTCCCCAGTCATAGTCCGACATTCAAACACTAGACCACATTGGCTGTAGGTAGAGCTAGGACAGAATGAAGCCATGTCTAGTCAGGATAGATGGACCCATGATCTGTCTACCTCTCTTCTAAGACAGGTGGGGCAAACTGTGACCCTGAAGAGGTTGCTGGAAAACAACTCCCTTCTGATATTACAATGGCTGTGTTAGATCTGTCAGGAATACACTATGAGGAAACCTGTGACTCCCTTAGAATGTTATCACATCACACTGTGCAAAAGTGCTTTGAGACTTTTTGTTAGCATCAGTATCTTTTCAGTTAACTACATGAGTTAAGGATACATTGGATCCTGGCAGAGATGTTGGAATAGGGGAGAAAGAAACCAGCACCTCTGCTACAGGCCATTGGATTAAATACCATCCTCCTGTCTTTGGATTCTTCCACTCATTTTGAATGCTCTTGGGCTTCCAGTGGAACTTTGGACTATTTATATATTTTGAGTCATCTGCCTTCCTCTCTTCTCCAGATGATTTCTCCACTGTACTCATCATTTTGAGGTCTGAACCTGTGAAAACAAAGCAGTTTCATTGGCCCGGAGCCTGTAGAAATTAAGGAGGGCCAGGAAGATGGCTTGCAGAAGGTGCTACTCCACTGCTTAGCCTCCCAGGGTATCATTTTCTCCATGGTATAAGAGAAATACCTGTTTGCATGGGATTGTGATACTCTTACAATGTTGTTGAAGTGTGCCTTCAAGTCTTTTTCTCAGGATGAAAAAACCCACCAGCCTCTATGCCTTGGAAAATGTATTTAGGGCAAGTTCCTGGTAGGATTTTTCTTGGACTGCCACCCAAATAATATGTCTTCTGTGAAAATTTACAACCATGTTGTTTTTTAAGGAGCAAAACTGTGAATAACCATGGCAATTAAAGAAGTGCATAAATTTCTGCATAGGGTGGAGAAGGTGGAAGGAGATACAGTTTTCCTCCTTGGGGTCATTTAGTGGAGCTGTGAAATTCAGGACAGACAAAAGCAAAACAAAAATCACATTTCACACACTTCATTTACACTGTGACAGACTGTGACTTCCATGTTTTGGGGGCATTTAATTTCCTCCAGATTTTCATCCATGGTGCTGGAGCCCAGCTCCAAGATAGAGTCAGCATCACAGAGAGTTCAGAATAAAGACAAGAGTAGATTAGCTAACCCACTAACATGGAAATCATGATCTTCTGCTGTCTATGTGAAGTATCAGCATGCCATTGTCCTCCAATCTCTTATTTCCCACCCAGTCAACATTTGTAGATTATCCTTCACAGATCTTTGAAAACTAGCTTCCATCCAAAGCAACAGTACCATCTACTTTTTTTTTTTAACTACCATGTGTACTTTTTAAAAAATGCTTTTGGTTCATCCAATATATTTTATTCTAAGCCCACCCATGAAAGAAAGGGGGGATGAAATTTAATAAATATCACAACCATATAGTTCAATGAATGTACCAAATGAATGAATGAAGGATGCTTTCAGGTGAGATCAAGCAGTCCAACTTGTCATGCCTTCAAAAAGCAGGAGTAGGGTCCACTGAAACAAAGACTGGACTCAAAACACTTATGTCAAATAAGAAATAAGCAAAGTAACCAAGAGAAATTCCTCTTGTCTTGAGGTATCTCCACCTCTCAACCTCCTCTCAACCTCAACTGACTCAACTCCCACCTTGGTGAAGATTCTCAATTGTTCCCATGGAAACCAACCAACCAAACAAACACTTTCCATTCTACTTGGTCCAATCTGACCACTTCTCAATGAGGTCCAATTTCATGGTTACATTTCTCTTATTAGGATGATTTCAACCAATTTTTAAAATTCAACTCTTTTTACCTGACTCTTTTGGTGATCCACCTTGGATCCTACTGTGCATATAAATGAAATGAAATAATGATTGGTATCAAAAACTGAAAAAGCTGGCTCCCACATCATGAGAAAGGCAACATTTAAGTGAAATCATGATTATGTTTATGAATATTACAAGTTGAGTCTCCCTTATCCAAAATGCTTGGGATTAGAACTCTTTTGAATTTTGGAATTTTTCAGATTTTGAAATAATTGCTTCAACATAATAAAATATCTTGGAAAAGGGGCTCAAGTCTAAGCATGATATTCAGTTATGTTTTATATAGACCTTCTAAACATAGCCTGAAGGTAATTTTATACACATAACATTTGTTAGTAAGTTGGTCCGTTTGTTTATATGTTGCTTTTGTCCCAGGCCAGGAGCCAAGACAGCTAATAATTTTGTGCATGAAATAAAATTTGTTTATATTGAACTATCAGAAAATAAAGGTGTCATTTTCTCAGTCACCCATATGGACAATTTTGGATTTTGGAATAGTTTGGATTTTGGAATGCCAGATAAAGAAGTGCTAAACTTTTATTACACTAACAACAGAATGATCCATTTATTTGGCTTTTTGGCTGTCCACAATATCCTAAGCACTCTTCTCCAGCACTGCATCTCAAATGTTTTGATTTTCTTTCTGTCTGCTTCCTTTACTGTCCAGGTCTCTCATCTGTACATGGCAATGGGAAATACAATGGCTTGGATGATCCTAACTTTAGTGCTCAGTTGTATATCTTTACTCTTCAGGAACTTTTATCGTTCTTTCATAGCTGCTCTACCCATTCCTAATCTTCTTATTCTTTCTTGACTGCAGTCACCACACTGGTCAATGGTTGATCTTAGGTGGGTGAATATTTTTACCATTTTGATTTCCTCATTGTCCAGATTGAATTTATGTATTTGCATTAATGTTTTGCATTAATCTTGCCTTTGTACATAATAATAATAATAATAATAATAATAATAATATTGTATTTATAGCCGGCTCCTCTGTCAACCAATCAGATCAGGTTACAACAATTAAAAATACAAGGTAAAATTTACAATGACCCATACCCAGCCACCCACCCCTTAAAATTAGATTAAACTGACATCAAGGTTAAAAACAACATAATTAAAATTTTCACCACATAAAACAACAATCAACTGCATGGGCATCAAGGTCGAGATGTTAAAAATTGAGGGGAAAGCTTAATCCACTAACAGAGCCAGGAGTTAAGGACTTACTGGGAAGGCCTGCTGGAAGAGATGCGTCTTTATGGCTTTAAGACAATCAAGAGATGTAATTAGACGCATCTCATCCGGCAGGTCATTCCATAGCCTGGGAGCGGAGGCCGAAAACGACCTCTGGGAGGTCTGCGCCAGCCTAGTTTTCTTAGGCTGCAGCAAGTTCCTCCCAGAGGACCGAAGTGTGCTTTGACCTTCCTCAGTAACTGCTCCAAGTCTGTAATGTCTTCTGCTAATATTATTGTGTCATCTGCACACCTGAAGTTGTTGATGTTGCTTTATCCTATCTTCACTCCTTTCCTCTAAATCTAACTCGGCTTTTCTTATGATGTTTTCAGCATATAAATTGAACAAATGTGGTGACAGAATGCAGTTTTGCCTGACCTCTACTTATTGGAAACTATTTCCAATTTGACAGTGGCCTCTTGTCTTTGGTACAGATTTCGCATCAGGACTATCAAATGTAGTGACACCCCCATGTCCTTGAGTGCGTTCCATAGCTTTTCATGGTCTATACATTCAAATGCTTTGCTATCGACTATAAAGCACATGCTGATTTTTTCCCCCTGGAATTCACTGTGGAAATGACTTGAAGGCACACAACAACAACAAAGATGCATCACTAGTAAATAAAATAAACTTGTGAAGTGGGTAGAAAAAAATCTGCATGCGTTCTAAGCAAAGTTGTTGTTGTTGTTGTTGTTGTTGTTGTTGACCACTGCACATGGGCATCATAATGGATTGTTTGGCATGCCCAGCTGTCTTCACCTGTCCTGAAACAGAACCAGGTGGATTCCATTATCAAGAATCAGGTGGACTCGGCCAAGCAGGCTCCATTACCTCTTTTGTTACTGCTCTCCTGGCGTATTCTCCACTGCATTAACCTGATAAAGCAGAGGTGCAGAAGAGATAAAATGTGACAGGATCTAAATAGCTTTGTTCTGCTGCCTGGTATGCTCATTAGACCAGGGTATAGATTTCTCCCCATCACACGGGGGTATGTCTCTTTCCTCTGACAGTTCCCTAACTCTTGATGAATATGTAGCATCCTTTGTTTTATTATTCCCAAAGTTTAGATAAACAGGCCGGGCTGGGAAACAATTAGTTCTGTTTCTGGACTCCAAGCTGTTTTTGGACTTCAAGCCCTGACTTATGCAATCCTCACAGAAAATCTACTTTCTTATTTATTTATTTATTTATTTTTATTCCGCTTTTCTCCAAAACAGGAGCCAAGGCAGCTCACTATACACACACACACAGTTGCCCCTTTTAACTTGCAGGGGATCCATTCCAGACCCCCTGCAAGTTCAAAATCTCGCACATACTCAAGCTCATAGGCTTGAATGGGGTGTGTGCATGCAGGCTGCACCATGGGCACACACATCCCATTGATATTAATAGCGGTTACCCCACTGCAGATTTCCAAGTCTGTGCATTTCAAGTCCACAGTCTTGGAGGGGTGACTCTCTGTGTGTGTGTGTCCCTGTTTTTTCCATATCACCCATTTGGTAGCTTTTCACAGGCTTGGATCCAAGACTATTTGAAAGACCATGGACTTGTCTACATGATTAAAATACTCCTCATTACTCCTCATTACAGATGATTAGAATGTGATCTGTCCACACACAATTTTTACAGGAGTTCCCCTTCAAAAAAACTGCTTAAACTATGGAGAAAAACTCTGGAGAAGAAACAAGTAGCTGCCCATCTGCTTTGCATGGATTTGGATAGCTGTGCATTTTTGATAAGGGGAAAGAGACAGATGCAGGAAATATGCACAGGAATGTGAAGAATTAAACACTGATGTGAATGAGGAAATATCTGCAGCAATTTGCATAGTACACTTACATGTAGACTAGCCCATATCTCCCTATATGAGTGTACCCAAGTTTTAAGATCTTCATGGGAGGGCTTTCTCTTGGTCCCACCATCACAAGCTTGCCTGGTGAGGACATAGAAGAGGGTCTTCTTGGTGGCTGCTCTCAATCTGTGAAACCCCCTCCTGTGGGAGGTTTTGTTGATCCCCTCTCTGCTCTCTTTTGGGGGAAAGCAAAGACTTTTTTAATGAGCCTATGTGGCCTAGTGGTTTGAGTATTGGACTATGACTCTGGAGGCCAGGGTTCAAATCCCAGCTCAACCATGAAACCCACTGGGTGACCTTGGGTTCTTAACCTCAGGGGACAGCAATGGCAAACCTCCTGTGAACAAATCTTTCCAAGAAAACCCTACGAAAGGATCACCATAAGTCAGAAATGACATGAAGGCACACAACTCAATTTTTAAGTTTTTCAAGGGAGGAATTTCTCTTGGTTCTCACCATCATTACAGCCATGTCAGATGAGGACATAGGAGAGGCCCTTCTTGGTGGGTGCTCCCAAGCTGTGAAATGCTCCCCTGTAGAGGTTCAGCTGGTTGGCCTTCTCTCTGATCTCCTTCTTAGGCAGTTCTTTGGTTCTTAAATCATATGGCAAGGGAGAGTTTTGAATGTAGTATATGGTGCTTTATAAAATTATGATTTTGTTATTTGTTGTTGTGTGCCTTTAAGTCATTTCCAAGATGAACTTATCACAGGGTTTTCTTAGCAAGATTTGTTCAGAGCAGGTTTGCCATTGCCTTCCTGTGGGATTCTAGGAGCTACAATTCCCAGCATTCTATAGCCTTGAGTCATGGCAGATTATTTCTGTAGTGTGGATGCTGCCACAGTTATCATTATCACCACCACCACCACCCCTGTCTTTATTATATGTTAAGGCTCATCGTACCCTTAGTAACCAATAAAATCAGTTCCCAGAATTCCATAGCCTTGAGCCGTAATAGTTAAAGTCGTGTCAAACCGGAGTACTTCTCCAGTGTGGATGCAACCACAGTTATCACCATCACCACCACCTTTATTATGTGATAAGACTCATCATACCCCTAGCACCCAATAAAATACAGTTACTACAATTCCATAGCCTTGAGCCATGGCAGTTAAAGTAGGTGTCAAACCGAATTATTTCTGCAGTGTAGATGCAGCCAAAGTTTTCATCATCATCACCACAAACTTTACCATGTGTTAAGGCTTATCATACCCCTAGCACCCAATGAAACATGGTCACTGTGTTTAGAACCATAACACATTCTCTCCAGCTTTCTATTACCGTTTTCTGATTTAAGCCACAGACCTTGCATTTAACTCCATTGCCAGCTATATTAAATGCAGTAGGCAGTCCTTCCAATTTAAATTCTCATGCAACCAATTACAACAACAGAACAGAAGCTTTAAATTGGGACTAGAAGATTGGAGGGCTTAGTAGTAAAAGAGATCAGAACTATAGATATATAAAGACATATCAGAAATCTTTGATTGGGATAAACCTTTCCATAGATATGAGATTTCTAAAAGGGGTTAATAAGGAAGTAGTGCTGTGTGCATTAAAGGAGAGCCAGCATGGTGTAGTGGTTTGAGTGTTGAACTGAGACTCTGGAGACAAGAGATCCAATCCATACTCAGCCATGTAAACTCACTGGGTGGACTTGGGCAAGTCACACTCTCTCAGCTTCAGGCAATGGCAATGGCAAACCCCCTCTGAAGAAATTTGCCCAGAAAACCCCCAAATAGGGTCACCTTAAGGTCACCATAACTTGGGAACAACTTGACAGCACAAAACAACAACAATAATAATGCATTAAAGAGTGTATAAGAATTCTGTTAACTGAAAATCCTTTCACATTACACAATTTATAGAATCCTAGAGTTGGAAGAGACCACAAGGGCCATCCAATCCAACCCCCTGCCATGCAGGAATACACAATCAAAGTACTCCAGACAGATGGCAACAATGTATAGAATTTTGCAGTCTGTAGTTTGGTGAAACACTGAAGTTCTCTGGTAGGGAACTCTAAATATTCCTCTGTAAACAGCACATCTCATGATTCCCTAGATGGAAGCCTGGCACTGAAAGTGAAATTGTAGCAATATGATTGTGTAGTTTGAAAGGGCCCCTCAGGCCAGAAAAGGAAAGATCAGGGGCCATATTAGTTTGCAGCAAAACCATTAATCTATACTGTTTTAAATTAGACAATTACAATTGTTGTAAAAAATTTATGGTTATATTTTCCTCCATGAGCCACCTTGGGTCTCATCCTGGGAGAAAGGCAACATAATTAATTAATTAATTAATTAATTAATATGAATAAATGCAAGAAGCCTCAATGCTCTTAATTGTTTATTGGAGGAAAGTGAGTAAAAGGAATGAACAATACTTTGAATAAAAATAAGTTTGAATCATAGCAAGGCAACATTTCTAGATTTGACAAAATGGCTGTACCTTTGCAAGGAGAAAATGATGTTAGAAGTGACCCTTGACTTAATCTTTAATCTATCCACAATCTGGTATAAAATGTAAGTGTTACTGGACTGCCTGGAAATAGTGATCAAAGTGCTATCAAGTTTAGCATACATGCAAGCAAAAAGTTCCCCCAGGAAGTCCAGCATGATTATTTTTAATTACACTTTCTTGGGTAAAGTTTAATAAAGAAGTGGAGAAAAATAAAATTTTAAACTGAGGAGAATAGTTGAGAATAAGAGTAAGAATTATTACATTCCTTCTTGGTGGTTAAAGGCTACTTTAAAGCAGTATAATAAAAAACTTTAGTTTTCAAAAAAGCAAGATTAGGAAATATTTAAACAAACTCAGGAGGATGGCACCCTGGTTAATAAGCAGACTAAAGGAAACTATAAGAGGCAAATACACTTTCTTTTTGAAGTGAACGTCTTGGGAAAAAAACAGAATAAAAAGAGGCAAATTCTAGGAATGATTCTATACACTGACTACAAGGCAACCAAAATGATGATGATGATGATGATGATGATGACAGCAGTTTTTAACATTAATGGATCAGATCCCTCTTTCCTGCCTCCTGAAAGGCTGTTACAACAGTGATTCAGTTCCCTGTGTGCAGAACTGTCTGTGCTAATGCTGTGAAGCAGAAGAGAATTCCCTGAAACAGATTATCTTTTTTTTTTTTTACCTGAGTGCTTGATGAAAAACTTCTAAACACCAAGCAACTTTTTGGTAGAGCAGATGAAACTTTGCCAAGGACCTGTATTGAGATGGAGCTATTTAATTTATTTATAATGATCTGTGATGGTCAAACAGGGATGTTGCCAAGTTTTTAGATGACACCAGAAACCTCAGAATATTCAGGATAGTGGAAAACCAGTTATCAAAAGTTCGAAAGAGTTCTCTCCTAAACACATGCATAGTGAACAAAGTGGCAAATGAATTTTAATGGAAGCAAATATAAAGTGAAATCCAGACAACAGAAAAGTCTTCTCTCAAATCTAGCTGGGAACCTGGAAGCTAAGAAATCAGACCACATCAATCTCCATTTATTGTAGCTTCTACAAGTTCTACTTCTAAGTGCAAGTATCTATTTTGTGCTACTATGGGTGCATCGTAAGAATAATGCAGTTTGACACCACTTTAACTGCCAATGCTTCTTTCTGCTCTTTGGTCCACAACAAACTCCAACTCCCAGAATGTCATAGCCTTGAGCCAGGGCAGTTAAAGTGGTGCCAAACCGGGTTATTTCTCTAGTGTGGATGCAAATTTGACCTTGGAGGTCACTAGCTGTAATAACCAATTACTTTTGAATTGATTTATTATTCTGTTAGCAAAAGTATAACTTGGGTTACATCCACACTGCAGAAATAATCTAGCTTGACACCACTTTAACTGCTATGGCACAATGATATGGAACTATGGGAATTGTACTTTGTTGTGGCACCAGGGTGATCAGATGTCTTCAGTGCAAAATGCAGGCTATTCAAGAAAAATGTATAGCATGAGGAAATAAACGCTAAGAACACTAATATAAAAATAAATATAAATTCATGCTTCTGAGCCATGTTCAAAATGGAGGAAATAAGTGGTGGAGTAGGCCTATGGATGAAGAGCTGGCTCCTGCTGTGCCTTGTGCTCTTTTGTGCATGTGTTGAGACAACAAGGTAAATGGGAAGGGAGTGCATCTTCTATTACAGGCAAGAGGTGTGTAGCACTTAGAATATTGTATTATTTTAAGCAACTGAAAGTGTCTATTCTTATAACTTTCAAGAAAACACTTTTTAGAGCTTTTTTTTTAAAAAAATGTAACTATAACAGTACCCAACTACAAATGAAATTAATTACTTTTTTAAAAGTAAAGTTCTGGTCCCAGACTAGATAGTTGTTGATTGGAGTGTTGTGAATGGTCACACCTAAATAAATGTGACCCAGAGCTTTTTGTGCTTTATTGCTTTTCTACATTACAAAAAAAAGCTATGATAGAAAGTTTGGGCAGAATGAAATTTTTATGAATAGAGAGCCTTCAGCTGTAGAAACCTTAGAGGGAAACAATTACCTTTTACTTGCCAGTACTAAATGAGTAAGTCTTTTTGGTGCATGTCAGGGAAAAGTACTTTGCTTTTGACTCAGTGTGTGCAAAGTGGCTAGAGCCCATTTTGTCTCATCACATTGAAACCTCTATGCATGCACACACACACGCACCAATTGAACTGGTGTTTTAAATGTCTGGAAATATATGAATGTGGGTGTGTGTATGTATGTATGATACATTGGGCATGCTTACTACCCACAGTTTCAAATAGCAACTAGTAGAAATTTGTAATTGTTTGCACCTCAAACATAAATGCCACCAAGATAGTAATGCCATTTGAAATCTTTACTTCCAAGTAAATAAGATTAAGACTGGGGATAGGGTGATGCAGCTCTGTTTTGGAGTTCAGTTGGAATTTTATTATGACAGTAAGTTATACACCATATATTCCATTGCCCAGAATCCAAAAAGACCTTCATGTCAGCTAGCACTTCTCCATATATGCTAAAAGCATCACTGACCCTCTTCTCCAACTGCTGCCTCTAGAAACTACCCAGGAATAGCTTGTTGGGCAACCGGGGAGCATATAACTCTTGCAAATCATAGCATAAATGCATGTTTTCATGACACACAAAACATTATGCTGAGTTAAAGAACAAGGTGGCATCCTCTATCCTGTTTCATGTACAATAAAAGGCAAGCCCAACTCCATCAGGTCTAGCCTGAAGAAGAAGAGGCCTCCCTCCAGTCCATCTGCCATGGTCCAGGCCTCAGAGGGAGAGAAAAACCACTGGACTTGATCCCCTTCCCCACCACCATTCCCTTCTCATTTTGTGTTGTCTTTTTAGATTGTAAGCAGGGAATTGTAAGCTGCTCCGAGAGCCTTTAGGGCTGAACAGCGGGGTATAACTGCCACAAATAAATAAATAAATAAATAAGCAGATGAATCTTACTTTTGCTAGGTAAGGGATGCAGGCCAGGTATATTTTTTTTCTTCCAACAGTTGCTCCTCACATCTGTCATCTGAAGCAGCTGTCTAACTGTGCCCAAAGGCAGGGCTGGCTCTGTTGGGAGCACACCTATGCTATTCTTCGAGATTTTCTGTTCTGGTACTATTCCTGTTGTCTTAGCAGTATTGATTAAAAAAAAAAACTTAAACCAACGTAGCCACACTCAATAATAAAACCAGAATAGTCCTCAAAACTAGGTAGATTCAGTTGCACTTTAAATGGAAAGCTTAAATGAGGATAGAAATAAACTGATTAATAAATTTAGAAACGTAGAAAGCTGACACTGAGTGGTTCCTTGAACCCAATATTATACTAACTGTGTCTGGCAGCGGCTTTCTCTGAGGATTCTTTCCTAGTCTTACCAGGAGATCCTTGATATTACCAGGTGGTCTTCCATCCAAGCATTAATCAATTCTCACATTCCTTGTAAGAAGTAAAATCTCCAGGAAATTAGGATGTTTCTTTTGAAACTTGTGTTTCTCAAGATGAGCAAAGCAAAGGGAGAATTAGCAGCTTCCTGGCTATTTAAAATACTAATTACTATACAGAGACATAGAGACTATGGGTGATGTATTGATGAGAAAATTAATAAAGAACTGTGAGAAGCCAATATTTGTGTGCTTTTCATTTCTTTTTTCTTTTTACTGCATTGAGTTGCTCAGGGTAGTCCTAATATTACTATTACCCTGGAAAAAAACTAGCGTCATCTGCAACAGGCTAATTAAAAGAAAAACCCAAAAGTTCCAAAAGAGTTTGCCCGTTTTTGTTTTACAAAGCATATTACAAAACAAAAATGCATTAATTGTAAGCAGAATAAAAAGAGTTAAAAGCATGAGTCCAAAGGAAGCCTAGAAAATTGAATTCCTAGAAACCCAAATTGGATTTCTAGAAAATTTGTATGAAGTGGAAAGAGAGAGATCAGACAGAGAGAGAGAGAGATACAGATAGGCAGATAGACAGACAGACAGATAATATATGATAGACAGTAGTTAAAAGGCAAGAGAAATTACAACTGTGAAGGGTCAAAGAAGTTTCTAACAAATCAACAATGAATTGGTAATATAGGACTATATAGACTTATTAAGTCACCAAAATACAATCCAGAAACATCACACAGGCAAGAAAATAGGTGATTGTTGAAGCCCTCAAGACAGTCTCCCTTTCTCGCTGCTCCTTCTACCTCTCAGATTTATGGGGATGGTAGCATTTTGTAATGTTTCCACTCTTCCTGAATTTCAAGAACAGAATTCATGTACATAATTACGCACTTTGGATTTATTGTTATTCTGTCATTCAGGAAGAAGACCCAATATGTGTTCTTGCACATTAACAGCACTGTCAAGGCTCAGCATATCTTTCAGATGGATATTTCAAGGCAAGAATGAATCTTAGTCACCTTTTAGGAGTAAATGTACTTGTTTGATGTCCCAAATGTACTAATTTTCTAAGTCCTCACAAGTCAAGTAAAATGATGAACACTTTGGGCAGTAGAGGGCAGTACAATATACATACACACCATTATAAAGGATAGTGCAAAATACAGTTGAGTAAACCTCCCAGATTCTCCACCGGCAAAACAAACAACCTTCCTGTAAAGCACAAGAAAGAGTAGGTGGCCATGTAATTTCTCATTTTAATGTTTCTGTTTACTTTTTACACTTCCATAAGAAATGAAGTTCAGGGCGATGCAATTAGCCCTAATACCAACGGCATATTTTTATGTTAAAATTAGAAAGAAGGCTTCCCATGGTGTAAGACCCAAATCAGAAACATCTAACAAGATATAGTGTTAGAATTATGTGGAGAAGTACACAGAGTTTTGCCCTTTGTCTTCTTTGTTTGCAGTAATCCCCCGTTGCTTCTAGTTTTATCTTACTTCTGAATTCAGTACTACCCAAGTTGGACTTGAGTCAAGCAAGCCGCCTGGTTTACTAATGAGCTGGTGGTGATAAAATGGCTGGGATGGAGACTGTAATGTTGATGATGGAAAACTAGGAGTAAGTCTGATTGAACACAGGCTGCACCCATTCCTTATGACATCAGATCTGGCTACAGTGACATGTGCCTTGATTACATCCTATTTGGATTACGGTTCATGCAGCTGCCTTTAGACATTTGTCAGAAACTCCAGTGGGTCCAAAATCCTGTAGCCTGGTCGCTGACTGAGGCAAGTAATAGAGATCATAGGATCTCCTTGCTAAAAACAACTCCACTAGCTGCTAATCCATTTCTTGACAGAATTCAGAGTGGTGGTGGTGACCGTTAAATCCCTACATGGCTTGGGTGCAGACTATTTGAAAGACCATATCTCCCAATATGAGCATGCAGGGGAAGGCTTTTTCTCAGTCCCACCACCATCCCAAGCACATCTATTGTGGAGATGAGAAAAAAGCCTGGCTGCTCTCAAGTAATGGAATTCTCTTCCCTGTGAAGTGTGATTGCCCTACTCCTTGATGTCTTTCTGCCAGTAGGTAAAGACATTTTGATTTCACAAAGCTTTTGATTCTTAATGTATGTGGCTGATAGAACTTTTAATGGGGGGGGGGTTTGCTGTGTTTTTATTTTATTATGTTTTAAGCATCTTTTAACGCTGTTTTAAACTTATTTTAATGCTGTTGTGTAACAATTTTAACCTAGTGGGTTTTTTTTTACTGTTGCCCTCAGGCTAGTTTTGGCCTATAAAAGATCTCCAAAATTCTTTGTTAGGGGGCTATATGGGAGGCATAGGGACACTCTGTCACTGTGAACTCTGATTGGTCCCGATACTTTTCTCCTCACCTCTCACCAGAATGGCTGTATCCCACTCCATCCTCATTAGAATTGGGTCCAGAGTTAAGCCTAATCTGGTGTAAGAGTCGCCATTAGTTCAGCCTCCAACTATTCCAAAGCTAACTCCTGATTTCCTTAGTCTTTGTCTGTATGTATGTGTGAGTGAACGTGGATTATTGTGTGATTTCCCCCCCTTAATAAAGGAAACACTTCATTTAGAGAATTCTGCCTCTGTGAAATTCCTTTTATCCCTTTTCTCTTGGTATACAACTGGGAAACGATTCCACAAAAGGTTGCTTGTAGCACAACCTAGTAAGTAAGCTAATTAAAAATCCCCCTAGAGAGATTCATCACTACACAGCTTATTCAAATTCTTCAGAAATATTTTTAAAAACATTTTTTTGAAAGACCTAGTCTAAATTCTTAGATTCCAAAGTGAGATTCAGAATGCCTTCCCCATTCATGCCCCCCTAGCTTTCATAACCAGCTATAGCAGTTTTTGAGAGTTTTGTCTTTTGTCTTTCAGGAACTGGATAGAAGAAAACACAGCCTCCTGTCCTGGGAAAACATGGAATAAAATTAACAATCAGCTCTACAAGAATTATTTCTTGGCTCCTTTATTGTCAGCAAAGAAGACAAGAGGGATGCAGCTGAGCTTCAGGACTATATGTTGATTACAAAAACATGGTTCTTCATCAGCTCTCAAACAGATCTGTGTATAGTTTTATGAAAAAACAATCCTACAGTGGTATTACTTAAACTACTATAGATTTGAGTCTGGGCTATATCAGAATGTGACTGTTGCTGTTGAAATCTAATACCAGAATACGTGTATGTCACAATTTAACAAAAATACGTAATGGGAATTCACCTCCAGGCCATTAGCCCATACTGTCAGGTTGTAGCTTAGTACTAGGGCCTTCTTTTCATTTTCTAGACTATTTTATACAACCTTTTATATTCCTAACACCACTTCATATACAACATTCTTCAGATTTCATCAGTAAGACAACATTTCTGAAGACAGAGTGGGGAGACATTTTACCCACCATGGGTGTGTGTTCCCATTACACCTTAAGAACATATCGTATTGCACATATATGATACCTTGGATAGAAGAGAAACACCTCCTAAATCTAAGAACTACTTTCAGTTTGAGAATAATTTTACACAAAAGAAATTGCTATGGGTATCCTATGACTCCAGAATTGTCAACATCTAGCAACCCTACAAATGAAAGCTTTCTAAGTAAATTTGTCATCAACATCCTTGCTCAGGTTCACAAACCCAGGACTGTGAGCTTCCTTAATTAAATCTATACACCTGTAATGGTAGTCATCCTATTCTACTGCCTCCTGTTCTACAAGGCATTATAATCTTTTCTAATGAATCATGTTGTCTCATGATATGGCCAAAGTACAATATGTTCAGCTTGGTCATTTTAGCTTCTAGGGAGAGTTCAGACTTGGTTTGCTATAGAACTCATTTATTAGTCCATTGCAGTCATAGAACTTTCCTCCGGCAGCACATTTCAAATGTGTAGATTCTTTTCCTGTCAGCTTTTTACACTTTTCAGCCAAAGAAGGCAAATAGATAGATAGATAGATAGATAGATAGATAGATAGATAGATAGAACAAAATCCATGCAACTCTGAAGCTGTGAGTTTATGTATGGAAAACACATGGAGCATTGAGTGGCCAGAGCTGTTCCCATGCAACCAAGTGGCTTTATAAAGAAATCTTCTGTATAAAGTGCTGATTTTAATAGATCAGGACTTCTTTCTGCTCCCACCCTATTAGTTGGCATGGGGATCTTGCAGCACCATTGAGACTACTGAGAGAAACAAGTTGATAGCATGAGCTTTTGTAGACTTGAGCCTGCTTCCTCACATGCATGCTTACAGTAGACTCAAGTTTACAAAAGCTCACGCTACCATCCTCTATCTTTTAATATCAAAGGTGTGCAAGATCCTTTTGTATACTGATTTTCCAGGTTACCACAGCTATGTCTTTAAATATAATTAGTTGGGTGGATGTATGAGGAAATGGAATCCATTCCTAAATAAACAAGATTCTTTTCTTCACTACACAGCTATTCTGCTCTTCTGGAAATTGGAGAGGATGGAAATTTGAAAATTCATATTCAGTTGGAAAATGCAGTTAACCATTACTTTGTTGGCTGAAATAACAAAAGTAGTAAGAACTAGACAGGTTGGCCCAATTTAGACCGCCCCCTTTGTGGTGGTCTCCACCCGCCTCCAGACACAGTGGGATGGGGCCTGTCCCGGACTGCGGCCAGCACTCACCAACAATAGCTGATAAGTCAGTTCCACAAGCCTAAACGTGATCCAAAGAGTAGTCCAAAAGCCAGAGCCAAGGTCAGGGTTGGGGCAATCACAGAAGTCAGTCCGGTTCGAGGTCAGGGCAAGGAGAAAGCAGCAAAAATCCAAATCGTTCCAAGTCAAGGCAAACCAGAGTTCCAGAGACACGAAGCCAGCACACAGTCATACCAAGAGACTTACAATAAGTTCTGGCAAAGGGATGGCCTCTCACACGTGTTTAAGTAGCTGACACCCTGCCTGGTATCAGCTGAGCCTTATTACGAGCTTGTTTCTCAGCCAGCCTGCGAGATCGGCGTAAGCAAGCACTTTCATGCCTTCGCTCCTTAAAGGAGATAACCTCCAAGCCAGATTCCTCCCTGGAGCCCACACTCATCTGCTGAGCCCCCGAAGGGAGCTCCACAGTGCCAGAGCCTGGCTGTGCTTCCCCTCCTGGGGCTGAACTGTCAGGGCTAGGGTCTGGCATGGCAGAACTGGGACCTGGCCTAGCCTCCAATTCCTCTTGCTCCTGAGGAGCCATGTCCTCCTCCTCATCCTCCGACTCCAACTCTTGGCTGGCCATGACAGGGCCGAGGCTGCCATACCGGCAGCCTCCGCGGCCCATCCCACTGCTTCTGGAGGGCACGGGGAAGCAGCAAACTGCCGGTTCCCCGAGGCCTCTAAGCGGGGTGCAGCAGGTGCCCTGGATGCCTGCTGCTCCCCGCTTGCAGAGGTGGGGCGGAAGGGAGGAAGGGGCCACCACTTTCTCCCTGGGTCTTTGCCGTTGCTGTCTAAAAGCTGTTCGGAGCTCCTATTTTGCACCCTCCTCCCTCCCGCGGTGCAAAGGCGTCATCATGTGCACAGCGTGTCTAGCAGCTGCGCACATGATGACACTCTTGCAGCGCGTCCGTATGGGTGCTGCCATCTTAAAATGGCGGCATCCATACGCTTTAGGGTTAGGGAGGGTGTAGACGCTGCTCCCTCCCTAACCCTAAAGGCTGGTTTTTTAGCCCTAAACACGCCGCTTTTTGCCAATCTAGATTGGCCCGTTATTTGTGTCTTTGTGATCAATTAGCCTATCCTCTTATGGGTATTATTCATGGGCGTGAGTGTGCTTATCTTCAGAAAGGGAAAGACATTGGTTTTGAGCAGAAACAGGAACTCTATGCAAATTATATTTTGCACAGATTGTAAAAAGTACATGGTGAAATCCCATATTTGGCATTTGTCTTACACTGGAGATGACATTTTTAATGCAGTCTGATCATGCTGAGGTGACTAGATGTATGTACAATTTTGAGAAAAGCAGGTATTATTGGGATTCCTAATTGCAATCCTATGTAGTACTAGTATTATAATATGAGATTCGGTACTATAAAATGTAAAAGAGAGAGAGAGAGAGAATCTACAGTACTATAATATGGAATCCAATCAAATGAATGAAGTTCTATCAGGAAGGCTGTGACCCATTCCCAGCTACCAGCCACTGGTGATGTACCAAGCTAATAAGATCAATAAAGGGCACACAGAGTGGCATTAGAGACATATTGATTGATCAATTGATCCATCAGTTTATACTATAATGCCTTTCCATAAACAAGATGTTCAGAGCAGTTTAAGCCACAAAACAAAACAAAAACATTCCCACTGAAGAAAAATCATAGCACTTTCATATCAAGTAATTAAAGAATTAATAACAAAGCAATTCATTAATAATTTATTAGCAGTTAAAACAGAATTAAGTATCCTTTGGCCTTAGTAGTTAATAGCTAGAAAAGAGTATGGCCTTTTGGAGAGTTTTAGAGCAATGTAAAGTCAGTTGTCAACCTCTGCTGTTGATAGGTAATCAGTGAAATTTCCTCTGGTCAAGTTACTAAGCAGAGCTATCGCCTCTGGAAAATATTCTATGATCACAGAGATCATTTCAAATGATAAACTCTACTTTCAGATACATTCTTTTAATGATGGATACATTTTCCCAGTATTCAAACAGCAACATCTTTTGAATGCTAACCAAGCTTCAAATCTATTCACAATTACTTGCTATTAAACAACACTGAACATGTGCTTCTGAATAAACATGCATGGGGTCAGGATGCACATCTCATGAAATTTACAGAACATAACTATTTGCTTCATTTCCTCATGGTACATATCCATGGTGGACCAACAGATTTGTGACTATTTCCATTTCAAAGATACAACAAGGATAATCCTGCATTTAAGCTTCTTATCTGAGATTCACACAACAGATCAGATAGAAAGAATTAGCCTTCTTGATTTGCTTCATTTCACTGGGTAATCCCATTTTTTTAATTGAACACAAAAGACTGGAATATATATATATATATATATATATATAATCATATCATCATAAAATGGCTTGTGGCTTAACATTTTGATGGGTTTTCAGGATGAGACTTGATAACAAAGAAGATATCATGTTGATGCCTTAAACTTTATTTTCCCCTTCCTTTCAGCCTTCCTCCCCACAAAAATGGAGGTTAAAGCAAGGAAATGGATGTCAGATATGAGTAATGCAAAAATAGTATTTTGTTTCTAAAACATGTCCTGATATTCCCATATCCCTTATGCAAATCTAACAGATGTTAAAGATAGCCACACAAACAACATTTAGCACAATTTAAAACTAAATCTCACCTCTGCTTTTAATATTAAAATCCTTCTTTACTGGGGGAGGTGTTTGGAAATGGAATCAGATTTTACCACTCGCTGTTATTGGTGAATGTCAATCACTTTTTGGTAGATGAAATGAACATGCATTTAAAATAATTTCACTTCTTGCTTTTCAGTGCCTATGATTATACATGGGTTGGACCACTGTTGTGGTTTGGTAGATCAATATTTTATATCCCAAAGTATGCCAACACTGGAGGCATTCTTCCAGAATCCATTCTAGATTTCATATTACCCATTTCGTACAGGAATCAGTAGATTTTAGAGTCTCTGCAACAGGGGTGGGAATCGGATGAGCCTCCAGATATTGTTGGATTGCATTGGCTGTGCTGGCTAAAGCTACAGGCAGTTGCAGTCCAGCTCCCGAGAGGCATGTTTAGAAGCATCCAGCTTCAGCCCTACTTATAATTCTGCTCTGAGATGAAAATGAGTAGAAAAGACAGTACTTTCTCTATTCCCTTTATTTATTGAACTAATCTTCCAGATCAGGGATGAACACATTGCAGCCCTTTCAATGTTGTTGGACAACAAGTCCCAGCAACCCTAGATAGCATAGTCAATGGTGAAGGATGCCACCATCCAAAAAATTTCTGGAGGGTCACAATTGCCTACTCCTGCCATGGATGGTAGATAAATTCAAATGTGTAGTGATGGTAGTGCAAGTGATTCCTTGGATTTTCATGTTACTTTTATATGTGCATTCTTCCTTCTCTCATTACTTCATTTCCTCTCTTAGACTTGAGCAGACTGTGATGTTCCTTTAAAGTACAATGAGAAATATTGCATGAAAGTGCGCCCCAGATATAACTGCAGAGTAAGCCTTCATTTTCAAATCTAGTTCACCACAGTACTTTAAAGAGCTTGTAACCTGAACTCTTAATTCCCAGTTAGGATTTTCTACAAGCCATTTTAGGATACAAAGCCTTTGTCAACTACAGCACCAAGTCCCCTGTTGATAAACTAGATTAAATAAACTTGCAGCATATAGGAAAGTTACATAACATATTTATTAATGTCATATTGTTGTGGTGTGGATAGTTTGTAAGCAATCAGTCTTTAAAATCAATCATGGGAATGTCACAGATTAAGAAACTGCATAGTGTTAATAATGCTGGGAAGTACTCTCAGCGCTTATTAAACTGTAACTGCATCAGCGTCTCTAGAACATCCCCTTCTTTTCAACAGAGAACTGTAAAATGAAAACTTTTACAGAGCCATCCAGGTCCATTTAGAAATTCATTTCTGCCATTAAAATTCCTTTGTGCACTAAAACTACTGCTGCTGTTTCTATACCTAAGGCATAGAGATAACAACCTTTTATGAATTTGTGTTATATTAGTCTCAACTGAGTACATCTCATTGAAGTTATACTTTGGGGGAGAGGCCAATGGGATACACTCAATGGGCAGAATTCATCTGTAGCTCCTATAACTATGTAATCTCTCTAATGAGCTCCTGTAACTATGGTATCTCTCTACTAACACTAGTTGGTAGAATTAACAGGCAGCACCAGTATCACTAAGTATGAAGGCATCTTGTGAATTAGCACAGATGCCAAGTAACATGGTTGCTCATTCCTGGATGTTAGCTTCACCTTGTTCTTTCCTCTGTATATTAACTATGAACTCAAAGCATCTGCATTGCAACTGATGCAAAATACAGGTGGTGTTAGATCATGCCTATCCACCTATCCCTTCTTGTTGTTGACAGGATTGCCTGATGCCAAGCAACCTCTCTTCCCACACATATGCACCCTGTTGTCATCCACCTGCAGGACTGTTAATTCCCCATCTCATTATTTACATTGGCAGGGAAAATACCTTTTAGGTTTTTACAGTCTAACCAAAACTGCTGGTAGCATTCCCACAGGGCTCTCATAGACTGAAGGGACCCAAAGGACCATCTAATCCAATCCCCTGCCAGTGCCAGAATCCATAGCTAAAGCATCCCCAGGAGATACTCAGCCAACTCTGTTTAAAAACATTCAAGGAGGAAGATCTTGCCACCTTCCAAAGGAATCTATTGTCAAATAGCTCTTACTGTCAGGAAGTCCTCCTAATGTTTATGGGTAACCTCTTCTCTTGCAATTTGAATCATTTGGCTTATGGCTGCTCCCACACTGCAGTTTGACACTACTTTAACTGTCCTGGTTCCATCCTATAGAATCCTGGGATTTGTTGTTTGTTCTGGCACCAGAACACTCTAAGAGAGAAGGTGAAATAGCTCACAAAACTACAAAATGCTGTAATTCCATAGAGTGGGTCATGACAGTTAAAGTGGTGTCAAACTGCAGTAATTCTGCAGTGCAGATGAAGACCTAGTCTCTGAAGCAGAGGGAAAAAAAACCTTCCTCGACTTTGTTTGGTTTCCACAGTGTTTTGCTCTTCACAAAGGTCCTTCTTCAGAGAAAGAGGTGGTCTTAGGAGGAGACAGCCCAGAGCCCACGCAGTAGCACTTCAAAAAATATTTGCTGCCACAGCAAAGTGGCATATCCAGGGCACCCCCAACACTGAGTCATCCTAATGACTCCTCTCTGTATATCCAGTAGATTCCAAGGCCAGAAGGAATAATTTTAGTTGCCCAGCCAAGAAGCTTGTATATTGCCCTTTAACTGATTTGTAATAAGGGCTGTTTGGAGATGTTTAAAATTCACCTATTTTTGTATAATTCCCACCTTACCAGCTGGCTGTCATGTTCCTACTTCTGATCAAGACTTGGTGCATCTTGTATTATTATTATCTTCAGTTGTTTTTTACATTATTGGAGGATGGTGATCATGGAAACCTAGCCAAGATAAGTGCTATGTCCTTCATTAACTTACCATATTTCAATAGCCTTTACCATTTATCTTTTTTTTTTTTTTTTTGGTTTAATTAATCAATTTATATCTTGCTTTGGTACCCAATGCAGCTTACAATATAGTTTTTTAAAAAAAAATAATGTAAATGGTATACAGTACAAAGATTTAAAAGCCATTAAACAACCAAACCCATGAAAACATATTTTTTTAAATAAACTTTATTGAATATTAAAAACATACTACATCAAACAAATAAAACATCCAATCTTACAAACCATACAAAACTACAACATTTATCCTTCTATAATCTTCAAGTTGCATCTTCTTCTTCTTACATTCTTCTTACATTAGCCAATTGGTCTCTTCCCTTTCTTCTATGTTACCTCTTTCTTGTCTTATCTATCTTTTCAACCTTCTTGGCTACCCCTTCTAACCCTTCGACTAACTATATCTTTCTTCTTCCTTCCTTAACTCACCCAATCATTTCTTCACTCACATACCAGTTGACTTCCTTCCTACCAATACAGTCTTAAAAGTGGATGGGTGACTTTCTTTATATAAATGGATCTGTAGGTCTCATCTCTTAATGGGATTTACATGGATCTTAGATATCCCTTTACTTCTACTTCTACTTCTACTTACGTTTGAGAATTTGTTTTCTTAATTAGTGAATTTTTTTCCCCCTGATGTCTAGCTTGTTCTCTAAGAATTCGATTACTTTACTCCATTCGTTAATAAATTTATCTTCTGTTTCATCCCGTATTGCTTGAGTTAATTTGTCCATTACCATCCCATCGTAAAGTTTCCACAACCAATCTTCTTTCGATGGAACATTTTTGTTCTTCCATTTTTGAGCATAGCACACGTGAGCAAGAGAGACCATATAAAATGCTATCTTCCTTTGATCTCCTTTTATATCATCCCCAAACATACCCAATAGAAAAAATTCTGGTTTTAGGAATAGTTTGATATTCAACACTTCACTCATAAGGTCTCTTATCATTGACCAATACTCCTTTGCTCGTTTACATGTCCACCAGCTATGATAAAAAGTACCTATCTCCTTCTTACATTTCCAACAAACAATATTTTTAGTCTTATATATCTTTGCTATTTTTTCTGGAGATAGGTACCATTGATAAAACATCTTATAAAAATTATCTCTCAGATCTTGAGAAGCCGTGTACTTATATCCATTTTTCCAAACTTCTTCCCATTGGGACATTTGTATAGGGTGACCAATATTCTTGGCCCATTTAATCATATGGACCTTAACAATTTCATCTTCCATTTCATATTTCAATAATATATGATAAATTTTCCTAATTAAGTTGTTATCTTCATTTATTAATACCTTCTCCAGTTCTGTTTCATCTCCCTTCTCCACAAATCCATACTCCTTGACATCTTTTTTAAATCTTTCAAACAATTGTCTGTGTGTAAACCAGGTAATATTCCAACCTTCCTTCATTAAACATTCTTTTGATTTTAGGGCCCAATTGTTCTCCTTCTTTTCTAGTAAATCTTTATATGTATACCATTTGAAATCTTTGGTCATCTCTTTTCTATGCATAGCCTCATGAGGAGAAAGCCATACTCCTAATTTTGGGATTATTCTTCTTTTATATCTATTCCAAATTCTAATTAGAGATTTCCTAATAATATGATTATGGAAGATTTTATTCTTTTTGTCTTTCTCGTATGCCAAGTAAGCGTGCCAACCATAATTAGTCCCCTCCCCTTCTAAGTCTAGCAACTTTTCATCACTCAGAGTTACCCATTCTTTTAGCCATAGCAATGTGCATGACTCAAAATATAATTTCAAATTAGGGAGATTGAGACCACCTCTATCTCTGTCATCTTGTAAAAGGTTTAGTTTTACTCTTGGCTTCCTTCCTCTCCAAATAAATTGCGCAATGTCTCAATGCCATTCTTTAAATACTTTGTCGTAGATCACAATTGGGATCATTTGGAAAAGAAATAAAATTCTTGGTAAGATATTCATCTTAATTACAGACACTCTTCCCAATAGTGATAATTTCAGCCTATTCCAATTTAATAAATCTTTTTTTATTTTAGCCCATATAGGTTTGTAGTTGTATGAAAACATAATTTTAAAACTGTTGCAAACACATTCAATATATATTCAGCCCACCATACCAAACACATTCAGCCCTTCATATAACAACATTTTTTACCAAAGGATTCAAGCATCCACAGCTTAAATCCCCAAAAGCAAACCTTGATTTTGCCATTTTACATAAGGAACACCATATTACTAGGCCATTGTACCTAATGGGACTTGAGCATTGATGGATTTTGGTATGGAACCAAACCACCAAGCTTACCGAGAGCCCACTGTAAAAGATACAGTACATTCATTAAACAATGTTCTGTCCAAACCCATTAAAAGCTGAAGGCTTGTTTGAATAAAAAGGTCTTTGACTGACAGCTAGTAAAGAGTAGAACCTGAGCCTCCCTCGGGAGGGAGCCTAGAAGGAGCCATTGAAAAACTTCTCTCCTGTGTCCTTGCCAGAGAATTTATAGATGATTTACAGATTTCCTATAAAGACTCAAAGGCACTGATGCAGATTGCTATATTATTCTACTACAATGGGCCTTCCATATTCGCAAAGGGGTGGTTCACAGATTTGACTGCCCATGGATGACCACAATCCATATTATTTAATGGCAGTGTGTGCACACAGACATGCTGAAGTGTCACGCACATGTCAACACCTTTTAATAAAATGGGGGTGTGACCATCCACATTTTTTGCTATCTTCAGGGTTTTCCCCAATTTGCAGATGGGAAGGGTCCACTGTAATGAAACTAGCTGAATTGATTGTAAGAAAAGAATTTTCTGAGTTTTCTGTCAGAATTAACTAAGCATTGCAAGAACATTCCAGCACAAATGTCTACATCTTTTGTCTGCAATGTATGCGAAGAAGGCACAAAACACTTTAAAATAAATTTTAATCTCCATTTTGAGCTCAACTGACTTTGCTATAACCCATTCTCACAGCATTTGGATTATAAAATGGATGCTCTGTCACCAGTGAGAAGAATCTTTTTCCTCACCATCTTTACATAAACAGTGATTATTCAGCATCCTTATCATAAACGCAAGTTGAATCACGAGTCTATCTGGACTGATCTGATGTCTTTAGATACACAATGAAACCTCCTTTGAGAAAGAATGTAAAACAAATCCAAGTGCAGGGTATTAATTATGTACAATGTGTTCCATCTCCTTGTAGGTTTGAATAAAAAGTCAATTAGCCAATTCAGCCATAGTGAGTCAGAAGGGATCTCCTATCTTTCCAAATTCAAGAAAAACTGCTACTATTCCATTTGGGGGAAGGGAGAGTCACTTTTCTTATTTGGACCTAACAGCGTAGGCTGTATTTTTTTTTCTGTTGAGCTATTTAGAAAAAGTCTTATCCTCTAGCTCAACAGGAATCCTTTGGAATGAGCTCTATTTTTAAAATATAAAGCTTACTTAATTTTGTATGAGGTAAGCAACATTCAGGTCACAATTAAATAGAATGAACACTGTGAAGCCTGGTTCTCAACGCTGCTGGAAGGAGCAGTTACAAAAAGTGTAAGTAGCCCCTTTGGAGCACCCTTAGACTAGAAGAAAATGCAGAAAGGTTATCTCACTAATAAAAGCCTGGATTTCTAGCTCCATCTTTTTGCAAGCTGAGGTATGTATGTTAAGCTACATCACAGGTGGGCAACCATGGAAGGTCTGGTAGGGCACATCTTCCCCATTTCATATCAATTTCTCAATATAGGCCATACATTCCCTTGGTTTTGAAAATGGGTCTGTACAGGCCGTGTGTGTGTGTGCCTTCAAGTCGCTTTCACCTAATCGCAACCTCACAAATTTCATATGGTTTTCTTAGGCACAGAATACTCAGAGATGGTTTGCTAGTTCCATCCTCTGACATATAGACTTTTATCACATTGGGGAAATTGGGGGTTTAAACAACAATTATCCCGTGAAAATCACACAATCACGATTAACATTTTTACATGATGTCACGATTAAAATGCCATTATCCTAGGAATAAGCAGTCAATAAACAACAACAAATCATTCACAGGGAAATCCCATGAATAATTTGTTGTTGTTTATTGCCTATTTATTACCTGTTTATTCCCAAGATAATGGCTCTTTAATCACAATGTGTGAATTGGGATTGTGCAATTTTCATGTGATTTTCCCCTTGTGATAAAGTCCATCTAGCCTATGGCACATACATCCATTCCCACCCCTAAACTAATATTTGATACCTCATTGAGATGTGGGGGGGGGGGGGGATAATAGCCTCTGGAAGCATCTGGAAGTATCATTTAAAACAGCTTTGCCCTGTTTTAAAAAAGCAATGGAGGGATGGTCTGCATGCAGCCTGCAGGAGGGACAGTGTGAACCCCTGCATTACTTTGGGTGGAATTATGTCAGGGATGTACACACATGTAAGTGTCATTTGAGAGCCAGTAACGTGTAGTGGTTTGAACGCTGAACTCTGAAGACCAGGGTTTAAATCTTTGTTTGGCTACGGAAACCCACTGGATGATAGTTTTTTGTGGAGCTTTCAGGCTATGTGGCCATGTTCTAGAAGAGTTCCTTTCTGACGTTTCACCAGCATTTGTGGTTGGCATCTTCAGAGAATCATCTGAAGATGCCAGCCACAGATGCTGGGGAAAGTCAGAAAGGAACTCTTCTAGAACATGGCCACATAGCCTGAAAGCTCCACAAAAAACTATGGATGCCGGCCATGAAAGCCTTCAATCCCACTGGATGATCTTGGGCAAGAGGAAAGCAAAGGCAAACCACATCTGAATAAATCCTGGAAAGAAAATTCTGTGATGGTGTTGCCTTAGGGTTGCCATAAGTCAAAAATGACTGGAAGCAGTACCTTGTAATTTTTAAATTATGGTTTTGAAATCTTTTAGGCACACTGTAGAAGTTGATATTCCCTCCCTCCTTCTACAGTGCTAAGCCTCGCCTCAACTTACTGTAAAGCCCCTAGCCATCCCATGCTTTGTGATGATCAGGCAAGACTGGAGAAACATCTGACTACTTCCTCATATCCAGATGCAAAATTATAACATCAGTGCTGAGATACCCTGCGATTATTTTGTTTTTGGCTATGGGGAGGAAGTGAAATGATTCCTTTATCCTGCCAGTTCATTACAAAGCATGGGATTCCCATGTTGTGTGGTATCAGGGGTTTTGCAGTGTGTCAGAGGGAGGAGATAGCATAGGTCTGTATGTGGATATTTATAGTATGCTGAGAGGATGTTGGACTGAGGCCACTGTTTCCATCTTACCAGTTTTGCTTTGTTTTTAAGAAGAAAGAAACAACTGAATTCATGTTTTTAAAAAGCCTCAGATAAAGGCACTGGCAAACTCCCTCTGAACAAACCTTGGCAAGAAAAACCCATGATAGATTTGCCTTAGGTCACCATAAGTCAGAAATGACTTGAAGATGCACAACAACCACAATAACAAAGAATGGAAATATTACATAGTGATATTTTCACAAATGTTTCAATCTGTTCACCATTTTTAGACAACCTGTAGGCCAACAGAAGAATTGTCCCTGTCTGATAAAATATTCTATCTCAAAGATGTGAACATTCATTATAATAATATTAAGAACCTGCAGAATAACCTGCACTTCATAGACCAATTTTAAAAGTGATTGGGAAAGAAGGTATATGAGAAAATGTCCACCCACATGAATGTAAGTTCTCAAAATAATGGCATTTAGTGGATGATTTGTGCTAATCTGACTCAGAAGAATTCACTTTCCCAAGAGCTCAGAATGAATTATTGCTTCTCTTGACTATGGTGAATACATTTTGTTATTCCTGTTGTTGCACTTACTGTGATTATTATGGTTCTTCAGTCTTTTGTTCTTACTTTCCTTTCCTTTGGTTCTAAATACAGTAGAGTGTGTGTGTGTGTGTGTGTGTGTGTTTTAAAGTATTGTCTTTTGTTTTGCTTCAGGCTGTATCTGCACTGCAAAAAAAAAAAAATCCAGTTTGACACCACTTTAGCTGTCATGGCAAAATGCTATTGAATTCAGGGAACTGAAGTTTGTTGTGGCACCAAATCTATCTGACAGAGAAGGCTAAATACCTCACAAAACTACAAACCCCAGAATTTCATTGCATCGAACCATGACAATTAAAGTGGTATCAAACTACATTAATTCTACAGTCCTCAGTTAAACCACAGTCAGCTCTTTACCCCCTTCTCCTTTGTCTTCTTGTTCCTTATATCCATGCTCATGGGAACATGAAAACAGGAGTCTGGCAATCCAAAAACCATACATTTGTCCTCTATCTATCTATTGCAATGTGTGCTTATTTACAAAGGCATTAAGAAAACTTTTCATATCGTAAAGATCAAATTGGTATTTCAAAGACCACAGAGGTAGGTTTCACTATTTCAGCAGTGGCATCACTAGGAGGTGCGAGTGGTACAGACTGTACCGGGTGCCACCTCCAAGGAAGAGTAATAGCTGGTCAGGCCTCTTACCTTCTCTGCTGTGGCTCCCTCAGACAAAGAAGCCACCCACCAGAGAAAAAGAGGTGAGAGAGAATGTGAGTACCCCTCTCATCCTCTCTAGGGAGGGACCTTCTCTGGTGCTGTGGGTCTCTTGGACAAGGAAGCTAAAGCATTGGAGAAGGAGGGAAAGCACATGCCCCTTCTGTCCCATCCAATTACTTCCCTTGCTCAGCCACCCAACTGGCCCCTGGCAGCCCTGGATGGGCATCCGGGCAGGTGGCAGGTGAGTGGCTGTTTGAGCATGTGAGGCAATAGGAGATGAGGAGAGAGAGGGATGGGTAGTACTACTACCACTGCTGCCTGCCAGCCCTTTCTGGGTCTGGCTGGGTGGCAGACAGCCAGGCACTGACAAGGGGGGCAATCGAGTGAGACAATAGAAGGGGAGGGGAGAGGGCAGGGCAGGGCAGACTGCCCCCTACCTCCCCCCCCCCATCCCCTTCCTTGTACCTGCACTGGGTGACATTAATGCTAGAGACACCACTGTATTTCAGAGTCTCTTCCTCCACATTACCAAATGCAGTGCAGCTTTAAAGAGTGAAAATGAGGTCAATAAATTCATACCACATATGAAGCATGGATGAGAATTTCCCTCTCCCACATTACATCTACCTTCATGGGGAAAATTGACTAGGGAATACAGTAAATGATAAGATTCAGCGCTTCAATCTTGTAGAGTTCTTTTTCTCTTTATGTTCTTCCATCCCTTCTCTGCCTCTCTCTCTTTCATGCACACACACACACACACCCTTACATCTGAGCACAAAGAGAAAAAGAATCGCCCAAGAGGAGTGAACTGGACAGCTAAAGTAGACCTATGGCACCCAGAGAGCCACATGATGCTGAGGACTATTTGAAATTAGGCCAAAGACTGCATGTGGCCTTTGAGCTGAAAGTTTACCAACCCAATCAAAATAACAGGACGTCTAGAGAGGAAGGAGCTTTTTGCATGCACAAATATGTTGGTTTACCTCTTCTGCATTCAGTTCAAGATCCGGGATTCCTCCAGATGTTATCAGACCTAAATTGCTGGTGATCTAGCTGCAATGCAGCCACCAGGATGCATCCTGGGTTGAAGCCTCGCTCAGCCAGCCATTTTTTGAAGTCGGAAGCTCTCCGACTTTGAAAAAGTACTGGTTGAGTGAGTCTTCAACATGAAATGCATCTGGCGGCAATTTAGGTCTGATAAAATCCAGGGGCATCCCAGATCCTGAATTGAATGCAGAACAGGTAAACTGGCATATTTGTGCATCCAATAAGCTTGGAAGACAGAACTCCCACCTCCTTGACCCATAGGATCCATGCTCAAAACTGTATCAGGCCCACCACACTTGCCTTTTCTAAACAGCTCTTAGGATGGAGTTTATCGCACAGCGTTATGGTAACGTTCCTGTTACATTATCATCCCATTATTTCGGGATGGGATGGGAACATTACAAGTTCTGATGCGATAAACTCCGATGTTTTAGAGAGAGGTCACCAGTCTGAAACCCCAAAATAGGTCATAGCATTGAGCAGTGCTACTCATAGGGGTGGTATATGGACTGGTGCTGGTCCCTGAGCCATTTCAGCTTGTTTCTAGAGTATTTCTAGGAAGAAAGAAAAAAATGAGGCCAAAATATAGTAGTGGTCATATGGGAGTGAAGGGGTGGAGGTGGGAACACCAGTTCCTATCACTGGATAGCTTAAATGGTACTACCCTAGTGCATTATTTATATATTTATTTAGATATACTCATTGAGATATATAATTGAAAGAATGGTATAATCTTCAGGCTTATAGGATCAAAAACTATCTGTCACTTTTGATTGCAGTTTCTTATTCCCCCATTTTAGCTACAATTCCCATAGTAGTAGTGAAAAGATATATTTTATAGTAACAACGAACCTTTATGAGCAATTTCCACTGTAATCCAAAGTACAGCTTCAACTTGATTGAATTAGCTTTTTTTAAAAACCCAAAACACATGTATGCATTTTAGTTATTTCTTTAGGACGTCTTGGTGGTGGGCCTATCATGATGAGAACCTGAACTTTACCATTAAAAACTGGATGGATGCATGGATGGGCAGACAGAAATCAGCAAGATGCTCACCAAAAGGAGGAAATATGTAGGACAATATGGGCAGAAAGATGCTGAATGTAATTCTGAAGATGCCCACTTCTCCTTCTCTTTCCAGGTGGTTTTACTTTACATATCCCCCAACACACACACATAAACACACTCTCTTTTGAGACCATTGCCCCTGCCCACCACTTCGTTTGTACCTTTCTTTCAAACCCAATCTTTCTTTTTAACATTGACCTATCTAGGAAAAAGTAAGTACAATCCCCTGTGGCGACACTTCCAAGCACTCCAGCAGTTTTCTCTTTCTCCCCTTCTGGAGGCCTGCATTATCCTAGCTTCTAGCAAAGCTTTGGGGCTTTTTAGATTGGCAGGAAAGTGTGACATGAAATCGCACTTTCCTTAATGCTTAGCTGCTAGACTGCAAGCTCCAGGTGTGCACTTAAAAGGTATAGGGCTTTTAGACTGAGGGGTGTGGGAACGACTTATCTGAGGTCTTTTCTGTGGCTCAGCAGCTACATGGGAAGCTGTCAGAACGCTACAAACACAGGCGGAACAGCTACATGGGTGGCGAGGAACACGGCTTTTAGCCGCGCTTTAAATTTTTTTTCCCTGCCGGCTGCGAACTGCGCAATTGCGCAATTGCGCAGGTACACAATACAGCGACATTATAATTCCCTGCTGGGAACTGCACAATTGCGCAGGTACATCATACAGGAGTTTATCACATTGCCACACTTCTCCTTTCTGGGCCCTCGCTCCCTCCCTCCTTCCCTTCTCCTCCTCCTCAGTTGCAGACAGTGGCTGGTGCTCCATGTCCCTCTCCTCCTCCTCCTCCTCCTTCTCCCTCTGGCTGAGAGAGTGTGACTCTTGGGTGAGAGAGTGACTTGCAGCAGCGCAGCAGCAGCAGCAGGAGGAGGAGGAGGAGGAGGAGGAGGAAGGACCCAGAGGACTCTGCCCTCAGCTTCCACATTGCCCCCCTGGCCCGGTCCCAGGAGAGCAGGGCACCTTTTTAGCAGCAGCAGCAGCAGCAGCAGCAAAGGAGAAGCAAGGCTGCCTCCTCCTGCGTCCTTCCCCCTCGAGCCCAGGGTCTGCAGGTCCAGAAGGAGGGCCCCGAGTCCCCAGGGAAGGTGGGAGCAGCCAAGCCTCCCTCGCTCCCTGACTGAGGGCCTCTCTCACCTGCCTGGCCCCACAACCAGAAAGGAAAAGGCAGTGAGGAGGACACTGAGGACACTCTGCTGAGTCCTGCCTGCTCTTTATTTATGGTCAGCTGTCACTTAATGGGTGTGTGTGTGTGTGAGAGAGAGAGAGAGAGAGAGAGACTATGCATGTCTCTGTGTTTAAATCCCAAGCTGGGGAAGCTTTGCTTTGCTGCAGCCAGGTTGCAAGGGCCTCACTCCTCTCTGGTCCCAACCTGGCTGGGACTCCCATTGAAGGCAATGACTCCGAAGAGGTGAAAAGAGAGGGAAAGCTGTGCAAAATCAGGGCTTTTACTGCATCCACACTGGAGAAATAGCCCTTATGGCTCAAAGGTATGGAATTCTGGGAGTTGGAGTTTGTTGTGGGCCCAGAGCAATGCCCCTCAGGGGAGCAAAACAGACCCACATCCCCCAGGCTGCCCCACTCCACCCTTCTCCAAAGGAGGAAGAATGAGGGAAGAAGGACTCTTTGGGGAGAATTAGAAAAAAAGGGGGGGAGTTTTCTCTCTTTGCGAAGCCCCTGGCCCTGGAGGAAGGAAGGCAAAAGGGTCCTTGAGGGGCACAAGGGGCCAGGAACAGGGCAAGAGAGAGCTTGCAGGGCGCAAAAGGGAGAGCCTTCCCCCTCCCTCTTGCCTCCTGTCCAAAACAGCTGCTTTTCCTCCCGGAGGGCAGCCGGGGAAGACCTGGGAGCCTGGAAGCCAAAACAAAACGGAGGACCATGGGAATTGATGCGGGGGCAATCCCAGGGCTAAACTACAGATGCTTTTCACATCAGCACATCTTTGAATTACAATTGCACAGGTACAGGATACAGTCAAATTGCCAGGGGAACTGCACAGTTGCACAATAGCACAATTCGCAGCCAGCAAACAAATTTTTTTTTAAAGGTTCAGCAGTTTATCATTGCGGTTTCTCTACCTTTTTTAAACTGTGGAGTTGCACTGGTGCATCATGAATGAACCCCCTTATTTTGTGAATGAATTGACATGTTATCCACAGTAGAATAACAGTAACGGCATCCCAGAGTCCCTACTGCGCATGTCTAGGGTTCCGATTAGGGCTGGAGCTAGGGTTTGGGAGCTTTAAAAAACTGCGTGGTTAAACCCCAGCTTTTACACCTGCAGGGCATTGAGCGTTTTAATTAGAACTGAACTCCACACCACGCATGCTCCCAACCCACGATCCATTATGCTCCGCACCTGGAGCGCTGCCTTTAAATGGGCGATTTAAAGAGACAGAGCCCCATTTAACTGCGCAACTGCACCTTAGCTGTTAGATGCACTTGCGCTATAGCGCACTTTCTAAAAAAAGAGTAGGGAAATCCAGCTCCTTTTTAAAGGCGCTTCTTCTCCCTTAAAGCGCCAAAATGGCGTTTTCATGGCACACTTTCCCTTTTTCTCATCTAAAAGCTGGGCTTTCATGCAGCCTTCATCAAACCTCTTTTTGCCAATCTAAAATGGGCCTTTGATTCAAAAATTTAAGGACAACTTTTAACACCATAATTTTAACAGAGTCCTTCAATAATTTAGGAAATGTAAGATGGAAAATATTTAAGATGGGAAGGAGATCAATAATCAATTTCCACAGCCTGAGGGCCATTAGAAGAGTGAATTACAGTTTCATTTCAGTATTGGCCGGGAATGGGGGGAAGAGCGTAAGTAACATAACTAAAAGAGAAAAGATGGTTTTCTAGAAGCTCAGATTTCCAAAACTCATGAAGTTGACTCATAAATCCAAGTAAAGATGTGATCAATATAAAACTGATAAACACGGAGAATAAAGTAGAGGAAGTTATTGGATAGTCATTATTTCCAGAGTTGCTATCATTACATCCTCTCTTTTCTTACATGGTTGTCAAAATGGCCAGTTCTCTTTCTGCAATCACAAAGACTATCCTTGTCAACACTTAAACACATCAGGTTCTAGATAACAACTTCTCCCTTTCTCATAAAATGAACTCCTCTAAATTCTATGCTGCCTGATCAATGCAGGAAATCCACAAGTGGATCACCCTCCATAAATGGCTATCCGGATCCTGCCTGAAGAGAGGAAGGGTTCACCCAGAGAAGTAACTGGTCACTTCCTTTCAAAAAATTCCCTCTAATATTCAACTGGCCACTTTAAATCTAATCCTTCCTTTTGGGTAAGCTCAGATGCATACCAAAACTATGACCCAAACAGATGCATACCAAAACTATTAGTAGTTCCGACTAGGATACACCTATTCAACCAGGGGTGGGAAATTCTGTGGCCGTCCAGAAGTTCTTGGACTCACAGCATCTTCTGCCTGTACAGCCTAGGTGAGGGATCAAATCCTCATGAATTACAGACATGATATAACCCGCAAGGATATTGTGCAAGTGGTGAATTCCTTTTTAACTACAAACACAGCCCAACATGGACTTATTTAAACCCATTGAGTTTTACAATTTCACTTTACATTGCCATCAATTATGCTGGCACAAGCACAGCTTGTAGGCCAAGGAAGGGGCTAAAAGGAGATACTGCATTTGTCAAAGTGAATTAGTTTCTTCTTGCTTTGCCTTTATGAAACTCTTTATAATCGCTTCGAGGCTGTACAGACTGGCAATAAACACCGCACTCCATGCCCCCCGACTCTGCCCCCATGCCAGTGAAACAGATTGTCCAAAAAGGACAGATTTGGACCACCTTAGTGCCACTCATCCCAGTGCCGTGGCAACTGCACGTGCACAGCCCCAATACAATCCAAAGCCTCTGAAAAAGAGCAGGCTTTTTCCGCTTCTTTTCAGGCCAGCTCTTTTCCATTAGGAAGGTGTTGAGGTGGCTTTTGGCTGCATTTGGGGCATGCACTGTGTAAACGCCACACCTCCAATGCAGCCCAAAAGCAGCTGTTTTGACCCATCTGTTTGGGGCCAAAAAGACTGAAAAGCTGGAACACATTTCAAACTTGAAGAAATTATGTAGGAATTCAAAAAGTTTAAAGATAAAAAAAATTAGCTCCTTCTTCAAAGTCAGTAAAAACTGTCCTTAACTTTCAAATTCTTGCTTTAGGAAGATAATTTTCAGACATCTTCATTAAATAGTCCTAAATTAATCAAAATTACTTATGTATAAGATAAAAATTAGAAATGATAGCTTGATTCTAACCTGTGAGGGTTTAGCTGAATTGTGTGGTGATGAACAATCAAATCCATTACATATAACAACAAAAATGTTTTGTTATGCTTCTGGATCCTACCATGCTTCCTTTTAGGGAAATTTATTTGTCCACTGAATGAAAACAGGTGCAATAATCTGAAACTAAATCCCAATAAACAAGAGGCTGTGTGGACTGTGGGTTCTTGAGTCCAAGAAATGGACTAAGCAACCTGCTTTGGAGGAAGTTGCTCTTCCTTTGAAGAAGTAGATGTGTAGATTGTGAATACTCCTAAATCCATCTCTATTGTTCAAGTCAACTTCACAGCTTGGAGTGCTTGGAGCCAGGTCCAACCGATACATCAGCTCCTGCTTCCCCTGCACAGGGATCACCATAGTGGTCCCTGTGCCATTAACCTCCTCATTAGACTACTCTAGTGGGCTCTGCATGGGATCTGAACATGACTTAGAAGTTACAGCTAGTAAAAAAAAAAAAATGCAGCAGAAAGATTGCCCACCATATAGACAATATTTAACAACAGCCTTAAAGGAGCTGTGCATGTGCCCTTAAATCACCTGTCAACTTATGGTGAGCGCATGCATTTCATAGCATTTTCTTAGGCAAAGAATACACAGAGGGGTTTTTGCCAGTTCTTTTCTCTGAAATATAACCTACAACACATCTCATTCATTGGCAATCTCTCATCCAAGTGTTAACCAGAGCTAACCCTCCTAAGCTTCCAAAATCAGATGGGATCTGGTGCCTTTAGGTATTTAGGCCTGACAGCTTCTTCCATTCTGAATTCAAGATGTGTCTGCTAACATTTAAGGCCTTAAAAGCTTTGAAACCTCAGTACAGTGGTCCCCCGGGTTACGAAGGTAATCCGTTCCGGATTACCTTTCGTAACCCGGAAGCTTTCGTTTCCCGGGAGACCGCTTTTTTCAATGGACCGCGCGGCCATTTAAAGGGGCCGCGCGGCTTTTTCCGCTTCTTATCCCAAGGGATATTTCGCATCCCGAGGGATAGGAAGCTGGTCCGCCGCCTTTCGGATCCCGGGGTTTTCGCAACCCGAGGGATTCGTAAGGCGGGGGACCACTGTACTTGAATGAGCACCTATTCCTACAATACCTTCCTGAGAACTGAGATCTGCAGGATGGGCCCTCATCTTGTTTCACCAAACTGAGAACTAAGATGTAGGAAGACATAAAAGTAGGCCTTCTCTACTGTGACATACTAGTTTAGGAATACCATCACCTTCCGTACTTCTGGTTGGTGCTAACATTGGTTTCTTTCTTGTGCCAGGCCAAAACTTTTGCTTTTTATTAAAGCCTTTGAGGCCTAACTTACATAAACAGACATATGGTTTTAAACTGTTGCAGCCTTTTAATCTGTTTTAACTTTTCCATTTGTTTAATAGGGTTTTGTCCTATTTAAAATACTATTTTAACCTGTAGTTGTTTAAAATAATTTACATTGTGTGTGTACATGTTTGTGTGTGTATTAATTACATTTTTTGGCCAAGAACATCTTGCAGAACACATACTCATCTGTGCAGTAGGTACAACAGGGAAAGAGTGCTCATATAATTCCATTCCTCACTTCATATGCCCCCTGGGACTGTCAAGAGCTGATGGAAGTACATCTGCAATAGGGCTGGCAGTGTTTGTTTCAAGCAAAATGAAGCTAACTTCTCTGTAGCGTTAGAAGAGGAGTAGGAGGCATACAGAGATGGCCTTTTCCTCCATCTTCCCTGACCCCTCCTCTTTCCTGCAATTTAGCATTAGTTGCTTTGTGTAGTGAGCTAGTGATGACTCCACATATGTGAATTGTGGAGGGAGTTACATTTTTTACAACAGAGAACAGAATCTGCAAATACATAGCACATGCTTAGTTTATACTCTTATGTGAAGTTAATGCTAATCACATTGGTGACAGGGTGGAAAGTCAGTTGTCTTCATCAACAATGCCTTCAGCAAGAATGAAACTTCAATTGTTTAGACTTTTAGTACAGTATAGCTGTTTTCGAAGTCCTTCCATACCACAAGCCTATTGGTCTGTCAATCACTGATTCAGTGTGGCTGGTTTTAGGGCGATGGGATGGGGACAGGAGATATTCTCTCTTATTTAGGATTAAGTTCCAAGAGCTGTCTTGCATTCACTGATATACTGACTTTCCCCAGTATTTGGTGGCATTTCATCCCATTTGTCAACTTACCAATATTCGGGGGAGGAAAAAGGCATGGAGTCAAAACGCATGGAACAACCTCAGTTGAGTCATTCACTTGCTGCAGGATTCTTTAGCTCTTAAACTGTGGATGGGCAAAGTGCCACCCTGGTGCTTCACATCATTGCAAAGGTTGTGTCTCTACCTTCTGACTGTAAATTTTTTCTTGGCAAAAAGAAAGGAGCAGCAGCCTTCAGGTATAGCAATCTACTCTTTTTAAAAAAGAAACTGAATGCTCCATCTGCACTTTTCTTTTAAATTGTTTTTTGACATTTCTATTTTACAATAAATCACCATGCATAAGAAATTATAACAGTACATTACAAATCTGAAGCCACCATTTTTAAAACACATTTATAAAGCACGGGCATCACTAGGGGGTGGGGGAGTGTGGTCTGCACTGGGTGACACCCTATAAGAGGGTAACATCTGTTGGGACTCTCCTCCCACTGCACCCCTCCCAGCTTTGCCACAGTGTTGGAGGACTCCACCACCACAGCAAAGGACAGGACTGAGAGTGCCTCTCCCAGCTTTGTGCCATAGGTGGAGGCCTCCTCACAAGGAAATATCCAAAGGAGATATCCGAGCACACCTCTCCTGCCTTTGCCACACCAGCAAGAGGCATCCTTCACCGCCATGCTGAAAGAGAGGGCCAAACATACTCTTTTGGCTTCCTTCCCCCTGGTAGGCCCATCCATATCACCTGACACCAGGAGTGGGAACACCACTGGCATAAAGACCTCCCCCCAAAAAACATCCCTTAACTTCACTAGCCTGTTTTGTGTTGTCAGTTGTTCATAGAGATTTATTAAATTCAAGGTTATTCTCATTTGTTTTTGTTTTTTTAATCTCAACTCCATTTTATGGTTACATCGTCCATCCAGTACATTGCTTAACATAAAAAAAAATCCTGGTTTTTCAAAAACAGAAGTGGACTTTTTAAAAAGCAGAAGTAGAACTGGGTTTGCTTGTTATTTTTGCCACTCCATAGGGCAGAGAAGTAGCCTCAACACTTGCAAGTGGGCCATCCTATCTCTAATGGCCTTTGATTTCTCAAACATTAAATTAAAATTGAAATCAATCCTGTCTTCCTTAGGAACTGTAGAATACTTCCAGCCTTGGGATATTGTAGTCAGGAAATGTCACCCCAACTGAAGACCAGATATATTTTGCATTTCTTTGACTGACTGAAACATTTTGCAGCTATAAAGTTGCCTTGTGGACTCTGAGAGCTGTGCTCCAAAAAGTAATGTCTCCCAGTTGTGGTCTACAACCTCTCTATATTTGCAGTCCAGAATAAGCAGTTAAATAAGCGTCCCACATAACATGGACTATTGGGTTGGCATAGATAGGCAAGGCACTGCATTCAACTTGGTAGATCAAGTTTGTGCAGGTTTGCTCTTCAAAATACGTGTCTTTGAGTTCCATCTCTAAGAAATAGGAAATAGCCAAAGCCAACAAAGGACTATAGGAGAGAAGACCACTTGATCATGAAATGTCCACACATCACCTATTCTCTTTTGGAGGTTTATCCCAAGGATAATAGCACAGTTCAGTAGTAAGAAACCGCGAATGAATGCCAGGTTAAATCTAAATTATTGCTGCAGAAAATATTTGTCTGTAAGCACTTTCAGAGTGAAAAAGTAGATAGCAGTATAGCCAAAACTTTATAAAAAGGGGGGGGGGTGTTCAGTGTTTCCTTGAACATTACCTTTTAAAATCCTTTAATTGCATATTTTGCACTATTATTCATGACTGTTGGGGGGCGTGGACTTTGACGTCACACAATTATATTATATTATATTCCTATATTAACTTTAATTGTCATGGCAACATCTTATGGGGTCCTGGGATTTTCAGTTTAGGGAGGAATATTTAGAATTCTCAGCCACAGAGTCCCTTTAATGCCTCTGTCCAAACTACAAACCTATGATTCCATAGGCTGCTGTACCAGCAGTTAAAGTGGAATCATATCTATGTAACTATGCAGCCTGAAAGGGCTCTGTACACTGTTTTCTTTCTCTAGTTACTTGTTACTAGTTACTATTCTTGTTACTACTATTTCCCTACGATTTTTGACAGGATTTTTCAAATTGTATGTCATCTGCTTATCAAACATGGCAAGTAATGCAATTACTTTTTCAGCACTCTAACAAGTAATGGTAAAAGGTTGTTTTCCAAATGTTGTAAAGCGTAACACTCACACGTTACCTTAAAAAAAAAAACTTTCCAAGCTCTATGGGCATATGCATCCATACCATCATCACTGAATGAATACTGTACTTTGGTTCCTGTTCCAAGACTAGCCAGTGGAACTACCACCAAAAGTAAGTCTGTTGCCACCTAAAGAGTTTCTGTATTCTAGCTCTCACAAACAGATTTCCTAAGTTGCTTGAAAGCAGGAGGAGGATTGAAGAAGGACATGAACAAATGTTGAAAACAGCTGTTTGTAGGTTTTAAGTTCTTCTGTGTTCTTTTCCCCCTAAAATCGTCTACAAAAAAATGGACAGTTTTTGGAGAAGCAGATAAAAAAAGGTTTGTTCACCATCATTAATGCATCTGGAAAATGCATTGCTTGCTGAGAAACCCCCATGATAGATTCATTTTAGGGTCGCTATAAATTGGAATGACTTGAAGGCACACAACAACAACAATGACAACAACAATGCAACTGTAGGCAACTGCATGAGGTCTGGGGGCCAATTTTCTGCCTCTACATCATTGTGTGCCAGATTGTGCGAGAACGCCAAACTGCTTCCATTTCCCCGTTAAAATGATGACTGGAAATGAAGTTGTCTCACTTCCTAGAATCCTAGAAACCTAGACTCATATATTTGGAAGAGGTCCCCAAGGGCCATCCAGCCCAACCTCCTGATATGCAGGAACACAGAATTAAAGCACCCCCAACAGATAGCCAACCAGCCTCTGTTTAAAAACCTTTAAAGAAGGGGACTCCACCACACTCTGAGGGAGGATGTTCGATGGTCAAACAGCTCTTACTGTCAGGAAGGTCTTCCTAGTGTTGAGCTGGAATCTCTATTCCTTTATTTTCTGTTGCCATGTTGCATGGAAAATGAAGGGAAATGAAGGCATTTAGAGGTAGTTGGGTGTCTGGAGTTGAGGAGAACCTTTTGTTTGGGCATGATCTCTAGATCACATGAAAATCATGTGAAAATCACACTGTTAATTTTTTGTTTTTTAAAATAGGGAGTTGTTGGATTTGGGTAAGTGGTAGAGGGGCTCCAGGCACTGCAAAATACGGGAACCCTAGGCCCTGTGTGACCCATAAGCCACCCTTCCCCCCTAGAACTATGCATAAGAAGCAACTAGAGAATTCACTTGCTACAAGTTATAATCTGAATATAGGGGCTCACATAATTTTGCAGAAGTATTGTCCATTCACATACTTCTTCCTCTTCTAGTGTCCAAGCATAAGATATAAGAACAACAGTCTTGTCCTATAATGTTAATGGTACTGGATCTGCAGCTATCAGCTGATTCTCACCAAGTTCATGTTCAATTAATAATAATAGTTATCATTTCTAATAACAGACACATTTAATGTCCTCTTAAGGCAACACTCTTTTTTTATACAGAAACCTTGCTTGTGAACTCATTGTTGTATTCATTGATCATTTCTGTTTAATCACTCTTTGAAACAGATGAACCTTGAGTCAAACATACACCAGTGTGTCACACTAATATATGTGACTGGTTATCCATTAAGAAATAATGACAACAATGCGTATTACCTGGAGTATTGTTTTAAAAAGGTTTTCTTCCAGCACTAAGAATGGCCACATTTGAAGTCTGAGTCTGTCTTACTATTATATCTATTGCTTTTATAATCTAACACAGGAATAAGGAAATGTTTGGTACTATAGATGTTTTTGACTATCCCTTCCACAGTTTCTTACCACTGGCCTTTGCAGGCCAGGACCATGAAATATTCAGTATAATCTTTATTCTTTCACAAGACAGGATGTTGATCTGAAATGTACGAATCATTGTTCTTGGATGCTGATTAGTTTTTATGCATTTTCCTTGTCCCACTCTTTCTGTATGGCAATTTATGTGCAATGATCTTGGAACTTGGGTCTCTTTTCAAATGCTCTGCTGCTGCTTTATCTTCATACTTGTTATATCAACAAACAGCCAACATCCTACTGAAGCTGACAACACTACAATGGACCTTTACGCAAAAATTATCTCTGAAGAGTTTCACAGGCTCTGGAAGTATGAAGGGTTGTCAATGAGGAAAGGAGGTTTCCTCCTTCCCAGTACTACTGGTGGAAGCAGTTACGTCAGTGGAATTACTCCACTGGATCCTAGCTATTGTTTTATTTTATATATTAATATTTGCTGCTGCTACTACTGCTGCCACCTCTTTGATAGCTTCCTAAAATGATTTGATGAGATGACATCTAAATCAATCAATAATGAATAAATTGATCAAGACATTCCAAGTGTGTCAGTTCAAACATCTAGTTGAGAATTACCAAGTAATTAATTATTGAATTAGCATGTGCCTGTGTGAATCATTTGCCAGGCATAGAAAGTTCAAGTAAGAACCATTCCCCCATCCACTTCCATCAGCACATGTCATCAATACATGCACTGTTCACTGATCCTTCAAACATTGTGGGTTGTCTGGACTGGAAAAGGGAAATGAGAAATGATGTGTTCCTTCCAGTTAGAGAAGACACTGAACCAGTCCATTACTGAAATAAACAGGTGTCTACAAAGATCAGCAATTAAATCAAGGGCAGAGAACTCTTAACCAGAAATATTATGAGTGGCTTTGAGCATATGCAGATAATTTCCCTCCACTTTCAGATAACTGCCTATTCTACTTCTCCAGACACAATCAAGAAGTGAAAAAAAATCATGCTAGAATGCATGTCTTGTATGCAGTTTAATCCTTGACATCTCTAATTTGTAACACAAGTGTTCTCTGACTCTCCTTTTCATCCACAGATTCCATCCTACAGTGAATGAAGAGGCAAACATTTTATTGAACCAAAAGAATAGCAAGTAAAGACCTGATGGGAGAATGGGGAAAAATGAGTTACCACACAATTGCATTTAACTAGTTATTCCCAAACTCTAATACTGAAATGTGTACATCACCAGATTAACTTCTCAGACTGTAGCAGAGCAACAGGAAACTATGTAGCATATAAATAGTTAAATTAAGCTAAGCATATAAATAGCTAAATTAAGCTAATTATTTCCAGAATTTGCCACTGGACCACTTTGGATAAAAAACATTCTAAAATTAAACTTCTGCTATGAATCAAATGTGGGAATTATAAGTGAATCCTGCAGGTAAATGCATGTTTGCACTACATGTAAAGGAAAAAATCTTTAAACTACATGCATAAATCTTAAGAAGATACTTTTCAGCCATGTGTCAGATACTTTCAATACTATATTTCTCCCAGCCTTCCAATATTTTCTCATTAAAACTTTCTCACCTTCTAACCATAAACTACAGGGAAAATGTAATATCATTGACAGATATATACTGGCATATTGACCTGTGGGCTAAGCTCATCCCTTGTGTAACAGCAGATGCAAAGAATCTATATAGAATGTTTGTGCTAAATCAACAGCTGGTGCAAGCCATAAAGTACTGTATGACTTGCGCTGATTTATTTTTCAACAGGGATGCAAAATGAATAAATTAAAACTGAAAGATAAAAGAGACCATTGAAGCAATACTTAACAAATTGTACATGACTTCACCTTAGAAGAAAGTGTGACCCAGAATGCTTCCTTACCCTTCATCTTTAACAGACTTTTTTTTTGGGGGGGGGGGTCTCAGATGATGCCTAGCCTTGTCATGGCCCTGACCCCTCCTGTCATTGTCATCAGTTCATTCATCCAGCCACCTCCCCATCGGAAATAGTCACCGTGCAAGTCATAGAGGGTGACAGAGAGAGAGAGAGATTGAGAGAGACTGAGTTATTACCATGACTCTGGTCCAAAACACACTGCAGAAATAAGTCAGTTTGAGACTGCTTTAACTGCCCTGGCTCAGTGCTAGGGAATCCTGGGAATTTAGTTTATTGTGGCACCAGGGCTCTCTGACAGAGAAGGGTAAACGTCTCACAAAACTTCACTTCTCAGAATTCCTCAGCATTGAGCCAGGGCAGTTAAAGCCGTCTCAAACTGGATTATTTCTGCAGTGTGTTTTGGACCTCTGTTTCTTGTCCTGATACAAATAAAGAAACAAAATGGGCTGTATTCTTAGATATCTCAGATGTGGTTGAATGCTTGTTTTCAGCAGAATGATTTCATCTGGTTAAATAATAGGGTGCTATCAAGGGCTCGAAGAATGCTCAAAATTTATGTGCAAAAGGATGTGGATGGGGAGGATAGACTGACTGCCTCTACATAACTGTCTCTGTGGCAGCTGGTAGTTCCTCTAGCATTGACTCTGTTCTGGGTTTGTCTGTATTTTAAAGGACTTGTCTTTGATGCTGAATGCTGAGATGATAGAGCTCAGTACATTAGATATCTCTTTTTAATGTTTATAATAAAACCTCATTGACATGAAAGTCATCAGCCATCTGTTAAGTCTTACCTGGAAGTAGCCTCCTTAGACAACACACAGGCAAACCAAGATAAAAGGCTCTAGTTTGAGCCAGAGGAGGCTTGCAATCCTGGCCTGTAACTGACAGAAGTAATGCCCAGACTGTGTCATGTCACTCCTAAAGATCGTGAAGTAGATACAGAGCCACTTAATCTTGTGGGAACAGACTGAATGGACTAAAATGCCTGTTGCAAAAGAACAGGAAATGCCATGATCTGCTTTAAAATGAAAACACTGAGTGAATTAAGCCAGCTGTGCTGATTTATAGACAGATATAGGTTAGTGCACACAAGGCCATTCCTCCATTGCAACCAACATTCTTAATACATCCTTGTCTGACATTGCTCCTTCTGTGGATTTCCAGACTTCAGTGCATTTTTGGATTATGCTCTTGGTAGCTTCCTGATTGACATTAGATGTTACTCAAGATTATTTTTCACATTCAGACCCCAGTCTGCCTCAATCACATTCTTGTTTTTGCTGACACCCTATCTATGCCCCTGGCTGGACTTTATTTCTCCACTCTTTATTCCCATACACTTTTGGTGCACCCACATGGGCACTGGCTATCCTTACACAGAACACCACCACTGCCCTATCTCCCACCCCCCCCCCCCAGCTGCCACTTCCAAATGTTGATGAGTAGCTGGCTGGGGGATTCTGGGAATTGTCATCTCCAAATCTAGCATTTGCAATCCGGTCAACAGCTCTCTCAATGGCAAAGCAGGAGAGAAGAACTTCAGGCTTAAGTTTCAGATGTAATTATGTATATATTTTAAACATATTCAAAGTTCTAATTAGAATAGTGTCTGACAGAGCTTTTGGTTTTTTAAAAAGTGAAGGGGTGGGGAGAGATATTGGCTTCCATTTAGCACATGTGTAATTACCAAGGAGAAATCAGAGACCAAATAAAGGATTTTTTATAAATTTATTGCACATGGTAGGCTATAGACTATGCAAAGTCAAAAAAGTGTAACCTTGAAAATTATAAATCCCACTAAGCATGATATTAATTTATGTCTCTGCAGCAGGGTAAAACATTTTTCCTAGTCACAAAAGTTTAATGTTAGATGACTTTCTTTTCAAGAAAGTCCTTCAAGCCTACTGAGAAAGTTAGTAAGAGTACAAACCCACACAAGAGTGCAGACCCACACTAATACCAATATATCCTATTAACCATATATTGGGGATTGCCAGAGACTTGTCAACGTGTGTGTTTCATTTTGCAGTCCTACAAAGATGGCAAAGACAAGATTCTGAGATTCCTTTATTGAACCTGTGGTAACCTATCATAAAGGGCTTGTAAACCATTGCTGGGCCATTAGTTATGTAGGGCCAAAATAGTGTAGGCGTTGTTTATCCACTGCAGAATTTAGTCTCCTTTCACCCAGGAAATAAATGAAAGTATATTGCATTTTCTACATCAGGGGTAAATAGATTCTCTTTTGTATGTAGAGAAATCTGGTAGCACCTATGAGACTAACTTTCCTTCATACCAACTTTCTTTCAGTTAGTTTCAGTGCTACAAGATCTCTCTACATAGTGATTCTACAGACCAACATGGCTATAACTTAGATTCTCTTCTGTTAAGGGCCACATTACAGCAAGGATAATATGTTGTGGCCTCAGCATGGAAAAGCTACTCTTTTGCCCTACAACTCCCAGTCACTTTTTGGGAGTAGACCAAAAAGCAGCATTTCCAGGCACTGCAGGGAACTTCTTGCCACCAGTGGGTAGAACTGAAACCATTGGTGTATAGAACCAGAATCAGAACCTTTCTCTCTCTCTCTCTCTCTCCTTCTTTGACATCCCTTTATGTTCTCTGCCTCAATTTCTGTTGGAAAATGTGAACAATAATACTTCATCTAGTAGAGTAATCAGAAGGGTAAAGCAGAAGCTGAACACCAACCAGTCCCATGTCCTTTCACCTACACAGTTTCCAGCCAAGAGAGATATAAAGTTCAGTTTTCTTTGAAATATATATAGAGGTAGCCTTACTTTATGAACATTTGTGCATTCTCCAATACATGATCTAATGAAATAAAAAGAGAGAAGAGGGGGGAAATGGCTGCTGGTTAGAATAATGCAGGAAGTCTGCAGGAGTGACAAAGCAAACAAACAGGAAGTCAGAAAACATACAAACTTGTAATTAGTATGAACATGAAAAGGTTGATAACTCTAAGAATTTCTGTCTTTTCCTTCCTTTCCAGCAGGCTGTTGGATGAAAAACAAATTGCTCTTCACAAAGGTTTGAACTAATCACTATCAGACAGCTTTTAGAAATTAGGTTGAAGGCCTCATGGCCTTAAGACAACGGCTGCATGCATAACAGCACAAATTGTTCATCTCTGTTGTACATACAGACAGCTTCATCTCCCCTCTCTCCTTTTCTTGTTGCACATACAAATGCATGTATTCTTGTAAATTCAACTTGCATTCTGCAAATGTATACAGATGGTCCTGGCTGCTTTTGCAAAATTACTCCACATGAGTTAAGTCTATGAAGAAGCAATTGATCTCTTTATGTGTTCACAAGAATGTGCAAGGATTAAACATGGAGTAAGGGGTGGTGCCGTACATATTTGCCTCATCTTCAGTATCCTAGGTCCCTTCATTACTTAACTTCCCTACCTTTAATGAGAAGGCCTGAAAATGTTCTTGGGTTTTCAAGAGAGACCAGGGATTGAAAAAGAAAGCCAAATTCAAATGGAGCATAGTTAGCTGGAAAGCCCTCACCACCCTAGAACGCAGATCCTGAAAGACTGCTTTGGCCAATATTAACCTACCCATAGTCTGCAGTATCTTCTCATGCTTTTTCATATGTCTCACAAGCCAAAGAGGCTTAGCTGATGGGAAGATGGGAGAGGTGCTGTGATATGGCAGTTATTAAATACCCCCAATAAATTTGACTAATCTGATTGATGCTGAATGGAGGAGGGCATATTTATTCTCCTACACTGTTATGGTATAAACTTGGCTGTTTTAATGCCTTGTTATAATTCTGTTATTGTATGACATTGTAGCTTTGAGTGTTGGACTATGACTCTGGAGAACAGAGTTTGATTCCCAGCTCAGCTATATGAAACCCATCTTGGGCACGTCACATGCTCTCAGCTTCAATGGCAAACCTCTTCTGAACTAATCTTGACAAGGAAACCCCATGATAGGGTCACCTTAGGGTTGCCATAAAATGGTAATGACTTGAAAGCAAACAACAACAACATTTATTCCCCTACATTGTAATGGTATAAACTTGACTGAACATTGTAATGCTTTCTGTTAATTCTGTTATTGTTTGTTTTTCTTGTATTTTGCATCGTAAACCTGCTTGTGGGCCCTTTAAAAACTGAAAGACTGCATGAGAATAAAATGTATAAATTAATTAATTTATAATAATGGTATATATCCATCAAATAAATACTATTAAATTATAAATAAATAACTATATTAATAATAAATTGTCTTATACATATGCAAAAGAGCGGAGGCAGATTTCAAGAGGTGATTGATGATTCAATCCTTAATCCTATGTTTGTGGGTTAAGCTATGTTTGTTTCTTCTGACTTGCATTGCCACCAGTTATGCAGGAGACTTCAGTTCCTTCAGAAATTCAAGTGGAGAGTTTCCCTCCAATACCAACTGCCTCCTCCTCTCCTTCCTCCATGATCCACTCAGACTGAAGGGATCAGAGAGGATTAACAAAAGGATTTCCAGGTGCAGGGAGTATTCTCCTCTGCCCCATCTTCATCCCCTAGTCTGGAGGTTTCAGCCACTCCTTGGGGAAAATTTGGCCAAGACATTTATTTATTCTACTTGCCTTTTTAAAATGAGAGGCAAAGCTGGAACTGAAGGTGTAAGGGCAACAAGGCAAAAGATGAAAGGCCTGATGCTTCTGCTAACCAATCTGCCTCTAGTAAAACAAAGGAAAATACTAACTATAGTTCTCTCCTCAGAAGAGGAATGTGATCTGAAAAATAAATAAAAAATAAAATTAAAAAATAAATAAAGATGAGGGCCGTTCAGTACCTCCCAAAAGCTCCTGAAATCTGCTAGACTTTGGAGGGCTGATTATCTTTTTATTAATATTGTATTTGTTGATTATTATTTTACTTGTTTTATGGCATTATTGTATAAAACGATTTATATATTGGAGTTTAATGTCAACTCTGACCAACTGAAGCTAGATGATCCTGATCTTCCTCAAGAGAAGGATTCTCCTCCCCCTCCAAGCCTAGGCCTTCAACACCAAATACTTCATTTCATGCAGATTTTATGAAGGTAATAAGGCCTCCATAATTTGTTATTGAGAGAGATAAAATCAAATAGCTGTTTGTTCATATATATATAGTTACAACTCACCCCAATTTGTCATGGAAATCAACAGATGCCACTTGTAGCAGCCAGAGTTTATGCTCAATTGAAGGTCTCTGCTATTTCCATTTTTTCTAGAGCTAAACATGGCCTAGACTACTTGTTAAAAACAAAAACAAAAACTAACAAACAAACCCATACCGTATTTCCCCAAAAATAAGACAGTGTCTCTTATATTAATTTTTGCTCCCAAGGCTAGACTAGGTCTTATTTTCAGGGGATGTCTTATTTTTCCATGAAGAAGAATTCACATTTATTGTTGAACCAAAAATGGGCATGCTTCCAAACAAAAACTTTGCTAGGTCTTACTTTCGGGGGAAGCCTTATATTTAGCAATTCAGCAAAACCTCTACAATTTTCAGAGGACGTCTTATTTTAGGGGAAACGGTATATCTGCATCCTCGTACATACAAACATACACACATACACACACACATCAGTTTTACAAAATGCCTTCCTGTATCTAGTGACACATATGTACACACAAAGACACTGTTATAACTCACTTCACTTCTATGAATGCACAAACAGATCATAAACACCACTAACAATTATAACTTGCTGATAATATTTTAGCAGTTTTAAAAGTTAATTGGAATAATCCACATTAAAATCATAACCATTGCACCAGAACTGATTAAGGTGTTTCAATTAAAATGTCCATTAATTACTCTGTAAGTGCCAACAATTAATTTGATATTCATTGTAGTGGTTTGTTAAAAATGGAAACTTTCCAATGTGTTCCTTCTACCAATTAATGTCCTATCAGTTCAATTTAAAAAAGTTAATGAAATAATTTGTTTAAAATTGAGCTAGTGTGGATTTTTTTTTGCAAGGATAATTTTATGACTACTTAAAATTAAAATAGGTGAAAGCTATGCCCTAAATATATTCTGATTTGTAAATCTTATCTCATTTTTTGCCAGGTACACACCAAAGAGTCAAAAAATTAGAATTTAGTTTCCTTCCTGATGCCTCTTTCCTTTTCTATAGGTATACTAAAGGGAACTGCAAAAACAGTCTATGATTGAAGTCTTGGTCCACCCCATAACAATACAGCAACAGCATGATCTGGCACATTACTCAAAAGCAGAGGATTGCAATACTAACCCCATAATGCTAAAATTAGGAAATTCTTTTGGGCCCAAATCCATTTTCACCATTTTTTTTAAAAAAAGAGGTTTTAATATCTTTTGTCCAGTGCTTTTGTCTACATTAAGCCTGAACAAGTTTTTTTGTTCATTTGTTTTTCATTTCAGTATGAGGAATTTTGTATATGGTCATACAGCTGACAAAACTTAATTGAAATTAAATTCTCTCCCATTTGTCCTAGCCAAACTAACTGGTACAATTCAACGATATAACCATGTTAGTCTGTAGAATCAGTATGAAGAGATATCTTGTAGCACCTTTGAGACTAACTGAAATTAAGAAGTTGGCAGCATAAGCTTTCATAGACTTAAGTCTGTCTCCTCAGATGCATTTGGGGAAATGCATCGGAGGAAGTATTAAGTCTATGAAAGCTAGTCTCAAAGGTGTTACAAGCTTTCTCCACCTATTAAGTAGGCACAGTTATTTCAAGTACAGACTATAATTGTACCTGCTCATCATAAGGAAAAAGAACCTCTCACAAAAAATAAGTGACAACCCCAATTAAGCAGTTAGATGGTTGAATACAGAGGGATTAAAAGATGGAATTTTAAAGTTTAAACTTTAAACACCCTTAGTTAGCATGGTTGAATGTCATTTTCAGGTTTTGCCTCCTATGATTTTGTTTAATTTCAAATGCTTTTCATGCAGAATATTAAGAAATCTGTAGTGAGACCCCTATACAGGCTTCTCCTATCTTTTGATGCCTCGATTCCCCATGACTTACTCTTTCGATGCTTGCAAATTACAGACAAGTTCCAATTATTCAACAGGGGTTCCTCTCTTTTGTCAGTTCTCCATGTAAATGTGGTTTGTTTGGGACCACTTGCTCACACTTTTGTAAGTGTGTGTGTGTGTGTATAGCTTTTGCATGCTTTCAGAGGGGATATATAGTGTGTAATATAAATTTCCAGTGGCCAAAATGCACTTGCAAGTTAAAAAAAACAACTAGGTTCCACTTTTCATCCAATTTCACTTACTGATAGTTCACCAGTCCCTAACCTATCAGATAAGTGGAGGCTTCCAATAATAATAATAATAATAATAATTATTATTATTATTATTATTATTATTATATTTCTAGCCCGCCCCTCTGAATGAACAATTGGGGCAGGGTACAGAAGGAAGTTAAAACATCAACAGTTAAAATGTCCAGTCCCAAACATAGTGCAAATAGACAAACAATCAACAATATAAAACTAACATTCTTTGAGCTGTATAGGAGGATGAAGACTGGACACTATGCACATACATAGTTGTATACCCTCCAACATTACACAGATGAAAACTGGGACATATGTAGCCAATCAATATCAGAGTGTGGATAAGCTGGAAAAAAATTATTAATGAGGAAAAACACACAAGTCACAGCAGTTTTTGGTTTGTTTGTTTTTGGTAGCAATTGCTTTTCTCTGATCCTATAGGGAAGGGCAAGATTCTACTTAGCAATGGCAATAGCAAGTACATTTCTATACAGCTTATCAGTGCTTTCGAACACTCTCTAAGAGGTTTACAAAGTGTAAGCTAATTTCCCCCAACAAGCTGGCTACTCATTTTAGCGACCTCGAAAGGATGCAAAGCTGAGTTGACCCTGAGCCCCTGGCTGGTATTGAACACTCAACCTTGTGGTTTGTGAGTGAGTGGCTGTAGTACAGGCATTTAACCATTGTGCCACCAGGGCTCTTACTTCCTCCTATCCCTCTCATTAACTGAGTGCAAACTACCTTTTGACTTTTTACTCAGTTGACATCAATTTAATTAAGCTGATGATAAATGAAGAGAGAGAAGCTGGTAGATTTTAAAAGCAGCTGAAAAGTGGGAGCCGGCACAGCTGGAGATGGCTGCAGGCCTCCCCTTAGGGGCAGTCTGCATAACCCCCTAGAGAAGGAACAATGGACAGAAATAGAGGCAGTGGTAAACAGAAAAGCTGTATAGCCTCTAGCCTACAGGGGTTTCTTATCTGGTCAGCCCGGTTCTTCTCAAGGGGTTGCCCCCTTCTGTGCTCCAACACTTAGAGAAATGGAAAATGATAACTTTTCATTGCATGGGAACTGTCTTAAAGAGATATGCCAGTTTGCATGCCCTACTGCTCCTCATTCCTCTACAGCTAACTTTCGTGGATCAGATGAGGCCACGGAGTTAGAATTTAAGAAAAGAAGAAAAATGATGAAGTCTCAATTATACATGGGATTTTACAACCACTTAGTCTCTGTTCCATTCCCCTAAACTACATCAATAGAACTCTCGACCAGAGGCTTTGGTCCAAAACACACTGCAGGAATAGTCCAGTTTGAGACCACTTTAACTGCCCTGGCTCAATGCTAGGGAATTTTAGGATGTAGTTTTGTGGGACATTTACCCTTCTCTCTTAGAGCGCTTTGGTGCCACACTAAGCTACAGTTCCCAGTATTCCCTGTGTGTTTTGGACCATAGAAAGAGTTCACCAAAACATCAAATCGCAGGATATGTAGTTGCCTGAGTCTGATATGCTTATTCTTACCTAAAAGCCATGTTATGGTCAGTAATGAAAGCTATAGGATCATGACAAAAGCTTCACAGAAAAGACGGATTTTGAGGAGTATTTCCAATGGTATATGGGATTTGAAAGGGCCTGTATTATATACTGGCAACCAGAAACAAAGAAAGATGTACTCATTTGAGTCAAAATTATACATAAAATATCCTTCAAGTCTTTTGCTTCACAAGGTGTACTTTTTGCTGGTACACATGCTTTTTGCTTGATACTAAAGAAGCTGTAAGCATCTTTCTCATAAGTACAGACAAGGTCTAGTGCATATACCTTAGTCTTCCAAAAGCACATTAAAGACGGTGGAGAGGCATAATGGAATTGGAATCAATCAGCTGTAATGGACTTATCTATAATTTAGTTTCTCTGAATTATTTGGGCCTTGTTATGCCGTTTAGCAGAACTGATATTCTATGGGCATGTCTCAGCCATCTCTTTCAAAATCAGGACATTATAAATGGCAACACACATTTTTCTAGAAGGCGATAGGAGATCTTATGTCAGTAAAAACAGGTAGATTTGTGGACTTGGTTATAATGTATTTCTTAAGAAAGAAATTGGCATCATTGGAGTTAACATCTGGAGATTCATGAAAGCTCTGAGAAGATGATTTACAGCAAAGGTATTTTGCTGTAAGGAAACAAATTTATGTACCATCACATCCTTCAGTGCACCAGTTGTAGAAGTCAAAGCTTGAGGTGGTGGCATAAACTATTGAGGGAAAGGATGGCATACTGCACAAATGATTTTATAATGAGGAAGTTGTGCCATACAAACTGCACTAGCAAAAGGAATTTGGATAGAACATGCTCTTCTTTAGCAAAATAATTGCAATCTTGTAAGTGTTCATCTCCAATCACATTACCGATGCATTTAGCTTACATTGGTTTATTAAGAGAACTCAATTATGTTTTCCCTGTGATAATTCATAGTTGTGGGGAAAGTGCAGAAAAATGGACCTGTTTCTTTCCCCTCTAACTACCATGTCAATGTGCACACAAATGGAGAGACATAAGTGTGTGTGCCAAAATAACATCTACACCTGTCAAAATCCATGTTGTGGTAATATCTTTATGTGGTGACCAAACACCACAAACATGTACACAGTTTCAAAATCTCAAGATCTGCTCTAAGAGAAGATGTTCAAAATGCAGGTGAAGAAGAGAGAAAGAAATGATTTGATCTCAGGGTAACCAGATGTCATAACTACAAAAGAGGACAAGACACTGTAAAATGTAGGACATTCAAGAAAAAAAGTAGGATATTACAAAAGAAAAACTAGAAAACACTTATATAAATGTAAATTCAACCTTCTTAGTCATGCCCAAAATAGGAGGCATTTTGAAATTCTTCCTGGACAGGAGGTTGAAATGTAGGACATGTCTTGGAAAAGGTGAACAGCTGATCACCCTGCTTGATTTTAAAGTCATATTATGGTCTGTATCAGGTTTATCCTGTTTGCCCTCTAGTGTGATAAACCTCTATGTTTTTTTAGAGGCAAAATAGGGATGCTGACTCTGAACCCCATCAGGTATAGAGGTTGTTGGGAACAACTTCTGTTTCCAAACAATGAAAGACCATAAAAACCTTGACCTTTCATTTTGAAAATTTACACAAATGCAGAAGCGTTTCTGTGCACATGGGCTCATTTGTAGGTAAAAGCAGAAAGTACCAGACCAGCTTGGGCAAAGTATGTCCGACAGGCTGCATGTGGTCCCCAGGGTATTTTTGTGGTCCTCGCAGCACCCCAGATTTAAATATTTAAATACGTTTGCCGCATACTTCGGTCCTCTGGGAGGAACTTGCTGCAACCCATGAAGACCAGGTTGGTGCAGACCTCCCAGAGGGCCTTTTCGGCTGTTGCTCCCAGGTTGTGGAATGACCTGCCGGATGAGATGCGTCTTATTTCATCTTTAGAAGGCTTTAAAAAAGCCCTAAAGACGCACCTCTTCCGGCAGGCCTTCCCAGAGAATGTAAACATCCCCCGGCTCCAAATCTAGGCTTTAGAGTGGCCTTTTCTTCCAGCCTTCCTTCTCTGTTTCTACTTTTACATAACCTTGGCTGGGTCCGTTCTTCTCTAATGTTGTTTTTATTACTATTTTAGCTAGTTACTGTTTTAATTCAATTGTGATTTAATCTCTTTTTAAGGGGGGGTGGTAAGGGAAAGGATGGGATATTTTACTTGATATTGTTTTAATCCTTGTTGTAATCCGCCCCGATTGCTTGTTCAGAGGGGCGGACTAGAAATAAATATTATTATTATTATTATTATTATTATTATTAAAAATGCTTTGCCCTCAAATGTATGGGGGGCATTCTGACCACATATTGCCCCTGCAGGTGAATTTAGGTCTAGGAAAGACCTTTCTTAATGTGATTTCTTGTCACTTCCAGGTTTGAGAAAATGATTTTCCATGGGGAGGGGGCTAAAACATGACAAAAATGCCCTAGATCTAGGAAAAACATTGGGGGGAGGTTGCAGGGAGGGTACGGCTCCTCAGGTCTCCTGGTTCCTATAGCCTCCCATAGTTGCCCACCCTTGTCCTAGGCAGTCTTTATACTGATAAGGCTAGGGAGTACCTTTATATTTTTATTATGACTGGTGAAGGACATGATGCAGAGGGACCAAAATCATCTCACAAATAAATGAATATAGAAGGAGATGCAAGCTCATGCTGTTATATCTGCCCGCCCACTTAAGTACAATTATTTATTTCAAAGAGCTTACACTTTGTCCTGTACATTTATTTAATTTCAAGAGTTTTCAAGGAGGCTAAACAGAAAACATTTTAAAGACATTTTAAAAAAAATAATGGTAATAATCCAATGCTGTGTGAAAATAATGGTAAAGTAGGAGAGCAGGAACAAAAGGAACAATATCATAGTTAATAGGTAAAGGTAAAGGTATTCCCCATTGACAAGGTTGTGTCCAACCATAGGAGCCAGTGCTCATCTCCGTTACTAAGCCAAAGAGCCAGTGTTTTCAGAGACTACTCTGTGGGTCATGTGGCCAGCATGACTTGCGCAGAACACTGTTTACATGGTACCTGGGCCTTGAACTGCCAACCTTGATCTTGCAATCAACAGTGTCTTAACCACTTGAGTCATCACATCCCAATGGTCTTTAAGGAAACATTTGTTGTACGTTCATGCGTACATGTGAGCACAAAATCACATGAGTTGCTAAAGAGCCAAGCTCTTTGACCTCACCTACTAAGAATGTGCACAAACATGGCAATCTGATTCAGTATGTGATGCTATGCAATCCAGATGGCCGCCATTAGCACACTCATGCATCCAATATGTGGCAGTTACATGCCACCAAACTTAGCCTAGAACATATATGGCAGCTGAAACCCATTTTTGCATCCTAGTAGTGACACCCAACTAGTGTCTGACTGTCTGGTTACATGGTACTTTATTTATATAGACAAAGGGAAAGCAAGGAAGCCCAGTAGTGGCTGGTTGCTACCATCCCAGTGAAGTAGTGAATCCACCCCATGTTTTAACACAAACCTTAAATGAGATTGCTGAAACTATTTGGAGAAAGGGTTTTGTAACTTGGACTGCTCCTTTAAAATTGATTTACTGTCTCAGTGACATGGAAGCCACTGGTTGAGCCAAAACACTCAATAATACACAGTCTTCGTTTCTCTGGGATATGCATTGATGTTGGGGCCAAAATATACATTACATTGAATATACCTCTGAGGCTGCATCTGTACTGCAGAAATCAAGCAGTTTGACACCACTTTAACTATTGTGAATCAATGTTATGGAATTTTGGTATTTGTAGTTTGGTGGGGTACAAGAGATCTCTGACAAAAAAGGCTAAATATCTCACAAAACTACAAATCCCAGAATTCCATAGCATGGATCCATGACAGTTAAAGGGGTGTCTAGCTGCTTTATTTCTGCAGCTTGTCTTCTCCATTGGAAAGCTCTGCTGTCTGGTTACAAAGGATTGCACGTACCTCACTAAACTACAAATCCCAGGATTCCATATGATTGAGCTATGGCTTTTAAAGGGTTATCAAAGTGCTATAAGTGTGTAGTGTAGGTACACCTTCTGTCTCAATGTACTCTCTCTCTCTCTCTCTTCAGGTGTCTGAAATAATTACAACCAAAGGGACATGCTACTAGGAATGATCATAGGAAGGGAAGGCTTTTTACCTTTCCCTCTCCCAGCTATGACTAAGGGGTCTTATACACACTGTGATCCTGCTTTCAACACCATGGCACCATTTTATAAAATCCTGGGATTTCCAGGTTAGGAGGGGGCATTTAAAATTCATAGGGAGTTCCAGTGCTTCACCAAACTATGAAGCCTGGGGCTCTTTAGGATGTTGCAATGGCAGTTAAAGTGGAATTGTTTAGTATGGAAAGGCCCCAGGAAAAATATGGGGTGGGGGTAGAAAACAAAGTCACACAGTTTTCAGTCTGGTTGCAGCTGGTGATGGAAGGGATAAAGTAGGGGGAGTAGAAAAGATGGTCAAAGGGAAGTGTAGAAACTAGTAGAAAGTGCAGGTTTCCATTGGAGACGGAATTGGTCACATATGCCACATTGCAGAAAGGGTGGGATGCAAAGGTAGCTGCAGCTAGTAAATGAATGAAAGAAACATAGGCTTTGTACAGACCGGCTGGGGGATAAAGTTGGGGCATAGCATCTACACGATGCATGCCAAGGCTCTGCCCCCAGGGTGGCATGACACCACATACCGCATGGCGCATGGCATAATGGCACTCCTTTAGCACTGCATCTGCATGACAAAGTGCCAAAGGAGCGCTGTAAAGCCATAGCACCATGGCTATGGTGCCCTTTCCAAGGTGCAAAAAGGAGCCGCTTTTTGTGGCTCCTTTTCACACCCTGGAAAAGCCAGATCGGGGCCATATCATGCAGTTGCCATGACCCCAATCTGGCTGTAAACGGGGCAGCTGGCGGCCATCCATTCGAGACTGTGTACACAGCCCCATAGTGTCAGTGGAAGCAAATGCTGTTACTTTGGCTTTGTTCAGTTCATGGTGAGCAGCAAAGGGTTAGCCCAAAAACATCGTATAAAAAGGGGAGAAGGAAAAGAAGGAGTTGTGCTAGTAGGATGTGAGTTTTGGAAGAAAATCCCTTAAGAGGGCAGCAATGGAATATTGGTAAAATCATTGGAAAGAATGGGAGAACTTTTATCACTTTTGTGCTCTGAAAGTGCAACTCATCTCCGTCCCTATAAAAAGAGGATTCCAGAACACCAATCCACTTAAAAGGAGAAAGACAGAAAAGAAGATGACAGAGCATTGGCTATCTGATTCCTTTAATATAGGAAATGCATGCAAATGCTTTTTACATTAGTCCTCCAATATGCTCTTGCTTTTACATTTCAAAAAAGGGAGGAGAAAATGTATTCTCCCCTTCTGCTTGAGCCTTTAATTTTTAAAAACAATCTGTGCTTCCATCATGCTCCCTCCCTTCACTGCCTCCCCCACATCTTGAAGCTCTTGTGCTTTTAAGTTCTCCTATGGCTAGAGGTCCCTCTTTCTCTTTCTTCAGCATCTGCTCATTCCTTGTAGAATTCTGGATTTCATTTGCAAGGCTGTTTGCTGATTCTCTCTTTAACAGCATCACTCTGTGCGTTGGATACCTGCTACTTCTTTTTCTAATCTGCTGTTAAAGGGCATGACTAGGGGAAATAATCTCCGCAATTGCTGGTCTGGGGATTCCCTCTGCCTCCCTGGACAGAAACAGAGCTGATGCAAAGCACCCAGACGGAACCATGACCTGGTCATAAAAGTGACTCCAGAAGCAGCTGGAGTACACAAAGAAATTTCCTTCAGACTACTCAGCCTAATGGAATCTGAAATGATGCCTTCTGAAGGTTAGCAGTGACCTTAATGATGGGTTCAGCTGCTTCGGTGACTAAACTGGTGTCCTGAGTAAGGCAAGCAGGGAACCAGCCATCTAATTCTGCATTTTCTGCCTCTCGGGGAGGGAGGGTAGAGATTTGAGCCAGGGCAAATCAGAAAGGGACAAGGTTAAATCAATGAGTCACAGGTTGAAAACAGAAGTAAATACTTACCATGTAACTAGTTACCTGTAGTTCTTTTTTTTTTCAATAATGATGCTGTAACTACATTACATTATGGCTGCAAATGAATAAGGGATGCCAGTTCTTTTGTTTGGTTTGAAAGAGATTTTGTAGCACTCCATAATTACAGATGTAATTAAAGCATTAAAGAAAAGGGTGTAGAATTCAGAGACATAGCCATGTTGGTCTAGAATATCAGTATGGAGTTTATCACATGGAAGGAATTTCTCTCAGTTGCGAAAGAAGCCAATTTGCAATTACGTGAATTCGCTAGTTTAGTGAATTTACGTGAAATCTGATTGCGTTCAGAATGTGTTCAGAATGACTTCCCATTTCCCGAAAATGACTTCCCATTGCCTGAAATTTCTTGAGATACTCTAATACGCAATTACGTGAAACCCCATGATTGCGTTGGGAATGATTTCCCATTGCCCAAAATTGCGTGAGATACACTCATTTGCAATAACGTGAAACCCCATGATTGCATTTGGATTGCCATTGCATTATACCCCCAAATTCCATCGTGTGATAAACTCCTATGAAAGAGACCTTGTAGAACCTTTGAGACCAACTGTGCCAAAGGAGTTGTAGCATAAGCTTTAGTAGACTTTAGTATTAGCCAAATCAAATGGCATCCTTCCCACTGCCATCCTTTTGGCAGGGAGTCTAGATGACGCAGGACCCAAACTCCAAATCTGCTGTGAATAGTCTGTACAAAGTCTGGTCCGTTCAGCACTAAAAGGAGAAAACAAAAATCCTCCTTGTTTGCTCCAGATCTTCCCGAAAGATTTTTTTGTTTGTTTTTTAAAGTCTTTGGCTTTATGCATGAATAAAATGGCCACATGAATAAAAGAATCCTGCTTTCAGATCTGAATCTTTTCTAAAATCTTGGCTTTCTGAACCCTACACCCTCTCCCTTTTTAAAACACGGCCACAGTTCTGCCAATGTTCAGCAGATAATTTTTGTGTTATTGAAAAGGAAACCTTTCAAATTGACCATCTTTAGTTTCACAGCCATTTAGAACATAATAAATGGCCTTTATCTCACTTTTCTCTGCAATATAACGAATGCCTCGTTTTAAGCAATGCAAAGAAAAGGCAAAACACCTAAAACAAATGATGTAGGCTTAAAAAGAACCCAAGTTTGTGTTTCTAACCAAAAGCAATATGATGGAGGCTCAAGATATACTGAAATGGTTGAGAGGTTCCACAATTAATCCTGATGTTAAAAATACGGGTTCAGTAATATAAAATGGTATATAATTTCACATTTTGAGAATTCATTCACATTGTAGTTCATATTTTATCATAAGGATGGCTATCTTTTCAAATTTTATCAAATAGTCTGAGACTTTTGTAAAAGTGTGCTACATAAGTTTCTTGGTTGTTGCATGCAAATATATCTTTCAAAAGCTGTTTACATTATATGAAAATTGGTATGTTAACTAGTTTAATTAGAAACAAATCAGCAAGCAAGTTGAAGAAAGTGGTTAAATTTATTGGAGTATTGCAGACAAATAGGGGGTGAAAAATGTATGTGGAATAGAAAGTTAACTACTAGTAGATTGTATAAATATATGCATAGGCAAAGCTGTATGTGTGTATGTGTGTGTGTGTGTACTAAGGATTATATTTATATTACATTACAATATTAGGATTTATATTTACATAAATGGAATAATATTAGATAACAAGGGAAAGAAGAATAAAAATATCAACAATAATGATTTGTAGTTGCCCGGACTAGTGGCAACCCAATGTATGAGACACTTCCAAGATCCTCTGTTCTCTACTGCTCAGCTTAGGTCCTATACATTCAGACCCATGACCTACCGAATTGAATCTATCCATCTGGCATGTGGTCTTCCTCTCTTTCTACTATCCTCCATCTTTCCTAGCATTATTGTCTTTTCTAGTCAGTCATGCTTTCTCATGATGTGTCCAAAGTACAACAGCCTCAGTTTGATCTTGGTTTCCAGGGAGATTTCAGGCTTAATCTGTTCAAAGATCCATTTGTTTGCATTTTTGGCTGTCCACAGTATCCTCAGGACTCTTCTCCAGCATCACATGTCAAATGAGTTGATTTTCCTCTTATTCACTTTCTTCAGTGTCCAGCCCTTACACTCATACATGGTGATAGGGAATACAATGGCTTAGACCAGTCTAACTTTAATGCTTAGTTTTATATACAGTATCTTTACTCTTTGGGATCTTGTCTAGTTCTTTTCTAGCTGCCCTTCCCATTCCTAGTCTTCTGATTTCTTGACTGCAGTCTCCATTCTGATTCCTTTGCCTCCATGGCTGAAAACAAACATATCACAAGGTAAGCCAAAGTTCATTTTTCCAGTGATTAATTATTATAGTTTTTGAAAAATAATAATTCCCCTCCTCCCTCCAAAAAAGAGAGAGAGAGAGAGAGAGAGATTTTAACTTTCATTTCAAAGTATGAGCACAATGAATCCATCCAAGATACTGGCCTAAGATACTTTGTGCCTGAGACAAAGCAGCAAATGGCACCCTACCATCCAGCTACTTGCACATGTATTCTGTCTTGCACACACAAAAAGTCAAGGTACAAATCAAGGTGCATTGTACCTTAAGCCAGCCCAGTTATTCAAGATTTTCAACAACAATATTTCTGCTTTCTATATCATTGTTCCTCCTCTGCTCTAGCATGTATATAAATCACTCAGAAAATATTCCATGCATCTGAAGAAGTGGGCTAAAGCCCACATGAGCTTATGATAACTAAAACATTTTAGTTCTTAAAACACTACAAACTCTATGTTCGCATTATTTTAATATATGAGCCATAAAATCTCAGAGGTGCTTCTCTCAATCACTGGCTGTAGAAATATGTTAACGGCAAATTAATCAATCAATCCTTTCCTGACTCATTTGGCCACTTCACTCTGCCTAATGATAGTGACAGCTCTGTAAACTGAATAGTCATCAATTTAAATACGACCTTTAACCAGTTCCCTGAATAGGGTGAATTTTCAAAGGCAGCATGTACTGGGCACTGGTTCAATTTGGAAAGAGAGGCCACTAAAGATTTATGGTGCTTCCAGGTAGACAGCTCCTAGCACTCTCAATTAAGAGGCATTCCGCACCTATTCCATATTTTTTTCCTTAATGGTTTTTCTAGGAATGTAAAGAATATTCATAAATTTTCCCCTTCTGAATAAAAAAAGTGTTTCTCAAATAATGAGGAGTTCAAGATTCTTGGGGCATCAGATTTTTTCTTTCTTTCACAGTATTCATTTGTGCTAAAACACATCCTTTTTTAAATGGAAAAAGTATCATTTCTATGCAGAAAACAATGTATTTAATGTAACTTTTTTTTAAAAAAAAATCCAAAGTGTGAATAGGTGTCAAAAATTGCACAGAACCCCTGATATTCTCATAGAGCAGTAATAAAATTCTTGAAATCATTCATTATTTCAAGCAAGAAAGAAGTGACAATTTGCATTCCTTGCATTTTCTGCAGTAATGGAAGAATTGGTGGGAAAACATAGGAGGGTTACTTGTGAAACAAAAGTACATCAAGCTTTTTCACAAATCTCTGTCTTGCTAGGTGGGTGTCCCCTTACTGCTCCATGTGCATCCCTTCTGGGGCTCCTTGCTTAGTGGGAAAGGATGATCTTTTATCTTATTTTTGACAAAACACACACTTTTTTTTTTTTTGGAAGGTGAGACAGCATTTTCTGCACAGAAAATGCCGCTTCCTGCACAGATAATGCTATGCTCTGCCGTGTGTACATTTTGCACAGAATAATAATAATAATAATAATAATAATAATTTTATTTATATTTCCCACCTCTCCTGTTGGATTGAGGCGCGATTCCAACAATAGCTAAAATACAGTCATAGAATTCTAGTACAATTCTGCAGTTTAAAATTCAGCAATTTAAAATTATCTTAAATCAATCACTAAAACCATTATTCAACAATTATTAGTGCAATCCTTAGACCTAATCATTTGCTATCATTCTCCAATAGATCTTTAGCCATCCTTTATAATAGATTGGGTGGGTAGGCCTGCCGGAAGAGATCCGTCTTAAGTGCCTAAATAAATAATAAATCTGGATAAATAAATCTGAATAAATCCCAGACTACAAAGATTATCATTCTAGGATCTTTTCATCAGACTTTCCTGATACTAAAACACAAAACAAAAAACAAACAAACAAATAAAAACCAAAAAAAAAAAAGTTTTTTTCAACCCCCTTTGAATATTTTCTCATATTCTTTCCACCCCTTGTATGTGTCCCCCAGTAGGTTGTAAGGATGACAATGTGGCCACCAGACCAATACCAGTCACCTAGTTAGGATGAAAAGCCTTCTATTTCCAGCTTGCTCCCCCTTGCCTTGGGTTTGTCATTCAAGGCTAGTGATCCAAATGCTTTCTTCTCTTTAAAACATCAAATTGCAAAACTTGTATTTTCTCCTCCAATACTCTCTCTCTTTCTCTCTCTCTCTCTCTGGATCCTAACAGTCAAACGAATTTAGGAACTTCTATTGGAAGAAACATTGTATCTAGGACATCATCACTAATAATTTTACAAAGACTAACTTCATGTAAGCTGACGAGTAGGCTTCACAGTGAGAGTCCCATTAGGACAATTGATGCTATACATCCTACAAATAATACATCACTGCTCCAATTCTCTGCAACATCAGCGTAATTTTTAGGGCAAACTGTTCCTAATACACTATCCCTATAACTAAAGTTCTGAAGCTATACTGGCATATGAATGCAATATTAATGAGCCACCCAAGCAAAGATTTTTAAAATGTCACCGTGTCTCATGAGATAATGTTTCTCTTATGCTTAATCGCCCCCCCTCAAAGATCCAGTTAGCTTCACAACAGCAAAGTTCAAAGCCTGAGAAAATATGAAGCCCCAGATTAATAAACAACTCTTTGAACCTTCCTAGCTGAGATAGAACACTCTTCCAAAGCAGCTACAAAGAACTGTTTTCCCGACTATTTCATACACTCAGCTTGAGCAAAATGTTCAGTTTTGAATATCAATAATGAGTTTGAACAAACTAGATCAGGTGTGTTCATTCTAAGGGCACTATTTTAGAGAACTCTGTGAATGTTTATGAGTACAGTATTTATTGGACTACATTGTCTGCAGCATCCCATTACAATCCCAGTAAACTGAACCCCAGCATTATTTTATCCTCTTTAAACTGTATATGAAAAGCAGTACAATATGATGGAAAACAAATAGATATGATATGGGTGCTTGAGTGATATTGATGTACAAAAGAACGGTAACTAAATACAGATTATAAAATATACATATGAGGAGGCCGTAGAATCTTAAAAAGTCTGAAAAGGATAATCACATACTAATCATTCTTTCATTAGGGAAAAATAAAGCAATGGAAGAAAAGTTTTAAAGTTCATATCACTCTTGATCCTATGTTGACATACTACAAACTACAGGAAAAGATATTCCATATAAACATTAGAAAGAACTTCCTGATGGTAAGAGCTGTTAAACAGTGGAATACACTCCCTTGGAGTGTGCTGGAGTCTCCCTTTTTGAAGGGTTTTAAGCAGAGGCTGGATGGCTATCTGTCAAGAGTGCTTTGATTATGTATTCCCATCCAAGTGGGGCTTGGGCTTGATGGGTCTTGTGGTCTATGATTCTGCATCATATTGGACTGGATTGAAATCCCAGTTCAGTTGAGGATATAATATATAGATTTTAGCACAGAAAAATGCTGAAGTCTCAATTATACATTTATTTAGTGAGAACAACAGTAGCCAGGATCCAGAATTTGGGAAAGTTTCCTTTGGTCTGTCTTCCAGCCTTAAAGTCTGCCTAAAGGTTGCAAAGATAAATGAGAAAATGAAATGCTGTCCCACAGCCACACTTTCTTTCTCTGCACAGTCACACACTTAATCAGAAGACCTCATTTCATTCTCTGTTATCTTCAACTGTGAAATTTCATGCCTGACATCTGTTCTCTCTGTCCCATTTGTCTGTGATGGCACTGTGTGATCATAGATGATGTTAGTCTGATCTGATCTAATGATCTGGAGTTCTATGGGTACAGATCATAGTGTGCCATCATTATACCACTGACACTACTGTAGCAATTAAATTAACTACTCTTATGTCAAGAGGGGGCTGAGTAGCCATGGACCAAGCAGTTTAGTACAAAAGGACCAATTGGTAGAATATGAACAACTTGTTACTAGATTCCTTGGGAAATAAACACATATTAAGTTTGCCCAGGCCTAAATCACAGAACTAACTTTCGAGATGAGAATCAAGTGTAGGGCAATAGCACACACATTTTTATCCTTTCTGAATTGATAGATATTCTCCCATGAACTTGTTTGAGTTTGAAATCTGCATATGAACATGAAGCTCAGGAACTGGTAGTTAGTATGACATATAGGACCTGGTAGTTTCAGTTTCAGTTTGAGGATGTGGACAGAATTCTTGGAGAGGTGTTGACCATCACATGAATATTAGATCCTTGCTCTTACAGGCTTATTTAAAAAGCCAATAGAGACCTGGATGAGTAAAGGGAGAGGTCAGTGTCTCACTAAAACAAAGCAGTGTTTCAGTTTCTCTAAGAACATTGTTGAAAAAGTCATTTCTGTATCTCACCGTATTAAAGAAATACTGGCCAGTTTCTAAGATTTCATTTTGAGGCAAGGCAGTAAAGTTTGTGGTGGCCACCCAGCTCCAAGGATTTTTGGACAAGATAGATTATCTTGATTCATTTCAATCTGGGAGAGAAGGTTGAGCAATCAGGTCTGACTGTGGGACAGAAGCAGCTTTTCTCACCTTGTTGATACTGGACAGGGGGAAAGTTCCTGTTAGTTCTTCTGGGCCTCTCAGTGGTTTGTGGTACCATCAACCTTCTGGGACATCTGGCACTTGGAATTGCATTGTTTTATAGTGGCTGCATTCCCTTCTGGAGGAATAAACCCAGAAGGTGGTGCTGGGGGACTCCTGTTTGATCCCTTGGCTTCTGTGCAGTCTCTCAGGATTCTATTTTATCCCCTGTGCTGTTTAACATATACATTAAACCACTGGGAAAGGCTGACCAGAGTTTGGGGGTCTTGTGCCATCTGTATGCTGATGACACTCAACTCTATTACTCCTTTCTCCTTCAGTTCAAGGAAGCTGTCTTGCTTCTAAACCAGTGCTTATCATCAGTGATGGACTAGGTGAAGGTGAACAAATTGAAATTTAGTCCAGATAAGAGGGAGGTGCTCGTGGCTAATTAAAAGTCAGATCAGGGCATAGCAATTCAGCCTGTGCTGTTCAGGGGGTTTGCACCACAACTTGGGTGTACTTCTGGATTCAACCCTCAGACTGGAGGCTCAGGTTTCAGTAGTGGCCATAGTGCATTTGCATAGTTAAGGTTTATGTGTCAGCCGGTCCATGCAGGAACCCTCCATCAAAGCATCCCCGACAGATGGCCATCCAGTCTCTGCTTAAAGACCTCCAAAGAAGGAGACTCCACTACACTCCGAGGAAGTGTGTTCCACTGTCGAACAGCTCTTACTGTCAGCAAGTTCCTCCTAATGTTGAGGTGGAATTTCCTTTCCTGCAGTTTGCTTCCATTGTTCCGTATTCTAGTCTCTGGAGCAGCAGAAAACAAGCTTGCTCCCTCCTCAATATGACATCCCTTCAAATATTTAAACAGGACTATCATATCACCTCTTAACTGTCTCTTCTCCAGGCTAAACATCCCCAGCTCCCTAAGTCACTCCTTATAGGGCATGGCTTCCAGGCCCTTCGCCATCTTAGTTGCCCTCCTTTGGACACGCTCCAGTTTCTCCACATCCTTTTTGAATTGTGGTGCCCAGAACTGGGCACAGTATTCCAGGTGGGGCCTGACCAAAGCAGAGTAGAGTGGCACTATTACTTCCCTTGATCTAGACACTATACTTCTATTGATGCAGCCTAAAATTGCATTGGCCTTTTTAGCTGCTGCATCACACTGTTGACTCATGTTCAACTTGTGGTCTACTTGGACTCCTAGATCCCTTTCGCACGTACTTTCATTCAGCCAGATGTCCCCCATCCTATATCTGTGCATTTCATTTTTCCGCCCTAAGTGCAGGACCTTACATTTCTCTGTGTTGAATTTCATGATGTTAGCATTGGCCCAGCTTTCTAGTCTATTCAGGTCACTTTGAATTTTGATCCTGTCCTCTGGAGTATTAGCTACTCCTCTGAATTTGGTGTCATCTGCAAATTTGATAAGTATGCCCCCAATTCTGTCATCAAATCATTAATAAAGCTATTGAATAGCACTGGGCCCAGGACAGAGCCCTGTGGCACCCCACTTGGCATTTCTTTCCAGGTTGAAAAGAAGCCATTGTTGAGCACCCTTTGGGTTTGGCTGGTCAACCAATTACAAATCCATGTAACAGTTAAATTGTCTAGCCCAGATTTTATAAGCTTGTTTGCAAGAATGTCATGGGAGACCTTGTCAAAGGCCTTACTGAAATCTAGATATACTACATCCACAGCATTCCCTTCATTTACCAAGCTGGTAATTTTATCAAAGAGAGAGAGAGAGAGAGATCAAGTTTGTCTGGCATGACTTGTCTCTCTGAAACCCATGCTGACATTTTGTGATTATGGTATTGCCTTCTAAATGTTCACAGACTCTGTTTAATTATCTGCTCCAGAAACTTTCCTGGTATTGATGTCAGACTAACTGGACGATAATTGTTGGGATCCTCTTTTTGAAGATGGGGACAACATTTGCCCTCCTGTTCTCAAGTAGTTCTCAAAGATTATTACCAGTGGTTCTGATATTATATTTGCCAGGTCTTTTAATACCCTTGGATGTAGTTCATCTGGTCCTGGAGACTTGTATTTATCTAGGTATTCCTGTACTATCTCTTTATATAGGGTGTTTGAAAATTTCAGCTTGCTTTAAGAGTAGTGGACTATTTCAGTAATGTTCAATTTTTTTAAAAAAATCCCCCCCCCCCAATGGTCAAAAATGTGTTTTTGAGTGTCAAGAACCGGTAATGAGAAGAGTCCTAGATAGATGAGATTCTTTACAATTCAAGATTTATTCTACATTAGATTTGCACATGGCTATTTGACATAGAAAGCAACATTTTTTCCTGGGCAGGAAATAATTTTCTCTGTGCAGACTATTTTCTGTCTAGAAAACAGGTTTTTTGTGCCTTCTGCACAGAATAGGTAATTTATTTCTATGCAGAAAAAGAATGCACAATTTTATTTTTGCACAGAATAGTGCAAAACAGAGTTGAAAAATTCTAAAAATGATAAGCATTTTCAAACCCAATTTTCCCTACGGTGTGCGTTTTTACAACCATAGTACCCCAGTTTATGCATTTTTGTGCAGCTTCTTAAAATTGAAGAATTGCAGCCCAAAATTACAAGAAGTGTGAAATCAAGGGTCTATTGTATTATAATCCATGATTCTGAGAATGAAAATAGGGTTGGTTTATATTAAAATAAGTCCTACGTGCGTTTTGCCATCATCTCTAGTTGCTACAAGAAGAGCAAAAGTCTTCTTGAATATGAACATAACAGAGTGCTTCAGGGTCTGTAGGCAAACCCATTGGCTTCAGATTCTGTGATTCTCTATGGAGGGAGGCAAGCCACATTTTCTCATTGTTGTCTTTCTGCCAGCAGGCAATTTAAAAACAATGTATGATTTTGACAACTTATTCATAATTGAGGAAGGTGTTTTTTACTTGTTGTGTGCTGCATCTTCTTTAATGGTACGTTTTAAAGTGTGCCGTTTAACATTTTTTATTTTATTTTTATCTGTTCCTCTGTGCCAGGGGCATGCTACATATGTCTTGCCATGTCCCCAGGATGACTTCTGTGAGGGCTTTCTTGAGTCCCTCATCGCTGAAAAGAAATTGGCCTAACAATAGACAAACATATTCCTACAAAGACCCTGGGGAGAACTTTCTCTGTTTTAAATGTTATTTCAACCCTCCTCCACATATGCATACCTTTTTGCTTTCCACAATAGCCTCCTGTTTGCAAAACCCAAAGTGTCTTTCCAATGAAAGTTGAGCAGGTAGAAAATGGGCCAGGCTCAGCTGTGAGATTCTCCCCTGTTGTTTAAGCAAACATACCATTACTGGAATCTCAGGGAACAGGAAGCATATTCTTTACAAGAAGCCACACCTGAATAGAGCATTTGTCTATCATTGATGCATCTGAGTGAAAAGAGTTTTATGCCCTAAAGAGAAATGCCTAGCTGGGCAGGGGAGGCAGACAATAAGGAATATGTTTCCTGTTCTGAGAGCTTCCAGTAATGGTATGTATGCTTAAACTACATCCTTAAATCTGTAAAGGAAACGGTAAACAAGGATCAGCAGCAGTGGAGAACAAAAAACGTCTAGATATCAATAAGCCAATTCAAACCTAGAGGGATAGAAGGATGACAATAGAGAAAGTGTTCTGCAAAAAGAAAAAGAAAAAATACTCTGTGCCTAGAATTATCATAAATTCCCTGAACTAATAACTTGGTGTGTGTGTGTGTGTGTGTATTTCTAGCTGGATCCTATGGCAACTGCTTTCCAGCACATATCATGAAGTGATTTTCTGCTGGTATTTTAGAAAATTATGACAGGTAGAATTCACCCAGCTGCTGTGATAGCAATTGTTGCTACCCCAGAGACACAACAAACCCAAGCTCATTTGATATTATAGTTTACTAGTCCTCTGACACATTTCTGAAGTAACTCATAGTTTAATAGACAGACACTGTACTTGATTCCTGGCTCATCTGAAGTATCAAACAGATATCCACTATTACCCTCTAGAGGCTTGGCATGGAGCATACATAATACCAGTCTGTACTCTCTTGCTAGGATGGATAGAGGTTGTTGGAACACGAGTTATAAATGGGAAGCAGTCCACTTCTGGTCAAGAGCTGGTCTGATAATTTCAACTAAATACAACTAAAGTGCCTGGGATTATTCTAGACTAGGGATGGGCAAAATGCAACCCACAGGCCACATGCAGCCCTCAAGGTTGTTTTTGTAGCTTGTATCTCTGCCCTACACTTCAGCAGACTACACAGCTGATTTCAGTAGACTACAAACCAGATGGCTGGACTCAGTCAGGGAGGCCACAGGCCTGAATCTGCAGGACCTAAGCAGAACAGTGGAGAATAGGGGGTCCTGGAGACGTCTCATCCACAGGTTTGCCATGAGTTGCAGCCAGCTTGAGGGCAGTTAAGAACAACAACAAAGTAGAGATATGGAAAATAAATTTGTGATCATAATCCCAACCATTTTAATGAAAAGGAGGTTGCCACAGAATCCTTCTAGGCTCTGAACTCAGTAAAACTTCATGGTTGGGCCTCGCTTTCCACCATCACAAGATCTCTACCGGATCCTATGTGATATTTCTGTCCCACCTACATGGACCTTTTATTTATTTCAATGCATTGCTTCTTATTGCTGACACATTCACTCCCTGCTATTAGAATGTTCAGGTGCATTCCATGACATCTCATGAACTCAGTCATTACTACTTGGAGCTCACATACAGCAGTTAGCACCCATAGTTTTAGGTTACTGCATATAAATCAATGTCATAAACAAAAAGAGATATTAAAGACTAGATACATAGGCCACGATCCTATTAACGTTTAACTATACTGGCAAGGGAATGAGCAGTGGCATAGAAAGCAGCACAGCAGCAGATGTAAACTGGTAGGCAATGGAGGGACAGCCATGAAAGCCATCTCTATTAGGAAAAAAAAAACCTACCTTGCCATTTCTCAAATAACTTGAGAAATATCAAGGCTCATTTTTCCTCCAGATACAGTCATATTCCACTGCCCCCCTTCCTTGTTATTCAAAATGTGCCTTAAATCAGTGAAATTAACATAAGTCATCAACAGGATTCTAGCCTGAGTATGCTCAGAGTGATTTTTCTTATGATCTGAATGAAACACAGTTGGGCTGGTAGCACCTAGAATCTTTACAACAAACTCCATGTAAAATTGAGTCAAAACAGCAATTTTCTGGGGGGAAAAGATTTTCCAGTCAATCCTTATCTTTAAAAAAAAGATGCCAAAGTGTAAATATCAATTTTGGTCCAAGTCAATCTGTAAATATGCATTCTATGCTTGAAAAAAAAAAATCAAAAGATTTATTCAGGTGGTACCCAAGATAGTTAGTGGATTCCTGAATTGCTTCTAAAACTTACAGGTTTGACGGCTCTGTGATCATGCATGCGTATTTATACTCTTTAAATTATACAATAGGCATATTATATTATTTAATAAATTTAAAAAATTATACAAAGATAACACTTGGTTCAGTGACTTTTTATATGCTTTTCCAGGAAGTAAAATATGTATGTTCTGATTGATAGACAGACAGATAGATGATTGACAGATAGAACAGACAGATATATTTGGAGAACTTTAAATATCTAGTTTGCTGCAGAGTTTTAAAAATGCTTTCAATATAGACTCCTTCCTTCCGTTCTTTTTTAACTTGGCTGTACTGAAGACAGAAAGAGAGATGGGGGGGGGGGAATCAGCCCTTTTGTGTCATCCTTCTTTAGATTCACCCTCTTTACTTATTAATTTCCTAATTTTCTCAAATTTTAGGCAAGTTCAATGCTACCGAAGGCAAAGGTTGAATTATACCAAGTGACTAATGGCAATGAAGAACCATGGCAACCCACAGATAAGCAGAGAGGAAGAGCAGACTGAAAGCATTAGCTTCTTTAACAAGGATTTGCTGCAATCCACACTGAACTGACCTGGGTTACGGTGTAATGTGATCAGAGCTATGGAGCTATTTTTGAAGAGTTTCTCAGCATATTATTCATCATGAAGTGCATATTGCATCAACAGCTACTTTCCTTCACTGAATAAAATCCTTTTATTCATCACTTGGGGGTGCTCTTGCCTGATCTGAGACAAGATGATGGGACATAGCAAAAGGCAACCGTGTGGGTATCATCATTGTTGTCATTATCCATGTTACTGTTAATTAATGCATTTATTGTATAGTTGAAATATGTGTCCCCTGTTTCCCCTCACTCCACAGGAGTATCAGTATAATATATGTCATCTCTATATACAGAAAATTCATGAATAACATAACTAACAATACAACACAAAACAAAGCAAACTCATCAGAGATTTATTGAACTAAGGTGGCAATCCAATGCATGCTTACTTGAGAGTAAGTCCCATCTGAATTTTTGCTGAATAAACAGGCATAGGATTCTGCTGTATAGCTTTTAAAATCATTCTGGTAGAACACCAGGAAGGCTGTTCACAGTTATCTGTATGAATGAGATGCCTTTTGTGGTATAAAAGTCATTAGCCTTTGAAAACTGAGGCCTAGATTATTCTTAGTTCCCTATCTGTCTATGTACGTATCCATCCACCCAAACAACCATCTTTCCACTTACTGATCCACTTTATCAAGTGAATTGAAGGAGTGACAAATACAGCAGAAGAAAAACAGTATAAAAGCCATATAATAAATGATTAAAAAAAATTAAAACCACATGCTCTGAAACAGAATTTCATCACCTGCTCAGACCATGACCCTAGGCCCCGAAAGCTTTCACAAAGAGTCAGGTCTTAATCTGGGACCTAAATGAAACCAAAATTGGCACCAATCAGACTTCCAAGTGGAGGATATTCTGCAACGGAAAGGTCTTTGCAGAGACAGCCCTTTCCTATGTCTTTGGCTCCATCTCCAGTGCAAAAATAATGCAATTTGACACTGCTTTAACTGTGATGGCTCAATGCTATAAAATTCTGGGATTTGTAGTTTTGTAACCTAGTTAGCCTTTTCTGCTAGAGAGCTCTGGTGTGACAACAAATTACAAACTCCAGGATTCTATAGCACTGAGCCATGGCAATTAAAGCAGTGTCAAACTGTATTATGTCTGCAGTGCAGATGCAGTCTCCCTCCTACTGAGCGTAACACACAAGAAGATTTCAGTTCTTCCATAGTTGTATATGAGAAGAGGCACTCTCTCAGGTATCAAGGTCCCAAGTGATTGTGGTTGACTGCAGTGGATTTTGACCATAGTCTTACAAGGTACTTTTGGATACAGGATACAGTCTCCACCATCTTAAGCTATTTCTTTTCATCTGATCACTATATGATATGCACAGTTCTGAGAACCCTAAATTAAAACATAGCACAAGGTGACCATTATGCCCTGATAGTATTCTTAAACTAATGGCTCTCCACTTTTTAAAATCAAATTTATGTCAAGAATAAGAACACTTCAACAGACACATTAATAGATAATGAAGACTGCTGGAATATGGAATCTCAATTAAAATGGGGGGGGGGGGGACATATATAAGAGCAGCCTAATGCTATTACACCCAGTTCAGAACAGAAGATGACTTGATTGGTCTACTCATTTTTATTTCATCTTAAAAAATAAAAGCTCTGCTGCTTCCGTGCAGCTATGGAGTGAGAACAAGTTGTCTCTTGCAAGAACTTACATAATTATGTATTGTACATGTACATAAAAAATATGTAGGGATTAGGTGCTCTTTACTAGAAAGTTGAAAAGCAATAACCTGAGAAGGCAGTGATCTGGAAAAACCCTCAAAATATCTCATGTTGTGAGGAAAATTTCAGCACTTTAAAAAAAAATCTACAGCAGGGGTGACAAGCCTTTGGCCCTGTAGATGATCTGCAACACCCTCATCTTTCACCATGCCAACTGGGACTGATGGGAGTTACAGACCAGCAGCATCTGGGAGGCAATGTGTACCATATTTGTATTGGAGGATCTGAAACTCTTGTTTACTGGAGAAGAACCGAACCTTAATGACACAAATTACTCTCATGCATTTCTCATATACAATGGTGGAAGGTCTGCAGTCCCACTACCTTCAGGGACCCCTCTGGCAATTTTAAAAAAGCAGTGAGATGGTTCCTTACCACAGACCCTTGCCCAGTGTTTCCTTACAATACCCCAGCTTAGTTTTTATTTTTAAAAAAAGACTTTCCTTTTTATTCATTTATGTATTATATTTATATAATCTGAGGAAATCAGAGAAGGTTCTTATCCCCTTCCAATTGCATCCTCCCAGCAACCCTGTGAAGTAGCTTAGACTATGAAGGATGACTTTTCTAATCAGAAAGCTTCATGGCTATGTGGGAATTTGGATGCCGATCTCCCCAGATTTTGTCATTCTCTCTAGCCACTGCAATCTACTGGCTCATGTCAAAGGAGATTTCTAAATAAATATTCATCTGCTAGCTCAAGGAGGCACTCTAGTGGCGAACATTCTGTCTTTGGCTACATCAGTACTTACGATAATTGTTGTGGAGAAGGTCAGCCTTGAAGGCTTTCTTTTTCTTTTTTTAACTAGGAGTATAAATTCTGATTTGGTTCATCTTTGCACGTGCAAAATTACATTACCAGTAATGAAAAATTTGACATCCAAACTGTTGCTAAATGTGTACTTTCAAAACCATATATCACTTCTCTTGCACTGATGTCCCATTGACTTCTTAGCTCAAGTCAAGGTATTAGTTTGGCCTACAAACTCCAAAAAAGAGCCAGGATATTGAAAAGATTGTATCTCTCATGTAAGCCTGCCTGAAATTTGAGATCTTCATTGGAGGTCCAGTTGTACATTTTGTCCCACCACCCCAAGAGTGTAAGTTGGTAAGCGCTGTCACAAATTTCCCATATTGTGATTGGTGGGAAGACCAGTGAAAAACATCCAGCTCACCTCTTTCCAATCAATATAATTGTTAATAACTAACTTGGACCTAAAAACTGAGATTGCTAAAATATGTTCTACAAACACTTCAAATAAATTTGAGAGCAGTGCAGCTAATCCCAAGCCAAATGCTAGATCAGGAATCTGGCAAATGGTGCACTGGTAAGAAATAGTTCAGCCAAATTTAATGTATGTAGAATAAACATTGGTTGAGTACCCTGACATACACATAGAACAAGATAAAAACACAACAGATACCACGAAGAGATTTTTTTAGGAGAGTGCCACACGAGTTGCTAGTGATGGAACTGAAGTGGAATTACAACATATGACTCCTCTCCTTTTTGCACAATGTCATCACCCATCTGTTGCTGATTTGTTGTTATAGTGTTGTTAACCTGGCATTAAAGAGAGAAACCTATCAATAACTGCCAATATAACTACATTCACGTGATTGCACATGTGTAGAATATTCTAGCACTACAGTAGTGTTATTGTGAGAATGGCATGGTGCAAGTGAGCATGAAACAAAATCATGTTAAAGAAACTGCACAATTACAGTGCAAAAGCATCTTCATGCAGTAATCTCCTTAGTCAACAAAATCATCACCAAAAATAAAAATAAAAATAAAACACAGCTAAGGAGGAACCTACATGATGAGGCAAAAAGCCAAGGTCCAAGTGACTTGGGTTCAAACTCTGTACACATCCAAATCTTCCCTTGCCTAATGCAAGAGGGCAGAATAACTTCAGAGGCTGTCAAGAAGCGAGGGGCACTCAGCATTTGAAGTTGTAAAAGGGGTAGGCATTTGTGACAATATATCTTTTGTAAAGGTTCAGAAAAGTAGATTGTATCTGACATCAGTTTTAACATCTTCTTTGTGTGGTTTTCCGCATACCTCCAACACCAATTTGGTGCTGCCTTTCCTTCTTTTTTTTTTTCAGTCCCTGTGTGAATCCCATGAATCAGCTTTCATATTCATCTCATTTTCACTCTTAAAGAAGAAAGTCATATATTTTTTTTCAGGAGATTTCTCCTTAAACTGGAACATTAAGGCAAACGGGTCACAGAGATATTAGCAAAGTATGCCTTCCTAACGGAAAGTTATCAATTATGTTGGTGATAAAAGAATCCCAATTATAAGTTATGTAATGCAACGTACTTATAACTTTTCTTGATACCTTGTCACATGGGAATAGGCCCAAGGCAATGCATTCATCGATAATGCATTAGCTAAAAGCTTCTAAGCACAATATAATCATAATATATGAAGTGCTTTGACATCAGGGACTTTAATGTGGAGAGTTATGTTATCCATTAAGGGGAGATGGGGTAGGAGGGGGAAAATGATTCTAATTGTTCCAATAAAGTTGTGGGTGCTGTGTACTCAGAAACAGACTGCCACATGCCTATCCTCCAAGAAATGGAAAAGAGATCTTTTGAATGCACAACCAATCACAAAAATAATACCCATGCAAGGTTGTTTTATGTTTTATTTTTTTCATTATCATAAAAGTTGCATGATTTAGATTTAGTTGCATGATGTAGAAAAGTGACTGGCAGCAATGGAAATGGAAATAGTCCTGATAATATATGTGACCACTGGGTTACACAGGATTCTTCTCCTGTCTTACAATATATAGTTTGAGGCTTTTCTTCCCTCAGAACTATCTACTCAACCCCCAGTGCTCCTACTGGTCCCAATTTTCTCCTAAATATACCCTTTTACTAAGTGACCTAGGGAAGGGCTATTTATAGATCCCCTCAGGCTATTCCTTGTGAACAAAAAGAAAAATAACTTATTTACAGACAGAATTCATGATAGCATTTTATTTGACAGTTGGGTCTCAAAACTTGTGGTTACAATGTGTACATCACCTCAGTTGCTACAAATAGTCTTTGTTCATGTTACCTCACTGATTTGTTTCCCACCTGAAACTGTGTTTTATTTCTCTGAACATCAGCTTCAATAAAGCCCTTTCTTTTTTTCCCTTTTTAAATTATTTTTATTATTATGCAAAAATGCATATAAAACAAAAATCACATTACAAATAATACATACATATATACAACCAACAAATCAACAACTATAAACAAATGATCAGAAATACTATGCAAAAGTTCAGTTACAGCAATTCCAGTAGACTATAAATGTATTCCCACATAATTATAGTTGTTTGTATAACCTCTGTTATAAAATGTAATAAACTCATCTCCTTTTACAACTCTTTACTTAATATTTGCCCGAGTTTAACCAAACGACCTTCCATATAGGATAATTATACAAGGTAATTATAATTATTAGTTTATAATAATGATTATATCTTATAAAGCCCTTTCATCAGGAGTATATATCCTGTGGACATGTTTCACAAAGAACATCATACACTCATCTAATATCACTGAACATCCTTTGTCCTTTTCAAATCTTTCCTTCCTTACATGGGAGTCTAAATCCCATTAAGCTAAACCCTTATTGCTAACTGCACCTTCGGCAGATCATGACACATTCCTAGTGTCACTGGACTGCTTTTGTCCCTTTTAAATCTTTCTTCCTTACATGGGAGTCTGAATCCCATTAAGGCACATCTCTACTTCTAACTGCTGTCCTCACACTTCTTGACATACTCAACTAACTCTTAATGGTACCTCCTTCTTTTTATAGCCACTGATCAGGTAGGTTCCCCACCTTTCCAATCTGCCAGTGTCTCCCACAATATCCAATAGGCTATTTCTAGGAAACAGAAACCATAGTTTATGGTGGTTTCATTTAGATACCAAGTAAAAACATGGTTATTTATTAAGGTTTTTGAATTAGGGCCTCACAGATCTCCTTCAAATGCCATGCCCAGAATTTTAAATCTGTTTTAACTTATCTGTGTCTTTAATGAATTTTTGGTCTACTGAAATTTTTGTTATTGTTTTAAACAATTTTAATTCTTAGGCTGCATCTACACTGCTGAATCAATGCAGTTTGACACCATTAACTGTTATGGCTCGGTGCTAAGGTATCCTGGGATCTGCAGTTTGTTGGGGCATCGGGGCTCTGTAACTTTCAAAGTCCAATATGACTTCATTCTCTTTGTAGGCAGAGAACAATGAATCTCTGCCTACAAAGAGGCCTGTGACCTCACTGGAATGGAGACATATTGGATTGCAAAAGAGGGATCCCTGTTGAGATGCAAATGGACTTTAAATTTCCTGGACTTTGAAAATCTCCCTATTGCCGAATGGCCAGAAGGAGGAGGAGCCTGCAAAAGATATCCTCCCCATCATAACATCTTTACTAAAGACTGAAACAACATGCAGGCACCTGACCAACATCTCCAATTGTTTTCCCTCCTTCTTGTTTGGTTTGTAATAACTTGCCTGGTAAAGAAGCCATGGAGCTTCAAAAGCTTGCAGCAAGTATATCATGCATTTCAGTTGGCCAAAACAAATGTATCACTTATGGATTTTTGTTTGTATTTGTGGCTAACACAGCTACCCCTGCATGCTTTCTGTATAGTGACAAAAATGTTGTGTAAAAAATATATTTTCTACAAAACCCATTTTGCCCTGAATGTTGCCTTAAACAATCTTTTAAAATAATATCTGAATAAACTGTTTTTCCACACACACACAAAACCGTAGCACAATCTGGTTTTCACAAAACAGACAAACAAAAGGAAACCTCCTAAAGCAAAACAAATAAATATAATTGGAAAATATGCCACTCCTTTTAGAATCAATCATACTGGAGAGAATGCTTTTGACATTTTTTGTTCTCATATCTGAGAACAAAGTAACATATACATCCCTTTGCTGCACAATAATTTATCCTTTTCTAAAACATTGATGGCATGTAAGACTCTTTACAAACCTATTTTCTTTGATGAAGTAGCCATGGAGTTTATCGCATTCAAGAATAAACTGTTTTACTGCTGCCATTTGCAATCCTAATTTGGGATGCAGTCGGGTTTTATTGCAGGGAAAATGCCGCCATTGCCACCACCCAACTGCATTCTCCTAAAACCCGGCTAGAAGCCATGCTCAACTGGCTGATTTGCAAAGTCGGGATGCAGTCAGGCGACGACAATGGTGGCATTTCCCTGTGATAATACCCAACTGCGTCCTGAATTAAAATTGAAAACGGCAGCAGTAAAATGGTTCATTCTTGAATGTGAAACTCCTATATCTGATGAAAAGGAAAAACCAGAACTGGATTTTAATACACATGCCAGACATCTATATCACTGTGCCCTATGGTTTAATGTAGATGTTAAAGAGCACCAGATAAGATCTGATCTTTGTGGTAAGGGGGCGGTGGGGGTGTCCAAGCACACATTATAAAACATACATGGAAAGGTAATCTAGAAGGATACCTTGGTTGGTGGTATTACAAAATATTAAGAGATCCATAATAATCGACAGGGACACCTCTCCTCCTGTCAACTGAAAAACATATATGCATGTGTGAGAGAGAGTGTGTACAGGTAGCATTATCTTTTCAGTATCCATACAATAATTCAGCGTTTGTTCCTGTACTTTTGGCAGTGGCAAGAACAACATTAGTAACAACAAAAAGTCTACTATTAGTAAAGAAAAACTTATTTGTTTTCAGAAACAAAAAAGATGTAAAATAAAAGCTATAAAGAGGTTAATATTCCAAAGATACTATTTATGAGAGTTCTTACACTAAGGGACTTACATCATAAGGGACTTACATTATATCATTTTCAGTATTTTCTTCCATGCTTATTTTAATTTCTGGATCCAACTTTGAAACACATGAACATCTAAATGACTCCTGAGCATAAATGCATTAAAACAGAGGTGAGGAAACATGTGGCTATCCAGATGTTGGACTGCAACTTCTATCAGCCAGAAAACTAATGGTGAAGGAACACAGAAGTTGTAGTCCATAAACCTTGAAATGACCACTTATTTTCCATCTTGCCATTAGAGGGAACATTTTCACAATTACAGAGGAGGACAAGTACTGCACAGCTTATATACTGTCAGACACAGGCAGCAAATTGATCATTTTAATTGGTGTGGCCACAGATTTACTAGGTTACTTGAAAACCCCTGGCCTCAAAATCTCCACCCAAGAGGTTCTCTTGTTTCACTGTTAGCTGAAGAACCAAAAACTCACATCATTATCAAAAGCCAGCAGCCTGACTAATAATAAGAGAATTATTGCATATTATCCACACTTTCTGTGCTACCATTATTCAGACATACCTTAATGGCTGTACTCATATTTCTTTCTGTTCTGTTTCTAAAATAGGGGCCTAGAAAGTATGTTCCTCCCCAAGAAGAGCAGGAATGAGATGCTTTAGCAATTACCCACCATGCTTATATACAGGAGGGGGAGAGCCCTTATTCAAAGCCTGCCAAATTATGCACATCCATCAGACAGATCTTTAATTACCATTACAGCAAACCACTTGACACATCTTTAATTAAATCTCTGTCACTCTGGTGATGTACAGTCCTAATCACCCAGCACTCTAAAGATGATGTATAATAAAGGTAGTTGTCTTGATAACGTACAACTGCCCAGCTACAAGGACAATTACACCATTTCAAGCACCTCGTCTGAAGAGTGACTCCCTGGTCTAATCTTCCTATTCAAGGCTTCCGTCCATGAGGTTCAAAAGCAGCCTTCCAAGTATAGTTGAAATTTAAGATATATGTGAAACAACAAAAAAGCAACAATGAAAAGAAAATATGGACAAGGAGTTACAGTGGGAAATGTCTTCAGAACTTTAATCTAAATACAGTTGGTTCTCCAAGCTACACTAGACCTAGAGCTGTTTCACATTATACAGATATTGCATTGTAATTCTACTTTCACTGCTATGGCAACATCCTATGGAACACTGGGGTTTCTAATTTGATGAGGCATTAGAACTCTCTGATTGAAAATTTTAAGTACAGCAGACCCCAAGATTCAGAGGATGGCAGTTAAAGTGGACTCATAATGTATAGTGTGAAAGGGCCCACACGAGTGAATAGAATCTTAGTATGTTAATAGCTATATATTGATTTAACAGCCCTACTTTTGTTGAAACTATCAACTAGGTTTACAGCAAGAGGACACAGACACACAGAGAGGGGGGTGAGTTTTGGGGTTTTTTGGTTTTTTGTTTTACATCAGACTCTTGGTATCCACAGGGGTTTCATTCTAGGACTCTCTGTGGATACACAAGTCCCATCATATACAATATGGAAAAATGGTGTCCCATATATAAAATATCAAAATTAAGGTTTGGTTTTGGAGAAAAACATTTTGGAATATTTTCAAGCTACAGATGGGGGATTCTGTGGATGCAGAATCTGTGGATGTGGCAAGCCAACTGTACTATCTTAATTTTGCTATCTGTTTTAAGTTGATCCAGGAAATAAAAGAGATAGGATATAACTATTCACATACTGGGGTTTACATTAATAATGCCTGGCAAATTTCAAAAGGGAAGGTGACAACAGATTCCTATGTATGGCCCTTTACAGGCCGGCTAAAGGGGCGGTCTGTAGGCGGCCAGGGAAGCGCTGGAATGGGCCCTGGGCTGCCTCATCAGCCGCCCTTGCAGCCTCAATCCGCCACTTCCCTAGGCCACAGAGAAGCAGCAAATTGCCACTTCTCTGTGGCCTGAAGTGGGGTGCAGCGGCACTCCTGAGGGAAGAAGGGGTTCGCGGCTGTGGACCCTTTCCCCTCAGCATCCTTGGCACGACCATGTGAAGGATGCGCCAAGGATGCAGAAGCCAGGAAGGAGCTCCATAGATGCCTTCCTACAGCGCAGATGCATAAGGCATGCTCCGGTCCATGTGGATGCGGTGCGTGCCTTATGGGCCTGGCAGACCGCACATGTGGACAGCACCATTCAAAATGCTGCCATCCATACATGCTAGGGTTAGCCTGTGGTGTGGATGCATCGCATCGAGGAAACCTTAGCCCTTTTGCACCTGTATGTTTTGGGCCTATGTCTTGTTGTCGTTGTTGTCATTGCACTCCTTCAAGTTGTGTCTGATTGATGGTGACCCTAAGTCCCAATAAGTATGCAAAGGGATCTTGTAGCACATTTGTAACTAACTGAAAGAAAGAAGCTGGTTGCATGAGCTTGAGCCTACTTCCTTAGATGCATGTTTGGGCATGCATCTGACATTTCAAACATGCACCTGAGGAAGCAGGCTCAAGTCTACAAAAGTTCATGCTACCAACTTCTTTCTTTCAGTTAGTCTCAAACTTATTACAAGATCTCTTTGCCTAATGATATTCCAGACTAATGACTATGTCTCCCAAACTGCATGGAAGCCATGCCAGGGCTGCCTATGACAGCCCAAACCCAGCCATAAAAGGAGCGGGGGAAAACTGATTCTTTAGCCAGGCAGATTCAAAAATGTATCAGCAGCGGCCCAGATCAGGGCCAGACACGTCTGGTCACCACAACTACAATGCAAATGGCACCAGAGCAACTTTGGCCCACTTTATCAGGCCATCTACTTGAGGCCTCTGTCTTTTAATTCTAAGTCCCAATAACTTCAACTGGCCTTACACCCAGATAAAATTTGTATAACAGGGTGGTATCTATATAAGGGCTTTCTAGATTGGCAAAAAGAAGTGTGTTCATGGCTGCATGAAACTCTAGCCTTCAGATGAGAAAAAGGGAAAGTGTGCCATGAAAACCCTTTTTTGTGTTTTAGGGGAGAAGAAGCACCTTTAAAAGGGTGCTGGTTTTCCCAGCTTCTTTTTTAAAAATTGCAGAACAGCGCAGCTCCATCTAAAGGCTGTGGTGCAGCTGCTAAGCAATAATGAAAAGGCAACTTCATGTCACACTTTCCTGCCAATCTAGAAAGCCCCAATATTGCCTATGGCTCACTCTATTACCACCCCTGCTATTTAGCCTTTGGGACACCCGAAAACCTAAAACCTGAACCAAAAAAAAAAAAAAAAATCATCTGGATTTTGGCCAAAAACATTTTTAAAAAGTTCAAATTGGGAAAATATGCTGTTTCAGTGGATGTCATTTCCACCCTGAAACAACAAGGCTCCTTCCCCAAGTAGCCCAAAAGTGGACTAGGAGTGTCATAAAAGCACCTCTAGACATGAAAATGGCAGCCATGGCCCTCCAAGCTGCAGAATAGATGAAAATCAGCTGGTGCAGCCCCTCTGGGCTGTTGTATAAAAGTGCAGCCTCAATTCCCACTGCTGTTTTTCACAATGAAGAATATTTTCTAGCACATCATCTCCAAAGACAACTTTGAAATATTTTGGAGCATCCTCTTTCTGCCACATTTTGATTGTATTTCTCATCTTTGTTGTCATTTTCCCTTTGTCAGGGGAATGTCTAGTCACTTTGGCAGGATTCCAAGCAGTCTTAAAGCTACATGAAATTAATCAGAAGCATTTCTGAGGGCACATAAATGCTAACAGAAGCAAAGCAAAGCACATCAAGTGAAAGATTTTATTATAGAGATGTGGGTTGTTGTTGTTGTTGTTGTTGTTGTTTAATCCAGAAGCTGTCTGTTTCCTTGAAAGAAAAAATAAAGAAGAAGAAAGGAGGAGAGGTATATGAATGTGTGATGAAAAGTAAGATTAATGAGGATTAACAATAATAAAAATTGCTTTTTCACTAAGAAGATGGATGGGGAAGATAAATACATTTTTTAAAAAACCTCAGGCCCTTTACTTCTACATCCATTGGAAGCACTATAGATGATGTTCATCTGGGATTATCCAGAAATTGTCACTGAATGGTTCCAAAGCATGGAGCTTCATCTCTTAGACCAATCTTTTAGACCAAGTTTGGACCAGTACAGCAAGGTAATGTAGTGGTTTAAATGTTAGACTACAACTCTAGAGATCAGGATTTGATTCTCTACCCAGCTATGGAAATCCACTGGGTGACCTTGGGTGAGTCACATACTCTCAACCCCAGAAAATTCCATGATAGGTTTGCCTTAAGGTCACCATAAGTCAGAAATGACTTGAAGGCACCACCACCACCACAATAACATGTACCATCTATTCATCCATCCATCCCAATGGTTTGGAGTGTTTCGTGACCTTATAGTATAGATTTTTGGGGTTTTTCCCCTTTGCGACCGAATAGCTGTTGTTGTTTTTTAATGTGCATTTTGGTACTTCTTTTTTTTTTAAAGTAACAGTTAAAACCACTCATCAAAACTTGGAAAAGTAAGAAATTTGTGTTGTAACCCTCATATTAGTCCAAGATGTGTGGATCAGGTCTATTTGTATCAGAATCTCCGCAGAATGAATTCCCAAATCACCTTTAGCAGCAAAGGGCCACCCTCTATGTTGATTGTTCTGCTCCCTGTGTTATTGAGGTAGAAGCAAAACATTCTGTTTTGCATCGGCTTGGAAAAATTACTTCAGCTTACTGTGAGCCAAACAGATTTTTTAAAGAGATAAACTGAGGACTATTAACAGAGACAGACATCCTACGCAATGGTAATTGCACATTATGGAAATGATTTCTTGCTAGTGTTCTCCTGCATTTTACTGTGTGATAATTATTACTGTTATTTCTTCATATAGACTGGGAGCTAGCAATTGCTGTGCTTATTCTGAGTCAAACGATGCACAAACTGGAAGATGCCCAATATCTTGTCACACACCATCAGCTTTCCAAGCTAATTACTGTCAATGTCCTTTCTTCAAATAAAATGATGACAAAGAGCCCATCTTAAATGTTATTTTAAAAGTCACCACTAGCAAAAGATGCAGGTTCCCTGAAGAGTGTTATTCTCAGCTAATCCCTACCACACACAACAAAGAGAAGCTAATAATGCAAATTAGTTAACCCCTACTATCCTCAAAAATATCTTTGCGTCGTGTGTGTGTATGTGTAAATGCATAACTCCCGTTTTTTGATAGATAAAACAATGCATTCATTCATTCATTTACACTCATAGACCAAAAATAAAATAAAATACATGCAAATATTGCTGGTATTCATAAAACCTGCATTAGATAAAACAATGAACTTTTTACATTGCTAATACATATTGTAGAACAAATAAAAGTTATTCCTTCTGCATTATTTCAGTTTGAGCCATTTCTCACCTTTGGATTATTTCAGTTTGAGGCATTTCTCACCTTTGGCTACACTTCCTAGGGCTGATGGGAGTTGCAGTCTGACAACCTCTGGAGGATTACATTTTGTCCACCATTCCATGCTATAGCAGAATCAATGAAGTGTGTTAACATAGGGCTAAGAGTTTTGTGCTCTTCTTTTGTGGAAGCAGCAGTTAAGGACATCCATTTATAATTTGGGGAACGGATCAGACAAAATGATTTCAGGTGGGATAAAGGATAAGGGATAAAACAATTTCAGGTGGGATAAGGGAAAAAATGATTCAATGGCCTGTTCTTGAATCTATTTAATATTATACCCATCTTAAAAATTTCAAGTGTCTTGGTTGCATGCACTTTTTATACCTTTGGTGACCAAAATACAACAGAGCCGGTGTAGTGTAATGGCTTGAAGATTGGACTGAGATATTGGGAAACTAGGGTTTAAATTCCCCACTTAGCCATAGAAATCCACTCGATTACCTTGGCCAAGCCACTGGACTACCTTGGCCAAGCCACACCACACACAGCTTCAGAGAGGGCAAGGACAAACCCCCTCTGAGCAAATCTTGCTGGGAAAACTCCATGATAGTTTCTCCTTAGGGTTGCCATAAGTTGTAAATGACTTGAAAGCACAAAACAATGATCAAAGTACCCAACTTCACCTGCAATGGAATAACCCTTAGTTCCACTCACTGAAAATTCCCAGGGGAAAAAAAAAGCTGTGAAGGCTGCACAGCCCACCCTGTATGGGCCATTGTGTCTGCATTAAGACACAGCTTTTTAGACCCTTAGGAAAGGCCTGCAGCCATAGTACAGCCCTTTAGTGCACTGAGATAAGGGCTTGTCAATTCCATCCTGTTATATTGCAAAGTAGAAGAGAAAACCATTGAATTCTGTCATTCAGACAACTCAGTTCTGGTTTCAAATTACAGTAACTACGAACTTGGACAGTGCACCTATTAGGAAATTCTCCCACCTAGTGACTGAAGATTATATTGCAGGCTTCAAACAAATGGACACTGTTTAATAATGATAATATACACTTTATAAAACAAATAATCGTTTAGTGTACAACCCAGTGTCTCCTTAGCAGGCATTCCAAGAGCTGGTGCCTTAGTTTCATAGCTGAGCTATGGCACACATAGCTCACACACACACGCACACACACACACATTCACACACATAACAAAAGTAATATTATCATATCTGTAGCAACAATAGGTCAGATCATTCTTTTTAGGGAAAAAAAGGAATTAATACTTAGATTTTGTTTTTATTTGTTTGTTTGCTTGCTTGTTTTTTGTTTTAATAAAGTGACCAGAAGAGATCTTCTAGAACAGCCACACGTGGCCTGCTACAATGTAAAGATCACTGCTTCCCTAGACCCTCTTTAAAGGATGGTTCTACCCATCTGCAGGTACGTCCATTGGAAAAATGGTCCATTTGTGTTATTTGTTTAGGGTTGGTAGATGTAGTGGCAAAACAGACTGCCCTTTTGTGGCAGCTTCCCAGCAGCTTGGGGGTGTGTTGTTTAGACAATGTATGCCCCCAAGCCAGCAGAAAGCCACTGTGAAGCCTCCTACCCATTCACAAGATGGGCAGTTTTGTGGTGCTCTAGCAGCATGGCATGTATATTCCACATGCTGCAGGACTGCCACAAAGCTGCGGTGGTGGCAGAAAAACTAGCTGTTTGCTTGCTCAAAAAAGAGTGGCTTTCTGCTGCTTCTTTTCGGGCCAGCAAAATTCCAGATCAGGGCCATGGCATGTGATTGCCATGGCCCTGATCCAGCGATCAAAAGGGGTGGCATCAAGCTGCCCCTTTAGTGCCACCTATTTGGCCCTTAGTCAAGTAGTAATCAGGACTTTTTAAATAGTTTTCCATGTGCTTAGCTAGCTAAGCTGGCTAAACCTAGTTTTTTGTGGAGCTTTCGGGCTATGGGGTCATGTTCTAGAAGAGTGGAGCCACAAAGCCCAAAAGCTCCACAAAAAACTATGGATGCCGGCCATGAAAGCCTTCGACTCCACACTGGCTGAACCTGTTTTCCCAACAAAATACTAAAGTCAGCTAAGGTCTGATGAAGGTAACAGAGTCTATTCTTTGAGTGGCTTTGGATGATGTTTGTAATCCATGGCTGTTCCTGCAGTCTCGTTCTCCTACAAAGTTGAAAGATGGGAGAAACTTTTGTGGAATTGTCCTCAGTGTCAGAACCTGGTGAAAAAGCAATGTCTTCAACCTGGGCAGATACAGAAGGGATATCTTATGTGGTATTAGAAGACCTGTTATGGGGCTACCATTTTTTTTACAGCAGACCTATGTCTTCTGAAATGTTTAGTTTAGCTCCAATTTCCTGAGTGGTCTATGAAAAAAGTTGTGTTCTTCTTGGTATCCTTGTTGTGAAGATGGGCACGATCCCTATCAGTGATTAGCAATCACTTACCTGAGAGGATGGCAATGTAGACTGTCCAGTCTTTGGGCACACTATTTTGTATAAATCATTAATCATAACTTGAACACTGAAGGTGATATCTGGCTTTCCCCTTTTAAAATCAGTATAGAAGAAAAAGAGGGATGAACAGTACCATTTCTGCAAATCACTATTCATACTGGACATGACAGAGGTCCTTTGGTGGTGGAATAATACACTAATTCTGGCTCCCTGTTTCAGCTTGCATTGACCTTTTATAGTTAACAAACAAGCTACCTCATCTCCCCCCAATCTGGAAACCATAGAAACCAAAGCAGAAGTACAGCCAAGAGGTTCATCATTTGACTCTCTCTTGTTGATCTCCATGGAAACGTTTTGGTGGAATTTATTTATTTATTTATTATTTCTGTAGAAAAGCAGAAAGACTTTCAAACCATGCACATGACCACAGCTTGAGAGAGCTGTGACATCACCAGAAAAGCTTTACACTGAAGTAAATAATGCAAGGTATTCCTGGAGTGCTTGTTGCTACCACAGCTTTGAGCCATTCATATTTGGTTTTGCTTCAGAAATTATAATTATAGCCTTTCTCATGTTATTTAGTTATCAAATAAAGGTTTGTGGAAAGATGTATATATTCTGCCTACCAATCAAATACCACTTATTTGTGCTGGGGAAAATGCTTTGAGATATAACTTATTATGTGTCTCTTCTTAATGACTCTTGGTATTTATCTCTTTTCTTTGAGACGCAGTGATAAAACTGCTTGTAACACTCAGTACATTCTGTACATTATTATTTGCAGGATGTAGTCACTGTTTTATTACTTGTATTTTATATTTCAATGTATTGCACATCAGGGAACTTTGATTATTGGGCAGTCTAAAAGGGCATTCAATCAATATCAGACTGCCAGTGAAAATGGCAACCCTAAGCCAAGTTTTAACCCTGTTTCCATAATGCACAAGCACATCAAATCTTCACTTTGCTAGTTTCTCTGCTGACCTCCCTCTAACTGTCAGCCACTGATGGGAGATCAGATAAAATGGTGACATTGTGATCAGAGTAAATGTATCTAAATGTTATGCAGGAAGCGGGGGAGAGATCTGAAGAAGAATGGTAAATTTTAGCACCAGCGCTGAGTCGAACATAATGCCTAGTTCTGACTGAAGCAAAGAATATGGGCTATGATGATACCCTTTGTAACATTATTAAGCTATACCAGACATCTGTGGTCCAGGCCACATCTTTACTATGTAAAATAATTCACTTACAAAAGGAGTGGGGAAAGATGGTTTCCCATATGTTTATCGACTGTAGTTCCCATCAACCAAAGCCAGTGGCAAAGAATGAAAAGACCTGCAGTCCAATAACTTTTTGAAAACTATCTATTCTCCATCCCTGGAGGGGAGAAAAGAATTGATTCCAGTTAAGAGTAGATATAGAAGTTTACTATAAAAATGTACACTCTTTGCATGTAAACAAACAGATGTTCTCAGGTTCAGTCAGTTTCAAAATTGTTCTCATTACCGTATCTGTGACATTGACCGTGGACACAGTTCTTACAATTACAGCAGTGGACACAGTTCTCACAATTATAACAGCTAGCAAAAGGCAAACTGTGGAGACAACAGGCAGATTAGAACATTGGCACTAGCTGATGGGAACAAAGCCAGGAAAAGGTGAGGGATGCTCCCAGGATTGAGTATATAAGACGGAGGAACAGGTTAAAAAGTTGTTGTAGATGTTTAGTGTGCCCTGAGGGATGAAGAGCTATTGAGGCTAGGTTAGGCTGCTGTGAGGGCAGTTAGAAAGAGTTTTAGGTACCCAAGAAAGGGATGAAGAGTCTCCTTAATTAAATTGTTGTAGTGTCCTGAGGGAGACATAGGACCAAACCTGACTGTAGAAATAATCCATCTTGAAACCACTTTAACTGCTTTGGCTCAGTGCTAGGGAATTTTGGGAACTGTAGTTTTTTGTGGTGCCATAGCTCTCCATCAGAGAAGGCTCAATGTCTAACAAAACTACAGTTCTCAGAATTCCCTAGCATTGATCAAGGGCAATTAAAGTGGTCTCAAGATGGATTATTTCTGCAGTCTGTTTTGGGCCGTAGTGTTTTGTCACTAGTGGAGTCACAGGTAACCAGAAGGGTTCTAAAATATAAAAAATTTAATAAAGATTCTGTGAGAACTTGAAGGCTAAGCAGACGGGTCTGGTGTCGGGGTGGAGTGGGGGCATGGCAGCCACATGTCACATGCCCCGACTGCACCCCCAAGCTACTGTCATACCGCCCACCTAACCACATGGCGGGTGGTGTTACGGTGTTCCTTTGGTGCAACATTCAGATGCCGCACGCCAAAAGGAGTGTTGAAAAATGCCACCGCGACAGCAAAGGTGCCCGTTTTCTGCTTACAGAAGGAGTCAGCAATTTGTCACTTCTTTTGGGACCAGAAAAATGCCAAAGTGGGGCCACAGTGTGCATTGCTACAGCCCTAATCCATTATAAAGCTATAATGAAACAATTACAAAAACAAGCTAAAGAAATGTTTAACTGTGGGGCTTTACAGACTGCCCAAAAAGGACAATCTGGCACCACCTCTTTTTACTGTGCACCATCGCCACAGCAACTACATGGAGCGGCGAAGGTGTGCAGTTAAAAAAAGGAGTGCGGAAACCTAGCTCCTTTTTGCATCACAGTTGTGATGCAAAAAGTGCTGTCGGCACTTTCATAACATTGCAACTGTGCAGCGCCATATAGACACTGCACAGCTGTAATGTCGTCACTGCATACACTGTATAAATGGTGCTGCGCAGTGACAACACCCTGTCACATGCTAGGGTTGCAGGGCATGTGTAAGCTCCGCCCCAAGACAACCCTAGCATGTGACGAGGGCACCCTATAGCACCTGTCTGTTTCAGGCCTGTGTAACAAATAAAGTATTTATATACTGCATCCATTGTGAACACCATCCACTAAAAGAGATACTGTATTCAGCCTGACTTGACAATAAATTTATTACTTTGTTTTAACAAGCAGCTGTCTGAAGTGATTTCAGAAACACCGAGAAAAGTCTTTTAATTTTGGGACACATTGCATAGTGAGTGTGTGGCTATCAAAGACTATTTGATGCCTAGCTTAGGGGAAAGATTGAAACCTAGAGTACTGGCATTTAAAGAAAGTTATAGTGCAGGAGACACTTAAGAGAGTCCCAAGTTAGAGTCTCACAGTGGAGAATTGGTGGGATAGTGGCCATCACCTTCACATAAATGGTGGCAGTGGTGGGATCAAAAATATCCATTGGGCTGCCATCCAAGAAAGTAATTGGGTGGGTGAGTCTTACCCCATGACAAATTAAAAAGGAGTGAAAGGTTTTGAGAGATTTTTGGTAGTGCCATGTTTTCCCCTTGACACAAGCAAAACAGGCTCAAAAATGGATTTCCAACATTTTAACGCACAGAATAATTTTGCATAGAATAGCTTAGAAACTGAGCAATAAAAAACCCTAAATGCTCGAAGGTAATTTTGCAGCCAAGTACTATAATGCATATACATCCTATTTCTTCTCCTTCTCCTTCTCCTTCTCTTCCTCCTCCTCCTTCTAGCTTCCACTGATTCATGCTTTTCACATCCCATGCTCCTATAATGTGAGTTATCCAGGTTCATGCTTTAACCTTTCACCTCTGAACATGTCAACAAGTCAGCAATTGACTGTCCTTTCAAGTTGAGTCTGGTCACAGCACTACTCATAGATATCCTCTGCAGCACTCTAGTAGCTCATTGAGCACCATCCGACCCAGGCGTTTCATCTTCATTTTGGATTGTCACATCATAGGTTTTGTGTGGTAAAGGGGTTTACCATGCCTCCTTCTGCACAGTACTAACAAGCATTACCTATGGTACCACTGCCATTGTCACTAAGAGATTCTCCACCAGTGTTACACACACACACACACACACACACACACTACTGATGCTATCCAATAGCTCTTAACAAAAGACTGTCTGATATGGTAGATTCTACCTGCAGCACAACTACCATTAGCATACCCTCTTGCATCATAGGAACATGCAACTCCACCACCCTGGAAGGGTAATACATTGGTGGGTTATGTGTGCTTACCTTTGCATTAATATCACTCATGGCAATTGTTTTGTACAAAACATGCTCTTAACCATTTACAATCTCACCTAAGCTCCTTGGTACAAGTTGTCAAAACCTTTGGCCAAAAATCAGAGCAAAATGACAAAACAAAAATGCTCTCAAATGCAGTATGTCTATAAGAATGCCATCATAAACACATAAACATTGACAGAAGACAGACAGACAGATATTTAAAAGAACAACTTAATTTTTGTGTTCCAGATGCCTGCAATATTGATGCTAGGCATAGCTGAGCCATCAGTTCCTTCTAGCCTAGGGTCTTTGGTCTGATACAGATGGGAAAAATAAGGCGCCATTAGGGTTCTTTTGGGGTGCAGGATGTTGCATAGGAAAGCTACTACACTTTTCTCAACTTGCAAGAAGTTCAAGATTCTCCTTAACGATTAATTGTGGTGCCTTCATAGTTGTTCACAAATGATGAATACACTGAAAGGAGGCATGGAATTAAACATGTACTGTAAATTGAAGGCATATGATAAGACCACAATAAGAACTGAAAGCCTACTCACCATTAATATACTCCTATACACCGACTGCATAGGAGTGCAGAAAGCAATCTTATACATATCAGGATGCTGCCTAGTATTGTCTACTCTGACCAGCTCTTGAGTCTCCAGGATTTCAGGGAGGAATCTTTCCCCTCTTGGCCTGGAGATGCCTGCAAACTGAACCTGGGACCTTCTGCACACAAAACATGTGCTCTATCATTGAATTGCTTTCCCATCCCAAATTAGTCTATCTCTATATTTCTCCTGCTTCCAGCACATAGTCTTAGGGATGTGTCCTGCCATCAAAGCTCTGAAATTCAGCAGTGTCAAATTAGTGAAATGAACCAATATTATATGTATGTTCCCTGTAACTCTGCTACTACAGAGTCTGGCATAGAGCTGCTTCTTGGAAGCTTGGTTAAGGCCTGACACCTGCTAACTCATCCACCCATAAATCTTTAATGTATTATGACAACTGATGAGCAATTTGAGGGTAAAAATAGATTCCCTGCTGTTTTTATTAATCCATTCATTTTACTTTCATGACTATAATGCAAGAAAGTAAAAGAGATATTATTTATCCAAGTTGCCATTAAGAAACCTTTTCCCAAGCAAGCTGTTTTTAAAAAGTGTTGTGTGTTGTTTTCTCCTCCTCCCCTTTTAATACAATCCTCCTCGCCCTCCCTCACATTCTTTGCAAGATGCAGTGGTGCTTCTTATCATGCTTCTTATCATATTTTTCTTACAAGACAGTTGATGTCTCACATAATTATATATTAGGATATTTTCAGATAAGAAGCTCTGGATGCCTTTGCTGAAGAACTGAAAAGGCTATAAATAAAACTTTTTAGTATTAAAAACTGAGAGAGATGGAAATGTCATGTCATGCACATATCTTAACAATTGTCATTTTAAATTGTTCATCTCTTTTGGTTGATTTTTTTAAAAAAAAAATACATCACCTGTAGGATATTACTGGGTCAACCAATTTCTGAATTTGTCTGAAACTTTGTAAATAGCAAGCTCATTTCTGGACTCAGAGTGTACATGAAATGAAATGAAGCAGTAGAAAACTGAAATGGTGAAATGGAAACTTTCACCTCTCTTATTCCTTCACATCTTCTATTACAATCCTTCAGTAGGAGGGAGGGAGAGAAGGGGGGCATACTGGATTTTTATTAAATAGTCAACTCCATTGGTGCAATAGAAACTGCACTACTTCAGTCAGCAAGCTGGAATACAATATTCAAATTCTTCCTGACACACTGATATTTTTTTTTTTTTGAAGAAATGACTGTCATATGGGGGAGATCCCATGAAATTGCCTTATGGTTTTAATTCTAATAATTTCGTTGCTGCTGTTTGTTTAAACATTGAGGAATATTCTAAAAAGATCCTACATCAGATCTGTTTCTTGGATGTCGCTACAATACATTTCCCAATGTAACTGCCCCTCAATCCTCTTGGTGTAGCAGTCCACCCTGCTAGATGGCAATTTCTGTATTGGTAGAGAGTAAGAATGGCAGCAGAGATGAATTTTTTAGCTGGATGCACAGAGATGGGCATCCTTAGGGACATTGTCCAGGATCTCAGGACATCCCTGAGGATAATGTTGTGGGGTTTTGTTTTGTTTTGGGTTTGTTGTTGTTGTTATCTTGGGAGCACAGCACCATAGGAATGCATAGGATTCCAGCATAGGTGGTTTTTCCCATATGTGGAGGGGGGGGGAAGAATGGATCCCCCATGTATAGGAAGGGCCCAGTTTTTTTGGTAGAACTAGTTAGAACAACGGTAAGTTCGCATAAATTACATTTAGAAAAGAATAGGTAGCTTATACCAAAACTTATACCAAAAATATGTTTTTCTTTGCTTTTATTTTGCATAAAACCACAATAAAAAATAAATAGATAAAAAGTAGCTTGTGTTGGACTAATGTTGACCTTTTATCATTGATATTCATTTGAAGGATGCCAGCTGATACCTCACTTATGGTCAGAATCAGTCCATCTCATATTCTGCTCATTCTTCTCCATGTGTAGATCTAATTTAGAATACCTAGGATGATGGGATTTGTAATTTAGTAATCTTAAATTTATTAGAGACAGAAAGAATATTCTAAAATATTTGAAAAATGGTCAAAAAACATGTTTTCCGAGTGTTGAGAAACCAAGAGGAGAAGAATCCTGGAGTGTCTGTACACTGTTGAAATAATTCAATTTGAAATCACTTTTACTGCCCTGGCTGCATCCTACAAAATCCTGGGATTTGTAGTTTTATGAGCTACCATTACTCTTTGGCAGAGAAGGTTAAATACCTTGTAAAACCACAAATCCCAGGATTCAATAGGATGGAACTACAGCACTTAAAGTATTGTCAAACTGCATTATTTCTAAAGTGCAGAGATGCACCTCTGAACTCATGAGAATTTTCACAGTTTAGGACTTATTCTGTGCAAAATTTGCATATAGTTGTTTTGCTCAGCAAACAGCATTTTCAGCACAGCAAATAATATTTTTACATTGAAATATTAGTTTGTTCACAAAAATGCTGTTAACTGTGCAGAAAATGCTGTAATAAGGGGTTTATTCTGCATAAAACTCATACATGGTTATTTTAATAGAAAACAATGTTTTCTACTAAGAAAATGGCATTTTCTGTGAAGGAAATGTTTATGGTGCAGCAAGTGCTGTTTTTTTTTGTGCAAAACAACCATGTGTGAACTTTGCACAGAATAAGCCAAGTTGCAAATAGCCTGTAAAAACTGTGTGGCTTTCAAAGACCTTCTCTCGGTAGGAAGAAAATTGCTGATATTACTTGTTGCTATGTTTGAGAAGTAACATAATTAATTATATTGGTAAAATCTATATACACACTTTTTTCTTTCATGTACTTATTTCATAGCATGCCTTAACTGATATGATATGGTCCAGAAGGGTAAGACTATTTTAAAAGTGGAAATTATGATCTGTTCTGAGATTGTTGATCTTGCAGGACTGAGTAGGCACAAAAACCATAGCACCCTCCTGGTCTACTATGAAGATAGACAGATGAATGGAAATTATTATTATTATTAACCTTTATTTATGTTTATAAAACCTCAATATATAAAATTGAGACAGATATTTCTGATATTTTTATCAGAAGATTTAAAAGTACTGGAATTTTAATGTTCATTAAATTCAATTTCTTGTTAACTTAGGGAGCAAGTCTCAGAGGCCCTACTGTAGCTTTTGAGATTTGTACCAGCACTATCTGCTGTGATTGGTGGCTCACTGTTTTGTTTTGGGGTTTGCACTGTGAATGCAATAAAAGCTTGAAAAGAAAAAAAATGCAAATTGCTATCTTAATGAGCAACATTTGTGGAAAGTTAATTAGATCATTCTCTGGAGCAACAGTAATTATGGTTTCTCCTTAAGAGAAAGAAAGAAAATATAGTTTTTACTAACATCTGTTGGCCTTTGTCATGGAAATTTAGGAGATGCCATCAGGTTCACTAAAGAGGCCTCTTTGATAATAATTCCAGAAAAGGAAAGAAGACAACCAAGGGCAGGGATGCTCTATGATCAGAGGAGGAACATGCTAGAAGATCAGGAAGAAATAAAAAAGATGATGGAAGCAATACACAGTAAAGCTATATTAAAAAAGGTTTTTAAAAATGTACAACATATGGAATGAAGAAGCAAACGAAGATGACCCCCCCCCCCCCCCAAATCGTAGTGGGTGAGGTGGAATCTGCAATAAGAAATATTGGAATAAATTCTACTTTTAAAATAATAGTCTCACAAAACTATATGTCCTATAATTCTATGGCATTGAGCTATGACAGTTAAAGCAGAGTCAAACTGCACTAATTCTGAAGTGCAAATGGAGCCATTGTTCATCCCTGTGAAAGTTTTTAGACTGATATTCATGCCTGAACAGGATAAATTTTACAGGAGGGGGGGGGGGTCTAAAAAACCTCAGCCAAACTGATTTCTCAGGAAATAATCTTCTAGGATTAACTGCTGTGTTACCAAAATATCTTGTCTGCACAACACCTTAGACTTTAAAATCTAAAAGTGATATTGTTAGTCACTAAATCCAGTTTCTTTTGGGTGGGGGACAGTTTAATACATTTAATTTTTAAAAAGTTATTCAGGGAGTCAGTAAACAAAAAACGTAACATTCTGTCTCAAGGGGCTGCTCTCAAGACAGGGAATTGGCTGGCCCACTTTCTGCTCTACTTCTTGGCCTAATAAAGATATCACTTTAAGCTTTATTTTGAATTTGGTTGTAAAACCAACATGGCCTATTCTTGTTGGGTGCCTTCAAGTTGTTCCCAACTTATGGCAACTCTAAGGTGAATCTATCATGGGTCTTCTTGGCAACATTTGTTCAGAGAGTATTTCCCCATGATTTCCTTTGAGGCTGAGAGAGTGTGATTTTCCCAAGTTCACAAAGTGGGTTTCCAAGGCTGACCAGGGATTTAAACCCTGGTCTCTAGAGGTGTATGGCGGGGTATCATAAAGTAATAATTAATACCCAGAATTTATTATGGTATATTGATGAAATTTTGTCAGTGTCATCATTTGATCCCTAAATGTATGGCATTGTGTGAGTGATAACATTCCTGCATTTGAAGGGTGATAATGCCTGGCAAATTCATGGTGAGATGATAGTAGTTTATGGAAATGACTGTCGATCTTATGACACTATTATGAGGTGAAAAAGGAATTTCCAAACTGGTCACATGTTCCTCACAGACAAGCCAAGACCTGGAAGACCATCATTGATGGATGATGCAGCCACAGTGAAGAAAGTGGAGTGTTTAATCCTGGGGGACAGATGAGCAATCGTCCAAATGATCATGAATGAAACTGGTCTCAGTTATGGCAGTGTGTGGGAAATTATTCATGATGAATTGCACATGTCTAAGATGCCTGTACACTGGATTCCACGTTTTCTAACCCCTTTCCAGAAATAAACACAGTGTGACCTTTCAAGACAGATGTTGACGCCATTGGAACAGGATTAAGAGGATTTTTTTTTTTTTTGGTCATCTGGTAACCATGGAGGAATCTTGGATCTATCAGTATGGTTCAGAGACCAAAACCATGAGCATGGAGTGGAAACATGCCAATTCCCCTCCCCCCACCCAAAAGGCAAAAGTGCAAAAGTCAGCCGGGAAGGTCATGCTCTCAGTTTTTTGGGACTATCGTGGAGTCATTCTCACAGATTACCTTGCAAAGGGACAAACCATCACTGGCACATATTACAGCAATCTTCTGGACATGGTGCAAGATGCTTTGGGAAAGAAATGCCACAGTATGCTCTCCAGAGGCATTCATCTCCTAGCTGAAATGCACCAGCTCACTTATCTCAAGTTGTAGTTAACAAAGCAAAGGCATGTGGCTTTGAGATTTTGCAGCATCCATCTTTATTCTCCCAACCTCACACCAAGTGATTTTTTCTTGTGATGCTGAATTAAGAGTTCAACATCACCTCTATTTCTTAACAAACTGCACCCCCCTAACACCTACATAGCAGGCAGGTACAACATGATCTTCTCCATGCTTGGAATAACTATACTTACTGGATTTGGCCACTAGAGATAGGGGAAATTTTTGTTTCATTTTACCAACAGTCACACTGAGCACTGTCAAAACTGCTGTAACACTGTGCTGTCAAAACTGTTATAAGCATCTGCTGTAACTCTGTCTTCATAAGAATATTTTTTAAAAAACCAAACCTAAATATGGATTCATACATTCCTAGCTACTTTTTAAGTAATTTACTAAGTTATATCAGTATATTTCAGCTTTGCAGCACAAGATCTATTTTTATATCTACCTGTATCTGTATATATGTCTCTCAATTCTCATTTCAGTCAAAAATTAGTTGCTGCCAGCAACTGACTAAAGTTGTTGTTGTTGTTGTTGTTGTTGTTGTTGTGTGCCTTCAAGTTGTTTCTGACTTATGGTGACCCTAATGTGCAGACTACTTTTGTACTTTGAACTCAGTTTTCAGCAACTGAAGTAAACTGAGGGCAAACAAGGAACGTGAGAGAAGAAAAGAGAAAATGAGACATTTTAAAAGCAGCTGAAAAAGTGGGATGACAGAGCATTAATTGGGACTGTTCCTACCAAATAGGGATATTTGGACAGTATGTGTCATAAAGAAAAGAAAAGCCATGGCAAAACACAAACACTGATTAAATTAACTGTTATTTGTTCTCTGTAGGCATTGCAAGATTTCTAGTTATTTATGATAACTACAGGGGGGCACTTCACACAACAGTTGTAAAACTCTTGACTTCACGTTATTGGCATGGCTGCATCCTATGGAATTCTGGGCTTTGTAGTTTGATGAGGCATTATAGCTCCCTGAATGAGAATTCTAAATGTTCTGACCTATTATAATTACAAACGAGAACTAGCTTGATGTAGCGGTTTGAGCACTGGAGAACAACTCTGGAGACCATGGTTTGATTCCCTCCTTGACCATGGAAACCCACTGGGTGACCTTGGGCAAGTCACACACTCTCAGCCCTATGATAGGTTCACCTTAGGGTCATGATAAGTCAGAAATGACTTGAAGGCATAGAACAGCAACACAATTACAAACATGGCAATGCCTAAAAAGACAGTGGGTGCATCTACACTGTAGAAATAATGCAGCTTGACACCACCATTCTCGGATTTGTTGTTTACAAGCTCCTTAACCTTCTCTGCCAAAGACTGCTAGTCCTAATAAAACTACAAATTCCAGGAGTCTATAGGATGGAGCCACAGCAGCTAAAGTGGTTTCAAGCTGAATTATTTCTACAATGTAAATGCACCTAGTGCTGGAACTGTTGCTGCCAAACTAGGCATTCTCCTTGGCCAGCCTTGCTCTCACAAAACCTGGGGCCATTTCACAGTACATAATTGTAGTGCTATATTCCACTTTAACTGTCATGTTTCCATCCTTCGAAGTCCTGGTATTTGCAATTTAGTTAGGATATTTAGAATTCTCATTCAGGGAGCTATAATGCCTCATCAGACTACAAAGCCCAGAATTCCATAGGATACAGTCATGGCAATTAAAGTGGAGTCAAGAGTGCTATAACTGTAGTGTGAAATGTCCCCCTGTGGGGGCAGAGAGAGTCTAATGCAAGTGCTAGAAAATACTCCAAGCAGAAAACCTTACAGTATCACCACTTTCCTTATCAGCCTTTCAGTGGAGGGAATACCCTGACAAATGCAAAAATCCTTTTAAAAAACAGATGAATAATTATCTTGATAATTGTGTTTTTAATAACAGGAAAGCCAAAAAAGGCAAGGAGGAAAATAGGGTAAATTTAATATGGATGTATTTCAGATGAATTAGACAGAGAATTCTAAGGCTTTGAAAGAGTTCCAAATAATTAGTTTTAAAAAGAAAAGCACCTGTTTTCCCCCCGAACATTTTCCCTACTTCTTCATTATTTAAAGCACTTTGTCTTGTACCATTTTTGGTAAAGGATGTGCTGCCATACACACTGGGGGATTTTTCTCTCTCTGTCTCTGACTAGTGATCTTAGGGGGAGAAAAAATACCCGTTACCATAGCAAAATCTAAACTTGCTGTACTGCTGCACCATTTTTGTCTGTATTGGGATTATATAAGAATCTGAAGCATAAAAGTTGCATAATACATTAGAAGAGCTAAACCATGTTTGTGAATCAGGATAATGAGTTTTTGTGTAATTATCAGTTTTATGTGATGCAACCACCTTTGTAATACACTAAAAATGTTCCTGAATTGGACTGCTTTATAAATTAAAGGTCGAGTTTGCTTATATGAATGTTTCAGTATTTGATTCTTTTTTTAAAAAAAACCCTCCCTATTGTGTCAAAAACTAATTATTTGGGAAGACCCTCAGCTACCATGTTTCCCCAAAAATAAGACAGTGTGTTATATTAATTTTTGCTCCCAAAGATGCACTAGGTCTTATTTTCAGGGGATGTCTTATTTTTCCATGAAGAAAAATTCACATTTATTGTTGAACAAAAAAATTGAATATTTATTATATACTGTATATATATTTATATACAAAAACTTTGCTAGGTCTTATTTTGGGGGAAGCCTTATATTTAGCAAGACAGCAAAACCTCTACTAGGTCTTATTTTTCAAGACATGTCTTATTTTTGGGAAAACAGGGTAAAACTAGGATTGTGCATGGGCCTCTTGATCCAGTCTGAGGTCTAATTCAGAAATTCAATTCTGGATGAATCGGGTTCAAACCTGATCCAGATCCAGGTTGTGGTCTGGGAATCTGAATTTCACTTCTCCCATTCACTTCTGTTGTGAAAACAAAATAGCTTCCCAATGCTACTTCAGAATAAACTGGAAAATAAACAATTGACAAACAAATGTGCGATGCTGTCTATCCTGGTTTATGAAGGAAACACTACTGTGTCTGTTTCTGACTTGGTGGATCCAGAAAGATTGTCAATTTTATAATGACTAAATTTCTGAATGAACAAACAGACCCTAGACTGAATTTGCAGGACAAGAGAATATAAATCAAGTCTAGATGGAACTGCCTGAGCCCCAAGCAGATATGTAATACACTTATGATAATAATATTAGAAGAATTTTTAAAAATGGCTCTAACTGTTCACTCCTCAAATAGAAGTATCTTTCAGTAGACTAAATATAAGACAAAAATAAGGAAGGAAAGGGCCTCTCTGTTTATCTCTCAGAAATGCACATATACAAGCAGCTCCAGAAGAGTAAAGAATGTGAAAACATATTGCCTTCCTATTTCTCTGAGCAAACAACAACAACAAAATAAAAACACCCACATTCACAGCTCTCAGGCTTTCTCTGTCTGTAACTAGCTAGCTTCAGACCCTTGGTTAAGAAAGAAGAGAAAGGGAGGAAACAGGGAAGAAATTATCCTGGTGACATGCCACACAAACTCTCCCTGCAAATATTGCATTCAGAAATTTCAGGAAAGGGTAAATCCATGGGTTGGAACCCTTCCCTACTACACTTTGAACACACTACCACACCATCATGGATCAGAGGTAAAACACATTTTTCTAGCCTCCACCCAAAAATGTCTGAAGTTCTCTGGAATGAACCAAAATGCTTGGATAGTGCAACCCACTCTTAGAAACTGTTTAGCTCCAGACCCAAGCCAAGTCAAACCAACTTGTTCTAGAATTGGGGCTTCTGGGATAGCCCAGGTAGCACCCGTTCCTTGATAGGAGAATCATTTCATAGAATCATAGAATTAGAAGAGACCTCAAGCGCCATCCAGTACAATCCCCTGCTATGCAGGAACACAGAATCAAAGCACCCTCATCAGATGGTCATCCAGCCTCTGTTTAAAAACCATCAAAGGAGGAGACTCCACCATACTCAGAGACAGCATATTCCATGGTCAAACTGCTCCTACCGTCAAGAAGTTCTTCTTAATGTTGAGGTGGGATCTCTTTTCCAGTCGTTTGCATCCACTGCTCCATGTCCTAGTCTCTGGAGCAGCAGAAAACAAGTATGCTTCATCCTCATTATGACATCCCTTCAAATATTTAAACAGGGCTACAATGTCACTTTTTAACCTTCTCTTCTCAGTGCTAAACATACCCGGCTCCCTTCTCGACTCCAGGCTAAACATACATAAACATGTGTGACCTCTTGAAAGCAGGGAACCACTGAATTAAGCCATTCCTTTTACCTGCTGCAGCATGAAATGCTACTGTTCAAGCTAGTATTACCATATAATCGTCTTTGTGTCTAGTCTTAGAAGAAATTTCCTTTTATCACAGTGGGAAAAGGGCAAACACTCTTGAGACACTCCTGGGCCTAATGAGGGACCATTTATTTAATCACAAAAAGTCTCTCAAAGGCCACGAGGTAGTGTCTCCCAATTTGTGCCATCAATATAAACCTGGAGCCTTATTCCCATTACGTTTTAAACTGGTTTGCAAATTGGTATGAAGCAGTTCAAACGTCCCTGGTTTGCACTTGAACTGAATTGCTGAAGCGATTCGGAGAGGGGGACCATTCTCTAGACCCATTTAACCCAGTCTTTTTGATGCTGATTTTTTCTGCATCTTTTTTTTGATAAATTGATTCAGTGCAAGTGTGAATCAGATGCGGATCAGAATCAGTTTCAAGAATTGATTTGAATAATCGAATTCACAAATTGATTCAGTGTCAGTGTGAACAGGGTGCAGATTGGAATCCATGTACTATGACATAATGCGGGGTCACTGAGTGGGGAAGCAGAAATTAACAACCGGTGTCCACCAACCCCTCGATCCTCCCCCCTCCTCTTGATCAAGCAGCTTTTTTACTGCTCACACTACTGCATGACCGATTGTTGGGCAACTTTTCTTTTTATTTTAGCACATTGTCTGACAGTTGTTGCTTGTGGGCATTTCCAAAGTACTTAAATGCAGTTGCAGTGATGGACAGAGAAAAAATATATATCGCTGAAAATGCTTCAAATTGAACCGATTCATTTGCCAATGTGAATTACAAGTGTGTTATTTTGAGAGATTCCCACAGGAAACATTTTAAATTGAATCGATTCATTTGTCAATGTGAACCACAGGTGGGTTATTTTATTTTATTTTAGAGTAAGAAAATGTGATTGGGGCAAATGCAGTGTGAGTCATGCTCCACTGCCAAACCAATCCATCAATTCGGATTGCAAAGTGATTTTTTTTGTAAGTGGGAATGAGGCCTGTAAGAAGCAGTTTATTCCTTCCATTTCATCTTTGCCTATCCAGAGAGTCTCATGGACTGCCCTACATGGTGCAAGGATAAAAATTCCACAGAATGGTTAGGAATGCTAACTTTTTTCATGGTGTAGATACTTTGAATCTCAATGGTATTTCTAGTTAAGTCAAATATGATGTCCTCTTTTTTGAGCGACACACATCTTCCATGGTTAGCTGATATTGTCATCTCATCACCATACCCACAAGTTTTGCACTTCTATGTCTATTCATACAGACTGATTATAAAGGTCCTTGTTGGTCACCAGTTCACTCCATGCATCTGAGAAAGTAGACCAAGTCATATACACTTTTTACCCATGCCACAAGCCTGCTTCAAATCCAAGCTCCTGTGCAGGGTTTCGATAGTGAGTTTTAAGACGAATGAATACAGTGACATGGTGAAACCAAACAAACTGATGGGATGCTACTCTGGACACATCAAGGCATTCAAAAGCATCCTCTTTTCAAGGCAAAATAGCAGCAGGGGGTGTTTTTGTTTCGTTTTCTTAAATCACTGCAGAGACGATCCTGTCATAAAGAAAATTTTGGAGGTTGCCTCAGATGGCAAATATTAAGAAGTAGTACCAACTTAGCCTAGTGACTCACCACAGTCACCATCTTGTTTTTTTCCCTGAATCAGCAAACTGTCCTGAGCAACTTCCATGTCTCCTGCATGGTGGTCCTCCATGGGAGTTTGGGGTGCATTTCTCAAACAGTTTTTTGGGGGAGTTGGATATTTGTGAGAATTTTTTGGCAAATTGTGTGAATTGTTTTTGTACAAAGTACGACTTTTCTTTAAGAAAGTGGTGGTTTGAGTGGAATGGTGTAGTGGTTTGATATCTCATCTTGTTCTAAAGCTGTGAACCATAGCTTCTTGGTTTGGACAATAGAAGAAGCTACATTTTAAGGGAAGAGCTCTTGAGAGAAACAGCAAAAAGGCTCATTCATATCTCATCTTGTGACAGTAATAATGATCACTGTCTTGATTTAATGGGGAAATATTGACTTAACAGTTACATAGAAAGACAAAAGTAAAACTATCATAACACCAGGTGGTAACTGTAGCAAGTGAAGTTTTATACAGTCTTTATGAGGCATAACAAAGCCAGACTTAATTATGCTACATTATTGGGGAAACAGACTCATTATACTACTTGGAATACAAAGAAAGAGAAAAAATTCTGGGCATGATTTCAACTGCAAAAAAAGGTGTCCAGTTCTCTAAGGATTTCCAGGAGAGAGTTTGTATAAAGGCGTGCCAATGTTCTTCATTCAAAAATATGGGGAAACAAAAATATGGGGAAACAGAAAATCTTCCTTCTTGTTGTCCTCTCTTCCCCTGCCCCTTTGGAAAGGAAACCTGGAAAAAATAATTGTAGATTTTATGGTAGATGTTGTTCCAAACTTGTCTTAGTGCACACAAAGAGTGTTGCCAGCTTTTCCATTGTATTTATGGACCTCAGGTAAGTGAGATTTGGAAACAATTAAGTTGGCAACAAAGCCACTGTTGATGTGGTTCCCTCCATGTATGAATTGGGGCGTGCATCACTTGGAGACTGCAGAGGGTGTGGATAACACTGGGTGACACCACCAGAAACAGTGACATCAGGCAGCAGTGAGGATCCCAAGGCTTCTTCCCTGGAAAGAAAAGGGGGGGGGCTCTTCTTGGCATGCTGTTCCCTTTTGAGAGTGAGGGCGTGGTTGAAGCTGTGGACCTTTCTCTCTGCTCTCCTTTCCAACATTGGTTCCTTTCCACCATTTTCTTCTCAGGGTGCTGGGGTGTTTGCTGTGACTTCATCTTCCCTTGAGGGTTGAAATCTTTTTGTATTTTTAAGCTGTTCTTGCTCAGTGAGATGTCTTTGCTGTCTCAGCTGGGAGACAATAGCATCACTGGGATGTGTGTGTGGTGGTGCAGCCCACACTGGGTGACACTCCAGAAAGGGATGACACCTGGTAGGGCCTTCCCCCATTCTCCCCCCTTGTGCCATCCCCGTGCATGCTCCCGGCCTCTCTGCACCATCCTGCACTCCACTGCATGCTTTCCCACCCTCCCCATGCCTTCTTGCACTGCTCCATGCGCACTGCCACTTTCTCTGTGCCTTCCCGTGATCCCCATGCGTGCACCATCCTCTCCATATACATTCACACCCTCTTCGTGCCTTCCTGCACTCTCCCATATGTGCTTTCACCCTCCCCACACTGTCCCATGCTCTCCCACATATGCTGTCCTGTGCTGTCCCTGTTGGGGCAGCATGGGGGAAGGCAGCATGTGGCTCTGAAAGCCCTGCCCCAGAAGCTCCACACCCCACAATAGGTGACATTCAGTGCAGGGATGGCACTGCTGCGGAGGACAGTGGCAGTAGGATGATGGGTTCTCCAGGGTGAGACACTCCTCCTCATCCACACCATCCCAGGAGGTCTATGGGAATGACACCATAGTAAGTGTCAAGATGAGTCCCATTCACCCAGCTATTTTCCTATTGTGGCAGCCCTGTGGGTTTTGTGGTCCCACTGCTGCCACCAAATTGTCAACAGCACTTTTACTATTGCTATTGTGGCAGCCCAAAGGAGTTTTTCTATTCCCTCGCTGCCACCGATTTGTTACAGACCCTTTTTAAAATCTCTCTAGACATGCTTTAATAGTGTGGATATATACTCAAACTGCTGACAAGCTTTCACTAAAATAATTAGCAGATGCTTCAAATACTAGATACTTTTTTAGTTTCAACTTTGTTACAGTAACAGTTTCCTTTACACCACTCTCCTCCGAGAAAAAGAGTTACTGAGGACCCTCACACAATCCTTCTTCTGGCTTACTTTCCTTGAACCTAATTAATAAACGTGCCTCTCTGGCTATCTCTATCCCACAGAATTTTTCTCTACATTAACTCCTTCACTTGGATGTGTTACTATCACTACACAGAGTATAAGAAAACAGAAAATCTGGCCTATATAACACATGACATAGTGATGTCCCTCATTGTGTTATACACTCACAGGTTGCTCTGACAGTCGGTCTGTACAATGGTTACATGTTTTTCCCTAACATCCCATCACCCTGACATTCCCATCATCCCTGATCACTGCCCATGTTGATTGTGCCTCATTGGAGTTGTACTCCAAAATGTCTGAGGAGCATGAGGCTAGGGAATGTTACTTTACAGTATATAGGATTTGAGGAGACAGGAAGCTTACATCTTAAGTGTTCATTAGTTCTTTCTAGAGTTGTCTGATACATCAAAAAAATCCACTCTAGTTGTGAGATAAAAATATTTCTGATGTTTCTTATAGAAACTTATCTTCTAAAAGACAGTTCCATGCCATGGGACTCATTCCTTACTGTGGCAGTATTTGCTATACAGTTGTCATGAACTGCCCTGGGCCTGACTTAGAGGCACAGTTGGCGGACTCAGACTCTGAAGATATGGAGGAGGCTGAGACAGGGCTAGATCTGGAGTTGCCTGGATCAGCAGTCCCAGAGAAGGCTCAAGAAGCTGCAGAAACAGACTCTAGGCTGCAGGTGCTAGGACCTGTGGAGCGAAGACAGGTCAAGGAGTATTTGAAGCTTTCCTCCAGAAGCCAAGAGAAGAGCTAATAGGTTTCAGCTGAGAGAAGCAGAGGCCTTTTAAAAGACCTCCAGCTGTGGATGTTCTTTTCAGCCGACAACCAGTCTTGCAGCCTTGTTGTTCCTTGCTCTTTGATTTATGACTCTGGTTATCTGAACTTGCCTTGTGACTATGCTTTTGCTTTTGACTTTTGCTGTGACTGACTGACTGGTGGTGTGCGACATTTGGACTGGACTCTGGGCTATTCCTTTGTGCATTTTCCCTACTGTGCTGCCCTTAGTAGAAGTAAGCAGGACAATAGAGGACTTCTGGGTACAAACTGAGGTGGGGAATGAAGCTCCTCTGAAAAAATCACTTCCTGATTTACAGACAATCAATCACTCATTTGTTAGAGTCATGTACCAGAGAAGACAATTTTTAGCATAAGGTGAATGAGGCAAAATGGCATAAAATACAATAAACATGTAAAATTCACATTTAAGAGTAGCAAGAATTAGAAGATAGGCCACAACAGTCAACCTAAGGCCAATGTTTGTATATAATTCCCAGCCCCATATATCTCATATGACTACCTGAATACATCTAAAAGGCTCTTTGTTGTCATTATCTACAGCTGATTTATCATTTCCATGCAAAAGTCATGCAAAATCTGGTGACCTTATCCATAATATGTGCATCCCGGCCAATGAGCAGAAGGAAAAGAGAGAATTCTTACAGCTTAGAATATTCAGTAAAATATTTGTACGCTGGTAAAAAGGACAGTATAAAAGAACATGGCCAAGAGTTTATGCTGCCTCATCTGCATAGGGACAGATATGCTTGTTGTATGGGATCCTCTTTTATTTTCCCTCTAATTCAGCAGTCAGTACCATATTAAAATGTGCCAAGGTAAAAGCTTTCCTGTACTTAGGAACAGTTAAGTCTGTCAGGTAACTTGGACAGCCAAAAGGTCTTGCAGTAAGTCCTAGAAAGGGATATTTGATGACTAAACATATGTGATTTTGTAACTCTATGTCCCTTTTTTGTTGTTTGATGGTAGATTTAGCATTACTGTACCCAAGTGCTATTAAAGCATTAGGTGTAAATCTATATGCTAGAACTTTCTTGTTTAGCTATTGTTTCCATGCAGATTGAAAACTGTCAGTTAGTGTTAGAGCAGCCAGCCCAACTGGAAAAAAAGATACATTTTAGTCAATAATCCCCAGATGGGGATGCATATTTTTCAACATAATGCTGAAAGCTCTACAGTTGAGCAACCACATCTAAATCCACCTTGTTCATGACCAATATATTTTCCTGTTCCAGTCAATCCAGTATTTTTGAGTGCAAATGACTTGCATACAGCTTACCAATAATACTTAGCAAGCTGACTGATCTATAGTTAGTCAGGTTTTATTGTTCTTTTTATGGATTGAGATAATGATTGCCAACCCTCTGTTCTCAAGACAGTTAGCTGAAAAGTCAATTCAAGTAAAAAATTGAGCTAGAACTGGAAGCCACCAAGCTAAGTTTGCTTTAAACATTTCTGGGGGAATATTATCACTCCCTAGTGCTTTACCTGGTTTTTGCTGTAAAATTAATTTGGAAACCTCAGTGCCAGTAATAGGGAGCCATTCAGGTAAATTATTTCTCTCAAGTGCCATAAAGCAGAGTGTCTTGATCCATGGTGTAGATATTATGAAAGTAGGCTTCCCAAGAAGATGGTGGGAAATTACAATCCATCTTGGAGACAAAGTCACAGGGAGCTCCCATTACTGTTCTCCAGAATGTAACTGAATAATGCTTCCTAGAGGCATCCTAAAGTAAATATTGTGTCTTAAATAATGTGTCATAAAGCCTGTCTTTTTTCCTCCTTAATCAAGGTTTTGTACCTGCCTTTCAGGAGAGACCAGTTCTTGGGCAGGGTTGTTAAATTTCATTCTCTGTTGGCCCTATATCATATGATTAGGACATTGTTCATAACAATGTATTCATGATCCATCATGTTCACACCTACTTCAAGTTTCACTTGGCAGCCTTTCAGCAGGGAATGTAGATCCTGACCTTGAGAAATTATAATTCATTCTGGAGTTACAGCTCTAAAATCCATATTGGATAATGGTAAACCGATCAGCTGTTTATAGATATAGTCTGTGGATTGTTTAAGAGTACACCCTTCCTCTAAAACCAATTCCATTAGGATGCTTTTCTTGTAAGAACCTCAGTATTTGTGAGAATTAATGTTGAAGTCTGTAAGGTCATTTCTCTGCCCAAAGTTATCAGGAAACCTCTCCCCCTTCGTGATCTGCATCAATGAGTCCACTGTCCTCCAACGTTTTCCTTGGAGTTTCTTGATAAGATATATCAAGGTAAGCAGAGGTTCTAGAGAAGGAGCCAACAGTTGACAACATTTCTTTTAACCCATCCAAGCTGGTGGCAAAACCAGGCTGATCTTTCTTGGGTGAGGAAGCAAAAGAATCTGACATTTATTTCTCCATGAGATGTTCCATAATAGCACTTGCAGCATTTGGCATTTGCAAGAGGTTTGCTTAGGAAGGAGTGGTGATGAGTGTTGGGCTCTAGCTGCCAAGTCATGTGGGGTGGTGTTGTGTTGGTTTGATTAGGTGTTCTGAAGGGTTTCTTTAAGGTAGTTAATAAGCATGTTGCAAGTTCACAGGAAACTCTTAACAATTGATATTTGAAAATTAGAAAGGAAATCCTTCATTTTAAATAACATAGATGGTATAATGGAAACTTTAAAGCTTACAAGTGGGCTTGGAAGCCCATCTATGGCAGTAATATCAATAAGATATAGGTGCACTCTCAAGACCTTACTGAGAGAAAATCTTGCCACTCTTTTTGAGTTCCAGCAACCACTATTAATCATGGAGCATAATTTGGTGTGTTTCTAAAACCCAAGTCGAGTTACCATTGCCTGCTCTTTGCAAAGGCTGACCTTATCTCAGTTCATTCTCATTCCTGTGTCTTGGACCATTCTGACACCTAACACCTTCATTAAATTTCATTTTCCTCTGCTGGGAGGTTGAGCTCGAGGATTTTGCTTTGGAGCTCTCTGGAGCATTTCCAGGTTCTTCAGCATAAAAGTCTCAAAAGACTGTTTAATGTTAGTGACATGGTTATTTATTTTAATTAGCTGTTCAAAGATAGATATAACTGGCAGTCAAGAGGCACTGGCATGCAACAAATTCTAGTGTGCCTGTTGTTACTGTTGCTGCTGTGAAGCACCTTCTCTACATGATGGGGAATTCAACAATGAAATCTCACTTGATTCCAAGGATAAATAATTGCTCTATGATAGCTGAGAAGGATAAAGAGAGATCGGGTGCCAGGAGCTCCTCAGAGTCTAACAGTAAGAATCTCTTCAAAGTAGGAACTGAGTTGAGTTACAGATTCTTTCATAGTAAGCATTCTATCTATCTTGAACTGCTTCAAGGATCTAGGTTGCTGTGAAGCACCTGGGCTTGTTCTGGAACACTTTTTTCCTTTCCAAACCCAGAGATCCAAGCTGTTCCTTTGCTTTCCTTAAGTTCCTTATTTTTCTTACATTTTCTTGTTTCTTTGTTTTCTGGCTGTTCACTGGCTTGGACACACCTTTGCCTCTTAGTTCTCGGGTTTCTCTGGATGAAAAGTTACACTTAAAAACAAAATCCTGGCAAAGTATTTTATTTGCAGAAAGGATTTAAAATAGTAAAATTACCAGATATTAAACAGTTAAACAATAAAACAAAAAAGGTTAATGATAAAATCAAACAAGCCGTAGGATACCCAGCAGTTACTATTTCTATTAATGAGGATTTTCAGTCCAAATCCAACTTCAGCCTTCCTCAGACATTCCTAGACATCAGTATTTTTCTTCTGTCCCTAGTGTCCAAACATATTCTTCCCTATATATGCTTCTATGTGCACAGGCAATTTCCTTCTTTTGTGGGACATTTGTTTCCAGATTTGGATTCAGGGTGACATAACCTACACAACAGGCCAAAGAATTAGCACTTCTGTATTTGGCAAAGGTCAATCACTAAACTCAACAGCTTCCCTGGCTAACTGAAATATTGGAATGAGCAGTGGCCCATCATGTAAGGCATGGGTGTGAGAGAATTTGTGAGTAGAGAATAATCTTCACAGAGAATAATTTTAGATTCATCCTCAGTCATAAACAAGAATGAAATAAATTTATGGCAGCTTCTGGTTTATTCAGAAATCCTCCCATTCATAGATGTAGTGTTTTCAAATCCTACGGTCTGCCCCAGAGTCTCCTGGCCTGGACTCTCTCCTCTGGTTCTCAGGCAAGGAACAGGTATCTCATGGGGAGAGCAATGCCTTGAAAAGTTTGTATTTTTTTCTCATTTGTTGGGCCTGTGGTGGTGGTGGTGGTGGTTATTTGAGTGACATATTTGTTTGCAGCTCTAGTTGATACATAATGTATCATGCTTTATGACATCAGCAGGGACATTATGACATACCAGCCTTGTAACATCACCAAGGACTGTGACATCACAAGGGATCACTAGGTTTTGGCCCTCAAATCTCAAAACCTAGAATTGGTCTGACCTGGCAGTCCCACAATAAACTAATAAGCTTCTTTTAAAATAAATAGTAATAAAAAGTTCACACTAAATGAGCAGAGCCACCAACTCTACACATGGTGAGGGCTTTCTTCTATGTGGGTACTCCATTGTCCACATTAATGCCTAGTGTGATCCTTGTTGCTTCAGGGTTGCTGCGAAAATCAAAAGCAAAGTTTCTTCCACCCACACCTCCAGCGACCCCAGTCCAAATCACTGTCCCAGAGCTGCCAAAAGCAGCATCTGAACAATGGCATTCTTCCACAGTCCACCAGCAGTGTGGAAAAATAGGTGAGGTTCCTCCATGGAGAGCAACCAAGGATCACATGTAGCCTGTAGGCTCCAGGTTGGCTACTCCTGATTCAAAAGTGACATGCTTTATGAATGGTTGGATGGGGCTTACATTTCATCACATTTAAATAACAAAATCTCCAATGTTTCTCGTATGAGATAGTTAGTTGCATTTACCACCACTTCTGAACATACCAGCTTATGTCCTCTCTTCAGCTCTGAGACAGCACTTGAAGGGTGGGGGAGGGGGAGGTTCCTATGTCAGTGGGGTGGTGAATCTGCTCTAGGTTTTACTCTGAAATTTGAACAAATGGTTCAAGATGCTGAACATACTTTGGGGACAATATTCAGTACCCTGGGTAGCTTGTTCAAAATTTGGGCTAACACCTAGATCAGATTCAGTGCCCTCAACTGACATGCAAGTTGCTACCCACCAGTAAACTCAACCTACCAGTAAAGGAAGAGCTGTCCCTACCTGCTTTGACACCAACCTTCCCTTCTATTTCATGCCAACCCTTCCCTCTTTCCATCCCATCAACCAAATGGCTATTCCAAGCCTCCTTTCCTGGCTTCTTCTTCTTCTTCTTCTTCTTCTTCTTCTTCTTCTTCTTCTTATTATTATTATTATTATTTTGCTTAGTTCACTTGATTTTCTACTTTCTAGGGCTTTAAGTCTCTCCCTCCTTCATCCCTTTTATATTTCTCTGCCTCCTTCTTTGCTTTGGTGAGACATAAAAGAAACCATACCTAGACTGAACCTGTTTCCATCCTACATCTTACTTCGAAAGCTTGCAACATACAATTGTGAATTTTGGTTGGCCCCATTAACGTATCATTGTTTGGATGTTATTGAATTTGCTGTATGGCCAACATGGCTACCCCTAGATGTTTTTTGGCTTTCAAAATACCACATTTTAGCCATCACAGGGGAATCCTATGGAAAGAGCCAGTGCACTGGGACCTTGCCATCTGAGGCTTCTGCATCCAACAAAGGTAAATCAATTTTTTCTAATATTGGGACTGATTGGCAAGCTTTGCCTCTACACCACCTAAAGTTATCTGGATGCAAAACATGACTTCTTGAGAAATTAAGTGTTCTCTATCTGCACAGGAGCCTGTGGTTTCACAAAGGAAGGAGACATGCTGGATTCCAAGGAAACATCTTCTTTGAATTGCAAATGGGCATTAAATTTCCTTGACTTTGAAAATTTACCAGTTGACCATATGGTCAAAGAGGGAGGTGCCAGCCTGCAGATAGCCCTCCTTACCATCTGAACTAGGACCAGAAACAGATAATGGAGGCCTATGACTAACAACTTCAATTTCTTTCTCCTGTTTGCCTGATGAAGAAGCTAGTGTGACTTTAAAAGCTTGCAACATGTAATTGTACATTTTGGTTGGCCCAATAAAGGTATCATTGTTTGGATGTTACTGTTTGCATCCTGCATCTTTACTCTCCCATTGGTGAGCAGCCAGATATTTCAAGAAAATCAGCAAGCAAGGTAAGTTTCACCTCTTGAACTTTGCCTGCAAGACAGCTATTAATGGCACAGGTGCCCTGCTTTTTTTAAAGGTAACATCTTCTGAGAGAGTTGGGACAATAGAAGTCTATATCTAGCAGCATGTAACACAGTAGTTAAAACACAAGGTTTTGAGCAAATCTTAATTTAGCCCACAATTCATTGGCTAGGTCTAATCTGCACTGCAAAATTAATACAATTTGATACTGCTTTAACTGCCATGGCTCAATGCTATGGAATTCTGGGATTTGTAGTCTGTTGTGACACCAGAACTCTCTGACAGAGAAGTCTAAATATCTCACAAAACTGCAAATCCCTGAATTCCGTAGCATTGAACCATGGCAGTTAATTTGGTATCAGTCTGCATTATTTCTGAAGTGCAGATTCGATCCTAGTCTCCCAAATGAGCCACTGTTCCTCAGCCTATCTGTAATGCAGGAATAATATAGTTTTGTCCTGCACTGCTGTACTGCTTATAAGTATACAGTAAGAATGTCACACAGAGCACTTTGGGAAATGCTATATAAATATTGTATTAGTAAGTGTTAGTTTTTGCAGTGTTGGCAGTAATGGAATGTTGGGCCCTCTGCTCAGCTAGGCTCCAGGGCTCCAAGTTTCTCTCCCCTGCCAACATTCATTTCTCATGCAGACATGTGTAAGCTCCCTCTCATATTCTCATAACACAAGGAATTCTCTAGAACATGAATGTGGCCGCCAGGATATGCCATGTGCACATGCCCTGTGTTCGTTCATTTTCTCTCTCACGCTGTCTCTCTCGCTAACAGAGTTTGCTAACTCCCTCAAACTTCGTCCTGCCACCTCTTCTGCTGTTGTTTGATGTTACCAGTTTATCTCACTTTTCAGTTTATATCCAAGTTGAATTGAAAGGTCTTGTTTTCTTCCTCTGCTCAACCACCTCCCTCCCACAATTTCTTCCAATTACCTGATTTTACCAGAGCTAGTTAAAATTACTTTTTGGACTACCATTACCAGAATTTTCAACCAATGTGCTTCCCAGCCAAGCTCTTGTTTTCAAGCCAACTAGCCAACAACCGCCTTCTCAAACCCACTTGTAAGCAGCATAGCCCCTGCAATACACCATTACCATGTTGCTGCAGGGCATGGCCAGCTATTTTCCAGCAGCTAGACATACTGCAAGGATACTGTCTACAGAAACCCTTGAAAACTCCCAGAGGTCTCTCCAGGTGATTATTGCAATGTGTCCAGCTATAGAAAAACAGCTAGACATATCCCCACTCTTCACCTTGTTCTCTGATAGCATGGAAATTCCCATAGAGGGCTGTACTGCTTACAAAGTGGGTTTTGAGGTCTAGCATCCAGAGTCGTAGCTATAAATAAAGTCATTGCTGCATGACATGTGCATCTCCCTGTACAGGATCTTGGCCACTGTTTCTTACAGACTCAGGAATTTTTATGTATAGGGAGGGAGAGGGAAAACTAAGACAGATGTAGGGAAGGGTGAGGAAATGCAAGGAAAGATGATGGTCAAAACATGATCCTGTCATGCTTAATTATTGTGCTTTGGCTGTGTGTATTAATGTGGAATGATTGGATATAGTATCATATTGGTGATGGCTGGGAAAAAGAAAAGATTGTGTATCAGTAATGGCCTAGGAGAATGAGCAGATGAATGGACAGGAAATATAAGCTATAAATTATCAAGGTGGTTCTTGTGTGAAGCTGTACCTTTCTATGCAGGAAAGAAGGAGGGGTAAAACCAGGAAAGATGGCATGTTTTGAGCTGCTGACAAGTGGTATGAATTTGTATTGAGCTAGTGGGTTCTGTAATGGACGAATTGTTTGAACTCTAGGTGTACTGTGCAACTGAAGAAGGTATCCAGTCTATGTTCTGTGATCTACTCTGCTTACTGAATAAAGCTTTTCTGAATCTACTGAAGGTTCGTGTTCCATTGGAGTTATCCTGTACATTACAATGGAGCAGCAGATTAAAGAGAGATTATGAGGTGGTAGTACATTGGCTTTTGTGGTGTGATATGTTCTGGCTATTGACTAACACATAGTTCAGGAACACAATGTCAGCCTGTTTGCTGTTCATTCTCTTTCACATTAAGCACAGAATATATTTTCTTGCACTACTAATGTTAGATAGTCTTGAACCCAAGTGCTTATACTCAGCGTGATAATGGATTTCCAATTTGCAAGATGATGTGTTTTGCAATCCATGTGGCTCTGGAAAACTATACTTCCCATCTGTTAGTCAGGTTCTCGTAGTGAAATATATGGACAACCAAGGCATGGTCATCTTCTCTTATAAGTTTTGGGTACTCATGTGCCTTTAAGTTCACTTTTATATTGTGAAGATGGACATAATGAATGGATTTTTTCACAGTATGGGGGGAAAAAAAGCACCATCCCTTTCTAGTGGTGCATATCATATTGTTACAGTCATAGTAGCAGAAGCTAACTGAACAGTTACTAGCCTTGCTTTAGTTCAGACATTAACAGATGAGATTGTAGCATCCTTGAGGTGTACCACTTCAGACCAGGTGGATGATTGCACACTTTTCCATTTAAAAAAAAACCTACCTACAACCAACATGTCACTGAGAAGAAAGGTAGGTTAGAACTCTTCTTCCCAGCATCTAGGTTTTACATGTGACTGACTTTTTCTTCTAATGTGACACAGCCTCTACTCCTGTGATCAATCAGCTTAATTTTGGCTATAGTGGTACAAAGTGCCAAATAGTTTTGCCACTACTTTTGCTGTTTGCCAGAATAGTGTCAGCTTCAACTGACAGAAACCCTGTGAATGAGTTACTTCTTTATTCCAGGTGGAGGAAGTTCACGAGTGGTTCAACAGTGCTTTCTTCTGCTCAGTACTAATGAGTTAGCAAAGGGCTACTGCTGTTATCTCTGAAAAATCCTCTTCCTTCCATTACTGCTGAGGCACAGTCGTTTCCCTTCCTGAGCTTTCTGTTACCATTGGGATTATCCGTTCTGTTTTAAAAAACATAATTTCATTAGTATTATACTGAGCAAAACCTTAGAAAAAACAGTCTACATATTACAAATGAAAGAAATCACTTTTTTAAAAAAGACAAAGATGAGAACAAGAGAACATAAAAATGACTTCCATTTCTTTCTTCCTATAGCCTGATCTTAATTAAACCTCCTCCCTATATGAAAAAAAGAAAAGAAAAGCCACTTCTTTACATAATCTAGCAATATTTCCTTAGTACAGGCATAAAATAAAAATGGCTATAATAAATACTTGACTTACAAAAGTTAATGCAAGGTTAGCTTTCATTTGTCTATCCATTAGTAAAAGTTAATACTAATAACTAATTCCATTTAAAACAAATGTTTCTCTACTCTTCAAAGTTAAAATAATAGCTTTCGTCAATAGCTGCTCCCTTCCTTGAAATTTAATATTTAAGTGTTAAAATTAACCGTTAATGCAAGATTAGCTTTCAGTTGTCTATCCATTAGTAAATGTTAATACTAATAACTAATTCCATTTAAACCAAATGTTTCTCTACTCTTCAAAGTACAAGTAATAGCTTTCATCAATAGCTATCCCCTTCACTGAAATTTAAGTGTTAAAATTAACCATTAAGCAAACCCACTGTCTACATTGTATAGCTCTAGTTTTCCCCATAATGTAACTTCAACATACATAGCACAAATTCCCCCCCCCATCAAACAATAGCATGTTTTTGTTGATCGTCTTATTAAGATTAATACACAAGTCAATCCCATGGCAGCATCCTGTAAGCAATTTATACCTTATCTTTTGTATTGTACCTTATTTTTTGCACATGTTTTCCCCTACCCATCGCAAGTGGACAACATCCAAATTGAGGCAAACTCCTCTCAAATAACAATACATACCTTTGATAGTTTTCCACAATCCTGCCCCCACATAATCTCAATCAGTAATCAATTGCCAGTTTCTCCCCCGCCTCCTGTCTCATTGCTACTCTTCTTCAAGATAGCTGCAACACTGTTCTTCATAATTTTCATGTTTCCAAAATTCTCTAGTAATAGTGGCCTTATTTTCATCCACCTGTTTAAAGGTACCTGGTTCTTCATCTGGTTCTCCCTCTGAAATCATCTCCATGAAATTTTCTTCCTTTATTTTCCCATAGTCTGACAATAATTCTTGTTCTCCATCATCCAAATCCTGAGATAATTGGGTCATCTCTTTCAAATTAGACTCCTCAAAATATCCATATTTTTCACAGCATTCAGTATCACTTATTGCCCCAATCTCATAATCAAGAGCTTTTAATGTCCTGCTACAAGTCAGCAAGTGCCTGAGGAAGCAAGTAGAAGTCAGTCCAATCCAGGTTAGTCATGGGTTGTCTGAGCAGGATGGGAGGAGAAACACATGGATTGTTGTTAGCCAGTCCAGAGGTCCAGCAGCAAACAAACAAAGTAGTCCAAACATAGCCAGTCCACTGTCAAGAAAAACAGGACCACAAAAGAGTAAAGATGAGATAGTTGTCAGCACTAAGGCTGGAAGAGAACTGCTGAGGTATCTATGAGAAGTTCCTGTAAGGTCACCTGTACTTCATTAGTTTGGACTCCAACCATACATGGAGAGAGAAATTCCAGAGGTGCAAGCAGGATTCAGAAAAGGAAGGGGCACTAGGGGCGACATTATAAACATGATGGCTAATGGGGTGCACCAAAGAATTCCAAAAAAGACTCAACGGGGCTTTCTAGATGGGCAGGAAAGTGTGACATGAAGTTGCCTTTTCCTTAATGCTTAGCAGCTGCACCACAGCCTTTAGATGGAGCTGCGCTGTTCCGCAGTTTTTAGAAAAGAAGCTGGGAAAAGCAACACCTTTTTAAAGGCGCTTCTTCTCCCCTAAAATGCAAAAAAAGCATTTTCATGGCACACTTTCCCTTTTTCTCATCTAAAGGCTAGAGTTTCATGCAGCCATGAACACACTTCTTTTTGCCAATCTAGAAAGCCCCAACATATGTTTTATAGACTATAGCAAAGCCTTTGATTGTATAGATCACAAAAAGCTATGGAATGCATTCAAAGACATTGGAATGCATCTGATAGTCCTGAAGAGGAATCTGTACTAAGGATAAGAGGCTACCATTGGAGCAGAATCAGGGAACCCATCAAGTAAACAGAATGGTTCTCAATAGGCAAAGGGGTCAGGCAAGGCTGCATCCTATCACTTTACTTGTTTATCTTATATGCTGAAAACATCATAAGAAAAGCAGAATTGGAATCAGAAAAAGGATGAGTGAAGATAGGAGGAAGCAATATTAACAACCTAAGATATGCGGATGACACCATAATATTAGCAGAAGACATACAAAAATTGGAACAGTTTAATAAGGAAGGTCAAAGATGAAAGTGCAAAGGCAGGTCTGATAATGAACATAAAGAAAACAAAAATAATGACCACAGAAGAAATACATAAATTCAATCTAGACAATGAGGAAATTGAAATAGTTAAAGAATTCCCATATCTAGGATCAAACATTGACCAGAATGGAGAATGCAGTCAATAAATAAAAAGATTAGGAATAGGAAGAACAAATGGGTTCTTGAACAGATCAAACCAGGGCTCTCCTTGGAAGCAAAGATGATCAAGTTGAGACTATCGTAATTTGGCCACATAATAAGAAGGTATGGATCACTAGAAAAAACAACAATGCTAGGAAAGGTAGAGGGTAGAAAAGAGAGGAAGACCACAAACCAGATGGACAGACTCATTCAGGGGGGTTGTGGGCAAGGCCTTGCAGGATCTGGGCAGGGCAATGGCAGATAGGGTCTCCATCCACAGGGTCGTCATGAGTCAGATCCAACTTGAGGGCAGCTAAGAACAACAAAAAAGCTTAAGCATTTAGTATGGAATCTGATCTGCCTCCCTCCTGCATTCACTGAAGAATGGGGCTATGCTGTCTGCTTTCTTTGTATTGTTCTTTTAATGTTGTGTGCTGCTCTGGGTCCCAGTTCTGGAAAAAGAGTGGGATATAAATAAATAAATATGACGATGATGATGTGTCTGTGCTGTCTGCCAATTCTGCAAACTTCCAGAGATTATCATCATTAGCTTCCTACACACTGTCCCTTTCTCCTCCTAACTAGGGTGGCCCAGGAGATGAGTTATGACGTTTAATCTGGTTTGTAGTACTGTATTGTTTGAAATAAAAATAACATCTTAGGCAAAACATTTTTTTAGCTTTCCCTTTATTTATTTATTTTATTTATTTTCCATTATAATTATCTTCATTTTTTACAAATATTACAACCAGCATAGCTATATTTATAGATATTATCAAACCATAATATCATAGTATACATTTATACTTCTACAACCCCCCCCCAGACTCCAATAATCTAGTATTGTTTCTTTAAGTCATTTTCCATCTAACCCTTTATTAACCATATTATGCCAAATAAGTTAGTAATTCCAAATATCTATTCCTAAACAATCATCAAATATGATGTCACAACTTCCCAATTTTTCCCCATTTTAACATATCCTTTTTATTTAATAATGCTGTTAGGCAAAACATTTATTTTAATCATTGAAATTCAGCTCAGGAATGACAATGTCAAACTATCCTATCTCCTGCCAAATCATATGATAATTATTCTGAAATAAATTTGAGTTTTTATTTATCAAAGTGATGCCCAAATATTTCACTTTTCTCTGAATGTGCAGAAAATAATGTTGGAAGTCAAAATGGAAGCACATTTACAAAATATCATGACAGAGAAGATAGGCAAATGGCAAAATCCTGTGCAACTTGAGCCACCACATTAACTTCAGCTTTCTATCAGCATCTATACAGTGATTGAAAACTGGTACTTCTACAAATGATGTTTCATACCTCCCATGATGTCTCATCATTGACTTTGGTGATGGAAATTACCATCTAGCAACAGTTGAAAGTATACATTTTCCCAATTCCTGATCTAGAGGTTAGTGTTCAGAAGTATCATGGTTACCTTTCTCCATATCTGTACCTCTTGACACCTGAACTCATTGCCAGCATCTTCATGGCAAACCTTTTGAAGATCAAAGAGAGTGTATTGTAAATAAAAAAGAGGTATTGTAAAAATAAAAATAAATTAAAAAAAACAAGTAGTGTTTCTGAAGAATTTTTGAACATTTTCAGAAGACATTACTAGACAAGGGATGGGTGAAGATGCTCCTATATTTGTGTGTGGCTGTACCAGTCTGTCAAAGGCAAAAGAACACTGAAGGGTGTAGAAGCAACTTAAAAGCTAAGAAGTTTCATTTGGCATAAGCTTTTATGGACTGCAGTCCACCAAATGTATGTTAGTTGTTCATTTTTAGAGTGTTACTAGATTCTTTGTAGTTTTACTACAGCTACTGACTGGGCTGAAGAAGAGTTACTGGAGGGTAAAATGCTCATTGGTTAAGGAAGAGGTACAACTAAAGTACACTTAATAAATACAACTGAAGTGTTCTTGTTTTTCAAAGTGGAGGTTGTAGATACACCTTCCACCCCTCTTTATTGCCCTTAGGAGTTTCTCACACGGGGGGAATCCTATGCAAACATGGGATTTAAAAGATAGGAAAAAACCTGCAAAAGTGGGTTGATTTTTACACATGTCATTGTTAAACTTGTGTTAACCCAAACAGAAAGTAAACAAAAGTGCTTCTTTTTTACTTTCAGGTTTTTCCGAAAGTAAAAAGAAGCATCTTTTGTCTACTTTCCCCCCATTTTCCATTCAGGATAACAATAGTTTAACAATGACATTGTGTGAAAAGCAAACTGCTTTTGTGGGGTTTTCCCCCCAATTTAAACCCCATTTTTTCATGGGATTTTCCCTGTGTGACAAACTCCTTATAACGACTGCTTTCCCTTTCTATTTCTGGTGGTGCATTTCCAATTTAGGGCTTGGACTAATCTGCACCAACAATGCTGGAAGATCTCAAAGACCATTCTAGGATTTTAGGCCTCCAGGCCATGGCACATACCACAAGATATCTCAGAACATTGGGAGCTCAGGCATCATTTAACACATCCAAAATACTATTTCCTATATTTGAACTATCATTTCAGATACCTGAAATACTATCTCTAAAGTAGTTAAGATAATCTGTTTCATCCAACCTACACCTTAATCAGGCCAGTAGGAGTTTTCTTATTACCACAAAGGACACTGTTCATGACTCATTTTCTACTTGATTTGACAATGTGTGGATAAATATTCACATCAGCATGAATGTGTAGTGTAGAATACCCACACTCTCTCTTGCATTAACTTAATGAGAGCCAGCCTGAGTGAAGGAACTTGACAGCTTAACCATACAGCATAACTCTTGTCCCCATTTCTGCCTTGGCTACATGTTGCACATTTACAGAAATGAATCTGCAGATCATGTTTTACCTGCAGTTGGTGAAATCACATTCACTGTGATTTTCCATATATTTCCCTGTATGGCAGGCCCCTTCTTGCTTTCCTGGGGCAGAAAAACAAATTAAGTTCCACAAGCTAGGGACAAGTACATATACTTAGGATGTGTTCCCACTGTGATTTAAAGCAAATCGCTGATTGGTTTATATGACCGTCATTCCCATTTGAAACCAGTTCCAATCCTGCTTTGATCAATTTCTGTCGTGATAAAGTGAGGCAAATGCAAAAACCCAATTTTTCCTGATACTAGCTCTTTGGCGGTTCTTTTGAAAAGTACCTGAACTGTGACTATATTTGCAACTGTAGTAAAAAGCAGTGAATGGTAAATTGCCAAATGAATGTGTTCTGTTTTATACTAAAAAATTTCAGGGACGGGACAAAATGAGTTTGCGGTTTGTCACTCTTTTTATTACCCTGACACCTGTGTATTTAACAGCCAGGAAAGCACACACATACAAAATAACAAACCAGTTTTTTTGGGGGGGGGGGGGAGGAATATTAGTTAAAATAACGTTACAAGTCATGCCAATCATACAAATCAAACAAGTCACGTAATCTAAGGATTCAACATAGATATAAAAGGAGGTTACATTGTAGATTTTACATATACCTTCTTCTATAAGTCCTATCCTTCCCCCTCTTATCAACCTATTATCAATCTGCAATTACTAAATCTTCTCCCTCTCTACACCTTCTCTTATCCTTATCCCAACTTTCTAAAACTTTCTTACACCATCTTGGCTCACTAACATTCTTTTTCTTTCATTTCATCTTCTCTTCTTCCCCACTCATACCTTCAATACTTAATCCTTCAGTCGCAAGTTCCTATTCAACTGTTGACAGTTTTTTTCCTGATCTACTTGAATTTCCATTATTTTCTTTCTTATATAACTTGCTTTTTATATCATTTTGTTTAACATTTCCATTTATTTATTGACAACTTTGCTATTATATCTTCAAAATATGTCTCTTTCTGAATCCTCCCAATATCTAGAGCATTGAATATTCTTAACTCTTAAGACTCCATCATTGACAAACCTTTCCTCCCTTCTCGTCACTTTACGTGTCTAATTACAAAGGACATACTTTAATTGTTTCTATCCTTATCCTATTATACAGTTATCAGTCTTTGTGAAAACTTCATGTCAAAGGGGTCTCTTTCTGAAAATAATAAACCAAGTTTTGGAAGGCAGCAGGTTTTTGGATTTTTGTTTTGTTTTGTTTTTATTTTGTTTCTGGCAAGAAGTTGTAACTTTGCATGTGCCAATATATGGCCAATAAACAGGCTTCTGGATAAGATATGCAGGAAGGGGAGATGACTTGCATAGAGGACTGCATTAGTGTGCAAATTCTGGCTTAGGAGAAAATGTCTCATCATTTTCACCCTAGGTCTCTTGAGACCCAGTGTGGTGCAATGATTTCAGCAGGTTTCAAAATGAATTAAAGTGAAATAAATAAATATATAAATAAATCTTTCCTTGGCCAAGGAAATTCACTGGGTGATTTTGGACATGCCACATTCTCTCAGGAAAGGAAGAGCAAACCCTGCCATTTGAGTCCCGCTTTGAGTCCCAGGTTTTTTGGGGGGAGTGGGGGTGGGGAGGATTACAAATAAATATACTAATAATCATAATCTCCTTTAAAAAATCTTGCTTAGAAAACTCCATGATAGGTTCACCTTAGGGTTGCCATAAGTTGGCAGTGACTTGACAGCACACAACAAACACCTCTGTTGATGCCTTTTATGTTACATAGCTATATTTATTGGAAGCATTGTAAATAAGACAGAACTCAACCTTCTGCCAATTTGGTCTTTGAGTTGGAGGAGGAAATATTTTCTGAAAACTACGAAAATATTCAATTCTTTTTCCAATCTCATTTTCTACTATCACAAACCCCCCTCCCCCATCACAAGGTTGGTGCTATTTTTTGCTTCTAAGTATTTGCTCTTCTTCCTGGATTAGCAATATTGGTAAACACAGAAAATTTGAAATGACATAGTGCATTTCTCAGTGCTATCCAGCCAGTCATCTCTGACTTTGTGACAATGTCCATGCAGGCAAACAACGCAGTCTGGGAGTAGAGGAAAATATACCTTGTAGCAAACGCAGAAAAACCACTAGGAGTGAGTAGGCATTTTGACATGTCTAACATTTTTGCCAAAAATAATACTTTGGAGATAGCCCTAATATTTGTGTGTGTGTATGTGTATCACTTTCTACTTTCTGTGTAGGTAGGAGTCTTCTCTCAGTACAAAGTCTTTTGTTTCCAGCTGCCTACTGAGACAATATGACAATTTTTTATGGTAGAAGTACCCAAACTTCAAGGAGAAAAGTCAGTCTCCATCAATTATGTTCTGTTTCCTGGCTTATCAGTAGTTTGCAGGTGAACAAGCTGCATTTTGCATATTAAGCATTTCATTTACCCAGTCCCTGATTGAGGAGTGTAAATATACATGGAAACCTAATATTGACCCTGTAGCAGATGATGAGCTTGGAAAGTCATTGCCTGCCACAGATGGAGAAACATTCCTTTTAAATGGGAACTGATAGATCCTGAGCCATTTGAGGAGATGTAAACCTCTCTGATGTTTTGAAATATTTGCAAGTGTGGCAAATTTAGCCAAGCTTTGAAAAACATGAAAGCTTCCTCTGAGTTTTTTTTAAATCTTATTGGTGAGCTTCAAATACTATAACAGTGCTAATATTTCCAGGACACTGAGACACGAATAGATTATAATCTAGACAAAGTTAAGTCCTTTAAGGTAGACATAGCAGTAATGTTCTTCCAAATTATTCTGGGAGACCAAAGAAGCCCATTTTCTAAGGCAAGGGAGGGTATTATGTGACCAGGTGTTGTTAAACTGAAATTCCACAGAATTCCCCTACTGTGGTGGCTGGAGATGCTGGGCATTGCAGTCCAAAACTGTTTGAAAGGCTGCATGATTCCTAAATCTCTCCCAAGGAGAAGTGAATTTCAAAGCCAATCATTGCTTTTTCAACTTGGTTGAAAACGACTGCTGCAACAGAATAGCACTTCTCTATTTCAGTTTCCTTCCTCCATCCCAAGTAACACTCCTCATTAGCTCCCAACCTTTCATGTTAATACAGACATGGTGCATGGATTATAATTAACAGAGATTAAGAACAGATTATTAGATTTGTTAAAAATTCATTAGTGTTACAAACAACCACTCACCAAACAGACTAAATAGGAAAAAGGGAGCAACTTGCAATATTCTGTATATACCAGTGCTGTAATAGCATAGGATCCTCTACAAATTAATCTCAGATTGTGTACTCAGTTCATTTGGTGAATCTCGGTTCTCGAATTCTTCTTTAAGGGAGTTATATCATGTCATCTGGTGAATATAGGAGTTTGTGCAAATTACTTTGTGTGGGTGCTGTCCACTTGCACTACAAGTTATATTTGTAGAGGAAGTGAATGAAACTAGTTAACTTCAAAATGATTTTGAGAAAACAGAAATAAGCTTTATTCAAGGAATACTGCCTAAGAAAAAAGATGTTTAGGGTTCCATTGCTATGCCAGCTACACACTTAGGTGAGAGAAGGAACAGGACTTGGGGTAGAAAGGAAAGGAGATGAATATGAATGAATGAATGAATGAATGAATGAATAACATTTATTTCTTACCCACCCCTTCCCATAGATCAGGTCAGGGAACAACCAAAGACCAGCAATCCACAACATCAGTTAAAAATACACATCGGCTTAAAAAAAAACAACAAGTCACATATGTATTAAAACAACCCACATTTAAAATGCATCATTTAAAATGTGCAGTTTAAAAATCATCTGGATAGGCTGGTCAGCAAAGACTGGTCTTTCATGCTGTTTTACATTCATTTAAATTCATTAAATTTAAATGAACTCACCCCTGAAAATACTACTCTAAATCAGGACAATACTACTTTTATTTTGCCAATTTTTTAAAGGGGCACCATTTTACTACCCCATGGTATTTAATGGGACTTGAACATTCACAGATTTTGGTATCCATGGGGGGGGGGGTTCCTGGAATCAAACCCCAGCAGATACCAAGGGCCTACTGTAGCTGCTCACCATTGGCCTACACCAGCATTTCCCAAGCTACCTCACCTGGGTTACCAGGAATTATTTGTTTCTAATACCCAAGGGTCAGGTCACTTTGGACAGCCACTTTGAGTAGCAATGATCTAAACACAGAGGCGGATTAGGCAGGACATAGAGGGGAACACTTGTGTGGCCCTCAGTATTTGTTCCCATGACTTCTGCCCCCCTGTAGTCACATAGTTCTACATATGAAACATCATTTTCTTACAGAAATATATTGCCCTTGACCTTCCTTGAGAATGGAGATATTTTTGGATTAAATTAGTTAAATTCTATGGTATAGTCATAGAGTGTACTTTAGAAGCTAGTTCAGGGTGAGGGACTTCGTCTCTCTGGCAGTGAATTTTAAGTACCTCAGCAGCCTACATATCCCAGGATTTCTTAGTACTGAGCTATGCCAATCAAACTGATACAACTGTGGAGACACCTAAAGAAAAGAACCTTGTTGGGAAAAGGGAGGTGGCAATCCAGTTTCAGCACAAACACGATTTAAGGATAGGGATTCAGTCTCTAAGAAATAACTAAGTCCTCTGTTTGATTGGACAAAACAGTTTCATTTTCTCCTACATTTACTTTTTTTCCCAAAAAAAAAATCTTTTATGCCAAAATCTGTGAATTTTAGAACAGTCTTGTTAAAAAGAGAACCAAATAAATATTTCACCTATCTACAATCTATTCTTGCCAAATAACACCAATGTTATTCAAAGCATGTATTTGTTTAACACATCTGGAATTAAAGAACATACTTAAATGAGATTGGCACTAGAGGGAGTAGTAGCTACAATTTTATATCATTTAACTTTTTTATTCCCCCTTCTCTGCATCATGGCTTATTCTCTCTCTCTCTCTCTCTCTCTCTCTCTCTCTCACACACACACACACACATACATTCACCACACCACCCCCACAATGTCCCCAGCATATCAAGCCACCAAGCCAACCAAAGAAATTGCCATTCAAGTACCAACCACAGCTTTAATGTCACTTCTGACAGTTTAATTACACACTTAACTCAGTAACCACTGGGCATTTTAAATACATCATACAGCTAAGAGTGGAAATTGACATTTCTGATCTATGTGGAATTTTGACTATTGCACAAATAAAGCAATCACTTAATAAGTTGTATGTTGTTAGTGCTTCTAGAAAAGCCAGAATAAATTACTATTGTGCCTAAAACACTGTTTGCCTTGCAGCAGCAGTAAATTGAAATAGCAATTAAAGCAGATGGTGGGGGATGTGTTCTCTCCTATTCTCTTTCTTTAAAATGCAGGAAAAGAAGAACCTCACAGCTACAGACTCTTCCTGGAGATGGCGTAAATATTTGAATGAGTGAAAATCATCATCACCAGCTCAAAATCTGGAGCTATTTTGAGTTGGGTTCAAATCCATTTGAGCTGGGGAGAACTTTAAAGAGTTTCTATAATATGCCACCAGTGCTGTTCATCTGCTATCTGCCTTCATCAGGCTGAAGCACAGGCACATAGGTAAACATGAATGAAAAGAAAAGGGACAACTTAACTTTGGCAAGATAGAGAATTATTGCTAATGTAAACATCTCACTATGACAGAAATGATGCCCCATGCAGCTTCTTTTAAAATGAAAATTATGCTTGGATTATCTTTTTATGCTGGGAAGCTGGGCTGTACAGTTGGCCACTTCAAGAAAACAGGGTGGCATGAAATGTAGTGGCCCTGTTCAAACTCTAGATGGAGATGCCAATTCATCCTATCAGTACCTTCATTTGATGCTGGCTGGAATGCAAGATTTTTGAGATTAATGGAAGGTCCATTTTCCCATTTGTAACATCCTAAGACTCTCCAGCATGGGTGTAGGCAGTCATCCTAGAGCAGCGATTCGAATGCTGGACTAGGACTTGCATAGATCATGGTTTGAATTCCTACTCAGCTATGGAAACCCATTGGGTGATCCTGGGCAATTCACACACTCTCTGAACCAAACAGAAAACCTCCCATGAGCAAATTTTGCCAATAAAGTCCAAGGACAGAGTTGCCTTAGGTCAGACAAGATAGGAAGGTAAACAACAACAACAAGAAGAACAACAACAACATTTACAGGCTGTATCTGTCCCTAAAAGTTGTTCCAAAAGGGAATGAAGGGATACCTTGCTTTAGACGAGAATACAGTCTACAGGTGCAATTCTCCTGTTTCTTGAGAAGAAATAAAACAAATCTGAGGTGCTAGATTAACACTCTAGTACTGGCCAAAGACAACATATGAGATTCAGCTATGCAGATATATGCAAAGCATTGAAAATGTGGGGTTTAAGGGAGGCTGCGAAGAAGAGAAAGTGGAAAGGGGAATCTTGGGGAATGTACAGTCCTCCCTCTGTTTTTGCAAAATGGAAAACCATGCATATTCAAGTCCTATTGGCTTGAATGGAGGTGCACTCCCACAGGGGCATGTAGGCACACACCACGGACATGCGCCCCATTTTAACTCCCTCTGTTCACCCCCTGCAGATAATCAAGGGGCGTGGATCCCAAGTCCACAAGAATGGAGGGTGGACTGTAAAACAATTTTAAATAGATTTTAAGCCCACTATCCTCATTATCCACCCTGAAGAAACTAGCATACAACTTCATTCCATCATATTGAAACAATAATAACAATGTGCTATAGTTGTTGTTATGGGTCTTCAATTCATTCCTGACTCATGACAATTCTAAACTGACCCTATTACAAGGGTTTCTTGGCAACATTTGTTCAGAAGCAGGGGTATTATTGTTCTGCTTTATCACACTAGGGGGCAAACAGGATTTAAACGGGAATTAAATGAGAGTTAAACAGGAAATGCCCTATGTTTATCACAGGACATTTCCTGTTTAACTCTTGTTTAACTTTTCCCCCTAAAGCATGACTGAAAGTTTGGGGCTTGCCCAAGGTCACCAATAAACATCTGTAGAGACACACTTGGTTTAAATTGAGGAAACTGATCACACATCAACGCAGTTCATGTTGATAATCATAAGTGACTGGAAACCAAAAGTAGAAAGCAAAGCAAATATTGTCGGAAAATTTGGCCAAATGAAGCAAGAGATTGAATTACCTAATTTTATGAGGCACTTTATTTATTCTAAACACATTCATCACGGAGGGCAAACCTCTTCTGAATAAATCTTTCAAAGAATACCCTATGATAGTTTCACCATAAGTCAAAATTAATTTCAGGACACATAACAACAAACCAGCACACTCTGGTTTTCTGTGACTGAAAATGTCCTATTCCTGTCCAATTAAGCTCACTCACTCCAAGTATTACAATGTTTATGTGTTTTATCCCTTTTTTTCAGTTTCTAACTTCCCCTGATTCATATTTCTCATATTCCATGTTCCTATTACATGTGTTGTTCAGCTTCAGAGTTTCCTTTCACATCTGGGAATATCAGCAGCTGAACATTCTTTTGGCTTGAATTCAGTTGCATCATTAGACAAAATGCTATTCATATTTGTCCTGTGCCCTTCCCTTGTAATTGGTTTAGTGACTTTTGATGCAGGTGTCTCATTTCCCAGCCCTATCTCTTACTTCATTGTAGATTGTCTCATCATAGCATTTTCAAGGTAAAAGACATCCAGAAGTGGTTTATCATTGCCTCTTTCTACACACTACTATTGCCCTTCAAAGATCCTCTACCAGGAGCTACCCTCCTACAGCTTCTCTGCTACTCTCCCCATTGAAACTATGAGTTTTCACCTGGTCATATGGGTATTAGTGTCTGAAGAGGATGGGACACATCTTAGGATGGTGTTTCCACTTTGAGCTTTCCACATTATGTGCTACAGTTGGGAGTCTAAACTCTTGACAGAGTCTAATCTCCTGGTGGTAGTAGGATCAACCTCCCTGACAAATTCACACCCGTCACTATGTTAAGGTATATTTCTGAGACAGTACAATGATGTGGTTCTATTTATTTTCCTGTGGAGGGTATTCCAGAAACCTGGAGCCATCACAGAAGAAAACCTGGATGCCTACTGATGGTTTTTTTACAACTTGGTGCAGATTGTCCATTAGGCAACCTGCTATCAAACTGTTTAGATCAGGCATGAGCAAAGTGTGGCCCTTCAGATGCCATTGGATTACAACTTTCATTAGCTCTCACTATTGACTTTTCTGCCTTGGGCTAATAATGGGAGTCTAAATACCCTAAAAGCACAATATCCTGTCTGATCTTGGAAACTAAGCAGGGTCAGCCCTGGTTACTACTTGGATGAGAGACAACCACAGAATACCAGATGCTGTAGGCAAAACTACCTTTGACAAAACCCTATGAAAAATGCATGGGGTCACAATAAGTCGACAGGCGACATGAAGGCACATAGACAGAGAGAGATGAGCTCTTACCAGTTGCAGAAGCTATTAAAATTGCTCATTTTATTCACATCATTGGAATCAGTGATACCCTGTCAAACTCTTGTTTATGTGATGAGTATTCTTCATATTTCCAAAGAGAGCATCCATAAAATCTGCCACACACCAAGGGGTGGGGAGAGTGGTAACAAATCCGAAACAAAGAAAGCATTTTGTATCAGTTGAAATGGGGTGACAAGTTTTCTAATTAAGTGGTATAATTTGTGACATAGACAATGGGCTACCCCTCCTCCAGTTATTTAGAACATTACCATTGCCTGTATATCCCATGGCTTACCGCCCTGTGAATTTAATTAGAGTCTCTGCTACAGACAACAAATCAAGCTGATGATCCTCAGAAAAGAACAAAAGATGAATTATAGGGAAAACCAAAGCAAGCACTGAGCAAAGAAAAGCAAAATGTCAGGCATGTTAATAGAGACAGATACAAACCAAAGCATCATCAGGCACCTTCAGGAGACAAGAGAATTCAGGTAAGAATGCCAAAAACATCCCATATGTAACTTTCTTAACCAGGCTGTTGACAAGCATACACTGAAGGCTCTCCTCACAATTGCTGGAAGGGAAAACATGAATAATGCAGAGAAGATATAAATTCTTTATTTGGAAAGAGGAGTCTTTATTCAAATTATTTTATGTACATTGGTTAAAATTCTGTGGTGACATATGCTAGCATTAAGTACCCTTATGCTGCCGATTGCACTTTTTTAGGATGTTGCAAAAGAGCACAACAATTGCTCATGTGGTTATACTTTTCCAATGATTGTGTACATCAGTCCTATCAAAGGCCTATCAATCATATGATGGGATCATGCACTAGTGTGATGTGAGCTGCATGACAGGGTGTGCAATATATGGACAACATAATACATCTACAATGCAGCTAAACTTGTATAATGCTTTTTAACTCCCTATAGGATCTTAGCCAATATCTTCTTGTGATACTTCTATTATTATTATTATTATTATTATTATTATTATTATTATATACAATCCTCCCTCCATATTTGTGGGGGTTTGGGGAATGAGAACCTTGCGGATATGGAAAAATCGTGAATAACTCCCCACCTTCTTAGAAGCCAGTTAAAGGGAAGGGTGGTGGGGGAAGAGGAGAAGTGCTGTGTTCTCATTTTTCCCCTTTAATTGGCTTCCTGCCTCTTCTTCTCCCTGATCCTTCCCCTGGGAAAACCAAGGAGAGGATCGGGGAGGAGATTGCGAGAGGTGCCTTGGCCCTTCCAAAATCCTTTGTCTCCCCATCCTTTCCCTAGGCAGCCCAAGGAGTGGATTGGGGAGGAGAAGGCAAGAGATGTCTTGGCTCCTCCGAGATCATTTGCCTCCCCATCCTTTCCATGGGCAGCCCAAGGAGAGGGTTGGGGAGGAGAAGGCAAGAGATGCCTTGGCCTCTCCAAGACCCTTTGCCTCTGCATCTTTTCCATGGGAAAACCAAGGAGAGGGTTAGGGAGGAGAAGGCAAGAAGTGCCTAGGCCCCTCCGAGACCCTTCTCCTCCCTGATCCTTTCTCTGGGTAGTCCAAGGAGAGGATTGGGGAGGAGAAGGGTCTGGGGGGGGGGCAAGGCACCTCCTGTCTTCACCTCCCTGATCTCTCTCTTGGCTGGCCAAGGAGAGATTGGGGAGGAAAAGGGAGGAGGAATGCCGATATTAGTGGCCTTGATCTTGTGAATAATCAAAACTGAGTCTCAAGGCTGCAAATATGGAGGGCTGACTGTATTCTATTAACTTTGCAAGTCAGCCAGCTGAACACAGTTTCTAGCCAGGTTTTAGGCGGGATGCAGTAGGGCAGTGGCATCAGTGGCATTTTCCCTGTGATAATACAGTGTGCCCGCATCATACGTGGGTGCGCCTTACGCGGTTTCCAGCATATGTGGAAGCCGCACCAGAAAAAAAGCCTCTTGCACCCTGGAACGAGTAATGGGGCATGTACCCATGGCGCGCACCCTGCGCTGCACCACAGGCACCAGCCCCATTACTTCCTATGGGGCTGGAGCATAGGTGTTTTTTCTTTTACACGGGGGGGGGGGAGGTCCAGAACAGATTCCCCGCGTAAGAGAAGGGCCCATTGTACCCAACTTTATACTATAATAGACTTGAAAACAGAAGGTATAAGTCAAGTTGTTTAAATCATGCATTAATCTCCTTAGTTAGGTTTTATAAGAGAGAGCAAGAGAGAGATGCTGGGTTCTGACATAATGTGAAATTTCGCTCTTGGCTGATATGCTATACTATAGTATGGAGTTGATATGTAACATGTTATTTGATAAGGATCATGATAATGTTTGCAGAATTTGAGGCTTAAGTCATTTCACCTCATATTATCAAGTCAGGAATCTGAGAAGAACAAGTAGGAACTTATGAAACTCTGGGGGCATTAGATGTGCATTACGAAGCCGAGCCCTCCCTCTAGTCCATCTGCATTGGTCCAGGCCTCAGAGGGAGAGAAGAATCACCGGACCTGATACCCTTCCCCATCACCTTTCCCTTCTCCTCTTGTGTTGTGTCTTTTAGATTGTAAGCCTGAGGGCAGGGAACCGTCTAATTATAAGTTTATATGTACAGCACTGTGTAAACCTACAGCGCTATATAAATAAAGGTTCATAAAAAAAATAAAGGTTCATGTTCAGCTTAATTAAAGTAACTGGATTTCTGACAAGAATAATGTTTTCCTATGCTGTTTGGGAAGGAGAGAAGAGAAAGACCATTTTTGCCTCAATCCATTGGTGATCCATTTGGTTTCACCTAATACTGGCACGCATAATGAAGAAATTGATCACTCACTAGTGGGAGGAAACAACTTCCTTCCTCTCAGACAAACAATCCTTGGAAACTTATTGGTGTGGATTAGTTTTTTTAAACTAATCACTGTAGTTAATTGTTACAAATCTAGTACTCTACAGTAGGTGGGTTAGCATGACAGTTACAGGTTTTTCAAAGCAAAAATACTCTCTCCTGTGTCCTGTGCAAATGCAATCGGGGGGAAAAGAGTTTCTTGATACATTGAGATACCAGACAAGAAAATGCATAGTATTCATGCTTCAGGACTTTATTAGTGAGAAGGGATTTACTTGTGCTAAATACATACTTTTTTGCACGAACCCATGCTTTAATAATTGGTTGACTGACTGCTTTTGCACTGAAACTGCAGCATTCTTTGTACAGGAAAAGCATATTTTCCAGAAAATATATTGTTTCCTGAACAAAAATGTTCCAATTTTGCACAGGAAACAAAGTTTCTGCACACACACAAAATGCAATGCATTTTCCAGCACAAATTAATCCTTTAAGAAAGCCCCGAAGTGCAAAGAGCCATGGAAAACTGCACAGACACACTCATATTCTTGCTCAGCAGGGAACTAACTGTTGAAATTATTCATTCTTGCGTGGTAAAAGAAAATAAATGAAGATTTACATCCTCACTCCACAATTTCTCAAAAAGAATGAAAATGGTTGCTTTTTTTAAAAAAGTTAATTATTGAAATTTCTATATTTTTCATGCAGGGAAAGTTGATCTACATGATCAATGAGTTTCACCCTGCAAACCCTCCTGACCCTTGACTTCATTATATTATTTTGGCTGGCTGGGCAGCAAAGCACCATCTCATTTCCTGGGTTGTTCTGAGTTATTCTTTTTCCAGACTTCTGTAGCCTCTCTCATCTAGCCTCCTAATCTTTTTTCCACCATGTATCTACCGCTGCTAATTTCCCTCCTGCAGCTTCCTCAGCCTCCTGTGGAAACAGGGTGGGCTTTTTTCTTTTTGCTGGCACATGCATATACATGCTCACAGCACTAAACTGAAGGCTGTGGGAAGTCTGAAGAGGACATGGTTATTAATTGCTTTCAAGTCAGCTTTGACTCACGTTCCTCTGTTTGAAGGGTTATCCAATCCATGTCCAGTTTCAAGATGAAGAAGTATAACAAGGGAGAGCAAGAGGCTTGAAGTTGTGCATCACCTATTAGCATTTGGACTGAAGACTGAACAGAGACCAGGTTCCCTGGTCGAATTCTTCACAACTATGGCAAAATATGTTATTTTTATATATATATATATATATATATATATATATTTAAATTACAGTAATTGATACAAAGCTTGTATCTGAACATATAAATGGCCCCATGCAGATTTTATGCAAACTGTATCATCCTTTCCCCTTTTGTTTGCCAGTGCATAAAAGGACCCTTAAATCTTGTTCTATTTTGTATCTGGTAATTCTGAGCTATATAGAAATGGTATTTATAATACTAAGGAACTTTATTGAAATTTACCAAAATTAAATTTGGTGTTGAGAATACTTGTGTGTGTGTGTGTGTGTGTGTGTGTGTGTGTGTGTGTGTGTCCAAAATAGCTGCATTGCAGTAGATTTTGGCTTTTAAAACCCTAGGCAGATGATCTTGCAAGTGAAGAGCATTCAGCGTTAGATAACCTGCATGTGTCCTTTCAAATAGATTCTGAGTTGTTGTTAGCTTTTGTACTCCCACTGGCTGTGTGATAAAGGCAGAGATGTAATATTGTCAGCTGTGAAAGAAAATGGAGAACAAAGCAGAGCCAGCACGAAAGCGTAATAGATGAATGAAAGAAGCGTTTGAAAAGAATCAGATGTTAGTGTCCCTGATTTGCATTGAGGGAATGGAGAAGGTGAAGAAAGATAAAAAGAGGTAGAATGGGGTACTAGAGTCAATTTCTTTGTCATTTAAGTACTAACCTTCAATTCAGCTTGAAGGTTTAGCTTGTTGTGAAGAGCTTGGCTAGGGAGTTGAAAACTGCTTAATCTCAATTTGATGGTGTTTCTTCATATCCCACCTGTATTCTCGCCCAAGCCTTTGTTCACATCAAGTGTTTTCTTCTTCTTCTCATATGGAAATTTTTATACATTTTCCATAGGCATAGTTGTTATACATTTCCTACTATGCTTGCACATATTTTTTTCTATTGTAGGCATTTTATCATACAGTAACATTCTTTAAAGGCATCTACAATTTCATGCATGTGAAATGCACATCAAGACTCACAAATTTGCAAATGTCTCGTGTGAAGTCTCACTAGAAGCCTTGGGAGATGTGAAAGAGGTAATCTGAACAAAAGACTTGAAACTATCAAAATTCTTTTCCATCCTCAGGCCTTTCCACTCATCATCTGTGGGTATACCTGGGCAAGCACTGTGGAAAGCAAATCCTGAACTTGACAATGTTAAAAGCAGTGCATTGGGGAGGGGGGTGGGGGGAGGGCAAGCTTTTTTAGGTGCTAGCTCTCTGCAGAATCTTACAGGCTTAAGGCTTTAAAAATGAACAATTAACCAAAAGTGGCTCCAAGTAAAAATGAGGTAGATGGATAAATTGAGTTGCAGGAAGAACTATAATTTCTTTATTAAAAAGATCAAAAAAAGATAGCTGCAGAAACCAACAGAACAGTCTATAGTCGATACAAGCTGTTTCTCAAAGGAAACAGTATGTGAAATGATGTGAAATGATGGCCACTTTAGTTTTAATTTCTTATAAATGCCCTTGCCCTGTGAGCCATGAAAATGGTAAATGGCTTACTCTGCAGAACATTTCAGTGCTACTCCTGCTGCTGCCGCCAACCTAAGAAAATAGATCAACCCATTGGTGGGATCCACTAAACTGGGGATGGCCTACACAGGGGTACTTTAACTATTCAGCATTCATGTGACTACTGTCATTAAACGCTTTGGATGAAAAGCAGTAAAAATGAAGTTGGCAGTTCCAGTGATTCACTTTCCTTTCTCCCATTCCTGCGTCTTTGAATTATTCCTTCTCTATTATATGATAGGTACAGCCAGAGCTTGGAAAAGTTACTTATTTGGATTTGGATCTGATCATTTTTAGAGTCCCCCCCCCCCGAACATTTCCTATGCTGCGTGGGGGATTCTGGGAGCAACCTCTGGCTGCAATCCTCAAGTCCTAATGTAATGCTACAGTACTTCCCTTCACAGTTCATATGGCTCATCTTTAATAGTAGAACCTAGATGATCTGTGGTTGTTCCTGTATATTGGTTATGGTTCCTGGCCACTTTCTCTCTTTGCAGCAGAGATGGGGAACCTGAGTCTTTCCAGATCTTGCTGTTAAATCTCAATTCCCATCATCCTGCTCTTTAGCCATGCCAGTCGGGGCTGATGGAGATGTCAAATAGCGCCTGGCTTTTTTTGCATGATCTCAGGGCCCATCAGCTTGATTATCTGAATATATTCTTATTAGCTTCAGAATTCAAACAGCTTCATGCTAGGAGAAATATTTTTCCTGTTAAACACAGATATCTCTCTGTGTCATTCTCTCCTGCTGACTTCATTTCCATTTGCCTGAACACCATCAAATCTACACTCAGTTGGAAACATAATTGTGTTGTCTTTCTTTCATCGTTCTCTTATTATCAATAAAACATGTGGCATTATTTTTCTGTCAGTGATAAATTTGTTGTCTCTTCTGGCATCTACCTGGTGCCCCATTTCTAAACAACAACAACAATAACATCTTAATTCACTGTAGGCCCAAGAGGCTGTAAAACTGCTATAATTCCTTGGAAGTGGAGAGAAAATTGTCTATTATCTTAGAGGTATCAGTTAGTAGGGTATCAGGGGATTCCTCACTCCAGGTGTCACCCAGTGTATTTGTGTGTTGCTGGGGGAGCTAATCTGGGAGCACTGGTGGTCAAAGGGACATGCTCACTCTTCTCCTTCACCCTGGTGGCCTCCTCCTCAGGAGAGAGCCACCACACCAGGAAAGCCATGCTCACCCTTCTCATTCACCACTTCTGAAGTAGTCCAGCTGACATCTTCCCATCCCTAGGCCCAAATTTGCACAGGGCAAGCTGGGCCCTTACAACATATTCTTTCCTTCTTAGAGCCTCCTTTATGTTGGAAATGGTGCCCAGAACATCAGTCACTTGTTGAAGATTCTGTCAGTGCCTGGCAACAAAAAGCATTTCACTGCAGACTGACACATCTACCATCAACACATCTGCCACCATATTTCTTTGTGTATGTGGATGAGTGTTCCACTTTACAAAAACAGTAATCTATTTGAACAAGGACAGTTCTTTCTTTGTAGGCATCCTTTATCCAATTGCCATCTGGTTAAAAGCAGGAGCCATGAATTTGCCTATGAACAGTGAACATTTGTGCTGCAAACATAGTGCTTCCTTTTACTCCCATCATGATAAGATGTACTGCATTTCCATTATAGTTCCAGTTATAATTTCTTAGTTTGCATCTCCACAAAGAAATTACTATAGTGCACTCTTGCTATGTGTGGTGGGTCCATTCCAGACCCCACCCCACCCCCATGGATAGCAAAAAACACAGGACCTTACATCCCATTCTTTTCAGTGGGCACACACTCCTGCTTGCACCACTGTGGGCGCACATGTCCATTGAAAAAGCCAGGGCTTGCCATTTGCAGATGCTCAAACCATGGATGGCAAGCCCACCATTAGTGCAGGTGCACTGTATATGCAAACTTTTATGTGAATTTTATATCCTCTTCAGGGGATGGAAGTGCATAAGTGGCTACCTTGCTCCATTTTATCATGTTCTGATTTGGGGTCAAGAAAAAGATAGAGGCAGCATACGTACAGTCCCAAGCAAGGCTATGCCTGTTTCCACCCTGCTGATCAGCATACAAGCCCTGCTTAGATTATCAGAACACCACTATTATTGAGTTTCATTTAAAACAGGCCTGGCAGGACAGCTTTGCGGACCACAGATGTAAGCCATGTGGCCATTCAAATGTTTTTGGACTATAACTGTCAGCAGCCTTAGCAAGCCTAACCAATGATGAAAATTGCTGGGAGTTATAGTCCAATAACATCTGGAGGACCACATTATTCAGATTTATTGCATGGCTGTAAAGATATACTTGAAGGGGTATGGTGAATGGTGATTGATTCCATGAAGATATGGCGCCTCTGAACTGCTGGTCAGAGGAAATGATGGGTGTACTCAGCGGCATCACTAGGGTTGGTGTCACTCCATACACACACACACACACACACACACACACACCGACTTTCTCCCATACCATATCCATACAGAAACCTTAGTAATGTTTTTGTACTAATTTACTCATAAATTATAATTCCTGGACACCACTGAAGGTATTTGCAATAGTAGTGACAGAAACAACCAGCAAAATTAAATTGATACCTTTAAATTATAATATCACATCCACAGAATAAATGTGTTTGCATATAAATCATTTCATGTTAAGAGGTGATGTTTTTAAAGATTTTTTTTTAAAATCAAAAATTTAAAAATAAAATTAATATTTTAAAAAATAAAATGTGGAAATTTTAAATGTAATTTTTGAAAAACCCCGGGGCCTCTCCTTTGTCCACCCCCTCACACCGAGCCTCACACCATCTCTTCTGCATTTTAAAGAGATACAGGTGAATGTTTCTGCCGAAATGCAGATGTTTCAGGAGGAAAAGTGTCACCCCCCCCCCCACTTAAGGTGTCACCTGGTGCTTTCCAAACCATCCGCAGCTCCCTAATGATGCCACTGGGTATACTCACTTTGAGGATACACTCTACTATCTTTATCCCCAGCCAAACTGAGACCAGCTATTATTCCATGGTGTGATTCCACTCCCTCTCCATCCCTCCCTTCTGCCCTCCCCAAACAAAAAATGACAGCACATGGACCCCTCGCCACAGGAGAGGCTCCTCCCTTTAAAAAATACTGGATAGTGGGAGGATTCAAAACTGTACATGCAAAACTGCATAAGATCATGGCTAGTGTGTGATAAGTGTGTCATAAGAGTAGGCCTCAATGAGGTATAGTGAATTGGCCATACATTTTAGCTGGTGACAAATAATTTATCTATATTTTTGTGCAGAGCTAAGTATGTTTCATTTTGTTGTATCCATTTAAAGGATTCATCTCCACTTCTCCTTCTATCTGAAATGTTTTATCCTCATGAGTTTAACAGATAAAACATTTGACCATAAATACGGTTTCATGTGTAACAAGCTGCTAGAAAAACTGATTCCAATAACAGTGTCTGAGAAGTTTCACTAGGCAGATTGAAGGAGCCACCTCAGACAGCAGATACTGGGAGGTGGCAGCAAAGTGTTGAAGAAGATGGCATCTCTGTGCCATGAAGCCCACTGTGCATGCTGTTAGCTGGTCTGCCATTGCCACCTTCATGTTCTGTGAGTGATGCTGACCCCTTACCTGCACTGAACAAGGACTCAGCTACCTCTACAGCTAACTTTTGTGCATGGAGGAGAATTTGGGCTCTGTCTTAGACAGCAAAGGATCTCAATGTTTTTGAAAAGATCAAGAATGTTTGGGGCTTTAGAAATGCAAGGATGTAAATCTCCTTTTGTTCCATGTGTGCATGGAAAAATGAAAAATTTCAAAGGTTTTCTCCCTGCTGGGTGAGACAAGAAATGGGAGGACTGTACATTTTATTTATTTATTTATTTATTTATTGTGCAATGTGAGAAATTTAATGAAAATTTCATAGTCTCAAAATTGGGGTTATGTGCCAAAACAAACAAACAAACAAACAAACCCTCAACAATTTACCACAGAAAATGCTGTTATTTTGCTATAACTTTTTGTGCAAAACGCAAAGGGTTAGAATCAAAATGTTATTTTATTCAGTGCTGAATGTTTTTTTTCCCATTGTAACTGATAAACAAAAAAAGGCTTCCTAGGAATGAAAAAAATCCCAGGGGGGTTGACAATTTTTAAGCTGCTTTTGTGTATCTAGACAGCCAGTCTTGTCAGGGATGAAAATATTTGTGAATATGTTTTATTGCCTCTAGTAGGATGGTAAAAGTCACTGTTGCTCAGCCTCAGTTCTGTGAAACAGAGTTCAATTCCAGCCCTATCAAACAATTGGCAATCACACCCAAGTAGCTGTATTTTAGGGGAAAGGATCAGAGGTTTTAATAAGGGAGCAGGAGAATATTCTGTCATTGATATGATTTTTGAAGTTGTTTCCATGTTCTAAACGCAACTACAACTTACCACGTAAGTATATATGTAGATATGCCTTTTCCACAGCTGAATCAGGCTGCCTGACCTCACTCTTGTCTGCTTATTACCTGAATAACACTTCCCTTCTTTTTCCCTTGTGAATTTTTCTTACTGAAATACACTGAATTTAGCTCTCTCCAAGAATATTCCGTCAGTGCCGTTCCACGACTTTTTGTTTTACCTCTACACCACATCTGCATCTCATCTGTCGAACAATCACTAAAATGAGGCATTGCATTAGATGGTTGACATCTGTCAGCATTGGGCCTCACTCATCATTCCTTTCGATATTTCTTAGGTAATTGCTTCTGAATAGTTTTGATCCCAGAATAGACTTGCTATTCATATTGGTTCCTGAATGCAGAGTGCAGATTTAGAAGGCCTATTTTCAGCTCATGTTACTTTGTCATCATGTGTCAACCATGTCAGAAACCCCTCAAATGATAAGGCATCTGAATTAATCAGTATAAAATAACTGTGTGGTGATGAAGGGTTGGATGAAAAGACGACTACCGCCCCTTCAATTACCCTATCTATAGATATAGATACACATTGAATTTTCTGAAATGACAATCCTTGCTGTTGCCCAGTCATTCCTTGGTAAGGGTGAATAAATATAAAGCTCAGTTAATACTTGTTGATGTATAAAATCCCAGTAAAAATGTCTGTGTGGTGGGGGAGTCCTTGGTAGACTATGGTGGATGGATAGTCAAAAAGATAAGGTTATCCTCCTCTGTTTGGTCCCTCTGGGTCATTTTTCTCTATTACACTTCTGTTCTGGGGAAGGGGACCCCCAAACGAAACTCTAGGATATTTGGCAAGCATGACAGTTGCTAGAGGAGAGTCCAATAAGGAGAATTATGGTGCAGGGCAAGGAAGGGGTAGATAAAATGGCAATTTCGATGATCAGATTTATGGAGAATCTTCAGGAGGCGGAGGAAGGAATCACTCAGCTTGTTTTAGTTCTAGGGGTGTTTGTTTGTTTGTTTGTTTGTTTTTTCATTTTAATTTAAAAGAAAACAACCTGAGAGAGGGAAGGTCACATTGCAGATTTTTTTTATAAAACGATTAAATGAAGAATAGAAAGAAATTATTCTTTGCTTCAAAATGGCAGAACTTGGAGTCATCCAGCAGTGTGGTGTGATGCTTTGAGCATTGGACTACAACTCTGGAGATGGTTCAGTTCCCAGCTTGGCCAAGAGGTTTCTGTATGGCCTTGGGAAAATCACACTCTCTTAGCCTCAAGGGAAGGCAATAATAAACATCCTCTATACAAATCTCGCCAAGAAAACCTTGTGTTATGTATGCCTTAAGGTTGTCATAAGTCGAAAAAGACTTGAGGGCACACAGCAACAACAACAACAATAACAACAACAATTAGGAAAGCAAATAAAAGGAAGTACTGAGGGCACTTCTAAACTGCTAGAAAAGAGGAAATGTATTACCAAAAATGAGTACTGCAGAAAGCATTAACTTTATCATTTATATATGGCTCTGTGTGTGTGCGTGTGTGTGCGCATGTATTTTAAAATAGAAATGCAGCCTTTCTCACCATAGTGAGGAAAACTGTGACCAGATAATCTGTGTCGTTCTCAGTTTACTGCACAGATGTTAATTTTTTTCAGAATCCTAGATCTCCCTTCTTTTAGTATTGTATCCTTAAACCAGATTAGGACTGGATATCTGTTCCAATAGGGTAGGGGTTCCCAACCTTGAGCTTTATCACACTAGCGAGATCCCACGGGCAAACGGGATTTAAACATGATTTAAATTAAGTTCAAATTTAAACAAAACTTGCCAATTCGGGGAGTTCATCACACCAAATTGCTTCCAAAATGAAATAACATGAAGTTAATCTGCAGTTAAAGCAGAGAAAACCACCAGCTTTTTACTTTCGGGATGTTCCAAAAGTAAAAAGCTGCTGGTTTACTCTGCTTTAAATGCAGGTTAACTTCACATTATTTCATGTTAACTGTGACATCGTGTGATAAACCTCAGGCATTTCTGGGTTTTCTTAACCTTAAATTACATTTAACTCCCGTTTTCCCACGGGATCTCACTGGTGTGATAAACTCCATAGAGTGACCGCACCCCAGGAATTGCAAGATGGAATTTCAGGGGTGTGTGACAAAGGCTGGCCTTAAGTGATGAGTCACGAGTCACGAGTCACGAGTCACCACTCATTTTTTTCCTCAATAAATTAGAACCCAATTTCTCAATTTAGATTTGCATTATATGCAAAGAATTAAGGGCTTTTTTTTTTTTAAAGTTCAGTTTGTTCACCCGCAGTATTGTATGTGGTTCAATTTGTGGTTCAAAAATTACAAATTGGATTTCTTCATCTTCAAATGTAATATTACTTTTGTAGGGAGTGTGAACATTAATTAAACACTTCCTAGGGGTGTGGGGAATAGAAAAGATTGGGAACCATTGCAATAGGCAGACTGATAGATCTTCAGATAGAAGTGGGCTCTTGTTATCCGCTGGGGTTTTGTTTCAGGAACCTCTGCCGATAACAATATCCATGTATGCTCAAGTCCCATTAAATATAGTGGCGGGCAACACTACACGTTGCTGAAAAATAGCATTCAGAACAAAAATAATCGAAATAAAATAGCAGGACAGAAAGATATCCTGGAGCTCGTTAAAAACACCTCCTATTGCACTGACGCCATCTTGGCTCCTCCAATATAGCGGCACAACAAAATGGTGTTCCATATATAAAATGAAAAAAAATCAAGATTTGCTATTTAGAATTTATACTTTTTGAGAATATTTCCAAGCTGTGTATGCCCAAATCTGTGTATACAAAATCCGTGGATGAGGACAGCCAACTGTACTTGGTGAAATAGGACACATGACCACCTTAAAAGGAAGTATTGTACCTCACACAGTTAATAAGGGATCCGTTGTCATAAGACATTCAGGTAGCCACTAACAAGATGACTGATAAGACAAAAACTTGAGGACCACTTTGAATTATATTGCCCACAGTGGCTGCCCAGTTTACTTATTTGGTACAGCTGTTCCTCCAGCAGCAGGTGATACCATTCTGTTGTATATGCCATTTGAATGAGCATCTTATATGCAGCATTCCATGTTAAACTTACTCACACTATGAATTGTGGGGAGCAATGAGTGTAACTGTTGCCCCATTGAGATCACTCAGTACAATACTTCCCTTCCCTTAGCCCATTTTGCTCTACTTTAAGAGTCACAGAAGGATGCCCCAAAAAGCATAAGATGCTGTAATAAGAGAAATGCTGTTCAAAGCTGATACATGAATTCCGCAAACTGAGTCCTTTTTTTTTCATTGATAGAAGGCAACAGGGTAGCTTCTGGTTTTATTAATTCAGTGTAGATAAGAGGAGCACACTAAATTGCAAGGTGGAAGCAATGAGTTTTGTCATGTGCTGCAGACTTTCAATTTTCTCCTAAATTCAAGGAGGAATTTTCTTTAAAGCTTGAAGACAGGGGGTTGTTCTCTCACATGGATAATCCCAGTAGCGATGTGCATCAGATACAGATGAATCCCAAATCCTGAATCAAATTGGATTGATTCAGAAACATGCTGCACTTGTCTGAAGTAAGACAAAAACCCACCAATTTGCTCTGAAGTGAAGTTTTGTGAGGAATTTCAAGGCAAACGGAAAGAGAAAAGTTGTGATTTTTTTTTAAAGGCAATCTTTATCTCCAGGTTTTGCATGTAAGGAAAACAGCAGGCTAGGGAAAGTGGGGAAGTAGACATGACGCTATAGCTTAGACTACATCTAGTCAGTTTTATTTAAATTATTTTATCAGGCTGAAGTAGTGCATCAATTTGCTTCTAGTGCATTCTGTTCTTTTTGCCAGCTTTGTCTCTTCTGAGCAGGAGCAATGAAAAAACGAGAAGGCAGTGAGAAAATCTGGTCTTCTGTCCTTTAAGCAATACCCTATGATCTCTTTCAAAACCCACCTGTCGTATATTGAGGGAACCTGACACAAGCATTTAATGGTTGGTGGAGGAAGGAGTAGATGAGCTTCTGGCGATGCAGCTGAACACACAATGACAACATCTGCATTCTTCATGATTTCCAAACGACACATTGGCGTTCCGCAGGATATATCATCATCATATGTTGAGCTATAGAGACATAGCTTCTCTGCCATCCTCTACTCTCTACTAAATGGCTGTGTCTGGGACTGGGCAGCATGAATCGTATGGGTTTTGAGGGCAATGGGAATAATTGTGCTTGGGAGAAGTTAGATTTCTGCCCCTGCAAAGACCCCTTCCTTGCCAAAAATAAAATAAAAAATAAAAAAGCTATTGTAACACTATCACTAACAGTATTCTAGTTTGTTTATTTTTTTGACACTGGGTTGGACCCAGAGTCCAATCCTGTGCCAAGAGAATTTATGTTGTAGAAGTGTAGTGACTTTTTTTTTTAACCACTGGATTTTCCTCCACTTGCACAACATATTTGCTGAAATGTGCCACTGCTGCAACTCGTCCACAAGCACATATCTCAGTCCAATCCTCTCTTTTCACTTAGTTCCAAATAAGTGATCAGAGGCTGACAGCCAAGATTCAGTGTGAAACCTTTCTTTAAAATACTATTTCCGTACATTAATTAACTTTGGGGGGGGGGGATTTCAGTTTACAAAGAGATGTGTTTTTAATTCCTGGACTCAGATTCTTTTCACATATATTTCATCTTACATATGATTTCCCATTTAAATGACTTTCAAATTAAAATTATCTATTACTAAAGCCTAATATATATTTGGTGGTGGGGTGGAAAGGGACAGCCCAGTTGAGGAAAAGAGAGTTGTGTGTGAGTAGACAAAATCCAATTGTTACTCCCATTTAAAATAAATCAATTTAATCAATCGATGTTTGGTAAGTTGAAATTTAAGTTCCTTGGTTCAGTGGGTCTACTTCATTTGGAACTGAAATTCAGAGTTAGGGCCTTGCTGCCCCCAGTGAATCAACATGCTTTAGTTGATTGATCTGTCCAAGCAAATAGATGGAAGCTTCCAGTTCTATTTTTCAGCATGATAACCATATGCATATGTATCATTTATAGTGAAAAAAGTGGTCTACTCTCATGATCTCACATCAGTGAAGTGATTGTGATTGTTCATGATCATGTATCTGAGATATCATGATATTTCAAAATCCAAGCTGTGTGTCAAATATTAATCTGGGATCTCTGTATTCCCAGATCTTATGGCTCCATCACTCTGACGGTTCAGTGGGGTATAGAGATAGCATAGTAGTAGCTGCTTAAATGGGAACTGGTAATCAGCATTTGGAGCATGCTAAAAATCCAACTCACTCCTTCTAAGCATCTTAATACATATACAGAAGTCAAATGAATTCTCTTTGATTTTTGAAAAATGAGCTGCTTAGGCATCTCCATAATTCTTCATTACTCATCCTCTTAAATATTAGCTTGAAGACCTCCATAAACTGAATGAAAGTAGTCCACCACCATTGCCCCCTGATCAGAGAGTAGGAGGATTATTCTGTTTCAAAAGGGGGAGGAATTAACTCTGAGCACAAACTGGAAAAAATATAGATAGTTCTATCGACCACCAGGCTGAGGTTCATTATCAGTGATAAGGGGTAAATAATTTCACACATTGGGGAGTAATTTTATCTAGCTGCTTGAAATAAAGCTCTCCCTGCTTCCCATGGGGCTGCAGGGGGGAGGTTCCTGGACCAGTGCTAAACTCAAAGCCATTGCTGCTGGTTACTTGCACATTTTCCAGAAACCCTGACAAGTTTTCTAATTTCAATGGGTCCTGCTTCCAGGTAAACACACTAAAGTCTCCAGTAATGGTCACATCCTTTTTTCAGAAGATTGCATGTCCTGGGAAACACTGCTAATACTGCTAAATGGTTGTTTTTGTTGCTAATTTCCAGTCATGGACTCCTATATACTACACAGTTATGGCTTCATACTTCTACTTTAAATGTCTTGGCAACATCTTGTGGAATCCTGGGATGTGAGATTTACGATGGGAAGTTTAGAATTTTCAGCCAGTAAACTCTGTGCTTAAGCCCTAGTTTTCTATAAAATAAGTTCCATTGGTTTCAAGAGGACTTCAGTTCTGAGTAAGTCAGTATGCCTGGGATTGCATCTTCAGTAATAATTTCTCGAAGTGTTCTCTTCTGGGCCTCTCATTACCAAATGACATTCAGAATTAGAAAGCTGCTCAGTGAGAAGTAAAAATGAACATGTGCTGGCTTATGAGGAAAAATGACTGCTGTGTTGTACTCTCGCTCTTTCAGAAAACAAATATCTGCTACAGAAATAGGTCTTACAAGAATGGTGAAATTAAGAGAAATGAGGTAGGTGCCTGCCTGCCTGCTTGATACAGGAGTTTTAAGGGAAACTGATCCAGTAGGATAAAGCAATAAAACTGGATGGAATTGTTATCATGACTTCTGTTCAGTTAGTAGAAGCTGATTCATGATCTGTACTCCCTGTTTCCTGCCATTGTTTTTTATCTGTTGTATATTACTTTTGTCTCCACTACATCCAAGTGCCTTATGGGCAATATATTATTTGTTCTCTAGATTAAAAAAAACAGAAACAACCTGCTCACACACACACCCTCTCTCTATATATATTGGCACTGGTATGTAATATCTTCAGATATTATCTTCAAAAAGAGTATCTTCTTATGGAAACACATCACACACACCAGTGACTTGAACTATCTATCATCTGCTCCTGAAGCACAGCTCTGCTCGATGCGACTAAGAGGCAAACCCTCTGAAATCTGAGTTGGAGGGGAACATGCCAAGCTGTGCTTGTGGGACGTTTTCATTAAGAATAGAGAGTCCACTCCCAAATTCTTTACCTTTGAATAACTATAAAGGGGAGTATCACTACTTAAGGAAGCCACCATTGCATGATTATGCCAAGTTCCACTGCCATCTTTGAAGTTTTTGTGTGGGTGCCTAGAGCCCACTTAATACATTGCCTCCTAACAGCAACATAGGCCTGACCATAACCATGTTCTTGAATCTTATACTTGTGAATGGCTACGTCTTCTGAAATGCACTTGTCAGCCCTCCCATCTGAATCAAAACCATGGAATATAACTCCTGCCCATAAACATTTCACACCAAAAAACCTCCACAAAAGGTATGTTTTTACTACCACCGTAGAATAGAAATGCTATTACAGCATGCAGAGAGGCACAGGGAAAGCTGCTACTTTTCTACTCCATGTTGTCTCTTTTGTCATGCAATAAGATTCTCATGCACACCTGAAATAACTATTTTTCACTCAATTTTAAATGTGTACTTGTATTACTATTAGAGTCTCAATTATCCAACCTTCGGTTATCCAACATTCCGGATTATCCAACGTCACGGCTGCTGTGATTTCTTTAAATTTTCTATGATTTCTTTAAATTTTCTGTAATTTCTTTAATTTTTCAGAGGGCTTTATTTATTTAGCACTGTAAATTTACACAGCACTGTACAAACATTCAATTGAAATGGATGGTTCCCTGCCCTCAGGCTGACAATCTAAAAAGACAAGAGACAGAATGTATGTGCATATGTGTATGAGAAAGTATTAGTAAAGATATACAGCATAAACTTTGAGGGTGGAATCCAAAACTGTATGGGGGAGATTAGCATTCCCTGCAACACAGGCTCAGTCTGTGTGCAGATGGGGCAGGATATAAATCAATTTTATCATTTATTATTTATTATTTACTATTAGTCCAGACCGGGGGGATTTGCAAATAGTCACAGGCTCATGCTTCTAAAATGTACTTCAAATCACATTTAGTGTAATTCTTATGGAAAATGTACAGAAAAGAATGATTAATAAACTTGTCATGGTAAAGAGGCAGGAAAAACTATGGGTGTGGTTCCACTCTTGAATATAGGGCTAAACACAGAAAATAGCATAAGTTGATTCCTGTTAAGCTTTATGGCCATTAAACTTTGGGGTACCAAAGGATTCTATCTTCCCTCCCCCCAATACTGTGACTAAGTTATCCCTGTCCAAAAAATACTACTCTAAGCAACTGAGTCCATCTGATCCTCAGAGATGGATCTAGGAGTACTCCTATAGATTCAACCAGCACGTATGCACATATATATATTTCAAACTTTAAAGAGAACAGACAGACCTCTTCTCTGAATTTTGGAAAGCTCAGAGAACAGTCATCATATTATACTGGATATGGCAACATTTATGTACAAAGTTGTGTGCAAAAGGTGTGGCCAGAATTTCAATATCCCCCCTCCCAAGTTTGTGACAACTGACTGTACAATGTAAGCATCCTCTGAAGATGCCAGCCACAGCTGCTGGTGAAATGTCAGGAATAAAATCTTCTAGAACACAGCCTCATAGCCCCCCCCCCCCAAAAAAAACCTGAATTTCTGGACTTTTGGAGGGGAGGCAAATGGAAGAGACTGAAATAGTTATTGGATCAATGATAAATAGATTGAATGGTATTCCAATTAAATGAATTGGATGATTTTCCAATTAAATGATATAAATCATACTCAGGATATTTGGTTTCTATACTTTTCTGTATTTATCCAATGATTTTTGAATCAGACTCTTTTTTGTCTTCCGTTCATGAAACTTTTATTTTATCATTCCTAAACTAGGTAAACTATAGGCCAATCACTTTATTAAATGTTGATGTTAAAATGCCAGCTCCAGTATTATAGGTTTCAAGATGAAATAACAGCACTAATTCATTTGGCCAGGGAGGTTCTATTTCTCATAGTCAGGGAGATATACATTCAGGTTTCTTGTAAATTTGATAACTTTAATTTTATTATTTATTTCCTGGCCTTACGTTAACATATTTGGCCTCCTGCTGGAATTGTTGAAATGGAATTGGATTTTTTACCCTTCCCCTTGGTCGAGACCTATTGCAAATAGGTTGTATTTGACCTGTGCCTGAGATCTCTGGTGTGTGCAATTATGCAAGATCCATCAATTTCTGGATTTATACATGGAAAACATGAATATAATTATATTTTCAAAGATACTAAGTAACAAGTGTCCATCTGTTGACTAGAGTCTTCTTTAGCTAAACTGATAAAATTAAGGACCCTTTCTGGTTAAGTTATTAATTACCTTAAATCAGAGGCTATGCCTTTTGGGGCCAATAACTCGGTTAAATTATTTTTCATTTGGCAATTTCATTTGTGTCCAGAAGTGCTCAAATGTTGTGATATATTGGTTCCATGAGATATTACCAAAATGATCAAGTTCAGCTTTTCTGCATTGCTGGCTGAAATATCTTTTGAATTGTTAACTAGAAAGCTGTAAATAGACTTAGTAAAGTGTTTATTGTATCTTTCAGTTCATCCTGCTGTTGAACTCTGAGCCTCTTCCAGTAGGAAAAAAAATGTCATTATATTCCCTTTTATATAAGCTTTATATGCATCCTATTCAATAGCACATGTTCAACCTTCTTTGTTAGCATAACAGTGATGGAGTTCAGAGGCTATTTCATTTTAAATTCTTCATCACTGAGAAGAGAAATAGTAAATCCAGACAGTTTGGCAAGATATTGTTAACTGCCTTGAGTTCCTTTCAGTGGAGGTGTTGGGCGGGGGGGGGGGGGGAACATGAGTTTTACAGTGAATCAGTCAGTCAAGACCTCAACGTACAGATCTATTTTGGACCAGAGACACCAGTTGGGATCCAGTTCATGGTGTCTATGTATTCTTCAGATCAAACTGTCCACTATTTCTGCTCTTCAGGGGTGAGCATTCCACTCATAAGCGTGAAGATGGTTGGCATAAAAGGATATTAAAATGTTGTGAGCATATGCATAGTGAACCAAGCCCAATATAATGTCCAAATTCATTTATTTGGGTATGTGCAGTATAACAAGACTTCTCTGTGATATATGAGTTTGTAATGACTACCAGAAATTAGCTAGAATGGGATTTGGAAACTATAAAACTAGTGTTCAACCCAGATTCTGTTTGTTTGGTGACAAATCTATAATCTAGAAATAAACCTTCATTGCAGTACGCAGTCACAAATAATTTGCGTAAGTAGTGTTGTGTTTCTCCTGCCACTAGAGGACATAATGAGCATTGTAAAATGGGACATTTGAGAAAGTATCTTCTCTGGCAGGAACAATTTCAGTTATAATAAGCACTGTTTTGCTTTAACCATGAGACATGATTCTACAATCTTTATTCTACACATTTGGGGCAGCGGGGGAGGGGGAAGAGAAACATTTAAAAACTGAAAGCAAATGAAGACACAAAAATGTATCCACAGAAGCTAAAATTAGGCATTAAAAAAACCCAAGTCTATATTTACTGGATAGGTTTTAGAATTTTTTCAGGGATATAGCCATAGATGCAACTAGATATCCCAACTGGCTAATAATATATGCTACTCCCCACCTCTCACCATCTTAGATTCATTAGTGTTGCCTTCAACCATAATGCAGTTATTCTTCAGATTTTGCACTGAATTTTTCCATTCTCATTTCAAAATGAACATAACGTGCACACTTATAGGAAAAAAATTATTATCAGAAAGTTTACAAATGCATTCTTGGTGTCAAAAAATATTCAAAATAAGAAGCATTATCCAGAACCAAAACTCCAAAGGCAGAATGAGAGTTTCCAGCAGAATCAGGTAGGGATCATTGCTCCTTCCTTCTGCGGTTCCCATGAGCCACATCAAAACTCTCCTATTAAGCAAGTTTTTAGGTGGTACAGAGGGCTGCAGGAGAGAACACAAAACCATGATTAATCAAAATTAATTAATTTTTACAGGTATTAACATGGAAATTAAACAAAATGGATTAAGGCAAAACTAACTCTGCCCAGAACAGACCCATTCATAATGATGCTGAAGCATTCACAAGATGCAAGATGAACCCCCAGCTGAGCAGTAAGATGCAGGTGTTGCTTACCATCTCATCTCATTGAAGGTCTAACAGTAGGAGAAGCACAGAATCTGGTGTGCTGCCTCAAGTGTTTGCTCTGTTTTGCATTTGCTCTCACCATGTTTCACATTGAAAGCTCTGCTTCTCTTTTCCTTTCACATAAGCCCCCTTATGTCTCTGCATTTAGCCAGTGAGAGAGCTGCTATTTAAATTATACAAAGAGTTATTTTTGTCCTGCATTGGCTGCTTTCAAGGCACTCTAAAATTAGAGGTATTTGTTAGGGTAACACATGGTCTGCTGAGCAATAAAAGCAAACCGAACCTGGAAGTAGAAAAACACAAAGTCTCTTTTGTTAGGTCAGTGTTTGTTTTGTTTTTTAAAAAAGGAGCATGAGAAAAACTTGAAATTATTAAAGAAGCTTTTCAGTGTGCTTCAGTTTAAAGATGCACCCCTACCAACCTCTTATCTGTGGTGCATAGCTATAGAATAGTGCTGGGTGTGTTCTAGGGACACTCTAAATTTACATACAGAAGCATGGATTCCACATAAAGCTGGCTGATATGAACTACAGTAGGTCCTTGGTATCCATGGACTAGCCATCCATGGATCCCAGCATTCGTGGAAGGAAGCCCATGTGGGTGGGAGGAGGGGGAAGAATAGGAGACAGCAGTGGCAGCGGTGGTGGGGAAAGGCAGAGGAGAAAGAGGAGGAGGAGGGAGAGGAAGAGGAAAGAAGAGGAGGAGGAGGAGGAGGAGGAGGAGGAGAAGGTTGGAGGAGAAAGGAAGAGGAGGTGGCAACAGTGGCAGAGGCAGTAGAAAAGGCAGAGGAAAAGGAGGAAGGGAGAAGGAAGTAAGAGGAGGCAGCAGAAGAGGCAGTGGGAAAAGGCAAAGGAGGAAGAGAAGATGGCTCTCTGATGCCCCCCACATTGAGAGTACTAAGGCAGGCTTCAGGTGGCTGTGGTGGCAATGTCCCATTGTCTCCAGTGCTGGCGCAGCCATGTGGCCATGCCGACATTGAGGACAATGGGGCTTGAGCATCTGTGGGAACTGATCCCCCCACAGATACCAAGGACTAACTAAATCAAATAAAATTAGCTGATTCCAAGGAAGACTTGAGATGGGTCAGTATATTGGGGCAAGTGAACTGGTTTTCCCTTGGCCTTGCTGTGACCTGTCTTCATGACTCATGGCCACAATCCCAATTCAATGGTGGACTGTCGTCACAAGGTAAGGAGAGTTGCACACTGAACTGGACCATCCCTGCCTTTAACTGCACTAAAAAGACTTACCTTATACTCTGGATTTTTCGAGACCAGAAAATTCAGAGCACTCCAGAGTTACACCAGGTAGCTGTTTTCACAGCATTGCACTGTGATGCCTGGTGCCACTGCCACTGACATGAGTCACACCCTCTGAGGTCACAATGATGCCCAGCCATATAATCAATGCTAGGTGCCTCGTTTTCAACCTCAGATGAAGTAACTTGTACCAGGGGTGGTGGCACAAGTTAGCACCGTGGGACACATGTAGACAGCCACCTAGTATCACTCCATAATGCAGAGGTGATGGGGTGAATTTAGGGCAGCCCTGGGATCAGAATGCTCAGAGCATTCTGACCAGTGTAGACCAGGCCTTAGTCTCTAAATTCTTTGGTTTGTGGCCTTCCTATATGTATGTGTTTTTCCAGCATCTACATACATTACTAGTCATAGTAACCTGCTGTCATGAGAAACAATATCATGATATTTATGGTATTTGTCTTCATGTCAGAATAGGGCCCTGACCTACTACATACCCACCAACATTGCATAGATAAAAACCAGAACACAAGTGGCCAAGCAATATCAGAGGGAGACCAAGATGGCAAATGCTGTTAATGATGGAAAATACACAAGCTAAGAAAGGCTTCAAGTTTCATTTTGCCTGGGCTTATAGGAAAGGGCAAGACTCTGATTTCTTGTCTCTATTCCCCCACTGAGTGCAAATTATTTTTCAGTCTCAACTCACTTTATAGCAAGTAAAGTAAACTGAAGATAAATGGGTAAAGTGGGGGGGGGGAGAAAAAACAGATACATTTTTAAAGCAGTTGGGGAGGGGAATGGAATGGCACAGCATTAATGAGAACTGTCCCTGCCAAATCAGGACAGTTGGGAAGTATGCTGCTGTCTGCAAGGGATGTAGTAGTATCGCACATGTTTTGCATGGACCAAGTTCTAGATTCAGCCCCTCCATCTCCAGTTTGGGCTAGCAAAGACTGCCTCCTGAAATCCTAGAGAAATGCTGCCTGTTGATATCAGCAGTACGGAGATGAAACTGAGTTAGACAGACCTAACTAAATTGACTCAATTTAATTAATATGATTTAATTTAAGGCAGTATCCTATTCATTGAACAAAGAAATGAGCATTATGAAGACTGATGTCTTTTAGCAAAATTAAAAATTAAGTTTTGACAAAAGGGACTGCAGCAAAAATATATTTCAAAAACACATAACAAGAGTGAAGTTACTTCACTAGTATACTGAGCACCCAGTTTCTGGTTCTTTTCAAACATTACTTTTAAATGATATTTTTAGCAGCATTCTGACAGGAATTTTATGCTGTTCTCTGCTCAGTCAGAAGGGTTTCCTCTGAAAAAAGAAGTATTAGAAAATAATGAGAAACTAACAAGCAGGAAACTATAATAAATTACTTTTTCAACATTGTAATCAATATCAGCAATGGACTACTTTTCAATTGCTGCAAAAGTGATAGCTAGAAATTACTTCTAAAAATAATGTACCTTTTAAGTGCTAATTTTTCTTTATAAGATTAGATGGGATAGCCTTGAAATAAGTTAACAGTCAACACTGCAGAGCATATGCATGCATTCATATATATTCTGACTATAAACACCTGTAAGGGATCTTTCAACATTGGACTTTATCACAATAGCAAAAAAGACAGGAGCATAGCAGGATGCTCCTGTCAATATTGCACAATAGTGCTATGATTATCACATGATGTTGTGATTTTTGTGCAATTATTCCACGAATAAAGAGGCATTCTAGCATCATTTTTTATTAACAGGATTTTCCTGTGAGTACAAACAGTGCTAGAATGCCTCTTTATTCATGTGATAATTGCATGATAATTGCAACTACTAATATATTGCAAGATAATTGCTTTACCAATATATTGATTTTTGATTAATTGTATTTTTAAAAAGAAAGAAACTGAAAAGGCAGCACCGGGGGTGTCTCTGGGAAGGGATGGTACATACCCCTCTGCCATTTGTTCTCCTCAGAAAGAATTGATTCTGATCTGATGTTCCCACTTATTGGACACACTTCAAAACCAATTCTCTAGAAAGGAACCACTTTTAAACTATTATCAAGAAAACCCAGGGGGTTTTTTGCGTTTGCCCTGCTTCGTTCCAAATGGAATTGATCAAATGAGGATCAGAAGCGGTTTCAAATGGGAACGAGGGTAATATACCCTGAATCACGATTCAGTGCAAATTGCAGTGGGTTGTAGCATCTCTGAGGTGGATTGGAAGCAATACTTCCAACTCACATAGAACTATTAAAATGTGTTGAACACACAATAATTAAAATATACATAAACAGCAAACAATAAATGGATTACCTAATTCACATACAGTTGTTTCAAAATATGGACATGTTAAATCAACCAACAAACTCACAGTGCTGAGGGGGTTTGGGGCTTAACAGTCTGATGTTCAAGGATAGTGAAGACCATGTGAGGGAAGAGAGACAGGTTCAAAAGTAGAGGAATTAGAGGTATTTCCCTAACCCTAAGCCACACATATGCGAGAGAAAGAGAATATATATGGGGGGTGGGGGGGTGGACCTGTTATCTCTCCTGAGTCTCATTAGACTTTCCTGAGGAAGTGTTGTAGCTCTAGTTGGAGTAGCATAGACATAAGCTATACAGCCTAACTAAAGTCCCTCCTAGGATACTACAAGGAGTTTTCAAAAGAGGGGGGGAAATAAACAAGATTATCTGATTAAAATGATAAATTTGTGGAGGGGAGAGAGTGATCTAAGGTAGATTCAGATTAAACAGAGCTAAGCTAAGCGTAACCAAGAATTCTAGCAATGTTTCAACAGGAGACCCTCTAAGTTCAAGGGGGGGAGACTTCATCTAGGAATCAGAGCTGAAAGATTGAAGCAGCAGGCAGAGCCCTTCCCCTCCGAAATGAATTAGTTTGTCTATTATGGGATGGCATCAGATCATGTCTGACCTTGGATGATAAGTAGGGTCAACCCTGGATAATACTTGAATGGGGGGCCACCAATGAACTAGGTGCTGTAGGCTATGGTCCTGTCTATGTAGACCAAATAAAATGGCCTCCCCCCACATATTGTTGCAACTAAGTGCCCAAGATGGGGATGTCAGGGCAGCTTTGGGGCCATAATACACCGGGCTGCTCCTGAAGTATTCTGGCCCATGTGGACCCAGCCTATATTTCAGAGGAAGGAATGGCAAAATGACCTCTGAGTATTCCTCACCTTAAAAACCCCTATGAAATTTTTGAGGCCACCATAAGTCAACAGGCGACTTGAAGGCATACACACACACATGGTTTTTAGGTTTTGTTCACCATCTTCAAGCCTATGTATGTCACACAGTTGCACTCTTGCAAATGACTAATGATTACCTGTTTTCTCTATAGTGAGTGTAATATGTAGGCAGACTACATTGTATTTGGCTATCTCTCCAGATTTCACCTTATGGGAACCACTAGGCTTTTGGGTCAAGTTTCAGAGTTGGAGAGGAGAAAAGAGAAGAGTAGGGCTATTCCTTTGCCTCTGTTAAGATACCAGCTGGCTTTGGTCACAACTTTGAAAAGTTGATTTTTCAATTATAACTTCCATAATGCCCCTGGCCATGCTGGTAGGCTGATTGTTGGAGCTATCATCCAAAAATGTACCATAATGCTTCCAAGTTCACCCCTTAGCCAAACTTCTACTGTGATCTGGTGGCAGCCATCAGGCTACCTAGCATTTTATAGTGTTGTAGGCCCTTTGTTATCAGGGGCTATTTTTGATTATGTATATTTGATAAATTGCCCTTTCATGAAAAGGGAGTTATAAATAAATGTTGTTGTTGTTGTTGTTATCTGAACTGTTACCATTCTAGCTTGTATTTGTAAGAAGTGTAAATCTAGTAAGTGGTTCCAGGGCCTGCTTTCTTCCCCACTTCCCACCTCATTTCTTTTCTCATGTGTGTCATATCTTTTAGATTTTACATTTAAAGATAGAAACTGGCTTGCCACAGATGTGTATAAGCCATGGCCACTGTATGAGACATTTTGATTAAATAGTGAGTAAAAAATGCTCTAAGTAAATAAGTATCCTCTGGGTTGCTTATAAAATAAGAAGTACTATACAATAACCAAAATCAAACAGATGTCAGCCATGGCTTTATTTCTCTTCCCACCCTCTGGATTTCTCTGAACTGCACAAAAACCTATCCCAATAGTTTCTAAGATCTCCGAAACAGTTTTTGGGGTGTACATGGGACTATAGGGGAATATATACTTTCCAACTATCCCAGTTTGGGAGGGACCATCCTGATTTTTACCCCATTTTTTCAGATGCTTTAAAAACATTCCAGTTTCCTCTCTCCTCCTCCCTTTTACTCCATTTTCCTTCATCTTACTTGAGTTCATGCATACTGAGTTCAAAGTACAAAAGTAGTTTGCATGCAATTAACTCAGCAAAGGAGATTGGGTGGCAGGTGGGGTGGTGGTCGCAAAGTCATGCCTTCCCAATAAGGCCAAAGAATAGCAAATTGCTGCAGCCTCTCCTAGCTTGTATGCTCCTCCTCATTAATAACTTCCCATTCTTGACCACTTTGTTGTTGCTTGGCCACATGTGTCTTGTTTTTCATCTATGAAATGTTGGAGGGTGTGAAAATAGCAACTGTTCTCCTCCCTGTTTCAGTGATGGAAATCATTCCATTAGCAGAACAAACCCACTGGATTCTGCCCACTAAAATAAAAGACAATGATGCTCTGGGTTGTTTTTTTAAAGAAACCTCCAATGCAGCATTTTTAAGATATCTCCCTTCTTATGGAAGAAAATACTGTCAATTAGAAGCTCAATTTACAAAACAAAACACAGCTTCAGAGCTTAAATTCCTTTGCAAACATTGCATGAACTAAAGCTCTAAAAATACTTGAATTGGCCATCTGTGTTTGCATAACTGCAAGATGCCAGTGCATCGTAAGATTTTTATGGATTGGGCACACAGCCTCCGCCTGCTGTAGTGCCCATCTGATTTGGTAAATCTTACACTCTCTCTACTGTAGCATTTCATACACATAGCATTTCATACATTGGGAGCAAATCTGCAAGTTGGATTAATAATAATAATAATAATAATAATAATAATAATAATTTTTATTTCTTACCCGCCCCTCTGTAAAACAATCGAGGCGGGGTACAACAAGGTTAAAAAAAACAGATTACAGATTAAAATAATTCAAGAATTCCATCCCAACCTCCCCCCCCCCCCCCGCCAAATGCGTCTCAGGATTTTGTTTTGCTTGATCTTCATTTGCAAACAATAAGGGGAGTCCTTGCTTGTGAAGGCCCATCTAGGTCATAATCAAATTTAGGCCTGGTGCAGACGAACGGGAAGTGCCATCTTCAGGCCAAAACTAGGGTTCAGAAGCACACAGCAACTGCATGCTCCTGAACCCTAGCAAGTATGGGCAGCGCCATCTTCACACAGCGCTGTCCACATGGTACACACATTGATGACGTCGCATGTGCACCACGTCCAAATGGGGTGGCACACACATGATGTCATCACGACACCCCACAGCACTTGGCAGCGTCACAGGAAGAAGCTGCATTTTGCAGCTCCTTTTTGGGGTGGATCGTTGCTGCGGCCAGGCGGTTGCCGCAGCGATGATCCGGAGAAGAAATCAGTACTGACCCTTCTTATCTGTACTTACCCTTACTCTTCTCCATGAAGATAGCCATAAAAGTTTTGTTCAATTGGATGGCTGCTGCATGTTAAACAAATTTACTTCAGCAATTGCTTTCAAGCAGAACAGAGTAAATAGGCCCTTTGTTATCGGGGCTATTGATCCAGAAGATAACTTATTTTTGAGAGAGAAACTCATAAAATGTGCTACCCAAATCTGAGCTAAAAATAGGAATAGGATGCATATGAGCATCTTTGGCCTCCCAGATCCCCCCCTGACCAAAATAATTATTTTTTAAAAAATCAGTTAACAAAACATTTTGAGATTTGAAATGGTTCATGGATATGGACCGTGGAATAGTCAGAGGAGCCCAAACACCCCTCCCTAGATTAAGCTAAGGGGAATTGAGACCCTCACCATCCAAATGATTTGGCAAAACTGGATTACCACAAATCCCATGTTGTTGAGTTGCCTCAGAAATTATCATTCAAAAGTATACTCAATGATCAAGCCTTGCAAAATATTCAGATTGTAGCAACTGTAATTGAGCTTCCCATGAATAACAAAGCCTGCCTGGAATCTATCCTACTGAGGACTAAAAGCTTTATGGCATGATGCTGTCCTCCTGCAACAGTGGTGTTGTCTGCAAAAAATGTTTCATTGTGCACCTTCAGAACCATTCTGAGAATTACATTCTACCATGGCACAAAAACGTTATAACACATAGCATTTGGGACCACCTGCCCACTATCTCCTTAAAGACATTATCCCTCTCCTTTTCATTGTTTGGTGTAGACACACACACACACACACCGCCTACAGAAATATAAATAAAAATCTTGTGTTTAAGAAGTTCTTTTCCCCCCCACAGGTGTGTGTGTGGGGGGGTGGGGTGGGGGTGGGAGCTTTCTCATCAACATAGATCAGACTTCACAGACTAAAATGATTACTGAAAGAGGCAAATCAGCAGCTACTGATCTATCTGTCTGATCTATCTCTGGCTTTCATGTGGCAGCAGTTAGTATGTGTGAAGGAAGAGACAGAGAATTAACAAAATAAATGTATTTTAAACCTGCAATACTCTTTTGCTTTTTCCTCTTACATCTCCAGGTGTGTGTGACGGGGTGCCTCCAGCCCGCCCTTTCGGGGCAGTCTGGAGAGCTCCTATGTGGATCTCCTTTGCTGCCGCATCCCAGCCTACTCATGAGAAAGCTAGGATGTCAGAGCAAAGGCAGAAGGGTTGATCTTGGCCCTCCTTTGCTCTGGCGCCCTGGTCTACCCTTCTTCTGTGGTGTCACCTAGTGCAGATTGCACCCCCCCACACACACACCTCCTAGTGATGTTGCTGACTTCATGTGATATGTCTTAGTCGAAGGCACTACAAACCTGCTGCAAATGTAATTAACATGCCTCATGCAACAAGTTCCTAAGCTTGGAGGGCATTTCAAAGCATATGTTGTACTTCTTTAGACTCTACATATCAAAGAATGTTTCAAAGACAATGAATGGGAAAAATAATTTGCCCTCCTCTTGCAAGTGCTTGTAAGTAGGTAAAATTGATAACAGCCTGCCAATTAGCCCCCCACCTCAAAAAAAAAAAGTATTGTTTGGGGGCCCCATCTTCCTGTGAAACTCCCCAAAATATTATACATCAGGTCCTATTGCCACTGACCCCGCTGGTGTAGCGCATTGAGGACTGAAAGATATCAATAATTGCCTTTTGACATTTTGATACATGTCAAACCTTGATCTACAATAAGATATATACAGTTTTGTTGCTAGGTGAAAGAAAAACAGGAAGAAGTTGTTATCAGTTAGCCTGACCAAAGTGAAAATATCCAGTATCTTCGAATGTCACCTGTTTTAGTTTACTACCCTGACCAAAAAGCAAAAAAAGCAAAAAAAAGCAGTGTACCTATTTACCAAAAAGTAACAAACTAAAAATTAATTAATAGGTTACACTAGGTGGAAAAAAGGACAAAACACCTGCTGAGGTGGCAGCTATCAGTGGGAAAGAGAAGATCATAGTGTACAGGTGGTAGCTGCATTGATTTTGTTAGAGGAAGGACTGCAGAAATGGCAGATGGATTAAAACTAAGTGCTAATTTCTCAAGAGACACAGAACGAATAAAGGCAAATAATTAAGTCTGTAAATACTTATTCACATGTGAAAAGTCATCATTTTTAAAGTCATAGATCTTCTTAATTGGGCAGATACTCACAAGCCTAAGTGTCCATGCCAGGCCAAATTGTTCTTTGTCCTTCCCAGTGGCTTTGCTTCAAGGTTACTTTCTCTTGCTCATGATCTTTCCTCAACACTCAATGAGTTCATCACCAATCATTTCCATTGTCTCAAAAATGCCACTTCTTTTGCACTGTAATGTAATTTTTTTGTTATTTTTATAAATATGGGATTGTGGCCTTCCCAAATCATAGAGGCAAGAGTGTAGCTACAGTGGGTGGCAAAATGAGGATTTGCCCCCCGCCCGTAAGAATTCTGCGCACCCAAATAGGTCTTATTTTCAGGGTATATCTTATTTTTCCATGAAGAAGAATTCACATTTATTGTTGAACATAAAAAATAATGTATTATATATTATATTTATATTTAAATTAAAAAAAACTTTGCTAGGTCTTATATTTATCAATTCAGCAAAACCTCTACTAGGTCTTTTTTTCTGAGGATGTCTTATTCTCCAGGAAACAGGGTAATTATTTGTTGTCCTGCTGCATGTATTCATGTTTAATGATATATACTTTAATTTGGTTTTAATTTTTGATTGCTTGATCTCATTTTAACTTTTGTATCTTGCAGATTTTTAATGATATATTTTTTAAAAATTGTTTTAAGCCCCTTTGAGTCTCTAATTAGGAAAGAGGTTAGAAATAAATAGAATAAATAAATAAATAAATAAATAAATAAAATGATTACTACCCTTGATCTGGATACTATACTTCTGTTGATGGAGTCTGGAATTCCGTTAGCTTTTTTAAAGAATGAAAGTTGCAACATCACCTCTTAATGTTTATTGGAAGCAAAGGTTAAAAATACTAAATTTGAGCAAACTGAATATGTCTCTTCTGATTTCTTTGTGCTGTCTGGGATGACCTCATTCAGACTAGTACAGACAAGACTGGAGACAGCTTGCTCACAGCACCCAGTACTATTATTTTAATGATTTAATTTTTCAATCTTTATTTCATACATTATTCTGCGCTGTCTTGACTTGTTTTTAGCTGCTGCCACACAAAACAACAACTTAGAAATTGAAAAACTTTAAGAAGTGTCCCTTTGAGCATCTTGTTTCATTCCATCATGGTGATCCTTTTGTTCTTTCCCTTCGTCTTTTATTGCAGCCTCCCATTAAGGCTTCCAAGGAGTCTTTTGGGAATAGGGGCATAATTATGCCACTCAATGACTTTCTCTAAGAATCCCCAGGATAACTGAGATGAATATTTGACATCAACAGGACAGCCCACAACCAGTTCTGTCAAATTTCTGACCCTAGGGTTTTTTCTTGGCAAGATTTGTTCAGGGGAGGGGGCTGCATTTGCCTTCCACTGAGGCAGGGAGAGTGTGACTTTGTCAAGGTCAACCAGTAGATTTCTGACCCAGTGGTTTAGCTTGACTGATGCTTTTTAGGGCCATCTGAAACAGATGGGCCAAATAGAGAGACTTCTTGCTGCTTCAGAAACATGGCCCAAAGCCACCAAAAAAGGAGCAGATTTAATCCGCTCCTGCTGGCAGCCCATTCTGGACTGCGGTGGTGGTTCACTTCAGGAACAGGCTATCTGGTCACCATGACCAGTTATCATGACCGGAGCAGCCAGAGATCACTCTTTCTGGGCCATCTGTCTCAGCCCTTCAATCATAAGCTCCAGGGGCTGCAGAGATTGCAAAGTTTGTGTCTCTGTGCTATCAAATAGCACAGCATCCATGGCCCAAATGTTGCTGACTGCACATACCAGATTTCTCAGCACTGGCTCCACCATCTAGGGGATGTTGGGACTGTAGTCCAACAGTAGCTGGAGGGCCATATGTTTTGACAAAATAACACACTGGCCAAAAAATTGCTTTAAACAACGATTAGCTGCATAAGTGAATGGGACAGCTGTATTCTCTGTCGAGTTCAGAGAGGAATACATGGGCATGGATTAAGTCCAATAATCTTGTAAAATAGGCCTTAAACTCTGACACTGACTGCCATAAAGCCACAATGTAACTTTAAGTTTAGTGAGGGTGGGAAGCCAGATCTTTTCATCTACAGTCCAGCATGCTAAACACCACACTGGACTGCTAATCCAGATAAGTTGGGCATTAAGGTATGCACTGGAAAGAAGGGAGGTGGAAAGAGAGAATTAGAACCTGGAAAAGTTTTGGACAACAGCTCCTATAATCCTCCACCCAGCTATGGGATCTGCAGTTTAAAAAAAGCTGTGTTTCCAAGCTCTGACAGATAAGGAACAATACAACTGAATCAATATTTGCAGTCCCCTCATGGAGCTTCATCTGAAGACTGCAGTATGTGTGTGTTTCCTGAGCTACTTCTTCAACAGATCATTCTGAAAGCATGGAAGTTGTAATTTGGGGAAGCACTAGTGAGCTAAGAGCTCTAGATATCCCTCTCTAATCTATAATTTCCAAAATTTCATAGGATAGCAATAGCATTTCCATTTCTATACCGCCTATCAGTGAACCCAGCACCCTCTAAACGGTTTACTTAGATAGAGTTTACTAAGCACTATTAATACTGTCCGTGATGTTGAAAACTGTGGGTGCAATCCATTAGAAACCTCATCTGTGAAAGCCACTTGATAGGAGTGAAAATCAAGAGTTGATTTCAAGAATGCAGCTGTGCTTTTGTGCCACTCCTCCTGCTTGTACAGAAAAATTATCAAGTGGACAATGTTCATGAGTACTATCAGATCCCTTTAATACAAGGGCTTTTTTTAGGCTTTTAGATGTACTAACGAACACAACAGATCTCTGTTTTGACTCTTTTAAAAAAACTCTCTGCCACTGTAAAGCAATTCAACTTAAAATTCCATAGCAGTTAAAGTGGAATCATAGTGCTGTAACTGTATAGTGTGAAAGGGCCCCAGGTTCGTAGCTATGGACCCAGCTATGCTCTTGAAAGCTACACCCAGGAGTAGTGATAGAAAGAATATTCAAAGATGGGGTGGCATCTTAGGTGTCAGGAAACCGATGAGAGAACTCTCCTGAAAGTACTTTTTTATTTTTCCTCTGTGTCTTCAAACAGATTCAAGAACTATACTCAACCCCACCACAGGCTCACCTTTTTCCTATCCTCATTCACAACCATGTAGTAGCCAGTAGAAGAAGGTGGTGAGCCAAGCAAGAAGAATTGTCACCAATTATGTTTCAATAATTTGTTCACAATAATGAAATCACTCTCCAAGATATCTGGAGGATTCTTGGGACTATAGCTGGCCATGGGTGATGCTCCTCATTCAGCTGCTCCTTCCACTGGCCCCATGAGTGGGCAGGGGATGACCAAGCAGCTAAAATAAAGCAGAATCAGACAAATCTTCTTATTCAAAATCTCCCACTGCTACATGGCTGTATGTATGTATTATTAACATATATTTATATAGCGCTGTAAATTTACACAGCGCTGAACATACAATCTTGTAATTAGAAGGTTCCCTGCCCTCAATCTTACAATCTGAAAAGACACAACACAAAAGGAGAAGGGAAAGGTGGTGGGGAAGGGGATCAGGTCCAGCAGTTCTTCTCTCACTCTCAGGCCCGGACCAAAGGTGAATTGGAGAGATTTCTTCCTCATGAAAGAAAAGCTTCAAAATCTTTATACTTTTCAAAGATATATTTTTGAGAAAGCACAGAGAGAACTCTATACATGTAGAAGAGATAGCAAGCTGACCTAGACTAAGAGATAACAGATGTCTGAGAAAAACACAGGGAGAAATCTAAACACTTAGAAGCATACACAACTGATCCAGACAAAGGACCCTGTCACATGGGGTTAAAGGAATGGCTTACTTTTCCCAAATCCAACACTAATTTGGGAGGCAGCTGGTTCCTATCACATATAAATTGCCACTGAATCACCATCTGGGTCCATCCCAGATGTAGTCAGGGTCGTCTAAGCCGCTTCCGTGAGCATTTTTAGAAGTCAGAAGCTTCTGACTTCTAAAAATGGCAGTGGAAGCAGCTTAGATGACCCTGGCTGAATGTGGGATGGACCTAGGCAGCAATTTGGCAGCAATTTATGTGTGATAGGAACTGACTGCCTCCCAAATTAGTACTGAATTTGGGAAAGGTAAGCCGCTCCTTTAACCCTCTGCAATAGGGTCCAAAGACATAACATGTAGCTGGAACTGCATAAGGAGAAATCTAATGACAGCAGACTTATAAATAGTGTAAAACAATATAAACAATGTAAAATAATCCCAGATTTAAAACAATGAAATAATTTAAAACAGAATAAAAACACATCAAACATGTTAATGGCTAACATCTGTCAATACAACCACCATGTTCATGGCCTGAGAGGAGTATGGAGTGAGTGGCACAATTTCAAAGTAGTGTGATCTACACCAAAGAGTAAATAATGGCCAAAGTCATCATAAGACAGACCAATAAAAATCTATAAAATTTCTTAAGAAATTGACATAAGATTGGGGTGCCATGCCTAGATGGCTTCAGACGAGGTCCACTCTGCTGATATTTCTGGGACTCCCAGCAGCTGAACGGAGGTGTTTAGCTGGTAAGATTTATGCCTGTTCCTTACCGGGTGAATAGTAAATCATGTGGCTTTTGCAATCACAGTCGGTATTTTGTATTCCTTCTGGATCACAAAAAAGAATCTCTTTCTCTTTGGCAAAGGTTGCCCTTGAGAAGTGTTCAGAAGACACAGCTAGCGAAAAAATGTTGCATCGTTTGTGGAATGCCTTCCGAAAGTCCAACTAGTACTGACATTGGTTTCTTCCAGTGCCAGATCAAATCTGTTTTTTTTTTAAAGGCTTTGGGTCTAATTTACTTATCAAATTTACATGATTCTTGCTGTTTTAACCTCTTAGGCAATTTTAACATGTTTTAAATTATTGAATTGTTTTAAATCTGGGATTATTTCACATTGGCCCGATACAGACTGGGGCAAAGTGCCATCCTTGAGCCAAAACTAGGGCTCACTAGCGAACCCTAGTTCATATGGACAGCGCCATTTTGAAAGCCCACTGTCCATACCTGCGTGTGACAATATCATGCATGTGCTGCGTCCACACAGAGAGGCGCGTGAGTGACATCAGCATGAAACTCCAGGCCGCTTGCAGCACCCTTGGAAAGTCGTAAAAAGGAGCTCTGAAATGGAGAAAATGCCCAGAGAACATTTTTTTTCAGACAAGGGCAAGTCAAGTGATGTGTACCAGTCCTGCGGATACAAGAGTTGTATTGTTTTTAATTATACATACCTACCTGTAGTGATGGAATATGGATCAACTCCCCAAATTCTTTTCAAAGAAGAAAATAACCACATGAAGGGGAAATGATGTCAAATTAGCAGAGGAATTAAACATGGCTCTGAGTTCCTCAGAATATTGGGAAATTATGAATGTCCATACTGTGCTTGAGCATGATGGTAGAAATTATCATCCTTCAGAACTGCTGCTTTGGATGCCAAAACTGTAACTAGTGAATATGCAACATTGCTCTAGAAAATGTTTATAGCAAAGCTCACAGTGAATTAGATTTAACCAGAGTGCAAGAATCTTAAACCAACTCAGCCAGAAATATTGGTTTACTCATAGTGTTCATTCCTGTACACATCTTTAAATTGCAACACATTATTTTTCCCCTTCTGAGACTCCTTCCTGTACAGAAGACAAAGTGTAATAATACTTTCTGCCTAAGGGACTTGTTCTTCCATCTTATGGAAGTATGAAATAATTTCAGCCTGCAAGAATTCATATCTATAGCCATCTATTATGTCCATGTATTTTACACTACACGGTGCTTGTGAAAGAAAAGACAATGCTCTCAGTTTTATGGATTTTGCTGGGAAGTGGGGAATGCAATAGAAAGAAACTGTACAAAATCTATTGCTTATTCCAATATACATATAGCAAGATATATTAAAAAGTCATTTTCACACCTGGCTTTAAGAGAACTGTATTAGTTTGATAAACAGTTCTGTTCAATACCCTCAAAATCAATGATAGACTCAAAGGGTGCCAGCTGTAATGGCAGCTGCAGGTTCATCCCATAATTAGTAATTTCTAAGCCAAAAGGTAAACTGTCCATTTTTCTCTGTCTGTATCTCTCACACAAAACACACGCACTCCTCCCAAGATTTAATTCTGGATTGATCTCTTTGGAAGCAGACAATGAAAACTGGGAAGCTCACAATTTTACAGTTTTCTCATGCCATATAATATTGAATGGCTTGGAACTTGCTTTGTTAAACTGAAGAAACTGGGCCTATAAGAAACCCAGAGCTATCACTCTAGGCCTGGCCTGTTGAAGACCCTGCATAGAATACATATCCTCCAACATTTTACAAACAAAAGTTAGGACACGTGTGGCCAAACAACATCAAAGTGTGGTTAAGATCACACACTAACATTTGTACTTTGGGGGAGGGGGCTGGGGAATTGGTGAAATAATTACCTGAATATGGAAATTTGATTTTGTTTAATGACCAACATGGCTGCCTATGTATTCTTTACAATTTGGAGAATAACACATTTATAATCTATACATAGAGAAATCTTGTAGCATCTTTGAGGCTAACTGAAAGAAAGAAATTACAAATCCTTTGTGTGTGGAAATGAAGTTGCAGGTCCATTTCCATACACAAAGGATTTGTAATTTGTGTTGACATCCTTACATACCAATGGCATATATCGTATATGCTCGTGTATAAGTCGACTTCATGTATAAGTCGAGGGCAGTATTTGGGGCCAAAATTATGGATTTTGATATGACCCATGGATAAGTCAGGGGTCAAACACTGGAACATGTTACAAAAGATCTAAAGGGGGAAACAAATCTCCACTTCCCTCCCTACATCTCCCTCTCTGGACCTCTTCCAAGGGTCATATTCTCAGCATGAAAAAGGGGAAACAATCCTAGACACACATACACACGCACTCTTTTCCTTTACCAAAAGCATTCCCAAGGCTCATGGCTTGTATAACGGAGTGAACCCCCCCTGTCACTGCCCTTCACCCCGAGATTCCCAAGGCTCATGGCTTACAAAGGGAGGGGGGGCAGACCTGTCTCTCTCTTTCTCTGCACATAACCCTCAGGATTCCCAAGGCTCATGGCTTGCAAAAGGGGGTAGAAACCTCTCTCTTTCTCTGCACATAACCCCCCAGGATTCCCAAGGCTTATGCCTTGCAAAAAGGGAACAGATCATTCTCTCTCTCTTCTCCCCCTCCCCCCCTGGATTTCCAGGCTCATGGCTTGCAAAACGGGTGAAAGCCTGGGCATACTCTCTTTCCTCCTTTCCTGAGCAGCTGCTTGTTAGCTCTGGCTGCGAGAGCACTGAGGGTTGGGATATCTATATCTCTCTCTCAAACACATACACACACAGAGAGAGGAGAGTGCACCAGGGAGCAGCTGGGGACTGAAATGGGAACCTCCTTAAAGATCCCTGGCTACAGAGGAAGTGGGCACTTCTTTCAGGAAATTTTCAGGCAGTATTAACTTGTTGCTCCATAGATAAGTCTACCCATGATTTTAGAGTCTATTTTGGGGCATAAATCTCTTGACTTATAGTCGAGTATATACGGTATATGTCTGTACCTGGCTTCCACTCCACCAAATGCATTTGAGGAAGTAGACCGAAGTCTACGAAAGCTCATGCTGCCAAATTCCTTCTTTCAGTTAATCTCAAAGGTGCTACAAGATCTGTGTACTATTCTACAGACTAACACGACTATATCTTTGAATTCTACATTTATAATCTAGTTCAACCCTCCAACCAAGAAGGTTGGATTTTTCTGAAAAATAAGACTTTATTCTGAGTATTTATCACTTCCAACCACTAAGTACATCCACCCCCAAAGTAAAATCACCCAGTTTGACTTTTATTGGTAATTGATGGGAATGTCTGGAAAATAATGAGACAACAGAAAACATTGTTTGGATCTCAGAAGTAAAAACGGTAAGTATAGTAATGAAAGCTACAATACCTTAACACATTTGACCAGTCTGGATGAGTGTCAAATTTGTAGGCAGAGGAAGAGAAAGGAGCAAAGGGAAAGGGGGGGGGGAGCCCCGACTGTATAAGCTAACATTCCCTTCATTCTTTTTAAGCTTCACAAAAAATACCATCCCCGCCTTGGTCGTGACTCTGCAATCCAAAAAGGCAAATTCCACTTCTGTTCAAATACAAGCCCTGCTTTCAAGCTGTCAGGAAGCAAGACAATGAAATTACCTGAGGGAGCCTGCTTAAAGTTTAACATGCACCCTGACAAGGACATTAACTTTTTCCTAATTAACCTGTATGGAGAGGAGAGCGCACATCTTAAAGAGATGTCCATCATACTGCCCTTAAAAGCTGCAAATAGGAAGGAATTTCCAATAGTGATTTGGAGGAAGCAAATTAAAAAAAATATCATTAGTTCCTTCCATTTAGAGGTCCCTCCCAAATTAATGCTATCTACTCCTCCTTTGCCAGGATCATCATGACTCAGTCAAACCTGTACTTAATTTTAAGGGACAAAATTATTTGGAGAAAAATAGGCAGTAACTTAGACATTAAGCTTTTTCATAAGGCAGTTGCTGGAAAATTTCCCCTGTTGAATTTCTATCTTTTATTCATTTTATTGACTTCAATTATTTGTGGTAATAAAGCTAGCAATTAAGATTGCCATCTTTGCTTTTTTTCTCCCTCATTGCTACCCTTTTATCAGAGGCCTTTTAACATCTAAAATGTAGCAGGAGGAGCATTTCAATAACTGGATACAAATTGAAGGACAAAGCTTCCCCTCCTAAATTACAGTCAGTTGGGAGAGCCATTAAGGCACAGGAGCCATACTGAAGGTTATGTTAAGACACCTATGGATAAAAGTGCATTACAAACAACTGAAATTATGTACAAATACTGGCTTTTACTACAAGAAATTGTATTCTGGTAAAGGCTGTTTTATTCTGGTAAAGATAAAGGCCCAGGGAGAAGACTGCATATATTTATTGAAATGGAGGCAGGAAAAAGACTGAGGGATGCTGTGGGTTGCTCCCTCTGGTGGCGACTCCTTCAAGTCTGTTTTCCCTGCCTATTCAGAGCAATGAGACGGAATCAACCCATGATAAAGGATGTTTCCATCTCCATTGCTGGACAATGTAGGGCTCTCCAAATGCTGTCTGACTGCAAGTCCTAACACCCTTAGCCAATATAGCCAATGTTGAGGAATGTTGGGAGCTATAGTCCAACTATACTTCATGGGATGCATGATTTCTACTTTGGTTTCAGGGTGCATGATTGGTGGGAAAAACAGCAACTGGGATCTGAATCTGGACCTAAGACTAATTACTTTTCAAATGTTCCACCCACCCACTCCACACTGTGTTTTTATACAGAAGCTTCAAAAACCACTTAATACTATGGATTGCTGGCAGCTATTCTTAAATAGCAGAGTCTACTGCAACAATATTTACTTATATAACAGATTTATATCCTACCTTTTGACTGAATGACCCTCAAAGTGTCATACAGTGGCTCCTGATGGTTCTCTAAACACAGTGCATGGTTTTAAGTTATCTAAAGGATGATGCCTGGTGTTGAAAGAGACATGGAAGTTGTGGAGGCAAATAACTTTTATAGCCACAAATCCATCAAGAAAGCCGGTGTGCCATCTATAGTGAGCACTAATTGGCGGGAGGATGAAAGAGAACATATTGATCCTGAAAGAAGACTGATGTTCAGTAGCATTTCTAATTGTCTGACTTACTCTTTCCTGTGTTTCTGGTGGTGCTGTATGTTTTAAAAAGGCAGGATAAAACATTTTAAAGACACATAAATCAAATTTCTTCATTTTCGCTATTCCTAAATCTTTAAAAAAAAAAAAAAGCCTGGGGCCCATAACCATGTTCTTCTTATGAGGGGCCTACTTAGATGGATTCAACGCATTTGGTCATAGAAAAGCAAGAGCAAATGTAAACGAGGGCATTTGTTTTTGTAGGAGAGGGAGTTTGCAAATGCAATGTCTTTCCTGGGTTGACTCACGAAGATTTGCAAATAGCTGAGGCTAGAACAAGTCACTGGTGTAAAAGAAGACTTTTCTAAAATTGAATATAATGGATGCAGATGGTGGATTGCAGCAGTGGGGAAAAAGCTGTCACTGTTCAGTCTCCTGAGAGGGCTCCCATAGCATGACAGAACAACTCATCAACCCAAGTTCCAAGTGTACATTAAGCTTGTTTCTTGCCCTGGGCAACAGCCAAAGCTGTGTTTTGCAGCTGGAGCTTTTAAGCATCTCTCTCCATTCTAGAAGCTGCCAGAATAGTTCAACAAGAGCTATTCATCCCACTCCTCTGCTGTGGTGTGGAAATGGGGCGGAGAATGAATAGTTTCATAAAATTCAAACACATTTAGCTGGGAGCTCATCTTCTCATTGGAATATGTCAGTGGTGAAGAGTTCAGCTCTGCCTGTTCTACCTGCAAAAATGTAACCCTTTCAGGCCCATGTCAAGGTGTCTGACATTTGTGGAGAACAAATACTTTTGTGTCAGTTTTGCACAACCAGCACTCCAGGATTTTGCAATGCACATATGTAACTGAACTAAGAAAGTTTCAATTGGTGTGTATCAATTTACGGGTGACCCTTCATATCCACAGATTCAAGCTCCCATGGCTTGAAAATTTTTTAAAACACACACACAATCCAAAAAACAAACCTTTATTCTGCCATTTTATATAAGGGAAGTGATTTTACTATGCCTTTGTATTTAATGGGACTTGGGCATCCACAGATTTTGGGATCTACCGGAGGTCCTGCAACCAAATCCCAGGAGATACCAAGGGCCCACTATAAGTTTGATTTGCTGCAAATCATGAGAAATGCAGCAAACCGGGGAGGGAACTGAGATCTTATTCCCTGTTTACCACGTCATGGCCCCAAGAAGTGTTTGGAGAGGTGAAATTCAAGGCAATCAGGACATGGTAAATAATTCCTCCTTTTCAAGCACATTTTATATCAGCAAATACTTTTAAGGTGCTAGTAATGGTGATGTAAGCTTTCATATCCAGTCTTGTCATTACTGAGTTTAATCTTATTCATACATGAACTTGAATGTAAAAAGAGAGAATCTAATAAGTAGTGACAGATTAAGGTGAATGTTACAGAACACCTATAATTAAAAAAACAGCAGCCTTTTCTCTCCCTCTCTGGCCTCATTCCCACTTAGGGATCATTCTCTCTCTGATCCAAATCCATAAATCGGTTCAGAGGGAGAACACGGTTCACATCATATATGAACCAATTTATGGATTTGGATCAGAGAGCAAATCCCTCTCCTGTCTCTCCGTCCCTGGTCAGTCCGTCCTTGGCTGTTCTGCCCCCTCCCTTCTCCAGTCCCTTGCCTTCTTCTTCTTCTCCATTCCCACTGACTCCTTATCAGCCTCCCTGGCTTCTTTGCAACCTCCTTACCGGTCTCCCCTTGCAACCTCCTTCCCGGCTTCTCCAGCTTAGCTGGGAATGGAAGGAGGCCACAGAGAAGCCAGGGAAGCCGGGAAAGAGGTTGCAAAGAAGCCAGGGAGGCTAGTAAGGAGGCTGCGAGGACAAGAAGGCAAGGGACTGGAGAAGGCTGGGGACAGAGAAGCCAGAGACGGACTGGCCAGGGACAGAGAGACAGGAGAGGCCAGTGATGGGAGAAGGCCATGGCCATTGCTGCTTCCTCCTGTCACTGGCAGCAGATTTGAATCTGCATGGTTCACAATGGGATGAATTGAATTATTTTCAAATAAATTGATTCAGCCAAAAAGACATGGAAAAAATCAGGTTAAATGGCTTTAAAAGCATGCCCCCCCCCCCTTTCCAAATAACTTCAGCGATTCAGATTAAGTGGGAACCATGCTCATTTAAACCAGGTTGTACCAAATCACAATCCAGTTTAAACAATGGTGGGAATGAGGCCTCTGTCTTGTTTGATCATTCCTGGTACACTCAGACCAACTCAGCTAATTTCAGGGAATAGGGTTCTAGCTTCTCTTTCCACTCACATCTTTGTTCTGTTCTGGCTTTTCTACTACACACAAACATATTCTTTCAGACATTTCACAAGACTACAAACTTTCAAGTCACAATGGTTCACAACAGTAACAAGGAAGGAAGGAAGGAAGGAAGGAAGGAAGGAAGGAAGGAAGGAAGGAAAACAAAAGAAAAGAAAGCAAAAGAAAAAAGAGAAAAGAAAAGAATATGGGAAGCTTTGGGGATAGTATAAATACCTTTTTTCTTTTCTTTTTTCTTTTTTGTAATTCTAGAATCTAGGTTGTTCTGTGTTTGTTAGGAATTACAAAGGCAAACCAACTTGACAGTAAGCCACTGAGCGTTTGAGTCTGATGAGCTGAGATTTATGCCGTTAAAACTTCTTTAAAACTTTAAAACTTCTGTGGTGAGAACCAGTGTCACAAGGGAACCAGTGATGCAAGTATACACATGGAGAATCAAACACCATGGGCCTATTTAATAACCTTCAGATGTCCTAATTTGGCAGGCACAGTCCTCTATCATCTCACATTTTCAGTTGCATTCAAATGTCCCAGTTTCTTTCTCCTCATCCTGGTTTCCAAATTTGTCCACAGCTTGGTTCAACTGGTGCAAACCGAGTTCAAATTGCAAAACTAGTTCGTACTCAATTAACCAAGTGGGTTAACTAAGTGGAGAGGAAAGGAGGAGGCAGAAGCATGCCCTTCCCTGTAGAATCAGGCAAGAGCAAACTGCTGCAGCCTCTCCTAGCTTATCTGTTTCAATAACTTTTTCCATCTTGAACTTGTTTTGGTGTTGCTTGACCACATGTGTCCCACTTTTGTTTATGAACTATTGGGGAGTATGCTGAGTTCTCCCTTTCCTTTCAGTAACATAAAGTTTAAATCTTGATGCAATTTTGCTATACATTTCTTCACTCTTGCTAATGAGAGACAAAGATGCTGGGGTGAAGACACACATACAAATGGGGACAAGCTCTAACTGTACTACATATTATGTAGGCCTACAGTGGGAAAACTGACAATTACAGGAAACACATTTTTTTCCAGAACAGTGTTGAAAATCCACATTTACTGGTATCATCTGCAGGCAGAGAATCAGCCTAATTTGGTTAGCTTTCTGATGATTAATGTACCACATTGCAACCTGACAATAGCATTAGGATGCTCATATGCCACTTCAATAAATTATAAAGCACTTTAACATTCATCATCACACTCATGTAGTCCATCCTTGCATCTGCCCACATGTAACATCCTCACGATGAATCAGTGGGCTGTAGGATTTAATGTGACTGAAAAAAGAAACTTACAGAATTGCAAGTATACCATCCATTGGATGGGGAGGAGAAGGTAATCATATATTGCAGGGAGACAAATGGCATGCTTAGAGAAGCCCTGTCAGTGAAGAGTGTGGAATAGATTCTGAGGGAGGGTTTCCTTTTTAGCATGATCATGTTTCTCATACCTTCAAACTATTTGGCAGGGACAGTTCTCAATTAATCCTCTGTCATCCCACTTTTTCAGCTGCTTTTAAAATGTCCTAGTCTCTCTCTCCTTTTCCCACTCCCCTCTTTTTTTTCTCTCAATTTAGGACCAAAACAGACCAGCATAAAAAGCTGGCTTCCAGCCAGCTTGACAGTGTGGCATAAAGACAACACACTCCCCCAAGACACACAGCAACCGGCTTCAGCCGACCTGACTGCCCACACATGGGCCGGCTTCTGGACACTGGTGGGGTGGTGTTTATATGCCACATGCCACCGGAGCACCTTAAAGCTGGCCTCCGGCCATGGTGTCAGCAGAAAACCAGCTTTTTGCCATCCGAAAAAGGAGCAGCTGTTTGCCGCTCCTTTTTCGGATGGCTTCAAGGCGGATTTCAGGCAGCTTCAAGGCAGTCTATTCCATCCCTTAGTTCAACTGCTCCAAACTGCATTCAGAGAGCAAAAGTAGTTTGCAATCAGTTTACTCAGCAGGAGAGTGGAGAAGAGCAGGAGGTGGAATGTTGCCCTTTCCTGTGGACTCAGGCAAGAGCAAACCATTACAGCCTCTCCTGATCTGTTTTTTCTCATTAATAGCTTTTACCATCTTGAACACTTTCTGATGTTGTTTTGGTCACAGATTCCCAGTTTTCACCTGTGAAATGTTGGAAGGATGTGTTCTCTACAGCATCAGTGGCATCGCCGGGAAGTGTGGTGTGTGTGGACCGCACCAGGTGACACCGACACTGCAGAGGAGGGCCCTCCTTCCCCTGGTGAGGGATCAGCAGGGGAGGCAAACATAAACACTTTCTAGGTGACACCTTCCACACCAGATGACACCACAGCTAGTGATGTACAGCACTACAGCCTCATTATTTTTCCTATAGAAGGGCATAGTGGCCATTTGTTACAATGGAGAAAGCAAATGAGGCCACGGTTTGTTTCTCACCAAACCAAAACCAGGCATGCATCAGGCATGTATGGAAACTTAACATGGGTTCATTAAACTCTCTCATTTGTTACTTCAAAGTGCAAAGCAGGGGCTTGTCAAAACTGCAGTGGGCCCACGGCATATGAATAGTGGGCAGCATTTGGCTGGGTGTCCAAGAAATTGTACAGACCTGATTCAGAGACACTGTGGGTGAAGTTAAACCTAGCAATAGAGAAGAGGTTCACAGTATATAATTTTTAAAATAAATTTATCCAATGGTCTGTCAGACTATTAATGGAAATGTGGGCCCATCTTGTGTTTTTCCTATGATTGGGAGTAAATGGTAAGCAGCTGATTTCTTCCCTCTATTCCTGGATTATATAATAAAATATGCACAATAAAAATGTGCATGTTTGAAAAACTTACATAAACTAGAGTTACCAGATCAGGATTATCCCAGGCCTTACAATTTCAGAGCCAAAACTTGTATCTTTGGGGATGGCACCATGTGATGTCAGAAGAGGCAGACCCAGCTGATGTAACAAGGGGAACCCCATGGTGATGTCATACTGCCTTTATTGTCAACCACAGTTGCACAGACTGTGCCATTCTTATAAGAAACAGCAGGTTTAATAAATAAGGAAAATATGTTCACATAGCTTTTAAAGAAGTCTCTAAGCATGAGATTCTTCCCACTTTTCCTGGGGACTGGAGAAGTTGGGTCAGGCCCTGAAATTTAGGAACCACGGTATGACTGTCCTCCCAGTTGGCCAGAAATGAAATATACAGTGTAGCATTTTCATTGGCCACCTGATTATAGGAACATAGTCTATGACTCAAAGACAACAAATGTAGCTTGTAGTTTAAAACAGAAGTTTACTGATGGCTTTAAAATATATATATGCTATACTGTAATCTAGTTCATGTAAAAAGAAATCTTTATCTCACCATCTTTCAAAAAAAAGTTGAGTGAGAAAGAAGATGGAAAACAAGCAGTTCCTCTGAAAATCTTTGCAAGATTATCAGTACTTCCCTAAAGGGTGAGTGACCTAAACCACATGGTTAGTTTGAATGACAGAGAGAGAGAGAAGAATTTGCATACAGGAAATCCTTATCTATCTAAGGACGGAGAAAGAAAATGCAAAAATCTTCCAAGAGAAATATATCTTAGATCCAACTGGGCAGAACATGATGCAAGATCTCAGCCTATGCTACGACTCAGGCTTCTCTATCCTTATGCATTTAGCAGCAGTCTGCGTGATGGTTGCCTACATTATTTGTGCATGTGAATGACAAACTCCCATTTATATTTGAAGAAATGGCACTCCTGCAGTATGGCGAAAACTGTTTCCCACTCTTGGTGCCCTTTATATATTCACACTCACATCTACTCCTTTCTGTAAAGCCCCATCTCCTTCCTGGGCTCTTTTTGTGGGCCAGACTAAAAGCTGATGGAATGCTGAGAACTTGATTATATTGTAGGGAAGTGTAGTGGTCAATGACTATCTCATCAATCTCTTACTACAAAGTATCCCACCCCACTCCAACACAAACACACACACACAAATTCTAGGTCACACTGTGTTACTATCACAGAGACAGATTCACTGTTCAGAGGTATGGATAACTACTATATAATTGAAAGTGAGCACATGACAAGCATTTAAGAACTCTCACAATATAGTATTTTATTGACATCAGTAGCATACATTTGGAATAGTATAGGAACAATTTTGCACAACCTTTCCCTTTGGAGATGGATTTCATTTGCTTTTCTTCTTTATTTTCCCCCCGAGAAGAAACAGATGTTCATAATACAGGAATGGTAACAATTAAGCTGCACAATACCAAAACAAGTTTACAGGTACTTTCACCACTCTTGAAATTTGTGGTTCAGATCAGGTGACTAGAAATGAATGTATACATTCAGTTTCAATAGATTATTATTATTATCATTATCCTCCTCCTCCTCCTCCTCCTCCTCCTCTTTTTCTTTAGAACATCGTTTTACTCTCTCAGGTATGTGGTTAATAAATGCAGCATGTTTCAGATGTGATTACTTAGAATGATGGTGAACCTACTGGTCCCATTTTTATAAAACCCTCAGCTTCACGTTAAGTATCATTCCAACCTGTAAATTAGCCTGACCAAGTAAAATTACTGTATGTAGAGAGTTACAGTGGTACCCTATTCATGTCTACCAAGAGTCAAGGCCCATTGATTTCAATGAAACTTACTCCCAGATACCTGGGCAGCCTAAATTTCCGCTGTGTGATCCTGTACTGGAACAGGTATGTCACACCTTTTGTTCTAGCCAGGTTGTTTTCCATGATCTGTACTGTCTGTCTACCCATCTTGAATGTTCACTCCTTTAAATGTTAATTTGCTGCCTCCCTAGTTTGCCTTCCATGACAGTCTTTCAACTGCTCTGATCAGCTTTTCAGGAGCCCTTATATCTTACCTTCTTGGTTAATGTGAAATAGAAACCAGGATTTATTCTTAACGTGGAGATTTCTATATGATGGCACAGGCAATTCAAATATCAGGATTAAATTAGATTGGCGTTCCTAGCCATTAAATAATTTCTTTCTTCCTGCCTCTCTTTCCCTTTCTCTTTTCACAAAATTTGCCTTAGGTTGAAACAGAGTAATTTCAGTTTAAACATTAAAATTTCACGCAATCAATCAATCAATATTTATTTACGGTCATTGACCAAAACAAATTTCACGCAAAATTTGTAAATAAGCATGTTATAAAATGTAATATTGCCAATAAATCATTTAACACTGAGTCAAGAAAAGGTTATTTCTACTTTAAAATGATAAAAAAGATTGATGTTCTAATCCCTTTATATTGTATGCTTGCATAACAACATTTATTTATCTTCTTTGCTTCCCGGTTGAAACAGTACCCTTAAATGTGAGTAGACAGAAAGGTATATTTATAAAATCAAACATGTAGTTGATATGAATGTGTAGATAAGTTGCAAATTAAAAATTAATTTTGGAATAAACGTCACTTACTACATATGTATTCCATGCATATAGCCTAAATGCATGTGCTGCAGGAATCAAATTTTAATACAAGATATTTGGATGGCTCTGGAAACTTTAGAACTAAAGCATTAAGACAGGAGTGGGCAATTGCACTGGGGTGGACAACATTTTTCTCCTATATGCCTCTTTTGTCCAGCAGGCCTATTTTGTTTTACCTTTATTTTCAACTCCTTCCCACCATGTGTGGCAGGAAATTGCAAATAAAACCAAATGCAACTGGGTGTGTTTTTGTGAGTTTGGTCAATGGGGCAGAACAGACAGGTGGCTCAAAGCCACCCTGTATGCTGCACATCTGTGCAGCAGCATCTGCATGCTGCTGCACAGATGCACACTGGAAAGGAGCTGCTCTAGGCAGCTCCTTTTTTGTGGCATCATAAGGGCTGCAATGCAGCTCTTATGATGCCACTTTTGTCGAGAGGCATCTGTATGCTGTGCCACAACTGTGCAGGTGTGTCAGCCGCTGTGTGGACAGGCGTGCGCACCTGCAGTGATAGTAGGGCTGGGCATGTCTGGATGCCCAGCCCTGTCGAGCCCTAATTTTGGTCCCAGGCCTCACAAAACACCCATCTGTCCCGGCCCAATTTTTCATACAATCCAATGTTTTTCAAAGAAGAGTACAGTAGGGGGTATATTGAGTGGCTTGTAGGACTGTAAAAGGGGGACTGTGACCCACACGGGGCTTACAGGCAACACCTTCCACATCCCTGCACTAACGTATACAGTCAGCCCTCCATATCCATAGATACTTTATCAACAGATTCAACCAGCCATGGCTTGAATATATATATATATATATATATATATATATATATACACACACACACACACACACCCAAAGGCAAACCTTGATTTTGTTGTTTTATATAAGGGACACCATTTCACCATTGTATTTAATGGGACTTGAAAAGCCATGGATTTTGGCATCCACGCAGGTTCCTGGCATTAAACCTCAGCAGATACCAAGGGTCCGCTGTATTTCTAAAAATGTGTCGTGTGCATTTTCACACATTTTTGAAGGTATTTGAGAAACGCATTCTCAAATATTTCACATCTGTACTAAATGGAGGCTGATGTCCCCCTGGGGTCCTGTCCTAGAAGAAAGACAGGATATAAATAAACAAAATAAAATAAACCAATCAATCAAAATAAAAGCATACGTTATTTTTTAAAAAACCAGACTTTTCAACTCTCAGATATAGCTTAACTTTCCTGCAGCATATTAGATCAAAGAAAGTCTGCCTCTTTTAAGCAATCTTTTTCCTTTCTTCACAGTGCATGATGAAATAGCCAACAACAATAATAGTAATAATAGTAACAACAACAACACTTTCTTTGCTGCAAGGTGCCTTAGTATGAAAAACCTTGTTGCTATTCAACTCTGGAGTGGGACAAAACAGTAAGGTTGCAGCCCAATGGTCTTTGGAAGGTTATCCTAGAAACTGTTAGAAAAAGTAGCCCTTCCTCTCTACCTGCAGAGAGCCCATCCTCATAAGACCCTCATTGCAGACACAAAAATATCAACTGCCAACACTGCTACACTATGTCTGACAGTGGGGACAACAAAAAAGGGTGCACTTTGGCTGTGAACTGGGAATTGCTTTGAATTCACCAGTCTCCTGTGGCAGTGACATTCCAGCAGGGTCCTGCTATACTTATTTTCTATCCCACTGGGATCAGTTAATATTACAGAGAAAGAAGCGGGAAAACACACCCCACAAGGTGAAATCCCTCTCCCTTTTGTGCTACCAGAAAACTCTGCAAAGATTTTGATTTGCAGTTCCTTCACTTTGGATTCTCCCACCTACACAGGAACCCAAGGTGACTTACTTCCAAGTTAACATTCACAAGATCTTGTGCTGCACAAAATCTGAATAAACAAAATCCAGATGCACTGTTTTTACTTCTCCCTGCTTGCTAACTGTATCATTCATTCTCTTCTTTAATAGTTTTGGAGGATGTATTGTTTGACTGCTTAGAAATACAAGAAATTTGGGGGGGGGGGGTATGCAAGCATGCCTCACATTCAATAAAAAAATCATTAGAAGAACATGAATAATTAGAAGAACAGGACTAAAGGACCTGACTATAAAAAAGAATATTCTGCATAGATGTTAATGAGAGAATGCTGCAGATTTGCAGGAGAAAATTGAAGGTTTTGTTAAAGTTGAAGAGTTTTAATTCAAACATTTGAACAGGGATATGCTCAAGATATAGGATAATTTCTGCGCTGAACTCTTATGGTTGACATCTTCATCTTGTCAACATCTTATATTAACTACTAGATACTATTGTGTTCCCCCAAAGTTATAACTTAAAATTTGAACTGTAGGTTTTTGATATCAGATCCAGAGATGTAAAACAAACAAAACAAACAGCTTCATTTATATACCGCTTCATACCCTTAAGGAGTGTCTAAGCGGTTTACAATTGTAAGCTATTTGCCCCCCAACAATCTGGGTACTCATTTTAGCGACCTCAGAAGGATGCAAGCCTGAGTCGAGCTTCAGCCCTTTGCTGGTCTTGAACTCGCCACCTTATGGTTTTGAGTGAGTGGCTGCAGTACAGGCATTTAACCACTGCACCACCAAGGCTGTAAAGAATGTAAAGAATTTTTGTACAATTTTCACACCTTCTGAAGCTTAATATAAGAAAACATGCTTCTCCTCTTGAACATTCACTTATACTGTGTTTCCTATAATAAACCACACAAAATATTATGCACTTTTAAAAATGTGAAATACTAGAATGTGCATAATTAGGGGAAAAAAGATATGCAAAAATACAATCAACTGGGTAAACTTTGGGTGTGTATATATATGTGTGTGAGTGTGTGTGTGTGTGGAAAATATATTAATATTTCAGTGTGGGAAGAAGACACCAAATCTCGCAACCCAATACAAAAAAAAAAGATGGGAGGAAAATGCAAATGGGATTTGGTGAGACAGAGACATTTACATTTCTCTAGTGATATCATGAAAAAGTGTTAATGATTTTTGGGATATAAATGGAATGAATAATGAAACACTAATGGTCCAAAAATTTTAAGTGACAGTGTACTATAATTGATGCAAAACAAGCATATTTTAAAGAGAGCTCAGAGCTGGCACTGTTTTGTTTTTCTGAAACAGGAACCATGGTTAGCCCAGTTCAGCATACACACAGGAAGGGTTTATTCATCCTGTACATTTTTTATGGACAAAATACCTGCCATTTGTCAAAAGTGCTATTGGCAGTAAATAGCATCTTGGAGCAAAATATAAGCTTCAGAAGATGATTTTGTTAGGAAACCAGCATGGTTAAGAAAAGGAAATAGTTAAAAATCCACACAGCTGCTTTTCCTAAGGAAAACAGTGGCTCAATTGCCAAACTAAACTTTTAATTATCTGCACCTAAATGACCATATTTTAAACTCCTACTGTACAGAGTAAGCAGTAAAGTGTCATAGATTTTCAAAAAAAAAAAAGCAGGTATTATGGATGTCTGCCCTTGATATGTGACTAGTTAGCACAAATTGAACCAGTGAGCAATGTCCAAAACTCAGGTTGGCAAAGAGTGTACCCAAAAATGGACAGCCAAAATGCTTGACATCATATTAACTGTTGCCTCTGTTTCTGACAAGACAGTGATAAGCCCGGCAAAGCAACAAGTTGATCCCTTGTACCAGCACTAGAACCAATGTGCCTGACTGACTTTATGGCCTATTGCCTCCATGCAATAGATCTAGATCACTAAAAGTTGTCTGGTAAGTTATCCAGTTTGACAGCTATCTATTTAGTCTTCCAGCTATTTTACTAATTATAAGGAATCTCCAATTAACTTGCTTTATGGACTGAATTAAATTTTTGCTCCAACTAGAGGGGACCTTTTGAAACCAGTCTTGTTAAATCAACATTTATGTACTTTCCATTGGTTCAGTGAGCATATTCTTCTCTATGTTTTAAACCTGGCATTTTTATTCATTTTATTTCTAGCTTCTTGAGTCTCATGTTTTAGGAGAAAGTCTGGGTAGAAATCAAATATATAAATGAATAAAATCTATCAAATGCAATGCCCTGTTGAATGAATGCCGTGAAAGTTCAGCTGAAATCAATCACATTCCTCCATCTTCATGATGAAAGGCAGTAGGAATGAGTTCAAACATTCCAACACAGGAATAAAATTCTCTTCCATACAATTCCACCATATCACTGGGTATCCCCACAAACACTACCTGAGGAAGAGTACAGTTATTTCAGACCACTAAAGGTACCTTGAGTGACACTGCTGCCATATGCTTTACATTCATCCCAAGATAAATAGTTTTTTTCAGATGTTTTCATTTGATTTGATTTTTGGTGCTTGATGAACTTGCTGAAACTTTTTGGCCAGAAGCAAGAGTGGCATAGAAGAAATCCATGGATACATCATGGGTCATCACAATGGTCCTATAATACTCCTTTCAGTTCTTTAGAACCATTGTCTGACAGTTTGACAAATGGAAGAGAAAATAATATAAATCAAATCCAGTCAAAACAATGTATGAAACACATACACAGTCATTTCTGGGTTGTTGTTGTTTTCCCTTTTCCTTTTTTGGTCTTCTGAAAATACATTATTCATGGCGCCTCTGATGAAGTCCCTTGCAATGAAAGGGAAAAAACTCACACAGCTGCCAGTGAGACAGCCTCTGACATTAATTGGTGTAGTGATGAGGTTCATAAGCCCTTCAGCTAAAATGTGGGTAAAAGCAAAATCTTCATGATCCCCAATTCCCTGTTTTCTTAAGTTTGCCTGTAACAGGACAACAAGCTGTCACTGTTAAAGAGTCAAGACAAGCTGGGTTACAATATTTTAAAACATGTAGAATTACTATAATACAGCAGCCCCCACTGAGCAGTTCATGCAGATTCTTGCTTCCTCCATCAATCTGTGTTCCACTTCATTTTTTTTCCAGACCTGTAGAAAAATGCTTATAAATAATAGTGATGCTAAAAGAAACACCTTTTGTACTCTCTGAAAATCACAGTTATACCTTGTTTCTTTGTAGCATAACACGGTGGCTTATGATATTCACTTCAAAAGACAACAGAGATACAGACTTCTGATGCAGGAACATGCTGAAGCTGATCATCAGCAACAGAATAAAAAACAGAAAATAAAACTAGCCCAAAGTTAGTCACAGTAGTACATACAACACATAGTAGTTCCTTTGCCTCATTCTCTTCTGTGTGCCCAGAAGACATTTGATGTCACAAATATATGTATATAAGAAAGAATTTGTTCCAAATGTTAGATGTACACCTTATGGCTACATACATGCCTCAAAACCTATTATATGTCCAGAGAGAGTTAGTTACACATAGATACATGGACACTTACTAGCCCTATTCTCTCATTTACAAAGCGGGTTGAATCTACACCTAAAGAGAAGAGCCTGTCACTTTACAAACAACAAATTCCTCACATGGAGAGCAATAGATTTGAATATGAGAATTTTCCTAAGCGTGGGCGATCTCCATAATGATTAGGAATCCTAAACATTCAGTTTTACCATTTGTGTGGAGGACATCCATGCATAAGGAAAGTTCAAACCTGTTGCCTTCCATGTGAGCAGAATAATGGATCTGGAGACAGAAGAGGCAGGACCAGCATGTTCTGCTTTTGGCCCATTGATCCAACACATCTTGTCAACAAGTAACAGGATTACTACGTTCCACAAATGGCAAACTTTCTCTGGCTCATGGCTGTAAGGATTCTAGCCTGGTTCTTGATAGGTTAATTTATATACCCTCTTGAACAATGCGGGGTGGGTATAGGAGTGTAAATAAAGATAGTAAATTTTCTTTTCATGATTTTTCTTTCCTTACATTCATTTGTTTCAGGATCCAGGTGACTTTCAGGATTTTTCCACAGCACTGAACATTGTTGAAGAAGGCGCCTCCAGCACTCCAGAGGAACAGTGGTAGCTGGTGGCTCCCATGTCAGAGAGCTGATGCATCCAGTCCAGGTTTCTATCTAAGCTTTAAAGGAGTTATCCAAAGGGCTAGGCCCTAGCTCCATAATACATTCAGCACCTTAGAAAGCTCCTTTAATGTTAGCTAGAACCCACGGTGGATTATTTGCGCTGCTGACAAGAGAATCCACCTGCCATCATTGCACAAGTGACTGCAGGAGAAGAGAGGAAACAAAACTTTTATTCAGTGGATTTCCTTAAATCTCTGAAGATGCCAGTGTGAAACATCAGGAATAAACTCTTCTAGAACATGACCATATAGCCCGAAAAACATACAAAAAATGGTGGATGCCAGCCATGAAAGCCTTCAACTTCACATTCTTTAAATTAATTTATTCTGGCATCAAAGCCTATGGCCCTAATTTAGTTCAAATTAATTGCAACAAAGTCCCACTAAAAAGAATATCACCAAGTTATTCCATTAATTTCAGGCATGATTGAGCAGTATTTAGTTTGTTTTTAAGTGCAAATTGTGACATCCAACACAGATAGATGGCCTATTTATGTTGTTGTGCTGTAAACAACTCACTATGTAATGTCCTCACATGGTAAAAGGGCCTGTGCTTACAAAAGATACTTACTTGTGAAGGGAATTTATTAGTGGACCCTACAGGTTATTAGGAGAACTAGGAGCATTAGATTTACATTTTCAAAAAGAAAAAAATAACAACACATGTATGCTACTCTTTGAAGATTTCTTTGCTAGATGTGGCATATTTTTACAGAGCTTCACAGAACTGTTTCTGTTCCTGAGATACTTTATACACTTGCATATTTACCAATAAAAAAAGAAATTATGTGGATCTCTAATTACCTTCTTCAAACGGATTGATGATACAATTTGAATTCAAAAGTAGAACAGACTGCAATGAGTTTTATTTTCTGATAAATTGATTTGCTTTGAAAATTTTGGTGATGCAAGAGTACAGAAATATGAGTAAAATGAAATCAAATCACATATTACAAAACAACACAATAGAAAATGATTTTAAAGCATTTCTGTTGCACTGAGAGATTCATTAATGGAAACCAAACATGCTCAGCTGCTATTGTTTGCACTTTGACAAAAATGGCATTTAACCTCTAAGATTGTTGAGCTTAGAATATTTTTAAAAAACAACACTATATAAAATGATAAGTATTACTGTTACTTTTTGACATGGAATACAATTATCTTTTATTTGTATTTTATTTGTATTTTTGGAAGTAAGCACATAGGAAGTTCAAGAGGTATTTGTGCAATTCCAGATCCCAGGGATGGGAATATATGTCCCTCCAAATGTTGCTGGACTTCAGCTCCCATCATTCCTCACCACTAGCTTATACTACAGGGGCTGATGGGAGTTATATGGAAGTTGTTAGGAGTTGTAGTCCAGTACAGTCTTGAAGTCATACAGTCCCCCTCTCTACCATAACCAATAACACTATGTTTATTGTAAGATGACAGAGGTTTTTTTTATGAAAAAAAAAGCCTCAGACACCCACCTGCAGGATGGGATTAATTTCAGTATATCTGCCTAAATAGGGGCACATTGAATGATATGGCCTCCTTCTTGTACTCTGAAGTAATATTGTCCTGTGAAAGCTAATGGTTGTTTCATTCCTAACTTAACTTCCTAACCACCATTCTGTTGCTCTGTTGGGGTTTAGAGGGGAGATGATAGAAAAGTAGGCAACTTTTGCTTGTGTTCATCCTGCATGAAAAGACAAATGATATTTAAATGAAATGAAGAATAGGACAAAGGGAGTCATTTGGGAGCAGATTACTGATTAAAGTAATCTAAATAGGGACCCATTCATACTATATAATTATAGTACTATATGACTATGGGATCATGGCATTTGAGTCAGGTGAGGAACTTAAAGTTCTGTGTCTGAGAACTCTAAATACCTCTCCCTAAACCACAAATCCTTGCATTTCACAGGATACAGCAACTGAAGTAGAATATAGCGCTATTATTTTTTAGTGTGAAAGGGCCTTAAAACAGTACAGACATAGCTGCCATTGATATCCCAGGTGCTCACCGAATCAGTGTCTCTTTGGGGTATAAGCTACTTTGAAATAAACTCACTATTGCCAAACACAGGCAATGCAATGCTTTATTAATAATCGTATAATAATATAATATAATATATATAATCCTATACCCGTGGTGGCAAACTTGTGGCACATGGTCCACTCTGGTATATGAAGCCATTTCTGAGGGCACTCTGAGAGACGGGAGGGTGGGGGAAGAATAGGAACAGGCACACGCCTGTCCCTTCTCTTCCTCTGCCCTCCCATGGCTTTAGCTGCCTTTCCGGAGGCAGCTAGAGGCATGGGGGGAGTAAGAACAGGCGCGTGCCTATTCTTCTTCTTCCAGCCCTTCTAGGCCTTCGGCTGTCTCCGGGGAAGTCCTACCCCTGGAAGGCAGAAGTTGGAAGTTCTGCCCCCCAGAAGTCCTGGACCTCCCAACACTGGATAACACCCAGTGCAGGAACACATTTGATTTTGGGCACTCAGTCTCTAAACGGTTCGTCATCACTGCCTTATACAGCTTGGTTCCAGGCTGTTTGAAGGACTGTATCTCTCTGTATGAGCCCCCCAGAGTATTGAGATGATCTGGAGAAGCCCTTCTATCTGTCCCACCACCCTCTCAGGCACGTTTGGTGGGAACAAGAGAGAGGGCCTTTTCAGTGGTGCTTCCAAGCTTTCCAGCTCCCTCCCTAGGGAAACCAAGATGGTTCCATCCCTGCTGTCCTTCTGGCAGCAGGTAAGATGTTCTTGTGTTGGCAGGTCTTTGCAAATCGATAAGGTCTAATACTGTTGCACTGTTTCAAATTTTAAGCTTTGTATTGTAACTCATAACTGTTTTAACTTGTAAAATGGTTTAATTGGTTTTTTTTAACTTTATATTTTTATATATTAATGCTGTATGGTTTTTAAATTGTATTATTTTTAAATCTGCTATTCACCGCCTTGGGTCCCTATAGTGGGAGAAAGGTGGGAAATAATGGTATCAATTGTTTGTTGTGGTTTGAGACTCCAAATTGCATAGCTGAAAGAAGGAAGTGGCCTGGTAAATCCTGAACTTTTATGGGCCCGGCTTATTGTCTGAGACAATGAATAATTCAGGAAGAAGGGTGAGAAGAAGTTAGGAGACCTGAGTAATTCAGGCATAGAGGCCAAATGAATCCACCCAATGAGCTTTCTAGGGAGAAGAAAGGGAGAGTAGTAGATTTACCAACTAAACAGGCCTGTGATACACTTCACATGAGCACCCACCCCCAACACATGAACATACAACTTGGGTCTCCCTTTCTGGAATTCTGAAATACTCCAAAACCCAGAACCATTTCCATGAGTTGCTGAGCTAGTGACACTTTTGCTTTCTGATGACTGAATGTACAAAACATTAGTTTCATGCAAAAATATATTAAAAATACAATATGAAATTATATTTGGGTTATGTGTATAAGTTGTATATGAAACATAAATAAATTTTGTGTTTAGACTTGGATCCTTTCTCTAAGATATTATGTAGGCATATGCAAATACAGCTATTCCAAAATACACGCCACCCCCCACTGAATACAAAACACTTCTGGACCCAAGCATTTTGGATATGAGTGACTCAACCTGTACATCATAATGCACATTTGAACATATGGAAAAACTTTGGTGTTAAATGGCTGGTTGTACAATGATGACTGCACCTGCAGCCATATCCATACTTCTGGCTATCCCTATGCAAGCCAACATTATCACTGAAATAGTTGCAGGCATCCCCAAGCAAGCAAGCAGTTCACTCTCAGAGAAAAATGCATAAGACATGACCAACAGGCCAAATTTATTTGACCAACAACATACTGTGGCTTGCAAGATACCTCCCATCTTGATACAGTTCAAGGCAGACAGCAAACACTGATAGCTAATCATACTCCTGATGGCCTAGCATAAATGTCTAAAATCCACAAAATGCAATATCTTTATCTGACCAACCAACATGTGCAAAATATATTATGCAAGCTTCAAAACTCCACTGTTTTCTACATGTCTTGGGGGCTTTCTATAGCTTGGTTGATTACCTAAGGTGGAGGCCTGTATAAGTCTTCCCTACACAGTCATGGGGCCAATTAAAAGATCTATGTAGTGGAGATCTTGATTTTCTGATGGTGGGGAAACTCTAATGCAATCCATATCTAAAGCATCTACTCCATATTACTTGTCCTCCTCAGAACACTTTACTAGATTTTCAGCAGTGTTCAAAGTTTGCAGGATGTGGCCAATAAAAAGGCCTCTGCAACTGGTGGGCTGTCTTTCTGGCTCTTTTTTCATATCAGTTAAACATAATTTAAAATGGATACAAAATCTCCCAGCTAGAAAGCTAAAAGTCTGGAATTCCCAGAATTCAAAGGCAGGTCAGATATCCTTTAGTAGAGGCATTTGCATCTGACAATATTTTCCTTACAACATGATTCAAACAGTCAATTAATCTCAGGATTAGAAGGCTGGTTGCTGTTGTATGTCTTCAAGACGTTTCTTACCTATGGCGACCCTAAGGCAAATCTATCATAGGGTGTTGTTTTTGCAAGATTTGTTGAGAGGAAGGGAGTTGCCTTTGCCTTCCTTTAAGGATAAGAGAGCATGACCTGCCCAAGTTCACCCAGTAGGTTTCCATGGCGTAGGGTGGATTCAAATCCTGGTGTCTAGTGTAGTTGTCCAGTGCTCAACTACACAATGCTGGCTCCTGTAATCACATTAATATCTATATCACATTAATTCAAACCCTGACGGAGCTGTCAGTTACTGAGATAAATGAATCCCTTACAGAATAACCTGAGCTGCAGAGAAGTCAAGAGTAAGTGAGTGTTTAATAAATACTGACTCATTTAATTTTCAGACCTCTCTTATATAGAGAACACTGGAAATGCTGGCTTTTACCATCTGCAGTGTCCCTGACAGTTCAATCCTATACATGCTTATTCAGAAGCTGGGCCAATTTCATTGAGACTTACTCCCAAAATAAGTGCGCCTAGAAGGATGGACAACTGCATGGGAATGAGAGGGCAGTTTTCCATTCCTTAACCCTTTCATGGACTACAAGCCAAAATAACTTGTTTTTGCTCTGTTTCTCCTTCAAAATGACTAGAAATGATATTGTAAAGGTGGGGGACTAAAAGTCTCTCAATTACAATTTAACCTTCATCTCAGTGCATGAACCCGGCTCTTCAAACTATTACATCCAGAGAATTGGGAAAAATTACCCCTCCACACACACCTTTATTTTTGGGCTACAGTTCTTGGAATTCTCCAGGCTGCATAGCTACTGCCCATGCTGATGAGGATCTTGGAAGTTCTACTCCAAAAAAGTAACTTTTGCAAACTCTAAAGAGATATGACAGTCCATAGCGTCACCCCATCTCTCAAACTCTATGTCATCTACCTATCTGTTTAAAGCAGCCTTCTTGACACTATAGCCACTAGCCAACAACCATCTATTACAGTTGGTATAGCTTGCTAACTAATGGAAACTATTCTGAAACATTACATGGCTAGTTTGACTTTTTTCTAAAAAGGAAATAAAACCCCTCCCAATCAATAGCAAAGAACTACATTATGTTAATTAAGAAAGACAATTGGAAACAAAAGGGGGGATTGTTCAATTTCAGATCCATCTTTGTTATGGTCATAGACCACATTGGTTTCAGAGTAGTCCTATAGAACCAGTCCAAAGAAATTCCCTGTGGGTTACTGCCATCATCTTATAAATACTGAAAGGAATGGAACTCCCAGAAAATGCTGATTTATTTTTTTTTACTTCCATTGTGTGATAACCACTTTGCTGTGATCTGGTGCTATGCACAGATAGGTGCATGGAAAATATTTGGTTCCTCATCAGAGTATTACCAAAGAATTATTACCACAGGAAGCAGTTCCAATGGCACAGTAGTACTATATGAATGAACATTAAACTACTATAACTAATTCTCACCTAATCAGGAACACCAACCTAATAATGCTTCAGTATTTACGAATCAAGCCAAGATGGACTAGAAACTTAAAATTATAATTTCATGCAAAAGATATGCATGGCAAACAAGTGGGAAAGTGCATTGTTTTGGCACTTGATTATAATGCAACTGCTAAAAGGTAAATATTGAGTAAACCATGGCAAAAATGCAAGGATAAAAATTTTAAATAGTTTATGGATGTTTGTACATGGTATTCAGGATGATATTCCTAGCAGGTTAGTTTCAGTGAAAGGAGGTCTGATTTATTAGATGGAACATAGAACTCGGCCCAAGCAAAGTGTTTTTACATCCCAATTCTATGACTGGGGTGGTCTTGAAGAGCTTCATTTTGGATAGGTTGTGTCCCAAATATGCCAGTCAAAAGGAGTCTGCCCAAGTATTGAATACATTCCTTAAGAACCACCAATCCTTAGCAGTGCATAGAAAGGCAAAACAATCAAACAAATCATTTACAATTTCCTTTTATATTATTCTCTTCACATAATTCAAACCTACACATTCCTTGACAACAATCTTTTTTCTAAGGCTTCCCAATATATAACATGTTGCCTCTCTCACCGCATCCCCAACATCCACCTCCTAACCAGCAGAGGCTGCAACCCTATACTCTCTTCCCTGGAAGCAAACCCCAAAGTAGGAACTCCAGGGGGATTACCTCTGAGAAAATATGTATAGGATTGCATTGTCAGTCTGTTGTTTTTCAAAAAGAAGTCCTTTACCAGCAAGGCTTGAGTTATATCCAAATAACAGCCACTGTGCTCATATTAGAGCATAACAGTGTTGAAATAGGCAGCAGAAAGACAGATTTCTACATATCAGTGTGCTCATCTGTAACAGCCAAGTCGTGTTTCTTAAACATATGTATGTCACTGCAATTTATTTGCATCCCATCTCTATTCTTCCCAATAACCCAATGTATTTTCGTTCAATAGAACATTATTTTGGGAAGGCCCGAAGATTATGTTTATAGCCTGTCCCTTCCCCTCCCCTTCCCCTTTGCTTAATTAATTTATCTAATAATATCTGCCCTTTACCATGGGAAAATGAGCACAGACCTTTTCTTAAAAAATAATTGTTAAAGGTTTCTTTTTTAAAAAATAGTTTTAAAAGAAGAAACTCTGCATTCAAACGTGTTTAGAATAAATTGCAGAAAAAACTACTACATAGCAGCAAGACTACATTAGACTTTTCGATTTCTCCATGGTGTCCTTGGATAGATATACCACCCAGTAGACCATGTTAAATGCTCCAAAAGTGACAGGAAACAAAATGCGTGCATATTTGTCTATCTTACTGGTGCCAGAACTTGAAGGTGGTGGAGCAGGTGGAGGACTAACGGCTGAAGACTTTGCCGCTGCTCCCAAAGTATTCGCTGTAGTCTGAATCTGCTCCAGTCTAGATCCAAGTAAATGGTGAATGGAGGGTGAACCAGCCGTGGCTTGCTGTGCTACGTATCCCGTTAAAACAGGGGTAGAGGGAGGAGCTGAAGGAGTTGCTCTCGCTGAAGCCAATGTTTCTGATAGGCTAATACGGCTGAATGGGTTTGGGCTTGACGCTGAAGGAGATCGGGGTGGAATGTCTGAAAGCCCCTGAGTTACTGTAGAAGGTAGCACTGAACTGTTCCTGGTGTCAATTTTCTTCACACTCTCAGATTCTGGCTGTAGTGTGGCGTTAGTTCTTTTTCTCACGTTTGAATTCGAGTCTGTACTCTGCAGTATTGAAAGAAGAACATCAGTGGTTTTGAAAGAAATGCTCACAGAGATACCGCCTTCATCTTTAGCTAAGTGTAGACATGACAATATCCCCCAAAGCTAGCACTATCCTGAAAGGTGTGGATGTGGGTCACACTAAGAGTGTGTTCACACTGCAGAAATAACGCAGTTTGACACCACTTTAACTCTCATGACTCAGTGCTATGGGATTCTGGGGTTTATAGTTTTGTGTGATATTTAGCTTTCTCTGTCAGAGAGCTTTGGTGACCCATCAAATCCCAGAATTCCATAGCACTGAACTATGGAAGATAAAGTGGTGTCAAACTGCTTTATTTCTGCAATTTGACACCAGCTTAAATCTCTTACACACCTCATGCATGGAGGAAAATAATCAGATGGTAAGATTCACTGTTATCTCTTCTAAACCTAGAATCACTAGTACATTCCATTTCCACAAATTTTCAGTTATGATGACAATATTGATACCTGTCAGCTGTAGTGATGACTAGATTTGCTGATGGTTGAAGCTATTTTGCATGTTACACAGAAGGAAGTACCACCAAGTTGACAGAGGTTGTAGAATTCTCAACTAAAGTACTTCAAATGAGTGAAGTGGAGATTTTTCCTTCTTTTTAATGCTCCCCCAACATAAAATCCTTCTTGCGTGTAACCAGCACATCAAAGACATGTGTATGCTAAACCTTTCTAACAGAAGAGACAATTTACATCATTAAAACAGGTGCTTTTTAAAATGTTTTGAAACAATCCAAAATTGTATTTCCCTTTAGATGCAATCAAAAACAGTATAATCTAGTATTATACCACCTCAGTCTACTAACTTCTTACTTAAGTTGTGTAATGTGTTGAATGGCCCTGGAGACATGAGTAACATCTGCATAGTGGATAGGGCTATTAAAAGCTGTTAGTTAGGATTGTTACATATTCCCCTCAGTAGCAGAGACAGTGCTTTTCTCTACATATCTTTTCCTAAGTAGCACAAGATGGAGGGTTAAGTTTCATGTCCTGCTGTTTGGTTTATTGTAGGGAATAGGTTGGGCATCGTGAGAACATAATACTACACTAGATAGCCCTTTGGATTGATCCAGAATAGCTCTTCTCATGTCCTTAATACCTATGGGAATTTCCTAATGCATAAACTACATTGTCAGTTCTGGCGGGGGGGGGGGGGGGGGTACTCAGCAATGATCTACCAAATACTTGGCCTGTTTTTGTAAGGCCTGCAAAACATACATTTTTAGCATGCTGTGCTTCAGATAGTTCATGTGGACTGCATTTCAAAATTGTACAAAAAGCCTAGTTACTAAAAAATAATCACTATGCAGATCCATCACTCAGGCAGTGGCTGAAAGCTTATCCCACTGTGAAATGATACTGAGTGACTGACCTTAATACACACAGCAATGGCTAAATGGCTCAAATTTGAATGTCAGTGGTCAGGTTTTTTTGTGTGCGGGAATGTAAATTAATTGAATAAATACAACCAAAATAACTCATCCGAACATTTATTCTGCTTGGTAAAATAAATGTTGACTCAAGAAAACCATCTCTCTCACACAATACCAAGTAACATATGAATCCAATGACAAGCCACACACATATATACTTGACTTCTTTCAAACCGCTTACAGATCATCCTGGGCATAACATGCTGTTTGAAAACACTCAAATTCATAGGCCAAAAATCCCACAAAAAAAGAACATGTGTCTGTTCTCCCATTGACTGGGGCGCAGCAGACTAGCATTTTCCCTGTCCCTAAGAGTGATGTCCAGGGCTTGAAAGAATTGTGACAGGAAGCTTGCATCTGACAGTCACACTAGAGATCACTCATGGGAGGGAGGGGGAAAACACCAGTTTGCTGTCCACTCCACTCAATTGACAGGAGAACCGATCCCTGTTGCTTGCTGTGGTTGATGCCCAATAAGTCAGGACTGCAAGGGGTTGGGCTAGGAGATACTATTTAGTTCAGTAGCTGATCAAGAATCTCAGCCACTGTTGCCTCTGGATAGGCAAGTGCAATTTTAGCAACGTAAATGCACTGCAATGAATGTACAAAGTAATGTGCATTCATGCATGTGGGGCTTTGGGCATAGCAATGTCTATAAAGCAGCTAGGTTGGAATAAAGCATAATGTCTTACTCAAAGCAAGTAGTTATTGAATGCCTGTATAGCTGGAATTGCTCTTCATAAATGGGCTATATAGATCTCCAAGTACATCTTTCATGCAGAGACTCCATGGTGCAGTTTTTCAATATCACTTTACATGGATGAAATTAAATGGTAAGAAATCTCAGCCCTGACACTGAATAGTCATTATGTTTAATGTTGTAATGGAAAATAAGGGAATGGATATGATTTCTTTCCAACAAGAACCATTTACATTTGAAGAGGAATCCAAAGGCAGAAATTTGACTTTGGATATTCTCACTACTATATAACAAGTAAGAATAGCATTTTTGCATGTAGCCTTTTGAATGCCACTGCTATTAAAGACACTGCCAGTTATTTCTGATGCCACTTTAAAATTTACTGTGTGAACAGAGAGAACAGGCGGATTAGAAGATAAAGACTTGTATTCTAGTATCTCTTCCTGGCACGTTGTTACGGTTTGTTTTCTGAAATGGCAGGATTTCAGGCTTGTTGTTGCTGTATTAATGAGTAAGTTTTGTCTTTTTTTTTTTTAAAAAAAAAATCCTTCATAAAAATTGAAAGAAAACACTTTGAAATAAATATTTTCCTTTTGAAAAGGAACCCTAAACATCCAATTCCACTGAAAACAGCCAGAATTTGTATGTTGTCTGTTATGGTGTGTCATTCAGGGCTAGGGTAGAGTGGGAAATGGTGGCCTGTTTCCCAAAGTCCTGCCCTGATGGCACTACTGAGCCTTTGCAGTTCTAAAGGAAATTGAGGTCCTCATGTCAGATAAATCCTCTGTCATCACCTGAGGTAGAACAGCAAATGGAAGCTTTCCCCCCACAACAATGGTCCACCGTTCCTTTAAAAAAAAATCCCCACCCACACCTCTCCCGTTCTCTGATAGCAAAACTAAAATGATGATAAATTACAAAGTAACAATTTTCTGTTTTTTCATGAAATCCCAAAACTGCTGCCTTGAAGCATCTCAATCACTGCCTAATGGTAGGATTGGCCATGGAGCCAGCTGATAGTTTGCCCACCTGGCATTGATTTAAGGTAGACTGGAACTTGTATTGAGAAGAACAACTTGTTCCTTAAATCCCCTGTCTCACTCATTCCCAAAAAAGCACTGAGCAATCCTCAGTTCTAAATAATAGTTGAAATGCTTTGTGTGCTGAACTTTTGGAGGGAAGGAGGAGCCAGAAATGACAAGATTTGTGTTGTTGTTGTTGTTGTTTTACTTCTTAATTCATCTCAAGGACTCAGAGAAGATAAGTTTTCATATGTTCCAACTGGAAAAATCATATCAAACCATATTTGGCATAAAAGTAAGCTAAACAGGCAAAGTTCCTTACAGGCATGTATAAATATTGTAATTAATTCCACAGTCATCTCTTTCCAAATGGAAGCACATTAAATTGACCATGTGTAATGCAATGGAGTATGCTTTTGGCACAATTTACTGCAAATCTGTCTAATCTATTGTTATACATTATGGCAGTTCTGTTCAATAAGGCTGTGTGTCTTACCTTACACTGCAAAGTCTATCTTAATACAAGACGGGGAGAAAAAAGAGGCATTACTAATCTCTCTATTAAAAACAACAACTGACAGATTCATCTTCTGCTCCCAGCCCACCATCCAAACTCTGCAGGTACAACTGCCACAACATAAAGTGATGCCCAAGTATAAGTCAACCCAAGTTGTGCAATTTTTAACAAGCTTTGCCCATTAGGAACAGCTGTTCTTATGCTGTGCAAATTCTGAAGAAAAAAGTCCACAGAGCCTCCATAATCCTGTACTTGTGCCAGAAAAGGAAGCATTAGATTGTTTTGCATGTACAGTAGAGTCTCGATCATCCAACCTTTGTTTATCCAACATTCCGGATTATCCAACGTTGCGGCTGCTGTGAATTCTTTATATTTTCTGTGATTTCTTTAAATTTTCAGAGGACTGAACTGTTTATCCTGTACACAACAATGCTGATCAGTGATTTCTTTACATTTACTTTTACTGTTATTACAATAAAACTTCAATACATTTGCAGTTCATAGTGATTTCAAGGCTTTTCTTGGACCTTCTGGATTATCCAACATTTTCCATTATCCAACTATCAGCCAGTCCAGTTTATGTCAGATAATCGAGACTCTACTGTATTAGCAGCTTATAACAAGCGAGCCTATTTTGCAGTACACAGTGAAGTTGGATATCACATTTAGAATGCGCTGATACTGTGCAGCCTTGCAAAAGTTGGATTTACAGCAGTCAATTCACCAGCGTATCAACCAGAACTAAAATGACAAACGTGAGTCATGTAATTATATAACAACGGGAACAAGCAGACAAGCAAAACTGTGCTTCATGTTACAGATATATAGAAAGAAGATAGGCAGTCAGAATGCCATAGAAATGGCTAGTCTAAAACACTTCCCTACAAAGAGCAAAGAAGGTTTTATATGCTCGCACTAAAACATACTATGTTTTATATAGTCTGCCTCCTTAGCACTGTAATATGTGCTTTTTTTACATTATTTTGATGGCATCACATGATATTAAAATGATGACTAAAAATTCTCTGGTTCTTATTGTTTGGAGATGAGGAGGGGGGAAGAAAAAGACAACAATGATGAAGATGATGATTTTGCACTTAAAAACTAATCACTATACTCAACAAAAAAGGAGACAACCTTTGTCACAGCCTTTGAATGTATCTTTAAGTGTAGTCCTTTGAAATACAGCACTAAACACCTCAACCAAACTATGAATTCCAGGAAGCCATAGCATGGAGCCATGACAATTAAAATAGTATCAAGCTCTTGTTACTGTGTAGTATAAACACATTCTTTCTGCAACTATTGCGGATAATATTCCTCCAAGACACATAGGGCAGAGGATGCAATTCAATGAACCTGTCAGAGTAATCAATGCTCTTGCTATGACACCTTCCCAAGTCATGAATTCTACCCCAGTCTTCAGGAAACAAACTTGCGTTGGTCCTCACTACAACATGGAGTCTATCTCTTTCTGGTTAGAATTCAAAGACATATTTGTGTTAATCTAGAAAATCAATATGCAAAGGGATCTTGCAGCATCTTTGAGACTGAGTGAAATAAATTGGTAGAAGGATGTAGCTAGCTCCCCGGCCTCACTGGGGCTTTCTTGGCTAGTTCATCACATCTGTTTGTTTTTTGTTTGGCTCCCATACTACATTCCAATACTTAGGACCTAAACAGATGACCCTAAAGGGGTGGCATCATGCCACCACTTTGAGCATCGGATTGGGGCCCCAGCAACTGCACAATGCAACCCCAATCTGGTGTTTTTCCGGGGCAGAAAAAGGGCGCCCTTTTGGCACTTGTTTTGGCTACATTGCCAGAGCGCCGCAACAGTCCCTGCTGTTTGGTTGGGCAGGCAGTGTGATGGCAGCTTGGAGACAGAGTTGGGGTATGCGGCATGAGGCCACCACGCCACCCTGATGCCAGCCCTTTTGACCCAACTGTTTAGGCCCATAGTCATATGGTTATGTACTAACCTTGGCTTTAGGGGACATCCTTGCCTTGTCCCCCTCATGACCATTATTAAACTGCACTTATCTCACACCTGCAAAGTTTTGCATTCCTATGATGTTCTCACACACAGATAGTTTCATAGATCTGCCCCTGAGCTTTCCATGCCACCAAATGCATGTGAAGAAGTAGCCTCAAGTCTGCAAAAGCCCATTCTACCATCTTTATTTCAGTTAGTCTCAAAGGTGTTGCAAGATCCTCTTCCATGGTATTTATACAATAGCTTCTGCAGACTGAACTCATTGCCCATCCCTGGCATCCCACCCCAGCCACCACCTTCATCTTCCAATGGGATGTCACCAGGAGCAAGTCCAGAAGCAGCATAATCTTGCACATGCACATAAGATATGAACATCTGAAATAAGAGGATGCAAGTGTATGCTCTGAGATGAGAGGGAATCCTAGAGGATGACTTGGGAGGGCAAGCAGAGTTTTTCATTCATCACAATTCACTGTTGACACACATCTTATTTCTGTTCCCACTGATCACCTAGTGCATTCCTTTTCCACAGCACCCAGCTGGGGATGCTCACAAATAAGACATTGCAATAACAACAACAACAACAACAACAACAACAACAACATTTATAGCTTGCCCAATCACTAGGAATCCCGGGTTACAACCGATTAAAATACATAAAACACAATAAAATACAGAATTATCCCTTCCCACCCACCCCTCCCCAAGCTAAAATGCAATTAAATCATCTCAATTAAAAAAATACAAATACAATGGTGTTAAAATTAGGGGACAGGCTTGTTAAACAGGGCAATAAGATCATGTCACGGTTGTGCTGTGTAGGGAGAGAAGTCAGGTTGGGAAGGCCTGCTGGAAGAGATCCGTCTTAAGGGCCTTCTTGAAGGCTGCAAGAGTGGAAATATGGTGGATCTTCTCTGGCAGGTCATTCCATAGCTTTGGAGCAGCAGTAGAAAAAGCCCTCTGGGTGACTGAAGTTAACCTGGATTTTTTCAGTTGAAGTAGGTTCTTCCAAGAGGACCTTAAGATGTGGGATGGACAGTAGGGAATAATACGTTCCCTTAAGTATTCTGGACCCAAACCATGTAGGGCTTTAAAGGTGATCACCAACACCTTGTACCTTGCCCATTAGCTTATTGGCAGCCAGTGAAGGGACTTCAGGACTGGTGTTATATGGTGATTTCAAGAAGTTCTGTAGTCAACCTGGCTGCCATATTTTGTACAAGCTGGGGTTTCCGAACTTGGCATGAGGGTAGCCCCATGTAGAGCGCATTGCAGAAGTCCAAGCGAGAGGTTACCAGTGCATGTACAGCTGTTTCAAGGTCTCCCAGCTCCAGGAAGAGGCGTACCTGGAGTATCAGCCAAAGCTGATAAAGTGCTCCTGACTGTAGCATCGACCTGGGCTGACACTGGAACGAAGAGTAAAGGAGCACCCCCAAGCTGCAGACAGAGTCCTTCAGGAGAAGTGTGACTCCATCCAGAACTGGCTGAAATAACTCCATTCCTAGATTCGGGTTTCCAATAACAAGTACCTCCGTCTTACCTGGATCCAGCTTGAGGTGGTTTTCCCTTATCCAGTCCATTACTGCCCCAAGACAGGCATTCAGAGGAGAGATGTCATCCTTAGTCACTGCATCATTCCGAGACATTGGCAGTGCCGCCAATTCCCAACTCTCTCAGACGTTCCAGAAGGATACCATGGTGTGTGGTATCGAAGGCCACTGAGATGTCCAAGAGCACCAACAGGGTCACACTTCGCCATCAATGCACAGAAGGAGATCATCGACTAAGGCGACCATGGGAGTCTCAACTCCATATCCCACCCTGAAACCGGTTTGAAATGGATCTAGAAAATCGGTTTCCTCCAAGACTGCCTGTAGTTGATTTGCGACTGCCCTCTCAAACACCTTGCTCAAGAAAGGTAACAAGGAGACTGGTCTGTAATTATTTCTGTCTAGGGGGTCCAGGCAGGGCTTTTTTAAAAGTGGTCTGACCACTGCCTCCTTAAGACAAGAAGGCAGGGTACCTTTCCTGAAGGATGCATTGATTATATTTTGCTGCATCAACTTAATTGTATCACCCCCTGGACAGACAGCCAGGTTGGGCAAGTGTCGAGAGGGCAAGTTGTCTTTTTCAAACTACTAAGGAGCTTGTCCATGTCATCAGTACTTACCGACTCAAAGTGATCCAGTCTAACAGTAATGGCGGAGGCACTGGATGCCTCTCTAATTGCTTCTGACTTAAGATTGGCATCTATGTCAGATCTTATCTGAGAGATTTTATCTGTGAAGTAGTCATTAAAAGTGCCACAGCAGGCTACAGTTGAATCTAGTAAAGGGTGCTGGGTGGGAGGTGGTTAAGTTCCTCACCACCCTGAACAGTTCAGCTGAACGAGATTTCACAGACGCGATGGATGCAGAGTAGAAAGATTTCTTGGCTGCATCAATTGCCACTTGATAGGACCTAAGAAAAGTTGAATGAAGTGTCTTATCGGATATGAGTTGAGATTTCAGCCAATTCTGCTAATTCTGCTAAAGAACATTGAATGGAACAAGCCACTGGAACCATGGTACAAAACATTCCTATCTGCCTTGCTCCCATCTCACTACCCAGAAGATAGGTAGGCAGCAACATGAAGTGCAGCATGAGTCAACCTTGGGATCAGGTGATATTTCTCCTCCATCATTTTAGTAAGGCCATATATCACAAATTATATTATACAATAAAATAAATTACATAAACCATAAAAAGATTGGAATTATCCATTCTTAAGCTTTCATCATAATGTAACTTAGATAATGAAAAAGAAAGAAATAATAAGTAACTAATTACTTCTGAGTTCTGGTCACAATAAATAAAAGGATCTTACAATCAGTCCTCACAAGTGACACACAATGAACTGCCTTGAAGGAGAAGAAATGCTGGGTTCAGTGGCATCATGCTGCCTGCTTCTTTTCAAGAAGTTGGGTGGAGAAGACATAAACTGGTGGCATCCACATGCCTCTCTCAGCTTCCACTTTAGCCTCAAGAGGGGCTTCAATGAAAACCATGATCCTATTCTTCATGTTTCTTTTATTTTTATTCCAGTAAATTCTATTTTTAGGTATGTATATTTTATTTAAAAAAAAGAAAATCTGGTAATGAGGAGTTTCATCGTGAAACAGGGTCACAGCAAAATGTTTCCTTTTCTGGTAATCTCCTAATCTTTATTAGCACAATATTTAACCCTTGTCATGCACCTATGGGAGAGTAGTGGCTTGGAAACTAGGTCAGCTTCAAGCAAGCTCTTTTCCCATTCAGTGTGTGATTTGAATTAGAAGATATTTTATAAACCCCAAAGTTGGTAATGATTCAAACTGCCTCAGTTGTTTTGATTATGTAGGCTGGACACCATACAGCATAGCCACCCAAATACCACAGAAGTATTCATCCTCCTGTGACCTCCAGATGTGTTGGGGTTATGAATCCTACCATCTCCAGAAAACAACTAACGCAACAGTCCAACCTCCGGATTTTTTTCTTTTTCTGCCAAGTGTGTTTCTCTCACAAATGTCACCCAGTAATGTTTTCCACTTTTATGTGACACATCATTAGGTCACTTTATACCATTATGAACATAAACTGAAAGTGAACATAGAAGTGGAGAAACTCCAGCCTATGGGCCAGATTGGACCTACCAGACCAGCCCACAAAGTAACTCCACAGAATCTCACATCTCAGAAGAAGGAAGGGCATCAAAGTTGGGAGTTGGGGGATTGTCTGCCCAGGCTGAATAAAATGTTCTCTTCCCTGTCCTCTCAGCAAGGAGTCTAGATGATGCAAAGCCTAGTCCCCGGTTCTGGTGCAAACTGTCTGTATAATGTCCAGACAGTTCTGCAACAAATCCATTGTACTATCTACCTTAAATTGTTTTTCAAAAAAGTTGCCTTTTGCTCCAGTTCTTCCAGAGCTCTTGGTTGCAACACCAAGCATTTGTTTACAATGCATCCTACTGTGCCACCGGGCACCACTGCCACTGGTGCAAATCACTTATTCTCAAAATGAGGAGCCCAGCCATGTGATTGATGTCAGAGCAAGGGACTATGATCTCAGAGCAAGAGACTCGCACCAGCAGCAACAGTGCCAGGTGGCACAATGGAGTCCCCAAGGTAATGAGGTGGAATACTCCAGGCTGTTCTCAGAGTATTCTGGCCCCGGAGTATCCCAGCCTTGGTTGCTTTGTTCCTCTTTTACCTTCCCCACACTGGGATGTCTAGGGAGGAGACAAAGTGGGTGTTCACTCAGCGGCACTTCAAGGTATCGATTCCAAGGCTGGTGCCACATGGCGAAGGCAATGGAGGAGTGAATCTGGCTGCCCGCTCATTGTCCAGCACTGATTTTGTCCTTTCCTGCTGAAGAGCAAGACATAAATCCTACAAACAGATAAACAAATAAACAAACCTTTCTAGATCCAAGGAGCAATTTAGCACAGATTTGTATGCTCAGAAGCATATGAACGTTGGATTCTGTGAAGGGGTATTCTTGAAAGTTTTCCAGATGTACACTCAGTTTATGAAAAGTACCAGTCAGGCATTTTCCCCCTCTGTTTCAATACACAGAAGTTGAGTTTCTACCTCAATGTAGCATAAAATAAATAACCTTCAGTGGATTCACATTCCACATGCATTATGCAGTCCTTATACTGGATACCACCACTGTAGTGCAACTTATGCAGATCACTGTAAAAGTATGGGTACACTCAACACTTGGCCTCTGCACTTTCACTAGTGGGGCTTTAAGCTCTGTTACAGAATGAGCAGAGGCTGATTGCAGATTGCATGCATTCTGCCCAAAATGCATTAATACGTGTTCTGCACACAGACCTTTGCTTCCATCCCAGTCAGCTGGATATGGCTCTGGCACCATGTCCAATATAACACTTTGCATGTATGATACAACTTTCACCTGCACATTTCACTAACGGAATACCAGCCAAAGACTGAAGGTAGGCACTTAGACTATGCCCAGCATGGTTTTTTTCACTCATTGCTCAGAGCACAGAACTGCCTTGCCTTTGCAGAAGAATGCCTTCAGTATTTTGGAGCTTCCTATTTAGGAAGTTTTTGAAACACCTCAGCATCCCCTGTAATACTGAATCTTTAAAATACCCTTGAGCAAAAACCCTTCTAGCTACTTCAACAAAGCTATAAGCAGCAAAAGGCAGACCAGAGGTTAAGAGGCTGTCAGAGCAAATATCAATATCAAACTCCTTGCCGCAAAGCAGGAGTTCTGGAGATCAGTTTCATACAGATCAAGCCACATAACCACAACCACAGAGTTTACATACAGTAGCAAAGAGAGGCTAAATCACCAAATAGCAATGCGGGTGGGGTTTCTACACTTTCAGAAATTTTCAGTGTTAACAGACCTCATTTGAAATGTCTTTACAACCAAAAAGTCCTTCAGATCAGTCATGAGTGACTTCTCTGTCTTGTCACACATCTTCTGAAACAATGTCTGCATGATAAACTAAAATGAGAATTTTATTTTATTATGAATTAAGTGGAAGTGGCTAAACAAAACATGAACTTGCCATATAGGGCAGGAAAAATCTTCCAGAGACAATTTTATCCAGCTTTTCCAAAACCAGTGTGCAATATCTTCCTATTCATTTTAAAAAAATAAAGACAAAATAAATCAAGTTACAGGCTCTGCCTTTTCTTCTTGTACTGAAACCCATGTCAGTTTTTTGTATACATTTTTTTCTAATGTATGCTCTCTTTTTTGTATGTGTGATTTACCTAATTTATAAACTTTCCCCCATTGGCTAAAGTGAGATAATGAGGCATTTTCCAGGCCTGGCACATAATCAAGGGCTGCATACTCGATGGGCAGAGCTAATATCACTGTTTAAATGAAAAAAGTCTTTAAATACATAATGTTTCCATTTATGTTTTCAGTATTTTAAAATAAATTTCATTGTTACTAAATAAAATTCTCCCACTCACAGTTGAGTAATTACTATTATGTTTATATATAAAAGAAACTTAAACATATTTAAATTGGCTATTAATATGATATTGACTATGATACTGAGCATCCCATTGACTATAAAGTCAGCTCTCCATATTCTACCATTCACGGCTTGAAAATATTATATATATTGCAAAAAGCAACTTTGATTTTGCCAGTTTTTATAACACCATTTTACTATTCCATTGTATTTAATGGAACTTGACCATCCACTGATTTTGGTATCCATGGGAGCTTGTGGAATCAAATCCCAGTGGATATCAAAGGCCCAGTGAACTAGACCCTGTGTGGTGAGTGGTTTGACTGTTGGACTACAACTCTGGGAAACCAGGTTTCCAATCCCCACTCTGCCAAGGAAATCCACTGAGTGACTTTGGGCAAGTCACTCTCTCTCAAATTAAAAGGGAGGTAATGGCAAACCTCCTCTGAATAAAAGCAGCAAAAGAATATTAACAAGCATGGGCAATCAGGGTGGTAATAGGTCTGGAAACCAAGCCCTATGAAGAATGGAACAGGGAGCTGAATATGTTTAATTTGCAGAATAAAAGATTGAGTGGTGATGGGATATTATGACTGGGGGGAAAAAGAAATACACAAATATAGAATGGGAGACACTTGGCTTGATAGCAATAATTGTGAAAAGAAACTAGGGGCCTTAGTAAAAAAAACACCTGCTAAACCTGGACCAACAGTGTGAAAAAGCAATGCAATTCTAGGCTGCATCAGCAAGTGTATAGTTTTCACATGAAGGTTAGTAGTTGTGCCACACTATTTTGTTTTGGTCAAACCTCACTTGGAATACTCTGTCCAGTTCAGGACACCACAAAAGCATTTTGACAAGATGGAAGATGATTACCTATTTGGAACCAAGCCCTATAATGAAAACGTATAGAGATGGATATTTTTTTATCTTGGAGAAGACAAGATTGACAGGTGATCTGATTACCATCTTTAAATATCTAAATGGATGTTATGTAAAAGATGGAGCAAGCTTGCTTTCTGCTGTCCCAGAGAGCAGGAAAGGAAACAATGCATTCCACTTATATGAAAAGAGATGCCACCTATTTTATTTATTTATTATTGTTTATTTGCACTTATATCCCACCTTTCTCCCAAAGTGGGATCCAAGGTGGACCTAAACATTCAGAAGAACCTCTCTACTGTAAGAGCTATCTGAGAGTGCAGTAGACTGTCTTGGAGGTTGATGAACTCTCCTTTAAAATTTTTAAAATATAGTTTAGATGTCCATCTCTCAAAAGTCCTTTAATCTGAATAGCAGGGGGATAGACTAGATGGGACTTTGTGGTCCCTTCCAACTGACTCTACACCTAGGTGTATTGTGTAGATTGCTGAGGATTTTCACACATTCACATTGATGGGTCTTTGTTTTCACTTTCCTGTGCAAATTCACATCTATTTGCATCTGTTCAATCTCCCTCTGCAGAAAATGTGCAAATGCAAAGGAGATGGACAACTATTTGTGTAATAATGCACAATTCTGTGGAATTCCATGGATACTCCAGTAAAAACCACAAAGCCCACACTCTTGCGAATTGCATGTGGATGGAAGGCATTCTCTTTGAATGGAATGAGAAGAATTTTAATTGTGTGGACAACCCCTCTGTGCTATCCATATTTAAATAACTGAAGGGATGTCATGCAGAAGATGGGGAAAATGTTTTCTTCCTATTGCTCCAAGAACCTAAGAACAAACAATGGCTTATTACTCTTGCTTATCACATGAGAGCTAAGTCACTGTGTGATATCATGGTAAACATACCATAGGAAGAAGATCTATGGTTCAGCTTTGCTGTTGTTGTTGTTGTTCAAATTTCCGATTTATGGCAACTCTAATGTGAAACTACCACAGGGTTTTCTTGACAAGTTCTTCAGATGGGTTTTGCCACTGCCATCCTTTGATGCTGAGAGAGTATGACTTGCCCAAGATCACCCAATGGGTTTCCATGGCTGAGCCAGGATTGGAACCGTAGTCTCTCAGGCCTCATTCCCACTACAGAATAAACTGGTTTGCAAACTGGTTCTAAGTGGTTTAAATGGCTCTTGTTCGCACTTGTGCGGAATCAAGGGAGTAGTTTGATGAGGGGGCCCTGGTTCTAGACCCATTTAAACTACTACTTTTAGATCCACCAAATTCCCAGCATCTTTTGCAATAAATTGATTCAGCACAAATATTAATGGAATGCGGATTGGAATCAGTTCCTTTTGATGCAATTGTCTGCTCGCCTCTTGAATCTTCCCCTCCCTTGTAAAGCACCATTTTTGGGCTGCCACTCTGCTCCCCCTCTTTACAGCCACTCCACTGTTATTTATTTATTTATTTATTTCTTACTTTTGGAACTTTTGAGGAACTTTTCCCCATCTCATGGTACTTTGAGTTTACCTGCCCTTTCCTTTGCCAGACGGCGTTTTTGTTTTTTTTTGGGAGGCGGGGTGTATGACAAATGTGAGTGGAAACGTTGATGCGATTTCCATGACTGACAGGGGAAAAAAAGAAGCTGTGGAAGAGGGTCCTTTTTTAATAAATTCATTGGTAAATGTGAACAAGAAATGAGTTTATTTGCAACAAGAAAATTTGATTGGCTCAAATGCATTGTGAATGATGCTCCACTGTCAAACTGAACCATCAATTCATATTGCAAACTGAATTATTTGTAAGTGAGAATGGGGCCTCAGTGTCCTATTCCAACACTCAAACCACTACACCACATTGGCCCTCATGGTTCAGCTGCAACTACATTTAGTGGCAGTGCTTCTGTTCTGTGCTGCCTTGTTTATAGTAAGTCAGAGAATACCCAAGAATTCTTGTTTACCATGATTTCCACACATACCCATTTTCTCCCAAGGTTCTTTTTGTCTTTCTTTCCAATTATCTCTAAACTGCAATTATCTCCAAACTGCAATAACTATACACATTAAGTTTTCAACTACTGCATATGGATGCACCTTGGCAAAGAAAACCATTTTGAAGCTATATGCAGTCACAAGCCAAATGAACACTATACAGAATCCACTTTGGTTTCATGGAAAGAATCACAGAACGCTGAATAGGAGAGTCATGCCAGTGAATTTTTACATGATCTTTCAGCTTGTAGGAACTAATTATTCATACATGGCATTAAAAATATTGGTTACAAAACCCCTGTGATTTAGACAAATCGGGTCAGCACAGCATTGTTTTGATGTCATTATTTTATGGGAAGCCGGGGACAAATTTAAGAAGGAGAAAGAAAATATGAAAGAAAAATTCAAGGAAAGCTCATTGTGTTATGTGATGACCAAAAAGAAGACTATTTATGTACATGTATATATACATCAAGAACAAAGTTTTAGTGTTCGTGATGTATATTTATATGTACATAATAGTTTGCTGCTTTCACTAAAAATTCATTTTTAGCAATTAAATTGTCATTCGCCAGTGTTTGGTTGTATATTATAGGCCATAAAAAAGCAGCTAATGAAGCCATAATAAGACAACATCAGTAACACAGTATAACAACATTACAAGATTTAAATTAACTTGCAGGAGGTGTCTGAAAATGGTAATCTATTAAGGCCTGTTATCAAAAGTTATTATATTAGCTGACTATGAAAAGGTTTAAACTGTTTACGTTTCTGGCAAAATGTTGGCATTTGCAGGGAAAATAAAGGATGGAGTTGTAAGTTGAATTAAAAATACATATCAAAAGGAATCAGAAATTTTTAGAAACTTTAGAAACAAAGTCCTACTATGTGCCTTTGCTAAAAGAGCTTAATATTCCATGAGAATGGCCACAGATGGTCCAAAACTAGACAATATCTGCATGTGGTAACTATAAAGAGAAGTCACCTCTCTTTCATCTGTGTAGAAACTAGCAAGCTTACACAAAAACACACATGGATGTCTGGAAGCAGAGTATTTTATGCAACCCCCTCCCCACAATTATCACACAAAAATACATATTTATTTCTGCAAACAATAATTTCCTGAACACTTCAGAATGTGTGAACACCAGGTGAGTACCATGCAGAAATGTTTGTTTTCTCTACAGTGGAGAAAAAAATGTAAAAATTGTTTGTCCTCACTTGTGAGGGTGAAATAGTTGATTATTAACATCCCTTAGTCTTTATTATGTTGATATTCTAGAGCTGCTTGTTAGTTTTACTAATTTTTTGGTGAATGATATCTGCAGTGCATTGAGCCATGTTGAGCATAACAGTATATACATTTCCAAATAAATAAACACATTGGGTATCTTAGCATGATTGAAGCTGGAACTGAGCTAGGGAATTTTAATTGAAATCAAAATGATGCAGGATTAACTTTATTGGTGTCTGGATCTGTTGACTTCTAAACTGCACCCTACTGATCAGTGTTTTGTATGTGTTTTGCTGGACTGCATGCATGAACAAAATAAGGAGATAAATATGGGAAATCAATAGTATCTAAATCAGACATCTTTTTCTTTCTGGTCATAACCCTTTGTGCCAGACATCTGCAGTCTCTAGGTCTTTTCACATATCCATCTATCTACACATGAGATAATATATGGGGGGATCAGGATTCTACCTCCACATGCTTGGCATGTGGCAAGAAAAGCCTCCACATGCAGAAACTAGCACAACAAGGTGAACATGACTGGGAAAAGTTATTTATCTGGAGTACAACTTCCAGCATCATGCATAGTTTATGGGACTTACAGTTCAAAAAAGTAATGCCTCCAAGCTCTAGCACAGACCCAACATGCATAGAGAAATATTGAAATAGAACTCACTCAGCAGAATGCATGGTGGTCCATGGCAAGGCCAATGGGCAAAAGCTCCTATCCCTGCCATGTATTTACTCTATGCACAGACAAAATAGGAAAAGGAGCCTTATTTTTCCAACTCAGTGGGGCAAGACTTATGCCCATTTAATTTCTTCCTTTGACAGTCTGGTTATATAACGCAATCATAAAGGGAAAATGGGTGAGTTGTCTGAAAAATTATCCTGGACATCACTAGAAACTCCTGGGGCTTTATAAGGGGAATCAGAGGGAGGATACAAATGATCTGAGAAGAGATATTTTTGCTGCAGACAGACCCAAAAACAAAGATGTGTAATCAAGAAAATGAAATCAATATACTCTACAGTCAATTTCACAGTGTGCCCTAATGAATACAACAAATGATGTCACACATTCAGGTATGGCAAAGTGTTAGACAAAAAAGTAGGGAGCATACAATGTAAAGCATTGCTTTGACTGTCATATAGAATCTTGGCACTTTGGGAAATCCCATAAAAAGAACAGTTAACCACAGCAAGATTTTTCTTCTGAAAAATTAATTTGCGCAAAACACTGTCTGAAGGAGGCGGCCGTCAAGCCCTTATGAAGAAGCCTTCCCTTGATCCCCTGGACAGAAATAACTACAGACCAGTTTCCTTGCTGCCTTTTCTCAGCAGGGTGATTGAGAGAGCAGTCGCCTCCCAACTCCAAGCCATCTTGGATGAAACCAATTATCTCGATCCATTTCAAACTGGCTTCAAGGCAGGATATGGAGTGGAGACTACTATGGTTGCTCTGACTGACGATCTCCGCCTGAGCATCGACAGGGGTAGTGTGACCCTGCTGGTGCTCTTGGATCTCTCAGCGGCCTTTGATACAATCGATCATTCCATCCTTTTGGATCAGCTGAGAGAGTTGGGGATTGGTGGCACCGCGCTTAGGTGGTTCCGATCCTTTCTCTCTGGCAGATCACAAAGGGTGAGACTCGGGGACAGCTTCTCTTCTAAAATCGAGCTTAGCTGTGGCGTCCCTCAGGGCGCCATCCTGTCCCCAATGTTATTTAATATTTATATGAAGCCGCTTGGAGAGATCATTCAGAATATATCTGAGTGTCATATATCTGATGACACTCAGATATATTTCTCCATGACTAGATCATCTGCTCAGACCTCTGATGGCGTCTCCCCTCTCAATGACTGTCTTGCGGCGGTAATGGATTGGATGAGGGAAAACTGATTGAAGCTTAATCCAGACAAAATGGAGGTGCTCACAGTCACAGGCCTGAAACCAGGTTTGGGAATACAACTTCCAGTCCTAGATGGAGTCACACTCTCCTCAAAGGACTCTGTTCGCAGTCTGGGGGTGCTCCTTGACCCGTTGCTTCACATGACTAGTCAGGTGAATGCGACGGTCAGGAGTGCCTGTTACCAGCTTTGGCTGATACACCAGCTGCGCCCTTTCCTGGAGATGAGAGATATGGAAACTGTGATACACTGTGATACCTCACATTTGGACTACTGTAATGCACTCTACATGGGGCTACCCTTGTGCCTAACCTGGAAACTACAACTGGTCCAAAATATGGCAGCCAGGCTTGTTGCCGGAACATCTAGGAGAGAGCACATAACACCTGTGCTTAAATCTCTCCACTGGCTGCTGACCAGTTTCCGGGCACAGTAAAAGGTGTTGGTTTTAACCTTTAAAGCCCTACATGGCTTGGGTCCATCCAACCTAAGGGACCGCCTCTTCCCGTATGAACCCTCCCACACACTTCGGTCCTCTGGGAGAAATCTGCTACAGCCCATGAAAACCAGGCTGGTCCAGACCTCCCAGAGGGCCTTTTCAGCTGTCGCCCCCAAGCTGTGGAATAACCTGCCGCATGAAATGCATCTCATTCCATCTTTAGAAGGATTCAAAATAGCCCTAAAGACGCATCTCTTCCGGCAGGCCTTCCCAGAGAATGTGAACACCTCCCAGCTCCCAACCTAGGCCCTAGTGTCTTCCAGCCTTCTTTTCCTGTGTTTTTTTCCACCCCTATACAACCTAGGTTCTTCAGGCCTGTTTCCCTGTTGCTGCTTTGATTGTCTTATTTTGTTCTATTCCATGTTGTTAACTCTACAGTGGTCCCCCGGCTTACGAATCCCCCGGGTTACCAAAACCCCAGGATCCGAAACCGGTGGGACCGTTACAGTATCCCCCGGGATCCGAAAGATCCCCGGGATACGAAATAAAAAAACCACGCGGCCCCTTTAAATCGGCCGCGCGGTCCGTTGCGAATAGCGGTCCCCCGGGAAATGAAAGCTTCCGGGTTAAGAAGGTAATCCCGGAATGGATTACCTTCGTAACCCAGGGGACGACTGTATTACATTTCTTTGCTCACTGTATCAAAAAACCGAGAGCGAAATTGCTAAAGAGACTAATGGAAATGAATTACTGCTTAACGGATGTAACTCTAGTACATTTATTGGAGGACTGTAATGTACAGATTACACGACTGATGGCCAATTTTCTAATGGAGGCAACAAAAATTTGGCATAAATTAAATAATTGTTCAAAGTTAAATGATTTTAATGGCGACAAATTTTAAAGTTTATGTAAACTATTTTAGTTTCTTAATCTTGTATTGTTTTGTTGTATTTTGATATGCCTAATAAAGGTTGATGGAATGGAATGAAACTCTATTGTGATTTAATTTTCTTCTTAAGGGGGCGGGGTGAGGGAAGGGATGGGATATTTTAACTGACACTGTTTTAACCTTTGCTGTAACCTGCCCCGATTGCTTGTTCAGAGGGGCAGGCTAGAAATAATTTATTATTATTATTATTATTATTATTATTATTATTACTTGTTGCAAAACCCAGTATTTTTGCTCAGAAAACAGTACATTTTGCACGGTCTGTGCATATGCAAACTATGTTTTGTGTGAAAAGAAAACATCATGAAAAAAAATTCCAAAGTACAAAAAAAAAAAAATGAAAAGTGCACAAAATCTCTTCTAATTTTTCCTGGTGAGGAGAAAACTATTGACAGTATGTGTTCTTGCATGCAAGAATGCAATGAGCCATCATCCTGGCCTCAGAAGGAGAGACGAGGCAGACACAGATCCAGAATGCCTAGCCCATAGATGGATGGTCCTCCCTCCATCTTAACTGCCACCACCCTGGTCTCAAGAGGGAGAGAAGAAAATACTGGCACAGCTCCACCATGGCTAACACAGAGGCAAATGAAAGGACCTCCTGCCATTCCAACTGCCACAGCCCTGGACTTGGAGGGAAAGAAAAATTGGCCGTATCTGCTCGATTTGATCCCCTTCCTCACTGCTATTCCCTTCTTCTTTTGTGTCATGTCTTTTTAAGACTGTAAACCTGAAGGCAAGGAACTGTCCAATTATGAATTTGTAAGCCACTCTGAGAGCCTTTGTGGCAGAAGAGCATGAAGAATGTGTGAAGCACAGAGAACTTGTGCTTAATGTGTGAAGCACAGAGAACTTTACCATGAAGAGATGTTCTCATTACAGACAAGATTTGCACACTTCTTTACTACAACATAAGTGCACTCATTGTTCATCCACCCCCATCATCCAACCATATTTTCTCACATCCTCTCAAATCCACAGGGACAAAGTCCAAGCTCCATTTAATTCCCATTGCTGTTCATGTGTAACAGGTTATTGATGTCCATATGTATAGGCCAATAAAATGTTAATACAATCTAATAAATTAGGTGGATTTTTAAAAAGCTTCCATTATGTAACAGAAACAACATTCTACAGGCTGGTAACAAAGAGGAGACTAGTTTACCTTCTGTGCCATAGTTCCTAGAAAGGCATTTAGAGAATATGATGTCTGTCCACCTTCAAGGAAAATCTTTATCAATGTATATCATACATATTTTAATTTGGGGCAATGAACATTCTATTTGCAAACATCAAAACAAGCATGCCTGTAATCAAATTCATTCCCCAAATCTCTGGGCACTATCATAAATACAAGCCATCTGACTAAAATGAAGAAGAACAATACACTGCAACACAAAGCAATGGTTAGCTGTCAAATGCTCAGCTATGAAAACTAATATTGTATCTACATTGTAGAATTAATGCACTTTGGCACTGCTTTACCCACCTTGGCTCAATGCTATGGAATTCTGAGATCTGTAAATTTGTGAGCTATCCCAGGATTTCAGAGCATGGAGCCATGTGATGTCAAACTGCATTACTTTTGCAGTGCAGATTCAATTAGCCTGATAGTGCAATTCCACACTGATGATGTAGGTTAATCTTAACATCAGTCTGAATGAACACAGATGCCATTTTATAGAATGCCTTCCCATTTGGACTTCTTTTGCCAATAGCAATTTTAAAAAAGATATTTTCCTGTTGACAAATCAGACAAAAACAAAACCTGGTGTATTCCCTATTTGTTTTAATCACTCCACCTCTGCCTGCAGTCTCCAATACACTTAGTGTTGTTTGGATTCAATGCATTACAGTGAAGTAGCTGTAAAGATTTTTCAGTATGTTATTAACATACTCTGTTCACCACATTGAAACCTATACCTAGCTTTGAATACTCTTGCTCAAAACATAAAACCTGTGGCCCTAAAGATGCTGTTGAACTGGAATTACCAGTGGCCCCAGCTAGCATGTCAAATGGAGATGAATAATGGGAGTTGTACTCCAGCAACATTTTGAGGGATACAACTTGCCCACCTTTGCTGTAAAGTAGGAATTTGAAGAAATACTCATAAATTCCTTATTTTGCATATTGAGAGAGCCTGTCAAGAGTCTGTTAAATCCTGTGAAATTTCTTGACTGCAGGACAAGAATAGGGGGGGGGGGGGATCAGTTGAGGTTTCCACACTTTGCACAAACTGTCTCTGCACAAAATAATTGTTTTTCCCCTTGGAGAGCCAGAGCAAAATGAAAAGAGAGAGGGTGAGAGTGTGCAAGCACAAAAGGATTGGCTGATTGAGAGAAATGACACAAACAACCCAGCTGATGCTTCTAATTTTTAAAAGTCCTCACAAGAAGGTAGCCGTTATTGCAATTCAAGCTACAGAATCTGCAAAAAGATGCTTCTTACAAATATAAAAACTCTCCTGAAATAGTCACAAAAATACCTCACCATTGCGTAGGTGAGGAGAAAATAATTGTAGTTTCTTATTCTCAAGAAAAACACACAAGGGAATTCTTGAGTATCCTCAAAGAAGAATTTACATCCCTAGTTATATATCTATTGTACTTGAGGAATGATTGTCAGAGGCATAATCACCACTAAGAACCAAGCTCACAGAAATCCAGAATTCTTCACAGAATTAAAGCTAGTCTCCATGTTACCTTTTCTGTATTGTTCTAGTTTTGAGAATAAGTATACCCTTTTAACAAACTGCATGTGTGACTATATTTAAAAGCATGAACACTTTTAAGTTACCATTCCAGTCCAAATCAATAATAAAAAACTGATGACAGTTAAAAACACAGGCCAGGAATCCTGTTAGCACAGCATGCAAACATAGCTACAGCAGAGGTAGCAAAAGGAAACAGCCCATAGATTATCCAGCCAGCCAGGAAGGAAGGAAGGTATTAGAACAATTTGCTAATAGTTGGCAAATTCTGCCTGCCTTCCTTTTGCATCCCTGTGCAACCTGTACTGTAATGCATCAGCCAGATTGCAGCCATAAAATTTAATGTACAGAATGTATATCACAATCATTTAGAAGCTGGCTGAAAAAATCCATGTCTTTAAGGCTCATTTACTGTAAAATGAAACATGGAAAACCAGACGTATTTCTTATCACAAGCCATTTCTGAAGGTATAGTAAGCAATGGTATCACAAAGCCCTGATTTTTCTCTTCTACTGTAAAATCTGGTGAGGGATGCTCTTCAGCAACACCTGTACAGGTTGCACAGTGAAATACACAGAGATCTGGAGGGCTGCTCATTCCCTAAGGACCCTTTCACACCACAAACATATAAAATTATGATTCCACTGTAACAGCCCTGGCTGTATCCTGTGGAATTCCAAGCTTTGTAGTCTAGTGAGGCACTAGAGAGTGCTAGCATAGTGCACTGGCTTCAGTGTTTGACTACAACTCTGGAGATTAGGGTTTAATTCCCCACTTGAGCATAAAAACCCATTGAGTGACCTTGGGTAAGTCACATTCTCTCAGCCTGAGGGGAGAAAATGGCAAACTCTCTCTGAAGAAACTTTCCAAGAAAACCCTATGTTAGGTTAGCCTTATTGTTTTGTTGTTGTATGCCGAGTCAAAAATGACTTGGAGACATACAACAACAAAACAATGAGACACTAGAGCTCTCTGGCTGAGAATGCTAAATGTCCTTCTCTAAACTCCAGGATTCAATAGGCTGTTACCTAGCAGCTAAGGTAAAATCAAGGCACTAAAACTGTATAATGTGAAAGGGCCTTCAGATAGGCAGCGTGATTTCCTTCCCTCTTTAGGAAGCCAGAAAGAGTCTTTATATAGAGTCTTTATATTCTATTTATATCATATTACATTATATTATTATTCACACACATCCAGGTATATATAAATATGATTACCTAAAACAACAGTATTAAAATAATATTCATAGATACACACACACACACACAAAATTTATTTTGTAAATCACCTGTAAAGAATTTTACTTTTAAAAGTCCTCTGTATAAATATTTTTAATGAAAATAAAACTAATATACTAATTCTCCTACTCAAAGTGAGACCTATTTGTTTGTCTAGAAAACAGCACTCCTAGGAAAAAGAGCAAAGAGGTCTGACCAAGGAGTGAAAGTGAATAGTGAGGCTTCATATACAGTACTTTCTCCCTGCTGACATGGACCCAGGGAGCAGCTATAGCAGAGTAAGACTGGAGGAAAAAGATAAAAGACGGCTTAGCTAAGTCATAGTTCAGGAGGCAGACAAAGGTGATATTTTTATATACAACTTTTAACTTTTCTGTTGTGATCAGGTAGGCCAGTAGTGAAAAAAAGATGTTGGATTACACTGAACCCTAGTTTGATCCAGCCAGGCTATTTCGCATGTTATTAGGAGAATCCTAAACACCAGGCAAAAACAAAATGGAATAAATAATCTTGGAAAGGAAATCAGGGCCTTAATTTTTGAGTCAGTCCTGAATAGAGCAGATTCATTTAATCAATTGTGTAATGGTAACTAATTAGGAAAACCCCATTGATTCAATGGATCCACTCTAGTTGGAAGTGGCAAAGGAAATAGGCCTGGACATCCAACTTGACTCTGACCTATCTACGTGATGACTTTTTCCCCCAATACACACCCATCAGATATGGTGCTAATGACCTTCTAAATATTTATTAAATCAATACCGTGGTTGCTTCATCTGCACAATTTTCCTTCTGCTTGGGAGATGCTGGAAGATCCAGTTTCACAGCCTTCTTTTTTGCTTTTTCTGTTTGAATGTTAGTAAAATAGTTGACAGCAGCAAATTCAATAAGCGCAGAGAATACGAAGGCAAAGCACACAGCGATGAACCAGTCCATGGCAGTGGCATAGGAGACTTTGGGTAAGGAATGCCTTGCACTGATGCTGAGTGTTGTCATGGTCAAAACGGTGGTTATTCCTTGAAAACAGAAGAAATAAATGGTTGCTACATGTGTGCAATTCAGAATTAGATCAGGTTTCTTTTAATTCTCCTTTGGAAATCGTAACCAGTGTTGTTATAGGCTTTAAGGGGCCTAATACTCTCCCAGCACAGTTCTGTGAGGGCACCCCTTCCATTCCCCAAGGAAGGCAGTTTTCAAGCACCAACATATGTCCCAACAGACATTTAGCATCCAGCCAGTGTTCAGCTGCAATTCTGCAGCAGAAGGAAAGAGGAGATATTGCCCACCAAGATCTCCAGCAAATATGCTTTGTCCTCACTAGAGATCTGGGAGGTTGATGGCTGTTCTCTGCAGCCAGTTGCTGTTTAGAAGCCACCACCCCCCCTTCCACCTTCCCCTAGATTTATATTCCAATGACTATGTTAGGTATACTTTGGCACTTGCAAGCTGTTTTATGTGGGGAAGGAGGCACTGTGTGAGGAGGAACTGGATGCATCCTTTCACCATGTCTCCAAAATTTCACATGCTGGCATAAACTCAGATTATGGCAGCATATTTCATCAACAGAATTCCAGCCAATATTCCTGGGGTCAAAGTGCTGGTCTTTTTGTTTAGTAAAGGCAATGATGTCATCTGCCACCTCCTTAGGCTTCCTTCTTCCTTATGCAATACTCACAGTAGAGAGGGGATGGGATTTTCTTAACAATTCCAGTAGTAATACAAACCATTTTGGGATGGCATGGTCTTGAATCTGCAATTACCATTAGCTTTTATAAAAGTCCTGCTCCATGTAGAACTGAAAAACTGCTAGAACTGAATTGTTGATATGCCTCGAAACAGCTGCCTATATTTTTATTACACTTTGGGGTGTGATTGTGGCTGTGTGTGGATGGTTTTGATGAGGCCCTCTACTTCAAAATCTACCACACCATTGGATATCACTGACCCATAAAGGGCACAAAAAATCTCATGTAAAATTTGCCTGTAGTTTTTTGTGGAGCTTTCGGGCTATGTGGCCATGTTCTAGAAGAGTTCCTTTCTGACATTTCACCAGCATCTGTGGCTGCCATTTCCTCCCTACAGTTTTTGCTTTCTTTCCTTAAGATTTCAATATAAAACATCAGACCTTGTCAGACAACCGCTGTAATGCAGGAGGTGAAACATTAAAAGTGCAAGGAAGTGATTTGTGGTAGCTCACATGAGAGTGGGAAAGTCAGTCGTGTCTGGCTAGTTTTAAAGGAGCCATCCAAGGTGCTGAAACTGATGAAATAATTCAACACCACTGACATGGAAAGTTCTGGCTAACACTGGTGAAAGATATTGTTGACTATATACATCATATTATTCTATACACATCTACCAGGGAATAGGTCAGTGGCAATTATTTCTAAGATGACATATATTACAATATAAATGACCCTAATGTGGAAAAAAGCATAATAATTTAATTTGGTGGTTTAAAACTATAGCTACTTTTATTTTTTTTAATAAAAGTAATCAAGGTTTTGAATTTGGGTATGCAAAGGACCATGCTTCACCTTGGGAATTATTAATGAAGTATCATTACACACAAGCCACTAAGTAGAACTGAACTCAGTCACTATAAATCAGGGCGGGGAGCCTTGTTTGTTTTTTCTGTTATAAGATGAAATTATTTTATTTCTGTCTGTTTAACTCTGCTATAAGCTGTTTTAGAACCCAGTTCTGGAACAAAGGCAGGATGTAAATTAAATGAAGAAATATGATTTAAAAAAAATAAGCGAAATGAGAAACAGTATGATGTGGTGATGTGAGTACTGATCTACAGCTCTGAAGACCAGGGTTCAAATTCCTGTTTGGCTGTAGAAACCCACTAAGTGAACTTTGGCAAGTCACGCTTTCTCAGCTTCAGATGAAGACAAAAGCAAACCTCCTCTGAATAATTCTTGCCAAGAAAACTCTGTGATAGGGTCACCATAAGTCAGAAGCCACTTTAAGGTAGACAAGAATAAAAACTCTGTCCCTCTAGATATTTATACTTCAACCCCCATCATCATCATGCAGCATGGTCAATGCTAAGGGGTTATGGGAACCCTTAGTCCAAATAATCTGGAGTGTCAAAGCTTGCCCAACCCAGTTCTAAACAATAATCCTGGTATCTATTTCAAATTTTGTATTCTATTACAGCAATTACATTGATTCAAGCGTGTTGAATACTGCACTGGATTGTGAACACTAATGCATTTTGTTGTTGATTTTCATTTAACTGTGGACTACTGACTGAAGCACCACTTAAAGTTCTTTTCCCAAGGGAAGGAGGGATTTAAAAGACATGAAAGCAAAAATTACTGCACCACCTAACACGTTTGTTGAGAGTTTTGCAACTGCAAATTCAAACAGTTCTGTTGAAACTAGGATTTTATTTACAGCTGTTTCTCCCCCACCAGGCAATAATAAGGAAGAATGAACTCAATATGCTTTAAAATAATTTGAGTCTATACATTTTAATAAAGCTGCTGAGCAGACAGAATGCAGCAACATAGTAGTTCTCCTAACAGTTCTGTAATATAGCTCTAATGGTATGGAACAATCAGCTTACAGCTCCTGGACTAATATTGCAGCTTAAAGTAGTACTGAGTATGATCACCTCAGGGGGAAAAAGCTCTGTGTTCTGCAGTTCTGTGTGCATGCACACACACACATACACGGAAGTATGCACACATTCATATGTGCAAATGCACATATAACCTTATCCAACAAGGGAAAGTAATGCATGAAATGTTTTGCTTAGATCTGGTGTAAATGTACATCCAGGCATCAAATGGGATTCAGAATAATTTGTCATACTATGAGTTTGAACCATATATTGCAATCTGTCTTCCAATGTGGAAAAGACAGGAGAATAATGGGACAGGACACCAAAAATGTGGATGGGTACATAATGGAAGTGAACATATGCTAAACCAGTGCATCTGAAACTATCTGAAGAGAGACTGGCAATCCCACCCACCCCATGTGCCAGAGACCAATACTAGATTTGTGTTTATTGCCTATCATTATTTCTTTCTTTCCGTCCAGTAGTTCATGGTCCAGAACTGATCCATGGAGCAACCGCTTTGCATAGCATTGTGCTAGATTTATTGTGAAACTATGTTTTAGGAATGTGAAGCATTGTATGCCCTTGCATATTCCTTCTGCCACATCTTTCTGTCTCTTTTACATGTGGATGGTTTTCTTTTCTGGGCTAGTTCAGATGAAAGCCATTTCAGATGTGTGGGATGCAATTTCAGTTTCCAGGATGTTAGCTCTTTTAAAGGAAACAAAAATATGCAGGTATGAAGTTAAACTTGTTAGAGTTCAGCTTTCATCAGCAGAACAGCAAAAGTGTGGATCAGACTATTTATTCTAAATCTGCCATCTGAAAGAATAATGACATGCAGTTTGTAGTTTATAAATAAATACATAACAAAATCCCTATCCTAACTGGTGATGGTTTGGGGAAACAGCTGAAATTTCATAGCTTTAATATATCAGGAGACTATTACTTCAATCACTGAGAGGAGAGCTGTTATTCTGACTGAGACTGAAAGGAGACTTTTTAGAATCTTGGTCGACGGTCTGCTAAACACCTTCCAAAAGTGAGTGACCAGTCACATGTTTAGATAGAATGAGATAGATAAAGGGAAGTCCCTGTCTATCTAAAGGAGGGAAAGGACAATGCAATACATAAATTTTTCAACAGGATGTAAAGCTTTGCTTATTTCTTTCAATTTCTTTCACCTTGCTGAGCAAGATTATGTGTTACTACTGCACATTTTTAATTATTATTTACATTTTGGGACTTTTTAAAACAAAAATTCATTTGTGCAAAAGAAAGAAGGAAAAGAAAGAAAGAACCTAGTCACATTATTGCCAGGGAAAATCATTTTTTTAAAATTGTGCAAAATGAATTATTTGCATTGTTACAAATTTTAACAAAGGTGTCAAAATATGGGGAGGGAGCAATCTCTGTGGTCTACCATTTATTTTACCAAGTGTACATACACACTTGCTGGTTGAAGACCAGAAAATTTTGCAAGTGTTAACAGTATTTACATCCCTTGTAGGCAGTCTTCAGGTTTGTGAGATCTACTTAGTTTTTCAGAAGAACCCCAAGATCCACCAGAAAGAAGCTGATACAAAGTGAGTCCAGAGTACTTATGGTTTCCTAAATGTTGTTGCACTCCAATCCCATCCGCCTGGCCAGTTTTAGGGATGATGTTAGTTCTAGCCCAAAAGTAACAGGAGGAATACAAGTTTCCAACCCTACATGTAAGCATTTTCAACCCCAGAATTTATTTTGAGCAGCAGAACAAAATGGAGCTAGAAGAGTGAGGACAACTTTTTATCCATCCCCATTTCAGCCCAACTTTTGTTTGTAATTATGTTCAAATTTTGTGAACTATGATTGCTATTAACCAGGTATGCCCTCAAACCATAACTTGAAACTATGATTTGAAAAGGGCTTGCAAACCACCATTTTTGGCACTCTAAAACAGCATAAACCATGGTTTTCCATATTCAAATACTTTGACAAATTACACTTGTCCCTCCACATCTGCAACTTTGACTTTTGCAAATTTGATCATTCATGGATTTTGCTAATATATTCTCCCTAGGAATGGGATGTGGTGGCTCAAGTGGTTAAAATGCTGAGTCTGTTGATTGCAAGATCGACAGGTTGGCAGTTTGAGGCCCTGGTGCTGCATGATGGGGTGAGATCCCATCACTAGTCCCAGCTTCTGACAATCTAGCAGTTTGAAACCACTCCAGTGGGAAGGTAAACTGTGTTCTTTGCAGTCATGCTGACCACATGATCACAGAGTAGTCTCTGACAGTGCTGGCTCTTCGGCTTAGTAATGGAGATGAGCATGGCCCCCTATGGTTGGGCACAACTTGACAACCTTGTCAATGGGGAATACCTTTACCTTTAGGAATATCTAGGTCCTCCAGCTCAACTCTATGATCAACTTTAATCAAAAGTTGCACTGTAGGACTTAAAGATTCCTAGAGAGAACACTCCACTAGGCATCTGTAGCTTCTCCAGTGCAATTTTATGGACAATGTCTGCCAGATGTTGACCACAGAGCTGCACTGGAGGAACTAGGGGTTCCTAGACAGCTATTCTCTCATGTAAAATCATAGTGTTTTTGTAATTTTCATTTTTTCCCACATTCATGGGGGTCCTATGCTCCAACCCCAGTGAATGTGGAAGGATGAGTGTAATATGGATAGAAATCTAGTGTCATGCTTAGCCTGGAGGATGACTCGGAGGACTCAGAGGATGAGCCAGAGCCTCTAGGACCTGAGCCTGCAACTGGGTAGCTTGAGGTTGGCCCTAGCTCTGCTGTAGCAGAGTCTGTGGCCCCTCCAGAGGTTCAGCAGCCAAGTTTGCCTGGGGCTGAGACTGTGGACATAGAAGAGGATCTGGGAAGTGTGCATCAAGCTGAAAGAGAGGGCCTTCGACGATCACTGAAGCTTTATCAAAAAAAAGCCTTCGTAATCAGGCACACCTGAATGCCTGCTGCCTGCCTATTTAGGCAGCTAGAGCATGTGTGTTTCCTTGCCAGTGATTAGCTTACCTTCCTGGAGGAAAGATTTTGCCTCTGGCTCCTGTGGCTTCTTGGACCAAACCCCTTGCTTCTATGACTGCTGACTATCTTGATTATCTGGAACCCTTGACCATGGACGGCCTGATCAACCTGCCTATCTGCTACCTTGAATCTCGGACCATCTGACAACTGGTGGTGCAGTGGTTAAATGCCTGTACTGCAGCCACTCACTCAAAACCATAAGGTTGCTAGTTCAAGACCAGCAAAAGGGCTCAAGCTCGACTTAGGCTTGCATCCTTCCGAGGTTACTAAAATGAGTAGATTGTTGGGGGCAAATAGCTTACAGTTGTAAACCGCTTAGGGCCCATTCCCACTGAGGTTTAACTCGGATCATGTGGAGCATGATCCGGTTTAAACTAGTCTAGTTCCCACTGGCGAATGGATTTGGAATCGATTCACCAAGGGGGGCTGGGGTTTTCCCCCATTAAACCCGTGTCAAAAAGGAGCTGGTTTTTACCGCTCCTTTTGGGGTTGAATCGATTTATTTGATAATAAATCGATTCAGCCCAGTGGGAACTGCTGGTGACCAGGAGATGACAGGGGCAGCTGCAATGGCCCTTGCCTTCTCCCGGTCACCGGCCTCCCTTCCTTCCTCCCCCTTCCTCCTCCTCCCTCACTCTCCCTCCCCATTGCCACCCTTGGATCGTGGGATCCACAGGTGGCAGTGGCCCCAGAGGGACCCCATGGGTTCCTCCTCCTCCCCTCCCTCCCTCCCTCCGCTGGCCCTCTCCTCCCCTGCTCCTCCTCCATCCTCCTCTCCCTCCCTCCTTCCCTCCCTCCCTCCCTCCCTCCAGTGGCCTACCTGGCAGGGGGCTGGTGGTCTTCTCCTCCAGTCTTCCTCCTCCTCCTCCTCCTCCTCCATGCTGGACCCTTCTCCGCTGCCAACCCAGCCTCCTTCTCCAAGATCTCTGCCCCAGGAGGCCTCCTTAGGCCTGGGCAGATGGAGAGAGGCAGGCAGGCAGGCAGCATGGAGGACGCAGGGCCGCAGGTTGGAGGACTGGAGGACGTGCGTCCCTCCCTGCCTCTATGGTATGCGTGCCTGCGTCCTCCTAAACGGACACACATCCTCCAGTCCTCCAACCTGCATCCCTGCGTCCTCCATGCTGCCTGCCTGCCTGCCTCTCTCCTTCTGCCCAGGCCTAAGGAGGCCTCCCGGGGCAGAGATCTTGGAGAAGGAGGCTAGGCTGGCAGCAGAGAAGGGTCCAGCATGGAGGAGGAGGAGGAGGAGGAGGAGGAGGAGGAGGAGGAGGAAGAGGAGGAAGACTGGAGGAGAAGACCACCAGCCCCCTGCCAGGTAGGCCACTGGAGGGAGGGAGGGAGGGAGGGAGGGAAGGAGGGAGGGAGAGGAGGATGGAGGATGGAGGAGAAAAGAGGGAAAGAGGGAAGGTTTTTTCCCCTTTCCTCCTCCTCCTCCTCCTCCTCCTCCATCCATTCTCTCCGTGGTCCTTTTCCCCCTTTTCTCCCCTTAATGTGAACGACAAAGGGGAGTAAAAGGGGGGGCGGTAAATGGCCCCGGAGAGAATTCGCTTTCAAAATAATCCAGTTTCAAACTGGATTATTTTGTAAGTGGGAATGGGCCCTTAGACACTCCTTAGGCGGTATGAAGCAGTATATAAATGAAGCTGTTTGTTGTTTTTTTTGTTTGTTTCTGCTGATACTGTCTTTAATCTCCAAGATTGTGTTGCTTGCACTGACTGTGCTATTTGGGGGTTTGTTTGTTGGAAACTAGGTTGGCCTTATCAGCAGTTTGGCTGAACATTCCTGGACATCTAGGAAGTGGATTAAGATTTCCACTTGTGGAAGGGAGAAAGAAAGAAGGACTGTCTAAGCTCTTATATGATCATCACCTTCCATGATACTAAAGCAGTATCCTTAAAGACTGAACCACCTTCTCTTAGAAATAGAAATGTTATTACATTATGAAGAATTCAGAATGTTGGTTTTAAATGTTGGGATGGTACTTTGCATCTGTACTTACCAAAACCTGTGCTTACTACAATTGAAAGTAACAAATAACCCACAAGAGCCTTCAGTTTTTTGAATTTGCCTAAACTCCAATTAAAACCATCTAGACCTGCAGTCATCACTGTATCTTGCAGCACAGAACAACAGAATTTAACCATTTACTGTATGAACTAAAACTTCCTTTTATCTAGCCTGAATTCCCCACCATTCAGATTCATTGGCTGATACTGGACCCTGGTATTTTTACATGAGACTGAGGTGGTGGTGGTCACAGCTTAGTAGTAGAGTACATGCACACTGCATTCCCAAAGATCCCTAATTCAGTTTCAAGTCAAAATATTCCAGGCTGGGAGAGTACAAAAGATCTTCCAAGCCAGGGTAAACAAGTGCTGAGCTAGAGAGAAAATGCAGCTCCCTCAGATGCTGTTGAAATACAAGTCCCATTAGCTCTAGACAGCACTGCCAATTGTGAAGGATATTTGGAGCTGTAGTCCAACAACAACTAGAGAGTCACATAATACCTGGGTTACAGGTTCCAGCTTATTTTCTAGATCAGTAGAAGGAACAGGGCTGTTTCTTATAGCAATATAAATGATGCATCAGCATAACCAAGAATAGTGTCCTGCCGCAAGGCAATTGTTTTATTCAGGATGCTGTACATTTTATTTTAAATAAACTTTTTGGATTAATGTAGTAATTCCAAGTACATCACAATATGTCACCATTAATCCCTCTGACTCTCTCTGGGTGTACAAAGATACGCAGCTGAGCAGTGCTCCTCAGATATTTCATTGTGTGTGTTATCCTATAATGTAGGTTTGTAAAAAAAAAAATCAAGTCTTTTCAAAGAGAGTATCAGATCGTCTAACCAGCATGTAAGTGCTAATATATTATGTCATAGGTTTAACTGTGAATTTTCTTATTCCCCACATAATCCTGAGGGCAGGGAACCGTCTTAAAAAATAATAATTGTAAGTCGCTCTGATAGCCTTTAGGGCTGAAGAGTGGGGAAGGAAGGAATAAATAAATAAATAAAAATAATCCAAACAGAAGAACCAGTGGCATCTGTATTAGACGAAACAATTCACTTTGGGCTGCTTAAGGGAAATGGCAGGATTATCACTGGCCACTTAAAAAGGCAACTGTTTTATTTGTTGAAAGCCTTCTGCTGAAAGTCTGCTAGAGAAGATGTTGAACAGGGACTATTATACAATGAAAACAATTTGACTGCAAGCATATATTTTGAAAAATTTCAATTGAAACAAAGGCGAGCACTCTACATTGTGCTTGCACAGTGTAAATCTACACTCCTGTAGTCATGTGGTAGTTGTGCTTTGCAAGCATTCTGCTGAATACTGATACTGTACAACAAACAGCCTGTCTGTGGATTTAACCATCCATGGATGGCAAGCCCCCATTTTTAATAGCAGCACATTGCACTGCCATTAAGAAAAACAGGACTTGAGCATGCATAGATTTAGGTATCTTCTGGGGAAGGGTCCTCAATTGATTTCCCATTGATACAGAGGTAATACTGTATTAAGCATCCCTCAATCTCTAGGTCATTCTTTTGTTTTCCATATTTGTTGACAGATTTTAGTTAGAACTAGAGTAGATGGTCTCTGTATCTTGAAGTAGCTCTATTGGTATGTTATCTCTTTTTCCCAAGCATTCTAAATGAAGCTTCTACTTCACTTTCTTAAACTGTAGGTTCATTTTCAAATGGGCCTTCCTTGAATGAATCAGTCAACCTTTCCTCTCTTCTATATAGTTTTTCAGTTTACTGTTCCATCATCTGTTTATTTCCACTATTGTTATTTCCCCTACTGATTGTAGAGCTTACCCACTCTTGGTTTAAATGTCAATGGGTGATGAATCTACTTCAGGTTTCAGCCCAAACTGAGATGTTGAACATGCCATGCTTTTACCTCTCAATAAGTTCAGCATCTTGGATAGTTCCTTCAGAATTCATACTAAACCCCAGACTGGATTCCTTGTCCCACTGACATAGGAATCATGCTAACAAAGATTCAGGAAGGATTCATCCCACACTTTCTGCAAGAGTATTGATGACTAAAAAGGCAAATCTGAGATAAATAAGTCCAGTTGCAGAAAGCACAGCAAAAGTCTCCTTGGGTGATATTTCCAAGTTGTGGTTCATTCTGTGTTATCATTTCTCTTTGAGACTCGTTCGGTATGAGTTCTCGAAAAAGGCTGCAGACCAGGGCAGTCCATTGTTGGTGATCAATTTGGCCAAGTTTGAGATGTTGTTTCAGGGAGTCCTTGTATCTCTTCTTTGGGGTGGCACTGACCCGTGGCAAGTTCACCGTAGAGCACTATTTTGGGAGGAGATGGTACTCCATCCTAGAAATGTGCCCTGTGCAGCACAGCTACGTTCTCAATAGCATGCCCTCAATGCTGGTGATCCCTCCTAGCTCCAGGACAGCAACATTTGTCACATAGACAGTCCAGTATATATTTAGGATTGTGCCTATACAACGCTGATGAACGCGTTCAAGAAGTTGTAGATGTTGGCGATAGATTACCCATGTTTCATACCAATCGAGGAGAATAGACAGTACAATGGCTCTGTACACACTGATTTTTGTGCTTTGCCTCAGGTGTTTGTAGAAAGCCCTACCAGTGGCTATTATGCCACCTCCAGCATAGCTCACAACTTCATTAGGGTATGCAAGCCTCACGCCCACAACAAGGGGGAGTCAATGGAGAGGTAAGTGGTTTCTGGAATAACTCTTTCTAGGAAGCATTAAGAGATAAGAAAAACCTCCTGCCTGCCTGCCTGCCTGCCTGCTTGCCTGCCTGCCTCCCTGAAGATGGAGAAATTTAAGAATCAGACTGTTTCTTGTTTCTCCCAAGTCGCATGGCGTACTGGGAGCTGCAGGATACTCCTCAGGAGTGGGGAAAAACAGCAGCAGCAGCAGCAAACAAGCAAACACTCAATTACATGCCTGTAGCTGATGGAATTTTCCAAACTTAGCTAAAGGCTGCTGGCTGGAAAATTTCCATAGAAACTAGAGCATTTTTGTAGCATTTATACTTTTAAAACACAAAAGCAGGCTAAGAAATTGTCCCCCTTTTAAGTGGCTTCTTGCTATAAATAGAGAGCCAGTGTATTGTGATGGTTTGAGTGTTGGACTATGACTCTGCAGACCAGGCTTTGAATCCCTGCTCAGCCACAGAAACCCACTGGGTGACCCTGGGGGAACTCACACCCTCTCAGCCTTGGAGGAAGGCAAAGGCAAACCACCTCTGAACAAATCTTGCCAAGAAGCCCTATGATAAGTTCACCTTAGGGACACCATAGGTCAGAAAAGACTTGAAGGCACACCACCACCACCACAATTGCTATACATGTATCACTGCTATTGTGTACCTTCATGCCAATTCCAACTTAGAGCAGCCTTCATGCCAATTCCAACTTTTTTTTTCCTTACCAAAATTTATTCTGAGTGGTTTGCCATTTCCTTCCTCTCAGGCTGAGATTGTGATTTGCCCAAGGTCATGCAGTGGGTTTCCATGGACAAGTAAAGATGCAAATACTAGTGTCCTGGAGTTCTAGTCCAACACTCAATCACAGCACCATGCTGACTTTCTAAAATACCTAACAACCATTAACCAAAATTGTTGTGTGCCTTCAGTACAATACAATAAATGCATGGTTATCAGTCTGGCTCACACAGGAAGGCAAAAGGCTAATCGTGTTATTTAAACTGCCTTGTGCTTCTTTGAATTGCCTCTGAAATTCCACTTTTGCTGTCACTATAACCAGGCTTAAGGTCAGATCCCTAACATCAGGCAGGTGGTCATCTGAGAAAACATTAATGGCATTGAGAAGGGGCAGAATTTTTTAAAAAATTACTTTGTAACTACCACATTTTTGCTGCTAAGGATAGGTATTTGTGGGTATATGTGGGGCTTTCAGCTTCATGTTCTCACATAACTTGGCTGGCCTTGTGAGCTATGTACCTAGGGAAAAGCAGGGGGAGACACCCATTGCTCTTTTGCTTTAAGAAGCAAAATATCTCAAGCTATCCCTGACCAGGTTACTTTAAACTGGATGAAGTTTTAACTGGATAGTCTTGATTTCTTTCAGGGCTTTGCTGATGTAAAACAGTGGAGGAGGAGATAAGTGTTTTTTCAGTGCTATTTATGTAGCATCATTTTCATTATGGCCCTGAATCTGAGTATAGCATTACTAAGGTGCAGTAATAACAAATGCATTGAAATCTGTTTGGAGGGGCCAATAATGAATGTGACGGGCTCAACAAACCACCCCTTTGGAGTGGCCTGCAGACCCTTCCCTTGCCGGAATGGGGCTATGGCAACTACCAGTATACACTGCGGCCCTGATTTACCCTGTCCATGGCACACAAAGAAGCTGCAAAAAGTGGCTCCTTTTTGCGCCGCAGAAAAGGTGCCCTAGCTGCAGTGGCAGTGGCTGTTCCGCACTTCTTTGGCATAGGGAGTGTAAATGCAGCGCCAAAGACACATTGCAACACTGCCTGCCATTTGGACAAATTTGGACAAATTTGGGGGCAGAGTTGGGGCAGTCGGTATGCGATTGCCACTCCCCCATTCTACCCCCACACTGGCTCTTTATGCCAGTCTGTAGACTCTCTAAGTCCTCAATAAATCAGAATAACAAAATAAAGTGTAATCTGGCAATGTAAAACAGGACAACTATTTCAGAATCATAAAATTATAATTTAAAAAAATATGTACAGACACAAATGAAATGCTGAGTGTTCCTGACTATGGGATATCTTGTAATTCTATAGAAATTACAATTCATTATTATAACATTCTATAAAACATAGTTGAGTATTATTATATGACTTGAAAGTTATGTTGCCCACACATTTATAAGCACATGCATGGACACCAGGGCCGCACCAATTAAACAATACAGGTCACTAATTTTGTGCGCCTGAAATCATTGTTACAAAGTAGGATTTCACATGAAGATCATGTCAGTTGAGCAAACACTTCCCTATAATAGTATGACTGCTACATCTGGATTTCTGCATGAGAGATAGAATAATGAGAGGTGTTCTTAGGATGAGTCTGTAGGGTCTTTTTTTAGTGTTATTGTATTTTCGTCCAAACTGGGACTGATATACTGTAGTGGTGTGTTATCGAATTGGCTTTATTTTGTGTTTATACTTTGTCCCCCATTTACCTTTCTGGTGATAGAGATACTACTCAATTTTTAATTCAGGGAGAGCGGCTGACAGATGTCTTTAGGAAGCAACCTTATTCACTGACACAGACTGATTAGCATCCTTAGAAGTGTTCTTCAAATTCTATTATTTTCTTACCAAATGTTTAACCACAGGAAACTATGATTCTATGATTCTGGTTGTCACATAAACAAAATTAAAATACCTTTAAATTACAATATCATATGCACAGGCTAAATGTATTTATATTTATATAGTTAAACATTTGGCAAGAAAATAATAGAATTTGAAGAATACTTCTAAGGATGCTAATCAGTATGTGTCAGTTTATTATTACCATTATATTCAGCGATATACAGGAATTACAATCAATTAGTAAAATTAGTTCAAAAATTACTAAGGAATCTGTATGGTGTAGTATGGGAGGAGGTCAATGGGGGGATGACACCATAAGTGACACCAATCCTAGTGACACCACTGGGGTTAGGCTTATCTCCCACCTCAATGGTACTTTACCTACCACTGTTGCTGTGTGTCTTCACGTCACTTCTGAATTACTGTGAACCTAAGTAAATCCAATATCAGGGTTTTCTTGGCAAGATTTGCTCAGAGGGGGTTCATCACAGCCCTCCTCTGAGGCTGAGAGAATATAACTTTCCCAGTGGGTTTCCTTGGCCAAGGAGGGATTCAAATCCTGGTCTCCTAATCAGACACTCAAACCACTACATTTCACTGGCTCTCTTCTTCCATAATTGTTGTTATGGTCTGTCTTCAAGTAGTTTCCAACCTATGGCAACTCCTATGACAAACCTATCATGGAGTTTTCTTGGTAAATTCTTTAGCGGGAGATTGCCACTGACATCCTTGGAGGGTGAAAGAATGTAACTTGCCCAAGGCCACCTAGTGGATTTACATGGCTGAGCCAGGATTCAAACCCTGGTCTCCAGCATCCTAGTCCAATGGTCAAATCACTACATCATGCTATAAGAAAGGCATAAAATCAGTTGCCTGTAATGGAGACACACACTATTCACTACCATTTTTGGTCAGTTTGTGCAGCGTTTTAAAAATAAATCAAGAAAACCTCTTTTGAGCCCATAGTGATGTATGGAAGTAGGAGAAGAGGGCTTTAATTCTATACCTTCTTCTCTAAGAGTAACTCCCACCAATTTCAGTGGGGTCACTGAATAAGCATACATAAGATTCTGCTATGAAGCTGTGCATCCCAAACTACAATAAGCATATTTGGCTATCAAAAGTAAGGAGAGGAAAGGAGGAGGGAATTAAAAAAAACACTATTATCTCATTTTGAGCCTAACATGAAGGGGCACCCTGAGACTTAAAGTTCTTTTTTCAGCAATATCTCGCTGGAATGATTTGTAGGGGGCATGGCAATGAATAATGTATAAATATTCAATTTTCTCATTCCAATGAAAAGTCTGCCCCTTCAGTGCTTAGCAAAGCCTAATTTCAACCTCTTTTATTAGTCTCTTCAAACTCTTCCATTTAATAGGTCTTTCAGCTCAATGGTCCCCACTTGATTAATCCTTCTCCAATTCATGATAAAGCAGAAGTTTAGAAAGGTATCTTCTTTAGAAAATTGCTTTAGCCACATCTGTATTCTCTGCCCCTTTGTCAGAAATCCAGATTCCTCCCCCACCTTCCCCAAGGCTCTCTGCATGTTGTCTTTATGTGGTTTATCTCCTTCATTTTCTGTGTCCATTGTAGCAACTGCTTTCAAATTGCATTTTAATGTGTTTCCTTCTAATATCCAGTAATCGATTTTCCTAATTGCTTTTTCTATTCACTATCAGCAGAGCAAGAGGAGAAAGGAAACAGTATCAGCAAAGCTGACTTTACAGATTCAGGACCCAGAGGCATGTTCTTTATATGGGCAAATCTCTTATTCATATTGCTTGAGCGTCTCTTGAAAAATGCACAAAAAAAGATAAATTCCTGATCAGGTGGATTACTGAGAAAGAGCTCTGTGCTTACCTATGACATTTAAAAAAAACCCTGTGGGGATTAGTTTTACCCATACCTAAATGGCACAAGAACAGGATGTCTCTGTTTTTCACTTGCACCTAAATGTCTTAACAGGACCAGCACTACCATTAAGTGGGTCATTTGGGGTGTCATTAAGGGCTGCAAATTGTTAGTTAATTCATTCATTATGAGGGGTTTTTGTGTGTGTTTCAAGAGAGGATGCTTGAGTGCTGAGGAGAGGTGCTTTTGGACCTTCTGTCTCAAGTTCTGGAATAGCTTGGCCAGCCTTGGGTATAATGCACCTTCGCCTTGAGAAGGGGTGGCATGTGTTCTCTGCCTCAGGCATAAACATGTTTGGGCCCAGTCTTGAGGCCAGTCCTACTGTCCTTTTGCCTACACTTATCACACAGAAGAAAGGAAGCAGTATGGGAGGATATTCCTCCCTCAGTCAGGAATTCGCTGAACATGAAATACTTCAGTACCCAGTGATCAACAATGGTGATGTAAGGGTTCAGATCCATACAAATGTACCTGACAGCAAGTCCCCCTAAAATCACTGGGACTCACCTAAGAGTAAATATGGGCAGGTACACAGTGTTCAATATTATGAATATTATTGTTATCATAAATATTATGAATAAGATATCAGAGAATGTAAGCATGCACACGATTGTGCTGTGTGTACTGTAATTTTCTTGAAGAAAGATTTATGTATCATTAAGCCAGACAATTTTGTCCTAAACAGGGATCAAGGTTCAGTATTGGGTGGCCAGATGCAAAAGAAAATAGAATTTGTTTGATTAAATGTTGTGTAGAAGACAGCATTTCAGCAGGTGTGGCTATGAAAGGGGCAGGAGCCTCTTTGGCCAACACTCAAGTGAAATGGTAGTCCTGCCAATGGTAACATGACCAGAGTATGACTGCATGTTTGATACACTTATTCATCCTTGTATTTGTGGAGAATTATCTCAGATACAAGAACTTCAGTGCCTACATTGCATCCAGGAATCTGTGACACTATTGCTCTTTTACCATGCCAGGTATAATAATCTAGGCAGTTGAGGCCTTCTCTGTCCACATCATCTCTCCTCAGGCCATGCCTACACTGAATGATTCTCCAGGTGCTACACACCAGTCAGCTACTTAAGTTCTTAGGTTTCCTTTTCCCTCTTCTGTAATATCAAAGAGGATAAGAGAGACTTTGATGGGGAAACACAGGAACTCTGAAAGCCAACCACTAAGGCAAAAATAGACAAACTGTGGCCCATGGGCTTCATATGGCGCTGGCAATCCACTTTTGTGGTCTTAAAATCCTCCATGAGTCCCCAAAAGTCCCTCCTCCCAAGCCTCCATTTTAAAAAAAAACCACACTTTTCTGGCAATTTTGGTTGCAAAACCATGCAGAAAGCTCCTCATGTGTACAAACATGTGAAAATAACCCATATCTACACATGCACCCAAAACTCTATATTACTCCCAAATATTTCAGTTTTCCTATGTAGTCCATCACAGTCATTTGGACTTGCTGGAAGGGTGCATCCCACAGTATGTATGTGGGGGAGGGGGACAGGACTAACCTCTGGTCCCCACACAGTTGCCCATCCCTAACCCGAAGTATATAAAGATGCTTTTATCCACCATGCTCTGTGACCTCACATGTCACTGATTGTCTCCTGCTTAGCATATATGTCTCAGGTGACACATAAATAAGCAGGGTCTTAGAGACAGTCTGGTAAGTGTTGTCTGAGTGTGGATGTGGATGCTGTGTGTATGTGGATGCTGTAGGTTTTTTTTTTTTAATGTTATAGTTCTGGTTCTGCTAGCTTCTGGAATTTTAGCCTCAAAAACGTCCATCTCATGTGGTACTGAACAGGGCACAAGTTTCTTTTGTCACACTCTAAGGTTAATTCCATCATGACTTTTCCCCATAGAAATAGGTCCACTATTGAGTGGCTCCGCTTTAAGGTCAATGGTTCTGGTTAAAGTAAAAAAGAAAGGACTGCAATGCTGAGAAAAAAGCAAAATCTGTTTTCTTCCCAGAAACTGGATTATTAGTGAAAAGCACCAATTTTATTTCCCTTCCCCAGTTTCTCAGTGCTGCCCCCAATTAAAACTCTTGATGTTATATAAATGTAAAGTAAAGCAATCATGCAGTCTGATGTGGGAAAGCATGGCATTCCATTTGGGGACAGCCTTGCATCGGGAGCACACCCACTTCCCCATGTTTTCCGCCTAGAACTGATCCTCTCCTACTACTCCTATGGCTGTCATTATTTGTTTGTTTGTTCTTTTATTTTTTTTATTTTAAAAAAAACATTCTTCCTCCAAACAGCTCAAAGGGGCATGTAGATTTCTCCTCTGCCCTCATTTTGCCCTCACAGCAGGAAGACAAGGAGCTTAGGCTGAGAAGTAACAACTGACACAAGGCCTAGATTTCCTTTATCATAGTCCAGCACCTTGACAATTAGATTACACTAGCTCTAAGGTAATCTAGAAAAAGAACATATGATTTGAATAATACTTATATTAACCAGTTTATATTAAGTTATGCTAACCAGATTTTAATAATACTGTACTTATAAAGCCAATGCTGGTAACTTACCAAAAACTGTTCTGGCAGGAACTGACTCTTTATTGATCCAAAATGAAACTTGGGAGAGGATCACAGTCATGATGCATGGGATGTATGTCTGTATCATAAAGTAACCCATTTTTCGTCGGAGATGGAAGTGCACTGTCATTACAATATATTCACCTTTAAAAAAAAAGAGAAAGGAGATTATTGATAACCTAAAAGTATTTGTTTATTTATTTTTAAACAGTTCAAATCACTTATCCAATATATATGAAAATGTCCTATAACTTCATTTATATTTAGTTGGTTTGATTCTAAATGCATATGATGTGGTTCCATTGCAAAAATAACAGGTCACTATCTGGAAAAGCTCTATGGACCACTCTAAGCTTCCTGAAGGATGAACAGCAGGATATACATAGCATTAGATTACATGAAAGCCACAATGATGCCAAGGCATATAAACAGATATCAAAATAATCCATATAGGAGGTAGAACATTTTCTTTTTAAAAGTTAATTTGTAGTCATTGTCTGACATTTATGTGTTACAAAGAAATGTAGGTTTGGTGGGGTGGTGAGAAATGAGAATAACAACTATTGGTTGTGTGTTCTGGTTAGCATACAGTGCCACTATGACTACTTCAGGTTTTATTTTTAACAGGCAACACACCAAGAAAGCATTCTTTCTTCCTGGAAAATAATTTTTTTAGCCAACAAATAATATTTTAAAAGGTTATTGATCAAGTAATGACCTGGAACAAACCACTGAAAATTGCAAAAGAAAAAGGAACATCTTCCTTAAGAATCATGGCCCTGTAAAACCTGATGAAATGAATAAACATTAGTGTTCACTTTGAAAGCACAAAATGAAGTCAGGGAAAAGACATGAGATCAACATACACCTTGGCACCCCACTATGGTGGAGGGTCGGGCTCTGGAACTGTCTCCTTGGGACATGGGACCAGGGAGCTTGTGAAGGAATCTACCCTTGCGGCTGATCAGATTGCTTACTCTCTTCTAGGAATTTGTGAGGCTTTGGAGGCAGCCCTCTAGGTTTGGCCTTCCAAAAACAACTGTCTGAGTCAGCAATCAATATCTTAGGATTGCCCTCGGGATGTGGTGTTGCACCAGACGGTGGCTGGGGAGGTGTCATATGTTGACATCTGAGACTCAGCTAGACCCTCCTGAGCTCATCCTCAGGCTTTAAATATTTAAATAGGTTCTAGGGCAATAAAGTGGCCCTTGTCTAAACCAATTATCTCTGTCTAGTCTCAATATTAAATGGTTGGTCAATAATGACACAGTCATTAGTGCCCAATCTGAAAACAGTGATGGGGACAAGCATAATTTTTAGATGGTAAACAACTGCTTGGAGGTTGAAACACTGCTTTTTAAAAGTAATTTTTGTAAGACTACTCATTTGACCTGCTAAAAAAAAGTTACTTGTTGGCCCATTTTGATTTTTGACAGGTTAAATCATGTTACTCTCTGCTACTTTTAACTTTTGTTGATGTGGGGGGGGGGGGAGTTTTTTTCTGTTTGCCATAACCATTATGCAGGATTTCTTTAATTTTTCTCCCCTTCAAAATTAAGGTCCTGAACAGCAGCACTAGACCTTGTCTGCTATTTCTTTTCCACTCTCCTCCCACTTTCATCCCAAATATGGAAAGGCAAATGTAGTGCTGTGTTGCTCTCATGTTACTCTAGAAAATTCAGCTGGCAGCCAGTTGCACTTCTTATAGTGGCTTGACAGTGACACATTGCTCCAAAACAGTGATTCCCAAACTTTAGTCCTCCAGATGTTTTGGACTTCAGCTCTCAGAATTCTTGACTGTTGACCAAGTTGACTGGGGCTTCTGGGAGCTGAAGTCCAAAACACCTGGAGAAACAAAGTTTGGGAATCACTGCTCTAAAAACACTTTTAGAAGTATGAAAATGTGCAAGAAATTGCCCTATAGGAAGGTCCATCGTATCATATTAGACCACTAGTCCATCTTGCTCAATATTATTTTTACATTGACAGACAAGGGCTCTCCATCATTTCCAATGGGACTCTTTTCCATCCCTACTAGAGATGCCAGAGATAGAACCATGAATCTTTCTACAGTATTTACATACCATTACCTCCACACTGATCTACATTTGTTGTACATACCACCAATACCACCCTCCAAAGAATGAACAATTTTAGAAGACAAATGCATTTTTTTCCATTTAACTTTATAGTCATATTGCCATTTATGGCACTAAGTCATTCAGAAATAATGCTGGGAAGGAGTTATAGAGCTGAGGCCAGTTTTCAGTTCTAATTTGAATTCTGTAGGTAAAAGTTTCCACTCTCTAAATCAGGGATGGGGAAACTACAGCTCTCCAGGTTCTGATGAACTACCATTCTCATCATGCCTCATCACCAGCCAAGCTAAAGAAAGTTTTAGCCAGGTTCATGAGAGCTTGATTCTAACTCCTCTCCGTACAATGATGCTACATGTAGCTTTTCAGATGACTAGCTCATCAAAATGACATGATGGAGAAGTTCAATAAACAGAAGTGGCAGGAGGAAAATACATTGTTTTACTAAAAATGTGTCCATGCTGGCCAGGAAATTTGAGAAGCTACAGTCCAAAAAAGTATCCTTTTTAAGCCCTGGGAATGAAAGGTAGGCTGGTATGGAATGGATACTTATCAGGATAGCAATTGGAATTTCTTCATTATCAAGAGGTAAATTTAGGATTTGAACTAGTCAAAGTCCATATCACCCCAGTAAATTGAATCCAATGAGTCATTGGCAAGCATGACTTCTTTCTGAATGAGAAACCGAGTAAACTGAGATGTTCAAGTGTCATGTGAGGTCTTGAACCATTCCCCACAAGAAGCTGGTTATCTCTGTAAGACAATATTGTAACTTTTATTTGATGACCATCTGCCATTCAGTTGGTAAATGCTTTCAATGTCATGGAAAAACCAAAATGAGAGAAAGTTTGGTTGGAAGCAGCAGTCTTTCTGTTGCTTCCAACAAAATGTTCTCTCCTTTTGGCATCTCTTGTGTTGTCTCAGTGAAGAGAAACACACTCAAGTGACCACAGGCTAAGCATCAATACTGAGAAGGGGAAGAATGTCTAACAGAGGCTGGAATTTCCTGAGCCTGTTGAGATTGTTGAGATTGAGCGTCCAGTACATGTCAGACACATTTATTCCTTCACTAGTCAAATAAAGTAACCAGGCACTTTGGTCCCCTTTCTGGGAGAAAGGCGGCATAGAAATGAGCTAAATAAAAATAAATAATTAATAAATAACCATGTCTATTGTGATGATGAGACTCAAACCCCAGAACCATCTCAACCATCCCTTATGAGGAATACAGTCAATTGGATTTAGCTGTATAATTTCTTTATCAGTAGTGTTTCAAAGTGTTTTTTGCTTCATAGATTTCAATATTCTGGCTGGGGGTGGATTTACTCCTCCACCTCAGGAATTCAAAATGTTTCTGGCTGGTCTTAAGTCATTTCCACTCCTGCTCCTGAGGGAGGGAGGGTGTCAAATTTGATGGCATAACCAACACACATCCCCATAAGGACTCACTGTTCTTCAAAAAAACAATACTGAAGCAACAGCAAAGTCTCAGTATTTGTTGACAAATGGCTGGGCAAACCGAGAAGCTTTGAGAGCGACAGGGGTGGTAGGAGTCAAATGTTCCATGGAAATTTTAACTGTTTTGAGATTTCAAAAGATGCTGAGAAGAATTTGATTTGTTGGGCCCCAAGTCTGGACTACCATGAGTTGTAATCATGCTCAGTCTATCTTACCATTGTACTTTATTTCTTTTAATATTAACTTTCATTCCTCAATAATAAAGCACAACAAAACTGCTTGATTAATTGTCATGCTTCCATCCATCTTTCCCTCCACCCACTTAAAGTACAGCTATAAACAACTTGTGCCTTCTGGTGAAAATTCTTGTATGAACAAATCATTCTTCATGTTGGCTTGATTTTAAAGTAAAGGAAAGCAACTGTAAAAGGCATCTGGGTGGGAAGTCCATTCTTCACTGCACAACACATTCTAAAGTGCTGCATAGTTTAGAGGTAATATGATGGGATCTGACCAAGACAAGGGAATCTGTTACCCAGGGAGCAGTAAAAGAGTCTTGGATAAATTTTCTGTGATGGATCAATGATATCTCACTTACTCATAATATCAAATACACTAGCAAAATATTGCTTCATTTTGCTATCAATAATGCCACTCAAAAATCTGTCAGTTACATCTGCTCCCTCTGTCACTTAATTCTGTCATGATCTCTGCTGCAGCTTTTTTAACCACACCAATAGAATTTTTGGTAATTGCATCCTATAACAAACTAGCATCCATTAAAAAAGAAAAGAAAAAAAGCAACACCCACAGAGCTTAAACACCACCACTTCTCTTGCTGTTGCTGCCTGTTGCTATTTTCACACACTATGTACTCAAAAAACTCAGCAGTGAGGGCTGTTATATTTAACGTGTGTGCTCCAGCAGCCTTTCTAATATGAATGTATTTGGACAATCTGCATGCTATTTGTAGTATAAGTCACAACCACAGTTCAAAATTTACAACTGTACAGCTACAAAAATATATCAGCAGCTACAAACTTGAATTGTATGGAGTGCTTTTTCATCCATTTTCACTTTACTTTCTGAAGGGAGACAGCACTGAAGCTTTAGTGCAAGCCTGAAGATAAACATTTGAGATCTGTCATCTCCTTATGCTTCACAGGCTGCCTGCACTAAAATCTTCTGGATATCTTTATGTGAAAGAAAATTTCACCACTAATTCCACACTTCAAATTGATTATCAGCTACAAGATTCATACCTGTAATGGATTTAACAGTGTCAGTGGATGCTGTATGCCCAAGGAGATCATACTGAACTAAACTGGAAGACTCTTCAGGGACTTCCACTGAATTCTGAGGTCCTTTTGTCCAGGTGTAAATCATTTCACTCTTTGGATATGCATCTGAATAACATATAATTAGAAAACAGATATGGAACATTTGACTAGACTTGGCTTAAGAAATGATCTGATCTTTCTTAAGGTTAATGAAAATATTCTTATTGATTTAAAATGATCTAAGCATCCTTACAATATAAACATATGTCTCACCAGCTAATCTCTGATCTGTTTGTTACATAAAACAGAAGCAGAAAGTCTCTACCATACAGTGAGCAAAAGGTGCCCCCCCCCCGGCCATTTTTGTTGTCGAATTCCTACTGTAAATGACAAAATATTTTTACAAAATGTTTTGAAACAAATTTCAAATAAAATGGGCAACACTGCCCCATTTCCCTAAAAACCAGAAGTGGACTTATGGGGGATTTTAACCCCCACCCCCACGCCTAGGTCTGGTGCCATCCACATTGGGTCCTGTGAAGCCGCTATTGGGCAGAAAAATTGGCCCCTGGGCTATCTAATAAATAAAATATATAAAATGTTTGTTTGTATCCCGCTTTTCTGCTGCAGGACAATCAAAGCGGCTTACATGTTAAAACAGCACCAATATACAATACACAACACATATACAATACAATATCTAACTCCACCCCAACCTTAATAAAAAATTAAACATCATACAATTAAAACTGATCTGTTAAAATAGAGTATTGTCAACAGTCCAATAGTCCAATGGGTAAAGTGGTGGCATACTACATAAGAAGGGGAGAATTTATTCATAGCTGAGTCATTCTATTCAGGGAAGGCCTGCCGGAAGACATCCGTCTTAACAGCTTTTTTAAAGCTAATTTTAAAGCTATCTAATATTGCGAGATATTTGTCTGTCACAATGTGAAATGCAACAACAGGGACTTACAACTCCCAAATTTCAGAGGGCAGGCATGACCATCCATTGGGAAATCCACCAATCTCATGGGGCATTCGGCACTTATGGTGAGCCTACAAAGAACAATATGGAATTAATCCTGGTGTTTTTCTTCAGCAGTATATAGCTATTGAAAAAATATTTATGGATAAATCAGCTACCTCATTGTATACAAGATGGTGCCATTTCTCATAATTCGAAATAGTTTATTTGGAGCTGTCATATTATGTGCAACAGATTTTTTTCCATTCCGGAAGAAAGTGTCTGGTGTCCATACTTTGGTAACCATTAAGTTGTTTAGCCTTAGAATTTCAATTGGACCATCGTATTTTAATCTCTTGTCCACCCAAGTCTGGCGGAAGAAAACATCCATTGTGTATTCCTACAATAAATTGAAGGAAATACAAATTTAATATGTTCTACACACATAGCCTTTCTATGAAAATCCCTCAAGGACAAATTAGTCATTGGTAACTGTAAATTCCCTAAACACATTTCTGTCAATTAAACGGAACTATCTACTTCTTAATACTTTAATTTTCCACATTAGTCATATAAATACATTGCTATACATATTATATCAATCAAAAATAATTACTATAATCTAATAGAATGGCAAGAAGCAGGCAATTAAACTTGTACTCTAGAACAGAACTGGAAACAAAATAATTAATTCGCTAACATATGTTAATTATTTTTTATGTCCATGCTATTTTTTTAACAGATAGGCAGATTACATTATGTGCTAGGGACACATAATTCCTTACATTAGAAAAAATCAAATATCAGAGTAATAGCCTGTTTTCTAAAAAAGTGAAAATCTAATTTCTGATTCAGCCATCACAGGATAGCAAAATGTGTATATTGTCTTTGAAATGCAGAGTCCTTTGTGGAGGTCCTGGAACACATGTGGAGCACCAGTGCAAATAGGCATGCAGTTCAGAGAAGAACTGTCAGAGGTAACATGAAACCCTGCCTTCCATTGAAATCATCTCTTGCAGGCACTTAACAATGATTCCCTAAAAATACATTCCACAAAGTTCAGTCAGATGTAGTTGGAAGTAAATGTGCACAGGACTGAGAAAGATCTCTCAATGAAAAAGATGACTGGGCACTTCAGAAGCACTCCATGAACAGTTTACGGCCGAACCAAGAATGATTTATAGACATATATATTTTGCTGTGACTACATATTAGTAAGGCAGAGAAAAACTGCAGAATGAAGAACTTTGAGAATTTGATTGCCTGAGAATTTTAGCTTGTATGTTGTAATCATCATCATCCTCCCAAAAATCCTTTTCCACCCTTACAGCTACATTCATATATACTTGAATATAGATGGGCAATACCTGTTGAATCCAGAGTATGGCAAAAATTTCCTGTCTTTTTGGATTACTCCTCCCAGAATTCCTTAATCAGCATGACCAACAGCTATGCTGACTGGACGATTTGTGGAGTTGTAGCCCTAAAAATGAGCCCCAAAACTTTTCCAATCTCTGTAAATCTCAGAATCCCTAGTACTTCCTAGGTAAGACTTCCAGAGTAAGCAAAGTTTCAGGGTTCTGCACAGCTTCTTGACCATCCCAAAAACTTAGGGAAGCAGTAGAAATTATGCAAAAGAAAAGACACTAGCCAAATGTGCTTAATTTACATAATTTATACCATTCACAGTACTGTAGTCAGCTTTTTCTCAGCTCAGAATTTTATTTTTAGAACAAATACTGTAGTCCTGAATCCAATAACACACAACATCTATTTATGTCTTTTTTTAAAAAACTTTTGTATTCAATGCAGTTGTGAATAATTCTATGTTGGGTTGTTCACTGTCCAAAGAAATGGCTGTATCCTTTCCAAAGCAGGTGTTTGGGTTTTTATTTAATCCTTGGTAAAAATCCAGTATGCACAAGATGACCAAAATCAGGGCTAACACATCTAATAATAGCCTGAAAATTAAGCTGCTGCTTAATCTTCCCTACTTTGCCTGATTGACAGTCATGCTCAAAGACATATGAATTAGTCGTTCACTTATTATAGGGGTTCATTTCCCCTCCCAAAACCTGCAAAATAAAGGAAATCAGGAAATACGTACCATCTCTACATCAGAAACAGGCCCAAAACTGGTGACATAGATATCTGTTTTGACTTCAGTAACAGGACCTAATATGTAAAAAGGAAGTGAGCAAGGAAAATCAAAATGTTTCAGGGTAAAAGGCAAAGAAAATTGTACCAGCAAGTAGCACCATGTCTTATGCAATTGTCACTTTGACGATTCGTCGGACTAATCAGGAGGAAAATGCGCAGGCAGCATGTTCTTCTAACCAAGCATGCTGTACTTGGATATTATTGCATAATGTTGATTTTCATACAGTTCTCTTTGCTTACATAAGTATGCTGGTAGAATAAATTTATAGTTTTATAAGTCACCATTTCCCATTGTTACAGGTAAGAAAATGAAATCCTAAGAAAAGTGCTTTTAAAAGGGGGTAGCTGATCCTTCCAACGGTAATCACCAGCTCTGCATTAAACAAGGGTTCATGGAATGTACCACAGAATTCATATAAAGTTGGTTCATACTTGCATCAAACTATGGTTTGGCACTACATGAATGCTCACATACATCTTTCTCCATTCTCCTGAATGCCCTCCACTCATTTGTTGCCCTCAATTAATTAATGCTTATCAGTGTGAAACAAATTATGATTGCCTGCTAATGACAGCCAAACTAGCAAGCCATGGCTTATATTTGCTCTACAAACCGAGGCAATCCAGGACAACGCCTGATTTCAAAACAGTTTCCCAGACCATGCCACCAACCACTAAGTACAATTTAGGTGGACAGTATAAGGGAAGGTGGGAACATGTGAGCAAGCAAGTTACACCTATATGCAAAAGGAAAATTTGATCCAGCTGAATTAAAGTAGAACTGATAGTGTTAGTGAGGAATTATGAAGCCACAAGTGAATATCTACTAGTTATAGAAAAATGGCTTTGTGGCCTATTTGAGTTTAAAATTCTTAAACCCCACTCCCTGGTACATGAAGTCATATAACAGGTAAAAAGACATTATTGTTATCATTCATTCTTGTTTTTCCTCTGAAAAATTCACAACAGTTTAATGATGCTACTATTTGACTATTTCATCCCCACGAGTGAGAACTAATAATTTCCAGAGTTTTCTCCCCTCTGGGGAAAAAATGAATATTTCTGGGAAGTTCTGCAATGGTATTCATACATTCCAAAGTGATTCAGGAAAGAATTCTATATAGAAATTGATTCTTCTTTTTTGCATGAGAATTCTGGGGATTTCTGCGGGCGGGGGGGGGGGGAATACAGTTTCTAGCCAGCCAGTTGTTCTTTTCCAGCAAAACTGCTGTTTTTTACACAAAACCTGACCAAAAAAAAACTTAAGCAGAAAATAACTATCATGCACAACAAAAGCATGTGAATCTTTTCATGTGAAACTGCTTTATATTATTATAATTTTTTGCAAGGTTGTCAAGGTTTTTTCATGGAAAACTAGCAATCTTGCACCAAACACACATGTGACTATCTAGAAACAGTGACTGGTGTTCAATATTGCAGTTAGAGATTTGTAACACAGGGTTTGTTGTTGTTGTTATCATTGTTTTTGTTAACTGCCCTTGAGTCACTGCTGATCCATGGTGACTCTGTGGATGCGACACCTTCTTCTCCACTGCTCTGCTTAGTTCCTCCAAACCCGTAACTGTGACCTCCTTAATAGAGTCCATCCATCTAGCATTTGGTCTCCCTCTCTTCCTACCTCCCTCTACATTTCCCAGCCTTCATTTTTCCCAATGGTTCATGCCTTCTCATGATGTGTCCAAAGTACGGCAGCCTCAGTTTTGTCATCTTGGCTTCCAGGGAGATTTCTAGCTTGATATGACCTAGAAACCATTTGTTTGTCTTTTTGGCTGTCCATGGGATCCACAGCACTCTTCTCCAACACCATATCTCAAATGAGCTGATTTTCCTCTTATTTTCTTAACTATCCAACTCTCACATCCATACATGGTAATAGGTACTACAATAGCTTGCATGATTTTAACTTTTGTGCTTATCTTGGCATTTTAGAATATTTTCTAGTTTTTTCATAGGTGTTCTCCCCATTCTTAATCTTCTTCTGGTTTCCTGGCTGCAGTCCCTGTTTCTATCAATGTTTGAGATCCCAGGTATAAGAACTCTTTTACTATTACTATTTCTTTATTGTCCAGGTTGAATTTATGTAGACTCTCTGTGAACATTTTTTTAAATTTCTTTATGTTCAACAGGAAGCCTGTGTTTGCACTTTCTTCCTTGAGCTTCCATAGTTGTTGTTCCAAGTATGTGAGGTTTTCTGCTAGTACAGTACACCCACGCCAGCCACAAACTTGTCCATGGATTTGAGCTTCTGTGGATGGCAAGCCTCAGCATTTGTGCATATGTGTTTTTTGCAATCCATGGGGGGGGGGGGGTAGGGGTGGAACGGATCCCTTGCAGATAGCAAGGGACTACTGTATTATAGTGTTGTCTGCATATCTTAGATTGTTGATATTCTTTCCTCCTATTTTCACTCCTCCTTCTCCTGTGTCCAAGCCAGCTTTTCTTACAATATGTTCTGAAGATAAGTTGAACAGGTAGGTGATAAGATGCAGCCTTTTCTGACCCCTTTTCCAATTAGGAACCATTCTACTTCTCCGTCTTCTGTTCAGACAGTAGCCTCTTGTCCTGAGTACAGATTCCTCATCAGGATTATTAGATGGGTTGGCACTCCCATGTCTTTAAGGATGTTCCATAGCCTATCATGATCTATGCAGTCAAAAGCTTTGCTGAGATAAGTGATCTGTTTTAGTAAGACTTTGTAGTCTGATTGGAAACATATGTAAAAGTCACTCCAATCCACTTTAAGAGACAGCCACTGGATTGGGTGAAGGAGATTCATTCCACTTCCAATCAAGGCACAAGGAGATTAACATTTCCACCACTTCCCTCCAGCAAATAAGGCTGTAACAATCAGAACCAGGATCCCTGTCTCAAGTCTTTGTTGCAGTCTCACTCACTGGCAGGAGGAGGTAGAAATGTCATCTTTCCTGCATCCCAATCAGAAGCTGAATGGGCTGCTCTTGCCTAATCTGGTGGCTGGCTCTTAAGGTGAGCTGGGGCAAGGATGTTGGATCAGGAGACATTACTTAATTATGCAGACATAACTAAATGGCCTAACTAGAATTCTAGCAATTTTTATTTTGTTTTTATATTTTCGCAAAACCCAACAATCCTAATTTAAAAAGAAACAACCACATGCACTGCTCTGTAGAATAATTTCCTGAAACATTTAAGACATATGAATATTGGGCAAAAACTGCATAAAATTGCTTCTATTGCATTTTTTTCCATCCTGACTGTGCTCCCTCCTTGTCAGGAAATTCATTTTTCCACTAGCAAACAAAAAATGGCAACTACTTTCTCCATCCCTGAATTAGCTTCCATATGTTTCCTAGGCAGTCCTCTCATCTAAGTAGTTTACTTGGCAAAATCTGCTTAGCTCCAACATTTAATTTTGTTTAACTGTAAGCCCCTTGTGTTTCTGTCTATTAAAGAAAAATGGAATATGAATTATAATTTTTTGGAAATCACATTGCAACAGAATTTAGGATTCGTTTCATAAAAAATACCAAACTATCATTCAGCTCACCATGTTTCTCCTAACATGTTAAGCTCTTATAACCATCTACAACCTCCTCCACCCGATGCACTTTACGATAGGAGTGGTTTTCCATGAGGCAAGGTCTCAAGGCTATAAAAGCAAATCCAAAGGAATCCAGAAAATATCCATGTTTTCCCTCAACACTTCACCAAACAATTCTGTACAAACCAATATTACCCATTTCATCAAAAACCTGTGGCCAGTTTTGCTGAAGACAAGTACACAATCAATGAATAAAGGAATGAATAATAACTTCAGTTTTCATCTTGAGATCTGAGGGACTGGGGTTAATAGGCAGTTTATGATCAATAGGTTGCAAATTTTAGCCAAATAGCAAAGATGACATGTTACCTTTTGACTTGGCAAATTATGGTCAGTCCAGTCATGCACTCTATGAGTGAGACTAAAAGGGTTATTGTTTTGAAAGTCTGTTCATATTATGTTTATATATGGAACTGGAAAGCCATTTCCCAAAGTCTCCAGTATCTGGTGGCCATTTTAACTTCTCTCTCTTTCTCTCTCTCTTTATTTCTCTCTCTCTCTCTCAATCATGTTTCAAATGGTTATAAAAATATCAGCACTGCTCATAATATTTCTACATAGTAACTTACCCTTATAATATGTTTTTTTTAAAAAAAAACTTCCTAGTGACCTTTGCCTTGAAGATTATATTTGTGATTGAAGGTAGGATACATTGATGTTTAGGTGCCCAAAGTTATTTTTATACACAAATGGACAAATCTTATCCATAATTGTTCTTTTTTGTATTTCAACTTTTATTGCAGGTTATCAGGATTGTTTTTTTGCCAAGCTTAGAGTTGGAATGAGTTCTGTTAATTAGATGAGTGATGCAGTGAAGCCATTATATCATTTTCTCTAAATATTCAAGGAGGTGTCCAAGGTCCTTAAACTACTGTGAGAAAAGGATTCAGCACCTTGTACAGCTCCTTTCAAATTCAGACTAAAAGGCAGAGTAAATTAATTGCTCAACTGGCATGCAAGCCACCATCCATCATGAACTAAGCTATTCAGAGATGGGCAGTCTAATCCTAGATAAAAGATGCAATCACTGTATTGGAAGTATGGATTGTGCACAAGATTCTTCTGCTGACAGAAATGCCCTTTTACTAGCAGAGTCCACTTCTGTTGGCTGATCACAGAGCTCTGCTGACAAAACAATCTGCCAACAGAACTGTTCTGTTGGCAAAAATGTGCTGACAGAACAGTCAAAAAGAGAGCAATGAGTTACACCAGATCCTATTCTTCTCCATCTCAGGAAACAGCCACAATGTTGACACAAAGTTGGATGATGAATAAAAATAGGTCAAAGTAACTTCCCATACACCTAGGCTGGAAGGGTTTTGGATTTAACACAACTCAAGCTGGTCTATTGTCTGCTTGGTCTGCTCATTGTCAGAAAGGATTACTCTCAAATCCAAGGATGGGGAACATGTGGTCGTCCTGACATTGTTGGATTGCAACTCCAACTATTCTTTATCACTGGGGTATTGCTGGCTAGGGCTAATAGGAGCTATGCACTCCAACAATATCTGAAGAGCCATACATTGCGGGGGCATTTATGCAATTCTTTGAAGAAAGACTCTATTAATAATGTTATTGTGTCTCTTCATAAAATCTATTTTTAAAAGAAGTAATTTATAATTCTTACTTGCTCTGAAGAGAGCCAGCATGATGTAATGCTTAGACTAGGATACTGGGAGACCAGGGTTCAAACCCCCACTCAGCCATGGAAACCCAGTGAGTGACCTTGGCCAGGTCACCCTCTTTCAGCCTCAGGAGGAAGGCAAGGGCAAACTCCCTCTGAAGAAATTCTGCCAAGAAATCCCCTTGATAGGTACACCTTAGGGTTGCCATAAGCCAGAAATAACTTGGAGGCACACAATAGCACTTGCTCTGGGGTATTCATCAGATCAAAATAAAAATTAATAAATATTTATACCTTAACTTTCCATTATAAATATCCAAGCTAGGTAACAAAAATAACTCCAAACCATGAAAATATATAAGACAATGATTAAATGATTAAACTATTAGGTGAAATGGTTGGATTAAAACAGCAGCAAAGTGATGACTGACAAGCTTTCATATTCCTTACAGCCCAAATGCTTGACCAAGGAAATTCATTTCAAATGGTTTCATAAGAAGTGAAGGGCATCCATCCAGGAAAAAAAAGCCAAAAGGTTAGATAATGAAAAAGTTCCATAAAAGTTATCATAATGTCTTTACAGAAATTGACATTCTCATCCTTGGGATACTATATATGGTCTGGCTATCGTACCTGAACAAGAATATAGGTTGAGTATCCCTTATCCAAAAATCCATAATCTGAAATCTCCAAAATCCAAAATATTTTACATGGGTGATTGAAATAGTAACAGCCTGAATTCTGAAGGTTCAGTTTACACAAACTTTGTTTCATGCACGAGATTATTAAAGATATTGTATTAAATTGCCTTCAGGCTATGTGTATGAGATATGTATGAAACATAAATGCAGAGCTATTCAGTGCAGATGAATGGTGGAAGATTCAGGACTAATCAGGGGGACTTATTTTTTCACACAAAAACAAACAAACAAACAAACAGCTTCATTTATATACCGCTTCATACCCTTAAGGAGTGTCTAAGCGGTTTACAATTGTAAGCTATTTGCCCCCCAACAATCTGGGTACTCATTTTAGCGACCTTGGAAGGATGCAAGCCTGAGTCGAGCTTCAGCCCTATGCTAGTCTTGAACTCGCCACCTTATGGTTTTGAGTGAGTGGCTGCAGTACAGGCATTTAACCACTGCGCCACCAGGGCTGATTGCTGGCCTTTGATACACCACACAGCTTTACAGCTGAACTTACAGAATTACCTGTGTGATGTATCAAAGGCCAGCAATCTAGTTGGCTGTAAAAGGAGAAAGGGTGGACAAATTTATAGATGATAAGGTTATTAAGAACCAGTGGTGTCATAGTTTATTGTTAGGCTAGAACTCCAGGATTCAAGCCCCCACTCAACCGTGGATATCACTAGGTGGCTCTGGGCAAATCTCACTCTTTCAGCCTTAGAGGAAGACAACAGCAAACCTCCCCTGAATAAATCTTGCCAAGAAAATCCTAAGAGAGTGTTGCCTTAAGCCAAAGTCAGTCTGAATACACATAACAATAGAAAGGACAATGTTCTAAAAAGTTACTATAGTTAACGACTGCCATATCTTACTGGTAGTATCAGAATACTTCTCAAGACCAGCCACTAGGAAGCAAGAGCAGGTGGGACCACAGTTGGCCATTGGGGAAAACAGGATGCTGGACTAGATAGGTCTTTAGTCTAAACCAGCATGCCTCTTCTATATTCTTCTGTTCTGAAATCTATGTATTCTATAGTGTGGGCACTGATGCTGAGAAGATCCTGACTCTGATTACTGTCCATCAAACCTTGGATGGTGAACATTCCTGAAGCACGAAGTCCAATGAAAAGCTCCTCAAAAGAGTAGCTGTTCATAGAATAACTATATAGCATAATCGTATGATAATAATATAGTTTTACTATAACAAACGTGTTATATAAGTTCATTGAGAGAAATCTTTCATATTTCCTACAAATGCTTATATGCCAATAATAGGACTGCTATTATATTGGGCTACTAAGTATTGAAGGAAATCCATTATCCCCAGTTCTGACCCAAAAGACTTTCAAAGTTCCCTGTGGCTAACTTTACTAGCCTCTTTTAAACAATTCTTGCAGCCTAGCAAGAACTGTCACAACACCTTTTAAGATTTTGTTACAAAAGGTAAGGCATATTTGCCCTGTGCCTAACAGGGCTGTATGCACAAATGTCACCTTGTGTCAAAAGACAGAAAGAAAGCAAGCAAAGTGGAATTATTTCTCATCAGCCCAATATGCAGGTTTCAAGCTGCTAACTGAGCACAAAGTAAAAGCTTGAAAAATTACCCCACTCCAGCTAATAAATTATGGTTAAAACATCAGCTAGAAAGAAAATAAATGCAGTAATCGCTATCAGTCTTTCCCAACAAAACAGAAATATACAGGCTAAGTTCAGATCACAGCCACCTCAATTAGCTCCTGCAATTTTCTAGTTCAAAATCATCAACTTTCTCTTCTTTCTCTTCCATTTAGATGTATAAGTCATCATAACGGTACAACTAACATTAAAAAACCTCACAGTTTTCTATTAAAATGAAGACTTTACCAAAGACTGCTGTGTTAGCTTGGGAATATTCTTACTGATTATTATTTTCATACAGTGCTATGGATAAACACAAAGCTAGCATGGTCAAGTGCAGGAGCAGGCAAAGTGCAGCCTGCAGGCCACATGAGGCCCACCAGACCCAAAAGTGCAACCACCTCCCAACCTACAGCCTCCAAAATCTGAGAGACTTGAAATAGCCAGCATTGCTTGCTACATCTTGGCATAAAAAAACTTCTGTGTACTATGACAATCAGGATGCTCCTGCACCTTCTCACTCCCTCCTTCTACCCCCTTACTGTATTTCCTGCTGAAATTTTTCACTTTCCATCCTCCCTCAGTCTCTGTCAACGATCCTGTTGATCCCTCCAAACCTTCCCACCCCTCCTCACATCTCAATTGGCCCATTTTAGATTGGCAAAAAGAGGTGTGATGAAGGCTGCATGAAAGCCCAGCTTTTAGATGAGAAAAAGGGAAAGTGTGCCATGAAAACGCCATTTTGGCGCTTTAAGGGAGAAGAAGCGCCTTTAAAAAGGAGCTGGATTTCCCTACTCTTTTTTTAGAAAGTGCGCTATAGCGCAAGTGCATCTAACAGCTAAGGTGCAGTTGCGCAGTTAAATGGGGCTATGTCTCTTTAAATCGCCCATTTAAAGGCAGCGCTCCAGGTGCAGAGCATAATGGATCGTGGGTTGAGAGCTTGCGTGGTGTGGAGTTCAGTTCTAATTAAAACGCTCAATGCCCTGCAGGTGTAAAAGCTGGGGTTTAACCGCGCAGTTTTTTAAAGCTCCCAAACCCTAGCTCCACCCCTAATCGGAACCCTAGACATGCGCAGTAGGGACTCTGGGATGCCGTTACTGTTGTTCTACTGTGGATAACATGTCAATTCATTCACAAAATAAGGGAGTTCATTCATGATGCACCAGTGCAACTCCACAGTTTAAAAAAGGTAGAGAAACCGCAATGATAAACTGCTGAACCTTTAAAAAAAATTTATTTGCCGGCTGCGAATTGCGCTATTGTGCAACTGCGCAGTTCCCCTGGCAATTTGACTGTATCCTGTACCTGTGCAATTGTAATTCAAAGATGTGCTGATGTGAAAAGCATCTGTAGTTTAGCCCTGGGATTGCCCCCGCATCAATTCCCATGGTCCTCCGTTTTGTTTTGGCTTCCAGGCTCCCAGGTCTTCCCCGCCTGCCTCCGGGAGGAAAAGCAGCTGTTTTGGACAGGAGGCAAGAGGGAGGGGGAAGGCTCTCCCTTTTGCGCCCTGCAAGCTCTCTCTTGCCCTGTTCCTGGCCCCTTGTGCCCCTCAAGGACCCTTTTGCCTTCCTTCCTCCAGGGCCAGGGGCTTCGCAAAGAGAGAAAACTCTTCCCCCCTTTTTTTCTAATTCTCCCCAAAGAGTCCTTCTTCCCTCATTCCTCCTCCTTTGGAGGAGGGTGGAGTGGGGCAGCCTGGGGGATGTGGGTCTGTTTTGCTCCCCTGAGGGGCATTGCTCTGGGCCCACAACAAACTCCAACTCCCAGAATTCCATACCTTTGAGCCATAAGGGCTATTTCTCCAGTGTGGATGCAGTAAAAGCCCTGATTTTGCACAGCTTTCCCTCTCTTTTCGCCTCTTTGGAGTCATTGCCTTCAATGGGAGTTCCAGCCAGGTTGGGACCAGAGAGGAGTGAGGCCCTTGCAACCTGGCTGCAGCAAAGCAAAGCTTCCCCAGCTTGGGATTTAAACACAGAGACATGCATAGTCTCTCTCTCACACACACACACACACACACACACAGAGAGACACCCATTCAGTGACAGCTGACCATAAATAAGGAGCAGGCAGGACTCGGCAGAGTGTCCTCAGTGTCCTCCTCACTGCCTTTTCCTTTCTGGTTGTGGGGCCAGGCAGGTGAGAGAGGACCTCAGTCAGGGAGCGAGGGAGGCTTGGCTGCTCCCACCTTCCCTGGGGACTCGGGGCCCTCCTTCTGGACCTGCAGACCCTGGGCTCGAGGGGGAAGGACGCAGGAGGAGGCAGCCTTGCTTCTCCTTTGCTGCTGCTGCTAAAAAGGTGTCCTGCTCTCCTGGGACTGGGCCAGGGGGGCAATGTGGAAGCTGAGGGCAGAGTCCTCTGGGTCCTTCCTCCTCCTCCTCCTCCTCCTCCTCCTCCTGCGCAGCTGCAAGTCACTCTCTCACCCAAGAGTCACACTCTCTCAGCCAGAGGGAGAAGGAGGAGGAAGAGGAGGAGAGGGACATGGAGCGCCAGCCACTGTCTGCAACTGAGGAGGAGGAGGAGGGAAGGAAGGAGGGAGCGAGGGCCCAGAAAGGAGAAGTGTAGCAATGTGATAAACTCCTGTATGATGTACCTGCGCAATTGTGCAGTTCCCAGCAGGCAATGATAATGTCACTGTATTGTGTACCTGCACAATTGCGCGATTGCGCAATTCGGCAAGGAAAAAAATTTAAAGCGTGGCTAAAAGCCGTGTTCCTCGCCGCCCATGTAGCTGCTCCGCCTGTGTTTGTAGCATTCTGACAGCTTCTCATGTAGCTGCTGAGCCACAGAAAAGACCTCAGATAAGTCGTTCCCACACCCCTCAGTCTAAAAGCCCTATACCTTTTAAGTGCACACCTGGAGCTTGCAGTCTAGCAGCTAAGCATTAAGGAAAGTGCGATTTCATGTCACACTTTCCTGCCAATCTAAAAAGCCCCAATTGAATCACTGCTTTAAATCCTCTTTTCGCTCAACCCCCTTCAACAGATCTCTCCTTTTAAAGCCTCTACTTAACCCCCTTCAGCAGATCCCTGATTTAAATCTTCATTGCTTAAACTCCCTTCAACAAAAATCGTGCCAGTCACCTCCAAATGATACCCCTCCTTCCATCTCCTCTTGCTTGAATCCCGGCTTTGAATCCTCCTTCCTCAACCCTCTTCAACAAATCCCTGTTTTTAAATCCTCTTTGCTCACTCCCTTTAACAGAATTTTTGTCAGTCCCTCCAAATGCTCCCAGTTGTCCTTTCTGAAAGTAATTAGGTATTTTTTTAAAAAATTAAAAAGTGCAGCCCCCAAGTAGTAACATGCCTGACAATGGCCCCTAGATCTGTCACAGTTGCCCATCACTGGTCTAGTCACTAATCTAGATTCTAGTGTTTTAGACTCTAGTCTAAACTCTATAGGTTTTAATCTTAAACTAGAACTCTGGGAGACTAGGGTTTAAATCCTCACTCACCTATGGAAACCCACTAGATTTCCTTGGGCAACTCACACACTCTCAGCCTCAGAACAAATCTTGCCAACAGGATCCTACAGTAGGAGAGCCATAAGTCCAAGTCAACTTGAAGGCATGTAAGAACAACAGCAAATGGATACAAATGAGTTTATAAACATACACCATAAAAAACTCCCCTGTCTGTAGAAATTACAGTCTGAGGTTTAGTATATGGCCAGGAGAGAGAGAGAGAATGGTAGTAGATCATAAATGCATGCAATCAAATCCATTAGCATTTATTTATTTTTGAGTTGGAAGGAAGGAAATCCTAAAAAGAAATTTGGCTGGGCTTCTAAACATATTTTCTTGGAAGGCAGTCTCATGAAATTAGTGGAACATACTTTTGGTAGACCTAGACCAAATTCTATTTAGTAAAGGTTAAAGAAGTTGGACGTTTAGATGACTTGATTAAGGGGTGACATGACTGACATCTTCAACTAACTTAAATGCTGTCACATAGACAATGGAACACATTTGTTTTCTGTTGTTCCAGAGGATAAGGCTTCAACCAGTAGTTCAAATTACAAGAAAAGGAATTAAGTTAAACATAGGAAGAAGTTCTTGATGGCATAACCCATTCAGTGTAGGGGGCTATCTATTGGAGTGCTGCAATATCATATTCTTTACATTGCTGACAGCTGAAATACATGATAACTGCTTGCCAATTTGAGGATTCTACAGCTTTGAGTAAAATGTGTAAGAATGAGCTGTGTAAGTTGCCACAGAGTCAAGCCAGGACAATTTTCCTTAAGGCAGGGGTGGCAGCAGCCCCAGGCCTGGCAAGGCCAATACTATTCCTTCCTCCAAATTCCATGACAAACATTTACTGACAGTCACTTGGTTGGCAATAAAAGTTGCCTTTATTATGTAAGCAGCTTCCCAGGAACCTCATCAGGCTGTGATTCTGCATCCTATTAACAATAACTAAAACTCCACCTACTGGGGAATCAGCACAAGCAATAAGGACCCCATCCTCCTACCAACTACCCCATCTTCTTGCCTTCCCCAGCAAATCCTTCTCCAGAGCTTCCAATTCTGCTTCCTTGGGGCTTTTTAGATTGGCAGGAAAGTGTGACATGAAGTTGCACTTTCCTTAATGCTTAGCAGCTAGACTGCAAGCCCCAGGTGTGCATTTAAAAAGTACAGGGCAGCTAGACTGAGGGGTGTGGGAACGACTTATCTGAGGTCTTTTCTGTGGCTCAGCAGCTACATGGGAAGCTGTCAGAACACTACAAACACAGGCAGAGCAGCTACATGGGCGGCAATGAACGCGGCTTTTAGCCGCGGTGAACCTTTAATTTTTTTTTTCCTTGCCAGCTGCGAACTACTCAATTCCTCAATGCCCTGCAGGTGTAAAAGCTGGGGTTTATCTGCGAAGTTTTTTAAAGCTCCCAAACCCTAGCTCCACCCCTAATCCGAACCCTAGACATGCACAGTAGGGACTCTGGGATGCCGTTACTGTTATTCTACTGTGGATAACATGTCAGTTCATTCACAAAATAAAGGGGTTCATTCATGATGCACCAGTGCAACGGCACAGTTTAAAAAGGCAGAGGAGCCGCAATGATAATTTCACGGATCCTCATAAGCATACATTTGTGCTGCGCAACTGCGCAGGTTTGCGAACTGTGCAAACGCAGTTACATCATACAGTCAAATTATCATTGCTGGCTGGGAACTGTGCAGTTGCACAGTTCGCAGCCGGCAAACCTGCGCAGTTGTGCAGGACAAATGTATACTTATGAGGATCCATCAAATTATCATTGCGGCTCCTCTGCCTTTTTAAACTGTGCCGTTGCACTGGTGCATCATGAATGAACCCCTTTATTTTGTGAATGAACTGACATGTTATCCACAGTAGAATAACAGTAACGGCATCCCAGAGTCCCTACTGCGCATGTCTAGGGTTCGGATTAGGAGTGGAGCTAGGATTTGGGAGCTTTAAAAAACTTCGCGGATAAACCCCAGCTTTTACACCTGCAAGGCATTGAGCGTTTTAATTAGAAGTGAAGTCCACACCACGCATGCTCCCAATCCACGATCCATTATGATCCGCACCTGTATCGCTGCCTTTAAATGGGCACTTTAAAGAGACAGAGCCCCATTTAACTGTGCAACTACACCTTAGCCTTTAGATGCAATAGCAACGTTGCGCCCTTTTAAAAAAAGTAGTGTGGAAATCAAACTACTTTTTAAAGGCACTTCTTCTCCCTTAAAACTCCAAAATAGTGTTTTCATGGCACACTTTCCCTTTTTCTCATCTAAAGGCTGGGCTTTCATGCAGCCATCAACACACCTCTTTTTGCCAATGTAAAATGGGCCAGCTCCTTTTTAAAGCACTTCTTCTCCCTTAAAATGCCAAAATAGTGTTTTCATGGCACACTTTCCCTTTCTCTCATCTAAAGGCTGGGCTTTCATGCAGCCATCAGCACACCTCTTTTTGCCAATCTAAAATGGGCCCTTGTTTCCCTGAATCACAGATCTAGCACCCGGCTCTCTGATGAGGTCTCCTCCATGTTGGGTGCCTGCTGTCCCTGTATTCCCGTTCCCTCCCATGTCTTCATTTGGGAGAGCTCCTTGGTAATTTTCACTTCAGGGAACTGGTTCCCCACTCCCTCTGGGTTCTATCTCTCTCCACAGGTCAAATGTGGGGCTACTGTCAACCCCCCTAGCCTTTCACCTGGTTCCTACTGGTATTCCACTCTCTACTCTGCCTCCTTTCACCAGGATCGTACAACTGCTTGTCTCTCCTCTCCACAGCCACCTTACCTCTTACCCCTTGGTATCTGTCTTTGCTACCTAAGCTGACCGCAGTCACTTTGCCCTACTATCCTCTCCTTCTCGCTCCCGGCCTCCTTGTTCCTCCTCTTTACACCTCCCCCTCCCCACTTCCTCACCTTCCTCCCTCTCTATAACATTTCATCACCAACCATATCCCCATGCTTCTCCTTATCTCTCCTGGCTCTAGTTCTTCCACTTGCCATGTCCCCATGGCTCCATGCCCCTCCTATGATGGCTTGACAAGGGTAAGATTTAGGAGAGGTCTCATGTGATGGTGGGCACCGTGACCCCACATACTCCCCTCCACAGCAGGGCTTATCAGATTCTGGAAACCTGAGCCCTTATTCTATATACAGTTGGCCCTTCATAGCCACAGATTTTTTTATCCATGGATTTGAGCATACGCGTCTTGAAAATATTCCCAAAAGGTATAAACTATATATGGGACATCATTTGGTTGTGCCATTATATTTAATCAGACTTGAGCATCCACAGATTTTGTTATCCATGTAAGGTCTTGGAACCAAACACCAGTGGATAACAAGGGCACACTGTATCTTCTTCCCAACCCAATACTGACCATGTTTTTATTTTAATTTAATATCAGAAACTTCATATACTATGGATGGCATTATATAAATCAAAGTAAAATAACAGGCAGATCATACATGACATTATCCAACATGATCAGCAGCAGGAAACAACCATAATAAGAGCTGTTACCTAAAACTCGAGCTACTTCTAACATACACATTATCTGAAGTGTGATAATATGAGTTATGAGGATATTTTTAAGCATTAAAATGCCACTTTAACAGCACTTCAGACAATGAGTTTAGACCTCCTTGGGTGTTAACTTTTATGTTCAGTTGTGAGAAGACACAAACATAAAAAGCCATTCAGAACCTACTGTATTTTCCTGCCCCTCAGCTTGCAACTTAGCATATCTAGTGAAAATGATAGAACCTGCTAATGAGGTAAATTGCTCAATTACAAAATGTGTTCTTTGTTGTTGCATTATTTTTTTAAAAAATCTTATGCTACTGCAGAAGCACTGGATATTAAGTTATACCTAGGAGACAGTTGTTATATAGCATCCAGTTAAAGTTTAGTTTAATAAACTTAACAACTGTACTTGGGTGGACCTTCTAAAAATTCTGGTTTGCATTCACTGCCCAAGGAGCTATTTATAGATTCTGTGGTGATCATTCTTAATGTCAGCTAAATAGTAGGGGAGCTTTGCACACTGCAGTGGGCACTGTCAAGTATGAATCACAACTTACAGGAATAAATATCTCCAAGTATGAAAAGCAGACCAGTAAAAATTCAAAAATTAGTCAGTTTTGCATCAGTGAAAGAGCCAGTTCAGCATCACAATAAATGAAAATGAACTAACTTGAAGGCAGCTGCACTGGTCTCTTCTACTTGGAAATCTAGTCTGGTGGAAAAACATGAAACTCCAAATCCATAGTACTCCAAGTCTTCTCTTTGTTCTAGTTCCTTATTAATATATGGACCCAATGAAGGTTGACTCACAACTGTCAATGCTTTGAAAACCAATGTATCTTACATCTAGTCCAACAGATTTCTTTTTGTTCTTTGCTGTATCATAGTGATGTAGTAGTATAATGGCTATAATGATTTGCTGCATAAACAATGAACTCTTCCACAGATGACCAAATAATAAGAATTTGTTTTCCCAGTCAAATCAAATCCAATCAAGGTCAATAAAATCAAAGTCAGAGTCTCTCCAACCACTTTTGACAGCTTCTGGTTCAGGATCATCAATTGAGGAATCAAGCCAATGACAAGCCATATTTGGAGGTCTGGATGATGTGATAAGCCATGTTTTAAACAAGCTAGCATTCACAAGCTAACAAGAACCATGGTTTGCCATGGGTTAACAACCATGGTTTGTAAGCAAAGGCAGATTCTACAACAAAAGAAATCAGATTACAATAAACCACAGAATGGCTTGTCTCTCTCTCAGCCTTCAGTTCCTTTATTAGCAATATGCAGACATCCTCTAGGAATTCCCAGGCTCCCCTAGATGTCCTGGAAGATGGCGTCACTGATATGTGCTGTCTTACCAGAACATAGCTAGCAATGTTCATGAGCTGCCCTCCCCCTCCAACCACTATGAGGCCATGTTGGGTGCAGAAAAAATGTGGCTGAGCTGGAAGTAGGAACCAAGATTAGTTCTGAATCTATTCAAAGCCTCAGGATGGCAGAAGAAAGTGGCTTCCAAAGGATTATCTTTGTTGGAGCTCCCCAATATTCCCAGGTCAAGCCACAGTTGCAGGTCTGGACAACATGAGAAGCCATGCTTTACACAAGCCAACATTCATAAGCTAATAACAACAAACCACGGGTTCAGACTGTTTGTCACTAGTTAACAAACTGGTCTTTTGTCAGTGTTTTTTTCTACGTAGTCCATAATATTTTGGAGGTTTCTGTGAGATAAGTCTTTTTTATTTTTATTTTTTTTACCATTGTTAGATATGTCGCTGATACAGGAAAGGACTTTCTGTGTTAGAATATAGAGTTCCATCTTCTCTGGAAGGGCTGTTTTCAGGAACTGAAAAACTATTTGTTCAAGCAAGCTTGGGACCTTTCTGAACAAGGTGAGTTGGGTTTTCAAAGATACTCCCACAATGGGAAGAAAATTGATTAAATTATTTGTTTTCCCCTGTTGAAACCTAATAACTTAAATAAGCACATACTTGCATGATTCTCCTCTTTGATAATTGATTCTGCTCAAACCATGGGAGAAAGCAGTCATGCAAAAAGGGCAGTGTAAATACATTTGACAGCCCCAGGAAAGCGCACTCAGCTCCCAATAAAAAGTTTCCAGCTTGTGTGGTTAAGAGAAACACTTGAAACGTTACAACTGCCTACCTCCAGGCCTATCTTCATTGTACGGGCAGATAAATGTCTTGGCTAATCGTCTGGGATTCTGGGAACTGAAGTCCAAAACACTTGGAGGGACAGAGTTTGGACATCACTGGTCTAGATCCAAGGAAGTAATGATGCTACTCTATTCTGCTTTGGTCAGGCCTCACCTGGAATATTGTGTCCAGTTTTGAGCACCACAATTCAAAAAGGATGTTGACAAGCTGGAGCATGTCCAGAGGGAGGCAACTAAAATGATGAAGGGTCTGGAAACCATGCCTTACGAGGAAAGACTTAGGGATCTGGGTACATTTAGCCTGGAGAACAGATGGTTAAAAGGTGATAAGATAGCCCTGTTTAAGTATTTGAAGGGGTGTCATATTGAGGATGGAGCAAACATGTTTCTGCTGCTTCAGGTGGAGTCTCCTTCATTGGAAGTCTTTAAACAGAGGCTGGAGGGCCATCTGTCCGGGGTGTTTTCATTGTGAGTTCCTGCATGGCAGTGAGTTGGGCTGGATGATGATGATGATGATGATGATGATGATGATGATGATGATGATTTCTTACCCGCCCCTCTGAGCGAGCAATCGGGGTAGGGTACAACAAAGGACCCTGTTCGCAGTCTGGGGGTGCTCCTTGACTCGTCGCTTCACATGACTAGTCAGGTGAATGCGGTAGTCAGGAGTGCCTGTTATCAGCTTCGGCTGATACGCCAGCTGCGCCCCTACCTGGATCAGAGGGACCTGGAAACAGTGGTGCACGCTTTGGTAACCTCACGCTTGGATTTCTGTAACGCGCTCTACATGGGGCTACCCTTGTGCCTAACCCGGAAACTCCAACTAGTTCAAAATATGGCAGCCAGGCTTGTTATTTATTATTATTATTTTTTTATTTATTTATTTTATTTATATACCGCCTTTCCAAAAAAGATCAAAGCGGTTTACAAAAGTGGATAAACAAGGGTTCTCTTGCCTCAGGCAAGCCCTGGTGGAGCTGGGCTTGCCTCTTCTCTCCCTCCCTAGGCAGAGGATGGCAGTTGGTATGGAGGGAGAGTCCTCTTGCCTCAGGCAAGCCCTGGTGGAGCTGGGCCTGCCTCTTCTCTCCCTCCCTAGGCAGAGGATGGCAGTTGGTATGTTAGCGGTACACCTAGGAGAGAGCACATTACACCTGTGCTTAAAGCTCTCCACTGGCTGCCGATTAGTTTCCGGGCACAGTACAAGGTGTTGGTTTTAACCTTTAAAGCCCTACATGGCTTGGGTCCATCTTATCTCAGGGACCGCCTCTCCCCATATGACCCCCCCCCCCCCACACACTTCGGTCCTCTGGGAGAAATCTGTTGCAGCCCATGAAGACTAGGTTAGCGCAGACCTCCCAGAGGGCTTTTTCTGCTTCTGCTCCCAGGCTATGGAATGGCCTGCCGGACGAGATGCATCTCATCACATCACTAGACTGTTTTAAAACAGCCTTAAAGATGCATCTCTTCCGGCAGGCCTTCCCTGAAACTGTATAATCTACCTGGCTCCTAAAATCTTTCAGCCAATTCCCAACTCCTTATCCCCCCCGCCCTCTGTATTTTATTGCTACCCATGCTGTGGCCAGCATTGCGGTTTTGTGTACTATGTTGTATGGTATTTTTATTGTTAGTAATTTAATTTTAAACTTAACTAATTTAATCCTATTTTAAGGGGGGGAGGTTGGGATTGAATTCTTGAATTATTTTAATCTGTAATCTGTTTTTAACCTTGTTGTATCCCGCCTCGATTGTTTTACAGAGGGGCGGGTAAGAAATAAATAAATATTATTATTATTATTATTATTATTAACATGTTAAAAACATATACAGTTAAAATCCTCCAAACATACCCACCTCCCTCCCCTTAAAACAGTATTAAACTAATCATAATTAAAAGAATCAAGATTTAAAATACATATTCATTCGCAGTCCCATGTAGGCAGCCGGATGGGGGCGGGGGGGGGGGGTGTCATCAGACAGTGGGAGATTAGTTACTATCTGGGAAGGCCTCCCAGAAGAGACACGTCTTGGTCACTTTTTAAAAGTCTTCCAAGGTTGTAATAAGACGCATCTCATCCAGCAGGTCGTTCCACAGCCTGGGAGCAATAGCAGAAAAGGCCCTCTGGGAGCTCTGGGACAACTTAGTTTTTACAGGCTGAAGCAGATTCCTCCCAGAGGACTGAAGTGTATGTGGGGGCTCATATGGGAGGAGGTGGTCTCTAAGATAAGTTGGACCCAAGCTATGTAGGGCTTTAAAAGTCAAAGTGAGCAGCTTGTACTGTGTCGGGAAACTGATCGGCAGCCAGTGGAGAGATTTAAGCACTGGTGTTATATGCTCTCTCCTTGATGTTCCAGTGACTAGCCTGGCTGCCATGTTTTGAACCAGTTGAAGTTTCCGGGTTAGGCACAAAAGTAGGCCCATGTAGAGTGTGTGGCAGTAATCCAAACGTGAGGTAACCAGTGCATGTACCACAGCTCCAGGTCCTTCATCTCCAGGAAAGGGCGCAGCTGGCGGATCAGCCGAAGCTGATGTCTCTTCCCTGTGGTCTCTATGATTCTATGATTTTATATTATAATGTCTCAGAAAATTAAATGTCTTGGCCTGGCCTTGAGGTACAAGGAGAAACTGGGCAAACAATGTGGGATGATAAAGAGCCTAACATGTCTTCCATACCTAGCCTCTACCACAACCACCCCACGTACACAAGCTGAGAGTAGACCCCTCCAGAATTCTCTACTGCATACAGTTTTTGTTGTTATTTTTTGTGGCAGATTGGTCAGGAGACATAAGCTTTATAAATGTAAGCTATCCCGTAAGAGAAAAAAAGTTTGAAAAGCAACCACAGCTCTGACATCTTCCTCACTCCTCAACCAAAAAGGTCATTTGTAGAAATGATGAGGTAATTTGCTTTTCACTTTTATTTAGCACTCAAGCTCCTAGCTGAGGGTGCCAACAAGGTTGATAACTGGGGCCAATTTCGTGATCAGGACACCTGTCCACTGGGGACAGTGCTAAGAATACCATCTAATTTGGCCAAGGTCACTGAACAGTGGACAGATGGTAATAACTTCAGTCACCACCAACCTGGGAAAGGAATCAAGAAAGACAACTCGCAGGTAAATAGTCCCATATTCTTTTAGCAGTCCCTTGAGTCATCCTGTTTGGCTGTCTGGACAGCTGCCTGGAAAAATGATAAGCCTCACTTCAAAGCTTGTGTGCTGTTCATAATTTTGTTTTGTTTTTTTAATACAATTCTAATAAATATATAACAAGGATACAAAAGTGGCTGTACAGATGAAATATTTAGAACAATCTAGTATAGTGGTTGGAGTGCTTGGACTGATCAGCTTGGAACCATCAGAAGCGCAGGTCATAGCGGATTCCTTGCATTTCCAGTTTTTCCCCCCAATGTTATGATACACAGCAATTGAAACCTTGTTCTTTCTGCTTGTAAGCTTTCCAGAGATTTGGGAAATGATGGACTAGATAGACCTTTGGTGGTGACCTGGCATATCTCTTCTTTTGTTTTGAAGAAGGCACCAATTAAAAGTCATGTGACTGTTGCTCACTTCCCCCAGAAAAACCACAAGTTATTGATGTGAGTATTTCCTGAAGGTACATATTGTGAGCAGATACTGTAAGATCCATGAACTCATAATAAAGAAGCAAGGCATTATGCTAAGCTGGCAATCAAGGACAGTTGGGCAGGAAGACCTTCTGAATAACTCATTCGTATACCAGGGTTGGAGCAAAGCTTTCCAGAATAGAACAGAAACTGTTCTTCTATTCATCATGTGGGAATTAACATTTGAATAGGGCCTTTTTGAGTGTTCACATGCATTTGTTTCTATTAGTTATTGCCTATCTTTTGAGGGGTAAAACCTGGCACTGCATAAGATTCACTCATCCTTCCATTTTATTCTCACAACAACTGCACAAATTAGATCAGTCTGATAGAGAGTGATCAACCTTGTGACAATGATATATTCTGCCATTAATTTCAGCAGCATTATTATGCCTGAATTACAGACAGTGGAGGGCTGAGAAGTATTGGCTGACTGAGGCATCCTGGTGAATTCAGTTGGCTAGATCAAATATAATGCCAACACATAGCTTAGAAACATAGAAATGAGACACAAAAAGCCTCTGCCTTCTATGCCCTGTACTCCTTGGGGGTGTAACAATGAAAAAGGGTCCAAAATGGTTTGCTTATGTTTTAGATGAATTGCAGATAAACAGTAGATACTCTTAGGGGCTTTACAGACCAGCCAAAAAGGGCAGTCCATAGGCACCACTTTAAGTCTTGGACTGGGGCCAGGGCAGCCTCACCGGCAGCCCCAAAGGCCCCAATCCGCTGTTCTTTCAGGCCGTGAAAAAGGGGCAAAACGCCCCTTCTCTGTGGCCTGAAAAGGGCTGTCCTTGGGGCTTCATGCCCCAAGGACAGGCCAACCAACGGAGCCAAGGAAAAAAGGGGCCTGCCTTCATTCCGGTGGCAATCTGGTTGCCGCGGAAACAAAGCGCTTCCGCAAAAGGAGCTCCATTTCAGAGCTCCTTTCTGTAATGCAGAAAGGGCATCCTAGGTACCCTCAAGTGGCGCGATGATGTCAGGTGCACGCCAGGATGTGGCACACGCCATGACATCATTGACGGTTGCTGCACGCTCCCCAGCCCTATTTATGCTGTGGGGACAGCCCTTTTGGGCCATATGTACCAGGCCTTAACTATGGCTATTTGAAAATGGCCATTGGTGGCAATCTGGTTGCCGCGGAAACAAAGCGCTTCCGCAAAAGGAGCTCCGTTTCAGAGCTCCTTTCTGTAATGCAGAAAGGGCATCCTAGGCACCCTCAAGTGGCGCGATGATGTCAGGTGCACGCCAGGATGTGGCACACGCCATGACATCATTGATGGTTGCTGCACGCTCCCCAGCCCTATTTATGCTGTGGGGACAGCCCTTTTGGGCCATATGTACCAGGCCTTAACTATGGCTATTTGAAAATGGCCATTTGAAAAAAGATAAAATCAGACCACAGTTTAAGAACTTGGCTTGTTTCAGTTAAAAGATAACCACAGTTTAGAGTTTGGACAAGCTGCTAAACTGTGATTAATCTAAAAGTTGAAGCAAAAAATTGTGATCCTCCTGTTTTCCAAAACAGTCAAAGAACAAAGCAGATTGTCTCAGTCATTGTCAAATAAGCCTGGAAAGAAGGTCCGCATATGCATAATCATAACAAATTTGACATGAGGGGCAAGTCTCCTACTGTTTGCACACACAAAAGTATAATGACGCCCCAACAGTCGTCTTTAAAAAAAAAAGAGGAAAGAAAAGTAATGCCAGATGTGTTATTTTTAGTGTAAGAGTAGCAGATGTATCAAAACACGATTAACCCCTTTTCCTGTTAATATTCACATCTTTCTCCAAATTGCTCTGCACACGCACTCTCCCCCACATCCAAAGGCTATAGGATTCTGCTCTTTTTGCAAGAATTTAGCTTTGTCTGTAAAAGAAACTGTTGTCTGCCTGGGGAAGTAATTGTTACAGAAAAACAGCCAGCATGACCCACTACTCTATTCAAAGTTGCCCTCTCCTCAAACTGTTTTCCATTTGAAAACTAAAAGATCACTGCAGTTTTTGGAGGAGATTATCACACAAGGCTTCTACAGCACAGCAATCATGTTTCTGAAGCACACCGAAACATACCACTATTGAAGCAATCTTTAATTGCACCTCTTGTTCAATACCTATATGGTGGTGCACTGTATGCACCATACACCACACTGATATCTGCTTCTTCTCTGTTATTGTCCTACTTAGGACATGCAGATTAGGGGGGAAGAAAAATCAGGTTGTAATGACCATGGAGAAACAAGATCAGGTGTCAGGGGGTAGCAGGGAAGTGAGATCAGGTTGCAGGGGTAAGGGAAAAAGGGGGGCAAGATCAAGTGGTGGGTCAGTAGAAAGCAAGATTGCCAAGGGAACTGAGATCAGCAGCAGAAGCAGGGGAAGTGAGATTAGGTGGTAGGGGCAAAGGAAGCAAGATCAAGAAGTGGAGAAAGCAAAATCAGGTGGTCAGGGCGAGGAAAGTGAGATCAGGTGGTGTGTGGGAAAGCGAGATAAGGTGACAGAGGTGAGGGAAGCAAGTTCAGATGGCAGGGGCGGGGAAGTAAGATCAGTTTAGGAAGCAAAATTAGGTGGCAGTGGGTAGGGGAAGCAAGATCAGATGGCAGGGAGTGGGGGAATAATGACCAGGTGGAGGGGGCAGGGTAAGTGAGACTAGCAGAGGGACGTGAGATTGGGCAGGGAGAAGCAATATAAGTAGGGGGGTTTGATCAGCAATGAGGAGCAAAGGGAAGTGAGATCAGGTGGTGGGGACAGGGGAATTGAGTTCGACAGTGGGGGAAGCAAGATCAGGTGGTGGGGTTGGGGAATCAGCTAGTCTGTGGAAAAGTGAGATGTGGTGGGGACTGGGGAAGCAAGATTTGTGTCAAAAGGGGGAAGTGACATCAGGCAGCAAGATGGGTGGATGGAAGCAAGATTGATGGTAGGGAAAAGGGAGATCAGGTGGTGTAGGTGGGGAAAGCAAATTCAGGCAACAAGGGCTGGGGGAAATCAGATGGGGACAGGGGGAAGGAGAAAAGAGAGAAAGGCAATCCTGGCTGCCAACACCTTCCAAAGAGCAAACAGCCACCAGCTTGGGGAAGGTGTTGGCACCTGAGATCACTGCAAGGGGGAGAGGAGCAGAACCACTGTTCGATCACTCCACTGACTGTCTGGGAAACAGAACTGCCCCGAAAGGGACCTACTGCATCAAGGCAGTCATGGAACAGCAGCAACACTGAGATCCTATTGACAGGGTTTTGCACATCAGTTAAAAGTTGCACTTTAGCAAAGTGAATGAAGGCAGCAGCAGGATGGACATCATGGGTAAATACCAGGCAAACACTTTTATTCTTTTAAAATTCCATTTTTAGCCTCATGTGATAATTTCCTTAGATACATTTGTGTGTAACAGGTAGGTTGCTCCTTTGTGACAGAGGAAAGCTCTGTTGATGCCTGATTTAAGATTTTGATAAAGGCTTGTCTTTTACATCACTTGGCTACTACAGAACAAACTGTGCTTCATTTCTCATCATTTTCTTTGAGCTTAAAACATTAAGGATTATTGGCCATCATAATGAATCTAGTTGATCCCCATGATGATACTGCAGGCCACTTACAGGTTTCTGGTTTTTAGAAATAGGTCTCTCTTTTTACCTATAGCAATAAGAAAAAATATGCAAACACATATGCTCCAACTGTCCCAATTTGGCAGAGAAAGTCCCAATTAATCCTGTTATCCCACTTTTAAATCTACCTTTAAAGCATTCAAATTTCTCTCTCCTCCTCCCATATTCCCCTTTGTTCTGAGCCTATTTCAATTACTGTGGGCTACAATTCAGAGAAAAGCAATGACAAACCACCTCTAAGTATTTTTTGCCTCAGAAAACCTTATGAAATCCAAGAGGTTGCCTTGAATCAACAAGTGACTTGAAAGCACATGCACATAGGAGAGTGTGGGACTGCAGCCTAACATTATGCCATACTACATATACATTTACCTGGTTGCAAGCTTCCACCAAATACAGTGGGACTTGCTTTATTTTATTTGTTTTAGAGATTTTGGCCAAAAATACATAGTAAACAAATGTAAGACTGCACTACATATTATTTATCTCCCCTTCCCAGGATGGGCATCATATAGTGCATCACGGTGGGCATTATTTATGGTATCAGAAAAAACATGCTCCAGGTAACTTACTATAGTAGTTAAGGCAACATAGAGTAAAGGGGTTGAACCAACTCCAACCCTACCAACAGGCTGAGTGAGATGGTCACCTAAGAAGACAGATACAGTGGTCCCCTGGTTTACGAAAGTAATTTGTTCCAGCACTGCTTTCGTAAACCGAAAAAGATTGCAAACCGGGGGACCACTGTAAGTATAGGAATGAACTGTGTCAAATTTGAATTTCCCGCTGCTTTTTTTTTCCGCAACCCAGGGTTTTTTCCGTAAACCGGGGCCATTTTTCCGGCCCCAGCTCTATCGGATCCCGGGGTTTTCGTACCCCGGGGGATTCGTAACCCGGGGGACCACTGTACAGGGGTAAATGAGGTAACAGCTTCCTGGCTGTGCCTCCTGTTTTCGCCCACTGTTCCTCTCTGTCAACAACAGACATGTGTGCATCACAAAGTCTGCTCCCCTCACAAATAGTCTGTAGTAGAGAACATGATGCCACCAGTAGCACTGAGGCATGATTCAATAGCCAAGTAGGTTGATTTTTGTGCCTTAACTGTGAAGACAGCACTGTCATGGGCGAGCCTGAAGATGCATCCATATATTTTTGCCTTAACATTGGGCCTGTGCAGACTGGCTATTAAGGCTGGCCTGGGGGCGGAGTCGGGTGTGGCATCCATCCATACACCGACTCCATCCCCATGGTGGTGTGATGACACGTGCCGCTCCTCTGTCACAGAGTTCCTCTGGCACTGTGTTTACATGATGCAGCACCAAAGGAGTGCCTTAATGCCACAGCGCCGTGGCTATTGTGTTCTTTCCAGGGTGCAAAAAGTAGCCACTTTTTGCAGCTCCTTTTGCGTCCTGGAAAGACCACATCAGAGCTCCAGCATGCAGTTGTCACGGCCCTGAGCTGGCACAACTCGAGGCACCTGTAAGCCACTCCTTGGGGCAGGCTGCACAGCCTCATTGTCTCTATAGCTAAGAGATTGCACTGCCCGCATGATACAAATTCTTTTTTTTTCCTGTGTAAAAGGGGCTTTAATGAGTCAACTCCACCACCAGCCTACCCCCCTCATTTATTTTTCTTCCAAATCCTTCTCTTAGAAATTACAGTGAGTTCTGTGTGTGTGCATTCTTGCAGTCCCACAGATTATTTTCTTTTTCAGACTGAAAGAACAGCAAACTCAAGCAATAAGTGGGAGTGGATAAGCTATGCTGTTGCATTAAATTAGTAACAATTAAAATGGCATGTTAAAGATTAAGGCAACCATCTGGGTAATACTTACAAGCTTGCAAATCTCATTGGAAAGAAGGCAAACTTGTTAAGTCATGTCAGGACTACATTCTTTAAACAGTATCTGTGAGGAACAGCCCTCAAATCCAACCTGGGAACCCTTACAGTTTTGAAAGAAACCATAAATAACAAATGACAAAGAACAGCTTAACTATAATCACTCTTACCATTTTAAAAACTAATATCAACTGGTCGAAGTGTTTCACATAGTGCATCTCATTCTTTTACACAGCATCCCCAGAAGGTAGGCTGGTGTTAATATTCCCATGTCACAGAACAAGGATTGTAACTGAAAAAACAAGGATTGCCTGCTGACTGTGTTTCTGAGGCAAAATTTGAACATCAACTTTTGATCAGGGCAATTCAGTAAGAGGCATGTCATCAAGGTTCAAATCCCCCCCCCCACCATAGAAACCCACTGGGTGACCTTGGGCAAGTCACACTCTCTCAGGAAGGCAAAGACCCCTGAACAAATCTTGCCAAGAAAACCCTGTGATAGTTTCAGCTTAGAGTCATCATAAGTCAGAAACAACTTGGAGACACAACAACAACAACAACAACATTTCACTTTTGCACTATGTGGTAAAATATGGTAGACTTTCTAGAATTTAGCTAAGCTAAAAACTCATATGCCAGAGCAATAATAATGTTGATAAACATTGGGTTTAAAAGGCATCAGCTTAAAAGGTAGGATATAGGTTTACCTACACACTGGAACATTTTTAAAAATAATCCTTTCAATAAGCAGTCAATCTTTGAAAAGCAAGGTGAGCAGATTAAATTGCTGCAGCCAATAGGTTACATAATGGCTTCCTTATTAGCTCCTCGTATATCTATTGTGTCAGTCCTGGTTCATCCGTTGAGTTGCTTAGTGCCTTTTATTAAAATGACACACATACATTTTCTGAGGCTTCCCAAGGTTATAAGTGAGCAACCATCCTTTGTTAGGGAGACCAGTTAACAGTGGCCTGTAGTGGCTAATTCAATAGGAACTAATGGTTGGGAAAGATCTGAGGGTGAAAACTGAAAGAAGGTGACACCTTCACCCAGATCAGGAGGAGGGGCTGATACAACAATGTTTGTGTGTGTGCCCACACAAATGCCCAAATGCATGTACACATATATGCACCCGTGTATAAGATGTAGTTTGGGAAAAGGCAAAAAGAAAGAAAGGGAGAGGGCCAGTCAAATGTCAGTGAAAAGCTAGAAGGATCTTGAGATACTTGTATCTTTATTGATCTGATTACAGCTGGCATATCTGTAGGGATATGCATGCTACTTGTCTCCATGTGCTACTCATATGGCTGTACGAAAAGCACACATGACAAAAACTCTCCAGGGCTTCCTCTTCTAAGTGAACTCAACCCCCAATGTTTCCGAACCCTCTCACTGCTTTGAGAAATGGGGAACACCTAATCCCTACCAGTAATCTTTGTTTTAATTATACCAAATATTTTATCCTAACAATCTGTCAAGCCTATCACATTTATTCCCCTGCAGTGTCAAAGAAAGTTTTGCAAGCTTGAGTGTCTTTACCCAATCTTTTCTTTTACTGTAGTTTAATAGGGCAAACCACCTTTGAGTATTCCTTGTCTAAGAAAAACTAAGGGATTCATGGGGTCACCCTAAGTCAACAGGCGACATGAAGACATAGGGCAGACAGAAAATACCAAGTGCAGAAAACCTCTTCTACTGTCTTCAAGCCTTTCAATCACCTGCAAAACACAGTGTAAGCAATGTAACTTTATTCCTCATCTGAAGAAACCAAGAGCTGACCATACACTAGCTATACACATTCAGATCCTACAAATAAGGCATGATGTGTGTCTTCTTTCTTGGCTCTAAATAAAAGATTGAAAGAGAACAACTATGTCCTAATTGTAAGATTGAAAAGTTGAAGTTAAAAGCACTTCTGTTGTAAAAATATGGCCACTCTGTGAATTAGTGTTGAGACACTAGGCTTTCAAGGCCCAATCCATAAATCTGTGTACTTCCTATAAATCTGAGTTCTCCTCACCAAGAAATTGTGGGAGTTCAAACTGACATGATGTTTTTATTTATTTATTTTTGGTCAAGGAAAGCTATGCCAGTCACTTAATGCGAGAGCAATTTACAAATTGATATGCAGAAATTCATACTACCCTAGAATGCAAATTCTCAAATAGCCATATTATTGATCCCTCTAATCTGGGTTCCCGTTAACAATATTGAATCTACAGCTCTTCCAATCCATAACCATTAATTTTTCTTGCCTCCCCCAAAGCTGTGAAAATGATAAAAGAATCCCGTCCTCTTCTTTTGATGAAGAAACCCTTTTGGTTGCATTTTGAGATCTTTGCTGTCCTGAATCTGACCCCAAGATTTCCTTAAGAACACAAAGAAAACTAGCCACATTCTAGAAGACAGTTCAAGAACACTCTCATATTACTATTGCCCCTTCAGTTACATTTACAAACACTTCCTACCAGATGAAAATATGTCCAGTTAAGTGGGGATCGCAAGGAATATATATACTTCACCTGGGACAATTACTTTTTTCTTGTCTCATTTAGCTATGAACAGTATATTGGAAAGGACCTTCAACACTAACTGCTACACTCATGGGTCACAAATCTGCAAGTAATAGTGAAACCCTATTTAGTGCTAATTTAAGCCTGACTGATCAAGAAGCCTACAGCAAAATTCCATCTCCAAAAGCATCGTTTTGGAAAGGAAAAAAGAGGCTTTAACCATGATGCGAGTTAGTGGGGTGTACATCCACCTATTTCATTCTCACACAAGAGAATGAAAATATTCAAAAGTTTTTTCCCCACTGGGCAAGACATGAGAGTTTTTGGAAGAGATTTGACATTTGGAAGCAAAACTTTAGTGAAAGTCTTTTGTGCTAAACTACTACAACTCTGAGCATAAAAAATTGTATTCATGCAATATAAAACATTTCAAGCTAAAAACAGTATTTATGATCAAAACTAGTGTGCTTCTACACTATGTACTGTATAACGATTGGAAAGAACAGTTAATCTCTTCTGTGTTAACAGCCTTTTCTGGAAATGGTTTTGCAAATATAATTTCCTATTGCCTATGAAATTCATCACCCTTCATTTCTGAAGGAGTGACCAGGTGTTTCTCAATTTCCATGCAGATTAGGAATAGGAAAAGCAAAATATCCCCAATGTTTTATTAAGCATCTAATTGTATAAATAGCATGATATTTCTTGCTGTTTCTTCCTTTTTACCTTTTGTAATAAATTTCCTGGCCTGTAAAGAACATTGTTGTTGTAACTGCAAAATCTTCTTAAGTCAACAACACTAGTTTCTCATCAGTAATACTGGTTTACCAAATCACTCTTTCTCATGAAGAATTGGAACATTTGTGAAGATTCTTTACCTATCTAATGTGAATGTTGTGTGGGTGGGTGGGAGACAGAGAAAGAGGGGGGGGGGTCCCCCCTGACAAAAACGAGATCCTTCATAGTTAACCAGTTGGGAATATGTGGACAATGACACTGTAGTACCTTCAGAAGTTATAAGGGTTCTTTTACAATTCAGATGAAAAGAACACTTGCAATTTTTCTTGTCATTGATTAGACAGTGTGTATCAACGTACTGTATAGAGAAAATGATCCACCAATGTAGTATTTTTCACATTTTGGGGCTTTTTGTGAAAAATTTGTAAGGAGAAATTTGATTTTATACAGTAACTATTATTTCTTATTTTGCACAAAACACACTGTTTTCTGCATAAACGTGTTGTTTTGTGAAAAAACACTTTTTAGAAGAAAATGGCATTTTTGTGCAAATTCACCCCAAGTGTAACATGCAATTGAAAAATGCACAAAAAGCTTTCATGGGGTATTTAATTCAGGGCCAGTCCAGAGCCCGAGATTGTCCCGGGATTGACCATGATGTTGAAAAAAATGCACTGGGCCAAAGTGATGATATACTGTGTCATTGTGTACACAGACCACACAGGCCAACACACATCAGCCCTGCTGTTTTTGGAGTCACATCACCACTTTCTTGTGGACAGGAGCTTCATATAAAGGCCACCCTATGTGCTGGCACTTCTGCTGAGGTCAGAAATGGCCATCTGGACGTGTGATCAATAAAGGGTCCAGATGGCTGTTTCTGACCTCAGTGGAAGCAGCAGTGCATTGGGCAGGCTTTACAAGGAGCTCCTGCCTGAAAGGAAGTGGCAGCGGAGGCTCTGAAAACAGGCCATCCCCTTTCCCTGCACTGCTTAGCATATGGAACGGGGAATGGCACAGTTCTCAGTATATAGACGAACCTGAGGTACATAACTCCAAGGTTTCGGGGAAATACTGGGATTTTCTCCAACTTTGCTTAGATCAAAGCCAGGTTAAGGGCAGAAAAATACAGACTCTCCCCAAAATTACCATAGGTGATCAAGAGTGTCAGCACCAGCTTCAGGGTGCCTATGGCATTTTTCATCAGGGTAAATAAGCTCTTACCCATCAGGGGAAAACAAATCTAAATTGTTTCTACCTGTAAGCAAAAACAAATTAAGAGCTGTCTCCTTGGCTAATACAGCCAAACTGCTAGAAAGAACCAGATACAAATACAATTTTGTATGCTCCAAAATGCCCTACACATGGCACTGCTCCAAACCATTAGAAGGGGGAGACTAGCAGTTAAGCACCCATACATACATACCCCACATATACTCGACTATAAGTTGACCTCATGTATAAGTCGAAGGCAAGTTTTGGGTCCAAAATTATGGATTTTACTGGGATAAGTCGAGGGTAAAATTGAGGGGCATATCGGAAAGGATCTAAAGGATGAAGCAAAGCAAAACAATGTCAAATAACTTCCAAAAATCCATCAGACATACCTCTTTGTGCTTATTCTTAAGACTGGATGGGTGAGAGAGTAAAGGGGGTTAGTGCTTCCAGGACAGATTATGCTCTTGCTTTTCACCAGGGTATGGTTCCTAATTTTTTGACCTAAATTTCTAGACTTATACATGAGTATGTACAATACATACCCATAGTAAAAGTATGCAAAGAAAATTTCTGCAAAGTAATCTTTCCTTTCCAAGTGGCTAAGGAAAGGAAACCTTGCAGAAATTTTCTCATAAAAATGTATTTTGAGAAATTTCAGGACAGCTCAAGTCAGAACAGACGTCAGAATTATTTTATCTTTTGGTTTCTTTTCTAAATTGACTGTAAGTTACAATTTTCTCTGAATGTTGTTCTCAACTGTTTTTATTTTTAAAATGTCAATCCCTAAATAGTCAAGTAAAATTTCTAGGCTGAAGAGGTCTGGGTACCCGCTAGCTAGGGAGAATACCATGACCAAAGAGAATTGGCATCACAGACTTGCTCCATTTTCTCTTGAGCAAATTTTCCAAAGGGAACTTCTACTTTGAAGCAGAAATCATCAATAGGGATCTAGTGGCAAAGCGGAAACTGATAAAACTCAGGTAAGATTTCAGTCAGAGTTCATAAATTCTTTGTCTAAACCTCCTCAGATAAACAGACCAATGACACTTCCAATCCAAAGTTTAGAATAGTTACTCCCTGGATTACAGTTCTCAAAATGTCACAGCCAAAAATCCCCAAGCTGTGCTATCCACTACAGTTTGGACTTTGTTCTGCAAATTAACTTAGAAGTGTTGTTGTTGTTGTTGTTGTGTGCTTTCAAGTTGTTTCCAGTTTATGGCAACACTAAGACAAACCTATCATGGAGTTTCTTAGCATGATTTATTAAGAGGAGGTTTACCATTGCCTTCCTCTGAGGCTGAGAGAGTGTGAGTTACCCAGGGTCACTCAATTGGTTTCATGGTCAAAGTGGAATTCAAACCCTGGTCTCCAGAGTCCTAGACCAACACTCAAACCACCGCACCATGCTGGCTCACAATCACAAATCTGCTCATGAGGGCTAATTCTACAAATCAGGATCAATACTGAGATTAATCCAATTTCTAGTGAAGCCAAGGAGGTTTCTCTTTCTTTCAGTCTAGTTATAGACCATTTTAGGAGATCTTCACGAAAATCACAAGATGGATTTTTGCAAATGAATATTATATCACTGGAGACAGGGAGAGGGAAGGGAGTTCTCAGTCAGAAACCAAGGTTTTATTCTAATCTAATCTGAAATAAATAGTAATTTTTGATAAAAAGACCATTAGATTTATAATCCACAGCAGACACAAATCAGCAAATTTAATACATGCAAGGCCCAATAATTCCAACAAATATCCAGCTTTGCCCCTGCTTTAATTCATTGTACCTTTAAAATAAGTAATTTTTGCTGGATTGTGCCCAAAGCAATTTAGTGAGAAAAGTGGTAATGTTTTATTTGAGACAGCAGAATCTAGGTATTAGCTTCCACTGCAATTTTAAAAGTAGGCAGTTCAGTGAAGAGAGGAATGGGTCATAGATGACACTGTCAGGACTAAGACAGGAGAAACAGTATTGGGACTGAGGGTTCCATGGGAAGATCAAGACCCAAAGAGTCTCCTCCAGGCAGTTCCACACAGGCAGGGAGTAACTATGATGGTATGGAAATTCTTGGAGTTGTAATGCACACAAAAACATTTCTAAGTTGTGCTTATGAACTGGAAACTTTGGGGGGGGGTGTAAATTCAAGGTTTAGTGAACAGTTCTTTCACAATAACTGTCCATTTCCATAATAAAATAATGAAGAGGAAGTTGATAGTTCTAAAGGAGGAGAAATGGAAAGGTAGAGCACTAAGATGGGAATGCCATCATTCTTCTGGGGTTGCAATTGCCTAGTCAGTTATTGGGAACTGAAGTGGTTGCTTGCTACCTAACTGTAGCTAATTATTGTCCAATATTTTATACAGCTAAGAATGCTTCTCTGTGTGCAGCTTGACAAATGACCTTTGTATTTTAATGGTTGCTCTAACTTTTCATTATTTCTATTATGAGGGACAGGGAGATAGGAAACCTTTGTAGGTGAATTTGGGTCGCTCCATCTCAGAGGAACAGCTCAAGTCTGAATGAAACATTGTTTTCCTGGGTCTCCAGCTGTGTGTGACATATATTTAAATCAGACGTAGGTAAAGCACAACCAGTGGGCTGTATGAAACTACGGGTTTCCACTTTTCTGGCCTCAAAAGCTCACATTAAAAAATCCGGAATAATGTTCAGGCATTTTTACTCTATAACCATGTGAAAAGCCTCCCAAATGTACTAAACACAGTGGCATGGGGAGGGTGCACACCACACCAGGTGACACTTTAAGGGGGGGTGACACCATTGCTCCTGAAACACCTACCTTTTAGCAGAAATGGGCTGTGGCATTCATCTGCTTCTCTTAAAAATGCTCTAAGAGATGGTGGGAGTGGGCTGAAGCTCAGTGGGAGGAGAAAGGAGAGGCCACAGAATTTTTAAGTATAAAATTTTGAATTTCAAAATTTAAATTTTTTAAAAAAAATTTTGAATTTATTTTTTGAATTTTCTTTTAAAACATCACATTTTAACCAAATATTCACTAATATATGTAAATAAATTTCTGTTGTGTGCATCATATTGTAATTTGAAAGTATAATTTTAATTTTTCCAGTTGTTTCTGTCACAACTATTAGCATTACATTCAGTGGTATATGGGAATTACGATTTATGAGTAACATTATTGCCAAAAAAAAAAAATTACTAAGGATTCTGTATGAAATGGGAGGAGGTAAATGGGTGTGACACCATGAGTTACCGCACTGGGTGACACCAACCCTAGTAACACCACTGACTAAACACCCTCAGTCTTTAAGAACCTACACAATATTCCCTTCTATTTTCACTGGGACCTTCTCAAAATGGTGAGAGGAAGTGACACTACCCCACTTTTGGGGAAGAACTCCAACACAGACTGAGCTATTTAGAAGCACTGTTGAGAATGTGTTGGAGAGGGAAATTGGTCCATCGCCCTTGTACATTTGTCCACCCATGCTTTAATGCCTGGGTATCCATCTCCAGCCATTATCCGCTGTTTTCATGGCTACTGGCTCAGTGGGTAAGTTTATGTATGGATGTTGTCTTTACACAAAACCAGTGCGCCCAAAAGCACAGATGACTTCAGAGAGGGGTGGGTGCATACACTTGGGTATACGAAAGCTACAGGGCCTGGAAAATAAAACTCAGTCTGGGTTGGCAATGAGGTAGCAGTTTAGACCTGTAAAAAGACTTCATGTGTGATCACTGTGTGATGTATGCTATAGGTAAGGTTGTGTAGAATGTGAGTCCTAGTAACAATGACAGCAAGAGATGCAGTTGCTGAGTGTATTTTGTCACCTCCCCAGCTCTTCAAAAAAACAAGGAAGGGAAGGGAAGGATAGGATAAGATAAGATAAGATAAGATAAGATAGGAAATGGACCTCCTTCCAGATTCTGGATTCAGGTATTACCTGGTTAGCCTGATTTTACTTCATTCTGTGCTTATTTTATTCTGATTCCATTCATCATCAGACCCAGAAGCAGTTCTGGTTTACCTGTCCAATTTTAAGTAAGTATATGTCCCATATCCCTGTGATGTAAAAAGGGCCCATCCTATCATTCCATGATTGTCTATATGTTATTTTGAGTATATGTTGACTATGATTTTCCACATAGAAGTCAAAGTCAAAGACTTGTTTGGTAAATCCTTCCTAGTTACAGAAACCTTATCTAATGAAGAATTTGGAAAACTTACTCTTTTTATAACCACAGCTCTCAGAATTCCCCAGCTCAGCCCCCCCAAAAAATGCACTAACTCATTTGTTTTTGTAATTAGCATAAATGCAAGACTGATTTGCAATTAAAATCTTTTATATTGTTACAATAAAGTTGATACCACATATACTCAACTATATATATGTACACACACACGTGTGTGTGTGTGTGTTAAGATACAGTACTTACATTGATCCGTGAATAAGTTGATTAAGGTTTGTGGTTTTGTTTTTGTTTTTGGGTCAATTTTTTAATGTAAATTTCTAGACTTACACATGAGTATATACAGTATTTTATTCAGTGGCATCACTATTTTAATTTTGTTAAAATTTAATTTAATTTTAATTTTGCTAAATTTTATGTCACAACTATTACATGACAGTCAGTGATATGCAGGGATTATGATTAATGTGTAACAGTAGCACAAAAACCATAACTAAAGATTCTGTATGGAGTACAGTACATTCTTTCAAGTTAAAATTCTCCTAACCCTTTTAACTATCTTTCACATTACAGAGGAATTTATATATATATATTTTTAATATTGTGAGCTAATCTGTGTCCCTATTTTGGGGAAAGAGCAGGATATAAATGATGATGATGATGATGATGATGATGATGATGGGAATGGGAGGAGGTCAAGGAGGGGGTGACATTAAGAGTTACTGAACCAGGTGACACCAACCCTAGTGATGCTACTGATTTCACTGAACCACTGCGTAACAGTATCTAACATTTAGCTGGTCATTTAAGCAATTCACTCTGACTAGTCAAAGGCCCAAATCTATCATCTCATTCCTCTAATGCCTTTAAATCGGGTGGTGATGACCTACCTAGATGGGATCCAGTGTCAAAAACTTGGAATATTGGCTACCAAACCTTCTGTCATGAAATCCTCCATCTAGTCAGATCTCCTTCAGTTTTTAGAATGTGTGTGTGTGTGCCTTCAAATCACCTGTTGACTCAGGCAACCCCATGAATTTCATAGAGTTTTCTTAGGCAAGGAATATACTGAGGTATTTTCCATTTGCTTTTTCTGAAATATAGCATCTGGTGGCCTCCCATCCAAGTACTAACCAGGACTAGCCCTGCCTACCTTCTAAGGTAAGATAAGATGTGGTGCCTTTAGGGTGTTTAGAATACTGATTTTTGTATAGGAGTATATTTAGATAACTGGAAAAAGATCTGAACTGCACTTCCATACCCACTTGCCCAGGAGTAACCCCAATTGAAACCAGTAGTACTTACTTATGAGCAGACATGTTGTTGTTGTAACTGCCCCCAAGTCAACCGTGACTCATGGTGACCCTATGACTGAGACATCTCCAAGACCACCTGTCCTCCATTACTCTTCTCAGTTCCTGCAGGCTCAGGCATTTGGCCTCTTTGATTGAGTCTAACCTTCTGGCAAGTAGTCTTCCTCTCTTTCTATTGCCCTCTTTCTACTGCCCTTTTCTTAGCATTATTATCTTTTCCAATGATTCATGCATTCTCATGATGTGGCCAAAGTACAACAACCTCAATTTAGTCATCAGAGTCATTATTTAGTCAGAGTTTGGGCTTGATCTATTCTAGAACCCATGTTTTGACTGTAAGTAGGTTTGTTTTTATTGAGTGTCTGTTTTATGGATCTTTGACAGATGCACAGTGCAACAGAGGGAAGGGGGATTTGGAAGGAAGAACCCCTTCTGCTCAGACCAAGTGCCACCGCCCCGTCTGCACGTGTGTATTCTTTTGATCTTATTGGATATAGTCTGTTTTCTATTGTCTTTACATAGTACTTATGGCATTGAGGGAGGCCTTTGATTTTAATCATACGGCAGAAAGATATTCAAAGTTGTGTGCTCTGATTTTACTTTATATCTTTAAATTATGTTTCAAATCTTTTAAACTCATATTTAAATTTTGTAACTGTTTACTTATGATAAAACTGAGATTTACTTTTTTAGCTTTCCTTATAGATTCATTTTGAGCTAAACTTTTATTTTAAACATAAAAGCTACCTTGGGTCGCATTGGCAGGAGAAATGCATAGTATTCTTTGAATAAATAAATAAATACTACTAAGTATTTTCAAGCTGTTAGCCAATTGAGACTCCCATTGGTAAGGAACGCCGGACATACATTTTAAGAATGAAATATTTTAAAAACGAAGTTAAGGGAATGCAACTAGGAAACCAATTTCTACACTGACAGGTATAGCAATATCTGCAGTTTATATGGTACACAGGAACTTCTGCAGCATATGAATGTGAACCTGGTCTCTGCAATCTTAACAGAACTTCTCTAGTTGGTGAATCAGCTCCCACATTAAATATTCCATTGCTTGTCAACACATAACACAACTTTAACATTAACTTCTCTTTTCTTGGTACTTCTTGCCATTCTCTGTGGCATTTGTTTACTATGTGTTCACTGGTGAATGACCCATTTTTAAAAAAAGGAAGTAATTTTTATCATAAATATTTATAACCAAAAAGAAATAATAATTCAAAAGTAGGAAGAAAGAAAGACTCGATCTGAATAGTAAATATTTTAATGATTAATCAGTTGCTAGTACTTTTGAGTTATGCCAAAAAATAAATCTTCACTCACAGCTGAATGATTAAATCATAAAATGAGCTCCTTTTGGCCTAGGTGAAAACTACCTTTTTGCCAAAAAAGGAAACATGGGTAGAAGTAAGATCTCCCAAAATCTGGCTGTACTGTTCTGTCTATTTCTTACAAGCTTTAACATGTGATAATTAACCTTATCAGATGTGAGGAATTTCTCTTTATTGCGAATGGAGCCAATTCGAATTCACGTGAATTTGCTAGTTTAGCAAATTCATGTGAATTCTAATTGCATTCTAAATGCATTCAGAATGACTTCCCATTACCCGAAAATGACTCCCCCATTGCCCAAAATTGCATAAGATGCTTTAATTAGCAACAAGGTAAAACCCATGATTGCATTCAGAATGACTTCCCTTTTGCCTGAAACTGTGTGAGATACTTTAATTCACAATAATGTGAAACCCCATGATTGCATTCGGATTGCCATTGGATTATACTTCCAATTTCTGACGTCTCATAAGGTCCAATAATTCCACTAGGCTGAGCCAGAAGAAAACTTCCATCCACAAAAAGTAGCCTAACACCCAGTCCTAATTTTATGAGAAGATACCACATTTACCGGTAAGCCACTACAGGGGATCATATAGATGGAGCCAATGAACTGGTACTTTTCTGTTTGGGGTTTCTACCTCCAACATAGGTTCTCTGCCTAACAAAGAGGGCTGAGGCCTCACAAAGGATGGAGATATCTGGGATCTCAGAAGAAGTACCTTTTTGCATTGCTAACAGAATTCAAATTTGATCTCCTGGACTATGGAATGCTTTGTTCCCAGTGCCACATGACTAAAAGGCAGAGGGGCCTGCTTGCATAGATATCCCCCCAAAGAACAATATACCAACAACACATTAAGCAAATGCAATCTTTTGACTAACTATATATATATATATATATATATTATCCTGTATGTTTCTTAACAACTTAGCTGCTGAAGAAGTCAGTGGAGCTTTGAAAGCTTGCATCATGTATTTTCTGCATTTTCATTTGTCAAATAAAGGTATCACTGTTTTGTGAATTTTGGATGCTACTGTACTTTGCTATATGGCCAATAAAGCTACCCTGAATCTGTTTCTTTCCAAGGCTTTCTCCAAATGTCCAGTTCCAGATTTTAACAAATATAAATTGCATTGCATGAACTTTAGTCTTCCAAAGCTCCTAGTTTTTAACAGGGTACTTAAATCAAAGGAAAAAAATGTTGCTTCACTCCATCAAGAACATTGGACCAACCTTATTTTGTCAATGGTATTGGCACAAGGTTATGCTGAGAGCAGCAGTCTTACTTAGGGGTCATAAAGTAGACTATACAAATTATTCTGCCTATTGCGGCTCATGGTGTCACACATTATGAGCTAAAAATCCCAGTTTTGTTGCTGGGTCTGCACTCAACAGGAAATCACTGGCCTAATACACACTTGAAATAAAAATAGACTTCCACTTTCTCTGTTTGGTCTGTTTGTACCCGTTTCTACCAAAATTATTTAACTCTGTCACCACTTTGACCATGTGACAACCTTCCTAAATTCCTTCTCTGTTCTTGTCCACTACATAATCCTCTAGAACTTTTTCATATTAACCTTCAGGGCTCTCAATGGCCTTACCACCCTTATATATCTGTTCTTTATATAAACGTATCCCTACTCTTAGACATCATCAGCAGTTCAAATGCTCTCTGAAATGATTCTTTTTTATTTATTTTTTTGCCTTGCTTTCTCTTATATTTGGAACTGGCTCTGAGAAAGCCTTCATGAGACCAATCCATTTTACTGCCTTTAAACCACTCTCAAAACATGCCTTTTCCTTGCTGAAGCTTTTCTAGCAACCTCTTATGGTGCATTTACACTGTAGAAATAATGCAGTTTGACACCACTTTAAGTGCTGTAGTTCTATCCTTTGGAACCCTGAGATTTGTTGCTTTACAAGGTCTATATTTAACCTTATCTGCCAAAGTGATCTCATGCCTCACAAAACTACCAATCCTAGTATTCTATACGATGGAGCCATGGCAATTAAAGTGATATCAAACTGCATTATTTCTACAGTGTAGATGCACCACAAGTCCAAATAACCTATGGTAATAAAGCCACATGATCATATGGTATGTGTACTTGAAATAATCATACATTCTTCTCTTTTTTACCCCTATGTCCCCTATTCCTCCCAGTCTATCATTTCCCTTGGCCAACTTTTTCAAAGGACTGTCCCCCCCCCCTTAGGTATTGATTTTATGTTCACTGATATCATACAACATATACAATAATTCTTCACTAAATATTTTAATTTTTGCTCTGCATACATTACAAGCCTCCTCCCCCTTCCCTATCCTCCTCTGATGGCTATGAACAAGTATTTTAGTAATTTTTAAGCACTGTTAATCCCTTAGAATAGAGACCAGTTCAATTTATTCTTTGGAAGGCACCATGTGTTGTGAGAGGACCAGCCCTAACATTACGCAGAGTGAGGCACTAGAAGATGGGGAGTATCAATGAGACACCGGAGGACAGAGCGGTACATGTTGCAAATCCTAGGACAGTGCTGTACATAACATGGATACTGTTATATGAGTAAATGAATGCAAATTAACTAATTTAGATCTGCCTTCAGATCACTTGCTTACTCCTATCTCTCAGATGAACATATGTTTTACAATACAATATTGTATTGTACTGTATAATAGCCACGTTTATAACTCTTCACACACTGCTGGTTCAGAAATACATCTATAAATGTAATATGTAAACTAGGCTACTATATTTACTTTATTTGCTGAATCTAGGGTTCAGGTTCTATACTTAGTCCTATGTCAATTCAGATTTTGCAATGATACTCCTACTGATCTGAACTGAGATCCAGTGTGGTGTAGTGAATAGAGGGTTGGTTTGGAATTTAGGCAATCCAGATTCAACTCTCCAGGTTGAACCCATGCGAGAAGTCAAAATGTGTAAACTGAGGCTATCATACTTCAGATGTATCATGAGATAACATGACTCAGTAGAAAAGACAATAATGCTTGGTAAAGTGGAATGCAGTAGGAAAAGACAAAGACTATATTACTGATAGATTGACTCAATAAAGGAAGTTACAGGAAAACATGAGTAGGCTGTTCATGACTGTGGCATTTAAAGGTCTCTCATTCAGAGATCCCCATGAGTCAAAGCCAACATAATAGTGAATAACTAAACCAAACCTTAGGTAGCCCTTTCAAATCCAAACTGAAACCTGGTGCAGATTCACTGCCCCAATGACAAGGAAGCCTCCAGCCATATCTGGTCAGGAATTAATACACCTGTTTATTCAACACTTTGATACCACATTCCCAACTGCTAAGAGACCACAATTACTTACTAAAGCAAATGTGACAGTCTCTTCAAACAAATATGGTCACAATTTTATTTTTCAACTTGAAAACCCCCGCTTTTTTAGCCCTCATAACATTTAACATCTGTAGGAAGAAGAAATATAAGATAAGCAGAAGACAACATTATAAGACTTTGGACCCTTTGAACATCACAAAACTGTTGTTTGAAATGGTTTTTGAAAATGAGATTGGACCACTGTTTTCCTGAAATACAGGTCAGCCTCTCTTATCTGAAATGCTTGGGACCACATGCATCTAAGGAAGTAGATTTAAGTCTACAAAAGAGCTCATACTGCCAACTTCTTTCTTTCAGTTAGTCTCAAACGTATTGCAAGATCTCTCTATCTACTGATTTTACAGACTGATGCAGCTATATCTTTTAATAGGACTAGAAATGTTTTGGATTTCAGAGTTTTTTGGATTTTTGAATATTTGCATATACATAATGAGATACTTTGGAGATGGGACCGAATTCTAAACATAAAATTCATTATCTAAAATAGATAATATATTAATACGTTTGTACACGAAACAAACTTTGTGCACATGGAATCATCAAAAAGCAAAGGTATCACTACTTCAGACACCCATGTGGACAATTTTGGATTTTTAAATAGACTCGGCCTGTGATACTTTCAACAGTTTGCATGTACGTATGGTTTTGTTCTATATGAAGTCTAAGACATCCTTCAACATGGTGTCCTACACTTTCTGGACTGAAGGACAACCATCTGTTGGAATACAAATCTAAACAACTATGGATAATGTGATTTGCAGTTCATGGGCCTAATCAGAGAGAATAATACTGCTACTCTCTGTGTTTTGAACTGTAACTCCCAATAGCTTTAGCTAGCATAGTTGATGGTGAGGGAATGGATGCTAGCGATTCCATTACAACAGCATCTGGAAGGTTGTACAATTTCCTTCCCTGAGCTAAATCCAATTGTTAGTGCCTACCATATTACCGGTTGATCCACTGAAGAAATGGAACTTGTGTGAATGCTAATTATCACATTTCTATTGAATTAGAACCTAGTTAGGACTCACAACAGTCTTTCATCCCAATGCAGCAAGTAGAAGGCATCAGGTGAGTAAAATGTGGGACAGGAACAGAAGAACTGCTTGAAGTGTACAATCCCAAATTTACTAAAGAATAAATTCCATGCCACACAATGGGCATTAATGAAGACCCAAACACAGAGAGATACCTTAAACAGCAGGTTTCCATGCCCTATTACATATCCTATTACTTTTTTAAAAAAATCCATTCATTTTCAAAAGAGATTTGCCACATAACAGAGGCAACTGCTTTTTAAGACACACAAGCTCAAAGGTTTCTATGGGTGTGTAATGAGCGTCCCAGTTCTTTGGATCCTGGTTGTAGGAAACTGGCTGCTTTTCCATTCTTCCTGGAAAGTGCTCTCTGTAATACCAAAACATTCATCACCTTACACTAACAGAAGCTAGCCAAGTAAAATGATATCACCTCATTGATGCACCTGCTGCTATCTAGGACAAGCATGATATATTTGTGTGAATGAGCAACAGCTTCATAGATTCCAACTAAGGAAAGAAACATGCAATGGCAAAAACTAGGAAATTCAAACTGCTGCAATTATATCATTGATTGCCTCCAATGCTTTCAGAAGGTTAGCTGTTTACACTTTCTGATCTCAGACAGACCTCAAAGAAAGACCAGCTCCCTGGAAAGATGTCTAAAATAAGCAATAACGGATATAGCCTCAAGTTGCTTTCCTATGAAGTTTGTGCCTGTACTGGAAAATGACATATATGGAAATGATGGGCATAGATGCCAGCGTAGGTGTATCACATGTCTAAACTAAGCACTTAAGAAAGACGCACCATGTTTTCACAGAACAAGCCTAGGCAAAAATCTTCCTCAATATCAGGACTGCATAGTAGCCCTAGAAATATCCCTCCATCACCTCATCCTACAGGTTGACATATAGCCATTTCCAGCAACGAGGAAGAGTTTTTAAGCCAGCCTTCCTTACTTCACCATAAAAGGGGGGGGGGGCAAAGGAGTCTCAGTATAGGACTTTTAAGCACAGTCTGGGCTCCACTCACAACCCCAAACCTCCACTACAAATCTGGAATCAAATTTCAACCACTCAACCTGTTAAAGCGAACACTACTTGCCAACAAAGATAAAGGATCTTGTGGAGGGATGAATTAAAAAATGGGGGAAGCTGATGTTAGTAAATCAGGAGGAAAACTATATATATACATGTATACATACACACATATATATACAGTGTGTGTGTGTGTGTGAGGTTTGGGACACATGAAGGTTGTTCCTTATTAAAGTATATGTATGTGTGTGTGTGTGTGTGTATATATATATATATATGAGACTTGGACACATGAAGGCTGTCCCTTATTAAAGTGTGTGTAGAGATAAAGAGAGAGAGAGATTTGGGACCCTTATTAAACAAGGGAGCATTTAGCCTTCTCTGCCACTCTGTATGGCAATTTGGACCAAGACTTGCACTGTTGCCAGGATCGAGGCTGGTTCAGGTGCAAGCTTCCAAGCCTCTGTTGATATAAATATCATTTATTTTCTCCCCATCCTCGCTGCTGGCACGTCAGAGTGTGCGGGTGTGTTTTTTTAATCGAGGAGAAGCAGCAGCTGCACCCGTTCTCCTTTGACAGAATGCCAAGTGATGCGCTGCCCCCAAAGTGGCAGGATCCAAGCAACCGACTCCCAACTTCTTCTCTCTTGTACACGATCCACACAGAGAGAGATGAAGCAGGAGGAAAGGGGGAGGCAGCTGCTAAATCCTTCTCTCTCTTTCTTTTTCCCCCCTCCCTTCCCTCCCCTGCTGTGGCAGAATCAGAGGATGAGAAGGGACCACAAAGTGGCAGGGAATCTGGATTGGAGAGGGCACAGTCTGTGTGTGAAAGAGAGAGATTGAGAGAGAGAGAGAGAGAGAGTTTGACTGACAAGGGGAGGTAGCAAAACTTCTTCCTTGACTCCTGTGTTGCATGTGATGGAATTTTGATTGATGGCTGCTTCTGCTCCTGGCATCTCATTCAATCTCAACAAGAACCCAGGAGCCTGTTTTTTTAAGCAGATGCAACGTCTGGTTTGGGCATTTTCAGACACTGCTTTGGTTCCCACTGTCTGAAAGGAGGATTTTGGAGGTTGGGTGGGAGAGAGAGATATGATGAAAAGAAGTAGGCTCTCTGGTCTAGTCTTCTTTCCCTCTCTATATGTGAAAGATGAGATGGGGGGGGGGGGATCTGGAGGGGTGAGCTCAAGCATGCCTGCCACCCAAAAATATATATGCACACATCACTTTTCAGACTAAAAAAGCCATCAGGATGGTTACTTTTGCTTTTGGTTTCGAAAAGGCACAGCAGGAGAAGCATACCTAGGGCAGGTTTGTTTGTGTTTTTTTTCCCCCTCACAGCCACAGACCAAGACACACAACAGGAGGAGACTCAGGCCAGACAGACAGGCAGGGACCTGGACACAGTAAGCATACCCCCAAATCCAGGACGGAGCCTGTTGTCATAACCATCCAGGAGACGGTCCAGGATGCGGGTGAAATTCTCCGGCCACAATTTCTCCTCTTTTTTCAGCTGTCCCGGGAGCACGGTGAGACTGGAAGAATCATCATCATCATCATTATAGTAATAATAAAAATTTCTTTATATCCCGCATCTCTCTGTGCAACTGAAACCCAGTATAACCCACCCCACCCACCCCCTTTTAAAATACAATTAAACAGTTCATAAGTGTAGATTTTGGTGGGGTGTTTTTTGTTTTTTCTGGGCCATGTTCTAGAAGAGTTTATTCCTGACGTTTTGCCAGCATGGGGGGGGGGGGGGTCGTGGCATCTTCAGAGAGTTGGTAAGCGATACATCAATACATCGATACATAAATCACTAAAAGCAATACATGCATTCATAAATCAATCAAAGCAATGAATAGATACATAAATCAATCAAAGCAATACATGCATTCATAAATCAATCAAAGCAATACATAGATACATAAATCACTAAAAGCAATACATACATTCATAAATCAATCAAAGTAATGCACAGATACATAAATCACTAAAAGCAATGCATAGATACATAAATCAATCAAAGCGATGCATAGATACATAAATCAATCAAAGCAATACATGCATTCATAAATCAATCAAAGCAATGCACAGATACATAAATCACTAAAAGCAATGCATGCATACGTAAATCAATAAAAGGGGGTGGGGGCAAAACACACACACACACACACACACCCTTGAGAGAATGAAAAGAGGGATCAAGAAGAAGAAAAGAAGGAAGGAAAGGGAAAAGGGATGTATGGAAGAGGGTTGAGAAAGGTCTTTTGATTTAACCCCCCCTAAATTCCCCTACACACACTTCTCCCCCCCCCCCCCCCCGTTTTCATGCCCTTAATCCGGAGTGAGATGGGGGGGAGAGAAAGGGGGTCTCCACTACTACTCACCAAGTCGCCAGGCTCAGGCAGTAGAGGAAGAAGGCGCTGCTGGCAGCCAGACCCGAAGAAGAAGAAGGAGAAGGAGAAGAAGGCATCGCGACCGCGGCGGGCTCCTTGTTGGCAGAAACCATCTTTGCTTGCCATACTTTAAACCCTGGTCGCACGTTCGCCCTTTGCCGCTGCTAAGCGCCTGGTCCAGAGGAAAGAGGGGGAAAGGCGGAGGGGGGGGGGGGGGAAGGAAGAAAGAGAGAGAAAGGGAAAGAGAGAGGGAGGGAGGGAGGCGACGACGACCACACACCCGCCCGCCTCTGCCTCAGCCGCGCCTCGCCTGGAGAGAAGGAAAGGAGGAGGAGGAGAGGATTTTGGAAGAAAAGAAGGAGCCAGGAGGAGGGGAGGGCTTGGAGGCTTTAACCCCCCCCCCCTCTCGACCACCAGGAGCCAAAGGCCCAGCCCGCCACGACCCCCCCCCCCCAACCCACCCTTCGTTGTTGTTCTTGTTATTGTTATGTGCCTTCTTCAAGTCCTTCTTCCCGACTTATGGCGCCCCTAAGGCGGCGGACCCATCCCCTGGGCTCCTTCTTCTTGGCGAGGAGGGTTGGTTTTTCGGTTCGTTCTTCGCCACCGCCTGAGGAGACTGGTGTGGAGAGAGGAGGAGTGTGTGTGCCTACTACTTGGCCCAATTTGTGGGTTTCTGTGTTATTACGCACGCAGGCGAGTCGGGAGGATTCGAACCCTGTGCCCTCCAGAGTCCTCCCGAGGAGGCTGAAGCAGAGTCGCTCGTGTGTGACTTGCCCAAATGGGGGGTTTGCGTAGAGACGAGTCGGGATTCGAACCCTGCCCTCCAGAGTCCAACGTTGGCAGACCCTACATCTCTCTCTCTCCCTCTCTCTATCCCCCGCTTTCTTCTCCCAAATCCCCCTTTCACGCCAAACCCTCCTTCGTTGTTGTGGTTGTGGTTGTTGTTGTTGGGTGCCTCCAAGTCCTGCCCGCCTTATGGCGACCCTAAGGCGGTGGGTCCGTCACGGCAAGGGCTTGGTTTCGCCCCTGCCTTCTTCCCCTGAAGAGGTTGAGAGAATGTGACTTTCCCAAATGTGGGTTTTAGACGAGTCGGGATTCGAACCCTTCTCTCGTGGACCGAGGCTCGTGAGGTGTTCTGGGCAAGGGTTTTTGGTTCGCCGCCACCGCCTTCCCCTGAGAGAAGGCGACTTGCCCAAATGTGGCTTCTTGACACAGACGAGTCGGGATTCGAACCCTGCTCCCCAAAGTTCAATGCGCAAATCACTCCACAGAACCGACTCTCTCTTTTTTTCCCCGACTTAGGGCGGCATGGGGGGTCCTTCTTGGAAAGGGTTGGTTCTCCACCGCCTTCCCCTGAGAGAAGGTGGCTTGACTTGCCCAAATATAGGGACTTTTATCCTATTCGGGATTATTCGGACCCTGTCCTCCCGAGTCAAACCAGACAGACCCTACACTGGAGAAATAAACCGGTTTAAGTGCCATGGCTCAATGCTGTGAAATTCTGGGAATTGTAGTTTGTTGTGGGGCCCAGAGCGGAGCAGAGCTCCGCTCTGGGCCCCACAACAAACTACAATTCCCAGAATTTCACAGCATTGAACCATGGCACTTAAACCGGTTTATTTCTCCAGTGTGAACACAGCCCCCTCTTTCTTTCTTTTTTTCTTTCCCGCCTTCTCCCAAGTAGTCCCTCTTTCCCTCAGAGCAGGTGCCTAACAACAACCTCTCTTCATTTTTCCTCAGCCCCTGCTTTCTCCTCTCCACTTGTCCTCCTTCCCTCTCAGGATTGTATTTTTATTCCCTCTCAGGAAAGGGTTGTGTTTGTATTCTCTCTCAGAAAAAGTATTTTATTCTTATCCCCGAAAAGGATTTTATTTCCAACTAAAAGAGGAGTCGGTCACAAACACCACCACACCTTTTTTTCCCCCTCCCTTTCAGGTTCCTTTATATTTACTTTTTATTTCTCTCTTTCAGGTTGAGGAAGCATGAAGGCCAAAAGAGAGGACTTTTTGGGCTTCCTTGGAATATGAGAGAGTAAAGGTGTTGTGGTTGTGTCCCTTCAAGTTGTTTCGGACTCATGGCGACCCTAAGGAGAACCTTTCGTGGGGTTTTCTTGGTGAGATTGTTCAAAGGTTGGTTGGACATTGCCTCCCCCCCCAAACTCCCTCACCAGAAAAAACAAAAACACACACACAAACTCCAACTTCCCAATGTCTTACAGCAAAGACATCCTGGTGCACCTCTGAGAATATGCAGAGCGCCTTTCCGACTGCCCGCTCCCGCAGACTTCTCAGCCTTTCAGACAGGTACCATCCAAGCACTTCTTTTTTTGAAAAGAAATCTCTGAAAGATCCCACTCAAGTTTGTTGTTTTTTTCCCCTGTGAACCGTCCATTCAGTTTGTTCACACTGCCCTGGGATGTGTGAAATGGTCAGGAAAGAGTGTCTCAAAGCATGGGCAAAGATGACTTGTGACTGAAATTAAGGAATTTATCAGACTACGGAAATTGGAAGTATAATCTAATGGCAATCCGAACGCAATCATGGGGTTTCACGTTATTGCGTATTAAAGCATCTCACGCAATTCGGGCAATGGGGGTTCATTTTCAGGTAATGGGAAGTCATTCTGAACACATTCTGAACGCAATTGGAATTCACGTAAATTCACCAAACTAGTGAATTCACGTGAATTTGAATTGGCTCCAATTGGCTCCATTCGAAATAAAGAGAAATTCCTCCCGTCTGATAAAAGACTTAACAGCACTACAACCAATTCTTCCTCCCTTAAGCTTGGATTGAAATAACTGCTGGTCTCTTTTCAGGCATTAATTCCACCATGGGAAGGAAGAGAAGAGAAGAGAAGTAACACCAAGGAGAGATGCTATTCTGCAATGCCTAGCATGGACTCCCATTCCCTACCTTATGTGCACACCTGTGTACTCTCCTTTTTTCCTTCTTCCATCTCCTTCCCCTCCACAGCGGCTCTACAGGGACCCTTTCCCCATATCATTATCAAGGCACATTGCCTGTGGGTGACACTTTCTCCTCTTTTGCTGCTGCTGCTGCTTCTTCGAAACCTTGTATCCCAGAATGACGCAGACTCGCTGTCACAGTTTCTTCTCTTAGCTACTCTGCCGTGCTTGTGTGTGTGTGTGTGTACGTCTGCCTCTCCTGTTCCTTCCCAGATGTCCTGACCATGATCGTGGTGATGAAGTCTTCATTTGTCTTGATTGTCTTTTGTTGAAACAAGATGGGGAGGAGTGTATGTGTGTGTGTGTAAAAGACAATAGCATGAAGGAGGAGGGATGACTAAAAAGCTGGGTTTAACACATTTTTCCCTTTTGATATAAGAAGCTGGATTACATGGGTGACTTCTTCCTACAGTGTCCCTGATATAAAATTAAAAGGGGGCAGCTGGTGAAGAAGAAGAAGAGGGATTGCATCTGCACTGCAATGTTCAAACAGTGCCCTCCTTACCCAAAGCCTGTAATTGTGCTAATTATCCTGGGGAATTAAATACAGAGATGTCAAAGTAGCAAAGGGTTGGCAGTCAGTTGTCGTGTGCGTGCCTTCAGAATGTTCCTCGCAACGATCAAGCCAGTTTTTGGTGACCCACATATATTTCTTATCACACTCGCTCCAGGGGATTAGGCATTGCTTCCAGAGATCGGTTTTGAAATTTAGTGTGTATTTTATTTATTTATTTCTCGATCACAACTGAATTTCTTCCAGCAGCAGAAGTGGCTTCATACAGACTTCCTATGTGGCAGGGGTTCTTGTCCCTGCAAGAACCAAATATATCCATTTTATTTAGGACAATGAAATCTGTCTAGATGCAGAGTCAAAACTTTACTCAGAAACAAGCTTACTAAATTCAATATAGACTGCGGCCCAAATGACTCATTTATTCCTCTATCACCAAACAGTACCCCTGAGACACCTTATTCATATCTGGAGTTTCTTTTCTCTCCCCTCCCCATGCCATTGAAATGGAATCTGATTATCTTCAATGCTACTGTATCCTTGAATTCATCTAGATCATACGTCAGATCTTTTTCCTATAAAGGTGCCCTCCTTGAATCCTTTGGATAATGCACATACTTGTGCTGTACTTGAAAGCTAGTTCATTTTATCACTTGTTCAAAGGACTTTGTATAGATAAGCAATTTCTTTAAACTCTTGAATTTCAGGCTGAGATTCTTTTGCTGAAATAAAGAAAAAAACCAGGTTCTATTTAGATTTGGTCTTTTTTTTTCTATACAGTACCACATGGTGTAGTGATCTGAGTGTTGGTCTAGGACAGTAGGAGACCACTCAGGAAACTCACTGGTAACCTTGGGCATTGAAACCCACTGGGTAATCTTGGGCAAGTCACTCTCTCTCAGCCTCAGAGAAAGGCAAGGGCAAACCCCCTCTGAACATATTCTGCCAAGAAAAACCTTGTGATAGGTTCACCTTAGGCTTGCCTTAAATCACAAATGACGTGAAGGCACACAGTGCAACTCTGTGTGGATCCCACAATCATCATGTGAAAGCAAATCTAAGAGTATTATTCACCAAGACTAACAACGTCATGACATGCAGTACTAGGTGACTGTATAGTTGTTGTTAACTGCCCTCGAGTTGGTGCCAACCCATGGTGACCCTGTGAGTAAGACATCTTCAAGACTCCCTGTCCTCTACTGTTTTGCTCAGTTTCTGCAAATTCAAACCCATGACCTCTTTAACAGAGTTCAACCATCTAGCATGTGGCCTTCCTCTCATCCTACTTCCTTCCACCTTTCTTAGCATTATTGTTTTCTCCAGTGAATTGTGCCTTCTCATGATGTGTATGAAGTACAACAGCCTCAGTTTTGTCATCACGGCTTCCAAGGAGATTTCTGGCTTGATCTGTTCAAGGACCCATTTGTTTGTCTTTTTGGCTGTCCACAAAATCCTTAGCACTCTTCTCCAGCTACCATATCTCAAATGGGTTGGTTTTCTTTCTGTCCGTTTTCTTTGCAGTCCAGCTTACACATCCATACATGGTGATAGGGAATGCAGTGGCTTGTACGATTTTAACTTTTGTTCTCAGTTGTATATCTTTATATTTTAGGATCTTTTCCAGTTCTTTCATAGCTGCCCTCCCCATTCGTAGGGGCTCGATAGACCGCCCCAAAGGGGCGGTGGGATAACACCCTTTTCCTAGCCGGATCGGGGCCATGGTAACCTCACACCATGGTCCTGATTCGGCCTTTTGAAGGCGCAGAAAGGAGCAGGAAAAAAGCAGCTCCTTTTTGTGCCCTCAAAAGAGTGCCTTAGCCATGGCGGTGTGGCTATATGGCTCTCTTTTGGTGCTGCATCATATGGACGCAGCACCGGAGGAGCATCATGACACCACGCACTGTGTGGAGTGGCACGTGGTGTCATAGGTACCCTGGGAGCGGAGTCAGGGCATGCATCATCTGGACACAACTCCGCCTTCAGGCTGGTCTACACAGGGCCTTAATCTTCTTATGATCTCTTGACTGCAGTCCCTGCTCTGTTCAATGTTTGTTCCCAGATATGAGAACTCTTTCTATTTCTATTTCCTCATTGTATAGGCTGAATTGGTGTAGATTCTCTGTGGTCATTATTTTTGTTTTCTTTATGTTCAGCAATAAGTTTGCCTTTGCACTTTCTTCCTTGATCTTCCTTGTGGTCTCTTCCAACTCTGTGATTCTATGATTCTATGGTAGTAGAAAAAAGTGACTAGAGTACATATGGCCAAATCTGCAGTGTGGAACTCCCTTCCATGGAAGACTAGGCTGGCCCCTTTGCTTCTGGCCTTTCACAGGCAGGTGAAAACATTGTTACAGTATTTAAACAGGCCTTTTAGGATTGGCAGGCCTGGTTTTATTGGGGGATGAGGGGGTTGGTTTTAGATTACTATTTTTAACTTTGTATGTTTTAAATTTTTTATTTGTAATTTTTTAATATTTTTTCAATTTTAATTCTATGATTTTAATTGTTGTTTTAATGTGTTTTATATGTGTTGTTAGCTGCCTTGGGTCCCAGTTTGAGAGAAAGGCAGGATAAAAATAAAATGAATAAATAAATCTGGCCCCATAGAAGATAGGTCCTCCAGATGTTCTTGGCCTGGAATTCCCATCAGTCCCACCTAGCAGGGTTGATAGTAAGGGATTTGGAAGTTGTAGTCCAAAACATGTGGAGTGCCAAAAGTTTCCCACTTTTGCCCTACAAAATGCTAACTGGGATGCAGCTGCCACTCCCAGGGAATGAAGGGAGTACTAGCAGCTGTAAAAATGAGACCTCTTTGCAGGTCTCTTACTCCACAGTTGATGCCTTGCTCACTCTATTTTGTGTTACTTTTCATGTCCCTCCCCCCATAAAACTAATTTTCCAAACAGGACAGTAGAATTACTTATTTATGGTCTATTTTCCAGCTATATGCATACCCTCCTACCATTCTGTCCCATCCAAATGAACACTTTGCTCTATTGTAAACCAGAGAGCTAGGTACTTCAGTCCTTTTTTTCTTCTTCTTACAGCTCACCTGACACTCCCATCTCATCCAGGGAATCTACTTTTGGATTTCCAGTAGTGGCACATTTTGGAGTGCAGAATTTCATCATGACAAGCCCCAGTAGCTGTAGCTCCAAGGAAAATTGGTACTGAAATCTCCAGGAGAAAGAAATATAGACAGCTCATTTTCTTTTTGTTATTTATACTACAAAGAAGTAACACACTTATTAAAACCTGCATAAAACACTACCATCCAAAACAAAGACAGTATTAATATAAACTTACAAATTTACTGGACATGGCTACAATCCAATGCATTATTACTTGGGAGTAAGCTTCTTTAAATTCAGTGTTATTATGAGTATAGCGAGTATGAGTTTATCAGATGGGAGGAATTTCTCTTTATTTCAAAAGGAGCCAATTGGAACTAATTCGAATTCACATGAATTCTCTAGTTTAGCGAATTTATGTGAATTCCAATTGCATTCGGAATGCATTCAGAATGACTTCCCATTACCCGAAAATGACTGCCCATTGCCCGAAATTGCATGAGATGCTTTAATATGAAATAACGTATAACCCATGATTGTGTTTGGAATGACTTCCCTTTTGCCCGAAATTGTGTGAGATACTTTACTACGCAATAACGTGAAACCCCATGATTGCGGTCCAATTGCCATTAGATTATACTTCCAATTTCTGTCATCTGATAAACTCCGTATAGCTCACTTCACGGGTTGAGAGAGAGTTGTGTAATTTCAAGTCATTTCGAACTTATGGCAACCCTAAGGTGAACCTATCCTGGGATTTTCTTGGTAAGATTAATTCACAGGGGGTTTGCCATTGCTTTTCCCTTTGGCTGAGAATGTGTGGTTTGCCCAAGGTCACCAGCTGGTTTCATGGCCAAGCAGGGAATCAAACCCTGGTCTCCAGAGTTGTAGCCCAATACTCAAACCATTACACCATGCTGGCTCTATACAGCACTTTAACAAAAGTTATTCAGCTATAGTTGCAAAAAGTCTTACAGTTAATAGCCATTGTTTGAACTGAGAGCATGAAGTAAGCACACCATCAAAGAAAAAGAGACATATCCAGTATCTGATTACTTATTTTTCTTATCTGCTGCCTTCTACAATGCTGGTCAGTCACAAACATGAGTAAAATTTGAAAGTCTTATTATCACTCCCTGTTAGCAAAGCAAGGAGGCTCTGTCAGTTGCACTGGTGCTCCAACTGATGAAATCATGACTTCTGATCTAGAAAATATTCCAGATCTGTGCTCCTTGTGCTTTCCCTCTACTGCACCACTGCTGATTCCTCACAATTTTGCTATGAATGCAGGCATAGAAATAACATAGAACAAATGGAAGGGTTGTTGTCCCCATTTCAGGGTGATGTGTACTCTCATGCTCAGCCCACAGTTCACTGGACGCAGGGTTTTCCCCCATTGCTGATCCTGGGCTTGGCCTCTGCAGTCTGAGGAGGAAGGGAAAATGCCACTTTCCTCCCTGGAAGCCCCCTGAAGCCACCCATTGGAACCAGTTATGCAGGGGGAAAGGAGGAAGAGGAGTGTCTCCTCATGAAACCGGCCAAGTGGAGCCTCACCTCACCAACAAGTCAACTATGTGAATGTATTCAAAGCCTGTTCAAGGTATGCTGAGTTTAACCCAGGTCTGTTCACTTCATTACTCACATTACTGATGATGCAAATCTTTTTCTTTCTTTTTTTTTTTTTAACTTTGGGCTCATTCCCACTTACCACTTAATCTAGTTTGCATTGAGGTTTCGATCCAGGTTGTTGATTCTATTCCACTGTGGCATCATTCCCATATGAAACAGGATCTTTTGGATTCTTGGGGGGGGGGGGGGCACTGTCATCTCCACCAGTATTTACACTCCAACATCACCCCCCTCCTTTTAAAAAAAATGCCAATCAAGCTGATTGTATTGCCATGTCATTGGTAATGTGGCCAGGCATAAATTTGACAACATAGCCATAATTTCAGCTACATGAGGATACTTTCTGGTGCTACCACCTCCACCAATGTTAATTATTTCCATTCACTTTTTAGCCTTATAGCCACATGGCCATGATAAGACAGCCCTTGCTCACTTTGGTGCTTCTACAGGATGATGAAAAATTGCATTTCTGATTCAAAAATATATTTTAAAAAGCATACACACACACGCAACATATCCCCCTCCAAAGGAAAAGCAAATAATACATTTAACCTCTTACTGTGGAGAAACTATCATGGCCAGATTCAGAAAGAATCAATCAGTGTAAAGACAAAAAATTAAAAAGCCAGTAAAAAGTGTTTACTCCACTTTCATGGAACTCTATTGGATCAGAATCAGATCGAAACCAGCTACAAGTGGTGACAACGGACATTTAAACTGATCTGCAATTCGAAGTAAATCATAGTGAGAATGCAACCTTGGTGTAGAATACCCTGGATTAAGTGGGGGTTTTTTGGTAGCCCTCCCCCAAAAAATCCAGAATCAGGTGCATTTGAAGTGCATGTGAGTTTGGGGTGCATGTGGATTATTTTCATCATGTGAACAGGGCCTTAGATTGCTCCATACACTATGGACTCTTTCAAACGGGGAGGAATTTCTCCCAACTCCGAATGGAGCCAATGCGGATTTATGTAAATTCGCTTGTTTAGCGAATTTACATGAACCCCTGCTCCGTTCGGAATTACTTCCCATTACCCGAAAATAACCCCCTCCTGCTCGAATTTGCATGCGAAGCTTTAATTCGCAATAACGTAAAACCTATGATTGCATTCGAATTGGCTTCCCTCTTGCCCGAATTTGCGTGCGAAGAGTTAATTCGCAATAACGTAAAACCCATGATTGCATTCGAATTGACCTTAAATTATACTTCCAATTTAGCCTTGTATGAAAGAGTCCTATGGCTCTTTAGACTGAGGTTTTATCATATTACACACTGGAAAGAGGTCCAAAGACAAGTGTTTCTGTTGCAACAGATGAAGAGTCACAGAAAAAGATGTTTCAGTGTTGAGTGTGATATTGTAACAAGGCCATATACTTATTGCTTGTCCTTAGCATTCAGGTACTCATTAAAAAAAGAGCTGTGCTGGAACAAACCAAAACCCAACCTATTTGTTTGATTTGTATTTCACCTTTCTCATCAGTCTGGGTTCAAGACAGCTCCTGTTCCCCAAAGAGGCCAACCAATTTCCCATAGGGAGCCCATAAGCAGGATATGAGTGCAAAACTCATCACAGTTCCCATTGACTTGCTCAAGGGCTGCATCTGCACTGCAGAAATAATATGGTTTGATGCCACTTTAACTGCCATGGCTCAATGTTATGGAATTCTGGGAAGTGTAGTTTGTTGTGCCACCACTCTGGTGCCAGATTATTTCTGCAATGCTGATGCAGCTAAGATCACCTATTGGGTTTCATGGTCGACCTGAGAATCGAACCCTGGTCTCCAGAGTTGGTACTTCTTCCAAAGGTCATGCACTTTTTAGTGTCCAGGTCACTCTGACCCCTGAACCAAATGCAAGTTCTGTTTCTCTTCTTCCATTTATTTACTCCACTTTCCCCAAATTTTTCTCTTGTAAATACATTTGACAAAGTTACTTTGCTGGTTTTGGTCAGGAAAAGGCGGAGATGATACTGGTATCCCTGTGAGAAAAAAAGAAGGCACATTTTCTCTTGTTGCTGAGAATCAGGCCTGGTACAAGATGTTCTGCTATCTGAAGTAGAGAAATGTGTAGTGCCTCATAACCATTCAAGCCAAGATAGTGCCAAAAATGAGCCACACTATTTTGGTACACAAGGCAGAAATTCCTACAACCCTCTCAATCTCTGCCAGTAAAAGCACAGTAATTATTATTAAATAGGTGGCCATTTGCTACCCTTTTGTGACACTTGGCGTTTTATGCCTGAGGCAGCTACTGTACTCTGCCTAACTGTAGGACAAGCTCTGTGGGTGATTTACACTTTTCTTGGCCTGCTTGCCTGGAATGCATATAGCTCCACCATATCAGAAATTTCAAAACCCCGAGAATTGGAGGAGCTAATGGTAATTTGCTAGGGTACTTTTGTAAGGTTTTTCTACTAAAACCTTGAAACCAAAAGGTTTAGTTTATAAACGTTGGTATGAGAGCATGAACTTTGATGTTAATGAAATTAGAGTTGAGTGGAACAAAGTGAGACTGTGCTGTGCAAATTAACCAATGGGAAACTATCCTAGTTTCAGTGTCAATTTCTTTAAACCTAAAACTAAATTTGGTCCAGCAAAAAATGGATGTTTCAGGTATATCAGACACCATTACTACTTTTTAAAAGAAAGAAACTGCTTCAGCTAAACATTGAAGATGTGATGCAGATAAAACTTCCTTGTGATATCTGACGTGAGTGTGTTCAATGTTTCATCCTTTTTGCTTTGATATACTGTTATTGTTGTTGAGTGCCTTCAAGTCATTTCTGACTTATGGTAACCCTAAGGGGAATCTATCATAGGGTTTTTTTGGCAGATTTCTTCAGAGGAGATTTCCCATTGCCATTCTCTGAGGCTGAGAGAGTGTGACTTGCCCAAGGTCACCAGGTGGATTTTCATGCTCAAGTGAGGAATCAAACCCTGATCTCCAAAGCTGTAGTCCAACACTCAAACCACTATACCTTGCTGGCTCTCTTTAAATATAATTTGAAGGAACATATAAATTTACAACTGTCAAAAGATTTTCTAATACAAAATTAGTATGTTGCAATTTGATGTATTACAAAGTACTAATTTTGTTTTAGAAAATCTTTGACAGCTGTAGACGCACATGTTCTTTTAAATTATAGTCATGTTACATGGAATTTAATTGAAGGTCAATATTTTTGAATACTGTGAGCTTTTATGGTTCCAAAATGAGTTATACTCCAAGGTTGGCAAAATTTTAAAAAAAATCTATTCTGCAGTATTCAGAAGATCTTATTTATTTCTTGAGCAATGCATTGTAATCATAGTTTAAAATCCAATAAAATTTCTTAAAAAGTAAAACAATCAGATTAACAGTTTGCATTGTCCAATGTGGGATCCCTCAAGATGAATATATCTAGCCAATCTAGCCAATTCTGTCTGTTTTGCTAGATAAGATCCTGTCTTCCTATTAAAGGTAAAAGGCGAAGGTATTCCCCATTGACAAGGTTGTCAAGTCGTGTCCAACCATAAGGGGCGCTGCTCAACTCTGAAGCCGAAGAGCCAGGATTGTCAGAGACTAGTCTGTGATCATGTGGCCAGCACGATTGCACAGAACGCTGTTTAACTTCCCACCAGAGTGATACCTGTTTATTTGCATGCTTTTGAACTGCTAGGTTGGCAGAAGCTGGGACTAGTGATGGGAGCTCACTCCATCATGCGGCACTCAGGCCTTGAACGTCTTAACCACTTGAGCCACGGTATCCCTCATCTGCCTGTTAATTGAATGAAAATAGCTTTCCAGAATTCTGCACTCCATTTCTAGATAGATTTTTTTTTTAAGTTGAAGGAGATTTCACTGACTATGCCCCCCAAGAGAAAGGATGGAATTCTTTAAGAATTTAAAATTGTGGGGGGGGGGGGGGGGAACTAATTTATACAAATTCCTTGGGGTGGAATTTAGCTAAGTTAATATTGTTTAAAATTTTTATTTTAGTACATTAATATATGAAAGAAGGAGTGTGTAAAAAAATATGGAGGACTATATTAAAATAAAGTGCAAGTTGCCTGTTGACTTATGGGGACCCCATGAATTTCATAACTGAGGAATACTCAGAGATGGTTTTTGCCAGTTCCTTCCTCTGAAATATAGAATACTGCACCTTGTTTTATTGGCAGTCTCCCACCCAAGTACTAACTAGAGCTGGTCTTGCTTAGCTTCCAAGAACAGACAGGGTCTAGTATCCTCAGGGTATTTTGCTAAGCAAAATTAAAATGGGATCCACAGTTGCATCTGAATCTCTCCATCCAATTCACAGGCAAAGAGGGAAGGGAAACAATTTGCTATGTGTTTTTGAAGGATAGTGTGGGAGGGTGAGAAGATGAAATTTTGAGAGTTTAAGAGAGACCAAAAAGGAAAATTCCTAATTAATTGGTCAGATAATTGATGTGTGAGAATTCCTGGCCAAGAATCATCTTTTGGAAACAAACAGGATTTGATTTCAAACTGACCATAGCATTATTATAGGGAGTTTATCACATGGGAGGAATTTCTCTCAATTTCGAAAGAAATGGAAGTGAAGCCAGTTCGGAATTGAGTAAGTTCGCTAGTTCAGTGAATTTACTTGATTGCATATTGACACTGCATTGTGTTCAGAACTGCCTGAAATTGCCTCCCAGTGCCCGAAATTGTGTGTGATAGTTTCTCACGCAATCACTCGAAACCCCACGATTGCGTTCGGAAGGACTTCCCTTTGCCCGAAAATGTGTGTGATCATCTTTCATGCAATCACGCGAAACCCCATGATCGCATTCAGATTGCCATTGGATTATACTTCCAGTTCCCTTCGTGTAATAAACTCCAAGCCCTCTTGTTAGAATTTTGCATTGCCTGGTATTTGATAGTGATCCAAGCTAGCCTGATGGGCAGCCAAACATGATAGGCAGTGGCTATCCTTAGTTCCTGGAAGTAGATTATTGTATGGCACACACTGTCCCTGAGGAAACCCCCCCAAAATACAGCAAAACTAAAATGGTCTTAATTGCTTCTTCAAGCTACCTCAGAATAATGTGCACAATAGAGGTATCACAAACTACAATATATTGTTACTTGGAAAATTCATTTGCCCCTCAACTACTGTTGAGATTTCAGCTAAGCTCAGAAGGGACAGGGAAGCATGAGGGGTATAGAAGATGACATGACAAGTATTACTTCTTTAATGGAAAATTTGGCACAGGAGGAAGAAACAATATATAAAGAACAGGGATGGGTTTCTACACTAGAAAAAGAAAAAAAGAAAAGCAGTATGACATGTTTCAGTAAAGGTTTTGTTCAAAAAACCAAACAATGTGCACATGTGAAATCAGTGGCATGCCCAGGCTCGCTTGCTTGCTCACCCACTCACAGATGGGCAAGTGAGGGAGGGCAGGGGAGCTTGCCCCTCCTTCACCTCTGTGTGCTTTCCTTCCTTTACCTCCAGTCAATTTCCTCGCAAGGAGATAGCCAACTGGAGGTGAATCCAGGAGGAGCACACTCACCCCTTCTTCTCTACTTCCTTGGCTTCTTCCTCAGAAGAGAGCCATGGCAGTGCAGATGAAGGGGTAGTTGACAGGGGTAGCACCACACCAACCACAAAGGGAGGAGGACCCCACTAGGTTTCACCCTGGTTCTGGTGTGTCACCCAGTGCAGTCCATACTCCCCACGCACCCCTAGTGATGTTGCTGTATGAAATGAAACAACCAGATCAGGAAAGCTTTGCATAAGTAAACGTATTTTGAACCTTCTAGAGACCACTTGAAAGCTTCTTCCAAAATGCATCCAGGGATGATGTTTTCTTTATCTAGTGAGTTTATCATACGATAGAATTTGGGGGTATAATCCAATGGCAATCCGAATGCAATCATGGGGTTTCACGTTATTGCGTATGAGTGTATCTCACCCAATTTCGGGCAAAAGGGAAGTCATTGTGAACGCAATCATGGGGTTTCGCGTTATTGCGTATTAGACTATCTCACGCAATTTTGGGCAATGGGAAATCATTTTTGGGCAATGGGGAGTCATTCTGAATGCATTTCAAATGCAATTAGAATTCACATAAATTCGCTAAACTAGCAAATTTACATGAATTTGAATAGGCTCCATTCAAAATTGAGAGAATTTTCTCCCGTGTGATAAACTCCTAGGTTTCACCTTCCTTACGATTTCCATGTTGGCAGCCAAACCTCTAGATATGCTTTTTTAACATGATGGATTTACTTGGTCAGGCAGCCTTATCTGCTGTACTCTTTTCTCTTTGTTGTGTTGTTTGTGCAGGTCAGTAAGTGATTCTGGAACCAGCTACTATTTACGTTCTACTATTTATTTCTGCAAGCAAGAAGAGCCCTCCCTCCATCCACCATCTTGAGGGACAGAAAGGCAAGCCAGCTCTAACAGGGCTTGCCTGAAGGAAAGAAGAGCCCTCCCTCTGGTCCATCTGCCTTGGTCCAGGCCTCCGAGGGAGAGAAGATCTGCTGGACTTTGCCCCTTCCCCACCACCTCTCCCTTCACCTTTTGTGTCGTGTCTTTTTAGATTGTAAGCCTGAGGGGAGGGAAATGTCTAATTAACAAATTGTAAGCCGCTCTGATAGTCTTGGCTGAAGAGAGGGGGAATAAATAAAACATTATTATTATTATTATTATTATTATTATTATTACATTGCATGTTGTTTGCAGACACATGTGGCTTCAGTACGATCAGCTAGAGTAGCATCCCACCTTTTCTGAGCCCAAGCTTTATTCATTACATTTCTGCAACTGAACACTGAACATTTCTACTTCTCTAGCCCTTCTTCACCAGCCTCTAGTGATGATGCTGTTTAACAAAATGTAGCTAGACAGAGGATGAGAAAGAAAAGGGAGCAGTGGGTATTGTGACCCAACAGTTTGAGTGTTGAACTATGACTGGAAACCATAGTTTGATTCTCCACTCGGTCATGAAACCTACTGGCTGACCTTAGGCAAGTCACATGCTCTCAGTCTCAGAAAGGTAATGGCAAACCTCCTCTGAACAAATCTTGCCAAGAAAAGTCCAGGATAGGGTCACCTTAGGGTTGCCATAAGTCAGAAACAACTTGAAGGCACGCAACAAGAAAAAGGAACTTCACTGTCAGAGCCTTTGTTATCTGAGATATGTTTGAATTGTCCCTCCTAATAAAAAAAAAAGTCTCACTACTTCAGATCTTCAGGTCTCACTACTTCAGGCTCCTCCACACCACTAATAACTCAACATAACCATTTGCAACCATTTGGCACCCTCTGTCTTGTCCACAAGAAACTGTTTCTATAAGACTCTCCTTGCACTTTTATTATTAGAGCAGTGAACCAATTTAAAACTATGTCCTTAATGGTCAGTGGGGTGTCTTTAGATGGTAAAGTAGAATAGCTTCATTTACTTCAGAATGTAAGCTTTCCCTGCTGTGTCTAGGGACACAGTTCATTCTACCATGTTTTTGCCCGGAAGCCCTGCCCAGAAGGCACTAGCAAGACTGCAACACTGAGGAAAGTTTATGATCTTGTGTGAGGCCTGCCTAAGACATTTTTCTACTAGCAAATTTTAGCTCCCCTTCCCACTAAAAATCATGGTCCATTATACATAGTACAAAATAACTTAATGTCATTTTGTGACCCGAGGCTGACAATCCCACACAAGCATCTCTATCAACCTAAAAATGCAGTTATAATAAATTAATAGCTAACAGCTGCTTTTTTCATGAAACTCCAAATCTACTGCCCAAGGCAGCTTCCTTCTTTCTGCCTAGTAGGGCCAGCCTTGTCAACTGTACAAATCAAGACCTATAGTCAGTGGCAGGTACTTCTGGATTTGCCTCCATCTTGGACTTCCATTTGAAATCATGTCAGAGCATCTGATTTCTGAAAGAAAAGCAACCAACTTAGCAAAATACAGACCTTGAGATTCCGGGGCTCACAAAAGCAAGAACAAATGGAAAGAAAAAAAGGGGGGGGGAAGGAGGGGGCAGGAGAAAACAAGGATGCCCAAAGGGTACATCCTGTCCATTCCCTGCTTGCTAGAATTGCCTTATTGAATGGCTATTTTGACTTTTTGACAGCATGTAATAGGGGATGGGAGTCGGGACAGAGCTAAGATTGTGGGGAGGAGTCTTGGGGAGAGCTGTTCAGTACACAATGTTCCCCTTTTGAGGCTTCTAAATTATGATGCAAAATGTATCATAAATTCTGGTTGCCCTGAGCAACTGTAACAATCCCTCTGCAGTTTTCACACACTGCTGCAGGGCTGTGGGGAAGTGGCTGACAGGCAGCTCGGAAGCAGTGAAGGGAAAAGACCACATCAATGGTGCTACTCTGACCATGAAGGTGAAAGCAAAGGAAGAGCTCCAACTGTTAGCCTTTGCAGGCAGCTAGAACCAACCAAGGTAGATGTAGCTTTTCCACAATATTCCAGGCTCCTGTTCCCTGCCAGGAAGTACTACCTGAAATATGAACTTAAGATCAATTAAAGGCCAGGCCTTGGGAAAAATGTTTGGGCCCACACAGCTGGAAGTGGGCAAAACAACATATCCTCCAACATTTCAGAAATGAAAACTGGGACACATATGGCCCTGCAACATCAAAATGTAGTTAAGATGGCAAAAGTTATTAAGAAGGAAGAATACACAATCTTGGAGAGGCTGCAGCAGTTTATTTTTGATTGAACCTACTGGGAAGGGCAAGATTCTCCCCCTTCTTCTCCTTCCTGCTGAGTTAACTGCTAATTTGAACTCAATTTACAGCAACTGAAATAAGCAGCTGAAAAAGTAAGACGCCAGAGGATTGACCAGGCCAAACTTGGCCAAATCAAAACAGTAGGAGAATTTGAAACAAGTTCCCAGACATGTAATTAGGTAGAGTTGCAAATGGTCTGACATTAATGCCCAGGCTCACATGGGACAAATGAGTTACTCTCTGCAGCATCCTTTCTCCTTTTTAAAAAAACTGTTATTATAGTCATGGGGTAGCTAGGTGAGCATGTTTGTGATTGTTCGTTATATTGTTTTTTAGTCTTTGCAAATAAAACCATCCCTCCCAATTTGCGGGGGATGTGTTCCAGACCCCCTCCCCCAAAGATCTGGAAAAATGCAAATATTCAAGAGCTCAAATAGGGCATCTCTCAAGGTGCGATACTGTCGCCAATGCTATTCAACATTTACATGAAGCCGCTGGATGAGATCATCCGGAGACATGGGGTGGGGTGTTATCAGTATGCTGACACCCAAATACCTATTTTAAAATCCCTACACTGGCTGCCTATTAGCTTCTAGACACAGTATAAGGTATTGGTTATTACCTATAAAGCCCTACATGGCTTGGGTCCAGCATACTTGAGGGAATGCCTCCTCCCATACAATCCTTCCCTCACACTCAGGTGCTCTGGGAGAAGCCTACTGCAGCCAAAGAAAACCAGACTGGTGGCGACCTCCCAGAGGACCTGTTCAGCTGCTGCTCCAAAAATATGGAATGACCTGTCGGAGGAGATCCATCATATTACATATTTGGAGGCCTTCAAGAAGGCAATAAAGACGGATCTCTTCCAGCAGGCCTTCCCTAACTGACCTCCTCAGACTTTTTAACAGTCTATTTGCCTCATTGCCCCCATCAGATTTTTTTCCAATTTTATTGTGAATTTTTAATTTAATGTTTTTAAAATTACTAATTTAGATTATTATTTTTATGCTGTATTACATTATTATTTTGTTTGTTTTTTACTGTTCCTTACTTGTTGTTACCCGCCTCGATCCAACACAGGGAGAGGCAGGATACAAATTATTATTATTATTATTATTATTATTATTATTATTTGCTCTCAGACGCGCGCATCATTTTATCCCTCCCCGCTTGCTAGCCATGAAAGACCAAGACTGTGGACTCCAAGTCCACGAATCAGGGAAGACGAGTGTACATTAGTTTTATTTCAACAAAATGAAGCCTGTCCTTATGTCAATCTGTTTTGCACCAGGGCAGCAGAAGCAAGCTCCATGCTATGCCAATAGTTATGATGGTGCCATGATATAAGTGAGTTTGAAATACAAAACCACATATGGTCAGAATGTGTGTATGTGTGTGTATGTGTGTCTATCTATCTATTTAAAAAAAATCAGGGACAGGATACAAATGTTTACATGGTGTTCTGATCTAATCTACCATGTTTCCCTGAAAATAAGATGGTGTTTTATATTAATTTTTGCTCCCAAAGATGTGCTAGGTCCTGTTTTCAGGGGATATCTTAATTTTTCTATGAAGAAGAATTCACATTTATTGTTGAACAAAAATAAAAATAAAATAATGAACATTTATTATATACTGAATATATGTTTATATACAAAAACTTTGCTAGGTCTTACATTCGGGGGAGTCCTTATATTTAGCAATTCAGCAAAAAGTATACTAGGTCTTATTTTATGGGGATGTCTTATTTTGGGGGGAAAAGGGGTATCAGGAATGCGGAAGTAAGGAATGGAAATGCCAACAAAACCACGCTCTTCAATGGCCAGTAACACCCAGATAGCTCCCAGGAGATTCTGTTAACCATTTTGTTGCAAATAGGGGGAACTTGGAGCCCTGCTTATCTTTTGAAAAAGCCTCTCTAGAGGCCTTTTTTTTTTTTCAAAATAGGAAGTCAGTGTTCTGCCTTTCTTGTCATTCACACAGCTGTAGTGAACATGCCAATCTATCAGCCAATCACAGAGCAACATGAGACCAGCCAATGAGAAGCCGGCTGGGCAGGGCTATAAAAGGGCCTTGCAGAGAGTGAAAAGTGGGTTTTAGTTTTGGGTTTTTGAGGGAAAGCGTCACATTGAAGGGAGGGTGTGCTCTTAGGGTTCCTAAGGGAACATTTTGAAGGGGTCTGAAGAGTCCAGAGAGGGACTGTGTAGGCTTGAGGGAGTCCAGTAGAGAGAGGCTCAGAACAAGCCAGTGGTTTAAAGAAAGATTTTGGGTCTTGGTACTGGAGATAAGATTGCCTGAGTGACTGTATTGATTTTAATACTTTAAAAGAACCTTTTGTAACTAAGGAAGAAGACAATTAACAACTTTAAGTCTATGTTACAGTTTACCTTTTGTATTTTATAAATAAACTTTTATTAGTTTGCAATACAACTTGGCCTCTGTGTGAATCAAACAACGCTACCTAATCTGAGAGACACAGGGGTGTTGTGTCATCTAAGAGAGATTTAATGGTGAAAGATAAAGGGATCACCACATAATATTTTGGTGACAGCGGTGGGATTAAAATCCCATAGGGCTGCCACAGGTGAGAATAGGTGGTGGGGGGACTGAGAGTTCACCACTACAGCTGCCTAAGAATACATTAATAAAAGCAAGGCACTTTGCACATTAATTTAGTGACAGTAGTGCAGTATTCTTCATGTATCACAAATAGATCCAGCAAGCAGTTTTCTCCTCTTTGACAGTTAAAACATTTCAAAGCCCTATCAGAACTGTAGCAACCCAAATGTTTCCCTTACTTTTAAAAATGCTTTTTCATGCACTGCTTTAAACAACATTTGGAAGTTACAGTCCAACCAAAAGCATTTTCCAAACACTACTTTGAGCTGCAAATGCCCTAACTTTTTCCAACTCTGTTTTTCATATTGCTGTAAGAATAGATTTTAACACGTGAGGATGGTAGTCCAAAAACCAAAAAAGGTTTTCCAATGACTATTTTTAACATATTGCTTCCATTATCCTCCTTCATACCCAAAGTAGTGATCCTCATAGCTGTAATAATGTAGCTAATAATCACCAAATATTTGGGAGGGGAAGGTGGTGGTGATCTTACAACTTTAAAATCATGAGAATATAACAAAACACAATCTTTCAAAGCTTTTTTTTTTTTTTTTTTTTTTTTGGTGTGCATTCATATCACACTTTTTGCAAATAATGGCCCAACACATATTTTTGTCTTTTTAGAGAAGTACACTGGGAGAGAGGAATCAGGCCTAGAGAATTGAGTTGAAAGTCTGAGAGCCCCTTACTTTCCTAGAGGAGATTAAACTTCATCTAAGGAGTAGGTGCAATGTTAAAACTGTTACTATACTTTACCATGTCCAAATGCAAAAGAGGGGATCATGTGATTAAAATATCTTCTGCATAAAACAAAAACCTCATTGGGAAGGAAAAACGAGTTATCGGTGGAAATACTCTAACCAACCTTTCTCCCTCAATATTACACATATTTTTGTTGATACTTCCCCCCATAATCAACCACAGCGTTCCAACTGTAATATAAACTGAAACATTCCAGAAACTATTTAACCATCTTATATACTGTTTGTGTAAATTGTGTCTTATGACAACAGTATAGTCATGTAATTATATCAGATGCAATCAAATAAATGCTATCTCTAACTTTGGCTTTCAGTATTTGGAATCTCCTTTGGCTTAGGGGGAAAAAAACCCCCAGAACTCAATCAATACAGCTTTATCCCTGGATGAAGGTGGGCTGGCACTAGAGAAAAGACGTCAGTCTGAAATATTAAGTTATATAATCCAACATTTTTTCTCTAAATTTCCTCTCTCAGTCAATTCAGAATGGAAATGTATTATTTGAATCCATTTCAGCTCTGTGCAATGAAGCTGAAATACGTTCACATTTGCAACATTAGCAAACTATTACTTGCCAGCAGGACAAGCAGTACCTTTAAGTAAATTGTAAGTTATCAGAATGCATTTCATATAGCATGTAACAGGATTCAGGCTTACAGGATGTTGCTTAACAGAGCCATGCAATAAGCATTTATTCTAGCTCAGTGCTGGTCAAAGTGGTGTTCTGTGTGGACTGGTGCCAGTCTACAAGCCTGCAACAAGTTTTCAGAAATGAAAGGAACAGTTATACCCAATGAGCAGAAACACAGTACTAGTACTGGAGAAGTAGCCAAAAAAAAAAAAAAAAGGTTCTCGATATCAAATAGCCTGAGAAGCACTGTTCTAGCTGATATAATGATGTTGTGGCATACATTTACTTGTAGCATCACAGACAGTGATGAATTAATCATGGACTGCTGCCACACTGTGGATTTAATGCAGTTTGACACCATTTTAATCGTCTTGGCTCCTGTGCCACCAGAGCTCACTATCAAAGAAGGCTAAATGTTTCACAAAACTAGAAATCTCAGGATTCCATAGTATGGAGCGATGTCCGTTAAAGCAGTGTCAAATTGCATTAATTCTGCAATGTGGATGCAGCCTTGGTCACTTATACATTTCCCTCCTTAAGCTAGGTTCTTGGCAGCACTCTTAATTTCTCAAAAGTCTCCATTCTTGACCTTTGTGACTATGCTGCCACACCTAGCCTCCCCTTGTTGCATTTTTTCCCTTGGCTTGGTGTCAGTCCATGAGCCATTGAGTTCCAGTCTATGAAGAGTTGTAGCCAATGGGCATAAATATGATTTTATACTGACAGTATAAAATTGTCAGTCCCTCACATTGATATCCCAAGAAGCAATGAAATAGAGGACTGCCCTTAAGAGCCAGATTGGTGCAGTGTCTTGAGCCTTGGACTCTGGAGACCAGGGTTCAAATCTCTGCTCAGACATGTGAACCTACTAAGTGACCCTGGGCAAATCACACTCTGGGCAATGGCAAACCCCATCTCAAAAATACTTGCCAAAAAAAGCCCTATGATAAACTCACCTTAAGATACTCTAAGTTGGAAATGACTTGAAGGCACACAACAACAACAGCAGCAACCTTTGTAAATTAGAACATATGGGTATGGTTGTGCTTAGATAGTAGCCTAAATCCAGTTATTCATCCCAGCTAGAGTAGAGCCGTTGAATCAATTGCTGAATGGTAAATGAAGACTTAAGAAAAAACATCACTGATTTGGTGGGTTTGCTCTAGTTGGGACTAGCAATTGAATTTAGGCCACAGTATCTTCCCCTTATCTGCAAAGATCTTTGGTTTTTCTTCAGTAATTATATTAAAGGAATAGAGTTTTCTTCTAGGGAACAGAAGAGGTCTGATATACAAGCTTGTGGACCAGAAAGTCTTTGGTTTGCTTGCTTGCTTGTTTAAATTATGAGTTAGGTCTAGACTTAGTCATTCTTAAATGTCATGCACCAGGGTGGAATATTTTAGTCTTTTTTTTTCTTTTTCAGATTCCACACAGTCAAATATGTTGTCACCTGAATTGTTGAAAACAATTTCTCCACCTTTTAGCCATCATCATCCAGTTTACTTAAGTCACAGACCACTACATGTAAAAGACAAACTAAAATAATATAGCTACTTGTCACGATTTTTTTTCCTATGAAAACAAGCAAATAAAAAAGAAGCAACAGCTTAGACAGAAAATATCATAGCAAATGTATGAGCTTTGTTATTGGAGAGAAATTTTATAATTTTTTTAAAAAATAACATAATGTAATGTATTTGGATTGACACACACAAAAAGTTTGAAGCCTTTTAAGGGGCTGAGCAGATGGAGAGGAAAATCCAGCTTGCTTCCAGAGTTTCCTCAATCAAGAGGAACCTCCACTGTCTGCACCAGCTGCTCCCAATGTGGGATGAACATCCATGGGCAGTCCACACCACATGGCATCAAGCTGCACACTCTTATTTTTGTTGCCTCTCCCCCAATGCATGTGCACCATGATGCAGACACACCACCTGTAACTACCTGTTACCTCCCTTGTCTTTCCCAGCTGCCACCCCATTGGATGCCTTGAATGACTGTGTGACTGGTCACACAGTTGCATGAGCGGTACACTGCCCATTCAGTGTATTAGTGTGCCCCGTGACACATGGACAAAGCACAGTCATGGTGGCCACCATATATGCTTCCTTCCCCCCACCCCCGCCCTTAACCTCATGGTCCCCTGTTGGACTGTCTAGTTTGTTTATGTTTTTATTACAGCCATTGCATTATTAGCGACCTGCTGTGTTTCTCATAATTCCACTTCATGGGATTGGTGGTTGTGCAATGGGTTGATGGTGCAGCTGGCCACTTGTGTGCCTCCATGCTCAACAAAAGAAAAAGACCTATAGCAAACAATGGCACCAGTGGCTCCATTTCATTGGATCCAGTGTGCATGCTCCAGACTGCTTTGTGGTGTTTATATGCTGGTATGATAATGGTGCTTTCCACATTAGAGCAGAGCAAATGGACATTACTTTGCTCTGCATTTTTGGCTTCTGTGTCATATGAACATGTTGGGTTGAAGCCACTTCTTTATGTCAGTGCAGACAATGCTATAGTGAACTGTGAAATGGCAAAGCAAAAGTGGAATGCTCTAGTTGTCAATAGTTTGGCCTCATTTGGTGAAAATAAATACTTACACGGAATTTGTTGACATTATGAAATCCACATTACCTTCATTTCCACTTTGTGCTTTCTGGCTCTGAATGTCTGGGCAGAATATGATTGAATAAACAAACACTCCTTTAAACACAAACATATCAGCATTTGTATATCCCACGACACAGTGGAATTCTATTTGTGACCAAAAATACCCCACAAATTGCAGAGTGCAAGGTGTTTTATTCCAATATATTAGGCTTAGGGAAATTGTGGTTAAGTCCTATTGATTTCCATGTGTCTACTCTAAAGGCCCAGACAGACAGGCCAAAATAAAGCTGCTTCAGGTCACTTTGGGGGTATGCTGTTTAAATGATGTATGCATCCTAAGAGACTGGAAGCCACACCAAAGCCACACTCTAGTCCTGAGGACCGGAGCGCAGCTTTGGCATAGCTTATGGACTCTTAATATGCATGTGTAATTTAAACAGCATACCTCCAAAGTGACCTGAAGCAGCTTTATTTTGGCCTGTCTATTTGGATCTGATCCAAAAATTCCTAACTCCCTTAATAGCATACTCAATCTAATTTTATTTTTAAAAATTCCAGGTTTTATATCTAAAAAAAAAATTATGCCACTATTGCATACCCGATTGTATCCATATTCACAAATCTAGTGCATTACAGTGAATACTAAATGCATTTATTACATCCCTTAGTGAATTATTTCCCACTGTGCCTAAAAACTTATCACTTACAAATTGTTTGTGATGTATATATCTTCAGCATTCTCCAAATCAAGCTTACTTAGTTTTGAACTGTAGCATTTTTCAATCAGGGCAAGCAATAGGTGCATTCCATAGACGAGTAGATGCTTTGACAGCCAGTGTAAAAGTATTTGACATCCCAGAAAAAATGGTCTGTAACTCCAAATAGGCCAGACAAATCAGACATCTGTACACTTCAATGAGCTGGAAAGAGCTGAGCAATCTAGCATTTACAACTGAACTTGTAAACTGTGACTTCATTTGGCAAACACTCAGTATGCCACTGTTGTATTATGCTTAATTCTCAAAGGACATGCATCCAATCTGCTCTTGATTACCATCTGCTGGTTACTGCACAGAGCAGTGCTTGCAAATATATCTCAAAAAAGAACTGCATTGTAGTATCTAATCAGAAAAATAAAATAACTACAACAGATTTTGTTAACAATGTTAGTCAGTAACAATGTTAGTCAGTATAAACACATATTGGGGAATTTGCTTGTCATAATAAGCCATGGTTTATATTAACTAAGTTTTGTGGTTAAAGCCCAATGCTGTACAGCAAACTATAAAAAATTGACATATGTTCCCATTTCTGCTTTGTTTCCCTCTCGCTCCTTTTGTTTTATAGTGAGTGGCTGAGGAAACAAACAAGCAGTAAGTTGCAGTCATAAGTTTGAATATCATGAGAAACCATGGTTTAAACAACCCAAAATTTGTAAACCAATAAAAACAATGGATTCAGATTCTGGTTTGTGGCTTATTAGCAAACTCAGGCCCTCAACAAACTGGCAAAATACATCAGCGAGAGGAAAGAGTGGGGTTATGGCGACTGCATGCCAGCCACCTCTACGCCAGTATCATAGCAGCATCACGCTGCATCACCAACCACACTGCAGGCAGTGTCACACCACGTCTTTGGCACAGTGTGTAGACACGCCTTGCCAAAGATCTGTGGAAAAGCTATGGCTTCTTTTTGCGCCAGGTTAGGGATGTGGTGTGTGATTGCCACGTCTCCAACACAGGGCTTCCAGGGATAGCGCAGTGTTGCCTCTTAATGGTGGTCTGCCAAGCCCCTAAGGCTGGTCTGCCAAGGCCCTTAGCACCAGAGAGCTCACATACCGCAACACAGATTTCAGCACAGGCTTCATGGGGTAGTTACACCACAGCTTCTTGTGATGTATGAATGAGTCAAAAGTAGTGGACTTGCTATTTCATTATTATACCTGATCTATAATTTACATTTCTAAGGGGCTCGACAAATAGCGCATTTAAGAGCAGCTCTATGCCATCCCTGGAAGCATTGGGTTGGGGACGCAGCAGCCGGATGCAAATAGAAACCAAGTGCAAATAGAAACCGCAAAACACAGCTTCTATTTGCACCCTAGAAGGGGTGCCATAAGGGCCGCGACACAGCCGTATGACACCCCTTGTGCGCAGTGCCGTTTACATGCAGTGCACAAGGGACGTCATAGTGGCGTGCTCCATGTAAACAAACACATGCCAAGATGGCGCCCTGGCAGAGGAAGTAGGGCTGGGTGCATGTGGATGCCTACCTCTTCTTCAGCCCTACTCCACAGTCAGGCTGGCACAAAATGCCGGTCTGTACTGCCTCTAAGTTATCATGACATCATTGTAGAATTAAAGGGTTTTTTTTTACATATTTTACATATAATACATATAATAATTATGTGATGAAAAATGGCAAGATCTAAATGGAGTTAGAGACTCAGATGTAGGATACCTGGGCTGAGGTCTTTGCTTAATGTAATGTAATAGTCTTGGGGAAAAAAACCATACCTTATTCTCAGTTTTGTAAATCTGCCCCTGTGGATTGGGAGTGCTGCATATTCTGAAGATAAATTCTATTTAGAAAACAGCCATTTAAAAAAAAATACTGGGTTTTTTTTATTACAGAGGTATTTTTGTATAATACAAATGAAGTACCATTCAAACAAAAAGAAAAAAGAAAAATAGAAAGGCATAGGAAGGGAGACATGAATTAAGCTGGTTTGACCATGCACATTGGAAATAAAAATATTTCTAAAGTGGACTGTAATCAGTGATGCATAAACATTTCCACTCTTTAACTATTATTGAAGTATAGATGTTTGACAGTTCATGGGCTTGCTCTCTTTGCAGAGTCTCTCAGCATTCTGCAGTAACAAAGAAACAAAAAGCAAAGTTGGATGTTAATGCTGAATGTCTAAACCAGTAAGAGCAATCTTCTTTTCCAGTGACTGCCATAGAGTTCTGAGTCCTGATTTGGGGGAAAGCTGAGTTATAAATAAAGATAAGGAGGAAGGGGAGGAGAAGAGAAGGATGAAGACCAGAAAATATCAGGGTCCAATTAGCTAAATGTTAGGGCTATGAAATGAATATCTAAAGAGTATCGCGTTTATCTCATCTGAAAGAAAAATACTGGAGGACATGAAAGTCAAATCTGTCTCTTGCCCCTGATACTAAGAGAGCTGGAATCTGCTCTGAGAGACTTCCACCTTGGTTGGAGTGAATCCTTGCAGAGATGTTGTGCCAACACCTTATAGGTTTGCAAGTAGTCATCCACAGAATTGTCAAAAGTTAAACTAATTAAACTATAAAGAAGGCTATTTTAAATATTTTAATAAATAAAAAATAAAATAAAATATTCAAAGGACAAATCCTTTGAATAAATCCTCCATCCCCAAATAAGTAAATGGGGCAGTGAATTTGAAAAAGGGCATTGGTTGATTGAAACCTAATTTGGAGCATAAGATGGTAACCCAAGTCGATGCACTCTCTCTCAATGCCCTGCTTCAAAGGGATTAAGATAATGAGCAGTGTATAACCTGAGATAGCAGAACTTCATGTGATGTAATTATGTTTCTTTCTTTTTTAAAAAGGTTTATTTACACTTTGCTGTCTTCAGAGTGGTGTAACAGATTACTTTCCTCCAGTCCTTCCCCACCCACCAAATCCATAAAATTCTGCTTCCTAGCCCAAAGGTTCATTCATTTTTTCAACTTTCTTAAAACAAAGCTTCATCTTTCACACCCATTGTCCATTTGAGCTATTTTAATTCATTTCATTAAAGCACAAATGGTACATCCTAGATGTTATGGGAATGCATAGGAAACGGGTTAACAGTTCAGATTGGCAGAGGAGGGTGAAAATGAGAGAGTTTCTGTATTTATTTATTTATTTTTACTTCTGGATATCATCAAAAAGTGTGCTAAACAGTGAAAGAAGGAACCAGCTGAATATCAAAATAAAATGAAAGAAAGTTATAGACTTAGAGGGAAGAAAAGAAATGACAACATGATATATCAACAATAGGATGTTCACGGGACTTTCTATCTTATTTTTCAGTAGTGCTTGTAGTTTCTCAACAGAAGTAAGAAAAGACTGGAATGACATCCAGACAGGGCAAAGACATTTGACTGCCTCAGGTAAAGGGTAGCATAGTGCCCCCACCCATGTCCATGCTCTCCTACATCCAGAAGCCAACCAATCTGGCATTTGAGACACATGAAGCGACGGTGTCTTCTTCTGCACCAGAGGATAGCAGACCAGTTTAGGGGACATGGGCAACATGGCACACAACAGCTTGAATCTCTAGCATCATTCTCTACCTTCAGTATCCTTCTTCCCACTTCATTCTGTCCATCTATAACCACCTCATTCTGGCCAATAGTAGGATCAGCCTTGAGTGACACATCCAGTATCTCCTGCCACCATGAATTTATAAAGATATAAGAGATGCCTTATTTAAAGAGCTAGGACTTGTATCTAACAGACCTGATGCAAATTTGATCAATTTTTTTATTAGAGGATATTGTACCTTACATGTCTGAGGGCCCATTCACACTAGCGTTTTGTGCTGGGTAGATCTAGGGAGACATGATAATGCATTTGAAAATGCAATACTGAATCTGACCTGAATTGAAGTTCACACTATGTTTACCCCAATTGCAATTCAACCCTCTCGAAGTTCACACTGACCAAAGTAAGGATTCGAAATGGTTCCTCCATTTCAATCATGTTCTTTCTGGTCACCCTGAGATGACCAGAGCATCCTCCTTTCCCAGAACTTGTCCTCCAGTTCATCCTCCTGTCCAGGAAAAATATCCAAATGTCCTCCCTTTGGAGCCTGACTGAGAAGTATCAATTTTATCTTTCTATGAGTGCGTATAGCTTTTATTTGGGCATGTTATCCATTTTGTAGTGCCTTAGTCCTCCTTGGCGATGATGATGATGATGATGATGATGATGATGATGATGGAGAGCCTTTTCTTCCCATTCTGCCTCTGCAACCTTGATCTGTCACCCCTGCCCACTTGGGAGGGTTTTTTGGGGGGTGCTGGGATTGTGGGCTGACACAGTGTGGGTGTGTCTGTGTGTGGGAGACAGGGAGAGGCTCCCATGTCCAATAAATAGGCGATGGGGTCTGTGGATGTGAATGTCTGAATGTGTGTTTTGGGGAGCCTATGATGGAAATGTGGGGAGGAGTGCCACTGGTTGCGCTCCCTCCCTCCCTCCCTCTCTTTCTTTGGCAAGAAGAGGAGGAGGAAGAGAAGACCCCTGAGCTCACAGAGCTGACAGTGGTGGGATCATCAGATCTCCTCTGAGCCCCTGGCAGGGATGGGGGGGGGGGGCACAGTCTGTCAAAAAAAATATTAAAAAGGAAAGACATGTTCCCAGTAGACACACACACCCCCGCCGCTTTGGCGAAGTCCAAACATTGGGGGGGGGGGGGGGAGACCAGAAAAGGAAAACAGCTAAGCAGTTGTTTAAAAGGCACAGCAGCAGGAAATTTGAACACACTCAAAGCCAGCAGCTAAGTACAAACCCCAAAATAGCATTTGCCACTTTGTATATGGGCTAGGCATTTTTGGCCCCTCTGCCCATTGATCCTTCCCTTCAAGAAGCCCCGAATCTGATTGGGATCAAGTTCCCATTGGCGGCATCCTGATAAAACCCAGTTTTTTAGAAAAGAAATGGGGGGAAACTCGATATCGGAAAACCCATGCTAAGGGGATTTGACATGGGCCCATCCCAATTCAGGCTGGAAAAATCTGATTCAAGTGTGAAAAACCCATGTTTAAGTGGGGGGGGGGTGTGGATTTCGGATTTCAGATTGTATATTTTAACCTTGTAAACCGTCCTGATTGCATCCTGCAGAGAGGGAGGTAAATAATTTTGTTATTATTATTATGTTTAAACCAGTTTACAAACCTATTCAAGCGTGAAGGACCCACATTTAAAGTTTGCAAATTGGTTTATAACGTAGTGTAAATGGCCCCTGAAAAGGTAGCCTGTTTCACTTTTAAAGCATCAGTTTTAAGGAGGAAGTTCTGTAACGGTGACAATTAGGTTTTAGGATATATTTGAACCTATAAGAATTTTTGAATGATTTTATCTCTGTGAAGTAATGTAATGTATTTGTAATGTATCTGATCTCTGTGTTTTATTTAGTTCAATTTGAGCCTATAAGAATGATGTTTTTGGATTATTTTAGCTTTGTGATATAATCTATTACTAATGTATCTGAGTTTTGAATTTTATTTGGTTTCTTTTTGGTAATTGCTTATGCTACACAAATAAATTTGCCTAGATTACATCACATTACCTTGAGTGACACACTAAAGGTGACATTTCATTGACACATAATCTGACCATTCAGTGAGGGAAAGCCCCATTTGCTTGGCATTGATTGAAACCTTGCAAGTTACACTGAAGTAAAATCTAGAAGCATCAACAAAGTTCATAAGATGTCAGAATGACATGTAGTGTTGTTACATGCCTGTTCTGAGCACACCATGGTACTGAGAACGCAGCTGGGCAGGGCACGTTTCAGGGATGGAGGACCACCGCCTCCCCAAAATAGTACTTTATGATGAACTCGCCATGGGTCAGCATAAGAGGGTTGCCCCAAAGAAGAGATACCCAGACTCCTTGAAACAACATTCCAGGCTCGGCCAAATTGATCGCCAACAATGGTCTGCCCTGGCCTCACATCAGGAGGCATGGAGATGCACTATCCACAATGCTGCAACCTTTTTTGAGAGCTCATGTCAAACGAGTCTTGAAGAGAAAGGACAATGCAGAAAGAACCACAACTTGGAAACATCACCCAAGGAAACATTCTGCTGTGCTTTCTGTGACCAGACTTGTCTATCTCGGATCGGCCTTTTTAGTCATCAACACGCTTGTAGAAAGCATGGGATGAGTCCTTCCTGAATCTTCATTAGCGAAGTAAAGCCAGAGAAAGTGAAGGGTCAGTATAAATCCCCTGAGATTTCATATTTTTTATTTCGCTGAAATCCATTTCCCATAAAATGTGCCTTCAGATGTATGTGCAGCAAGCTCTCTGTGTGGCTGGTTACACTATTCTTTTTTGTTTTCCTATTGTGTTTTCTCCACAACTGCTTTTGAAGATCACTTCAAAGCTTCAGTAAGTACAAAATGCAGCAGTTATTGGTAGGTTGCTCATAGGAATACCATATAGAAACCATAGCACACTGTCTTTGAGGAAATTATACCAGCTGCCAATATACATCTGTATTTAAAGTACTTTTGATAACATGTCCGGCCAGAGAGAGGAGAAGGAGAGGAGCTGCTTGGCAGCCATTTTGGGACCGTGTGCTTGAGACCGTGTGCTCATTGCTGAAGGGGAGGAGCTTCTGTGAGTCACATCTGTGAGTCACAAGGGGGCGGAGCTAGCAGACTAGCTTTATATACCACCTTCCAGAATTTTAGTTTTCTTTAACTGAACAGCTCTGCTCAAGTGGCATTAGGTTAGAATCAGATATTGAAACAGAACCTTCCCTTTCAGTGTAAGATAGCAGCCAGTGCTTACCTTTAAAGAAGTATTCCCAGTAGATTGACTGTTATATTTATTACTAAAGACTTTGCAGTATGGACAACGAGGGATCTGCCACAGTCACCTGCAACTCTTGTGGGATGTTTCTCTTCTTGCCTACAGTAGTGGAGAACTTCACATGCACCAAGTGCAAGTTGGTAGCACTCTTGGAGGAGAAAGTGCAGCAGCTGGAGTCCAGAGTAGCTACACTTCAGCAGATTAGGGAACAAGAGGATTTCCTGGACACAATAGAACTAACCATCTTGGATGAGTACCATGCAGAGGAAGATGCTAGGGTGGAAGAGGTCACTTGCCAAACAGAGGAGGCAGACAGCTGGAGGAATGTCACAAAGAGTAGTAAACCAAGAAGGAATTGTTCGGGGAGCTTGCAGCTAGAGAATCGATTCGAAGCTCTTTCCCTTATCAAGGAGGATGAAGAAGAGCAGCATGGACAGACTTCAGGGACAGAGCAAGGGAGCCTGAGAGTCCCACCCGAGGGAACAGTCGCTGCTAAGCCTCGGAGGAGGCGTGTGGTCGTAGTGGGGGACTCCTTGCTGAGGGGTACAGAAGCAGTGATATGTAGGCCTGACAAGATGTCTCGAGAGGTGTGCTGTCTTCCAGGTGCAAAGATCCGGGATGTGACAGAGAGGCTGACAAGACTGGTCAAGCCTACTGACCAATACCCCTTCCTTTTGGTCCACGTGGGAACTAATGATACTGCAAGACACAGCATTCAGAACATCAAAAGTGATTACGAGGTGCTTGGTAGGAAGCTGAAAGGAATGGATGTACAGGTTGTCATCTCGTCTCTTCTGCCAGTTGAAGGGCATGGTCCAGGAAGGGAGAGGAAAATAGCAGAGGTGAACAACTGGCTTCGCAGATGGTGCCGCCGAGAAGGATTTGGATTCTTGGATCATGCGGTTCCATGAGGAGGGACTTCTTGCAACAGACGGGTTGCATCTCACGCCAATTGGAAGAAATGTTTTTGCCAACAGTCTCAAGAACTTGATCAGGAGAGCTTTAAACTGAGTTCCGAGGGGAAGGGAGACAATATTAAGGAACGCAAAAGGGATGGCGTAAATAGTCAAACTGACATAGAGGAAACAAGGCAAACAGTGCAAGGACCCAACAGTGGGAGGCAAAAAAACTTGCACAGGCAGCAAGTAAAAGGGAACCATGGTCTGCGATGTCTCTACACTAATGCACAGAGCATGGGAAATAAGCAAGATGAACTCGAACTCCTAGTACAACAAGGCAAATATGATATAATAGGCATCACTGAAACCTGGTGGGATGAGTCTCATGATTGGAATGTGGAAATAGAGGGGTATAACCTTATTAAGAGAAATAGGCCAAAACAGGAAAGGAGGAGGAATAGCACTATATGTCAGAGATATTTACACCAGTGAAGAGATCCTGGACATCAATCATGGAAGCCAGGTGGAGAGCATCTGGATAAGAATCAAAGGGGAGGGAAACAACAAGGGTGTTACGGTGGGAGTCTACTACAGACCCCCAAGTCAGACTGAGGAATTGGATGATATCTTTCTAGAACAGATGACCACACAGTCAGAAAAGAGAGATGTAGTAGTGATAGGCGACTTCAACTATCCTGATATTTGCTGGAAGTCAAACTCAGCAAAATCCTCAAGGTCTAGCAAATTCCTCACTTGCCTGGAAGACAATTTCATGGTCCAAAAGGTGGAAGAGGCAACAAGGGGGTCAGCTATTTTAGATCTGATTCTAACCAACAAGGAGGACTTGGTTAATGGAGTGCAAGTGGTGGGATCATTAGGTGGAAGTGACCATGTTCTCCTGGAGTTTGTAATACAGTGGAAAGGAGAAGCCAGGCAGAGTCAGACACGCATCCTAGACTTTAGGAGAGCGGATTTCAGTAAACTTAGAGAAGTATTGAGGGCGATTCCATGGTCAGAAATACTAAAAGATAAAGGAGTTCAGGACGGATGGGACTTTCTCAAAAGGGAGATACTGAAGGCACAATTTCAAACAGTTCCAGTGAGAAAGAAAAACGGGAGGTGTCTCAAGAAACCAGGATGGATGACTAAGGAACTTTCAACCGAGCTAAGTTTGAAACGGAACATGTATAAGAAATGGAAAAATGGAGAAATCACGAAAGAGGAATTCAAACAAATAGCCAGCACATGTAGGGGTAAAGTCAGAAAAGCTAAAGCGCAGAATGAACTCAGGCTTGCTAGAGAGGTTAAGAACAATAAAAAGGGCTTTTTTGGATATGTCCGCAGCAAGAGGAAGAAGAAGGAAACGGTAGGGCCACTGCGTGGAGAAGATGGCAAAATGCTAACAGGAGATAGAGAAAAGGCAGAATTACTCAACACCTTCTTTGCCTCAGTCTTCTCAGAAAAGGCAAAGGGTGCTCAACCTGAGGATAATGGAGCAGAGAACAGAATAGGGGAATTTCAGCACAGAATAAGTAAAGAGATAGTAGAGGAACACCTTGTTAATCTAAATGAATTTAAGTCTCCGGGACCAGATGAACTCCATCCAAGGGTATTAAAAGAACTGGCAAAAGTAATATCAGAGCCATTGGCAATCATATTTGAAAACTCCTGGAGAACAGGAGAGATCCCAGCAGACTGGCGAAGGGCAAACGTTGTCCCCATCTTCAAAAAGGGGAAAAAAGAGGATCCAAACAATTATCGTCCAGTTAGTCTGACATCAGTTCTAGGAAAGATTCTGGAGCAGATCATTAAACAGAGAGTCTGTGAACATCTAGATGGCAATGCCATAATCACAAAAACTCAACATGGGTTTCAGAGAAACAAGTCATGCCAGACAAATCTAATCTCTTTCTTTGATAAAATTACCAGCTTGGTAGATGAAGGGAATGCTGTGGATATAGTATATCTTGATTTCAGTAAGGCCTTTGACAAGGTTTCCCATGACATTCTTGCAAACAAGCTTGTAAAATGTGGGCTAGACAAAGGAACTGTTAAATGGATCTGTAATTGGTTGACTGGCCGAACCCAAAGGATGCTCAACAATGGCTCCTTTTCATCCTGGAGAGAAGTGACCAGTGGGGTCCCACAGGGCTCTGTCCTCGGCCCAGTGCTATTCAACATCTTTATCAATGACCTGGATGACAGAATTGGGAGTATACTTATCAAATTTGCAGATGACACCAAATTAGGGGGAATAGCTAATACCCCAGAGGACAGGATCAAAATTCAAAATGACCTGAATAGACTAGAAAGCTGGGCCAAAGCTAACAAAATGAAACTCAATACAGAGAAATGTAAGGTATTGCACTTAGGGCAGAAAAATAAAATGCACAGATATAGGATGGGTGACACCTGGCTGAATGAAACTACATGTGAAAGGGATCTAGGAGTCCAAGTAGACCACAAGTTGAACATGAGTGAACAGTGTGATGCGGCAGCTAAAAAGGCCAATGCTATTTTGGGCTGCATTAATAGAAGTATAGTGTCTAGATCAAGAGAAGTAATAGTGCCACCGTATTCTGCTTTGGTCAGGCCCCACCTAGAATATTGTGTCCAGTTCTGGGCGCCACAATTCAGAAAGGACATTGAGAAACTGGAGTGTGTCCAAAGGAGGGCGACAAAAATGGTGAAGGGTCTGGAAACCATGCCCTATGAGGAACGACTTAGGGAGCTGGGGATGTTTAGCCTGGAGAAAAGAAGGTTAAGAGGTGATATGATAGCCCTGTTTAAATATTTGAAAGGATGTCATATTGAGGAGGGAGCAAGCTTGTTTTCTGCTGCTCCAGAGAACAGGACCCGGAACAATGGATGCAAGATACAGGAAAAGAGATTCCACCTGAACATTAGGAAGAACTTCCTGACAGTAAGGGCTGTTCGACAGTGGAACGCACTTCCTCGGAAGGTGATAGAGTCTCCTTCCTTGGAGGTCTTTAAACAGAGGCTGGATGGCCATCTGTCAGGGGTACTTTGATTTGGATTTCCTGCATAGCAGGGGGTTGGACTGGATGGCCCTAGTGGTCTCTTCCAACTCTACGATTCTATGATTCTATGATTCTATGTAAAGTCCTAAACAGTTTGGAGCCTTAATACTGAAGTGCCTCTTCCTATATACAGTACTCCTGCCTGCATATTGACTCCTGGAAAGGCGTTCCTCTGTGATTCACCATTTGGAATTATACTGGGGACATGGGAGAGGGCTTTCTCTACTGTGGTGCTCACGTTGTGGAATGCCCTTCCTTTAGATATTCTCTTAGCACCAACATTAGCTTCTTTTGATGCCAAGATCAGACATGGCTTCTTATTAAAGCTTTTAGGGGTCTAATTCTGCTATTTGGCTTCTACGTGTCTATTGTTGACTTCTGACAGTATGACAGTTCAGCTTATCCATACAACAACAACAGAAATACTCCTAGTGTCTAGAAAGTTTATCTTGCTGCCGACTAACATCCATTTTTCATCTGGTACTGTCTACCTGGAAATGTTATCATTTCCTGAACAACCTCTCAGCTGGCTGTTCCAGAATACTAACTGACTGAGCCATAATCAGCTGGACCAGGATTCTAACTGGACGCTGACTGGTTGGGCAGTTACTAATTCTGCCCTCTTTGCTGGGAGCAAATCCTTTTGAGCTCATGGGAAATTATTTCCACATAAATATATGTTAGATAAGGGTGCGAGTCATTTTTCACTATAGCTCCTGCTTATCACTTCCTTCATATCTTCTTCATTATCATCCTCATCCATAAGGGAAACATACTCAGGTTGTTGGCTCCTGACAGTTTTCAACACACTCTCATTTATCAGCCTGAAGAGCTTCTTCATCTTGCACTTTGAGAAGGCCAATAACATGCTGATGCAATTAAGAAGCACCAGGCTGTTGATTTAAAGCAATGATATAGCAAGAGTCTGAACAGATCCTTCAACACGTTCATGATTTCCAGCAAGTTTTTGAGCACCAAACCCCTCTGTTGTGAAGTCAATAAACATTAAAGGCAAATTAAGCCATCTTCCATAATTGAGCCGCAGTTAATAAATTAGACCCCCTGACTGCCTCCTAGAGCTTGAAACATGAAACATGGAATATCTCTCAGCTTGATCTACAATGGCACATATAAAAAAATTACAGGTTTAGGGTGATGACACAACTTTAAATGCTGTAGCTTTACCCTGTGGAATCCTGGGATTTGTAGTTATACAAGGCCTTTTGTTTTCTCTGCCAAAGAGAGGTGGTGTCTCACAAAACTACAAATCCCAGGATTCTATAGGATGGAGCCATGGCAGTTTAAAGTGGTGTCAAACTGCATTATTTCTACAGTGTGGATGCACTGTCAGTGCTTTCAAAAAATCTGTGTTTGAATCCCTGTGTACTCAACCATATTGAATTACTCCTGTATTAGAGGCAGCTTGTGGCAGTATAGTGCAGCAACATGTCTCTCATTTCTAGTTGCTAGGGTACTATTTTGCTCTTGGCCTATTTTGGGGTTTTTCATGAACTTCATGCTCACTACAGGAACAGAATACTGGCCAAGAGAGGATTTTGGTCTGTCCCAGGTTACGTCTTTTTATGTTACCATGTTTCCCCAAAAATAAGACAATGTCTTATACTAATTTTTGCTCCCAGAGATGCACTAGGTCTTATTTTCAGGGGTTGTCTTATTTTTCCATGAAGAAAAAAATCACATTAATTGTTGAACAAAAAATATATATGAATATTTATTATATACTGTATATATATTTATATACAAACACTTTGCTAGGTCTTACTTTTGGGGGAAGCCTTATATTTAGCAAGACAGCAAAACCTCTACTAGGTCTAATTTTCAAGCGATGTCTTATTTTCGGGGAAACAGTGTATTATGATCTGAGATCCTATATTCTGTTTTCACATTTTTGGTAATTTTTAGTTGGTTTGAAATGGTATCACACTGGTAGGAATTTTGAAATTTCCCTTGTGGCCAACATAGTTATCTTTGCTCTTGTTCTGAAACAGTAACTCTGAAAGGTGGAGGTGGAGAGCATACCACCAACACATACAGAGGAAAGGGAGAGGGGGAGACTTGGTGCTAGATTTCCCTAGATGAGTCAATTGGACTTTGAACTGCACTATGAATATTTCTAGTTTTCCTGAACTCTTTGCCATCTTCCTCCCACCCAAACCTTTAATGGTGTCACTGACCATCTGTCTTTCTGTGGATTTCAGAGAGACCTGGGTCATTCTGCTCTTCTTTATTTGCATGGTCCTGTCAGGATTACAGTCTCATTAAAAAGAATTTCACATATATGCAGTACATAAAGCGCATGAGAGAGCAACTCCATTAGCCAGATCTGTATGAACATGATCATATCAAGTAGCTTCCCTGGTTTAATGACCCCCTAAACAATGTGGTGCTCATAAATAACGGTTTCATACACATTCTATCCACCTCTTCCCATATGCAATGTCCATCACCAGCTCTTGTGGCTCCACTGCTGGAATCCATCAGCATCACTCCCTTCATTTGAATTGACATGAGAAACTGAGCAGGTAGAAAGAGATGAATATATTATTTAGAGAATGTCATATTGGATGAGGAGTGCATTGCTGCTTCAGATATTCCAGGTCTTCAAGAGTTTTTGATCAGTTTTGCTAGGAAGGATCACCCACCTTTACTACACAAATAGGAACACTTTGGCCTTCTTGGTGCTTTGGCTATGAAATCCAGGAATCCCCTGCCAGCATGGCTAATGGTAAGAAACTGTGGGACTTGTTATCCAAAACAACTGAGCAACCCAATGCCCATTAGGACCAGAGAAATTGGAATTTCAACAAGTACACTTTTGTTGCTTGATAAAATGCATTGGGGTAATCCTCACTTATCCAGCTATATGACACGTATAGGGGGTCCAGGCAAGAGATGTGATTTGTATGGATTAATTCATATGTTGCTGCAGAGTGACTCCCTAGAAGGTTTGTGTATTAACCTAGTTTGCTTTCTCCTTGGTTTCCAATCATTGTGATGCCAGGTGTCACTCTTAACTCTGCTCTACATCCATGTCTGGCTAAAAGCAAGTAGGCTTATCCCATCTCCCTAAAAAAGGTCCAAAACAGACCAGCAACTTCAGCCAACTTGGGAATGTGGCCTTTACACACACCATGCACCCAAGTTGTCCAGAAGTCGCACTAGAGATAACACACTGGGCAGGTTCTGGACAACGTGGGGGTGTGACACTTTGATGCCCTGGAACCAGAAAAAAAGCCAACCCCAGAGGCAAAGGGGGAGATTTTTCCATCCCAGATAGGAGCAGATTTTTTTCACCCCAGATAGGAGCAGATTTTTTTCCACTCCTATTTGGGGCAGAAACTGGCTGGATTGGGGCTGCACATCTGTTTGTCATGGCCCCAATACAGCCTAAATGGGGTAAGCTACAAGATGCCCCATCAGGGCCATCTTTTTTGCCCTTAAGTGAGAAGCATTTCACTTTGATCTGTAACTAGCCCCTTTAGCTAAGACTTCTCTCTTGATTTCCAAATAGGAAAATATGTTCTGTGTATGTGTGTGTGTCTTCTTACATGACTAGTTGTGAGCAATTGTGGTTGGAAGAATGCATAACATTTATTAACATCATCTGGAGTCATTTCTAGATCTCAAGTTTTGACCCAGAGACCTGGATTGATCCTGAATTTGGCCCAAAAACCTAGGATGATCTGAATTGGCAACCCTAATTGCAGTGTACTGAATGGCAGTTTAAATGTGTGTTATTTCACTGGGTTGGTACAAGGGACATCAAGACACTGTCAGTAGAGAGGTCCTGTAGGAGATGTGAATCTCATTAGCTGTGCAAGGATGCCATGTTCTGACACCAGCTCAACCTAAAGATCATATGCCCTCCCTCTTCACAGACTGCAAACTAGAAGCAAAGATGTTTGCATAATTCATATGGCTGTGGATTAAATCAGAATCATTGAATATTTGTACAGTGACTTGAATATGTAAAGCATCTTCCAAATGCTGAGCATAATCAAATAGGTCAGTATTTAACCCCAACCCTTGATATGATGTATTTTGTGTCTTCCGTGGGGTTGGTTAATCCATAATCTGCTTTCTAAACATTTCTTTTATGGGGCATAGGTCATCACAGTACATGAGATTAATGCTGGAGATGGAAATAAACTATCTTTGGCTGAAACTGCAGACTTGGAATGGCTTAGCCAACAAGCTGCCTACACAAGAAGGAAAGTCTGCCATTTTTCTGATTGCTTGACTTGCTGAGATAGAATGAATGGTGTTGCCTTGTGTGTGTGTGTGTTTCTTCTTGTTCTCAGTAGAAAAACTATAAGATAGCAGATACAGGACATACAAATTGTGTCAAGCTATTAAAAATACATTTGAAGAGCCTTGGGTAAACTGAACAAAATGGATTTTAACAATGTAGTATATAGTCCTGCATATGTGAGGCTGTTAGTTGGCTTCCTAACTTTTGGTTTAAAATATTAGTCTCTTAACCAGAAATTATTGCATGACAGAGAGAGGATTTTGATTATCATAGTTTGGTCCAATAAACTAGGGCAAGAACATATATGCAGGTTCTTTGTTTCTCTCTTCATACGGGAACAAACAAGAAGTCTTCAGTCATCTGAACAAGGAAACTACTGCTTCAGAACAGACATGATAAACCATGGCTTCAATATAGTTTAATATCTTGGGTTGCTCTGAAGGTGTCAGACAAAACTTAGAATTCCTTTCTTCAACAGTCAAGGCATAACTAAGTTATTGCAGTTGTGTGCCTTCAAGTTATTTCCTACTTGTGGGGATCATAAGGTTAATCTATCAAGAGGGTTTGTTTTTTTTTGAAAGATTTGTTCAGAGGGAGATTTCCTTGCCTTCCTCTGAGGATGTGAGACTTACCCAAGGACACCCAGTGAGTTTCCATTGCCAAAGAGGGATTCAAATCCTGGTCTCCAGAGTCCAATATTCAAAACACTACACCATGCTGGTTCTCATATAACTCTGGGCCTCAACAGACCTGCATAAAAAGCCAGCCTTGGGATAGAATGAGGGTGTGGCATCCACAAGCTGGCCACCCAGACACCATCCCTACACCACCCGCCTGATCAGACAGTTGGTGGCATCATGATGAGTGTTCAGCACAGCACTTACATGTGCTGTGCTAAAGAAGGGCGAAAAGCCGCCACCGCTGCAGCTAGGGCACCCTTTCCATGGCACAAAAAGGAGCTGCCCCTAGGTTACATTATGGTTATAAGTTAATGAGGAAAAACACTACTCATTTTCCAGTATCACTGTAACGTCTTAGCTTTTAAAGTATTGAAGTGCACCCTCACTAAATTAGTAGTGCCTCATGGCTTCCACCCTGTTTCCCTGAAAATAAGACATCCCTTGAAAATTAGACCTAGTAGAGGTTTTGCTGTCTTGCTAAATATAAGGCTTCCCTAAAAGTAAGACCTAGCAAAGTTTTTGTATATAAATATATATACAGTATATAATAAATATTCTTTCTTTCTTTCTTTCTTTCTTTCTTTTTGTTTTGTTTTGTTTTGTTTTGTTTTTTTTTTTTGGTTCAACAATAAATGTGAATTTTTCTTCATGGAAAAATAAGAGATCCCCTGAAAATAAGACCTTCAGCATCTTTGGGAGCAAAAATTAATATAAGACAATATCTTGGAAACACGGTATGTCAATAACCATTGACACAGGAGCCATGAAGCACTACTGATTTAGTGAGGTTGCACTTCAATACTGAATCTGCCCTAGGTTTCAGTCCAAACTTTAAAAGAACTATCTAAAGTGCTGAACCATTAGGGAAATAGGGTTCATCACATTAGACTGCTCCTTTACAGTTCAAACTTAACCCTGGAGCAGATTTGCTGCCTCACTAACATGGAGGCAATCAATCATTATTGAACTAAATTATGGAGGAGGAATATCACGTGGTTCTAGTGCTGGATTTTTCTGTGCATAATGCTCTGTTGTAAATGTTGCAGAAAATATATGGTAAACGGAGTGTGGTTTGGCCACAGGACAACAACTTGTAGCATTCTGATTGTTGTTTTTTAAGTAATTAAAAGTAACTAACTATTTTTGATAAATGAGACAGTATGCACTACTTTAAAAATGTAACTATAACAATAACATTTTAATAGGCTTGGTATAACTGCAACAGAAGTTGGAGCAGAGGGGCTGCACACACATTTCAAAGGCTCATTTATTTCTTCGCTCTATTAAGTTAAAACTATGTAAACTGCTTCAGAGTCAAGGTGGATCAGAGAGTAGACTAAGGGCAGTCCCTATTACAGGCCTAGGCAACTGACTCCATTGGGACCATAGAGGGTGTCATCCTCATCACTCCCCATATCTTTCAATATTTATTTTATAAAAATAAAACTGAAAATACTCCATATCACCTGAAGGGGATATGAGGGAAGAATTTTGCCATGGATCCTCCCACTCCTGGGGCTCTTTTAGGCCCAGGAATGGCCTTTTTAAAACCAGAATGTAAACCTGGTGGCATGCTTTAGGGGTTCTTGAGACCTCAAAAACAGTATTGGAGGGACTACTTTTTGCTGACTTTATGAAGCAGATTAACAGAAGAGCTTTGGCATGTCAGCATCTTCATCTTTAAATCTGAAGTGGAGATTGTGTGTGGTTAGATGCCTCTCATACCAGGAATGACACTTGCATAAAGATAGCATTTCAGAGTGACAGTTATGTAGCCTTCTCCCTCACACACTAGCCTACTACAGATATCTTATTTTTATACTGGAGAGCAGGAGTGGAGGGTGCAGGGAACAGAATGGAATGCTGTAGGAACACTATAGCTGTGTGAAAGTGTCTTGAGGTCTCTTTTGATAGAGACATATTCTGCTGGATCTGGTGATAAAAATTTTGTGGTGCAATATGTGCTATTAAATAAATCCGTTCCAAGGAAATGCATGTAGAGGAAGGGGAGAAAAAACCCTCAAGTCTTTGTCTCATCTTTTACAGCCAAACCTCCCACGCCACAGCAAAGACGATTAGCAACTTGTCAGTGGTGGCGTAAATAATACATTTTTATCTTGGAAGAGTCATTTGCTTGTTTCAGTTTATTCTGAAAAGGTTTCAGCTTCCTAGTTTCCATTAAATTCTGTTTTGAACTTAGCACGAGAGCTTAATCTTATAAAATTAAAAGTGTTGGAGTTTGTACTACAGTGAAAAATCTTTCCCCAGAAGAGTTCACCTTCATTTCTCTTTCCAAATGTGCAAAAATAGCATGTGGTACAGTTCTTTCTGAAGTGTACCAGGAAGTTGGGGATGGTGGTGGTGGTGGTGGTGGAAGTTTGAATGAATCAGTGAATCATAGACTTTGAAGGGACTTCAAAGGTCATCTAGTTTGACTCACTGCAATTGCAAGAAATCCATTACTGCAGTTTCCCCTGAGATTATCTAGTCTCTGCTTAAACATATCAAATAAACTGTTTCTGCATGTAGAAATACAACAGAGAGAATTGGATTTCAGGGGCCCATGTTTCAAAAATGAGCAAGGAAACATTCAAACACAAACATATACATATACATATTTCTGCACACAATTCAAAGTGCTGGTCATGACCTATAAAGCCCTATGTGGATTAGGTCCAAACTATCCAACAGAATGGAGCCCTAGTGGTGCAGTGGTTAAATCCCTGTACTGCAGCCACCCACCCACCATAAGGATGTGAGTTCAATGCCAGCCATGGGCTCAGGCTTGACTCAAGCTTGCATCCTTCCTAGGTCACTAAAATAGGTATCCACCTTTTGGGGGGCAATTAGTTTACACATTGTAAACTGCTTAGGGAGTGCTTAAGTGCACTGATAAGTGGTATAGAAATGCACTTGCTATTACTATAATGTTTCTTCCCCATATGATTTGCCAGAGCTGTAAAATCTTCAGGAGAAGGATTTCTCTTGGTCCTGCCACCATCACAGGGTCACATGGGGAGGAAATAAGGAACAGCCTTCTCAGTTGCTGTTCCCACCCTCTGGAACTCCCTTCTATGGGATACTGTGGTCTGTTCCAACACTTAGGATCTTATCACATTAGTAAAATCTCATTCAGAAACAGGATTTAAACTAGATTTAATTTTTAAAAAAAAAAAACAAACCACAAATGTGGGATGATCTTCTTTTATATCCCATATCTCATTCAGATATTTTTTAAACTGGGTCCCATTCTTTTTCAATCTTCTCCTTGGGTTTATTATTAATTAATGCTGTTAGGCAATCCATATTTTTAAGTTCTATAACTTCCTGGAACCATTCGTCTAAGATAGGTATATAACTCAATTTCCAGTTTTTTGCCAGTAAAATCCTGGCAGCCGTTATTAAATACAATATTATTCTCCAATATTTTCTTTCTGTTTCAGCTTCTAAGACTGCAGTTATATTTAGTAAATATAGTTCCGGGACTAATGGCTATTCGATGTTCAATATCTGCTGTATTGTTTTGTGTATTTTTAACCAATTTTTTTTTTATTTTAGGACATGCTCACCACATGTGATAATAATTCAGTTTCACATTTCCAACAACTACTATCTTTCAGATTGTATATTCTAGCTATTTTCATTGGTGTATAGTACCATCTATTAATTATTTTTATGTCATTTTCTCTAAGATCTTGTGAAGCGGTAAAATTACTAGATTTTTTCCATGCTGCTTTCCATCTTTTTAATGGTATTTCATGACCTATTTTTTGCATCCACTTAATCATATACATAGATACTGGCTCCTGTTCTAGTTCTTTCTGTAAAAACAATTTGTATAATTTGGAAATTTTTCCTTTATCTTTTTCCCATATTAGTTTATCCTAAATCCTTCCTGAATCTTCGTTAGCGAAGAAAAGCCAGAGTGAGATTATCCAATTCATTTATATCTCTTTCAAAACCTTCCCCATATAAATCTTCTTTGTATCTTTGTTTTATTTGTATATATCCAAACCAACTGATGTTTTTTTCCCAGTAATTTTTAATTCTTCTCTAGAGAGTAATTTCCGTTTTTCAGCACTATCTTTCTTTAGTAGGTCATTATATCTTATCCAATCTGTGTTCTCCTCACATTTTCCAAAAAAACGCTTCTTGCGTAGAAACCCAGAGGGGTATTCCCAAATAGAATCTAGTTCTTATCTTATTCCATGTTTTCAGCAATGCCTTTCTTATAAAATGATTGTGAAATTCCTTATTAACCATATCTTTTCCATACCATGGATAGGCATGCCATCCCAATCTTAAATTAGTAGCCTCTAAATTCAATAGTTGTTTGTTTTGAAGAGTTATCCATTCTTGGATCCATAATACACTACATGCCCTATAGTACAATTTTAAATCAGGCATTACGCAGCCTCCTGCAGCCTTCTCTTTCTTTAATATCTTCCACTGGATTCTTGCCTTCTTACCTCTCCACACAAATTTAGCTATCGTTCTTTCCCATTCCTTAAATATTTTTTCATTTACAATTATTGGTAAATTAATAAATAAAAACATTAGCCTAGGTATAATTGGCATTTTTATGGCTGCAACTCTGCCCAGTAGTAATAGATTATATTTATTCCATTGTATTAGATCTTTATTTATTTGCTGCCAAATGGGTTTATAATTGTTTTCAAACAAATTTGTATTCTTATCTGTTATCCATATACCTAAGTATTTTACTTTTTTCTCTACTTTAATTCCCGATCTTAATTCTAATTCTTTATTTCTTTTTCCCTTTGATTTTTGGTCAGCATCAATGTCTTATCCTTGTTTATTTAAAATCCTGATAAACTTCCAAATTCCTTTAGCTCTCTCAACAGATGTTTTATGATCTTTGTTGGGTCTTCTTTTTTTTATTTTTTAATATATTTTATTAAAAGCTTACATACAATATATACATATGTTTACTATATATATTTCTTAATTCTTATCCAATACAATGCTCACCACCCCCCCGTCCCCGTCCCAACTTTCTGTCTCGGGGAATCTACTATCTTAAACAGCATCTTGTTCTTTTTTCCTCATTTAATTATTCATTGATTTCATCCTCCTATTTTGGCTTTAGTTGCTTCTGCTTCAAATATATAAAGAGTGTGCAATAATCTCCATTATTCAATCTATTATACATGCTCATCTCTTTTTGCCACCTCAAGACTATGTAAAAACCATTATTTGCTTTGTAATATTCGTATTACTGAAACATCCAGGCAAGTCATTAAACAGGAAAAACATAATATATTCCTTCTCTTGTTCTAAAACAATTACACATATTTATCTACCCTTTTCCTTGTTTCTTTTTTCACAGTATTGAAACAGAGAGTCCCACATTTGTAATTCTTCTTTTCCATGTTCTCTTAGTTCGTACGTCAATTTGTCCATTTTTATAACGTCTAGGGCCTTAAATAGCCAATCATCCGTCTCGGGTGTTTTGTCATTTTTCCACCTTTCCGCCACCGTCATCCTGGCTGTAGTAATTAAATATAAAATCTCTTTTAGGTGTTTCCTTTCCGGCTCGCCTTCCAACATATTTAAAAGAAACAGTTCAGGCTCGAATTTAATTTTTAAGTTGTAAATTTCTTGGATTGTTTTATGAACCTTTCCCCAGAAGACCTTAATTTGGGGGCATGTCCACCACATATGATAAAATGAGCCTTTAGAGTCTTGGGTCTTCTAATATGATGACTATATCGTTCACATATGCTCTTAACCTATACTCGTACCCTTTAATTTTTAACCCTTTGATTTCACCATTAGCTCTGATTGAATTGGTTAGAACTTCTAAGATAGTAATAAACAATAGCGGAGATATTATTATTATTAACCTTTATTATATAGCGCTGTAAATTTACACAGTGCTGTACATACAATCTTATAAATTAGACGATTCCCTGCCCTCAGGCTTACAATCTAAGAGAGACAACAAAAAAGAGAAGGGAAAAGGGATGAGGTCCAGTGGTTCTTCTCTCCCTCTGGGGCCTGGACCAAGGCAGATGACTTCAGGAAGGGCTAGGGTTCTTAATACATAGTTAGAAGGAGGCATCCTGGGGCAGACAGCACAATTCTGGGAACACTTCCCTAAACAATATACTTTTTAACTCAGTTTTGAAACTGGTTAGAGAAGTGATGAGGTGGACATGTGAGGGAAGAAGGTTCCAGGAGTGCAGGGCAGCAAGCGAAAAGGGACGAATCCAGGACAGGGCAGTGGAAATCCTAGGCTGGGACAGGAGGCCTTGACTACCAGAGCGGAGGGTACGAGAAGGAGTGTGAGGAGAAAGAAGTTCAGACAAGTAAGGAGGGGCCAGTCCGTGGAGGGCTTTGAAAGTAAACAACAAAAGCTTGTATTGGATGTGGAAGGGGAAGGGGAGCCAGTGAAGGGAGGAGAAAAGAGGAGAAACATGGTCAAAGCGGCGAGCAGATGTAATAATACGTGCAGCTGAGGTTCTGGACAGAGATTAGAGGATGGAGGTGAGAGAGAGGAAGCCCTGTCAGAAGAAGGTTACAATAATCTAGTCGCGATACCACTAAGGCATGGACCAGAGTCTTGGCAGTGGAGGCTGAGAGGAAAGGATGGATTTTAGCAATGTTGTAAAGTGAGAATCTACAGGCCTTGGCGGTGGCCTGAATCTGGGGAATAAATGACAGAGAGGAATCAAAATTTTTTCTTGAGCCTCTATCTCTTTTTGGTTTAATTACACCATTAAAATTACCTGCTATTATTACTCTGTCTCCATTTGTTTTACTTAGCTCCTGACACAGTTTCTTAAAGAATGTATCTTCTCCCATCAAGTGGTGCATACACGCAAACAATATCTAATCTTTGATTTTGTATATCTATCTGGACTGCTATATATCTTCCTTCCTCGTCTCTAAATAATTCTTTTGTTTCATATTTCTTGTTTATATACATTGCCACTCCTCTTTATCTCTTATTTCTATCCAAAGAGCAAAACATATATCCTAAATTAGGATTTTTTAAATACTTTATTTCATTTTCTCTTATTTTGGTTTCTTGTATACAACAAATATCACAATAGCTTTTTTCTAGATAATGAAAGATTGATTTTCTTTTATATGCTTTATTCATACCTCTCACATTTAGAGATCCTATTTTGATCCCCATTTTTCCAGTTGTTATTCATCTTCCTCTCCCTCAGATATTTCTTCTGTCTTATCTAGTTCTCCTTCTTCCTCTAATTCTTTTTTATTTGTCTCTCTTTTATTTGTCTCTCTTTTTTCTGTTTCCTTCTGTTTATTACTCCTTTCTGGTGCTTTATTTTGTTCTGTTGTTAGCTCATTATCTATAGTATCTCCTTGTGTTTTTTCTTTCTTTTTGGTTTCATCTTGTGTTTTCTTTCTCTTATTCATTACTCTTCTGTAAATATCTTTAGCTTTCTTTACGGTGTTGCTTTTATATCTCTTTTGTTTGTATGTAAATATAACTCCTTCAATTTTCTCCCACCTGAATCTAGTATCATTTTCCCTTAATGCCCAAGTAATAAATTTATAATCCTGTCCTTTTCTAAGTATTTGAGTTGGTACATCTTTATATATTTCTATTTCTTTCCCATCAATGATTAATTTCTCTTCATAATTTTGCTAACAAATTTTTATCCTAGTACAGTGGTCCCCCGGGTTACAAAGGTAATCCGTTCCGGGATTACCTTCGTAACCCGGAAGCTTTCGTTTCCCTGGGGACCGCTATTCTAAACGGACCACGCGGCCATTTAAAGGGGCTGCGCGGCTTTTTTTCTTTCGTATCCCGGGGGATCTTTCGGATCCCGGGGGATACAGTGGTGGTCCCGCCGCCTTCGGACCCTGGGGTTTTCGTAACCCAGGGGATTCGTAAGGCGGGGAACCACTGTATTTGTAAAACAAATCGCTTTATCTCTATCTAGCTTTTTTCTTTTGCTTTTTTAGAGTTAATTCTAAAGATTTTTTCAGTCTGCAAATCCAACATTTGTTCTGATATGTCCAAATAAACTGCAAGCTCAGGTGTCATACATTCCAGCAATTGTTCCTTCTCTTCTTCTGGTACCCCTCTCAGTTTTAGATACCTTTCTCTATGTCTCAGTTCCTGTACTAATATGGTTACAAATTTGTTGTTCAATCATTGTTATGTCTGTTGCTCTTTCCATCTCTTTTGTCTTTGTCTTGTCCACTTCTGTTTTTAAATTCCTAAGTTCTTCTATTACACTATTTTCTTTGACAGCCCTTCTATTTCTTTATGCATGTTTGCACATTCTTCTCTTCTTTCTTAAAAGCTTTTTAAAATTCTCTTAGTTCTTGCAAAATTGTTACATTAATGTCAGCCTGTCTATTTGCAAATTCTGAAGAGTCCCTTCTTATATTAGAGAAAATTTGAAATTGCCCTTGTGACTGTAACTTTGTGCCAGAAGACATTTTACTGTAATTATTCTAATTTTACTTTCTCTCTCTCTTTTTTCCCTTCTTTTTTCTAATTTAGAACATATCATCAAATCCCTTTTTCATTCAGCTTAATACTCATTTATAAAATTTGCAAACAAGAACCAATATTTCCAAAGAAAATAGCCTACTAAGGAAAAAGACACAGTTCTTATTGGTTAAATTGACTATATAGACCCCCAAAATTGTTAATTTTTGTCTTATTGTCTTATTGAGATTTTATAAATACTTTCATTTCTCGAGGATGTTAAGAGGTCACCATGCAAGCTGAAGCCCAAAGGCAATCACTAACAGCAGTGGCTGCTCTATGGTTTCTAGCCCCCTCCAGACCCTTAAACGTCTCTAGGACATAAGGGGTCTGTATCAAAGTCAAAAAACCCCGACGAGCCCCATTGAAATTTTTCACCTTCACAAGAGAAAATTAAACTCCTAAGATTCCTGGGTTGGAGACCAACTGGATTCTAAAGGAGTCTGCTATTAGTGGAATGGTAAACAAGGTAACTTTAAACCCCACGTTACCCACCACTTGCTTTGCAACCCCTCAAAGAAAAACTATGGCTGCTGCTAACGAAGGGTAAAATTTGGTTCAGAGAAAGTTGGTCCGGGGGCTGGCTCAGACCACACCCACAAGGTTCCTCCTTGCTGTGCCGCCACTGCTGCCGGGGAAACAGTTGGTCCAGGGCTGGTTGTTATAGCCCAGCCCAAAGGTCTCCTCCAAGCTGCGCTGCCGCTGTCGCTGGGGGAAGTTGGTCCAGGGGCTGACTCAGGCCATGCACACAAGGTTGCTTCTCGCTGTGCCGCAAACGTGAAATAACACAAAAAATAACTGAAGGTAAAATGGAGAAAAATGGCAGCTTTTTACTTTTGGGAAGTTCAGAAAGTAAAAACCTGCCATTTTTTTTCTGTTTTACCTTTGGTTTATTTTCACATTTTTTCACTTTAACAGTGAAATCACGTGATAAACTTCCTGGATTTGTGGGGGGTTTTTTAAATTTAAATCTAGTTTAAATCCTGTTTCTGAACAGGATTTCACTAGTGTGATAAGATCCTTAGATTCTATGATTCTATGATTCTGTGAAATGAATAGGGCTTATTGAAAGGTACTAAACAGTTGTCGGTATGTGAAATCCATCCCAAGCATTGTAAGGATCATATTTTAAAAGAATGCTCTTTTTCAAACGTCATGTCTCATTTTGCTACCTAAAATTATATTTGGGAGTCTTGTTAGCAGAGTGCAGCGAAATAATGTGATATGAGATAGTGATAGAAACAATAGTGATTACTCTAGATGTTTGTAAACATGCTCAAATTTTTTATTTTTGCAGAATTAGAAAAACAGATAAACACAAGAATTACATTGGACTTGATGACAGAAACTACCAAAATATGGCACTACAGACAATACAAGGCTAGCAGCCATATGTGGTACCTCATAAAATGGTGAAAATAATCAAGGAATCCAGGTTGAATCCGCATTGTTCACATGCATCCCAAATACACCTGATTGGGGGGGAGGGTGCTGCCCAAACCCAACTTACCCTGGGATAATCAATATTGGGGTATTTTCCAATTTTTTTTTAAAAAAAGATTCACATAGTCAGCAGTATAAATAACTGATGTGAATAGACCCAAATAGATTTGGGATAAAACTCTGCATGCTTTGAATACATTTCCATCATTGACAGTCCAACAGTCGAGAAAGCCACCACTGGGAAGAAAAGAGGGTAAGAAAGAGGAAGGGGAGAAAGGGATGCTGACCCCTTCAAGTGGTGGGAGAAGGAGCCTCTGTCGAGCTGATGGGAGTGGAGACAAGGGAAGGGTGCCCACATGTGTGAGCAACTGAACTGGCTGAGAGAGTTGTGGTTCCACAGTGTGAATAACAAACCCAGAATGTGTGAGTGAGGTTTTTTGCATCATTCCAGTAATTAAAAAAAGACATCTGAATGACCCCAAAGAAACTGTTTATATTCAAGGAGGAGGAGGAGGAGGAGGAAAGAAGTGACCTCAAGAAAGAAAGATAGGATTTAAGAAAATTAAGAGAGGAAGGAAGACACCAGGAACTAACTATCTGCACACAGTCCCCTCCCACCAATTACTTGATACATGTGTTGAGGTCTTTTTACTTCCAGTACCATACCAATACTCTAATAACACCTGAACAAAACTATAGATCAGGTTGTCCTTTGGCCCTTCATCTCTCCTCTCCCAAATTGCAGGTGATTCAATTCTGTCTCTGGATGCTTCCTCCCTTTCTCCCAAGACAGAGAAATTTTTACCAGGAGAAGAAACTCTGTTCACACATTCTGCTCTTTATTATTATTTCATATGATGTTCTAGGTGTGCGCCCTAGCATGGGATAGGAGGGATCTGGTGAGCTTGGGTTAATTTTACAGCCATGTTAATCGCATATATTTCCCATTTCTCTCTCTGAACATCTGTTCTTTAGGCCCTACATGTGGTTCCAAACTCTGCCTTTTTATTCCACAAATATGAGCTGGTGTGATCTCTACTTAATTTTCTTTTCTTTTTTAGGTGAAATCATTAGAAATCTCAATTACATGTTCTCAGATCAGTGCACAAGGGAATATATGGAGCATGGATATAAGAGTAGGGTTGAAGTCGAAAAGGATAAATGTTAGCTCTGCTCAGCTATTGATCAGGGAAAAGAAATGTTGACACTACCGATTGTTCATGGAATTAGTCAGTCTAAAATTGCTTGCAGGAGGTCAAGACAGATAATAGCGTATGTAACACTATATATACTTGTGCTGTTTTACCCTTTTCTGAGGTCAGCAGCAGTTTCTTTGCTTGAAAAAGATGTTAGTGTCCAATTAAGTGAGAACTGGTTCAGTCCAGCTGCAAATGAATTGATTATTTGAATCAAATGGAATCTTGAGAAGAAGAAGGAAAAGAGAGAGAGAGAGAGGAATAGTAATATGAACTTGTTATATGTGCCATTTGATCACTAAATAAGTGTGAATTGACTTCACTGAAAAGAGGTTTTACAGTCAGCCCTCCATATAGCCCCATTATTGTCAATGGTGGTGCATGCACACAGCCACACTGACACAGCTACCGGTATACAAACGTAAGTGTCTATTGATGGAAATGGGACTTGAGGAGCCCTGGTAGGGCAGTGATTAAATGTCTGTACAGCAGCCACTTACTCAAAACCATAAGGTTGCGAGTTAAGACCAGCAAAAGGGCTCAAGCTCGAATCAGGCTTGCATCATTCCGAAGTTGCTAAAATGAGTACCCAGATTGTTGGGGGCAAGTAGTTTACAGTTGTAAACCGCTTAGACACTCCTTAGGCGGTATGAAGCAGTATATAAATGAAGCTTTTTGTTTTGTTTGTTTTGAGGTCCAACTTTTTGGTATCCATGGGGTGGGGGCCAGAACCAAATCCTTGCCAATACAGAAGGTTGACTATGTTGGGTTTTGTCCAGGGGCATAGCTAACAGAGGGGCAAAAAGTTAGCATTGGCTCTTAGTAAGATTTCTAGACTGTAAGCCTGTGGGCAGGGAACAGTCTAAATATAAGATTCTATGTACAGCACTGTGTAAATTTACAGCGCTATATAAATAAAGGTTAATAATAATAATAATAATAATAATTTCTGCCCCTATGAAATTTTCCTTCATTCCCCAAATTTCTTGCATTCCAGAGAGTGAGAGTGAAAATCATTTATGCTTAGAACTCTTATTTATATATTCTCATTTGGTTTGTAACTTTGCCTGCTTCTTTTATCCGAATGCTTAAACTGTATTTCTAAATGTCTAACTGAAGTTTTAAGTTGTTCCGATGCTTGACATTTGGGAATGAAAAGAAAATTTGATGAGAGGGGCAAAGGTCTTATTGGGAGGCAATGTTCTCATTCCAACCTCTCCTGCTTGCTATCCTCTGGTTCTATTTGTGATGAATAACCTCAATGGATCATTATGTTCAGCCAGATTGTACAGTGAAGGGTTATTAACACCTCTCTTCCTGGGAGGAAAGCACAAGAGAGAGAAAACCCCATCCAGAAAAGAGGAATTAATTAGTCCCTGTTGTATCTCTGTTTCTCTGTTCCAGACCAGGCTTTGCTCCTTACCAGTGAATGCAATAGGCTCCCTTGATGCGTTTACTTGTTTTGAATTAGGGAAGAAGGGCTGCAGTCAAGAGGAGAACAATTAACCCATACTTCTGATCATTTTGATGCACCACCATATCATCCAAACGCAGCTACACTAAGTTGCAGATACATCTCCATGTAAATGATAGAGGCCTACTCATCCAAAGAGCATGAATTCAGCCACAATTGCTGCATGATTCTAAGGACCTTGAGCAGAACCAACTGTGTAGCAGGGAGCATATGGTTGCTCCGAGGTTTTTGAACTGCATTATCTCCTACCATTATCTCCTATAATTTTTAGAGTTGCAATCTGACAACTCCTGGAGACTGAGGGTGAGCATAGGGGACATTTTTTGCCTCCGCTGTCTCCTGCATATTCTGTTAGTTCCAGGTGCCATTTTGGCCAAGTTTCAGCCTTCCTTTTTTGCTTGGGGTTTTGGGGATTTGTGCTGTTTTGGGTTTGTGGCTGACTCAAATTATCACATTTGCAGGTGGTTTGCAGCCATTTTGCTCAGGATTGGAGTGGAAAAACACCCACCACTGAGACAATGTGTCTCATTGGGAAAATAATAACACTTGGTAAAGTGGAAGGCAGTGAGAAAAGCGGGAGACCACACTACAGATGTATTGATTCAATTAAGGAAGCCACGACCCTGAGTCTGCAAGATCTAGGTAGGGCAGCTAATGACCTTGGAAGTTTCTCATTCATAGGTTCACCATCAGCTGAAGTCAACATGGTGGCAAATAAGAATATAATATTCCACTTTTCCCTGAAACAATGGCAGTTCTGGGCTTCAGGGATTGCAAAATTTGGGTTTGGGGTCACATATAGGTTCACCTTAGGGTTGCCATAAGTTGAAAATGATTTGAAAGCAAACAACAACAACAACAAATGGCTCTGAAGCTACATTTTCCCCACACCTGTAATAAGTAAAGCAAGGCTATGTGACTGTATTCTAGAGGAAGTCATGTAGATCTTTTCAGAAGGCTGAATCCACATTGCATTGCTGGTTCAGACTGTGTAGTCCAGCCTTTTCTTTCCAACAGAAGACTTCTGATGCCTTGGAGAGAGTCAGAAAGTGATAGCTATTTTTTTCACAGCATCTGAAATTTGTCAGTATACTTCCTCCATAAATTTTCATGAAGCCGTATCAGTTCTGTTGCAATTATTTCCCTTTCCTTTCAACTATGGCTTCAGGAGGGCAAGAAGGTAAGCAAACACACCAGTGCACACAAACTGTGGTCATGCATCACTGAAGCATCTGGCTTCCTGGCAAAAGGTAGCCCACTTGTGATCAATTACTTCCTCGTTGTTATTCCCACCATGTTTGGAAGGAAAAGAGTACATTAACCTTTCCAAGGGGTTGCCTCTTCCATGCTCTCAGAAAACACATGGGACAGGTAAGCATAATCAGGAAGTGTTTTCCTGTGACTTCTTCACATTCTGTATGGAAAGTATATATTGAAGCCTCCATTCCTAGTTTTGTAATCTACCCTGCTTTCATAAGCCATTCCTGTTAAGCACTGTCCAGTCTTGCCTGTGACCACTTCTTAAAAGCAGGTGAGGGGATGGCTGCTTCTACAAGGAGCCTCCACAGTTTGCCCAGAAGCCCTTTCCTCCCAAGTGGCTATTACTTTATTGTTTTATTCATTTTTTATTCCTGCTTCCCCCCCCCCCAACAATGGAACTCAAGGTGGTTTAAAAAAAGTACAGAATAAAAATGTACAAAAACATATTTGTGTGTGCATATGTATGTATGTATACACAGAGAGAGTTAATCTATAAAGTTAAAACCATTCAGAAGCCTTCAAAAACATGATATAAAAAATCAACAGGACAGTATTAAAAAACTCTCACAGTCATTTAGTAAAAACCTGAAAGAGCAGGAAGGTCTTCATCTGCCACCAGAAGGAGACCAAGGAGGTACCTAGTGGCATCATTAGGGGTGTGTGAGTGGTTCAGACATCACTGGAGGACACCTCTGAGGGGTGAACACCCAATGGGGTGGTCACTCACTGTCTGTCCCAAGATGTTTCCCCTGGCCACCCTTCTCTGCCAGCAAGGGTACCTTTCTGCCATCAGCCCATGGCAGCTGCTGGTGGGATTGGGGTTCTGCTGCCACCCAGAGGCCCCTTCCAGATCTGACAGGTAGGAGGTGTGCCAGTCAGCTTGGCTGGGCCAAGGATGGCATCAAGGAGGTCAAGAGGAGTAGGGAGGATGAAATGCCTGCTGCTACTTATCCTTCTGTTTTCCCTTCCCCTCCCACACTCTCCTCAATTGATGCTGTCTAGGAGGTATGGGGTTTGAGGCATCAGTCTGGATGAAGCTGCTGCAATGGCAGTGATATCCTCCTCTTGTTCTGTGCCCTTTCCTCCCCCTGTGTTCCATAGGAAGAGCGGGAGGCAACCAAGACCAGATCTCTCTATCTGCCAGCAGCTCCCACTCATCTCTCCCTCTACCAGTAGCTGCCACTGCCTCCCTGAGTTACCACACTGAGTTACCACACTGGGATGACATCAGCACTAATGACACTACTGGAGGGAGACATCTTAGCCTTTGGAAGGATTTCCCAAATCTGGACCTGGACTAAGCTCAGTTGCTCCTCTCATGGTGCCCAAAGAGACAGCATGTAGAAGGAAGAAAAGTCCAAAAAATGATCAGTGTGAGGTGGCCACCTCAGACAGTAGAATTCCAGTGTCACGAAAGTAGAGTAGATTATTAGATACCTCCTGTGTCAAAATAAATTGGCTGGCTTTTGAGAATTGAGTTTTTAAAAAAGATCTTTGGAAGATAGTGGGTGGAATTCATCAGCCATTGCCTGTTCTACCTTGGACCTAAAGATATCTTGGGGCATCTGTGAGCAAAGGTTGGTAGGACAGTTCAGCTGTAAAGAGCAGGTGAACAGCTAGAGAGAGTGGCAATCATCCTTTGCTCCATCATTCTTGCTTCAAGAAAGTGGGGAAATGGGGAAAGCAGTGGCTGTTCCCACCTTCTCTCTCTTGCTCACCCTCTCTAGGCAAAACACCAGGGCTGAAGTAGGCCCAAAGTACTCCCTAAAGAGAGAATGTGAGCAGCTGTGATTCTCCTCCTGTCTTTATGAATTGTACAGCACACTTGCTTGGAAGAAGCAATCACATCATCGTTTCATTTGCCTTCTTCAATATTCTTTCTGGACAGCATGCCAGATTAAACGAAATCCTTCTAGAGAGAAAGAGAGAGAAATTGTGCCCCAATACAATCACTTTGTCTTCCCTCAGCTCTTGACCACACAGTTGTGCTGAAAATATTATGAAGTGGAGCCACTCATTGATTGTCCTCATAACTTTATTCTCCAAAGAAAATCTTAGTTCCAGGCAGCTATGTTGATACATACCAGCATCCAGTTGTGGCAGTTTTTTTCTCTCCTGAGAGAAGGTCTTTTGTAAAGCCATTTGGTCTTAGCTTCTCATTCAAGACCAAATGAGCCCTCAAAAATAATTTGGATTACAAGGATAGCTCACAACAATATATTGCTGTTGGGAAAAATCTATTAATTCCCCAGCTACTGTGAAGACTGCAGTCAAGCTCAGAGGGAATCTCATGGAAGAGGCAGATGATATGAATACCTCTGCTCTCATAGAGACTCCTCACTTTGGCCCTGCCATTCTCAGCTTCAATGCAACAAGGATGAGGCAAGAGAGAGGTACTGTTGCCTAACTCCTCTCAAACTTTTCCTTCTGCCACCCTCTACCTGATCATGTGTCTCCTCTCTGTGGGCAATGCAGTTGGAAGAATTGGGCTAGGCAAGGCCAACCAGCTAGATGGACAAAGCAAAAGTTTCACTTGTTTTCTGCCTGCTGATTCACTGGATAGACTGGGCTTCTTAGGCCAAAACACACCACCAGCAAAACTTAGAGCAGGGGTGAGCAAAGTGGGGTTTCTCTGACGCCATTAGATGGCAGCTGCCATCAGCCCTCCCTCAACCACTGATTTGCTATACCAAAGCATAGAAATGTTATTTTTTGGGACTACAGCTCCCTGAAGCCCTGCCCAAGCTGCCCAAGAGGGATTGTGGGAATTGTAGTCCCAATGTAACTTCACCTTCCCCTGATCTATGGTGCCCTGTACCAGAAAGAAAAGAGAGAGAGAGAGAGAGGATGAGCAAGTGGACAAAAGCTGCTGCTCTCTCTCTCTCTCTCCTCCTCTTTCTCTTTCTTTGATTTGCCAAGATACCTCCAGATCTTTCTTTAAGCAGCATGGTAGGTATCCTAATCTGGGCAGCTAGAGAAGACACTCCAGAGAGAGGGGATAAGAGCAGCCACTGCTTCTTCTCAGAGTGCTCAAAACTTTTTCTAAGGGTGTGTGTGTGTCAATATTAGCAAGCAGGGTGTTAGTTATTTTGCTTTCTTTCAGATCCTTGCAGGGAGGGGGGCAATTTACTTTCCCCATTTATTATCACATCCTTACATAGGAAGATTCTTACAAGCATGATGTGTACTTAGAAGTACTGTCCATGCATCCAGTGCAGCTTAGTCCCAAGTAAGTATCCCTAGCATAGATGGCAGGAAGTCTTTATTATTCTTGGGAGGACTTAATGATAATCACTGTTTTAATGCTTCTTTGTGCTTCATCATTTAGCACACTTCTAATTGGTCATTCTTCAGGGGAATCCAGTATATAGCTACATTTATATATAGCTTCATACAGCCTAATCAGTCTCTAAGCAGTTTACAAAGGATACAAGGTTGAGTCAACCCTCAGCCCCTGGCTGGGATTGAACTCACAACCTTGTAGTTTGTGACTGAGTGGCTGCAGTACATGTATTTAAGCACTGCACCACCAGGGCTCCTACACAGCTTCAATACTGCCAGATAATCTGAGGGGGGAGGGGGGTGGCTCAGCCACCCAGATTAGTTTTATATTGGGTTCATACCCATCCCTCCACTCCCCCCACTTTCAGGGCCCAAGCCTCTTCTTGATGGCCTATTTCCATCTCTCCTCCTCAGAAGTGGGGGAAAGCCCCAAAGAGGAACCATCAGGAAGGGTAGAATTCTAGAGGGAGGAAAAATGTGGCTAAGGAGTCCCATCCTCTTCTTTTTCCTGAAATGGATGGGGTCACACTTCCCCTGAAGGACTCTGTCCACAGCTTGGAGGTGTTCCTTGACTTGTCACTCCAGATGTCAGCGCAGTGGATGAGACAGGAGCACTTGTTATCAGCTTCGGCTGATACGCCAGCTGCACCCTTTCCTGGAGCCGGGGGACCTTGAAACAGTAGTATATGTGCTGGTAACCTCTCGTTTGGACTTCTGTAACAGGCTGTACCTCTGTGCCAAGTTTGGAAACTTCAAATGGTACAAAACATGGCAGCAAGATTAATCAAAGGTACTTCTTGGAACAATCATATAACACTTTTTCTGAAGTCCCTTCATTGGCTGCCAATCAGTTTCTGAGCAAGGTATAATGTGTTGGTGATTACCTTTAAAGCCCTACATGGCTTGGGTCCAGAATACTTAAGGAAATGCCTTTTTCCATACTGTCCGTCTCACACACTGAGGTCCTCGAGTAAGAATCTTCTTCAGCCAATAATAATAATAATTATTATTATTTACACCCTACTCTTCAGCCCTAAAGGCTAGGCTAACTTCTGTTACTCAAAGGGCCTTCTCTACTGCTGCAAAGTTGTGGAATGAGCTGCCAAAAGAGATCTGCCATATTTCCACTCTTACAGCCTTCAAAAAGGCTCTTAAGACGGATCTCTTCCAGCAGGCCTTCCCAACTTGGGAAGGGAGGACACAAGAAAAGAAAAGTTCAAAACACTCCTAGAAAGGTAAATTTATGGTCCCAAACACACTGCAGAAATCATCCAGTTTGAGAACACTGCCCCAGGCAATTCTGGGAACTGTAGTTTTGTGAGACGTTTAGCCTTCTCTGTCAGAGAGAGCTCTGGTACCATAATCTGGTACAGCTCCCAGGATTCCCTAGCTCTGAAGAAGGTGAACAACTGGACAAACTATAAGAATATATAGAAAAAATTCTATCCCAGATTATCAAGAAAACCATACATCTCAAGCCAGTAGTAGGTAAATCTGGTTACTGTAACTTTATGTAATATCACCTATGCAGCAATATGTTCTATACAGTGGTCCCCCCGGGATACGAAGCCCCCGGGGAACGAAATCCCCGGGACCCGAAAAAATCCCCGGGTTGCAAAAGAAAAAAGCAACCCGGGCCCTTTAAAACAGCGCGCTTCCGGCGCGCTGTGCATTAACTAAAGCAGTCCCCCGGGTTGCGAAACACTTCCAGGTTACGAAAGTAATCCCGGAACGGATTACTTTCGCAACCCGGGGGACCACTGTATTTTCAAAACAGTCCTCAAAATAATAAGTGGCACTTGTAATGCAAAAACACTTCGTGTAGCTGGCAATGTCTTTAGGTCCTGGAGGGCAATGTCCTGACGGCTACCTCTGGGGAATTATGAGGCCATTTTGACTTGTTTGGTCTTCGTCAGCATCGGCAAGTTATGTGAAGCCAGATAGGTATATCAATAAAGATTTCATGCACAAACATCAATAATCAGACTTAACAATAGTCCAGTACATGGTGGGGAATTGCATTACAAGTGCCACTTATTATTTTGAGGACCGTTTTGAAAATATAGAACACATTGCTGCATAGGTGATATTATATAAAGTTACAGTAACCAGATTTACCTATTACTGGCTTGAGATGTATGGTTTTCTTGATAATCTGGGATAGAATTTTTTCTATATATTCTTATAGTTTGTCCAGTTGTTCACCTTCTTTAGGTATTGTAAAACTCATGTGCATTTGTTTCCCTAGCTCTGAGCCAGGGCAGTTAAAGTGTTTTCAGACTGGATGATTTCTGCAGTGTGTTTGGGACCCAAGATCCTGTTCAAAATGGAGGACATTCCTGGGAGGGGGGGGGGGTGAGGAGATGAGCAAAGCTCAAAGCACTCGTATAGAAATACAGACCCATGCTTCTTAGTCCTGCTCAAAATGGAGGACCTTCCAGGAAAAAAAGGGAGGACACGAGCAAATAAAAGCTCAAAGCACTCCTACAGAAATGCAAATCCATGCATCTTAGTGCTGCTCAAAATGGAGGACATTGTAGAGAAAAAAGGGAGGACATGAGAAAGCACTCCTAGAAAGGTCAATCTATGTTTTGTAGTCCTGCTCAAAATGGAGGATATTCCAATAAGAAAAGGGAGGAGATGAGCAAAGGAAAGCTCAAAGCTTTCCTATAGAAATGTAAACCAATGCTTCTTAGTTCTGCTCAAAACGGAGGACCTTCCAGGGGGAAAAATGGAGGGGATGAGCAAAAAAAACAAAAAAAGCTCAAAACCCTCTTAGAAAGACCAATCAATGTTTCTTAGTCCTGCTCAAAATGGAGGACATTCCAGGAACAAAAAAGGGAGGAGATGAGCAAAGAAAAGCTGAAAGCACGCCTATAAAAATGTAAACCCATGCATTTTAGTCCTGCTCAAAATGGAGGACATTCAAAAAAAAAAATGGAAGACATGAGCAGAGTAAAATTCAAAGCACTCCTAGAAAGGTCAATCTATGTTTCTTAATCCTGATCAAAATGGAAGACCTTCCAGTAAAAAAAAAAAAAAGGAGGAGATGACCAAAGCAAAGCTCAAAGCACTTCTAGAAGGTCACTCTATTAGTCCTCCTCAAAATGGAGGACATTCCAGGAACAACAAAAAAAAGGGAGGAGATGAGCAAAGAAAAGCTCAAAAACACTCCCATAGAAATGCAAACCCATGCATCTTAGTCCTGCTCAAAATGGAGGAACTTGAAATAAAAAAAGGAGGAGATGAGCAAAGGAAAGCTGAAAGCACTCCCATAGAACTGCAAACCCATGCTTTTTTAGTCCTGCTCAAAATGGAGGACCTTCCAGGAACAAATTAAAGGGGGGAGGGGGAGAGAAGATGAGCCAAGAAAAAAAAAACTCAAGGCACTCCTTCAGCAATGCCAAGCCCTGCTTCTTTAGCGGATAGTAGTGCAGCGAAAGCCAGGAGATGGAAGACAGAAGAAAGCCAGGTCCTGCTGGAGGAGGAGGAGGAGGAGGAGGAGGAGGACGCTTGGTCTTTGCAAGCAGTCACTGGCCCAGGTGGTCTCTGGGCTGTCCTCGGCGCATGCGCGGCTGCTGCCTCCTTTTGGCCCGTGGCTGGGAAGTTGCCTGATTGCCTCCTTCTCCTCCAGTCCTTGGGCCCTGGGTTGGGAGGGAGGGATTCCCCCCATTGAGGAGGCAGGCAGGCAGGCAGCATGTGGGCAGCAGCGGTGGGGCTCTGGATGCTGATGGCAGCCTGGCTCTGCGCAGCCAAGAGGTAAGCTGTTGGGGGGCTCTTGGGAAGAGGAGGAGGAGGAGGAGGAGGAGGAGATGGCTTGGCTCTGGCAGTCCTTCTCAGCCTCCTTTCTCCTCCTCTTCAGCCTGACTGAGCCCAGCAACATGTCCTACGTCAAGGAGACAGTGGACCGGCTCCTCAAAGGCTACGACATTCGCCTCCGGCCGGATTTTGGAGGTGAGTCTCAGCCTCCCAGGACCATCCTTGGAGGAAAGAAGGAGAAGGAGAAGAGGGTGGGCTTTCTCCTTGCGCAAGGATAATGAATGGAGCCCCATCTGCTGTAGCAAATGACAGTACTTGCCCATAGGGAATCATTGGGGGATACTTGCCCATAGAGAATCATTGGGGGATACTTGCCCATAGAGAATCATTGGGGATATTTGCCCATAGGGAGGTATTGGGGGATATTTGCCCATAAGGAGGCATTGGGGGATATTTGCCCATAAGGAGGCATTGGGGGATATTTGCCCATAGGGAGGCATTGGGAGATGTTTGCCCATAGGGAGACATTGGGGGATGTTTGCCCATTGGGAGGCATTGGGAGATGTTTGCCTATAGGGAGACATTAGGGCATGTTTGCCCATAGGGAGGCATTGGGGGATATTTGCTCATAAGGAGACATAGGAAACATCTCCAGTGATTGTCTCTGGGCAAGTATGGTTTCTTTGTGGGCAAGTGCTGTCATTTGTTTTAGTATATCCCCTCTATCTCACCCCCTTCCCCTCCAGAGGACTTCCTTGTCCTTTCCTCTCTCTCTCTCTCTCTCTCTCTCTCTCAAGACTCATCCCTCCTTTTGTTTTCCTTGGATTTGTTTGCTTTGGGTTCCCTAAACTCTGGGGGGCAGTCCAGATTTGACCCAACTAGTGGTTTTTTGTTTGTTTGTTTTGTTTTTTAAATCTAAAAGCATCATTGGTGTTGTATTTCATTGATTGTATTTTGTATGTATTTTATTAGGTTGTAGTCCAGCCTCGATTCACAGGAGAGGCGGGAAATATAAATGAAATTATTATTATTATTATTATTATTATTAAACTCTTTGGAAGGGGGGAAGAGCCTTAAAAGGCAAGCAAGGGGACCTTTTTCCCATGGAGACACACTCTGGAGACCAGGGTTCGAGTCTCAGCTGACCTTGGGCAAGTCACACTCTCTCAGCCTACAGTGCTTCTCTGGACCAAGCTTACCAAGAAGAAGAAAAAAGCCCAGGGGTCACCAGGCTTTGAAGGTACCCAACTTCAGGCGTGTGAGAGAGATCTTGCCAGACCCAGGAGCAAGGGCTTTCTTTTTGAGTTCATGTCATTGACATGCTGGGCATTTGGGTAACCCCAAGCCAAACCCCTCTGTTTCCAGGCTCACCAGTCGACGTGGGGATGAGGATTGAGATCGCCAGTATTGACATGGTGTCCGAAGTCAACATGGTGAGTGCTGGGGGCCTGAGGCCTTTAGGGAGTGGGGTGGGGGTGGGGGGTCCCAGTCAAAGAAGGAGGATCCGATTGGAAGTATAGTGGGTTTTTTGTCGAAATGGATGCCTCGTTTTAAGGTTGGCTCTCAATTTGGGGAGAGTTTGGCTGCCTTGGCTGCCTTTGCCAATGTGGAACAGCGCCACCTGCCGGCCGCCGCCGCCAGCGCCGCTCACAGAGGAGTTTCAGCACCGCGGACAGCGACCTGTTTTCTCAATGCTTTTCAATAGGGCTGTATGCGCAGTGCAGAAAAGAATCTGGTGTGACACCCCTCGAACTGGCATGGCGCCATGCTATGGAATTCTGGGAAGTGGAGTTTGTTGCAGCACCTCTTGCATCTTGAATAATTCTATCCAGACCCTCTTATTATTATTTTAAATAGGGCATTATTTTTATTACATGACCTGTGGTCAGCAAAAAACTCCACTTCCCAGAATTCCATAGCAGTTCAAGTGGTGTCAAACTGGATTCTTTCTGCACTGCGCACGCAGCCCTAGACGCTAAAAGTCTGCAGCAACCCAAAGCAGGCTCCCTTTCCATTTAGTATGCAACTGGTAGCTCTCTTGTTTTCTGGCCAGCTCTCCTTGCTGCAAAGCCAAGCTGTTTATATGAAGGGTTCAGAATGATTTCCTTCCATCTTCAGTACAGAGAATGCATTTTCCCCCTTTGGAGAATGAATCCCTGCCATGCTTCATTGCCAGGCTCAGCCATGGTGACTATGGCCCCCATAAGCAATGGTACTGCTAGGCAGGGACTGACCACCTCAGGTACAAAAGCCTGTTGATCGACACACACACACACACATCCCTAGGGTTTTGGATTGTCCTTGGCAAAGATGAACTGTAAAAGCTGGTTGATGGTTACCAAATAGCACTGCTGACCATAGAGCCCCCTGCTATATAATAAAAATAATGCTCCATAAAAAAAGAGGGTCTGGATGGCATTATTCAAGATGAGAAGCAGATTGTGAGTCTAACTGATAGCTTAACAAAACAGGATGCTTTCCTGTTTGCTACTGGAAAGTCAGGACCTTGAAATAGCTATTTCTTTTATTCTTTCTTTCTTTTTTTTAGTAGATTTATATCCTCCCTTTCCACTTCATAACTCCAACAGACTGAGAACTGCACCCTTAAAACTGAAAACAACCAGCTCTGCTCGGCCAGGAGCTCAGCATCTTTCTGCTGCCGTTCGATGGCCCTGTGGCAGGAGAAGAGACAATCCAGCTGGCATTGTCTTTGCCTGCTTTCCTCATGCCATATGCTCCTGTTTTCCTACGCTGAGCCAACAGTAATGCCTTTAAAAGTCTTGGTGGCCCCACTGAGTCTAATGTTTTGATCTGTGTTGAAACCAGCCCAAGTTGATTTTTAATGAATGCCACTGCAGATACTGAAATGTTCCTCCTCTTGCCGGTAACACCTCTTCTTGCTATATCATCACTCTGGCTGTTCCTTATTCTAAGCTGTAGAACTATGTAGCAGAAATCAGTGCTTAGAAAGGAAGTCTCTGCCATATGCTGCCTTGTCAAAAATTATTGCAAACACAAGGCTGTCCCAGGCAGCTGCCTATTTCTTTTCCTCTCTCTTGTTAAAACATACCCATGTCTAGAATTTATCTGTTGCATTCACTGTATGAGTACCTAGAAAGTTTACAGCACAAACTGCCTAAATCACAAAGGAGATTATCTGATACACAGGAGGAGGACATGAGCGGAGTGCAATGCTCCCATCCTTATCGCACGATTGTACAAAGATTATCAGATAACATTACAATTATCCCGTGATTATTTCATCAGTGAAGAGGAATTGTCCCGTCATTTACCTTCACTTATCAATAAAGAGATAACCTGTTAATACTGAAGTGATGAGACAATTCCTCTTCATTGATGGGATAATCACAGAATAAGCACCATGTGTCTGATAATCTTTGTGTGTTCACGCAATAAGAATGGGAGCACAGCGCTTCATTTCTGTCCTTCTCCTGTCATTCCCCCTCCCCCGGAACAGTCTGATAAACTCAAAAGAAAGCCAATTGAGATTACTCAATAGTAACAATACCCTTCATTTTAGATCTAAGTTCGTTGCCTGTGTGAGATCAGCCACTGTGCTTCTGGGGCTTTCAGATGTAGGTGACTGGCAATTAAAAACAACAACAACAACAGGGACTAGTGGCATATTTGTGGCTATTAACTACAACCGTCTCTTTCTGTTCTGGAAACTTGTCACAGACCAGCACCAGTCCACGGACCACCACTTTCTTTGGGTAGCTCTTACCACATGGATGTAGAAAATAAATTGCGGCTTTTTCTGTCATAATTAGGAGAAAGATATTTGCATGCGAAATGTTTTCCTTTCTAATGACCATGCTTGATATTACAACTGTTTGAAGGAGAAAAAGTATATCAAGATCTCCCAGCACGGCCATCTGTTCCTCCTGATTGATGTAAATAATGATTTGTCTTAACTTTGTGTTCACCTCCTTGCCTGAGTGCGGTTACAAAGGGAAATTATTGAAGTACCCTAACATAGTAAAGTGTTGTCAGAAGAGCTGCCTATGAACACTGGGGATGTTTATTCATTTCGCTGGGAGCTGTGTGTGGTTGATTTCTGTTGCTTATCCCATTATTATTTGTGTTGCTTATTTCTTCCTTGAGCAAGAGGGATACATGATTGATAATATGTCTGCTCTATGTCAAGCACTCACATTGCTCTAACCCTTGCTGGGATGATACAGACATAATTTGTAAACTCATTAGTAGTTAAAATGGTCAAACTGGGCTGTCAGTTGGTCTGCCTGAGCAAGTAGATTGGAGTTTCTACTAGTAGAAATGGATAGGGCATCATTTCCACCACAGATGGATTCAAAGTGTCGCAAGAGAAGCAAAACTGGGTCACTTTCCTTATACTACTGGATACAATTCTTTCCCAGAGTATATATTGTGGAGCATCTATATGCATCTACATGCCATTATGGATGTGTCTACTTTTTCTGCTGGATGTACCTGAAGCATAATCTCTTTCATGTTTGAGATGCATCTGGTCTCAGAGATGTATGAAGGAATCAGAAGAGATCCTCAGAGTCACTAATCTGCATGAAAGAATTGCCATGGGACTGATGAGTTATCCAATGGCATCATTTTATAAGACTAATATTTTGTCCACATAGTAATGGAATTTCTAGAAAACTGTAATTGCATTTCTCAAAAACAGAAAGGAATGTTAAATCAGAAAAGCTTTCTACCACCCTCAGACGTGTGTCTGATCAGCATTAATTGTATCAAGACTGTACATTAGTAAGCAAAGTAGAAACCCTAGCGCATTCCATTTTCACACAGAGATAGCAGTGTATATGAAGACCTTTGACCTGCCAGAAATGCGCTTCCGTTGGAATGATTGTCGAACCCCATGTGCAAAGAAATGTCTGTTTTAGATTATGGCTGTGAGCAGGTGGTGCTTACTTGCTCATTCTTTCCATGTAGTAATAGCAATAGCAAGTACATTTCTATACCGCTTATCACTACATTTAAGCACTCCCTAAGTGGTTTACAATGTGTAAGGTAATTGCCCCGAACAAGCTGGCTACTCATTTTAGAGACCTCAGAAGAATGCCAGGCTGAGTCAACCATGAGCCCTTGGCTGGTATTGAACTCGCAAACTTATGGCTTGTGAGTGAGTGGCTGCAATACAGGCATTTAACCATTGCACTACCAGGGTTCAGCTAGTATGTTTAATATCCGTGTTTTGCCAATTTCAGTCAAATTTAAAAGCTGTTGGATAATGATTTCCAACTTGTAGGTAGAAGAGGAACAAGTTGTTTACTAACCAACTACTTGCCGGCATGTTAATTCACCCACTCCATAAAGATGGGGTCATACAGTGTAGCACAAACAAACAAAATGCCCTTCAGATGCATTGGGCAACAACTTTCATGAACTTTGACAAGGAGGAGTTGTAGGCCAATACATCTTGGGGCACCAGGTTGCATACCTCTATTATAGTGTAGGTGGAGGACTATGCTCTCTCTTTTATTCTCTTGAGTGGCCCCAGTTCACCAAGGTTTATTCATTTTTCAGGCTGGGCAGTGCAAGAACCTGAGCTTCCTAGTTTGAGAACTCAGTAAAATATTAACATTAACTGTCTTATTGTTGTTATTTTAAAATAATGGAATAAATGCAATAGCCTCAGTTTATAAATTTTGACCTACATTATATTTTACTGTTTCATTGTGTATCTAATATATTGTTTCCCAGTGTGCTTCAAGTTGCAGCTTCCTCTAGCTGTGCCATGAAATGTCCAGGTATAGATCTGAGTATCATTTTCATCCTGGATACATCGAGAAAGAGTTCAAACAATTTTCCAATAGATTAGATATGTTGTGCAGATAAGAATGAAATAATAGTAGCCATCTCAAATACAGTGGTCCCCCGGATTACCTTTCATAACCCGGAAGTCTTCGTTTCCCAGGGGACCGCTATTTCTGCCGGACTGTGGGGCCGATTTAAAGGGGCCGCGCAGTTTTTCTTATTCGCATCCCGGGGGATCCTTCGGATCCCGGGGGATGTTTTTTGGTCCCGCCGGTTTCGGGTCCCAGGGATTTCGTTCCCTGGGGGATTCGTAAACCGGGGGACCACTGTAATCTAAAACTTATTGAGAAACATGTTTTGCAGAAAAATTAGTTACTATAGTGCCTTCACAATATACAACACATAAAGACTGCAATATTAATGAAATTAGCAGTCAGGTAGCCTCCTATTACTTTTTTGGGTACTTTTATAGCAATTTGGCATGTCTTTATTAACAAATGAACAATGCAACCAGTTATAACATATTTAACATTATAAACACAATGTATAACTGCAAAAAAAAAAAACAACCCACTTCACATATAACTGCAAATGTTATAGAAGAATATAATATACCTCTCCTTCTGTAACTATATTTGTAGGAGATTGTTGAAAAGACCTTTAGTCAACAATGTTTTAAGGCATCCAAACTCTGGAGATAAATCTTTCTTTCAAGGAGTAGCTGCAGAAATGAGAGGCTTGATAGAGAAATAGACATAAAGTAGTAGTAGTAATAAAGAACATGATAACTCTCTTATATTTCTTTCCTTCTGTTAAACACATCAACAGTTGCAGATCTGTAAGGCTTAATATATTGTCGGACCATTCTTTCCCAGATAATTAATAAACTGTTTCATCATCAGGGATAACTTCATCACTTAAAAGTATTGCACCTTCAATAAGGAGTATTTATTGTTGTTCTTTCATGTTTCCTTCCTTCTGTAGTATTTCCAGTAGAAATACTGACTTCAGCATATTGAGCCTTACACTTCTGGAACTCTTGATAGGTTTATCAGAAGCAAACATGCTGACCCATTCAGATTATGCAATTATAGTGCTATGATTCCACTTTAATTACCATAGATCCAAAGCACATTGCAGAAATAATCCAGTTTGAAACCACTTTAACTGTCCTGGATCAGTGCTATGTAATCCTGGGAATTGTAGTTTAATGTGGCACCAGAGCTCTCTGACAGAGAAGGCTAAATGCCTCACAAAACTACAGTTCCCAGAATTCCATAGCATTGAGCCAGGGCAGTTAAAGTGGTCTCAAACTGGATTATTTCTGCAATGTGTTTTGGACCATAATTTGAGCCTTTGAAATCCTGGGATTTGAAGTTTAGGGAGGACTATTTAGAATTCTCAGCTACAGTGTTTCACCAGACTGCAAAACCCAGGATTCCATAGTATGGAGCCATGATAGTTGGACTGACATCACAGCACTACAGTTGGCTTTCCATATCCATGGATTCAAACATCCGCAGCTTGAATGTATGTGTGTGTGTGTGTGTGTGTGTAGATAGATAGATAGATACACACACGCACACCAAAAAACAAACCTTGATTTTGCTGTTTTATATAAGGGACACCATTTTACTATTCATAGTAGTTAATGGGATTTGAATATCCACAGATTTTGGTATCCAAGGAAGAACAGTGAAAATGAGCCCCTACTCCACCTACCACTAGTCTTTTAGACCTCACAATCACCTGTATTTTTGGTCTACTCATTTACTTAGCAAAATGAGTAAGCAATGTTATAAATATGAGTAAGCATATATTATGTTATCTATGCATACCAAAGACACAACCCCAGTGTTTTACCAAAGTGCAAATCCTAGTATTCCATAGGATACCACTGTGGCATCCTATGCTCTTCAAAGCAGTGATTCACTGTTTAGATAGGTTGCATGCACACACCAGACTTCTAGTTTTTTCTCAATTGGCATTTTTGGCAATATATGCAGTACCTGGAGGATCACCTGGAACTGCTGCAGTTGCCCACTCTGCTTAATTATTATTAGGTATTTAGAAATAATCCTATTAATTCCATTACTCTACACTTTTTTTAAAAAAAAAAAAAAAGCTTAAATCTGAAAGGACTCAGGAGTGATTGTTTAAAATTTGCCAAAAATCTTGCCCTGCCCATAGATCTACCTTTGTTCCATAATGAAAGGATAGTTAATGTCACTTCCATGTAGAATGTCCATGCATAGACAACATGCAGTGAAGCAAAGAAAGAAGTAAGCAGAGATGGAGATCCATGGATGAATCGCCCAGGCTTGGCAGGGAAGGACAGGCAGGCGACCACAAAACTGACATAAATGGAAACTGCCCAAGGACAACGGCATGCTGAAGTTATTGATGGAAAGTTATAGTAGCCACCATTGCTGGTGACTCAGCCAAAGTATTCAGGAACTCCTTCAGGAAAGTCTTCACCAGACTTTTGGATACAGGAATGAAAAATGTATGAATCCCAAAATGCAATGAGGAGAGAATCCATTGAACTATAAGCCAATCACTTCTCCCTTTAGAACATACATGATTATGGCACCTCTCAGCTCAAATAAACTTGATGAGGCATTTAAGTGATCATGGTGCTTTTAACAATAGAGTAGAATGTATGTTGAAGAAGTTCCAGGGATTGCAGAGAGCCACTAATCAGCCATTCTGTAGTGACTGATGATGCATACTCCTGGCTTTTGTGAATATCCCACTTAGGTCTGGCCCATAAGACAGGCAATCACAATCCTCTTTTCTCTTTTTATGAAAATGCAGACTCACTAGATGATGGCCAGACATTTGATACAGAAGTCATTTGTACAGGAAGGCTAGCACTTAGTTTCACCAGCTTACTCCATGCAGCTATTTGGTTCATCAGTTCTGAACACACACACACCCTCCCTTTCTGCCTTATATTTTACCTGAGTAAACATCATCATTACTCTGAACACAATTAAAAGTGCTGTTCATGACTTATAAATCATTATATGGCTTAAAACCAAACAATGAGACAAACAAATATTGATTGGCCCAGTCCCCAAGATCTCCAAGAGATGCCCTTCTCTCTGTTCAAGCATCTTCCAAGGAACATCTGGTTACTCTAACTCTCTGGAATTCCCTTTCTAGGAAAGCTAGAATGATCTCTTCCTTGCTGAACTTCCAGCAGGCAAAGATTTTGTTTTGTTTTGTTCTGTTTATTAATTCTGACAGGCTTTTGAGAACAGAAATTTTTTTAAAGAAAAGACATTTAACAGGGTGCTTTACTCTTCATAACAGTACAATTTTTCAGCACTTTCTAATTTTTGTATGTTTTGTGTGTTTGTTTTAAAATGTTTTCAATGCTATTGATAGTTTAATTCCATTTTAATATTAAATTCATGTATGTTTTAGCAAAAATAACAGCAATATCTTTCACTGCTAGGTATGGACAGAGTTTTCATTGGACTCAACTGTCTTGATGCAAGTACAATTTTTACACAAGACTTCTTGTTAGAAAAATATAGATATTGTTTCAAGGATTCATACATTTATAAGGCTAATAGGGAATTACTGAGGGGAAATGATCTAAATTAAATTGGTCAACTAGAGTAGAGTAGTAGTAGAGTATTAGAGTAGACCCAATGAATCAATGGGATTTACATACAAGTTGATTTACCATTTAGCAGTTCATTCAGTAAAACTGCTCTAGTTTGGATGATTAGCTGTGCAGAAAACAACATACATATTTTAAAATATGGAAGGTTAAAAAATACTTATAATTTGAAAATAAATTGCAGAAACACCCTTCATTGGGATAAATTGTGTAAAGGAGAAAAACTTTGTAAAGAACTAAGTAAATTAGGAAATGTGTCAAATTGCAGACATTTCAACGTGGGCAGAAAATGGCACCAATTTGCTATTGGGTAGAACAAAACTGATAGTGAGAGATTCTCACATTGTTATCTCCGGCTTTTTTCTGTCACATATAAACACTTCTGCCTTTCATTCTGTGAGATCTGTACACAGCTTTCCTTTTCATTAGTCCATTGTCAAAGCTCTATTTAAGCATTTGAATCCAGGTAAAGTAAACATGCACATTTCCATCACTTTCTATGCATGGAAGGTGGCTTTCTAAAGAGGAGAACATCCTATATCCAATTGTCATTTTCCATATGACTCAAAATGCTGAAATGTCGGTGTTCTGCATCATAGGAAGAACCTCAGTGGATAAGGGGAGGCTCTCTTGAGAAAGAATTGTGGCTAGTGTACTTCTTTTGTGTGCCAAATAGATTTTGAACCTCCAAAACCGAGCCTTTGTCAGCTAGCTCCTCTTCTTGATTTCTTTAGATCCAAACAGAAAAACTAGCTTTTTGGACTACAACTCTCAGAACTCACCAGCAAGCATGGCCACCAATGGCTAACTTTTCGATGTTGTACTTCAGGCCTATCTATGTTCCCTACCGCTTTAATATTTTTGGACAAAGGCTGCGAGGGAGAGATAAAGGTCCTGTGTTTTGTTTTGTTTTTTAAATTCTGACAGGCTTTTGACATGTATACGGAGATCCTCTTTTGGTCCAAGACTTTCTTGGCAATAAAAGTTTAAAAATACATCTTTTACATGTAAATACTATGGCATCAGCACCCCCACTTCATCTTTCCCTGACTTCCTTTGTCTTCCTTTTACTTTTTCATTGCAGCACTCTCTGAAAGTTCATTTTGCACCATCTCCTTGCAAATCCTTTTCCAGAAAGAATGAACAGCACTTGCCTGTGTTAGAATATTTTCTTTTCTGAAGAAATGTGCTTGCACTGAGGGCTGCAAAATCTGCAGGAGCTTTATTCAAGTGGGAATTTTGTTACTGGTGTGTAACTGAAAGTATTTGTAACTGCCATGGCATTTCTGATTTTTATGTATGGTTGTAAAAGGTGAAGAGTGTGTGTGTGGGGGGGGGGGGGAGCTGACAGGAAGAGAATGAACTCATTTGAAATGTGGTGTGGAGATACTGTTGACTGCCAAAAATACACATAACTTGGACCTAAAGCAAATCAAGCTTGAATTCTCCCTAGAAGCCAAAATCACTCAACTGAGGCTATCATACTTTGGACACATCATGAGTCAATATGATTCCCTGTGGGGGAAAAAATAAATATAATGCTGGCAAAAGCAGAAGGCAACAGGAAATGAGGAAGAGCACATTACACATAGATTAGTCTTGAGATTACAAGGCCTGAGCAGGCCCATTGATGATCAGGGCTCTGGGAAGTCTCTCATTCAGAGGGTTGCAATAATTCCACTTGACAGCAAAGAAATACTACTGATATTGAAAGTCACATGATTGTTAACTTGTAGTTGAAATGTACATATTCCGGCCAAATACTTGTGCTGTGCTGTCCCAAGATATTCTGATGCTCAAGGCAAAGAACAATAACACACACACACACACATTATCTCCTATTTCATGTAGAAAAGCTGGCTGAACTGGGAAATAGATCTTTATTCAATCTTAATTATGGGAGTGCATCCTCCACAACCCTGGATAAAGTGGCCCTACTTAGGAATGCAGCTCAGGCAAGATCTCTCCAGCAAAACAGTGGTGCTGCCTCCCAGAATTTACCTCCCAGTATTTGCAGCAGTTTGATTTAGAGTTGTCAAAGTAGTAATACAGGACAATCCAATGCCAGGTACAGACAGGTTGGACACATCAGACAAGGCTATATAAGGTCCACTTCAAGATTTATGAGACAAGGTAAACGTTTAGGGTAGCGGTACAAAACACTCTTCTGTGGTGATGAGAAGACAATTGCAATTAGTTTTTTTTAAAAAAGAACTAAGCAAAACTTGTACATTTCTTTCTATCTGAAGAAAGAAATTGAGACTGCAAATGTATGTAAGAGAAACAGAATTATTATCCACTTAGGTCATAAGGCTCTGGGTGTTTACTTACCTCGTAAAGTTTGGACTTTGAATCTTGATGTATTCAGTCATCTTTGAGATGTTTTAATGGAGTCTTTCTTTCTTTCTTTCTTTCTTTCTTTCTTTCTTTATCATTAACTACTGAATAATAGTGACATAAAAAACTGGCATTTTGGGAGGGGGGGTTACTACTAAAAAATAATTCCTTGATGGTTGAAGGATGTTGGCAGTTGTGATCCCCCCCAAATGTAATTTTTCCAAGGTCTTGATATAACATTCTCAACTTCATAGTAGGCAGAAGGTGGAGAATTTCATTAGATTCTCCTCCTCCTTTTCCTCCTCTTCTTTTTCTTCTTTTTGAATAAGAACTTACCAACATTTTGCTAATTTTTTCCTAAACAAAATGGCAAGAAGTCAAAATCAAGAACTTGACTATGAGGAAAAGTGAAATGAAAAGTGTTGGATGCCTCTGACTTATGGCGACTCTATCATAAGGTTTTTTGCCAAGTTCAGAAGTGGTTTGCCATTGCCTTCCCCTGAGGCTGAGAGTGTATGGCTTGCCCAAGATCATCCAGTGGGTTTCATGACTGAGCATGTCACTCAGCCCCAACACTCATTTCTTCTGGTACTCTACTCAGAATATAGATATCACAGTATGCACCCAGTTTTTAAAACAGTCTGAAGCTTTTTTTTTCTTTTCCTAGTAAGCACATGACTATGTAAATATATAATATACACACACACATTGTTCCATGTCTGCATCCCATATTGGAGGGCCCAGAATTTATCCAGCACTCACTTACATCAGAAGCAGGTTACTAGAAACTGATGGCAATTCTGCAACTTACAAGGCTTTCTCATGTACACATACATGCAGTCTGAACATAAGATGAGGATCTAGAGCAAAGAAGAGAAACTGTGAGGACATATCACCCATAAATGACCCTAGGGTCACCCCTCATTTTTGTCTCCCCCTTCCCAACAAAAAATTCATGGGAAAATTTTTAAACTAACAGTGGTAAATAATCCCAAGTCCCTAGGGGACAGAAATAGTCATTTCATTCCCTTTTACACTTTCCTCACCTGATTTTGGCTCATATGGATCTTCTTTGAAAGCCAGAATAGACTTCAGATGGTCACTGCCCAGTCCAAAACACACTTCAGAAATAATCTAGTTTGAGACTGCTTTAACTGCCCCAGTTCAGTGCTAGGGAATTCTGGAAACTGTAGTTTGGTGGGATATTTAGCCTTCTCTGTCAGTGAGCTCTAGTGCCAAAATAAACTACATTTCCCAGACTTCCCTAGTATTGAGCCAGGATAGTTAAAGTAGTCTAAAAATGGATTATTTTTACAGTATGTTTTTGACCCCTGTTGTGAAAAAAAGAAAGAAAGAAAGAAAGAAAGAAAAAGAAAAAAGGTTCAAATAGGGCTCCTAGGAAGAAATTGGTTGAACATGCCTATTTGTATCCTCTGGAGCCTTCTGAAGTGCTATTGATCATTTTTAGTGGGGGAAAATCATTTAAAAGGAGGACCACTGGTGAAACTCACAATAAAAACACCTTTGGGGCAAGCTGGATTATTTATGCAGTGTGTTTTGAACCATTGTCTCCCTCAGTACAAAATTGTCCCTTACAAATGAAATTTCCCTTCCAATTTTCAAGCACTACAGTGACTTCAAACTTCAGTTGAGCAATTTAGAAAGACAGTTTAGGCATCCAAAGAAGAGAGGCCAAAGAAGAGAGAACACAGAAAATATAAGAGTTCTAGATATGAACAAGTTTCAATGTCTCACTCTCTGGAATGCTAGAAATTTGAGGACTGAAGGAAATTTTCACTGCGGGAAGGACAGAATCCTTAACTGAGAAGAAACACCCTCATTTTCCTTCCACTTATAACTACATCCCTATTATAACTACATCCCTATTGTGGGGTCATGCTGACCATCCTGGAACAACGTTTACTGTTGAGTGTAGCAAATATAAAGTTTATAGGACAAACGTGCATCTATGTAACTACAGAGGATGAAGAGGCAAGGCTTAACCCGGGTTTCTTAATCTATGGGATGACTTGTCACTCATTCACACTGTATATGGTTGCTGTAGAGGATGCTGGGGCAACTTCTGGCAAATACAGTTGATGCTGGGCTGCTGCTCCAGAATTGTTAACTAATGATCAGTCTGACTGGAAACTTGCTCCTGGCTCAGTGCTAACAGAAAATCAGAAGCAAATCAGGGAAAGGTACTCTGTTGTATGCATTCTGCCCATTTTCCCATCTTGTGATTTGATTAACCTTGCTGATCCAAGCCATGCAAACTACCATGAGATCATGACAATATTGGTACAGTTATTAGCACGCCTCCCTAGCACTAGATGCCCTCAATTAGTGCCTCAAAGATCTCAAGCAACCTCTGTGTAGATGTGCCCCATGCCTCTCAGCAACTGAAAGAGTTTCTGAAAACAAAATGAGAGTACAAAAGTCATGATCCCCTGCTTTGGCCAGTAGGCAACCTCTGTGCCAAACAGTCATGGCCCATGTGTTAACAGTTTCCCATTTCACCTCTGTGTTTTGTGGGCAGACCAGCATCTTCCAGATCTACAAGGTGACCCTTTGGCATAGCATCAATTAATAGCAATTTAACAGAATTTCTCTGTAACAAAACCCTTGTGGAACATTTACAAGAATATGAAATGAGTTAATTAGGAGCAGGGTTATGGTTACGACAAAGTCTATTAGACTCTGCCAGCATGAGCTGTCTGCTTTCCCGAAGTGACTTGTTCCAAGTTAAACAGCCTGTTTGTAAGAGATGTCAAAGAGTGCCTGTATATTTGGTGTCTGCAAGAGAAAGGAATTGCGTACAAATGTTCCCTGAAAGGGAACATCTGCAACCAATGAATTAGTTAATGACACTTTTATTGATTCAGGGTTTCTCTAATAGCTTTCCCCAGTAGTAATGGAAGTGGGGCTCATAGAGTTAAAGCCATTAGAACTTGAAAATTAGCATGGATTTTGGCTGCATCCACACTGCAGAAATAGTCTGGAGCGGCACCACTTTAAATGTCCTGTCTCAATATTATGTCATTCTGGTGCTTTGCTCTGGGACCTCAACCAACTACAGTTCCCAAAATTCCATAGAACTGAGCCAGTGCAGTTAAAGTGTTGTCAAACTGAATTATTTCTGCAATACAGATTAGGCACACAATACCATAACCCCATCCTCAGATTCTGCTGTTTCCTCTGAGCTTAGCTGCAATCCTTGCACGGATTTTCCACAAGAACAATATATTCTTGTGAGTCATAATATTTAAAAGATGCAAAGTTTTACTCAGCAAGAAATGGTTTCTCTCAAGATATTCAACAAGAGCATTATTAGAGCTTTCTTCATTTTTAAAGATTTCTAACATTTTAGGACTTTTTTTGTGTGACAATTTCATTTGAACAAAAAAAAATTGTACAAAGTATGTTATTTGTGCAAAAGATAGCTTTTGTGCTAACAAAATTTTCACAAAAATGTCTAGGTTTTTATCATTAAAAAACTTTCAAAAATGCATATTCTTGACCAATTTAAAGTAGCTAGGGAGAAATGTACTTTTTGCAGCAAGAATATACAATTAGTAGTAGTAGGAGTACAGTCGGCCCTCAGTATCCACGGGGGATCCATTCTAGATTCCCCCCCCCCGCAGATACCAAAATTCATGGATGCTCAAGTCTGTGGTGGCTGGGCCACCATTGGGGACAATGGGACTTTGTCGTGCCACTCTGCCACTCTCAAACCAACATCACCACTCTCACCATGGCAGGGGGCTGCCTCCTCTTCCTCCTCTTACCCCTGCCACCATAGCCGCCTCTTTCTCCTCTTCTTTCCTCCTCTTCCTCTTCCCCCTGCCTCATCTGCCTCTTCCTTCCTCCTCCTCTTACCCCAATGTGACCTCCACCTTCCTCTTCCTCCTCTTCCTTCCTCCTCCTCCTCTCCTGCTCCCCGCTGCCACCACCACCGCCTTTCTCCTCCTCCTCTTCCTTCCTTGTCCTTGTCTTCCCTTCCACCGTGGCTGTGCCTGCTTCTTCCTCCTGCCTCCTTTTCTTCCTTGCCACTTCCTCCTCCTCTGACACCACCACCCCATTCAAGCTTACCATCCAGGGATGCTAGAATCCACAGATGGCATAGAGGGTGGACTGCACTAGTAGTATCCCACTTCCCCCCCCCCCCAAAAAAAAATTCGGAATCAGATTAAAATAATAATTTAAAATTTTATTTTACAATTAAAAGAACAATACTGTTAAAAACACATAAAGGTGAGCACTAAAGTAGAATTAAACTATTACAGTATAAAAACACATCACTCGTTAAAAGAATATAATGCAGTTTTTTAAAAAGATAAAAGTGCTTAAAAACAAAACAGTTCAATCAAAACAATACAGCACCCCCTAGCCTATTCTTTCAAAGGTTTCTGTTTTAAAAGCTAATCTGAATAAAAAGGTTTTAGTCTTCCAATGGAAGGACAAGAAGGAGGGGCTCTTTCTGGTCTCCCTGGGAAGGTCCTTCTGGAGTCTAGGGACAACCATCAAAAAGGCCCTCTCTTGTGTCCCTGCCATGCTTGCAATGGTGGTGGGACTGAGAAAAGGGCCTCTTCTTAGGATCTCAGAGCCTGGGCAAGCTCATACAGGGAAATAAGATCTGCCAAATAGCCTGGACTTGAGCCTTATAAGACTTTATAAGTCATAACCAGCACTTTGAATTGTGCCCAGAAACAAACTGGCATCCAATTATTTATCTTTGTTCCAATGCAGATTTTATGATTTATCTTTATTGTGATGCAACTTTTATTGCAATGGCTTCGTCCTGACTGGGCAACTCAGACCCAATAATTTTACAAAAGATCAACTTCTGGTGGAGATGAAATCTGCTAGAACTGGCTTACTGATATGACCAATGCAGCTATCTGCATTTCTTTGGACTCTCAGGGTAGCTGTGCAGACTGTCATCATGATCTGTACCTCAGAATTTACCATTACCCTACTGCTGTTGTTCAAAAGCCATGCTGAACTTCCACACTGCACATCATGAAGGGAAAAAACGGGAAGAAAAACAAGTAATTGTTCATTTAAGCAACTAAAATTGGGAGAGCATTCAGACCTGGACCACTTACTAGGGCTTTCCTTCCTGATCATCATGAGTCATCCGGGGTTGCCATGGTAATGGCTGTGTTACATGACACAGTCTGTCTTGGAAATGCAAAAATAACTGCATAGAAAATATTAATTTATTGCCCATTGCATTTTGTGTGCGCGCGCACACACATACACACACACAACGCATACACACTGCTGCTTTTGGAAGCCAGCTCTCCAGAATAAATCCATCTGCATTGACAGCCAGCATTGCATTGTGATCTGATCATTGCACTACAACTCTAGAGACCAGGGTTTGAATCCCTGCTCAGCCTCAGAGAAAGGCAAAGGCGATCCCACCTCTGAACAAACCTTGTCAAGATTTATGTTAGGGTCTCCATAGGTCAGAAATGATTGGACGAGCAACAGACTCAAGAGAAGACAGTCCAAAATGTCACAGATCTAGAGTGCATCGCAGTGCCATTGGCTTGGGATGACAGGAGACATGTTGAAATCTCTGCTCAGTAATTGCAGAGCTAGAAAGTTACTCTTTTGAGCTCTAAACTCTGAGTATTTGAAATGTAGTAGGTAAAGTCTTTTTCTTTCCTGATAGGGAGGGGATCCTTTACTTTTTGACTTTCTGCATTCTCAATATGTATGAGACTGGTGCCAAGGAGCGGCGGGGGGGGGGGGGGGGCTGCCAGTTGTTTGCCTCGAGAAGAGAATCCCCATTTACTGCTGCCAGTTTACAGGCATATCTCAGTTAATGAAGGAGATGTGTTCCTGGGCATTACTTCTTTAACAGAAAATTTGGTGCTGGCAGCAGAAATAACACAGAAAGAATAGGGTCAGATCCCCATACCAAAGAGAGAGAGAGAGAGAAATTTAACATGTTTCTGCAAAATTTTTATTCAAAATGAACAACATGAACATCTGAAAAGAAACAGCCAAGTCAGGAAAGCCTTGCATAAGTAAACAAAAACATGTTGAACCTTCTAGAAGCTGCTTGAAAGCTTCTTCCAAAATGCATCCAATGATTTTTTTTCCCTATGAGTAGTCTCCATTTTTCTTATGATTTCCATTTTTGTGGCCATATCAGTGCTTTAAAAAAGATTACTGGAGAGGCTGGGGAGGCAGGCTTGTTGGTTTAACCCTTTTCTTTTTGTTTTGCTGATTCTGGAGGCATCTGCTGTCAGACACACACACCTCTTCAGTAGGATCAGCTAGAGTAGTATCCCATTCTTCCTCAGCTCAAGCTTTATTGATTTATTTTCTGCACAGATGGAGTCTATGTTTCTCCAGTCTTACTATCCTCCCAATGTTGTTGCTGCTAAAAAAAATACTGTCTTCAAGTTAAAGAGAAAACAAGAAGGAAGGGAAGGCTGGGGAGACATGACAAAACTGAGAAGGAGTTTCTTTGTCAGAGGCTTTGTTAACTGAGGTATACCTGGTTTTGTCCCAGAGAATTCAGACTTAATGTCAACCACATCAACATATAGGTCACCTAGCTATATAGGGTTATCCTTTTTTATTGGTTAACCATTAGCAAAATGGTATAACTGACAAGAGATGAAGGGTAAAGGTTTCTCTCTCTTCTGCTGCCTCTGAAGCCTAGCATGCTATATAACAGATCTTAGGTCCTGAAAGTTAAGAGCTTTAAGAAATGTACTTTTCATAGGGCTACTGATCTATATAAACAAGACTGGGACTGTTACATTTCCCAGTATTCCTGATATCTGCTGGACAAGCACTGCTGGACAAGCAGTAAACACAAGTGGGGGAGAGTGCTTTGAAGTGGGAGAGTGAGGAAGAGGGCAAGAGGAGAGTGAGCTCCCATTCACACTATGAAAATATTCCAGGATGAATCTGGGTTAAATCCTTCTTGTTCACACATGTCCCAAATGTACTCAATGCACTTTTGGGTGGGGGACTGGGAAAAAAATCCGCTTAACTCAGGATATTTGATACTGTTTTTTTCCTGACTTTTCCTGAAAGATCAGCATCGATCCACATCGTCGGAGTGAGAATAAGCTTCCGAATTGATTCAGATCATGCTGTATTATTCCAGCTGGAGAGGATCCTCTAGGTTTCATAATGCTAGCCTTGTATCTTAGGCAAACATGTCAAGCTGTCCAAAATCTTATTTACAATTCTAGTTCTACTAATGTTAGTATCCCCAGCCATATTTCACCTTTTTAGTTGGCTTCCTCTTTTAGATGTATTACTATGGAAAACTGATTTACTGTTAAGCAAAATGAAACTTTTTAAACATATTCTTTCAGGAGAAATATTCAAAGTGGGCAAGAGTAGCATGAAAGAAAACCACTCTATTGAATGCAGTGAGACTACTTTTAAGTAAATCCATATAGGATCAGTCTTTAAAAAACAATGTATCAAAAGGATGTTTTCACCTTTTTTTTCATTTTTCAAAAACTGTTGGATTTCAGTTGGCCTCCTTTTGCATATACAAACAAATACATATATTTTGGAATATTTTTTTATTTTTATTTTTTTATTTTTTTGGTGGGGGGCAGAAATTGAGACACTAAAACACCAGGGGTTAAGATGTTTTTTACAGGTAGAATAAAACACATGAGAGAAATAACAGTAAGGTATGATGGAAGGCTGCCAAAATGAAAGGTTGTTGGAACTAACCTTAAAGACAGGTAGCTAGTGTTACCCACTGTTTCAATAGATTCTGTTCCTGCCTGATCATGTTTTGAACAAATTCCATTAAATATATAAAATCATAGAAAAATTATCAATAGTTTCCCCAAGTTCATTCTGAACATTTAAATAATTATTTCATCATTATGCAATGCCTGGCCTCTTGCTTGTGTCTAGTTCTTGTTGTTATATGCCTTCAATGACGATTTATGACAATCCTATCAAAAGATTTTCTTGGCAAGGTTTATTCAGAGGTGGTTTGCCCTTGTCTTCCTCTCAGGTTGAGAGTGTGTGACTTGCCAAAGGTCATCCAGTGGGTTTTCAAGGCTGAGTGGGGATTCATACCCTGGTCTACCAGACACCTAGCCCATGCTGGCACAGAACCAAAAATAACTGGTGGTCATTTGGTGTGTTATGCATGCATAAATTTCCTTACTAGTCAGTTGAAGGTTATGCATCAGTTGAAGTTTATTGTTTATTATCTTATTTCTATCTTGCCTTTCTCCCTGAAAGGGATCCAAGGCGGTTCACAAATAAAAATTATAAAAACATATTGCAATAAAACAATTAAAAACATCATCTAAAAACTATATACAATTACAGACATTAAAACCATACTAAAACCCTGATACCCATACTATATAACAAACACCCAAGCCATCCCATGATTATATATTAAAAACCTGCCTGAATAAAGCAAGGGGATGTCATGATGTTACTACATAGGGGAGCCAGGGAAGTGACTGAAGTGCAATGGGATCAATGCACTACAGGATCAATGCACAAATGGACTGAGGTACAATGGAACGCCAACTAGGGAGTGCCAGTGCGCATCAGGAGAACCCGATACACATTGAGATACTTCTGCCGGTGCCCTTATGCACATCTTTGCAATTCACTAGGAGTGTTCCTTAGTCCCTCTGTCACATAGATAAGCATATGTAAAATTACACAATATAGATCATTATATAACTAGCAACTTCTTGTCAGTCAGGAAAGGACCTTTGTATATGTTCCTTTCTCCAGGAAACACAATTACTTCCCTGATTATGGAAGAGACCATTTGCACATATTCACAAATAGTCAGTCTAATGTAGTAGAAAATAAAAGGGCGGATGACAAGAAATAAAAGTTGCAGCATCCTCTATTCTTTAGGGAGAGGACATGGAAATCTGTCACAATCTGTCATCAGCTGAACCCATGATATAAAGAACATATTTCAATGCACTTACTTTGTAGTAAATTTTTTTTATTTTATTTTTATGTTTTAAACTTAGACTTTATAAACATGTGCCTTTTTTATTTTCTTTGGCTGATCTTTATTTTACTATTTCTTAGTTGTCTTTCCCATGTCAGTATTTTACATCTTCATCTCTGTATGCAACTGATTATTCACAGAAATTATCGGTATGGGACTAACAACAATTGTTGTGGTTGAACACCAAAATCCAAAATTGACCTAGTAAGGTACTTCAAATGCTCCCACTGTTCTGTTTACCCAAAGACAATTGGAAAAAACAGACACTAAATCCAATTAAAACTAAAATTAATGAAGCAACTAATTTTACAATACTCTGTGTTTAGGAAAATTTTGGCTCCTCACATGTTTGGGTCTCCCCCCAGATGGCCTTCACCTCAGTGCCACTGTAGCAGAATGTAGCTGTCAATGTGTATTTTATATGTACCATAACCCCTCGATTATATTTTATGGCTAGATGAGACTCAGCATTTCGTCTAGGCCAATGCCATGCAAGGTTTCATGCAGCAGGTCTGGCAATGCTTTTGACACTTCACCCCAAGAACAATTATGCTAGCAGGGAAACAGTGAGGATATTAAGTATTGTGGCTTTAGTTGTTCAATTCACAGATTGCTGTTTTCTCCTGGAGCTATTTCACAAAGTATGGTTTCATTATTATTATTAGAAGAAGAAAGAATGCAAGAAAGAAACTAATTCAATAAAAAGGCCAATAAAATACCTGTTTTCATTTAAGTTTAGTTCTTATAAACCTGATTTATGACACTGTAATTATTCCAATTCATATTTATGGACATTGCCTGATTGTGATGAACAAAAGTGATCCCCAAATCCTGTTTCAGGAGCATCACAGGCCCCTTCCTCCACACAGACATTTCTAATGTGCTGAAGAGCAGGACAATGAGTAATGATGTGTCTGACCCTCTCCCAGTTATGAGGCATGTTGTGGCAAACAGCTGGAACAGGATCCTGACAGGACATCAAAAGGATCTCTACTGCTGTCTGTCTCAGCACACCTCACAACTGGGAGCACGTTGGACATGTCATTACCAGCCTGGACATGTCTTTTCTTACTACCCTGTTCTCCAGCACCTCAGAAATGGCTGGGTTGGGGGCTACAAAACTTCAAAGGTAGGATTTTGTAGGGTAGCATCAGGAGATGTCATAGCTATGTCTCCTAATGTAGGATCTCTGCACTGTTTTGAAAAAGCAAGAGCTTATTATTTTCAAGAGGTCAATAATAAAATTACACTAGCATAGTCATGTGAAGGGTTGTTCAGTTCATGTCTGGATTAAGGCTAAAGAACCATGGGGGAGACCGCCTTAAATCTGTCAGCCACTACAGGCTGGGATCAGCCCTTTATTACATACAGTACAATACAGCCTTCTAGTTGTTGAATTACAATTCCTAGCATTCCTATGTTAGCTAGGGCTGCTGGAAGCTGCAGTCCAACAACACCTAGATAAATGTCCAATTCCCACCCTTGTCTTAGTGCTCAGACATCAGGCTGAACAGATCCCTGGTCACAGGCTTCTCCACCAAATTGCAATGGTTTGTGTGTGTGTGTGTGTGTGTGTGTGTATCTATGTCTTCAAGTAGTTGCCAACTTATGGCAACCCTAAGGCAACTCTTTTATGGAGATATTTGTTCAGAACAGGTTTGCCTTTACTTTCCTCTGAGGGTGAGAGGGTGTGATCTGCCGAAGATCACCCAGGGGGGTTCCATGGCTGAGTGGGAACTTGAACCTTGGTCTCCAGACTCTAGTCCATTAGTCAAACCATTATGCCATACTGGCCCTCTAGTTTTTTATATGTCTATTTAAAGTACAACCATTATTTCTAAAGTTGCATCCAGATATATAAACATGTAGTCTTTATACCTATTCAGCCAATCACCATCCTCCTCTCTTCCTTTCAAAACACAGGGCTCAAGGTAGCTAATAATAAAATGAATAAAACAAATGCAAGTTGCAGATTAATTAAAACATCAGATAACATTAAAAGCAGCTAAAAACTTGCTGCCATTTTCATCTCTGTGTTGCTGATAGGTAAGCACCCTACCAAGGACTGCTGAAGCCACTGAAACATACTTCACAGTTTGCTGTTTGAACAAACTCCACACTGAAAAGTAATGCTATGGATATCAGACTTTTGTTGGATGTCCTACACAAAGTGTGCAGTTCTGACTGACAAAGCACACAGATCCACAACAACTGTCCCTTAAATGCAGTGGCCTTAAAGCCATGTCAAAAAACTTTGTGATCTGGCACATTCTGAGGTTGAAGGTGTTTGTTTTCATTTACACATGTCTGGCAATGTTGACAAGTGTGAAGTGGAGTCCTGTGTGATAGGATATTCAACAGGTGACCTGACAGGATTGCAAACCTGTCAGAATTGAATTTTCTTGGCCAGTTCCTAGAAGTGGTGAATGCAAGTACAGCCCCTCTCATGACTCCTAAGGAAGAAATCCAGTTGGAAAACTAGGCTGGGTGGGGATGGGGAGGTAGCAAAATTACCTTTGTGGGAATAAGAGCAAAAGAGAAAATACTCTGTAACTTTTCCCAAATACATTTCATCAAACACTCCCCATTATCTTTCATCCAGCAATGCTAGGGAGGCAACCCAGCAAGGCTGTTCCTATACGCTCCAGCACACAATATTCCTTCACACTGACAGCTATTTACCCCGGCTTTACCTTGTGAGTGATTCCAAAGTAGCACAAACCTGCTGCCTGATCATTAGACTTTGCTCGGTGGGGCTGCTGACTGACATGCTGTGATATAGCAATAGGCAACTGTGAAGTTTGCTTCAGTTGCTTCAGCTGTCCTTGGTAGGGTGTTTACAAGTGAGCACATCAGCAACGTGGAGATGAAAAGGAACTGTCACTCGGTGCTTGACAAAATCACAGTTTGGCTTGCAGGAAAGAAAAAGAAAAAGAAATAATCTTTCTTGGTGTCGTACAGCAAAAGCAATAAAAAAATCGCATTTGTTCAAAGGTAGATGGACAAGAAGAAAATCCAAATGCATGTGGGGTGAACAAAGACTGAGGGTTGAGGGCTATATAGGCCTGCCAAAGGAACTTGAAGCACCTTATCTTGTTGTACCTGCTCTGTACTTTCCCCCTTTTTTGTACAGGCCCATGAGGAGTAATCTTGCCATGCTTTGGGCACCTGTATTTTTAAGGCCTGAGATCTGCTCTTTTTTTTTCCCCCAACAGGAAGGTGTTGGGGGAAGCCCCTGGGGTCCCCAAAGACAATCCTGGCCTTGCATGTTGTCCCTGGGTTCCACTCTCCCTCACACCTGAAATATACTATGCTTGAAAACCAAAAGATTGAGGCAAATAGCCTTGATGTCAGGTATCAGAAAGGTCGAAAATAAAGAGAAAATTTTTGTAATGCTTTTGGACAAATGCCCGACTTACTAAGGAATGTTTAGTTACCATTCCAGGGACTGACAGTCTGGCGCTCTCCAGGAGTTGTGGACCTCATCAGCTTCTACTGTCATGACTAGTAACTAGGTATTATGGGAATGGTTGTCGAAAGCATCTAGAGTTATGGGCCAGATCATACAGTCATGCTGGCTCCATATAATTGTGTATAACAATATGGAGAACAACCCTTTGCTCCAAATCCAGGAAGTATGCTGGTGGTGCAGTGGTTAAATGCCTGTACTGCAGCCACTCACTCAAAACCATAAGGTTGTGAGTTCAAGACTAGCAAAAGGGCTCAAGCTTGACTCAGGCTTGCATCCTTCTGAGGTCGCTAAAATGAGTACCCTGACTGTTGGGGGCAAGTATCTTACAGTTGTAAACTGCCTAGACACTCCTTAGGCGGTATGAAACGGTATATAAATGAAGCTGTTTGTTTCTGTTATACCCTGAGATATATTCCAGGGGGAGGACACAATTGAGAGTTTTTGTTGCTTAAACCCCCATAATTGCCCAGATACAAGGGTGCACCTTGAGGTGTTCTGGCTGCCCTCACATATGTGATGAAGAAGAGGCAGCTCTATGCCAGGGATGGAGGCTGCTCAGTGGATGGACAAGGAGCTGTGACCACTAACATACATGGCCCTGCTGTTGTGCAGCTGCGGAGGAAGCGGAGATGAAGAAGCACTTTCCACCACAGCAGCAATCACTTAAGTCCACTCATTCTGCCAGTATGTTTATTGGATTTAGACCTATGGCTTGGACTATATGTATAGTGAAATACACAGCATATGTACAGCATATGTACTGTGGACCCTTGGTATCCTCTGGGGTTTGGTTCCATGAATGCTCAAGTCTAATTAAATATAATAACATAGTAAATAATGTCCCTTATATAAAAGGGCAAAATCAAGGTTTGTCTATGGGAATTTGTATATTTTTAAAATATTTTCAAGCCATGAATGCTTGAATCCATGGATAAAAAATCTGCAAGTAAGGAGGGCTGACTATATCATGAAATAAGAATATCCTATCCTCAATGCTATTCAACATCTAAATGATCACATCTCAAGTTTTACAATCTACAGGGAATCTCTCTGTCCCATGGCCCTCACAGAAATGTTTGGGGAGGGCACAAAAGAAGGCCTTCCTGGTGACTGCTCTCAGACTGCTTCTATGAGAGGCTGGGTGGTGCTCTACTTTCTCCAGCAAGCAAAGATCTTTTATTCAAATAAGCTTTGAGTTATTTATTAGCTGTGCAGAAGAGGGTTTGAACTGAGGGTATTGCACATATTCCTCCATTCTCGTTATGTTTTGAAATGTTTCGAAACCCTGCTTTTACTCTATGTTTGATTTCAATGTGATCATGATTTAATTGCTCTCTGATATTATAAGTGATCCGTCATAGCTCAATTTCATTTTAACTTGTGTAGTAAATTGTCTTAGGTCCTGTATTGGGAGAAAAGTGGGATAAAAATTAAGTGGGGGTGGGAGTCTCTGAGCGCTGGAACTGGCTTGGTAAAGGAATCTGCTGCTGTCCATGTGTCAAGAAGGGCTGATATCTGAACTCTGCAGTAGCGTCAATAACTAGGAAGATTAGCTAGACACTGTCAATTTGTTTTCTTTATTTTCATTGTTTTGGAAACTCATTTGGCCAGCAGATGTATTCTGTTTTTCTGACTCTAAGATGGCTCCCAGTGAAGTAATTTCTTGGGTTTTTTACACATCACAGTTCCTTTTAACACCCAGCAACAGCCTTGCATCAGATATCTTTTCTTTTATTTGAATTAAAATCACCTTTTGGTGTGTGACTGTGTCCTGGGAGGAAGGTCTGTGTCCACATGTTTAAGTCTTAAAGGTCAGCTGCCAAGGGGAGCTACATTCTAGTGGACTGCTGCTCAGTTGAACACCTGGGATATGTAATCTCTCATGCCAGGGAAGGGGAATACTGAGTTTGAGGATAGGGCTCCCATTACTGCCCTCTGCATTCTAGGGTTTTTGTGGGCGCTCACATCATGCATTATCAGTGCAGAGTGAGAGATCATTCTTGACAGCTGGGAAGTTCACCGCCTGCTGTGATTACAATAGGGATGTAATTCTTCACTGATTTGCTTCTCAAAGGAAGCAGTGAACAATTTTCTTCATGCTGCTACAGAGTCTTTGAAAACTGCCCAGTTTTCAAGAGCTATTCACAGCTTCATACTCATTCTGTGCAAGATTCATGTGTGATTTTTTTTTTTGCATAGAAATGAGCATTTTGTGCAAAAAATAATATTAAAATAAATAATAATAAATAATTGAGGATGTCATGCAGGAAATGCAATTTCCTGTGCAGAAAATGCTGTAGGTGGGAATTTTTTCTGTGTAAAATTTGTATGTGATGTTTTTGCCCAGAAAACAGTGTGTTCAGTGCAGGAAACAAGATCAGTGCAGAAATACTATTTACTGTACAGAAAATGAAGTTTCTGCACAGAAAATGCTGTGCAAAAGTACTGTGTGTGACTTTTGCACAGAATACATATCAAACAGTAAAGATTCTCATTAGTCCATGATTCTCTTCATCAGGTTTTCCTGAAATTTGAGAAACATGTTTTTCAACCATTTTTCAAATATATCTTTTTCCATCCAAACTGCAAACATACTTATGTGTGAACAATGGGAAGTGCAGGCTTACCCAGTTATCCCAATATATATGTATCACATTTCTGTACTGACCAATAGCCAAGGCAATCTTAATATCATCCTCCAACAGCTGTAGGAAGAAAGAAGACAACATATTGTAAGAGACAGGATGATAGATGATCTCGACTTGTTCCCAGTACAATTTGTGTCTGTCAAGTTTCAGCAAGTTGTTTTTGTCCCATCAGAATCATTCAAGTTTTTACTTTGCCTTCTACAATTTCCCTTCTACAAATCTATTATACCATGATCCAATAAAATTTAGCAGGGTTATATAGGCTGTAATTGCTACAGACACTTTCCTGGAAATATGTCCCATTGTACTCATTTGTGTTGACATTCAAGTAAACAGTTTTGTATAGTTTTGACTGTTGGACTAAAAACTGGGAGATGTGGGTTCGAATCCTCATTAAACCATGAACCCAAACAGTCATTCTCTACATCTCAGTCTGCTCCAGGTCATCAACTTGTTTTGAAAATAAAATGAGAAGGTAGAGAAACTAAGTACACCACCTTTTGCTCACTAGAGGATAGGAAAGTATAGATACAACTTGTCAGCTTAAAAGATTGGCTAGAGAGTATGGGTATTCTAACACAGCATAAATGAAATGAATGGATCATTGGAGATCACCTATTATTACACATATTTAGTAATTACTGCTGGTATTATGATCAATATTTATGAATTTGTAAGCTGGACCTAGATATCATAAGTTTTGTTATTCCTGTTTATGGTCCTGTTTAAGAGCCCTGGTGATGCAGTGGTTAAATGCCTGTACTGCAGCCACTCACTCAAAACCATAAGGTTGCGAGTTCAAGACCAGCAAAAGGGCTCAAGCTCGACTCAGGCTTGCATCCTTCCGAGGTCGCTAAAATGAGTACCCAGATTGTTGGGGGCAAATTAGCTTACAATAGTAAACTGCTTAGACACTGCTTAGGCGGTATGAAGCGGTATATAAATGAAGCTGTTTGTTTGTTTGTTTGTTTGTTTGTCATTAATGACAAAACAAGAACCCAAAACCTCATCTCTTAAGCCAATCAGTGTCCCAGCCAAAGGGTTTCCAAGGAGCTGCAGACCAGGGCACTGGAGAATTATGACTGAATTGCTCTCCTAGTTGTGAGGCATATTGAGATGGGCAATTGGACAGAGTCATTGGGGTTATCTCACAGTTGCTTTTTTTCAACACACCCCATGATTGGCAGAGTGCTGCAGTCTTCATTTAATAGTGTTGCAATGACTTGGAAAGCCTTTGCTTGGAACACTGCCTGGATTAAGAGCTGGGTTTTGGGGAAGTGACATCAGCAGAAGTAGCTACAGTGATGGAGTTCCATTTGAGCAATATTTCTCTCCCACTTTTCCTCTGAGTAACCCTAGATAGCATATATGGTTGCCTTCCCATTTGTTGTTGTTGTTGTTGTTGTTGTTGTTGTGTACCTTCAAGTCATTTCCAATGTATGGTGACCCTAAGGCAAGCCTATCATGGAATTTAATTGGCAAGATTTGTTCAGAGGAGGTTTACCATTGCTTTCCCCTGAGGATGAAAGCATGTGAATTGCCTAAGGTCACCCAGTATGTGTCATGGCTGCTCTGGGACTTGAACCCTGGTCTCCAGAGTTGTAGCCCAACACTCAAACCACTGTGCCACCCATTAGCAACACTTTATTCTTACAGCAACCAAGCTGTAAAGCAGATTGGCCTGAGAGCAGGCTAAATAACTGAAGATTTGAACTTTGCTCTCCCCAGTCCTGGTTCTATTTTCTAACAGATAGCTTGAAAATATGGAGATATAAATAATCTGGTTACGCATACCATGTTACTATCATTGATAATAAAGACAGGAAGAAATTGTTCAAAAGGAAACATAATGAGTGGGAACCATGTTACTTTTTGTGGTGTAACAAGTAAAGGTTTGGTGTGTGTGTGTTTTTAAATTTCTTTTACTTTTAAGGGCATTTTGGTATTTTTAGGGGCACTTTGAATTGCATTTTTCAAGCTTTATGCCACTCTCTTCACTCTCCCAAGCTTTTCCTTAAAATGTCAAAATGTGTGTGTGTTTCAAAAATAATGAAAAATAATGAAATGCAATTAGTAACATGAGTTACTTTTTTTTTACATTGGAATGAATCACAGCAACCAATTGTTTCTGAAACACCCTAATGAGGGACAAGTTTCTTTTTTAAAAAAGCTGTAACTTTTCAAGCATTGCTATTATATTCTAAGGAGGCAAGAAGTTCATACTGAGATTAAATCTGAAATGGAATCATCCAACCTGAAACCTCATCCTCTCACTCCATATAATACAGTTGCTGTTTGTTTTTTATGCCATATTTTCAATCTGGAGGATAATCTGCTTTGCTCATTGCTGGTCAATTATTGCTCATTGCACTGATCAATTGTTTTTCATTTTGATTCACAGACATGCCTCTCTGTTTGTCAGCTTCCTACATACCAGGTGTTCATGGAGGGAGAGGGATAATAGGTTGCAGAAAGGGTGAGAAAGATGAGCTAGTGGTTTCCAGGTGCCTGCCCTCATTAGTTTACAGGGGAGTGAGCTGGAACACCTACCTGGCAAATGAGGAGGATAAAAAATCTGGCAGCACACAAGGAAAAGACTCAGCATGAATTTTCGTTATGAGTTTTGCAAGGATGGTTTGCCTCCTGTGAGACATTTTGAATGACATTCAGTAGTTTTATTTGGCCGGGGGGGGGGGGGGGGGGACAGATGATGACATTTTAAAATGGCAGTCGATGTGGAGAAAACTAATGGTAAATAAGCTTGAAGCTCAATGAGCAACACAAGGATGTAGCGACAAACTAATAGCAGCGCTTCATCATCTTTCTTTAAAAGATCCTCATTTTGCATGTGCTCTGACCATAAAAAGGAAAAGGGTCTCCAGTAAATCCCAGTTGCTTACATGGGTATCTGCATTGAAAACTGAGCATCAAGGGTTTAGGGTTGTGTGTGTGTGTGTGCGTGTGTGTGTTCCCTACAACATTAGCCAAAAGTTGACATTAATGAGAAGGATAAAGGAATTAATGTCACAAGGGAAAATAGAAAAAAACTGAGGCTTTGTTGTGATATTGCATTTATAGAATTGTTGAAGAAATTGAACAACAACAACAGCAACTCCTGTCCATGCCAAACTCTTTTGCCAGTTTTCACCATGTCTCAAATATGACAGTGAAGGGGGACAACGCAGCTTCTTCTTACACATGGAAAAGAAAGAGTATATCAACAGATATGTTTGTGTTGTGCTTGTTGGTATCCCTAAGACATACTTGCAACACCACTGAGACTGAGAAATAGATTTTCCCATAGCCTCTAAACCATTGTACATTTTATTTCCCTTGCAGCAGGTCTAACCAGTCAATTTTAAACTATGATTTTTTAAAACAAAAAACCTTATCTTTATTGACATCACAAACATCAAAACAACATCATTACAATCCTAAGAAAGTTTTTGCAATAAAAACACAAAATACTTATCCAAAGACTTCCTTCCATATAGATCTTGCTCTACTGACACTAGTTGTTTTATCTTATACTAAGTGTAATCATATGATTCTATTTTTTTCTAGTGAACATGCTTTACCTTTCATATATGATAAAAAAATAAACCTAAAACATGTATTTGCATCTTAGTTGAAATTGTTATAGTTTTTATAGCCTTTCAATTACTATTACAATCCACAATCCTCCATTTGCATGTATATCACTATGCATTGTTATTTATTTTTTTACATCTTACCATATGTACTCAACTATAAGTCAATCTCATGTATAAATCAAGGCCAGGTTTTAGGGCCAAAATTATGGATTTTGCCATGACCCGTGGATAAGTCAAGGGTAAAACTTGGAGGATCCTTCAGTATGTGTTTGTGCACGCGTAGCAAGAGGGACTCTAAGGAGCTTGTCGCTCCGCTTAAATAACCCGGTTTACCTCATCTGAATTCAAGCCTAAATCGGGAGGCAGCCAGGTTCTATCACAAGGATTTTGCCACCAAAGCCACTGGGCAAGTACAGCCTGGCTGAAGCCCAGGTCCCAGGCAAGCTCCAGCTGCCATTTTTCCAAGTCAGAAAGCTCCCAGCTTCGAAATAAGGCAGAATGCCATGGAATTCTGAGATTTTTAGTATTGTGACACTTTTAGTCTTTTTGGACAGAATGCTCTGGCACCACAACAAATTACAAATCCCAGAATTCCAGATCATTGAGCCATGGCAGTTAAAGTAGCAAGTGGTGTTAGTCTCAGTTTATCAGTCTTGTCAATCTGCCCTTTCTCATCTACTAAATAGTATGGGATGGGGGAACATACCAGCATCAGTAAGGTAGATTACATGTACATGGAGTTCCTCTACTCTTCTGTCTTCACTCATCCAAAACAGTAAGTCAGTAGTTTGTGGTGTAACCTCCTGTTATTCCAGGATATGCACATTTTTGGATATGCCCTACCCTGGAATAATTTGCAGGTATCTAGTACCTCCTTGTGCAACCCACTTCCCATTTGTTGGAGCTTGTTGGAACTAGGGTACAGATCCGTGGCCAGTCAGTGGCCAGGGAGCAGGTTGCTCTTAGACAGTATCAGGGTGCAGCTCAGCATGCAGAGAAAAAGAAAAGCCATTGCCCTCCTCAGTCTCCAGTAAGTATACTCATTGGCTTATTCCCTGCTTTCCTTTCACTGGCAGACAAATACATTTTTTTTTCAAACAAACTTTGAATATATAATTATTGTCAGGGAGGCTTTTATAGGGCATGTGTACTCTTTTTATGTTTTTAACTTTTTTGTAACTTATGTGTGATTTTATATGCTTTTAGTGATGATTTTAGTGATGATATGATTTTAATTATTTTTAATTTTTTATTGTAAAGGTGGCATATAAATTAATTAAATAAATATACTGGAGATCTGGTGGGGGAGCAATGGGTGTTTTGTGACTGCAGTTGGATGGTTCCTGGGAACCCCATGAGCTCTGGACAGTGATTAGATATGCAGTTCAGATGCATTAAGATATACTGTACAAGGAAGACAGCAGACTTGTGGGGGAAATGTACTGGAGATTCACACTCCACTGTTGGATTTCAGCCTCTCATTGCTGGGCCTGCTCAGAGCCTCATTGTGTTGTTGTGGATGAAGGGTGTCAACATTCTGAGGTTTATTTTGTAAATACCTTTTTGTGTATATTTCTACCAACCTAAGTTGTCCTCTGATGCTACCTTGTACATTGGTAGTAATGGTTTGACTATACAAGAACTAGCACTTAGAGAAATAATATGTACAAATTAGACTTGCTGCTGTGGTTCAGAATTCTTTCCTAGCTAGGCTACCCTTCTCTTCCATTCTGGCTCCAATAGTCAACATTCTCAGATCACTGAGCAAGCTATTTTTTTTAATTTACATTTTTTACCCTGAAAGGGTTTTTTTTTTCCTTTTAAAAAACTTGAATATTACTTCAGCAAAAGATGGGATTCCCATACATTTCCTGATCACTTTCTTCCTGCTCATGGATTCTGACTACACAGACAATGACACTCATGATTTGGTTGCTGGCAATAGATTTGGGCTAGCCCAGTTGATATTATTTGGCTCAGTTTTCATCAACATGTAATCCACAGGAAATATGACACTTTCCAGGGTTCCTTGTAACAGTGGTCCTCAACCTTTGGTTTTCCAGATGTTTTGGACTAGAAGTCCCATGCAATATGGCCAGGACTCAGGGATTCTAGGTGTTTAAGTCTAAAGTGTCTGGAAGGCCAAAGGTTCAGAATCACTGCCCTAGAATATGGAATCCTTTCATCCTTGCATATTCCATCCCTAGCAATTATGAACATTTTGCTAGAAAGTATAGATTGGTGAGTACCACCCCCCAAGCATTTCCTTGTTGCGTGACAAAAGAATGGCACATTACTTCTTTCCAAGAGCCTTGATTTATTGTACATTTCACACTTCCTTATGCACATCAATAAAGCAACAATAAATCTGTCTTTCTGTTTAGGATCTTTCCCGGAATACAATTAAAATAGGCACTGTGAACTTTGCAAAGACAGTTTGCAATATGCAGTGAGGCATGGGGAGAGAAAGCTAGCAGTGACCTTTGGGAATGTTTCCTCTTGCTGCAAAATATGTTACTTCCTAGGGTAGGGCTTGTGTCACACATTATAAGATCAAATGAATTAATGATTATTAAATTGTTACAATGAGCACTCAAGAAGCATTACCAACATGATCATTTAAACAGAAGGCAATTTTTTTTTTTTTTTTTTTTGGTCAACTAACTTCTGAGAGCTGTGTATTCTTCCTACTGACATGCTTATAAGAATCCCAGTATTGAACTATAGTGGTTGTTTTTGTTTATTTACTGGTGTTAGCCAATTTGGTGGAGGAAAATATCCTGGGGAAAAACAGGACAAAATATAATAAAATAGATAATACAAAGACATCCAGACCCATAATCTTTAAAGCCTTTAATATTTCTCAAGTATCCCAAGTAGTCTTTCCTATACATCACTTTGAAGATCAGCTAAGGAGATCACCAGTGAACTCTAAGGATATGCAGAGACATTTTTTATGGTTGCCTCAGAGTGTACTAGTGAATCACCATGGAGAAACTAAGGAAGAGGAGGCATTAAGAGGCATTTAGGGCCAGGTTAGTTGAGTTAGAAGAGGACAAAATGACTAGAGACCTAGCAGGACTTTACATCGGAACACCGCTGTCCCAAGACAGATACTTGATGTGAAGAACAGGACAGCTTCCACTTCCATTCTATGGTTCTTTTCATCTGGAGTGGCAGTTGACTCTTCAGCACTGGTCATGAAGGCAGGAAACTAACTTGGAGACTAAGGTCTAAAACCATGTTTGCCATCTCTGAACATATGCCACCTGCCTAATGGTAGGGCTGCATTTGAGCCAGAGGTTCTGGCTGAGGTTCAACAGTGGTGGTTCTTGTTGTCATTCTTAACTGCCCTCAAGTAAATCCCCACTCATGGTGACCCCATGGATGAGACCACTCCAAGATTCCCTGCCCTCCACTGCCCAGGTCCTACAGGCTGAAGTCTGTGGCGTCTTTCATTGAGTCCAGCCATCTAGTATATGCTCTTCCTCTCCTTCTACTTCTCTATACCTTTCCTAGCATCATTGTCTTTTCTAGTGATTCATGCCTTCTCATGATGTGGCCAAAGTACAACAGCCTCAGTTTAGTAATCCCAGATTCCAGGGAGAGTTTGGGCCTCCCCAGCGCCGGAACACCGGACTTACAGCTGCGCTGTTGTGCTGCGGTGAAGACTCTTGGGGGCGGAGCGCAGGTGAGAGAGGCGCTTCCCTGAAAAGGCCGGCTCGCCGGGCCCCAGACAGAGCCTCCCCAGCGCCGGAACACCGGACTTACAGCTGCGCTGTTGCGCTGCGGTGAAGACTCTTGGGGGCGGAGCGCAGGTGAGAGAGGCGCTTCCCTGAAAAGGCCGGCTCGCCGGGCCCCAGACAGAGCCTCCCCAGCGCCGGAACACCGGACTTACAGCTGCGCTGTTGCGCTGCGGTGAAGACTCTTGGGGGCGGAGCGCAGGTGAGAGAGGCGCTTCCCTGAAAAGGCCGGCTCGCCGGGCCCCAGACAGAGCCTCCCCAGCGCCGGACTATCATCTTCTATCACCTTACATCATAGCTGGGTGGTGGACTTGGGAGCAGACGCCGATGGGAGCTTCCTTTTTGGATGACCACCGCGATCTTCAACCCTGGCGCGGTTAATAGGAACATTATGAACATCATCGCGCTCCCTAGTCTGCTTAGGCTTGCGGGGGGAGGGATTATCAAAGGGTACTGTATTTTGTTTTTGTTATATTTTAATAATGTTGCAACTAGGCAGTACTTGGCATTTGTTACTGGGGTAATAACTCTGGCTGAGAGAGCATATTGTTAGGTCCGGGGATATCAAGCATCAGACGATTTTCATAAGAGGAATGGAGCCCCTATCCAAGTAGTGTGGGGCAAGGGGAGATATGGCGGTAGGAGCAAGGGCCAGCGTTACAGGGGAAGGCGAGATCGATGTTTAATATCTATCTCTCCTTCCAGTCCTACTCCTAACCAAAGGGACCTGAGGGTCACTCCAACCGTACCACAAACCCTGTCTCTGCTCCTGTGCAACGCCAGATCCATTAAAAACAAGACCCACATTCTCTCTGATTTAATAGAGGACAATAACTGTGATCTGGCGTGCATAACTGAGACCTGGCTCGGGCCTGAAGGTGACGCTGTGTGGGCTCAGGTCCTCCCTTCCGGGTACTCGGTGAAGGACCAGAGCAGGTTAGGTGGGCGGGGGGGGGGTGTTGCCTTGGTGCATAAAAACACCTTGTCTCTAACCAGGAACCATGTCCGTCAGACTACCTATATCGAGTGTATTTACCTGACCCTGAAGGCTAGGGACAGTCTAGGGATTCTGTTGGTGTACCGGCCACCCCATGCGCTAACAGACTCCCTTAACGAGCTGACACTGTTGGTCTCGGAGCTGGTGCTGGAGTCTTCCAGGCTCTTAGTCCTGGGAGACTTCAACATCCCCTTCGCGGCCAACAATGTTCCATCTGGTGCAGCTCGGGAATTCATGGATACCATGACAGCCATGGGCCTGTCTCAGCTTGTCAAAGGTCCAACGCATTTTGCGGGGAATACACTTGATTTGGTTTTCTGTTCGGACATGGAAACTCCGTGGGCGGAAATCACTAATATTTCCGCCCTGTCATGGACGGATCATTTCCTGGTGGAGGCAACTATGAAGGCATCAACCCAGATCCCCCCCGGGGGTGGCGGACCTATTAGAATGGTCCACCCTCGAAGGCTGATGGAACCTGATAGGTTCCAAGAAGCCCTAGAGGGGTATATGGTTGGAAGTGACGGCGACACTGTTGATGCCCTAGTTAACACCTGGGACACGGATCTCTCTAGGGCTATACACAGTATCGCTCCCAAGCGCCCTCTCAGGCCTGCTTCCAAAAAGAAGCCCTGGTATACGGAAGATCTCCGGGCAAGGAAGCGGGTCCTGCGACGGCTAGAGCACGCCTGGCGGAAACACCAGCGTTTATCCGACAAGGCTCTCCTAGACTTTCATTTGGAGGACTATGGAGAGGCGATACAAGCAGCTAAGAATTCATTCTTTGCTGCTCGTGTCGCGTCCGCGGAGTCGCGTCCAGCAGAGTTGTTCAGGGTAGTGAGGGAGCTAACTCAGCTCCCTCCTGCCCCGAACCAGATCCTTGAACCTACTAAGGCCTGCTGCGACAAATTTAACAACTTCTTCGCGGATAAAATCTCTCGGATAAACGAAGGTCTGGACGCTAGGGTTGAAACAGAAACCAGAATAGAGGTGTCGAGAGCTTCCGTGGACTCTGTTGTACTGGATCAGTTTGAGTCTGTCAGTACCGAGGATGTGGACAAGATCCTTAGAAGTGTTAGGAAGACAACCTGCTCTCTCGATCCCTGCCCCTCGTGGCTAGTGGCACAGGGGGGACCGGCTGTAACATTATTGTTACACCGGATCATTAATTCATCTCTGAGGGAAGGGCAGTTCCCTGAAGATCTTAAATTGGCCATTATAAAACCTATTTTGAAAAAGCCCTCCCTCGACCCCCTGGATTATAATAATTATCGGCCAGTTTCGCTGCTGCCATTTTTGGGGAAGGTGATCGAGAGGGCGGTTGCACTCCAACTTCAATCGATCTTGGATGAAACGGATTTTCTAGATCCATTTCAAACCGGTTTTCGGGCAGGTTACGGGGTTGAGACTGCCATGGTCGCCCTGGTCGATGATCTCCGTCTGGGCATCGACAGGGGTAGCGTGTCCCTGTTGGTGCTTTTGGACATCTCAGCGGCTTTCGATACCATTGACCATGGTATCCTTCTGGAGCGCCTGGCAGAGGTGGGAATCGGGGGCACTGCGCTCCAGTGGTTCCGGTCCTACCTCTCTGGGAGGTTCCAGATGGTGCAGCTGGGGGACGTGTGCTCCGATAAGAGGGCCCTCACTTCTGGGGTCCCTCAAGGAGCCATTCTGTCCCCCATGCTCTTTAACATTTACATGAAACCGCTGGGAGAGATCATCCGGAGGCATGGGGCGCGGGGTTATCAGTACGCTGATGACACCCAAATAGTCTTCTCTATGTCTCCGACTGATGCAGTGACCAGGGATGGCGTCGCTCCTCTCGTGGCCTGTTTGGAATCGGTAATGGACTGGATGAGGGAAAACAGACTCAGCCTGAATCCAGAGAAAACGGAAGTACTCGTTGTAGGTTCCCCCGGCCCAGGATTGGAGGTGGTTCCACCAGTCCTGAACGGGGTCACGCTCCCCGTGAAGGACATTGTACGCAGTCTGGGGGTGCTCCTTGATTCGTCGCTCCATCTTACTTCCCAGGTGGATGCGACGGTCAGGAGCACCTGTTTTCAGCTTCGGCTGATACGCCAGCTGCGTCCCTACCTGGACCGGAGGGACCTTGAAACAGTAGTACATGCTCTCGTAACCTCTCGGTTGGATTTCTGTAATGCGCTCTACATGGGGCAGCCTTTGTATCACACTCGGAAGCTACAATTAGTGCAAAATATGGCAGCTCGGGTGGTCACTGGCGCTCCCAGGACCGCCCACATAACACCTATATTGAAAGATCTCCATTGGCTGCCTATTCGCTTCCGGGCTCAGTACAAAGTGCTGGTCGTTACCTATAAAGCCCTATATGGCTTGGGCCCAGGGTATCTAATGGACCGCCTCTCCCCACACAATCCGCCCCGCACTCTCAGATCCACGGGGCAGCACCTACTTAGAGTTCCAGAGGCTAAATTATCAACAACTTCAAAGAGAGCCTTTTCCATCTCGGCTCCTGGCCTCTGGAACTCCATCCCTACCGAGCTTCGCTCGGCCGCCTCCCTCATTGAATTTAAAAGGGGTTTAAAAACATATCTATTCGATTATGCATACCCCTGACGTCTTCCCACATGTGATTCCCTTCCCACATTGGCTCTATATTTCGATACACTGCTACTGCAATTGTTGCATTGTTTTAAGACTGTTTTAATCTTTAAATAACCTTTTATTGTTGATAATGTATTGTTGTATATTGTTTGTTTCTACGCTGTACACCGCCCTGATCGCAGGAAGGGCGGTATACAAATAAAATTTTATTATTATTATTATTATTATTATTCTAGAACTCATTTGTTAGTCTTCTTGGCCATCCACAGTATTGTCAGCACTTTTCTCCAACACCACATCTCAAATTAATTGATCTTCTTTCTATCAGCTTTCCTCACAATCTGGTTCTCACATCTATATATGGTGATGGAGAATACAATGATTTGTACAGTCCTCACTTTAGTGTTCAGCGTTATATCTTTACACTTTAGAGCCTTGTCCAGTTCTTTCATAGCTGCCCCTCTCATTCATAGTATTTTTCTAATTTCTTGACTGCAGTCTGTGTTCTGAGCAATATTTTATCCAACGTATGGGAACTCTTTGACTATTTCAGTTTTGTTATTATCTAAGATGAATTATTGTAGATCTTCTGTGGTCATTTTTTTCCCCTTCAGGTTAAATGTTAAGCCTACTTTGGCACTTTCCTCCTTGACCTTCTCCTGTAATTGTTCCAAGTCTTTGATGGCTTCTGTTAGTAGTATTGTGTCTTCAAATGTATCTTAGGTTGTTGATGTTTCTTCCTCTGATCTTCTGCCTCTGAATCTAACCTGCTTTGCACATGACATTTTCTGCATGTAGATTGAATAAATAGGGTGATAGTATGCAGTCATGTCTGACCCTTTTGCCAATTGGGAATTATTGTATTTCTCTGTGATTCAATTCTGATGGCAACCTTGAGTAGAGATTACAAATCAGGACAATGAGATGCATTGCAACTCCCATTTCTTTGAGAGCATGCCATAGCTTTTTATAGTCTAAGCAGTCACTGGCTTTGCTGTAATCTATGAATTCCTTGGTGTGCTCCATTATCCAACATATGTTTGCAATGTGACTGCTAGTGCCTTTTCCTTTCCTGAATCTGGATTGCACCTTTTTGAACAGTGCTGCTAGCAAACTGTAAATCTCTGCCTGTATACTTCTGCTGAGTGTCCACTGACAGTACCTGCATACAAGCTCAATGATAGCAGGAAAAAAGTTGAGTATGAATTCCTTCCTTTCTGCTGATGTTTTTGACTGAGAACTTTCTTTTTTATATATAAAATTTGCCCTTAATGGCTATAGATTCCTTTAAAATATTGAAAAAGAGACATTGTGAGATTTCCTGTTCAGAGGAAAGGCTTGAAAATAAAGTTCATTGAAAAATGTGCCTCGTGATATTCAACTGCCTCTGTGGTGACATTAAAAATGTTCTAAGAATCTGATCTATGGACCTGTTAATCACTGTTTGGATTTATTTTAAAATATTTGATGCATGCACTGTGGTAAGTGAACATTACTTGCTAATGAAGTATGCATTCCACCCAAAACTTTCCTTGAGCTAGCCTTATTGAATGAAGAGAAGATTCATGAAAAGCATGTGTTCCCACTGATAATTAGCATTCATTTCATCTAGAACCTCCTTAGGAGATATTTCCAGTAGATGGTGCCCCCCTACATCTAAAAAAATAACTCACTCCCACCAAGGGGAACGTGTATAGGACATTTGGCTTTGAAAAGTCTTCTATCTTTTGTCCAATATATACTGCTTTGTTTCCTTGTATTGGCTAATATAGATTGTTATGTGCCTCCCACTTTCTCTAGTGGGGAGAAGTTTCAGGGACAGAGCTTACCCAGGTTTGTCTACATGTCAACCTCCTGGGCAACCTTGGGCAGCTCACACTCCCGCTTCTGAGCAAAGAAAAGCCTATTTCCTCAGCCTAGAGCGACAAGGCGAGTTCCTCCTTTTTCAGGACATGTTCTCCATTTCAGCCAGGATGAAATCTAAAATGTCCCCCAGTTTATGTTAGAGGTTTTGCTACTGCTGTGTGTGTGTTGTGTGTTGTTTGCCTTCATTTCCAACTAACGGCAACCTACAGCCACCTTGTCTTGGGGTTTTCCTGGCAAGGTTTCTTCAGAGAGATATGCCACGGCCATCCTCTGAGGCTAAGACAGTGTGAAGGGCACCAATGGCTGATTTCCATAACTCACAAAAAGGGGGGGAGGGCTAATGCAGATGTGCATCATTTGACTGACATTTAAAAACAAACCTGAGAACGATACTAATTTGAAACGAAGACTCCATTTTCAATTGATCCAATGGCAGTGTGAATGGCAACAGGGTTAAAATGCCACAGAGAGATTCGATCATAGTAAACATAGTGGGAACTTTCATTAGTATTGCATTGTACAGGAGATTCAGATCTCCTTGGGACAAAAATGTAAGTGTGAACGAGCCTGTTCACATTACAAGTAAGTGGGTGTAGGATTTACTTGATGTAAATCCTGGCTTATCTTGTTTTCATGTGCAAGAATAAGAACTGATCATCCTCATCTATCAGACAACAAATTTTCATTGATCTCGAGAGAGTTTTCACATTTGCCAGAAGGATTTTTTGCACAATATGTGTAATTTGGACCAACTGGTCAAGCTGCATAGCTAATCTATGAAAGTTGTTCCTATTTCACAGGCTTTTAAAAATCAGAAGCATAATCAGCTCATCCTTCTTTGCTTGCTGTGTGATTCGCAAAGGGAAGGCCTTCATTTTGCACAGAGACATTGCAGAAACCTCCATCAAAGAAAGTGCTCCTTGGTCTCAATCTCTCACTGGAGGCAAGAAATCTTGCAGGGGTTAATGAACTCTTGACATGCTGTCTCAATGTGTTGAGACAGCCTGTATCATCAACTATGAGTAATGAAGCAAGATTTCTACACATCCTTAGATTATACCTTTCAGTCGAACACTGAAGCACACCGCAATAGAATAGAGATTGGGAGTAAGCATGGCCCTTCAGGCTTTTGGAAGGGGAGCAGTAGATGCATTCACAGCCTTTGTATTCCCCAGCATGGCAGTGGTACTACTAGTGAGTACAGCCAATAAAGGCTCATGGTAGCTGAAGTCCTGCCATGTCTACATTCCTCATTCCTGAACAAGAAAGTAAGTCTTATTATGTTTCATGGCATTAACAACCCAGAAAAGAGCACATCCAGTGCTCCTACCCAAAACACAGACACTCATAGGGTAACATTTGAAACTTATTATCATTTCTACAGAAAGTTCTTTGAAAACCGCAAATCAGGAAATTGGGAAAGCCCATATAACTCTAAAGCCTGCAAATGTCAGTTTCTTTATACAAAAGGAAAGTTCCTTATTTCTGCTTAGTATTCTGTAGGGCTGTGCACAAAGACATCAATGGTCCAGATCAATCTAAACTCAAAATGATCCAAACTAAACACTGTATCCAAACTGTGATTCAGAAATCCAAAACAATAGTCCTCTCCCATTGACTTGTATTAGGATATGAAAATCATCATAGATTTTTTGAATTTTTTTTAAACACATCAGCATAGAATATGAAGACAAGTAGGCCCTAAAGAAGGTATTAACCCAGATTAATAGGAGGCAGATAGCTTCAAGACTTTTGTGCTAAGCACTTGCAATATTTACTGTGTTAAAAATTAAAAGTTATTGGCAGTCTTTGTAATTCATGTTGGCATTATCCTGGCCCTATCCCTATAATACTGAGAAAACTTCCTAGAGCACATGGATGAAGCCCAACCAAGACAATTGAATAACTTTTCCACAGAAAAGCAAAGGCACCAGCAGGCAGGCAGCAAAGCTTGGCAGAAGCAGAGAGGTAGGCAGAGGGCCAGAGCATCTGTCTTCAGATGCTACTTGCTTCTTAAATCAGGTTGACAAGTATAGACAATCAGCCAGCTAATTCTTTTAAAAGGTAACTAATCATTAGAGATACTTATGATAATGGAATGACCACTTTCTTCAGGAGAGGGTACTTTATTTTAAGCAGTCCAACTGATGATATTACAGCATAAGGAAAATGAGGAATGGCAAGAGGACACTCTACCAGCAATCCAAGTGGTGGGATCCCCCCCCCAACAACTCTGTGACCCTTCTTAAGGCTTGTGGTGATTTGAACTGGTGTTGAAGCTTCCAGGTTAGGCCACATATTTTCCCACCCCATTGCTTCCATAATTGCTGTCTTGGTCTGATGGTACAGAATAGAAAACTGCTGCTGCCATCATGGGATTCAGCATCCTTTGTTCCTGCCCAATAGTCTTAGCCCTGGTCTGCCTGGCTGCTCAGATATTTGTGCCTCTGTCCTGAGCAGGAAGGATTTGTGCTGCCTTAAAGTCATTGAAAAGCTGCTGGTGAAGCAATGCCCTGTCATTTACCCTTGAACATTTCTGCATATCGTGAAGGCTGGTAACTATCACAGGATCCACTCCCTCCTCAAAAAGTTTTGTTTTCCCTGTCATGGCTGAGACCGTTTGTCTTCCTTCTTAGGCTCTCTCTCTAGCATGATGGTAATGCTGATCCTGTCTCTTCTGTCCCTCTGATCTTCAGGTTCAGCAAAACCCTCTTGACACTTGTTCCTGCTTCCATCTTTCTGAGTGCTTACAACTGCAAGACTTATTGCAAGGGGAAAACAATGCACTGCCCTTTGTCCATATAAGCATGTAGTACATTTGCCTCATGACCAATTTGGTTAAACTAAAGATCAGATGTAATAGTAACAATAATAAGTATAAAACCTGTAAGAATCACAGGGAAAAAACAGACACCTAGTTAAAAGGGGAGGAGGATTGTAGCATGGGGTAAGAAACAAGTTAATGCACTGTGCATTAACTAATAAACAAATTACTGCTGAAATGAACAAAAAAATGGCATATTATTGCCAGAATATTCTACAAAAGGTGGGAAATTAAAAGAGAAAGAATCAGAGAGACCAAACTCAGCTTCAAATGTTCATACCCTCACCAAAGATTTTCATGAAGAAATGTAGGAGAAATTGTCTATATAACTTTAATACCCTACTATAATCTCTCCCCTTAAACCCTACTATAATCCCTCCCCTTAAACACTGTGAATGGACAGTGCAAGTAAGATTCTTGCCATAGATTACATGTTAGAGCTATCAATGAAAAAGCCCAGCTCCATTCCACTACCTCTGCATTTTCCTCATATATTATTTTGGAGACATTGTATCTGGCTTTTACCCACTTATTTTTTACAGCTGGGTCTACAGATAAATTCAAAATTACTTTGAATGGCCCCATTCCACTCCAGAGATGATGTGGAGCCATATGGATATTCAGTTGGAACAAATCAGTCTGAATTCGCCAAACTCACTTCAGAGTTCAGGTTTCAAATGAATTGGTTGCACAGCCCTAGTTTTCAGCCTTCGTTGAACTTGAAAACTGAAATAATACCACATAACTGAAATGACTGAGCACTCTTGGAAAAGTCTGTGACTATCCCTTTTACTGGAACTGGTCAATGAATGCATAATGAAAGATTTGTCTGGATTATGAACCCATTCATGAAAATCAAAGTCTGTTCAAAAATCATCCTGAATTTACTGACTTAATTTATCACTTTTTAAAAATAAAAAAATCAACATTAAATAAATAGATATAGTCATTCCTCCCTATCCACAGATTTTTTTATCCATTGATTCAAGCATCCACGGCTTGAAAATATTTTTTTAAGTATAAATTCCAAATAGCAAGCCTTGATTTTCCATTTTATAGAAGGGGCACCATTTTACTCTGCCATTAGATTTAATGAAACTTGAGCATCCACGGATTTTGTTGTGCATGGGGGATCCTGGAACCAATCCTCAACAGATAACAAGGTCCCACTGTATGTGCCATTTTTAGAGAAAATGAAGATTCTAGTGTACTCCTAAAATTATTCTGCAGAGCACCATACATAGTATTTTGTGAGAGCTATTTGAGCAAGTTCTTCACCAGCAGTGGAAATCTAATGCACACTTAGAAGCCAAGAAGTCTGTAACAGTCATACTGTACATGGACTCTGAGTGATTGAAATCTCAGTCCAGTCCTTTTCTTCATGCTTCAGGTAGGCTATCAGCTTCTCTTTCCTTTTGTACATGTGATAAGACTCCAGATCTGTGCACACACATGTGATTTCTCTCTCCCTATCAAGAATGCAGACCCTTCAGCTTTGTAGTTCCTGATGGACTTCAGCTCCCACTAGCCCCGGCCAGTTTGGCAAATGGAAGGGAATGGCAGAAATTGCAGGCCAGCAACAACTGGAGGCACCCATGGTTCTGACATGCATGACCACTAACCTTTAAAAGTTCCATTTTTGAAAAGGTGTGTGTGTGTGTGTGTGTGTCATAAACTGTAATTGGGAGATATATTTTACTCATGTCAAGGATTCTAAGGAGGTGAGCTCTGCAGGCAGAGTTTTTTGGTTTGTTTGTTTTTTCCATTTCAATTGAACTCTTCCAGGAACTGAATAAATTGTGCTTCTCCTCTGTGCTGGTGAGCTGGATAAGCATTATGAAAACTGCTTCTATAATAACAATAATAGTAAGTCCAGTGGGAACAAATAATTTAGATCAAATAGGCCAAAATGCCAATACCAACGGTGGATTCATTAATCAGCTCTTTGACATTATTTTTTAGTAAACTCCAAGGCTACAGGAAGATGCAAATTGTGGAACTTACTGATTTGGTCTCATTTTCTTCTTTGCAGCTCCTTAGTTTCCCATGGCAGCAGTAGAAGAGATGGGATGTCTAGGTTTCCATTTTATTATCAGTCTCCAGTAGAGTTCTCCATGCAGAGTTAGTTCATTGCAGCTGTGGATGCAGAAGCAAAGAAAATCGAGAAATGCTTCTCAGTGAACCATTTATCCTATACCAAATAACCCCGGAGCAGACAATCCCAGCATGTGCTGCCATTTCATTAACTAAGAGAAAATAATCTACCTGTTGAATAATGCATCTTATAGCAGTAGCTGCCTGCCAGCCTCCATCTGCCAGTGGCAGATAATATGAAATGCAATTTGGACTTATCATATACATGGGTGAGAGTCTATGTATTTGCACACAATATTTATAATTATCTGTCTTTCTCATCACATTGTATGTAATGCTAGAGTGCCCACTTTAGCACAAGCATTAAGAAAAATAAGAAAATAGGAGCACAGCTCCAGAGGTTTAAAATTTTGGCATGGCTGGATAAAAAGTGATTACCAGGAAACTATAGGAGCTTGCCCTTAAGTGCTACCTCCCAATGCCATGTTTGTGAATGTGAGCAGAGAGGTAGTCATTTCAGATAACCATTTTCTTACGTTTTACATTGGAATAAAACACCGACTGATTCCCATCTTGTGACAGGGCTCATTATGCATCTAGCATGACTCTGCCTATTGAACCTAATAGGGCAACCAAGCTGGTAATAATTAATTTGCAATTACATTACATGTCATTTATTATGGCAAATAGCCAGCATAAATTAATTCACAATAACTGGTTCCAACCACATTTCATCGTAAGAGAATAATATTCTGGCCAATCCTCCTCCAGAATTCACATTTAGTATCTGGTCCACCAATTTTATAGCTTCGGAAACTGTAAAACAAATGCTGGATTAGCATTACCAAAGCCAGGAGTCCCTCAACACAATAGAATGGGCAGAAAACCTTGAAATAATTACTTTTTGGCTACTAAGACAGATCAGGGAATAGGGACATTGCCTGTGTTGGATGGGATTGCACTCTCCCTGAAATCTCAGGCTCACAATTTGGATGTTTTCCTGGACTCAACTCTGAGCCTGGATGCCCAGGTTTCAGCAGTGGCCAGGAGTATATTTGCACAGTTAAAACATGTGTGACAGCTGTGCCTATTCCTTGAGACATCAGATCTTGCTACAGCGACACATGCCTTGATTATATCCCGTTTGGACTACTGCAATACACTCTATGTAGAGTTGCCTTTGGGAACTGTTCAGAAACTTCAGTGTGTGCAAAACACTACTGCCAGAATGCTGACTTGGGCCACTTATAGGGACCACATAACTCCCTTGCTAAAACAGCTTCACTGGCTACTGGTTTGTTTCTGGGCACAATTCAAAGTGTTGGTTATGACTTATAAAGCCCTACATGGCTTAGGTCCAGATTATTTGAGAGACTGTATCTCCCCATACAAACATGCTAGAGTCCTAAGATCTTCCGTGGAAGGCTTTCTCTCTGTCCCTCTACCATCACAGGCTCACCTGGTGAGGACATGAGAGAAACCCTTCTCGGTGGCTGCTCCTACCCGGAATAATCCACCTGGTCTCCCAAGGATATGATTATATAGAAACCGCAGTCTTCCCATCTCCTCACTGCGAACTTTGTTGACAGTTGACTGTTGACTATTTGACTTTTTTATTTTTTTAAGGGTACTTTATTAGGGTATTGTGTTGGAAGGGGGGATCAATGGGTATTTTACCATGTATGATATTTTTTATCGTATTGTAAGCCAACTCGATCCTAAGGGAGAGGCGGAATAAAAATTAAAATTATTATTATCATTTATTATTATTATTATTACTCCTAGAAAGCATATATATCTTTTCCAAGATCTGGGTCTTGGCTGGATATGTCCTGTAGGTTTCCCACCTCTGCTGATAAAGCATGGGCAATCTGTACCAGCCATCCACCACTGGTGTGGCAAAAATAAGTAGATTACCAAAGATGTAATTGCAGCCCTCATTGGTGTCAGCACCTGGCATCTTCAAAAAGCTGCCAGAGTCTATTTTTAATGCCTGCCCTGCCCCATCTCCATTTTTGTTCCAGGGCGAAAGTCCCAGGTAATTCAAACCAGTTAATTTTAACTTCTGTTTTAATTTTCTACAAGGCTCATGGACTCTAGAATATTGTGGGAAGTGCTTAAATGGTGTCTCCCACCAGTTCTTATTTGCCTACAGCCCTGTCAAAGCTAGAGCTGGCCCTAATTCCAGTCACAATTCATACAGATCTTGTCTCATCATTCTAATTAGCAAATTCAGAGCTGGAACCAGGTCATGAAATCCTAATTGTTCCAAAACATCCATCTCAACTTTCAGTGCAAGCAAGCATGGCGCCATTCCTGCAAAATGAATTTCCCAGGGGTGGATGTTAGTTTGGGGTTGAAGACTTGTTTTTGCTCAGCATCATATTTTGTGAACTTGAGGGCGAAACAGATTAATTGGACTCATAATAATTTACCCTATCTGCCTGTCAAATTGAACACACACACACAGCCCTGGTGGCGCAGTGGTTAAATGCCTGTACTGCAGCCACTCACTCAAAACCATAAGGTTGCGAGTTCAAGACCAGCAAAAGGGCTCAAGCTTGACTCAGGCTTGCATCCTTCCGAGGTCGCTAAAATGAGTACCCAGATTATTGGGGGTAAGTAGCTTACAGTTGTAAACCACTTAGACACTGCTTAGGCGGTATGAAGAGGTATATAAATGAAGCTGTTTGTTTACATACATACTTTTGCTTCTTAGGACATGTGTCCCAAAATATTAACAATCTTTACAATTTACAAACTTATTGGTCAACACTAAGCCATCCTGCACAAGATAATTATTGAAACCATCCTAAAACCATGCTATCCATGCACTACTGAGCCTTCTGTCTAGCCTCTATGTCTCATAACAGAGACTTCCATGTCACCTCTTTGCGCTCTGTCCTTTCCCATGCTGTGTCTCAGACTACTTAGATTTGATTTATGAAGAGTTATGTGCTGTTAGCTGTCCCAGTTGAGCACTTGCTAATTTACACAGGAATTATTCTCTTTAGGATGTATTATTAAAAGAACATGAAATCAGCTTTCTAAAATTAGCTTCTTTCTGACTACCTTAATCACTTTTGGCCTCAGTTCTTGAAGTGCTCTTTTCATACTGTGGATAATTGAATCCATGGATACAGAATCTGTGGCTACATAGGGCCAGCTGTTTTGGATTTTATTGAGTCAATGGTTCTGTTCCAACTAATGGGACTAATACTTCCAGTTTTGGTCATTGTGTCTAATTTGCTGATCTTTTATGTCCATTTACCACGGTTGCTGCTAAGGTATGGGATTGGCAGCAGTCATATCAAAATATAAAATTGTCACTTTACCAGAATTTTATTTCTTTTCCTTTCAGCCAAGAAATTACTTTTTCATTGAAATTAGAGTTGAAATGAAAACTACATAGAAATTGTTGATAAACTTTGTTGGTCTTCATTGTGATACAATTAAATTAAGCACACAGCATGGGCTCTGACAGTGAACAGGAAAACAAAGTGAATCAAGATGGGATTATAACAGTTTTAACTATTCTCCAAGTCACAAAAAATGGAAGACATTGTTCTTTTCGTGCTTTAAGCATTTTTTTTCCTGAGGAGGGAGGCAATACTGCACACATAGAAAGCAAAAGCATTTAAGCTGCCTATACAGGATTGTGGCCTTCTCATTATTACTGAACTGGAATGCTTTCTTCAAAGACCTCTCATTTGACTACAGTGGCAAAATAAAATCTCATATATTCAAGACGCTGGATTGTTGTTTTTCTGTGTTCATAAGCTACCTGCTATTCTTTCATATTTCCCTAACATTTTGTCACACCATACTGAGAAAGAGAAAGAGATGCCAAGACAACCATCGCTAGAGGTGAGAAACAGGTTAGCCTCATCACTCATACCTCTCCAAGTGTGGTGCTTAACTTTTCCTTATTTTAATTAATTAATGTTACTAATTTTAATGGGAAAAAGTAAAGTACAGATGTCTCAGGCCTTAAAGGAGTTCTTCTCAATCTGATTCCCTCCAAATCTGTCTGACTCTATTAACTCCTCACCTGCATCATTTGCAGGGGAAAGCAGCTTTAGAGAGCAGGTGTTGGAAACATGCCCTTCTCTTTTTTTGGTCTACACTTCCCAGAATCCCCCAGCCAGTTTTGGAGATTTTGTAGACCCACAAAAACACACACTCTAACTCTCCTCTCACCCTTTTCTCGCTCTGCTAGACGGTATAGTTGGCACAGGGCAACAAGATACAGGTTCAGAAAAGCAAACCTGGCCTCTGCACTTGGGTCAGGGGCCTTCATTGTAAATCCGAATGTGGGAGATACATATATGTAAATTCCTCCCTCCCCAGGGAATTAACAGCTGGTACAGTTATTGCTATACTTGATGGCACAAGTCCTGGAGATAGACCATCTTCTTTGTTTGTGGTGTGATGTAGATACTTTATGTCTGGGCTGGTAATGACTGAGACTAGGACAAAGAATAGTATTCTCCAACTTTCCCTGCCCATCCCGGTATCATCATCTATGACTAACTGGTACAGTGGCACTGTTAGCTAGGGCAGGTTGCCAGATCCTATTTGTCTATCTTCCCATAGATAGGCTGCAACCATTTCTAGATGCACAGGGCACCAGGTATAGATATTTAAGGGTGAAGACAGGCCTTTCAAAACTCAACATCACATTATCATTGGTAAGCATGTGGTGAAGCCAAACATTAGATCAGGCTAGTGAATCAAATCAATTCCAGTTTCCTATTCAATGTATGTATTTTTTTAAAATGAAGAACTTTCCGAAATAGCTGAATAAAATGAACAAAGCAATCATTAGTTCAATAAACGTATTAGGATACTAGGAAGAATGCATCAAGAAACGTTGTTGTTGTTGTTGTTGTTGTTGTTGTTGTGTTTTCAAGTAGTTTGCACCCAATGGCAACCCTAAGGTGAACTTACTAGGGGTTCTTTTGACAAAATTTCTTCAGAGGGGTTTGCCTTTGTCCTCCTCTGAGCCTGAGAGATTTTCCATGGCCAAGCAAGGATTCAAATCCTGTTCTCTAAAGTTTTAGGCTAATGCTCAAACCACTAGACAATGCTGGCTCTCAAGAAACTTTAATGAGAAAGAAATGCTTGTGCTTCAATATTTTTACCATGCCTTATTCACATGAATAAATGAATTTTCTTTTACAAACAGTGGTCTTCTTTGAATGACTGGGAAGGTCCCAGAGTGGGAAATTCAAACTGACCAATCAATTGCTTTGGACGATCTTGTCTTGAACATGCAGTACTTGTTTATCCCAACTAGAGCAGATCCATTGAATAAATAGGATTTGAGTTACCCTTTAATGAGTCTACCCTAGTTGGGACAAGCATTTAGATTTAGGTCATAAACTTTAATGTAAACCAGAATAATTTGGGGATTTTGTTATCTTAGTATGTCTAGGCATGTCCTTTTTAAAGATGTATTTCTGAAAAGGAGAGGAGATTTGCCCCAACAAACTGTGTAATATGGTAGGCCTTTAGCTTTTTGTTCAATTAAGCCACAGATGCTTTAACAGTCCTATCACTGATTGCTGTGTTTGCTAATTTGAGTATTCTTCAAGCAATATCTTTCACCTAGCAATTTTGATAGTACTATTTGAGTGATTTAGTCTTAAGGTTGCCATAGCAATTACTTTAATTGCTTGAAAGGAAGCAGCTTTGCAGTCATGCCACTTGAACTCTATGCAATCCAAGAAAGCAAAATTGATTTGCATTTAAATCTTCAGCAAGCAAAATGTGAACTTCCAAATCTTTCCTTTCCTTTCGTAGCACATCTGTATTTCTCACCTAATTTGAATCTTTCAAAAGAAGATTCATTTTCAGAATGTCATATTTTCATAATTTATTTACAGTCTCATTAAACTACTGGCCTGTTTAAACAAGGCATAACAGAGTCAATGGGTTGCATCCAACTTTGTACAGACGTTCTCTTCTACAGTGAAAGTTTTTCTTCTTCCTCTATCATTCTCCCCAAAGGCCTCATAAAATCTTCGACAAAATGTACCTCTCTTGAGAAGATCCTAGGGGGAGGGGCTTCAATGGAAAGGAAAATCTGTTCCAGAAACTCCTAAAGTTTAGGTATATTTAATTCCCATGGACTTCAGTGAGGAGAGATTCAAATCTTTGGGATCAATAGGGTATAGAGCTGCTTAATACCTTCTACATCTTGGATACATAGTTAAGAATCAAATATTGGCAATGTTACCTTTTTGGACTATAACTCCCTGACTCACCCACCCCGGCTGGGAATTTTGGTAGTTGTAGTTTTAAAAAATGTTTCCAAGATCTGCTGGGAATTTAGGTGCTTTGAAGACTGGCCATTAAGGGGCATGGCATCCACACCCCCATGGTGGCATGATGCCATGAGCTGCTCCACACAGTGCACAGCATCACCGTGCTCCTCTGATACTGTGTCCACATGACACAGTGCCAAAGGAGCACCTTAAAGCCATAGTGCGATGGCTATCATGCCTTTTCTAGGTTGCAAAAAGAAGCCACTTTTTGCAGCTTCCTTTTGCACCCTGGAAAGGCCAGATCGGGGCCATGGCATGTGGTTGCAGTGGACCTGACCTGGGACAGCTGGAGGCGGTTGCAGGCCACCCCTTAGGGGTGGTCTGCACAGCCTCTTACAGTTTTGAAAACAAAGCAATTTGCTTTGAGATGTAATAGCTTAGTTACTATAGATAACATTGAAAGTGAACATTCTGAGCAAAGGGCAAAGTATTTTTAGATAATTAATAACAAGGGAATTGTCTTGTTTTTACCTTGAAAGTAGCATACCTAATTGAATAATTAATACCAGATGTTCTGGTAGGAAATTTAAATTTAACCAAGCAAACTAAAACACAGGGAACCCAAATCCTGATGCTGATTTATTCAAACCAGATTCAGGTCATTTAAATGAAGGAAATGCAAAATAAAATATAAACCTTCAGTAATGCATCTGAAGACACATGCATGAATATGACACACATCTTAATATTAGCAGTAGTGTACCTGTCAGACACTGATCTCCTTCCCTCTTTTGACACCAGTGCTGCTGATAAGAGGAAGGAATTACAGACAGTTCCTGTTAGAACACACTAGTTTCAGATGTTTTTCTGGACTACAGTTCTCATAATTCCATACCAATGCCATTCTGGCTGGACCTTCTGGAGAAATGCTATCTCAAAATATATGGAGGACCAAAGATTCTATACGCCTCTGCTGCAAGATCCCTTGACTTCTTCATTCACCCTTTTGGCAAATCTGTTTCTCCTGAACAGATGGAGCCTGTTTGGACCCTGAGATCTAAAAGTGAGTCCCAGCCACCTTCACAGGAACACAAGACAGGGCTTTCTCAGTGGCTGCCCCTAGATTTTGGAACTTCCTTCCTAGGAAGGCTAGAACAGCACCATAAAATTATAAAATCATACAGTTGGAAGAGACCACAAGGCTATCCAGTCGAACTCAATCAAAGCACCCCCGACAGATGGCCATCCAGCTTCTGTTTAAAGACCTCCAAAGAAGGAGACTCCAGCACTTTCAGAGGGAGTGGGTTCCACTGTCAAACAGTTCATGTTGTCAGGAGGTTTCTCCTAATGTTTAAGTGGAATCCTTTTTCCTGTAGCTTGCATCCATTGTTCCGTGACCTGTTTGCTGAAAACAAGCTTGCTCCATCCTCAATATGGCACCCCTTCAAATACTTAAACAGAGCTGTCATTTCAGCTCTTAACCGCCTCTTCTCCAGGTTAAACATACCCGGCTCCTGAAGCCTCTACTTATAAGGCATGGTTTCCAGATCCTTCATCAACAGTCAACAGGCTTTTAACAAAGGCCTGTAAGTGCTGTATTGTTTCAAACTGTTGTTCTGAAAATCTTTTTAGAGTATATGTTCTTAATATGGTTAATAGTTTAATTTGGTTTTAATGTGGCTTATTGTTTGCCTTTAATTGTAATCTTTTAAATGTGTAAGCCACCTTGAGTCCCAGTATTGGGGAAAAGGTAAGATATGAAATTAAACAACAACAGGAAATTTGTCTGCTTGCTAATTTGGTCTGTGTGTTTTTTGCTCACCAAGGACCAACGTGACTATGCATCTCTCCACAGAGAAATAGGAATGGCTCTTCAGATTTGAAACATCATATCTTTTAGTGTATTAACACTTATATCACATAGTTAGCCCTCTTTATTAACATTAACAGTTATATCACATAGTAAGCCCTCTTTATCTATCAAACATTGTGATCCATCTATGAAGCTATCATTGAGACCTCTGTATAAATGTATGAAAAGGTTTGTTACCCAAAGTTACATTCAGTTAATGTCAGCCACTAACAAATGTAAAGGAAAGATGGAAACATCCAGTAATCTCTTATGTCATGCTTATTAACAGCTGATGTATATCTGTCAATGACTGATATACTGCAGACTGGTACACTGTAAGACCTTGGTATCTGCAGAGGATCCATTCCAGTCCCCTCCTCCCTGGAGGTGTGGACTACACAACATGACAACCTGAGGGGGTGATCCCACTGGTCCCCAAACATTTGCTTTTGGGAAGAAATGGGATGTGGTATTTACCTGCATCCCTTCAAAAAGCTGAAGAAATGGTGGGAGTGGGTTAGTGGGAGGAGAAAGGAGAGGCCTCAAGTATTTTTTTAAAAAAATAATATTTAAAACTTTTAGATTTAAAATTGTAAAAAAATACACTTGTCCCTCCATATTTAATAGGGTTAGGGGTACAAGACCCCTGTGAATATGGGAAAACCTCAAATAACAAAAAATAATAATGTTTTTATCTGAGAGAAACCTCTCTAGGAATCTCTAGGTCCTCCAACAGACACTGACCATAGAACTGCGCTGGAGCAGCTACAAATGCCTTGTAGAGTATTCTCTCTAGGAATCTCTAGGTCTTTGAGTGCAACTTTTAGTTAAAGTTGACCATAGAGTTGCACTGGAAGACCTAGATATTCCTAGAGAGAACATATTGATCAAATCCATGAATATTCAAATCTGCCAAATTTTTACTTTAGCCACATGAAACTATATAATATAAATACATTTAGGCTGTGAATGTGATGTTGTAATTTAGAGCTATAATGTTAATTTTGCTAGTTGTTGATGTCATAACTCTTGCCATTACATTCAGTGATATATGCAAATTACTATTTATTAGTAACATTAGTACAAAAAAGAATCTACTAAGGATTCTATGTGGTGTAGTATGGGAAGAGGTCAATGGGGAGGGTGACACCATGAGTCACTTCACCAGGTAATACCAACCCTAGTGACACAACTGCTTTAAAATTGTTTGGCTTCTCACTTCCACACATTCCATATGAATCCACTCCATGTATTAGTCTGAACTAAGAAAACTGTCCAAGAAGCTGAACTCTATTCCTCAAACAGGTTTAGCACCTTGAATTACTCCTTTAAAGTTCAGGCTTATACCAAGGAGGATCCACAGCCCTGTTGGCATGGATGTGGCATGAAAGAAAATGTCTTATCTTGTTTCTTTCAAAGGAAACAGCATACCACTTGCAAAGAAAGTCATCTCCATTCAGAGAAATGATTAAAGAACAGTTTCATGCCTTGAGTATTGTGATACAGGTTACTGGGCCATCTGATTCCCAGAAACTGCTTGGGGTGACTTTTCTTAAAAATAGGGATCTTTTTTTCCTCCTTACTAAGCTTTGATTGCAAGAATTTCTAAGTCATACAAAAGATTTAAATGCTGCAAATAATGTGGGAGAATTTTAAATAGATCTATAGTCACTGCGTGACACTCACAATTGTGGCATTTTGACAAAACAGGTAAGCTCCAGCTATTTTTTGAACTTTTGTATCTTGAGAAAAAGTCTAAATCTACCATTCAAACACCTACATTGTTTGCACAGTAGATGGAAAGCCATTTCAGGTTAAGCTACCATAAAATGCCATTACAGATCTTTCTACCTTTCATTTCAAGTGTAAGGTTCTCATCTTTGATCTTTTCTTCTGTAAACAACAGTCCATAATATCATGTCTAAAAAGTGGAAACGAGCCAAGAATTAGGAAAACAAAAAATCACTATACAGAAAAATTTGCGAGAAAATTTTTCTTAATCTTACCTGAATTCAGAATTACTATCTGATTTTTTATTATTATTATATTGTTAGCTAGGAAAACAGGGTATATGCCTACTAATGAAACCTCTCTCACACCTCCATCCTTTAATCTTTGTCCAGAACTCAGCTGCACGTATTATAACATCCATTCGCCGCTTTGACCATGTTTCTCCTCTTTTATCCTCCCTTCACTGGCTCCCCTTCCCCTTCCACATCCAGTACAAGCTTCTGCTGTTGACTTTCAAAGCCCTTCACGGACTGGCCTCTCCTTACTTGTCTGAACTTCTTTCTCCTCACACTCCTTCTCTTCCCCTCCATTATCTCCTTCTTTGTGGGCTGGTTTTGGGTTCCAACCCTTTGTCTTTAATACTACTGTACCTACAGATTCCTGTATATATAATCCAAAGTTTATTTTTTCTCAACCACAGTTATGTCTGGGATATTATGTTGTAATGTTTTATCAATCTGAATCTTACAGTCACATGAGATTTCCACTTCACCATTTTCAATGACTCCTTCAGGTTTACATTCCCCTCAATTCTTTGCAGGTAGTATTTCATTTTTTAAAACTATTTCTGCATAGATTCCAGTGTATCGTTTCATCTACTTTATCATGGCATTTCTTACATTTAATCTGTTCAGTCTTGCATGAGCTAGTAAGGTGGCCAATGTTGTCATCTTTTTCTTCACATAGATGACATTTCCAATCTAATTTTTTGAGATTAATTTTTATTCATGTTTACTATGAACAATCTAATTTACAATCCAGACAATGTACAATCAAAGATAAACAAACAGAAAGAGGGAAAAGAGAAGAAGGGGGGGGGAGAGACATACAACTAACACACTGTAAAATCTGAGCCATCCAAATCCTGACTATAATGAAAGGAAAAGAAAAAAAATTCTACCTTTACAGATCTGGCTAAATATTCCTACTAAAATTAATAATAACCATATCCAAAGATTTTTTACACATTTAGAATTCTTATTGTTAAAAAAAAACATAAATGGTTTCCAATATTTCAGTTAGCTTATTCTTTGAAATGCATATTAATGTGACCATTTGGGCTAATTCAGACACCTTAATAATCCATTTTTCCATCTTTGTGCTTCAGTCTGTTTCCAGACTGAATTCTTGCTGCTGTTGTCATATATCAGTGAAGTGATCCACATTTACTATCCAGTTCTTTATCAATAAAGCTCAATAGAAACATTTTGGTAACATTACAAAATCTACATTTATACTTTTTGAATTAACATAGAAATCTTGGCCCAATAACTGTTTGCCTTCTTACAAATCCATCACATATGAAAAGGAGCCCTCCTCATCTTGACATTCCCAACATGGATTTGAACATTTTGGGCCATTTTCAACAGTATGTTTGTGGTTCAATGCCATCTATAAATCCTTTTATATAAGTTTTCTTTTAATTACTGCACAAAGTAAATTTTATATTTTTACCACATTTTCACAATACATTATACCCAAAATTTGGGGTCCTCTTTATCATGTATTATTTTACAGGCCCAGTTTCTGTCTCTGTGTTTCAGAAGCCATTTATACACTTTTAAAACTGAAATATTATTTAATTAATTCAATATTTACTTTGATGCTATTTATCCAAAGTGCCTGTCCTTGGGTCACAAACATAAGTTCTCCAGTTTCTTTTTTTCAGTGTCCTGTTCTGCAACCACTTTCAAATGTTCTTCTCACCTCTTCCTTCTGTGTTTTTAACACAGTGACTTAACAATCTGTTTTTCCAGTCTTTAAGGTGAATAATAACAAAAGTATTACCACGATGATAATGATGATGATAACAGTTTCCTAAAATGAAGTATAAATGCAAGGAAGCATTTTGCATGTGTTACTGAGCTTCAGAGAAGTTCAGTATTTTCCTGCATTCTCATTCATTATTATTCATGTTTGTGTACTTTCTGTCCTATCTCCCTCCCATTTGACAACCTAGAGACAAAAATAGATGTAGAGGAAATGGCATCTGGGATTTGCTGTCAGGCCACAGAACTTCTTGTCCTCACACCTCAGGGTGCCCTTCTAATGTTGATGTTATTGTTCTTCATTGTAGTCTCAAAGTTCTCCAGAGTTAGAAAGTAACAACAGTTTATTATAGTATAGGGGATATTTATTGTTTGGGCATAAAGTAGCTAAGAACACATTTTTAAATGATTTTCCAAAATCAGTTTGCTAGGGTTGTTTTTGTTTAAAAAAAGAAGAAGAAAAAGAAAAATTTAAACCATTTGGAACACTCAGTCTAAATAAATACATCCTTTTTCTTTATATACCTTCGAATCCACAGAATAGATTTGCCTCCCCCCACCACCTTTGTCTCTTCTTTCTTTCTTTCTTTCTTTCTTTCTTTCTTTGACTCTGAGCAGACATGGCAGGAAAGCACAGGCTGACCCAGGTGTTCAGTCCCTGGGGCAGCATGGAGATGGGTGGGTGTTTACAAGCCTGAACCCATGCTGGCCTGGGAGCAAGCTACCAAAGCATGATCCATACCAATCTGCACTATCACTCTACTGGGAACCACCACCACCACCACTCCACCGCCGCCACCATGTCTGCTGCAGGACAGGTAGCCAGGTAGCCAGGCACCCCATTTCTCTATTGGAGACAATGGGAGGGGCCTTTCCACTAGGAACAATGGCATAGAAAGATATAGAGTAGGTGGAGGCCATTTAAACTTCTGGGATTTGCTGCAGATTTTCCAGGAAACACCATGGCAAACCAGGAGTAAAATTGACCTGTGTTAAGGGCTGTTTGTCCCAGGATTGGATCAGATCTATTGGATCCATGTCCAGTCTTCCACAATCTTGGCCCTAGTTTTGTTTTTTGTTTTTTTTTTTGTTGTTGTTTTTTGTTTGTTTGTTTGTTTGTTTGCCAACCAGGATGATGCGAAGCCTGGACGGGCGGGAGAGGGACATGGGCTTTTAGACCCATCAACTATATCTTGTTGCTGTGGGGGGAAAAACAAGGAATAGGAATGGTGATTGTGAAATTCTTGAACCCAGGTTCCAGTGAACATCCTGATTGCTTGAGCACCCTATGTTTTTCCCATACCTTGGTCTGCTTAGACTGGATGCCAAAGGATGAATGCAGGAAACCTCACATATTTTTGTAGCTCATTATCCATGGCATAACTATCTCCTTCTAAATCGGATCCTTATAAACATCTGCTTTAACATCTACCATCCACTGGATAGGGCTCTCTGCAGATGGATAGGGGCCTGTGCAGGAAACCATGGGCCAAGCCCCTGGTTCTTATCTAGGTCATTCCCTGGGCTGGCACAGTGATGGGTAGATTTTTACACACCTGCCTGCCTACATGCCATGAAGCTGCTGCTGTCCCATGCTTCTTACCTGCCAATGACATCATGTCTTCTCCCTGGCTACACCCACATGTCCAGGTGCCCCATTCAACATGACAGGCCATGCTGGGAGCCTTCAGGGAAGATGCAATGACAATGGCAGGTATGACAGCTTTTAATTGGTTGTGGCAGAAAAGTATTTTAATGCATTTTTATTTTCACTGCATTTAAAATATGTTTTAAAATGTTTTAAATCAATGTTTAACATTGCTGTTTGCCACCAAGTCAACAAGAGCTCTGGTCATCAACAGATCTTACAAGCTCAGGAGTGTGTTTCCTTTAATGGATTTTCTCACACAGCCAAAAGTGATGGGAGCATAGCGGGATGCTCCTGTCACTATCGCAATTGCACAAAGGTTATCAGATGACATTGTGTGACGTCTTTCCCCACCATCTTTCCACATTTCCTGGGAATACAGGCAAAAGCCTTCATCCCTACATCGTAGTTCTTCCTACTCTCTGGAACTGTCTTTCCAGGCAGGTAAGATAGGCTCTATCCTTTTTGTCCTTTTGGGCCGGGAGATGTTGCATAATTACAAATTCATAACTAAGTAGGTGATGTAGTCAATCTGAGTGAATTCTTGATTGACTGAGTGATACTTTTCTTTTAAACCATGAAAGTATACTGTAGGCAGACATGGTAGGGAAAGCTCTGTATGCTTCTCTTCTATGGTTAGTATTGTTAGTTGTGCAGATTTTGGGTATCACAAAAGGGCAGAAAAATTTAAAGCAATTTAATTGGTTGATCTTTTTACTTTCAAGTAGAGGGACCATGTTTGGGTCTTTTCTATCTCATAACCAAAGATAAGTTTACTAACTTTGGATATTAAACACCTGGAACTGGGTATCAGTATAGTTTTTTAAACTGGCATTAACAGAAGAACTCAGAAAACCAGAACATAAAATAAAATGCAGAGCCATTAAGACAATCTTGTTGTTGTGTGCCTCCAAGTCATTTCCAACTTATGTCAACCCTAAGGCAAAGATATAACAGGGTTTTCTTGGCAAGATTTGTTTGGAGTGGGTTCTGAGACTGAGAAAGTGTGACTTGCCCAAAGTCACCCTTTGGGTTTCCATAGCCAAGTGGGGATTCGAACCCTAGCCTCCAAAGTTATACATAGTTCAGTGCTCAAACTACTAAACCATACTGGCTCTCATTATGATAATACCAAAAGCGAAAGCTGGAAATTTATTTTTAATTTAAAACAATCTATTGTGTAGCTCATTATAAGGCCTTTCCATCCCCATTAAGCTATTTTCATTTGGATTAACCTCCCCATTCCATGTCTCATTCCATGCCTCATTATTTTATTTTATTTTTTCATTCCTTTCATTTGGAAGCATATATTGACAAAGGGAGAAGATAGTCTAAAGTTGGGAAAGATCGCCTAAAAATGCTCCAAGATGGCATTTTCGCCTCCAAGGAGTAACAAGAAAATTAAAAACAAAATGTTATTCATCACATGATATTTTTAAAAATGATATCACGATGGATGTTAGTTTGCAAAAGGAAGGCTAGTGTGACCTCGTGGCACAAAAGCATGTTACAGCAAACTTAGAAGCTGTGATAAAATAAGCTGGAACAATAAATATTCATCTGTCTCTTTCGCATTACACAATTGTAGCAATATGATACCATTTTAACTGCAATCCTATGTTACATCCTATGGAATGCTTGGATTTGCAATTTAATGCAACATTCTGGATTTTTCACCAGAGTTTTCTAGTCCTTCAGCAAACTGCAAATCCCAGGATACTATAGGAAGCAACTATGGGGCTTTCTAGATGGGCAGGAAAATGTGACATGAAGTTGCCTTTTCTTTAATGCTTAGCAGCTGCACCACAGCCTTTAGATGGAGCTGCGCTGTTCCGCAGTTTTTAAAAAAGAAGCTGGGAAAACCAGCACCTTTTTAAAGGCACTTCTTCTCCCCTAAAACGCAAAAAAAAAAAAAAAAAAAAAAAAGTGTTTTCATGGCACACTTTCCCTTTTTCTCATCTAAAGGCTAGAGTTTCATGCAGCCATGAACACACTTCTTTTTGCCAATCTAGAAAGCCCCTATGTAACAAAATATTACAATTGTGTACTGTAAAAGAGAGGTAAGTTGGCAATCTGCAAGCTTCTCTTGGGAGGGTATTTCAACTATGTGGTACCACCTACAAAGCTGTTTCTTTTCAGTATTCCCCAAATACATATGGGAGAGACCTGGAGCAGGACATTTAAGAGTGAATGAAGGGTTTGGGCTGTTCTGTGCAAAAGTAAATTATTCATATAGACATGCCACAAGCTGGTTTTATCTTTAGACTGAACAAGCAAAACTTCTGTGGTTGTGTCATTTTTCATTTCAAAATCCTGTGAATAAATTGATATATAACTCCCATTATCCCTGATCATTAGCCCTGTTGGCTGGGCCCATGGACATTGGAATCCAAATCATCTGAAGGATTTCAACCATTTGGTAAGGTAACCAGGATTATTTACCAAGCCTTCACCATGCATTTAGTTCAAACAAGTACAAATTCAGGGAAATGGTTATGGCATTTTGAAAGTGGATAGTACTAGGAGCAAGGAGCTTTTCTTTTTTTCAGTTACACAAAGTCTAGGCATAGAAATAAAAGGAGAAAAATATTCCTCATAAAATTCTATATATTTTCCATTGTACAGCCAATTTTTCTTTATAAAATCATGTTGCAATGAAACAAAAAGCAGCTTACAAAGAGAAGTAAAAAAATAGACACACCAGTTCAAATTATTGTATTTCATATCCTGTAAAGTACACAGAAATCAAGATGAAAAAAATACAGAGAGAGAGAGAGACATAGAAGCAGGGACAGAAAACTGGAACCATTGTACCTGATGTAATATTGATTAGTTAGATGTTTTTATTCTTCATGCGGGAAATGGTTATTTTGGAAATGTGTGTTCTCAAAATCATTACTTTATTATATTGTTTTTAAAAATTGATCTTACAATCTGTAAGTTACCAACAGAGTCATGTATTCAGATATAAAAAATGGAAGGGAAATAAATACACCGAAAACCTTCAGTTTTACTCAGCAGCTTGTATGGGTTATTTGTTTGAATGAAAACATTTTGTTTTGTATAGCTAACTTCAAAACAACATGAGCAGATTCTGCCTTTACAGAAACAAGGAGCAACATGGTAATATCATGGGTTTTTCTAAGATTTGCCCACTGATCTTCACAACAAATTCTAATCAAAATGTAGACCTGGAAGGAAATGGAAGAAAATTAAATACTCGAGAGTCAACAGAGTCACATCCAGGAAAACATTTTATTTTAATCACTCTGAGAGGTCCAAGGGGATGTTTCCTGACTGTGTGAATTAGAAAAGGCACTTTTGGGAAAAATACCATAGAAATCGTATATTCACAGGGAGAAAAACTAATTTCATGACTTTAGCTATTTTCATAATTGGGAAACAAAAAATAATGGTCAAAGGTTATCTGTCTGCATGCCAAGGTGACCTTTTTGCTGATAGATACCAGGGCCAAGACAATGCTGTATATTGCTATACCTCAATCTAGACTAGGCTTATATTTCTATTAGATTTATCCAACCAATCTTTAAAGAATGAAGTGCAGCAAGCAAATAGAAGACACATTTCTACTGGCTTAGAAATGATAGTGGCCAATGTTCCTGCTTTGTCAGTCCAGAGGCTTCATACAGCTGATCAGCTCTAACTGCTTTATCACACGAGGGCGCAAACAGGATTTAAACTAGAGTTAACTAAGAGTTAAACAGGAAATGCCCTATGTTTATCACAGGAAATTTCCTGTTTAACTCTCATTTAACTCTTGTTTAAATCCTGTTTGCCCCCTAGTGTGATAAAGCAGTAGGTCCTGGTTTGGAATATGTGGTATCTATTGATGCCAGTAGCAGCCAGTGGCTTACATACATATGTGTGCATTCTGTGCTTTATTCATCACTTCGAAATAGCTGTTCAAGGTGTTAAATCTATTTGGAAGTTAAACATTACAATCTTAAAACTCTACAATAATGCCCAGAGGGGATTCATCACACTCCCGGAAGTCCTGAGCCACTACTACTTGATGCTACCTCAATCATATAACCAATAATCTGAAACAATGATGATTCTTGCAAGTGTTTGACCAAGGTACACAGTAAAAGAACAAACCTCACATACAATTTCTCTTCTGTTCTCAGTTATTTAGATATTAAGCTGAGAGTCTGTTCAACACCTAGCATGCCATTTTATCATTGCATTTCACCAATATTAACTCCTGCTTCATTCTTCACAACTTCCCAATGAGGGTGAAAATTTGGATTCAAAACAGCTGTTACCATAACAACCTGATAATAATGGCAGCTATAACTTTTTTTTCCCTTTTTTGCTGAAGGACACCATCAGATGTTATGTATTTGATTTATTCTTAGAAATATGATACACGATTCTCCATTGAATGCTGCTTGTGTAACTCAATGACAACGGAAATAAAACAATGGTTGCAGTATAACCATATTAGAACTTTCTTCTCTCCTGCCACCAACCTCTTCCATATATTGTTTTCAAGTGTTGAAATTATGGTGTTTAAAAGGCTAACAAGATTAACCATGTGAAATCTATGGATAGAGCTAACGTCTATCTGAGCTGATGTCTTTTTGTTTGATTAACAACATCAAATCTGAGTCAAAACCACACAGTACAAGGAAGTGGAGGTGGGGTAGGCAGGAATCTGTATTGTATTCTTGTTACCCCTCTTCTGTAGCCAATAGTAGCTTCCAATGGGAGTGACGTAAATAAGCCAAGCAGCATGCTGGTTTTGGGGTTGTTGTTGGTTTTTTAACTATATTTTCTTTACTACAGAAGCTGCGTGTTGTTTTTGTTGTGTCTCCAAGTCATTTCCAATTTACAAGGACTCTATGGCTAACCTATTGCAGAGTTCGCTTGACATGGTTTGTTCAGAGGAAGCTTGCCTTTGCCTTCCTCTCACCCAAGATCACACAGTGGGTTTTCATGGCCAAGCAAGGATTCGAACCCTATTCTTCAGAGCTGTATCCAGTGATCAAACTGCTACACCATGTAGGCCTTCCAAACATGGAGAGGAGGGGAGTTAGAGCCTTCCACGGTACCTTGACCCAAGTCCCATTCATTCTCACAACCACCACCATTACTTTTAACAAAACAAAACAAAATAGAGGCACATCACATATTATATGAAGGAACCATTCCAGGATCCTTTGTGTGATACAATTTTCATGTAAAATCTAGAACCCTATTTCCTTTATCTGAAATGAATGACAAAGTCTTCTTTTGGGGCATTTTCTAGGTCTGCCAGCACAATTCTATGGTATGCTTCTGCCAGACATTGACCATAGAGTTGCATTGGAGCATTTACAAATGCCTAGAGAAATGTCCTTTCTAGGAAATTCTATGTCCTCCAGCATGACTCTATGCTCAACATCCAGTGAAAGCATATCATAGAATCATGCTGAAGGGTCTAGAAAATACTTAGAGACCACTTTTTTCTGGTACATGAAAGTGAACCCGTTATATAAACTTGTGTGATATGCAAGTTGCCTGTACATTAGGATTTTCAATCAAGACTTGGTATATCACAAGCTGGCTCCCAAGCTGAACGTATCTGCACAGAGCTTGGGGTGGTGGTGCTTTCTTTTGTTTTGTTGTGTTTTGGGGGTGGTATTGCTTCCTAAATTATCACTTCATTAAATAGCAACATGGTAATGTGAATTACCCAAGAACAAAAACTATATAAAGTAGATGACTATAAAAAATGGTGCATGGAACACCTCTATTTGTACTTTCAGGACATAATATCAGAAAAGGGACTGTGACAAATGTAATTTTTGTTCCTACAGCACCATCACATACTAACATTATGTCTGCCCCACTAAATGTACAAAAGACCTGTCATCTCATGCAATTGGTCATCCTACTGATATAGTAATTGTTCTTAATTGCCCTAGAGTCAGCCCTAACCTGTGACAACCCTATGACAACCGTACATCTCCAATCCTCCACTGCTCTGCTTAGGTCCTGAAGATTCAAACCCATGACCTCAGTGATTGAGTCTATCCATCTGGCATGCTGTCTTCCTCTCTTTCTGTTACCCTCTACCTTTCATAGCATTATTATCTTTTTTAATGAGCCATGCCTTCTCATGATGTGGCCAAAGTACAATACCCTCAATTTGAAGTTTTCTCCAACACCACTGAGAGCACCACTCAACAGAATGTGCCAGCAAATCCCTGAATACAACATTACTAATTTTCGAAGCAGTTAAAGAAATACAAGTTACCTGAACTTGAAATTTTAGTTTGGGAGATTACAAAGCCTAGACTCTTTTAGCCAGCATTGCCCCTGACTGCAATGGTTGGAGGATTCTGGGAGCAGCATCTCTCAAATGTAATTAGTCCAAACTTCACACATTATCTTCTAAAGAGGTTCCCACTCCTCCCATACTCTAAAATGACTTAGGAGCTCAACAGACAGCCCCAAAGGAGTAGCTTCCTGCCACCCCTTTCAGCACTGGATTGGGGCCACGGCAACTTCATACTGCTGCCCCAATCTGGTGCTTTGCCGGCTCTAAAAAAAAGCACAATTCCACTCTTTTTACTGCCAGCAAGAAGGTGCCCTTGCCACTGCGGAGACAGTTTTTGGCACTCATTTGGTGCAGTGTGTCTAAATGCTGCACCAAAGGAGCACCATGACACCCTGCCATATAATAAAACATAATAAAACTTTATTTATATACCACCCTTCCTACGATCAGTTGGGCACACGGCATGATGCCAGTATCAGGACAGCATCAGGGCATGTGGTGTGTAAATGCCATGCCACCACTCTGCCCTGAGGCTGGCGTTAAACGCTGGTCTGTTTAGCCCCTTAGTTTCACCACTTTATGTGATGCTGTACTCTTGACCAGAATCCTGATGGTGTCTTTGTTGTTGTGGTCCTCCGAGTCAATTCTGATTTAGGGTGACTCTGTGAGAGTTTTTTTGACAAGATTTATTATCCAGAGGAGGTTTGACACTAACTTTTTCTTAGGCTGAGAGGATATGATTTGCCCAAAGCCATCCCATGGGTTTCCATGGCTGAGCAGATTTCAAACTCTGGCCTTTTGGAGTCCTAGTCCAACACAGAGACCACTACACTATGCTGGCTCCCAGAAACCTAATACATATGAAGAAACCTATGAAGAATTTGAACCACTTGCATTGAAGTATATATTCTTATGTGAGGAGGTACTCAAACATGCACTTACCCCACTGTCATTCTACAATCGTCAGAAGGCTGTATATATGCTATTCCTGAAAATATGAATTGGCTTTCAATCATGAATCATAGTTTAAATTTTATGACATTTTGAGTTTTGAGGTTGTTGTTTTTCATCCTCTGTCTGACGAGCACATTGCTGTCAAAATATTTGTTACCAATATTTGTTTTATGAGAAGGAAAACATACTGCAGAGATGGAAATCTTCATCATTCACAAACATGATGGGAAGGAGTTTAGTTGACTTTGATGAGTTTTGGATCAGGCTCCATTAGGATTAATTTATAATGGTTTAGCTTTCACTTCACTCTGAAAATGTACTGGTTGTCAAGTAAGCGTTTACTATTGCTTTGATTCTTTGACTTTTTGTAATTTGTGCTCCTGGCAACAAGAGGTGTTGAAAATAGACATTTTTGCAACAGCAAGTAAATTCTTGCCTTGCCTTTGATATGTTCTGGTATTTGTCACTGCAGATCTTTCTGCACAAACTTATAAGCTTTCATGCAATCTATTCCTTCTTTGTTACCTTTTCCTCTCTGCTTGAGATCAGTTATTATGCAGAAGTTATCTACCATAAGGCTAGAGACATTGGTACAGGTGAATGCTGATATCCAAAGCTAAGCCTGTTAAGCATTGAAAAATTCAATGAACATGTCAAGCATTACAGAATTAGCTTTCAAGTGTGCGTGGAAATTCATCTGGCGGGACTTTGATATAAGGTGGCACTAGTGCAAATGCATAAAAGATAGATGGTGATGCTTTGAATATTGAATTAGGAATGAGAGTCAAGCTCAGAGAAGCATCTTCATTTAAACTCAAAAGAGAAATGCTGATTTGGGGAACATATCAAATGAAATCACCAGTTTCCAGGTTATGGAAAACCAGTTTAATGATTTGTTCATCACTGAGGCCTTGGTTTTCAAGAAAATCCTACCCATTCCTTTGTCATATTCTGGATGCCAAAAACTAATTAAAATGCATTTCCTTCTAAAGAAAATAAAACCTCAGAAGTTTTCTTGGCTTCATCTTCAATCACTGACAAATTTCAAAGAAATATGAAGTGCTGGCAGAAGTATTAACTAGACCCGGAGAACTCTGGCTACAACTAAAGTGTCAGATTTTTCATCTAGGACTGTTATCTGCTTTATGAGAAAAAAAAATCATCCATCCTTTCAGAAACATGTGGAGTGTTTATTCTGATCAGGATGGAGAAAGGTAGATCACTAGCCCTTTTAAAAAAATATATGTGTGTGTGCTTTATAAATGAAATGAGGGATTTTGTAACCAATTGTGGCTAATGAGACACAGGAATAATACATATTAGAAATCTTGAATTTTAACTGAACACCTATAAAGACTCATTCTTTTCACCAGAGGGATTGAAATCCAGCAGGGGGTCCTACTGGTAGATGGCAAAATATATTCCCCTGATTACCAGCTTCCCATGCAGCCTTTCAGACTTCCAAGAAGGTCCTCCAACCTTTCAGAATAGATTGATGGTGTCAAGGGTGGACAACTGCAGAAGGTCAAAAGGCTGCACTCTTCCTCATTCCCCACCACCCTCCAAACCCTCACAGGCTGTACTTCATTTTTTCAAAGTCAGAAGGTCTCTTCCAGTTTTCTAAAAATGCTCTTTGAACTTTAAACCCACCCCACCCCCAAAATATTATGGGTAACTCATAATTTGGAATAAATTGCTTCCAGTCTCAGAAATGTTTCATTATCAGATGCTGAACTATTTGGCTCAAGATGAACAACTTCCCAGGATGATTTTGATTGGAGGATCTGTTGTTTGGAGGAAGTTGTGAGGATATCATAAAACTGCTGGTAGGAATCTGTAGTACAGGCTAAGGAAAACTATGGCGAGCCCTCCGGGGGTTTCCTCAGATTCCTACCAGCAGTTTTATGATATCCTCACAACTTACAGAGCTGATGAATCATGGACAGGTGACATAGGAGTGGTAAATTCAATCAAAACAAACAAGATGCCAAAATTCTTAAGCAATCAGAGCTGTACAACATGATTCACCAAACCAAATAGAGCCACCAGGAGCATATGATGGCCCACCATTCAATTGGTAAGCCTCCTGTATTTTGGGGGTCTGTAGAAACTGGGAGCAATCAAGCATCTATTAAGCCAAAAATATGACTTGGGGTGGGATATATTTCTGCACAATATATTGCAATAGGTTTTGGCATTTAGGAATCTAGAGCTTTTCCAGCTTTACTGCAATTTATGTCTCCTTCTTCAGCACAGTACTACCAGGGATGCAAGAATAAATGCTATCTATGGGGCCACTACATTTGTGTAAAAAAAAAAAATTATATACATAAATATGTGAAAAAATTCCCCATTACTTGGCACAACAGAAACTTGGATGGCAGAGTGGCCATTCAAAACCCTCAAACTGGGATGAAGCTGAGAATGTGCAGTATGGCCACAGAGCTGCTGGAATACAATTGTTGCCCAAGGAGAGATCATTCACTGTTCAAAGGAACGAGCTGGTCATGTATCATCACTTTAATGGGTAAGACTGCAGCCACTTGACCTATGTGACTGCTCAGTCTGCTATCTAGATTCCAGCTGCCAATTGACAATTTCAAGCACCCTGCTTTGCTAGCCCTAACTAGAAAGCCTCACTGCTATCAACTGAATTTGCATATAAGGGTTGACTCACCACTCAGCAACTGAGTCAATAGGTCTGTTCTATCTGGGACTAGCAATAGGATTTAGGTCACTATCATTAACATTTCTAGTAACCTTCTAAGGATATTATTTCCAAATACAGGCGTGTCCTTTGTAAAAATGGACACATGACAAAAGATGGAATAGGCTAAAACATTATAAAATTTTTGCAAGCAATCAGGTGAAAGAGAAGGGGATATAGGCCTTAAAATTAGGTTATGTGTCAGAAAAAGCTTGGATATTTCATATGCTGAGGGATTATAAAGGGGGAAAGCAGATTTTTGCTGTGAACACACTCAGTTATTCCTCCTCTTTACTGAAGCAGTATGTGCTAGATCGAGAGAAATGATGGGGCACAACAATAAGCTAAGAGCAGTGTCTCTTCATTGCCATACTCTCCACTTGTCCTGATTTACCAAGCACAGTCTCAAGCTAAGCCTCTGGACTCTCACTTTTTCAGCTGCTTTTAATGTGTCCCAATTTTCCTCTTCTCCTCCCACTTCTCCCTTTCGCCATGGCTTACTTAACAATTGCTGCAAGCTAAGTTCAAAGTGCAAACACAGTTTGCTTTCAATTAACTCAGCAGGGTGAGGGGAAAGGAGAGGAGAGAATCTTACTGTACTCTGTAGGATCTGGCAAAAGCAAACTGCTGCAGCCTCTCCTCACTCATCTGTCTTTCCTCATTAATAAATGTTACTATCTTTACCACACCCTGATGTGGCTTGGCCATATTTGTTCTGGGACCTATTCACACTACAGAATTATCATTCCACTACAACACTATCATTCTACATTAACTGCCATGGTTCCGTCCTATGAAATCTTGGGGTTTGTAATTTAGTTAGGGAAATTTAGATCTCTTGCCAGTCCCATGAGTCCACAAAGTGAAACCATGGCAGTTAAAATAGAATAATAGTGCTATCATTGTATATTGCTAATTGGCCCCCTGATTTTCATCTCTTGGAAGCCATGCATTCCATGACTAGCATGCAACAAGGTATGAAAAATTCTGGACAAAATAGGAGAACATGGAAGGTCCATGCTGGTCCTGATGTCACTTTATGCCCTTTTTGAGCATCTGCAGGGCTCACAAATTTAGGCTGTAGTCCTGTTGGCCAAAGTTACTATGCAGACAGCACCAAGTGTAGGGCGGCAGTAGGGATAAAATGATTATGCATGGAGGGATATGGGAAACATCATCTCTGTCAGGATATAATGCCATCCTGCTGGATGTTAGGGAGCTGACAGGGCAGCTTCTTCAGATTACTGAAATCCCTTTCTCTGCCAGCTTCCCACAGCCACTACACATGTCTCCAGTAGGTGCCTTATGTCAATATAATAGACTGGTACACTGGTGTAGGGTACCCACGGGATTCCAGGCAACGATTGCCCTAGGATTTCACCCCTAAGATGAGAATTTTCAATAACCTGGCAGATCTGCTCTGTCAGATCAGGCAACCTTAAAAAATACTTTTAGGCTAAATTGTACACTTCCCACACCAGAGTTACTTTACGTCATAGATATAAGAAGATTCAGAGTGGTTGTTAGAGCAAGCAATACTGGTTTTATTAATGTAAAGTGGGTTATGGTTGATTCCTACCATTTGGCAAAGTGAGGCAGCTGCCTCAGACAAGAGATTATATAAGGGGCATCAAAGTGTTATCATTACAAGATTCTTACTTTACTTGAGAGACTTGGGGGGGATTTTCTCTCTGAAGGGTCAAAATAACTCGGCTGTTTTTAATAAGACTTAGAAAATTTCCAAATTCTGGATTTGGGTCCAATGCACCATGACTTAGAGATGTGGGCTTACTCAACATAGGCAGCAAAATATCTTGGAACAGGCCTGCAGTGTTTGGTCTCTTGTTCATAGACATGGCTTAGTGCACTGATTTATTACTAAGCTCTCCTTTCTTCCAGATGAAGGCAACAGTCTGGCCTGTTGTCAAATTACTTAAATACCACTGAACTCAATGATGTTTAAGCAATCTATTCCCAGATTTGTAGCCAAATGGAAGGATTTTATTAGGCAGTGACACTATAATAATTGCTAAAATATGAAAGGAATAGAAACCGTTCTCCCCCCCCCCCCAAAAAAAGCCCTGTCTGACTCTCTTTCCTAATAGTGCTTTATAGTGAATGGTTCTGCCAATGAGGCAACAAATCCTCTCTTAGCGAAAGATGTCAGCCTGTACTGAGCAGAAAATAATCACCAGACACATCAAAACAACTTGATTGGTATCATATTAGAATCAACCAGGAGGAAGGTGACTATGTCCTTGATACAGAATTGCTACAGAAAAAAACAAGACAAAACAAAATAAACTACCCAAAGAAGCTGAGTTACAATTTATAAAAAATATGTTACCAGTTAAAGCTGTCTACAGGATGTTTTTAACTAATTTGTTATGCCACTTCATTTTCAGAAGCTGCATTTCTAATCAAAGGGTCTCACAAAAGGCTGAGATCTCAATAAAACCAAGCAAATGCTGGCTGTTAAGAGCGAGAAATTTATAAGGCATCCTGGATAAGACTGAACCCATTGCTCCATTTGCCCATTCATCACAACTGTATAACATGAACTTTTAATTGGCTTTTATATCAAAGAGTTCTCCTGCAAAAGGATGATTTACACTGCCATGCACCATACACAGCATTTAACTCGGTTAAAGAGTTGGGTGATAGGAGGTTAGCACTACCCCACAAACAGATATTTTGCTTCCTGGCAAAATATAAGATGACACTCTCATTATTCCACTACAGAAATGGAGTAGAATGGCAAATGAACCTTACTCCAACACTATGGTAGCAATGGGAGATTGTCTGCCATCATATGTAAAGGCAACAGGTTGGAGAGAGGTAGCAGGACATACTATGTAGTGGACAGAGCTCTGTCTTACAAGGAAGGGGATGAAGAGAATCAGTGTTTCTCTATGAAAGTCAAAGAACTGAGACTGTTGCTGAAGCAGCCCCCCATCTATTGTGCCAGGCTGCTACTGTACAGCTCTGCTTTGTTTGGGAATGCCTCTTAATAGCAGCCACATCTGTCTTAGGGGGTTTCAGTTGCAAGGAGTGCTAAACTGGTTGGCCCAAGCTTGTCTGCAGTGTTGAAAGTCAGTTTAGATGCCATTTTAACTGGGGCACCCCGGTATCCAGACCAATTTGAAATGATACTTTTAAAGTTTAGCCCCAGACTGTTTTCACCGACATGGAAGCTACCAGATACCACTGCAGCCTGATGTAAGAGAAAAAGTGAATTTAAAATTAATTACATTTAACAGCTGGCATCCTGTTGAGCAGTTATAAATACACAGGCTAGACCGTAACTGTTCAGTATTCATGATTATGACTGTGACATTAATGCCATGATAACAAATGCCCTCCAAAACATACCTTAACAGCCAGCAGTTGCACTGAATGATGGAGGCCTATTCTGCTGATGATCAGGGTGCCTGTTCTGCTGATGACATTTCCAGTCCCTGCCTACCAGGAACAATCCTGTGTGACAATGAGAAACAAGCCCTTTATTGTAGCAATGATCACTGGTAGGAAAGGGCTGAAAATGTCATCATACAACACCCTGATCACTCCCAAGCTACCTTTACAGACAGCATAGTGTGGCTGCTGGCTGTTAAGATATTGGGGGGTGGGGATCAGGTCAGGGTATAATATGTAATTACGCATTCATAACTATGTCTGCAGTATAGGATCCTGGCCAAATGTATAAAAATCTAATGTTATCAAGAGTCTGCAATCAACATCCATCTGATTTTTTAAAAGAGATTATTAAAAGTATGATACAAAGTACTTCAGTCTTTAGATAATAACAAATAGAAAGTATAAAAATTAAAAACAGAGAGATTAAATTACATTTTTTAATTTTTCCCCAGGATTACACACTCACTATGTATTTCCAACAGTCTTGGAGGGATAAAAGACTGTCGTACTCTGGAATACCTTTGAATCTCACTCTAGATAACAGAGTTGCTGACAATCTCTGGGTACCAGATACATACTTCCTGAATGATAAAAAATCTTTTGTTCATGGAGTTACTGTGAAAAATCGAATGATTCGGCTACATCCAGATGGAACAGTTCTTTATGGTTTGCGGTATGTAATGTTTAATTTTACTTTGCAATTGCTTACTGGAATATGTTTGCTCATAGAAACAATCATGTTGAATGAATGATGACACAAACTGCTCTCCAGTTGAAAAGATATATGTATACACAAACACACATACACAGAGGTTTGTTTTTTGTTTGTTTGTTTGTTTTTTGTTTTTTGTTTTGTTTTTTATTCCTGATGGTGTTAGATCAATAAACAGGATGGCTTTCTGAAAAGGAAGAAAACACTAGCAAGGGACAAGGAAAGTAAACCAATTCATAGAATTAGATTGCTGTAATACACTTGATAATGAGGTATCCAAATCTGTCTGATTTTTTTAAAATCTAAAACCTCAAAATCTAACATACACAACCAGTTGTATATTTAAAAAACACAATAAAGAACTAGCTACCTCTGAGTCTAGAAATTAATTTTCAGTACTACAATTGAACTCATAGGACACTAAGCTGCTCTTCACTATTTGAAAAACTGAAAAGCAACGTTCTTTTTGCAACTGAGTTAGAAGAAGCTGAGAGTCAAAAACTGTTTAACTATTGCAAATCACTCATATTCACTATTAGAAACCTAATCCACCTTTTATGCACCCTTTTCTACTACTACAACTATGGAATTTGTTCATTGTTGCCTAAAATAATGTTGCTGGTTTTGCTTATGAAAATGAAACAAAAGTTTGAGTTGTAGCATCTATAATCCTTAAAATTTGTTTTGCTCCATTTTCACACACACACACACACAACAATTTTCTGGGGGGGGGGGGGGAGCTAAAGTTTGTCTATGTTTTCTAAATTCCCAAAGAAATGTTTGAGGTACAAACATATTTCTAAATATCAAGTCTGTGCAAAATTGGTGCCTAAATGTGCATTCGAGAACAATACACACACATACTTACATACATATATACATGCTCAAACCCATTAGATAACTTACCACATTTGGTCACTCTTTGATGAAGCATGTGGATTTGTATTGCATAATAGACAGACAAATACTTTAAAATATGCAAACTAGGGAAAACAAGGATATAAATATATTCTGAACAGAGAGCCAAGTGGAATTTATTCCCTGTCAGGCCAGTGAAGAGAGTGTCATTGCCTTTCCTTCTGGAGCACATCATGGTCGCCAAAACTTTCTGAAAGCATAGGTTGTTGCTTCTAGTTGTTGCCCCTAATGAAGAATTTTGGTTAGACATGCTGGATTTAATGTTTTCACCATTTCTCGTTTGGCAATTGCTTGAGGTTTACCTGTTATTTTTGTTTTGTTTTGTTTTTTAAATAAAAATATTTATTTACTTATGTCATTTATGATGCTGTTTTCCCTTAGCCATCATGTAGAATTCAAAGAGACAGAAATACTCTTGATTTTCATTGCTTATGGGTGGAACGAATATTCAAAAATGTTTCTTCACTTTCAGGAAATTCTTATAAGAAACCTGGACTCCAATGTATTCTTCATAAAATTTGCACATGAATTTTTGGGCAGAAAACAACATTTTTTCCACAGAAAGTAACGTTTCCACTCATGTTCTCAGCAGACAATGTTGTCTCTGTCCAAATTCTTTGTCTTCTGTGAATTTTGTGCAAAATAAGCCACCAACTACAATATTTTTGGCAGGAGAAACAGCATTTTTGTGCAGGAAATATTATTTTCCTGAACAAAAATGCTATTTCCTATACAGAAAATATTGTTTCCTGTTTTAAAAAGAAATCAAACAAGCCCGTGTGTGAATTTTGCACAGATTTAGTCCTGAGTTGTGAATAGTCTTTGAAAAGTGTTCTAAGATCTTCTTGTAGTGAAATAAAACTGCTAAAATTAGTCATTGCTTCTTTCTGATATAGGTTATTATTCACTGATTTTAATGAACAGTTACATCCCTACTAGGCAGTGCCATCCAGATTCTTGAAGACTGTATGCAAACATTTCAGAAATTGCACAAAATTAATCTGCTTATCAAAAATATAGAAGTGAGGCATAGCTGTGTGTTGAATGGAAGCTCAAGGCACAATAGCAGCACAGAGAGGAAAGAGTTGCATTGTCATTAATTGTGTGCCACACCATTTAATTCCTTTGGGAGTGATTCCGGCAAAAACTGTCATTGGATCTCCCTCAGGAGAATAGTAGACCTCACTGGTGTAAAGGAAAGACTTTTGCAAAGGGTCAGGAAGCTAGTATTTCAGTTGTGAAAGAAAAAAAATGAGGCATCCCTTGGGAAATGGTTATTAAATTCCAGAATGTGGTTATCGTTTGTTAAACAGAGCATGAGGAAAATGTGCCTTTCTAATTGACTTCAGTCTTCAGGGCTGCTGCTCCTTTCCATCAAACTGGCTGGTAAAAAGGAACGTAAAAGCAAGCAGGATGCTTAGAGGGATGTTTGGAGACAGCAAAAAGAAATTTGAACACATTTGAAACTGTCTTTTCTTAGTAACTATAACTGGACAGCAGTATTGTAAATCTTCATAAATTTTATTCTCGCAGGCAAGAATGAATAATTTGACCATCTTCCTCCTTGCTTTTTTCTTTTGCACTGAAAATGATTTCTGTGTTCTGTTCAGAAAATGCTGTGGGGTGTTTTTTGTATAAGAAACATGCTTTCTGAACAGTAACACTTTCTTACCTAATAATAATAATAATAATAATAATAATAATACTGGTTTCTGGGTAGGAAATGTGGTTTTGTGGATAGAAAAATTGGCCAGGATCCTGTATAGCAGTTGCAAATGCCGAACCTGGAGTTGTACACTTTGCAACTGTTTTGTATTCACAAGCCCTATGAAGCCCCTAATTTAGGGCAGGGTAACCAGGATGTGTCCTACATTTCCATCTTCAAATTTCAAAATGTCCTCCATTTTGAGCATGATGACGAAGCATGAATTTACATTTATATTAGTGTTGTTAGCTCTCTTTTTTTTTTGTAACGTCCCACATTTTTTTCTTGAACAAAGTTTTTTCTTGTCCTCTTTTGCAATTATGGCATCTTGTCACCCTGATTTAGGGGCACTGCATAGGAACCGTGAAAGCCTTCCAATCTGCACTTACCAGAAAACAGCTGTATTTCTCTGGCCCTCGGGAAGCAGCAAGCTACCATTCCCACCCACCTCCTCACTGAAGAGGAATATAGTACATTTCTAGCAAGAACATGTCTATACTGCTTATCAGTGCACTAAAGCACTCCTGAAGCGGTTTACAATGTGCAAACTAATTGCCCCCAGCAAGCTGGGTACTCATTTTACAGAAGGATGCAAGCCTGAGTCAACCCTGGAGCCCCTAGCTGGTATTGAACTCACAACCCTGCAATTGTGAGTGAGTGGCTGCAGTACCAGCATTTAACCACTGCGCCACCAAAGTTTCCTGGTAAGTGTAACAAGGATTCGCTTCCGGGCGCAGTACAAAGTGCTGGTTGTTACCTATAAAGCCCTATATGGCTCGGGCCCAGGGTACCTAAAGGACCGTCTCTCCCCACATAATCCGCCCCGCACACTGAGATCTACCGGACAGCGTATATTGAGAGTTCCAGAGGCTAGATTGATGAGCACTACAAAAAGGGCGTTCTCCATCTCTGCCCCTTACCTCTGGAACTCTCTACCTACTGAGCTCCGCTTATCCCCCACCCTCATCCAATTTAGAAAGGACCTGAAAACACATCTATTTCAACAGGCATATTTGTAAATGGGTCTCTCTTGTGGTTTGCCCTGTTAGATATGCTGCCATTGTCTTTCCATCATAGCTTTACGCTGGGAGGTATCGTTTTTTATTGTTTTTAATCTTGTATTGTTTTACTTGTTTCATTGTATTGCTTGGATTTTAAACTATGCTTGATGTTTTAATGTCTTTTTATCTTGTACACCGCCCTGATCTTTTTGGAAGGGCGGTATAAAAATAAAATTTATTATTTATTATTATTATTATTATTCTACTGCATGTGGCACTGGAGATCACTCATAGAAGGAGGTGGAAAAGGTAGTGAGCTGTTTCCCAAGCAACAGGGGAGCAGATCACTTTCACTCTCAATGGCTGTTTCCCAGTAAGTGACGATTGTGAGGGGAGGGTGAGCTGGAATTCATTGTGTGGCACTGTAACTACATGTCTGTATAAAGACCATGCAGGATTTTTAAAAAAAATATTTATTTATTGCACAGAAAATGCTGTTTTCTAGGGAGCATATACTATTTTCTGTGCAAAGAAATGTGTATTTTTTTATTTTTTTATTTTTTGCAAAATTACAAACATTTTCACCAGTCCAGGATTCTCCTCATTAGGGATTCCCAATGCTTAGCAACTCATTTTTCAACCATTTTCCCAAATACTGTTGAATTTTTTCCCATCCCCTACTGGACAGCCATCTGTTTCTTCCAGGGCTGTACAATCGCAGTGGGGCCAAGGCCATTTTTCTAGCCCTGTGATGGCCAAAAAAAGGGGGGGAAAAGAGCTGCCTCAAACTTTAAAAGTTAAACAAGGAATGTTCAGAAATCTATTTCTGGTTTTGAAAAATTAGGTTTTTTTTTCTTTTTACATTAAGGCAATGGAAAGGGCTGCAACCTATTTCAACAATGAATTGCTCCGAATCCATGCTTCCAGGATTCCATCTGCATACATCCAATTCAGCTTCTTCTTAGCCAGAGAAAGGGAGGCCCAGTGAGTAAGCGAGTCAAGGGATGCAAAAAAATAAATGAAAGCAACCACAAGGGCTATGTCCACACTGTGCCAACCCCTGATTTATTCCATACTCTCCAACCTTTCATAGATTAAAATTAAGACACATATGGCCAAGTATGGGAAAGGTGGCAAATGTTTTTAATGAGTAATTAGGAGAGGGCACAGAATGCAGAGGTAAATATTGGCTGTGTGCAAAAAGACTAAATTTCTGGAACCAAAATTTATACCTAAAATCTAACCCCACACACTGGGCTATCTTGTGACAAAGGCTGGATGTCCTTCCCCAGAAACTGACAATAGGATTCCAGATTGGTTTATGCCTTTAATTTTAGTGTGACAAAAACAGTGGTTGGATTAGGATATCCCCAGGATGGATGGACAGGGAAAATTGACTGGGAATAGAACAGGGGATAGGCAGCGAGGCCTGTTTTGGGTGCAAGGAGATCCTCTGTCTCAAGGTGCAAGAGGAAATTCTGATAATTTGGGGGGAAGGAAAGAGCAATTGATACACCCGTCTAGATTTAATTGTCCCATTACCTGGATGTGCACATGCCTTAGGACACATTCTTTTTCTCTTAGGCACCTAACCTACTATTCCTGGAAGGTCACCAATCTCTCAAAAACATGCTGTTTCCAGATATGAGATATGAAATATGGAGACCCCAAAATCAGCACAGGCTATGCAGGGTGTGCTAACACTGGGATTTCCCACCATTCTAATGGGGATGAACCCAAAAGGTTCAACCCAGTCTTGAATAAATAGGCTGCCTTTTTAAAATTTTTAATCTTCTCTGTCATTAACTTTTGAGCCAAACCCATTCATCACTTGCACAATTTGATTTGCAGATGACATCTCCTGATTCTCACACAGAGTTTATGCCACTACCGCACCTTTTACCTGAATTCCCCAGCCTCTGGCGGGGGGGGGGGGAAGGGAAGAAAAATTGGACATAATTTATTCACACTGAAATACATGTTTCTTGATTCTTCTTGATATATAATAGTCTTGTCATCAGTATGCAAGATAATTCAATGCAAATTGGAAGTCTACTGTGAGCTACAACTTTAATTACTGCCCCTTTCATCTCTATTTTTGCAAGACTGCAAGAGACTTTTAAAAAAATGTCTTTAATGAGCTCTAGAGCCACAATCCTCTATCCACTAACTGAGAAGAAGAAAATCCATTATAAAATAAATGAGTCTTCTCCAAAGTAAGGAATTTGAGAAGAGTAAATTGAGGCAAACAAATCAGTTCCTATTTATAAATATAATACATCAGCATCAGCTAACAAATGAAAAGAGACATATTAGTGATTCACCTTGATGCAAAAAGTCAGAATCAATATGAGAATAATAAGCATGGTTTTATTAATAAACAGGGTCTCCAAAGCTGCCAAGCAACCAGTCCATATGGACTCCCACAGACTTTCCAGATGGAATTTTAAAACACTTTTTAGACATTGATTCCAGAAGGCACAGCCAGCATTGCCAATGGTGAGGGATTGTGAGAGCTGCTGTCTAAAACACTGGAACGCCCAAAGCTGCTTGTCTGTTTTAAAAGATGGTTTAATCTGCCTTTTGAGCTTTGAGCACTGTTCTACCTACCACTGGGAGGAAAGTAAAGGTTCCTACTGTGTAGTACTGAACAGGGAACATTCATCTATCAGTATTAAAATCATAGAATTGGAAGAGACCACAAGGACCATCCAGGCCAACCCCTTGCCATGAAGTATGGAGGGGTTGATCACTCACCATCAACTCATAATTAAAAGGTACTGTCAAAGCTGCCAGTACTGTTTGTCTATTTTTTAAGAATACAAACATGCTTACATGCAGTTACAACACCTTGTTGCTGTTGTTGCTGTGTGCCTTCAAATTGTTTCCAGCTTATGGTGACCTTAAGGCAAACCTATCACAGGGTTTTCTTAGCAAGATTTGTTCAGAGAGGGTTTGCCTTTGCCTTCCTCTGAGGTTGAGAGAGTGTGACTTGCCCAAGGGTTTCTGTGGCTGAGGAGGGATCTGAGTCCTGGTCTAAAGAGCTGTAAACCAACACACAAACCACTATACCATGCTCGCTCCTTGTGCAATGCCTCCACAGATATGTGTGTGTGTGTGTGTGTGTGCTCCTATACAAGAGGAAGTGCCCTTTGTATGGGAGTGCCATACAGTGACTTTTGTCTTTCCACCTCTCTCTCTGATGTTGCAAGTACATAGAAAACAGTGAAGGATGTCTCTTAGGGTGGTGCTGGAACAACCTGCAGCATTAGGGACGAAGAACCTGCAACTCTCAACCTAAATAAATAAATATTTATTATTTATTATTATTATTAATTCCAAAAGCCCTCTGCAAGCAATCCATTTAGACCTCTGGAAAAAATTCTTTGTGCAGTCCACTGACTAGAAAAGAAGAGATGCAATATCTGTGGTGGCTGCAGAGGTCAAGGGAGTTGATGTTCAGTGGGAACAGAAGTTGCATAATATGGAGCAAGGAACCTTGACCACATCCAGTAGATCCCCACAGTCTGTGATCACACAGGTGGGACAAGAGGAAATCCTCACATTGATGACTGAAGCGGCGATAAGATTAGGAACCATGCTAGGTCTGAACTTTAGTGGGTTCTTCAGACTATTAGCAGAGAACTAAGAAATTCTGTCAAGACCTCACATATGCATACAATTGCTTCCACCTTGTTGCATAGTCGAAGCAATTACCAGGCACATGCATATCTTGTTTATTTTTCTAGTTGCACTTCCATTTCAAAGAGGCTTTCCAGAGCCCTAATACAACCTACCAAGACATTTGCATGGTTTAAGAAAGAAAGGTAAGTGTAAAGAAAGAGTGGAGAGATAGTTTTAAAGAGAAGATTAATCTTTTCCTCAAAGCAGCAGCAGGATGGAGAAACATTCAGTGGGCATGCACTATTTTTAAAAAACCAGGAGAGACAAAGGTGACCCCAAATGGCCAAAAGTAACATTTCTACAAATTAAAATTTCTGATTTCAAATAAAGGGTCTCATATACCAAATTTTACAAAATTTGCACATTAAACTTCAGAGTCATAAGCCTTAGTTTAACTCTCCCCCAGTTAATGCAAGATATGTGTTACAAATAACAATGCTATTTCCAATTTCTGCTATATTTATATATCATTCCCTTTCTAACAGAACTGACCACACAGCCTGGCAGGTACCTGCCCTTTCTGCCAACAAGCACAGACCACACACACAATGTGCTTGCTCTTTAATAGATGTGCTCACCCATATACAGAGAACAACTATGCCTTTTTTCCAAGCATAATGACCTTTACTTGAACTTAAAATGTAGCCCTGCTGAGAATACACTGCACATGTTTGTGTGGTATCTTCCTATAACAAGCTGTATGTGACAATATAATAGGCCTTGCATTGGCAGCACAGAAAAGAATGTTTTTCTCTATTGTATAGGTCAAGCACACAGTACCAAATCAGACTTATACAACATAAGCCAAGAACAAAGAAGTAATACCACTTTCAATGTAAAAAAAAATGTGGTATTGTCAATGCCACATATTTTTATCCATCATCTCAGTAATGAAGTTTCACACAATAGAAATCTAAGCACTCCTACTTGGGTAGTTGTGATTCATTCTATTTGTCATATCCAGAATGATATGTCCCAAGCTGTGTTCTAGCAAATTTAGCTTTTTGAGATTTGGAAAATAGTGGTAAAGACCTTTCAGATAGTACTGGTTCAATCATGCATGAACAGCACTTGAGTGGTCATCACTTGATTACCTGTAGCTGAAAACAGGAACGTTTCTGTTTTCGAGATGATGCAAAGTGATTTGATACACTCAACAGTGATAGTTTAGTGCTTGTGTTGTTAATTGCCATCAAACTGACTTCAGCTGATGGCAACCCTATTAATGAGAGACTTCCATGTCATCCTCCTATCAACAACTCTGCTCAGGTCTTGCAGACTCAGATCCATTGCTTCTTTGATTGACTTAATCCACATGGAATGTAGTCTTCTTCTTTCCCTTCTACCTTCCACATTATTGTCTTTTTTAGTGAGTCCTGTCTTCTCACGATATAGTCAAAGTACAACAGTCTCAGTTTAAATCTTCTTGGCTTCCGGGGTAGTTGAGGTCTTATTTGCTCCATTTATTTGTCTTCTTGGCAGTCCACAGTATTTGTAGAATTCTTCTCCAACACATTTCAAAGGAGTTGATTTTCTTTGTATCAGCTTTCTTCACTGTCCACCTTTCACAACCATACATAGAAATGGGAAACACAATGGCATGGACAATCCTAACTTTAGTATTCCATTATGTATCTTTGCATTTCATGATTTTGTCCTTCATAGCTTCCCTTTCAAGTCCCAGTCTTCTGATTCCATGCCTGCACTGAGCCTTCCTCTGCACCTCCTCTTTTTTTATATCAGTTTGATATTGAAGGTTGCTTTCAGGCAGGTAGACAAGAAGGCACCATAGTGCAGGAAAATTAGCCATGTCATATAAGGACATCCGAGACCATATAAGGAGATCCTGCTGGCTCAGCTTGAAACAAGCTGGGGCATTTAACCAGGATGTATAAAGATTGGAATCTGCATAATCGTTTCACTAATAGGAATGATGGTGACTGATAGACTTTGGGCTTACACATGAAAAGAAGGCCAAGATTACGTTCCTCTGAGACTGAGATTCCTTTGTCAAGGGACATTCATGGTGATTCTCCAGCCATTTACAGACAGCTCTATTCTTCCCTCTTGGTAACTTCTCCTTAATCCCTAAACTGCACCAGGATATGTTTTGGCCTATTAGTATATCTGCTCATGTACTAAAAGTTTGGTTTTACCTGAGATTACCTTGACTCCTCAGCATTGCTGGATCCACAGGCAGCTGCTGAGCCATTTCACTTCACAGAATCCTTGACTGGAACTTTAAGTTCTGGAACAAGTACAGTATTAATATTTGCAATCTGCAAATCACTATCTGCTAACCTTTTATATTGCCAGTTCTTGTATGTGTCTGATAGTGTGTTTTGTATGTCCTGGGCCCAGTGCTATTCAATATCTTTATTAATGACTTGGATGACAGAATTGGGGGCATACTTATCAAATTTGCAGATGACACCAAATTAGGAGGAGTAGCCAATACTCCAGAAGACAGGATTGAAATTCAGAATGACCTGAATAGACTAGAAAGCTGGGCCAACGCTAACAAAATGAAATTCAATGCGGAGAAATGTAAGGTTCTGCACCTAGGGCGGAAAAATGAAATGCACAGATATAGGATGGGGGACATCTGGCTGAATGAAACTATGTGTGAAAAGGATCTAGGAGTCCAAGTAGACCATAAGTTGAACATGAGTCAGCAGTGTGATGCAGCAGCTAAAAAGGCCAATGCTATTTTAGGTTGCATCAATAGAAGTATAGTGTCTAGATCAAAGGAAGTAATAGTGCCTCTCTATTCTGCTTTGGTGAGGCCCCACCTGGAATACTGTGTCCAGTTCTGGGCACCACAATTCAAAAAGGATGTGGAGAAACTGGAGCGGGTCCAAAGGAGGGCAACTAAGATGGTGAAGGGTCTGGAAACCATGCCCTATGAGGAACGACTTAGAGAGCTGGGGATGTTTAGCCTGGAGAAGAGAAGGTTAAGAGGTGATATGATAGCCCTGTTCAAATATTTGAAGGGATGTCATATTGAGGAGGGAGCAGGCTTGTTTTCTGCTGCTCCAGAGACCAGAACGCGGAGCAATGGATGCAAGCTGCAGGAAAAGAGATTCCACCTCAACATTAGGAGGAACTTCCTGACAGTAAGGGCTGTTCGACGGTGGAACACACTCCCTCGGAGTGTAGTGGAGTCTCCGTCCTTGGAGGTCTTTAAGCAGAGGCTGGATAGCCATCTGTCGGGGATGCTTTGACTGGGAGTTCCTGCATGGCAGGGGGTTGGACTGGATGGCCCTTGTGGTCTCTTCCAACTCTATGATTCTATGATTCTATGATTCTATTTATTTCCCTTTTGCTGTTATAAGTAAAGCTACATCTGGACCTTGCATTATGGAATTCAGCTTTTTGGAACGATTATACACAGGCTTGATCCCTGCTTTTACTTGTCCAAAGCAGCTTCACTTGAGCTAATAAAATTATCCTATTAAATATTGGTTTTGGGTGCCCTCTGCAACCCTGGTATTTTGGGTAACAGCACTCTGCATTCAGATTAATGACTGAGCCATTATCTTCGTTTTCTTAAAATGTTCAACTGCCTTCAATGTAAACCTGCCTGTTTAATTTTTTCAGTAATTGTTCCAGGTCTTTGTTATTTATTTATTTATTTTTGTTAATAGGTCATCTGCATATCTTAAATTGTTGATGTTCCTTCCTCCAATTTTCACACTTCCTTCCTCCATGTCTAATCTTGCTTTGCATGTGATATTTCTGGCATATATGTAAAACAGACAGAGTGATAAAATGCAGCCTTGCTTGACCGGCTTGCCAATTGGAAACTATTCTATTTCTCAATATTCTGTCTTAACAGTAGCCTTTTGTCTCAATACAGGTTTTGCATCAAGACAAATCAAATGTTGTGGCTCACCCATTTCTTTAAGAGCAATCCATAGCTTTTTATGATCTATACAATGAAGGACTTTGCTATGTATAATCTATAGTATAATCTGACGATTCCCACCCTGAGCTCCAAAGAGCTCTTAGGGCTCCATGTGCACTTTCCAGGTGCTCTGTGGCCACTTCATGAAAATGAAAGAAATAAAAATTGAATGAAAACAAAGAATAAGTAACAAAAAGTAACACTACTCCTAAACACCATTAACTTGTAAAGCATAGGGCAGGCCTCTTAGAGACTTGGCCATAGAAATTGATTCTAAAAAGGGCTCTGTGAATCAAAGGGTTAGGAATCCCTAATATAATCTATGAAGCCTAGGCTGATTTTCTTGTGATATTCTTTGATGTGCTCCATTATCAAATATATGTTTGCTATATGATCACAAGTGCCTCTTCCTTTCCTGAACCCAGGTTAAACATTTGACATTTCTCACTCCATATATGGTATAAGTCTTCTTCCTTCCTTCCTTCCTTCCTTCCTTCCTTTCTCTTTCTTTCTTTCTTTCTTTCTTTCTTTCTTTTTTTTGGTAGAATTTTGAGCATTACTTTGCTTGCATGGGAAATTAATGCAATGGTCCTGTAGTTATTACTAATATTGGCGTCCCTTTTCTTAGGAACTGGAATGCATATTGAGCATTTCCAGTCTGTGGGCCTTTGTTTTATTTTGGGTTTTTTGGGGAGGGGGTTGGAGATTTTACTTAGAACTAGTGTAGATTCTGTCTTGGTAGAATGAAGCACCTGTATTGGTATGCCATTTGTTCCTGGATATTTATTTTTCCCAAGTGCTCTGAGTGCAGCTTCCACCTCATTTTCTTAAACTGGAGGTTCATCTTCAAATGTTTTTTCCCTGAATGAATCTGTCATCATTTCATCTCTTCTATATAGTTCTTCTATATATTGTTTCCATCATTATTTTATTTCTATTAGCTTTATTACACAAGCAGGAAAACAGGATTTAAATGAGAGTTAAACTAGAGAAAACCAGGAAATGTCGTGTGATAAACTTCAGGCATTTCCTGGTTTTCTCTAGTTTAACTGTCTTTTAAATCCCATTTGCCCGCTATTGTGATAAAATGGGTTCTCCTGCTGGTCATAGACCATTCCCACTTTTGGTAAAATTTTCCTTTGATTTCTCAGATCTTGCAAAAGAGTCCTCTTGTTCTTCTTTTTTTGTTTTCAACTTCTATTTCTCTGCATTTATTATTAAAATAGTTCTCTTTATATCTGCACACAAGTTATGGAACAGTTGAATTTAGGATTATATTTCTGTCACCTTTACCTTTTGCTTCCCATCTGTTCTTAACCGTTTGAAGAATTTCACCTGTCATCCATCAACCCTCTTCTTTCTTTTTGGCTACAAACAGCATTCCTCCCTGACAATGGGGATTACTACATGAGGTGGTAGTGATGGAACTGGAGGGGATTGCAACCTATTATTTCTCACCTTTTTATATGACATGGTCACTCATCTGTTGCTGATTTGTTATCATATCATCATTATTGCACAATTTCACATTAATGAGAGACACTAAAAACTGCTAATATTCATGTCATCGTGCAGGTGTGGATTGCTTTAGCACTACAGTAGTGTTATTGCAAGATCAAGGTGGTGCAAGTGGTGTGCCGTAAACCCTTCTTCCTGCTTCTGTTATGTCATGGACTTTTTGGTTTAGAGAAGTAGGCTGTTTTCATCAAATTTGGTGAGGTGCTAATTTATTTATTTATGTAAACAGTTCTCCCAAAACAGTCTTCCATTTCACAGGATCCATTGATATGGGATAAGAGAACACATTACTATCTACAGAACCACCAGTTCCAAAATTAAAACAACAGCATGGAACTGTATAATTCTGAATCACCAGAAATGAGTTGCCCAACAAATCTCATGATTATAGGTCTAATCTCATCATTGCAAGATTTTGAAAGATAAATAAATAATGTACAAAGCAGAAAGAAAAGAGGGGAGAGGCTGGAGTCATGTGCATTGTGCAGAAAACAGACTGGAAAATTTCTCAGAAAACACAAACTGTAGTGCTATTCAAAGGTAATGCAGAAATAAGTTTTTAATAGTGTTATTGCTACCGTTCTAATCACATTAAGGAAACTGCACAATTACAGTGCAACAGCACCCTCATGCAGTAATCTCCCACATCCCTGGCTTCAGTCCAAAATTCATCTGGTTCTTGGTCTGTGACATTCTGATGTAAGGGGATCCTTATTGCACTGGCATTCTAGAATGAATGGCATTCTGATGATGATGAAAACATTTATTTATGGAGGCTCTATCTATGGAGGTATATGACATATTGGAGTATATCCCCCCCCCCCCCAAGTATTCCACAGCTAATGGAAGGAAAAGGCATGGATGGCTAGGGAAATGTACCAAAGCCAGAAAACCACAGGAGGGCAGTAATGATGTTTAATGGTTGGTAAGCTGCTTTCCATTTCCTGCTACTTTCTGTTTCATGTTGCACAAGAAAAAAATGAAATCCTTTAAATATCTCTGGAGTACATCTGGAAGGCATGAAATATCCACAGAGATGTAATGGAGCAACATTCAATGAAAGTTAATTATAGTATGCATCCTGTCTGTTGGTTTAGCTGAAGAGTTTCCTTGGGATGATAGATAACTTTGCAAAGGAAATAAATGAGGCTATTTATATTTTTAAAAAACTTAAAACTCTGTGTTTTGCTGTCTAAAATCAGGCCACCACCAAATTCAGGAGAACATTGCTAAGCTTATTATTCCTGTCTCAGCATTCATTAGAAAGAGCACTGGAATTATGCCTGCTATTCTTGGCCTTGTACCGGTTGACGTATTTCTATGACTGACAGAAGAGAAGATAAATGATAAATCATGTCTATTTATGTGGCTCTAGCTTGTCACACATATTTGTCGAGACAGGTTGGGGGTCCTTCACAGGGCAATGAAGTGGTAAAGTCTTGAGATGATAAAATAGACCACACTACTTCATAACGTTCCAAATTGTCTTGGAAATCCAAGTGGTGGGACAATCAGAAGAGTAACCATAAAATCTAGTCTCAGCCCTGCTCCTACTGGAAACTGTGGCAGTTGCCTCACTGTGTCAGATGCAAATTTATGATCTGCATGTAGAGATCACAGAAAATCAGTCACTGTTTTGAGAGATTGCTAAATAAACCACTGCTACTACTTGAATTAGCAAATGAAGTACATGTCCTGCTGAAGGAAAGTCTGTATAAGAGTTAGAATGATTGGTTTCATTGTTTTACAAAGATCAAATTTATCACAAATAAGATGCATAGATCCATTAGGTTCCTGCCAATTTTTTTTATAACCACAGTGACTAGTGTGGCATTCATTTGACATTTATTGACATTCCTTTGTCAATAGACGTTTGACATTTATTGACATCCCTTCAAGGAACAGTTTGGGTGGTGAATAAGAAATTTGGGGAATCAGCCTTCTGCCTGGTTACTCTCCAGTCACTGCTCAGAGTGTGTGTTTGTTCGTGTGTGTGTGTGTGTGCGCGCGCGCTTCTGATATGTATATATTATAATGTATTGTTTACTAGGGAATTTTAAAACTAAATAAATTACGCATATAAAGAGTAGTCACAATATTTTTTCATCCTCAGTGCAAAAAGTTGTCTCATGACATTAAGATACCCTGGGGTGAAACAGACAGCCCTGAAGGGGTGGCATGATGCCGCACCTGAGAGAGCTGGATTGGGGCTACAGCCATCACACACCACTGCCCCAATCTGGCAAGCTTCTGCCCCAATAGGAGTGGAAAAATTCCACCCCTCTTTTGGTTGGAAAAAAGCTGCCCCTTTGCATCTAGAGCCAGCTTTTTGCCACCTATGGGGCGAGTGGAATCTGAACATCACGCTACCAAGTTGCCCGGAAGCCAGCCAGCATATGATCCACAGCACAGCTCCCAACCAACGTGGGCTTTACCAGGCCAACTCTTTCTGTCCTTTGTTTAGAAAATGGTCACTCTCCCTGAATTTTTCCACATTTTGAGACTATTTTGCATTATAAAAGAACAGTGCACAAAACTTTGGGGTGTATGTATTCTGGGCAAAATCTACAGCTACCATAGGCTGCCAAAAAGAAAAAAGAAAAATAGCCTCCAGAGCTGCTATTATTATTATTATTTATTGTATTTATACCTTGCTCCTTAGAAATGCTCTCAGAGCAGCTTACAAATTGTTGATTAGACCGTTGCCTGTCCTCAGGCTTATAATCTAAAAAGACATGACAAAAGATAAGGCCTGAATTCTCCCTAGAAGATAGGATAACTAAACTTTGGCCATATCATGAGAAGATAGGACTCACAAGAAAAGACATTAACACATTGAAAGGTGGAAGGCAGCAGAAAAAGAGGAAGACCACATTCCAGATGGATAGATGATAATGATAGGGTGATTTGAAGGTCTCTCATTTGTAGGTTGCTATGGGATGAAGTTGATGCAACAGCAGTCAACAACAATAACATAGTTTTCTTCATAAAAAATTACTTATGAAAAAAGCATACTTTTTGCACAAGTGTATTTTTTTACTTTTATTATTTTTATCATCTTAAACAACCATATAAACAAACAATAAACCATACAAACAATAAGCTCATTTCAATCATAGAAACACATTTGATCTAAAAAAAATCATTAAGAGTGAAAAATCATTGAAAAATATGCAAAAACTCTTGTAATTGTGCTGTACAGAGAGAAAAAATGAATTATTAATCTTGTCTGCTAGAAAGAAATAAGTGAAGATCTGCATTCCTAGAATGAACAAAAATGCACCATGAGAAATGTCTTGCTCCATGCAGTCTTGGTTTAACACTGATAAAATAAAGGTTTGTGGAGGTAAAAGTCCCCAAAAATGCTTTTTCTAAATTATGTACCTCTAGTTTTAGTTATTTTAAAAGTACATCGTTGTGGCCTTCCATATATATGAGAGACTGAAAACTAGATTTAGATAGCCACTCTGCAGACTCTGTTTTCTGTTCTATTGCTGCTTTCTGAAACTTGCCATTTTGCACTGTATTTGGGGTTGAAAGAAACAACAACAGCAGTAACAAAAAAAAGTGGTATATTGCTGTCAAACACAGCTGTTTGCAATAAATTTTGCTTCCCACTTCTAGACAACTTTTATTACAGCATCTTGTTTGCTGGACTGTAGTTATAGCTCTGTCAGAATTTCTGTTATAAATTTAATTTGATTGTATTTATTGCTCCACAGTGAAAAAGGCCATCTGTGCTGATGTTTCTTCAATAGGCCACAATGCTGCAAGATTTTTTCATAGAAAATACAGCACAATGTTAGATTGTGTTTTCAGTTGTCAAAGCATTTGGCAATTCAACTTCAGGGTGCCCTGTAAAGGTTTCATTTGATCCAGCTATGTGTTAATGCTTTGCACTAGAGGTGGTCAACATCCATGCAAAGAAACACTCTCAAACACACATCCACGACCTTAAAGCATAGAAGGCAGGAGTGGATAGTGAATTAAGAGGTGCAGAGAGCAATAGTATACCAATTCCAGAAAAGGAGATCCATTTGGGGAAGTGGCTCAGCAAGCTGCCTGAGGATTGTGGAATGGTGAAGCTGAAAAGTCAAGCAAGATTTGGACAAAAGGATCTGTCTGACCTCAAGCAAGACTGAATTGGTGGTGCCTAAGCATGCATATTTATACTGTAAAATGTATCCCGGGGCAGAATTTGGGGTTAGAGTGGATTTTCATAGAATAATAATAATAATAATAATAATAATAATAGATAGAATCTATTTTCATAGAATCATAGAGTTGGAAGAGACCACAAGGGCCATCCAGTCCAACCCCCTGCAATGCAGGAACTCTTGATCAAAGCATACCCAACAGATGGCCATCCAGCCTCTGCTAAAAGACCTCCAAGGAAGGAGACTCCACTACCCTCCAAGGGAAGAATGGAAAGGGAAGTTGGGAATGGTTGGACAATCAAGCAAATGTCCCTGGACAAAGGAATATCACCCCTAGAGGGAGGTACTCTTGGATTTCAGCCAATATTGCTCCCATCAGTGAAGGGACTATGCAGATCCCTATCTTGTTTACTCTTTCCTTGGCTATGTGCTCTTGCACCTTTCCATACTGAGCTTTCCAGATTCTCTAATATGGTTCCAGATCTCTTCATAAGGTATTGCTGCTTCCTCATTCTGGGATGGCTTTTGTGGCTATGTGCCTTGGACAGTCCTTTTATGTTAACTTAATATCAGAAAGGAGGGGGTGAGAGAAGGAGGGATCTTGGGGTACCAATCCATTCCCCAAAGTGGTACAGCAGCCTAGATCGCTCTTTTCATGTTCGCGCAAAAAAACAGAGTGGACTAACAAGCCTACTAAAAAAGCCACCAGCTTCCACTGATGCTGAAATCAGAGGAAATTGACTCCTAAAAAAATTAAAAGCTGGGATTTCGTGTTGAAAGCAGGCCTTTGCTTGCTTTTGTGGCTGGATGATGAGCAATGTGTGCGTGAGTCTCAAAACAGAGCTGAAAACTTCAGCTAGACATTCTCTGGACGGAGTCTTTATTTGTACTTCAGTCATTTAATGCACTCCCGCTAACCAAGTTCTCAGAGCAACTTACATAAACAGAGGATTAAGACACATTTTTTAAAAAAACACAAAATAGAATAAAATTAATAAAAATGATTGATGTGTAAAAGCAGCATAAAATCACTTCACCAAGACACAAGTCAGCTTAGAAGCTGAAATAGATGAAAAGACCTGTAAAAAATAGAAAGGTCTTTGCCAGGCATCAAAAAGTTGTCAAGATAGATGTCAAACAAGTCTGTCTGAGGAGAGGATTCCATGACAAGGATGTAAAGAATATACACACATTTTCTCAGGCTCAGCAAGAAAGGATGTATTGACACAATGAGCTATCCTACCAAAAAAAAATCAACTGATGAAAGATTTTTCATCATTTAAAAATTATTACAAAAAAATAAAAATAAAAATAAAAAAATAAAGAAGCCAGAATAGAGGTTTTTACAGAAACCTTTCCCCTATAAAACCCAGCTTTTTAAAATATGGAACAGAATGTTTTATTCAAAATACATTCATTCATTTTGCCTTTCTTCATTGTTTTTTGGTGAAAAAATATTGATTTTGAACAAGCATATTTTTGGGTGGGAAAAGTCCCAAAGTGCAAAAAAAAAAAAAAAAAGTCAAAAGTGAGTGGAAAATCTTGCAATCTTACTTGGCTGAGATTGTTGTTGTTTTTTTAATATTTTTGCAAGAATAAAATAAGCAAATATGCACATCCCTGTTCTGTAATTGAGGGCCAGCATGGTGTAGTGGTTTGAGCATGGACCTCAATATTGGAAACCAGAGTTTGACCATTGAAACCCAATGAGTGACCTTGGGTTAGTCACACACTCTCAGTCGCAGAAAACCCCATGATAGGTTTGCCTTAGGGTCACCATAAGTCAGGAATGACTTGAAGGCACACAAAAACAAATTTCTGTAACTGCAGTGCCACCCATGAAAAGGCCCTGTTTCAGTGACTACCCAGAGCAGTGCATCTGGGAGGCCTTATCTGCACTGGCCAGGATACTCCGGGGGCCTGTTCAGAGTATCTTGGCCTGCAGCTGCCTTGAGCTGCCCCCATATCCTGGCCCACTGTTCCTGGACCTCAGGAGGCTGTCTGCATAGGCATCCTTCTGGGCCATCCAGCGTGTCCGCCACCTTGGATCACTTGCTTCTGAGGTCAGAACAAGGCACCCAGCAATGGTCTCCTGCTGGCCACCTCATTCTGACCTCAAAACAAGTGACCCACAGCAGTGGATGAGGTGGACCAGCAAGACACCTGTGAAGACAACTGCTGCAGTGTAGAATAGAGGGCTCTGAATATTCCCAGAAAATCTGGAGCAACAAGTAAGTTTTTGACATATGTTTTAACCTGGGACCTAAACAGACAGACCAAAATAAAGCTGCTTTGGGTCAGTTTAGAGGTATGCTGTTTAAATGATGCATGTGCCCTAAGAGGCTGGCAGCTACGTCAAAGCCACACTCCAGTCCTAAGGACTGGAACACAGCTTTGGCGTGCCTTCTGGCCTCTTAAGATGTGGTGTCATTTAAATAGTATACCTCCAAAGTGACCTCAAGCAGCTTTATTTTGGCCTGTCTGTTCGGGCCCATAGTTAACCCCACGTCTGGTGCAGAATGTGCCGGATGTCATCTGGACCAGTATTTGGGACAAGCATTGTCCAAACAGGACAATACCAGAACACCAGGTAGAGTGGGGATGGCCTTTTTGACCCATTCAGAAAAAGCCAAAGAAGTGATTAGAGGGGGAACCCAGATGAGTATCTTCAAGGTTGGTTTGTTCATTTGGAGACAAGGAACACAATGAGTCTTTTATAAAGGAGAAACAAATGTGTCAATGTGTTATGTCTTTTGAAATGTATGTACTGCTCAATTTTGTGGCATAGTTTTTCATTTTCATAAGAACTAGAAGAAATTGCAATTATTTTTAGAACCATGCTTACATAGAAACATTTGTTATACAGCTCTGCGTGCCTTACTATGCAAAAGATTCCTTTAACACATTAACGAACCCTTAAGCAATATTACCCAGGAAGGAAATCAATACTGTTGGTATTAAATAGAATGAATTCATTCCTTGTAGCAAAATTTTCCCCTCAAAGTATTAACACACAGTCCTCCTTAAACAGTCAGATGCTAACTGAGAAACTTATCTGATAAAGGAGTGCTTTGCTTTTTTTCCCAAAGTGGTGGAAAATTCAAGAAACCTTCACATAGTCTATATTCTTTTGCAGAAGCGAACTGGATATTTATGGCGTATTCTTAAGTGTATCTTCTGTTTACTTAAAACACATCATCTGCTTATTTTAAACACGTACAGGCTAAGGAAAAAATAGTAGACTTTCCAATAGCAACCAAAGACAGCACTACCCCAAGGGCAGAGTCAGAATCACAGATTGATTCATGAACTGCTTGCACTCCCTACAAATTAATAATAATAAGCCCACATTCAGACTGTGTAATATGCAATTAATTGCCTGACTTACAGGCTGCCTGGGCCTGCAGTAAAGATTCTTCCTTTAGCATTCCATGCTGCTGGAACAGAAAATAATAAGAAAGAAAACAGATTAAGAAGATTTTCAAAGAAAAAAGGAAAGACAATCTAACAATATATTGTTGGGAAAATTACACACCATCCCCTGTCAGCTAGAGGACCAAAGGCTAGGGGAGACTCATGGTATTTTGCTGGCTGTTATGTGTCCTCCACAACCTCAAATCAAGGTGCATATTACCAAAGCCAACCAGGTTCTTTTTGGAACCCAAAGGAGAAGATCCCACAAGAGTCTCTCTCATTCCTTAAGTAGTACAATTTAATTAATAATGCATTAAATCACTACCCTTTTGCTGCCTTTTTCATTACATCCCAAATCCATTGCCTGAGGCAGCTGACTCACTCTAACTAATGATAGGAATGGCAAAAACTATCCTGTCCAAACAGAAGCAGCTAGAGGGACTTTCCCTTCACCCATACCCAGCACTTAAATACAAGGCCAAGCAGAGTTGTAAATGTTATTCTTTTGGATTACAACCTCACTGGCCAGCCTGACTGGAGGACCTGGGGAGTTATAGTCCCCCACCCCAAAAAACTATTCCAAGCTCTGAATGTAAGAATATATGGAACTGTAGTAGTACAGGCGGCCTGTGTATTACACAAGACCATATTATATGGTTTCAATTTAATGTGAAGTCCCCCTCCATTCTGTTTGCAGAAGCAGAACCAACAGTATGGATTAGAGAAGTTTGCCAACACAGGTGTTAAAGGACAAAATTATGGAATACAAATCTTGGATGGAACACAGCATTAAAGTCATCTGTATGTTCACTTTAGGATTGCAGCCTCTGCAGCAACACTTTGATGAGTTAAAGAGGCAACAACATTCCATTCCAATGTTCTTCTAAAACAGTGGTTCTCAACCTTTGGGCCTCCAGATGTTTTGGACTTCAATTCCCAGACGTCTCAAAAATCTAGAGGACCAACAGTTGAGAACCACTGTTCTAAAAGGTTTCAGCAATTGAGGATCACCAAACCTTGCCAACATTGACATTCAATCATTTGCCTCATCATGGTGCTACAATCCAGGATTGCCTTCTGACAACCCTGCTTCTGATACCTGTACATCAGAAAGTCAATACTGACTGTTTTCGGTGGCTGTGATACCTCTGTCATTCATTTGGATAAGGAAAAAAAAGAGTTCCAGATTTTATGAGAAAATCGCATTACACGAAAGGTTCCAGAACAGATCCCTCGCATAACACTTGCTCTGGCTGCATGAGGATAACTTTCCACAAGGTACAAATCAGGAAGCTCCTAGTATGGGCCTCACCAGGACCTGGGCCCTTTTTTTCTGTTTTTTGGAGCAAGAAGGAAGAACTCTCAGGGCAAGAGCAGTGCCTTGAACAGTGTGCATTTCTATATTTTCCTCATTAGAATGACTTTGTAATTTTCTGATCTGATTGCATACTCGCTGAAATTGTGGTTTATGCTTAATATAATCATGTTTAAGGTCATCACCAGGGCTGCCACTAGTAAAATCAGCCTTGTAGTATCACTCTTATGATCCCACCTGCCATGATATCACAAAGGGATCATTCCTATGTCAGATGTTGGCCCTGAAATCTCAGGGCCTGGGAATAGTCCTGACCTGACAACACTAAACTTGTCTGTGCCATGAACTCAATAAATGCCCTAACGGACTGAAAAATCTTACTTCCTGACACAAGGATTCCCTCCCTCCAATGCAAGCACCTCATATTGAAATCCAAGCACATGAGGCAGGAAAACCCAGAAACCCAGAGATAGGGCTCTAGCAGTGGAAATACAATAATGAGAAGTTAAATATCTACTAAGTCACTGCCCTTTTATGACACCCAAGACCTGCTGCCTGAGGTAGTTGCCTCACTCTGCCTAATTTGGGCTAGTCATGTCTTCATCATTTTATTCCCAAAACTGCCCAGCCAGCATGCCCTCTGGACAGTCAGGGTCAAACTAGACAGTAAGAAAAATGCATATTCCTAAGGACAAGCTCATCCCCCCCCCATAGTTTAAGATAAATTAGTATTCTAAACTATCATGAGTCCAGCCAGCATGGCCAGGCCTCTAAATGATGGGAGCTATAGTGGTAGAAAGTTAGGGGAAACTTTTAGCAGATCATGAGCCATGTTAGTCCAGATTAGAACATGCCAGAAAGTTGTTGCTCCCCAGGGTTCTGAGAGTCATGTCATACTTTGAAAGAACATGCTTTTTTTCAACATACAATATTTGACTAGAGCTACAAGTCCATATTTCCTTGACTCTTTGATATGACCTTTTGGCTCCCTCTGCTTCCACAGGATCACAACTACAGCAGCCTGCATGATGGATTTACGTAGGTACCCCCTGGATGAACAGAACTGCACATTGGAAATTGAAAGCTGTAAGTTGTCTTGCCATTTTCCATTGTTTTGAAACTAAATATATCATGCAGCACAGTACAGAGATAGTATACAGTGACCTACATCTAAATTACTGGCATTTTTTAAGATCTAACAAACTTGTTATACTGATTTTGCCTTATTTGAGATATTTTTTTAAAATTTGAGATACTTTCTAAAGGTTATAATATATATCTTAGTGACTTAGGCAAATCTGCTACTTCTTTTAAATAGCTTAGAACCATCATTTGCCTCTTAATCATGTCTACAACATTGAGACTTACAAAAATGCTCTTATTATGAAGCTTCTAAAATAATTACTATTTTTGAAAGTATTTTCCATAATCAGTTTCATCTACCATACAATTGCAATCGTGACAGTATTATATAGCATGATCAGAGCACTGTATTTACATTTGCAGAGGAATCTACCAAAGCTCTAGTTAATTAATTAGCAAGTGCCACATTTAATCACTGAGGGCAAGTTTTAAAAGGTGAAGATTGACCTTTTTAAGGTTGTTTTTACCATGAGTATATCACTATATGAGATGCTAAATATAGATAAAGTTACATTAAGTAAATGGTGATGTAGAATTTTGGTGTATATCTTTAATGTATTCATTAAACACATGGAATGTGGTGGCTTGGTGGTTAAGACGCCAGTTCTGACGATCGGAAGATTGGAAGGTTGGCAGTTCGAAGCCCAAAAGATGTATGATGGGGTGAGCTCCTGTCACTAGTCCCAGCTTTTGCAAACCTAGCAGTTCAAAAGGATGCAAATGCAAGTAGATAAATTGGTACCATTCCAATGGGAAGGTAACAGCATTTACTGCAGTCATGCTGGCCACAGGGCCACCAGAGTCATCTTCGGACAACACTGGCTCTGCGGCTTAGTAACAGAGATGAGCACCGCCTCCTACAGTTAGTTACGGCTAGACATTTATATCAAGGGACTACCTTTACCTTTTTATATCATTATAAAAGGGATGAAAATGGACACATTAAAGATATACACCAAAATTCTGTGTCACCTTTAACTTAACGTAACTTTACCTATATTTAGCTAAGTAGGAAATGTACTAAGAAACCCTGTGAGTGAATTATAAAGTTGCATATCAGGACAACATCAAGAGTGTGTACAAACCACTTGTAAGTGAAGGAACTGCAAAAGCTCTGCCCTGTTATGTGCAAGCTGTGTGTATCAGCAAGGTGTTTATCATTAAACCAGGGTTCCTACAGTTCTCTGGCATACTGTAACATCAACCCTTTGCCAATAGATATTTATTTTTGTTCTAATGCAAGTTCTTTCACAGTTCCTTCAGTCTCTCAAAAAAGCATCTATTTTTGAGATGATGATAGTATATAAATAGACTTAGTTCATTTAGTTTGATAATTGAATAAAACTTGTTCTATGGAAAAATGACTTGGAAACATTGGTTTTTTTTAATGATGACTCCCATCGTTTTTGGAACTATCTGGGAGATTCAGAGAACTGCAAGTCCAAAAGAGTAACTTTTCGGAGCTTTGGTCAACCGATAAAGAAGAGTAAAGAATTTCTGTCTTTTTTCATAACTACTTCCACTCTCAGTTCCACTACATTCTGCCCACTGCATCCATTCCCATAATAGAAAGGCTATCTTAATCCCTTACCTATTTCAGCAGCAGCAACCCTAGTATTAAACAGTATGGAGAGGAAGGAGCTAAGAGCTACCGCAAACCATGGTGTAAGCCCCAGGCACAGCAAAGATTAGGGGACAGGTCTGCTTTTCCATAGCTGGACTGGTTCTTATTATTAGAAAACTACCATGGCTTACACTGTTTTATGATGCAGTCTTCCCACCACACACACATACCTCTTTCCTTCAGAATCTTAGTTACTCATTGAAAGGATATTATAATGACAGAGAATATATAGCATATAAACAAGACTGTTCACTGTTGAGGAGAGTAGCTCTCCAAAAAACCCAACACTGGTTATTTTTTGTCAGAGTTTTCTGTGAAGTTCACTGGCAATTTGTGGACCAAAATAAGAGAGAATCCCATAAGGATGGAGGTGCCCCCTACACACACACTCCATGTATTGGTTGGCACACCAAATCATGGAGCCCTGGTGGCGCAGTGGTTAAATGCCTGTGCTGCAGCCACTCACTCAAAACCATAAGGCTGCGAGTTCAAGACCAGCAAAAGGGCTCAAGCTCGACTCAGGCTTGCATTCTTCCGAGGTCACTAAAATGAGTACCCAGATTGTTGGGGGCAAGTAGCTTACAGTTGTAAACCGCTTATACACTCCTTAGGCAGTATGAAGTGGTATATAAATGAAGCTGTTTGTTTTGTTTTGTTTTATCTAATCAAATTGTTAGCAGGCCGTTACAGGGCTTTGTGGAAGATTTGCAGCATTCATATCGAGCTGCTGGTGGCGAGAGCAAAGTTCTGTGTGAAACCATTGTGGTTAGAGATTAATGTTGTCCCTTTGTTTTAGAGAATTTGAGCATTGCTGTTTCACATAGGTGTTAGCCATGTGCACTGACCCTTGTTCCACATACATTTTACTACATTGGTCTTCAGTGTGTGGCTTGTGTAGTGAAAGCAGAATGTCAGAGATCTGACAGTTCTTTACACTTTCCTGCAGTGATATAGGATCCTTTAGTATCCTAGTTCTTTTGTAGTAAAATTATAAGATTCCCACAAAGAATGAATAGCTGGAGGTCATACAACTTGTGATTCACCAGGCAATGGATGTCTAACAGGAACTCAGTAAATTCCTGGTGTCCCATGTGATATAGTTGTTAATGATGGACTATGAAAACTGGTTCAAATCCCTGTTCATCCATAAAGTTCCCCATGCAACTAGGCCAATTACTGTCTATCAGCCTATCCTGCCTTCACATGGTGCTTATAAGGATAAAATAGGGTGGGGAGGTAACCTTTATATAAGCTTCTTGGGAGTATGACAATATTGATATCTTTATCATAAAAATAACACTTTCCCAGGAGACAGGGAAGAGGAAGGTTGTCAGGTATCTGGTAAGACCAAAATACATAGTTGTATTTGGTTATGAGCCATTCAGTGGGTCTCAAATTGTGCATTCCTGAATAAGCAATGATCTGATTTTTGTGTTTACCTTGACCAGTATCCCATCTGTTTAGAACTGTTTTAGCATCCATGCCATCTTTTATAATATTATCAACTATCATCAATTATCATCAAATGCTGAAATCAGTTGCTGAATGCTAACTGCCAAATGTAAAATACTAAATATCATACAGTGGTCCCCCGGTTTACGAATACCCCGGCCTACGAAAACCCCGGTCTAAGAAAGAGCCGGGGCCGGAAAAACGGACCCGGTTTACGAAAAAAAACCCAGTTTAAGAAAAGAAAGCGGCGGGAAATTCAAATGGTGCGGGGGCTGGTTTAAGGGGCCCCGGTTTACGAATCTTTCAGTTTAAGAAAGGGGTGCTGGAACGAATTAATTTCGTAAACCGGGGGACCACTGTATTGTGAGCATTCAGTGGGTGACACCATAAAATTGGCTTCCATATTAAATAAAAGATTGTGAGAGGTATAGAAAATGTCTCATTAAGATAGTTATGCTGCTGAAATAGTCTGTGTCTCTCCTTTCTGCAAAAATGGGTATAGTCTTAAATGCATATATAATCTTTGAACAAAGTCAGGGATCAATTTGAAGAATGAGATATGAATCAACGCAAACAAAACTGCATAGGCTTTCTCGGTGTTGTTTTTATTAAAAAGGAGAAAATGCTTTACCAGCCATTTTCCTGTTAGAACCTTCATTGCAACTGAAGGGTGTTAAAAGTATTCAGACAGGTCCGAGCAGACCATTTATTGGTTCATCTGAGACAAGACTGTATAAATAATAAAAAATAAATAAAATAACTGCATGTTATGAGCATACACTTTTAAACTGCTAGTGTTCCATATTAAAGACAAAAATCTACTTCATATCACTGTAGTCAATTCACCCATACCATTTTCCATTTGGCCGAGAGAAGCAATTGGTTCAGACAGCAGATGCTTGGAGGTAGCAAGCATGTTCTTCCTGACTCCATGCATTTCCATCTCTTGGAGAGCACAGCTGTATCTGGTCCCCATCCTAGCCCTTAACCCTAGAAGGAGAATCCTATCCCACTGGATGTACTAAGTAAGGTTCACCTACCTATCCAGCTACCTTCTTTGTATAGAATGAAGAAAGTAGCAAAAATGTCTTAAACTCATCCTAGATCCCAATCTAGAGCCCCCACGTGGCTTCTGAACACAGGACTGATAAATCTTTATTTTCACCTACCTGTAGTGACCAAATTGGGCATACATCAGCACCTGCAGGCCTCATAATATCTCTAGGTGGTTGTGTTCAGTTTACTGGGCTACAGATTGAACAGGCCTGGTTTAAGGTATCATCACCTCTTTCATGGAGGTCATAGAGTAAGCATAATCTGCCTGGGTAAGCATAATCTGTCTGGAAGCCAATTTTTTTAAAGGGATCTGCTGTGGGCCCACTGCCTTCTAAAATGAAATTATGTCACATTTTTCAAAACTAGAAGTGACCAGAACATTTGCTTTTGAAAGAAATACTGAAACACACAGAGAGAAGGCCTTTGGAGGGAGGATTGCCACTCCTTGAGGCTTCCAGAAGCAGCGATTTTCCCTTTTTTGGCCAGGATCCCAGAGGAAGGTAAAAAAAAGTTCTACATTCAGCCTGTGGGACATGTAAATTCCCCTTTGCCATAGAAGAAAAGTGCAGGGTTCAAGCCAGTCCTCTCCCACTATAGGATCCTGAGGTGTGTTTTCCATAAGCCAGAAGTGACACAATATATCCCAATGCTTTTGGACAGGAATCAATGCATTTCATGTCTTTCTGTCCCTACGTGCATTCTCTACGCAGGTAAACAATATGTATTTTTGCAAAAATGAATCTCTTCTGAGAGTCCCAAAGGCATGAAACAGATGGATGGAAGGAGCAGCTTGAAGCTGGCCCTTCCAAAGGTGGATTGGGGCCACAGCAAACACATGGCGCAGGCCCATCTGCCTTGAAGCCAGCTGAAAAAGGAGCAGCAAAGATCCACTCCCTTTTCAGCTGGGGAAAAAGCGGCTTTTCCCGCCCTGTGGGGGCTTCAAGCTGCTTTGGTGGTGTGTGGAGGATAAACACTGCACCGCTGGAGTGGTCTGCCAAGCCACCTAGATGGTGGCTTTAAAGGGCCATCGGTTCTGGCCCAAAGTATGAACAAAATATGCTTGAAAATTACACAGGAACTATTTTTATTCTTAAAAAGTAAGGAGAAAATTGCTAAAATGTTCATTCTTTCATGTGGGGACGAAGTAAGCAAAGATAGCCAAAGGCTAGCCCCACCATTAGATAAGGAGAGGTGATTGCTTCAGGCAATATTAGCTGATCAAGGGCAGCAAAGTGTGGAAAGAGAGACCTGTATGCCACACAGGCTGGCTGCCCTCTGTCCCCTAAGCAAGGCTACTGTCTTTAGGTTTAGGATGGTGTCCTACTCTCAGAACTGTAGTGATGTGTCAACTGCTCATCTAGTTTGATTTCATATGTGGCATAACAGTTAGGGACACCATCTTCTACTATGTCTCAGGCAGCAAATGTCCTGAGTTGGCCCTGGCAATTCCACTTGAAGTATGAGTTTACTACATGACTTGCAATAAAAGAGGGGGGCTGACCAGTATAGTATATCCCTGTTCCTATTCAGACACTAGTTTCAAAATTACACTATAGATAGAAAACAGAAGGTTTGGGTTTATATATATATATATATATATATATATATATTGCATGGGATGTAGAGGGTTACACTCCCCATACATGTCCCATAATGCCCTCTCACCAGTTTAAAAACCACTTTTTCTCTGCATCAGTCTCCAATGCCTTTAACAGCTGCAGGAGATATAAATATTCAACAGGTCTGTCCTTCCTAAGAATGGGGGATTTTACCATGTTTGAGATCCTGCCTGAGGCATTTAAAATTGCCTGACTCTACCTATGCTCATGAAATTAATAATAATTAACCCTCAAGTTTTTAGTAATCATACAGTTTTTTACCCTCTTGTACCATTTTTAAAGTATTTGCCTGATGAAAAACCAGTAAAGCTTTGAAAGCTGGCATGATATATTTTCTTCATTTTGGTCGGCCAATAATGCCACTAGTCTTTTGTAGATTTTGTTGTATTATACAATATTATAGGTGAAATCTAAACAGCAGTTTTCATAGCTGGAGCCAGGATTACTGACTTAATGTATGAAAACTGCTTTGTATGCTCAACATCAGTTTTAAAATGACAGGCCACATTATTCATAAGGGTACTATATAGTAATAGCAATGACAGATGTAAATAATGTCTGTTCACATTGTCCTCTGTGAAAGGCAGTCAGACCTTTTTTTCCTAAATGGATCTGATCAATTGTCATTGAACATTTGCAGAAGGCATTTGACATAAAGTTATTTTATTTTTAAAGTTAGTGAAGAGTGCAATCATATAACTGTCTACTCAGAAGTAAGTATCATTGCATTCAGCAGGACTTACTACTGGCTAAGCGGTTGTAAAATGGACTGCAGCTGGAAAGACAAAGTTACTCTGAAAAGGGATATTTACACATCCCGCTCCAATTGTCTCCCTCCCAGATACTAATTTCATTCTCTATCTCTGTGCATATATACACTTGCATTATATATGCATATGTGTGTGTGTATAAGAACACACACATATATACTTTGAATATGAAAAGGCAAGTCTCACCAGACAGAGGATTACACATCAGTAGGACCTCTGTTGTTCCAGCAGTAATAAGACCAGATATGAGGTCTCAGTAACTTTAGTACTTCATAGTCCCATAGCCTATATAAAGAAAATCAAATTATTTCAGATCTGGTGTTGGAGAAGAGTGCTCACATGGGTCCCCCTGCCTGATCCTGAGGTCCCTGGAGCACCCAATAAGTTTCCCAATCACAAGTCTTTGTTTCATTAAAAAAGAAAATTGCAGTCCTGGAAGCTTCCAGGAAATGTGATCTCCACTTTAAACAATGTGCAGCCACACACACACCACACAATCTAGGATCAAATGTCCCAAAGAGTAGGCTTCCAGTTTTAGGGAAATGTGGCCCATGGACAGTAGATTGGATTTGGCTCCCACTAGGAGCCTGAGATTTCAGGTCCAAACATAAGGTCCTTGACCCCTTATGACATATTAAATGGGATGGGCCCTAGTGATGTCATTAATCATAATACAGTACCTTTAAGCATCAACCACAATTGCACAGGGCATGCCATTTAAATTGAATCCAACAAGGCTAATAAGTGAGCCAAATAGATATATACACACACTTCGCAAAATAATGTTCTTGCTCTGAGATTCTTCCCTCTCACCCTGAGGACTAAGGAAGCAGGTAGAAGTTGTGCAGTTCAGGATGAGACCATTAGATCATGCCCATTCCTGACTTAAAGTCAATAAAGCTATTATACACTTGTATTATTATTAACCTTTATTTATATAGTGCTGTAAATTTGTATTAAGATGAGATGCAGTGGTTCAAGTGGTTAAGACTCTGACTCTGTTGATTGCAAGACCAGCAGATTGGCAGTTCAAGGCCTGGGTGCCGCATGATGGGATGAGCTCCCATCACTAGTCCTAGCTTCTACCAGCCTAGCAGTTTGAAAGCATGCAAATGCAAGTAGTTAGATAGGTACCACTTCTCAGTGGGAAGGTAACAGCATTCGTTGGAGCCATGCTGGCCACATGACCACCAGAGCAGTCCTTTGACAACACTGGCTCTTTAGCTTAGAAATGGAGATGAGCGGTGCCCCGTACAGTCAGTTACGACTAGACATTCATGTCAAGGGACTATCCTTACCTTTTACCTTTATTTGGATTGTTAGGCAATGTGCTGATGGTGTTAGTGTTAGAGAAGACATACTAGAACATTCCTTATTGCAGCGACTGTGAGATTTTGTGTGATGGAACACTTTCTATAAATAGCAGTTGGCCCAGTGAGCCTTCACTATCCCTAGAACACAAATCCTAGCATCCAGTTTGGTATAATTGTTAGCGTTGGAAGAACTTGGCTAATCCAGGATCAAATGTCATTATGTTACTGGATAAGAAATATAGTACAGTAATTCCTTCTATTGTATTGCCAATTTCATAACCTTGGGACCATCTCAAATCTTATTTATCTCCTTTCGTCCAAGGAGCTCAAACCAGTAAACAAGAAATTTACCCTATTTTAACTTCTTAAGAGTTCAGTGGTTCCTGGCTAACTGGATATTAAAACCCATATTCTTCCTGTCCAAAGCCTATATTTTTGTCAACCTGTTGTCAGTTTAAACCTTTAGCTGGCTCTGCCCGCAACAAAAGAAATATGTGCACAGCGGAGTTTTGTTTCTGGATTCAGAAAAATCAGCAAATCAGATGTGGACAAAGACTGTACAAGGACTGAAACCTTTTTGTTAATCCCAACTAGAGGAGAACCATTGAATCAATTATTGACTGATGAGTCAACACAGATAAATCAAATCGCTTCACCCTATTTAAGACTAACAATAAGGTCAAGAACTGGATACTGAATTTTGTGTTAGAAGAGATTCAAGAACCAATGAAATAACACATCCTCACATAATAAGGCAATTTTTGTTGATGGAAACGTGTAGCTTAGGGCAGCTTGATGCCACCCCTTTGAGTACCAGATCAGGGTCATGGTAACTGCATGCTGTGACCCCAAGCTGACATTTTTCCAGGCCAAAAAGGAGCAGCAAAATGCCATATCTTTTGGGGGTGGAAAAAGCTGATGCCCTTTCTGCCATCACCATGGCTCTTCTGAACTCCTGTGGCATGTAGCATCTGAATACTGCACCACTGGAGTACCATAACACTGCCCACCATCTGGGCAGGCAGGCATCATGACACTGGGTTAGGGGTGGCATCGGGACAGGCGCCATCTAAATGCCATGCCCATGATATTGGTGTGGTTTAACACAGAGCTGTCCCTAACATTAGCCAGATAGAGAAAGTCAATTCAGGAAATGAATTCTAGAGATGCTGCAGTTGTAGTCCCAGTGCTGGAGGATAGAGCTGTGTACTCCCTCAGCTACCCTGCTGACCTTAGGTGCCATCAAGGATGTTGTTAGTTGCAACTGCTCCCATATCATGAGGTGTCTAGGGCTTAGCCCAAATTTTAAAAAAAAGATATCCAAGGTCCAGAATACACTCACCAGAATACATTCAGCCCTTTGGATAACTCCTTTAAAATTCAGACTAAAACCCAGAGCAGATTCATTGCCCCATTGACATTGCCATACTAGCCACTAGTGCAAAGAACATAAGTGGTGGGTGGCCTCTGAGCTCCACTATTGTGACTCCTGGTTACTGGTTACTTTCACATTACCAGTGTTGACTTGAGATTCAGCTATGAGTCTAACCAACACAGCATACAAATCTAAGAGGAGGCACCATCTTTCACTCAAGTAGTATAGTGGTTTGAGTGTTGGAATACGTCTCTGAAGGCCAGGGTTCAAATCCCTACTCAGCCATGAAAACCCATTGGGTGACCTTGGAGGCATCACACTCTCTCAGCCTCAAAGGAAGGCAAAGGCAAAACCTCTCTGAACAATTCTTGCCAAGAAAACCTTGTGATAGGTTCATTTTAGGGTTGCCATAAGTCAGAAATGCCTTGAAGGCACACAATTACAAGAAATCACAATGTCTTGGACAAGCCTTGTTTCCATCATTCTGTGAGTACTACAACTTTATTCCTTAGTGTCAAAGTCAGCATGACCTGGAGAGCTTTCCCCAACTATCTCTTCAAACCTACAGTTTTCACATATTCAACAAGTTCTGATAATCAAAATGAATATGCAGGCAATGCCCCACTAGTAATGCTTCCAGAATTTTTGAACTGCCAGCCTGTTGTGATAGCTCCTGGCAAATTTTTATTCAGTCAGCTCACAATTAAATCTCTATGCACAGAGAGCAGAAATTTTGAATCTTGTCGTTTCAAATTTTTAGAAAAGAGGCACAGACTGTTTGGTGGTAATGCATTCACCCTCATGTTATTGGCCTTTGGCACAGTTTATGCATTTACTGGTTTTCTTCCAATGTGTGAACAGCTGCTTGGAGCACAGATTCTATCTAAGTAACAAACACATTTAAAGCTTTCATTTGTCTGCTGGTGAACTCAGTGCAGCGTTGGATAAATTATTCCAGTCTCTCCTACAGTAGAAACTCTATTTTCCTACACTGCTTTAATTCAAACTCTTATTCAATAAATTCAATGTGTGTCCTGCATGATGATGCCTTTTAAAAAGCCACAAAAGATACAACAACCAGCTACAAACACAGTCAATTGCTTTGTTCAAATATAGCTCCAAATTATAGTTTAGTATTACAAGAAATGGCCTGAGTGAAGCTTCAGCTTACATGCCTTGCCCATCTTATCTGCTGCTCATCAAGTCATAAGAAAAAGATCAGACGTGTTTGCTCCCTTTTTAAACTAGCTGTATAAGTATTGTATTCAAACTCAGTCCTAAGGGTAGAATTTCATGATGGCATACAGAAGTCGCTTACTGACTCACATACATTCCATCTCTTTCATGGTTGGGAGGAAAAATTCAGAGGGAGGACATTTCCAACCAATCTGAGGGCCACATTCTATATGATTCCCATACCTAGTTTACTTGAATAAGCCAATTTCCTATATCATAGTTATGACTAACCAATAATTTAAGATGCTAATATAATATTAAACAGTTGAAAATGAAAGCAAGTTCTGTCACATCCTCACAACTGCACTGGAGGTGGAGACTGTGTACAAAAAAAAAAAAACACAAAAACCCAAGGCTGTCCTAGGCTTATTTGTATAATGTTAAAATCATAGTTTGTTGTTGTTTGAACACAGCATCACCCTCAAATGGAAGAGACTGGTTCTCTTATAGGCTTGTTACATTTAAGTTATGTTTTCCCCATCTCATTTTCCTGAGCAACAGGAAGTTTCATTGGGGTGGCCTTCACAGGGCTAGGTCTGTTTTGAGGTTTATAGTACCTTTTGTACATCTCTATGTAGAAATGAAACTAGGCATTGTGATAAAACATGTGTTTCCTTCCCAGGATGGCAGCCCATTTTGACTTTGCCCCCTTACTTTCCATTTTGTGTTATGTATGTGATTTATTATCAAAGCAGAATTCCTTAATTCTTCATCTGCTGTCCCTGGATGTTGCTAACTGGTAGATGCGAGGCATCACCAATGTGATTGCATCAGGCCATTGGGAAATTTCATTGCACTTGAAAGAATTCAACATGACAGGATTGTACTTGTCTCAGTGGCAGGATTGTACTTGTCATTCATGTCATTCCACCCTTTGACCCTACCAAGGATGTCAGTGCTATTCAGCTACTGTGGGTCACTGCTAATGCAACACTGTTTGATTCTGGCCAAACCCACTGTCCTAGAACAAGAGTTATTCTTTTAGTTATCTTTACTTTCAGGACAGGGTAGGCTCAAGAGATTTTGCTGCTTGATGCAAGGAACAAAATGGCACCTTCCTCCTTTTATCTCCTTTCCATATATCAAAGATGTCCAAATCCAAACCCTCCAAATGTTGGACTACAGCTCTCAGCATCCTTAGCCCGAATAGCCCATGGTAAGGAGTGTCTGGAGTTGCAGTCCAACATATGGAGGACTGCCCTTTACCTATCCTTCCCAGATACAAAAGCTGACTGAATTGGCAGTTGTATCTTACCCCCACACTGGTGACCCTACAGTATCCTTTGCTGCACCTTAGGGTAGTATAGTAGTTTGGTGGGTGCAGGACATGATTCAAAGCACACTCAGCTCTTCTAAAACCCTGCCACTTCTCTGCATTACCCCCAATAACTGCTGTCTCACTCTGGCTAATAGTAGACCCAGGCTTTAACAATTACAATCACACAGATTTGCTCCAGCATTACTTACTGTGTATCCATGGATATACCAAGATGGTGTAGCACTTGGATACCTTCTTAATATGTAACTAAATATCTTCCCACTCATTTAAAAAAAAAACCTTCAACCAGACTAAACCCTGTCTCTATAAAGAGCCATTGCCCAGACAAGCCAGTTTTTATTCTTCAGTCTGGCTGTTACTTTCCCTTCTTTTTTTCTGTCTAAAATGAGGTAACGCGGCTCTTCCTTTCAGATTCAAAAACTGCAAGTTGTAGTGATGCTACATTCACATATGGGATGAGTGAAAAACAGGTGTGAAGCATGAGCAAAAACAGAAATTTGAGCCTGCAGAGAGGGGAGAGGGGTGTCAGTCATTTATTCTGCAAGAAACCAACAGCCAGCTTGCAAGTCATGACTGCCCCCTGCAGCTGCTCTGAAGTCTAGTTCACATTCTAGTTTACCAGAGAGATTTTTATTTTGCAGCCTGCTTGATTATGGTTCCGTTCATTTCTATTGCTTGCATTAACTAGATGGAGTGGTTTTTCAGCATGGTCCCAAAAATGCATCACCCCTGCCTTCATGTTGTTCTGGAAACTTTCCCTCTTAGAAAATCCAAGTAGTTTGTTGTGGCTGGAGTTTACAACTCCGAGCACTTGAGAATGGATGCAGATGTAAAAAAATAAATAATCTATCAGTTCCATTTTCTGACACATTCTTAATCAAGTCTGGGACATCCTTAATCAGTAAGGAGAGGATGTGTTGATGGCTAGTGGATGGTTTATGGGCATGGCAGAATACTGCTCTTCTATATAGGGCGAACTGAATTACCAACCCAGTTCCTTGTCATTAATGATTTTCCTTCTTTATTTCTTTAGTTTATGATGGGCCAGATAAGACAGTTGCTGGGTGGTGGTAGGGGCAATAACAACAGTCTTGTGGCTGTTCCTTTCTGCTGGAGGAAATATCTGTGTGTTCCAGGTAGTTTATCCTACATATCTAGGCTAACCTGTTGCCTTTAGGTGTCATGGAGTACAGTGCCCTATCATTAGTGTCAGAGTAAGCTTCTGAACTGATCATTCAGTTTGCTTCTGTATGTGAAACTGGAAGTTGACCCATCTTAACCTTCACCTTTAAACAGAAAATGATCTTGGGATGTCCCTGAATTCATCACACATTCTCTCCCTATGTTTTAGAAGAACCCTAGCTAAACTCTATTCACAAAATAGACTCAGCACCGTGGACAGCTCAAATAAGGCTGTAGATCTACAACATAACAGCCCTGAACTTTGCAGTTTCCATGATTCAGACTATGGGTACTAATATTTGTCCTCTTTGTTGGCATTTCTTTTGCAATTGTATTGGTGTTTTTTTTAAAAAAAAAAAAATAAATAGTCAACAAACTTTACATGCTTGATTAATATTGTTCATATTGCAGATGGGTACACAACAGATGACATTGAGTTCTACTGGAATGGAGGTGAATCTGCTGTGAGTGGAGTTAGTAAGATTGAGCTCCCTCAGTTCTCAATTATCGATTACAGGATGATTTCAAAAAGAGTTGAGTTTGCAACAGGTAGGCACTGAAGCATCCCGAGGACATCCCCTTGGAATAACAAAAAAATTAAGTATGAACATAGTGTCACTTCTGCTACTGCTACTGCTATTGTGACTACTGCTGCTGTTTTTTTGTTATTATTCTTATTCTTGTTGAAGTTGATTTTTTGTTGTTGTTACAGGTGCATACCCTCGACTATCACTGAGTTTTCGACTTAAGAGAAATATCGGCTATTTCATTTTGCAAACCTATATGCCTTCTACTCTGATTACAATTCTATCGTGGGTATCATTCTGGATAAACTATGATGCATCTGCTGCACGAGTTGCACTAGGTAATTTCTTCTCTGGACAATGCTGTTACTTAAATGTCACAAGGATTTCCACCAGCAGATTTTGCCCACCCTATAGTGCTCTCCAAGACCCTGAAACAGAAACATAATAATGCCATGGCCCACGACACTATAGTGGGCCAGCAAGGCTTGGCCTTCCCTTTAGGCAAAGTGAGACAATCCCATAGCTGGTAGATGCTGAGGTCCAGTAGTGGCCACTCCATCTGCTCCTACAGAGCATCCTAGCCATTATCTTGGCAGACAACACTTATTTTGCATACCTTTAGCCAGCCAGTTGTCCTCAAGATTGGTTCAGGACCATATCCCATTCTCCATGTTAAATTAAGGTCCAAGTATCAGCCTAGCCAGTGGAATGGAAAGGAAATCTTATCCTTTGTTTTTGCTTTGTCCTTGTTTATGACTGGGGTAAGCCATCAAGTAAGAAGTATATTATTTGAGCTGATCATTTAGTCCAGCCTTTGTCTACCACTGTGGCAAGCAAATGCCTCTGGAAGTTGAGTGATGGTCATTTTATACTATTCAACCTCAGCATGTCGCCTGATAACTAGATTTTTGTCAACCATGGAAATGACAGAACTGTCCTAAGACATTTTGCCATCTTTAGTAGACAAGATGGTGCTGCCACCTTCTGTCTACAGAACCTGCCTGAACCAGTAGTGGAACAGTTTTTTGTGGGTGTTTCGGGTTATATGGCCATGTTCTAGAAGAATATGTTCCTGACGTTTCTCCAGCATCTGTGGCTGGCATCTTCATTTCTCTGAAGATGCCAGCTACAGATGCTGGCGAAACGTCAAGAAGAAACTCTTCTAGAACATGGCCGCATAGCCCAAAAAACCCACAAAGAACTATGGATGCCAGCCATGAAAGTCTTCAACTTCCCAGTAGTGGGATGTTACTTCAGCAGTGGTGATGGGACAGGATCCTCCATGCCATTTGAGGTGGCAGGCTAGCTTGTAAGATAGCATGGGGGAGAGAGGCTCAGTTGTGTCTGAACAGCAAAATTTGGTTCTGCCCCATATCAGCAGACATTTGATGTGAACTGCCTGAGTCTGCCCAATGGTAGAACCAGTCTTGAATCAAGCCCAAAGGCCAGAGCTTCCCTTCCACTCCATAATACACTTACTAGAGCACACCAGATACAGGTAAGGAAGAACTAGAAGGTTGTTTAGAGAGAAACCATGAGAATGAATGGGAACTATTCAGATTCAGGACTTAGGACTTCAGATTCAGGACTTAAGCTTTAGGACTAACATAGGAGACATTCCTGGCAAATCCTGCTTCTCCTCCCCTGTAGACCCAGTGTTATCAATAAGAAAAACCTGGCAATTTAAGAACTAGAAAATATAAATCAATTGATGATGTAATTAAATATGAAACTATCTAACTTCTTTAAAAAAAAATAGTATTGATCTGTAAAGTGTAGCAGGGAGAATGATGTGCACACCATTAAGAAAACAAAGACGAATCATAGCAGCTAAACATGGCTTCATAAACCAGAATGTTTTCTACAGCACTTCTGTGTGCACATCATTTTACAAAAAGACCAGGCTTGTGTTTTTTGCCTAAGATCATATTGCAATGTCTCAAAGGTCTCAATCATATCTGTTCTCAGTACTGCTATTGTGGCTGTGTAAACCTCATTTGAAATGTTCAAATGGGTGCCAAACATTGTGGATAAATTGGAAAGGATTCAGGGGTGAGGGGAAAGGGTGCTTTTAAAACAAAGATCTGGAAAGAACACATAAGCAAAATATTCAGCTCAGAGTAAGAAAAGGGACCAATGTGTTCACCTGTTCTATGTGTTAATAGAGAATAAGAAAGAACAATGATTGCTTACTGTTAATCAAGAAGGATAATATTAGGACAAATTCTCTATAAGATCCTAGACACCTTAGAACAAACTGCATTGAAAGTTATTGAATCCATTTTTGAATATTTGCAAGAAAAGGTTGAGCAATGTGGGTCTTTAAGATCATAGTATACTGCTTTTATTATCATTATTACCATTTTATTATAATTGTGTACCTAATAATCAAAGATTTTTTTTCTTCTGGGCTGTAAAATATACTTAGAACAGGGGGAGGTCTACAATACAGGCATTAAATTCGTACATTCCATTGTCAGAGAGCACATACAAGGGTATTTGTTCCATCACAGGTTTCTGTGTACTCTGTGCATATGAGCTTCCAGCCCTTGTGATTGTAAGTATGGGTGAGCAACTTCAGAAGGACCTTGCTCTGTTTCATATTTTTAAAAACCTAATTGTTAAAATTTACAAGTGAACTTTCTTCCACTTCTGGTTTGAACTCATTTTTTCAGCATTCTTGGCAAGCTATGTTGCTATTGGAGAAACAATTTTCTGCTACTGGTATCTTCTTAGGGCTGCACAGCGTGCCAAAAATGACCCAAAAAGTGGGGGGATGAAAATCAGAAGAACCCAGAAAATCTACTTCTTATTTTAAATAAATGAATATATTCTGAGGTGCTGAACAGTGCAGAGAACCCCTGTAAACTATTTTGAAAAGTAAATTGCTGCTTCTAGAGGATCCATGCTCTTCTGCTTATTAAAATTGATTTGTGCAAATTAATTAGTTGCCTCTCATCAGAAGATGATATTAGCCCTAAATAGCAATTATTCACTCAACAACTTTAAAACTATTCATTGATCAGATGCAAAGGGATCTTGTAGAACTTCTGAGAAAGCTCATGCTACAAGTTTTTTTCTTTAAGTTAGTCTCAGAGTTCTACAAGATCCCTTTGCACATTGATTTTCCAGTCTAACACAGCTATGTATCCATCAGATGGCTGTACTTATATCCTATCTTTGCTCCACTAAGGCCCTGTCCAGACCGGCCATTAAGGCCGGCTTGGGGGTGGAGTCGGGGCGTCACATCCAGATGATGCTCGCACCAACTCCGCCCCCCAGGGTGCCATGACTTCGTGTGCTGCTCCACACAGCATGTGGCATCATGGCACTCCTCCGGCGTTGTGTCCATATGACATGGCATTGAAAGAGCACTGTATAAGTGTGCCACTGTGGCTATGGCACCCTTTCCAGGGTGCACCCTGGAAAGGCCAGATCAGGAACATGATGTGTGGTTTCCACAGCTCCGATCCAACTAGGAAAGCAGCAGCATCCCACCGACCCTTAGGGGATGTATGTACAGCCCCTGAGTTCAAAGCAACATACAAGATTCTGTTCCTCCTCACGCTGTCTACCTAACAATGCTGTGAGGTAGAGCAAGCTGAAAAAGAATAATTTTGGCCAAGGACACTGGGTGAATTAATGGCTCAGTGAAGACATTGAGAAATTTGGATCTCCCAGACCCCGGACTGACACTCTGTACCACACTCCCCACAACATGTTGTGCTGTGTAGTCAAACAGCCTGTTTGGGCTGTAAAGGGTTTCCTCCTTCTCTCCTTATAAGATTATCCATAGCTGATGGTTGCATTTGATACAACAGTTTAGTGATGCAGCTTCCACAAGGCTTTTTCCTTTCCAGCTTACACAATGGAGAAAACATGTGGGATGAGTGTGGGAAGTGTTCATGGGTGACCCATGCAAGCCAGCATTGCTAACTTAGGAATTGGCAGCCATGCTGCTTAGGAGATATAGGAATGGAATCTATGTTTGAAATGCATTTGTGATGTACAAATGGAGGAAGGTGACAAAATGTGGTCACATGGAGTGTTCCTATTCTCTTCCTCCAGCCAATATACAGCACTCCATTTCCGTTCCTCCTGATTTTCTGTTTTGTTTTTCTCAACAATAACCCAACTTTTCAAAGCAACAGAACGTACTCAGTCCTCACTAACAATGGTGGATTGAAGTCCAAGCAAAAGGGAATATCTCACACTACCATTTGTGAGCCACTTTCCATCCCTGCTCAAGCATAACCTGCCTATCCTCATTGGGATGTGAACATTATTTGTATTTTTGTACCCTTTGTCTTACCTTGAGCCTGCTGTTGGGGGGATTTTCTTGTGTGCAAGTGGTATCATTTTGGCAGTCCAAAGTCCAAAGTAAGTTTATTGTTAAAAGCTAAAAGCCGTCACAATTCAAAACTGCTCCAGTCAGTATGTGCAGTATGTGAGACAAAATAAAATAGTCAAGTCACAAAAACCGTAAATGAAACCTCAAATAAAACAACATAATAATATTTTTGGCAGTATAAGTAATAACATGGAGTTATTAGTCTGCTATTAGTATACAGGGTTGTGTAAGGGGTTAAAGAAGGCATTTCCCCATGACTGGTTTCCTCAAACAACCAAATTGTTCCTTCTTCCTAGGAATCACCACTGTGTTGACAATGACCACCATCAGCACCCACCTCAGGGAGACACTGCCAAAGATCCCCTATGTGAAGGCAATTGACATCTACCTAATGGGATGCTTTGTGTTTGTGTTCCTTGCCTTGCTGGAGTATGCTTTTGTAAACTACACATTCTTTGGTAAAGGCCCTCAACATCAGAAGAAGGCAGCTGAAAAGGCAACTACAGAGAAGAAGAAACTGGAAATGAATAAAGTTCAGGTAACTTTCTCAGTTTTCATCTAGATTTCTTTCTTTTCTTTTCTTTTTTTTAAAAAAACTCATTACAACATCTCGACATAACATTACAGTACATATATAAACAATCAACATATAACAACATATAAACATAACAAATCCACAAAACAAATTGCTCTTCTAAATAGTGTTAGATTGAAATATTCCCCATACTTCTGAGATAATTTCTCTAATCTCTTAATCCTAATGTAATTCGTCTCCTGTATACCATGATATATCCCATATAAATTTAGTCGCCTAAATGCCTTGCTTCTATAATTAGTGTCTCTCTCTCTTTTTAAAAAAACTATTCAGGGAAATTTTCTTAGTTTCAGATTTAAACAGATATTTGAGTATAGTTACCTAAAATCTTTTCCCTAAAATTCATAAAGCAAACCCATTCTTCTTCTATAATATCTTTGTCCTTTCCTCTCATTAATGCTGTCCATATATCCATTTCCATACCCTCATAAAGTTTCCCCAGCTACTCTTCTATCATTGGAGTTATCAGATTTTTCCATAATTTTGCATATGTAATTCTGGCCAGAGTGATCATATATAATATGATGCGCCCATACCTCTTCTCTGTTCTTTTATCTAATTCAGATATCATATTAAGTAAAAATAAAAGTGGATCTAAAGGGATATCCTCATTCAATATCTCAGACATTGTTGTTTGAATATTTTTCCGAAATTTTTTAGCTTCTTTACAAGTCCACCACATGTGAAAGAAATTTACATCTATTTTATGGCATTTCCAACAATGCACTTCCCCTTTTTTATAAATTAAATTAATCTTATGAGGGGTAATGTACCAATGATGTAGCATTTTTAGAAAGTTTTCCTTATAGTTCTGACAGATTGTAAAGTTGCTAGAATGTTTTATAGTTTTTTCCCATTTGTCTGTTTCAATACTCTTGCCCGTTTCTAGCGACCATTTTATCATTGTGTGTTTTATCATTTCATCTTCTAAGTCTCTCCTTTGTAGAGCCTTGTAATATTTAGAAATATGTTTTACACCATTATCAAATATTATTTTATCTATTTCTGTATGGTTTTTATTAATTCCAAATTTCTTAAGGTCAACTAGGAATCTATCTCTTATTTGTCTATATGAAAACCAACTTTCTATGTGGGTTTCCATTTTCATTTGTTCGAATGATTTAAGTTTAATCTCTCTTCCCGCTACAAGTACAGATTTATATGTGAGGTACTTATTTTTCTGATTTGATTTGGTTCTCTGAAATAAAGCCTCTTGTGAAGAGATCCATAATGGCAATTTATTATAGAACAGCTTTTGGATGTAAAGCCATGCAGTCAATAGCGCTTTCCTCACAAAGTGATGTACAAAGTCAGTTTTCCTTTGCTTTATCATACCAAAGAAAGGCATGATAGCCAAATCTCATCTTGATGCTTTCCACAGTTAGTATACTCTTTTTTCAAGTTTTATCCAATCTTCTATCCAGAGCATACATGCAGTTTCCGTCTATATTTCATTTATATTCTGGATGCTGAGGAAACTTTAGCTCAGAAAACCCAGACAGAGATGTCTGCTACACAATACAGTTACCGTAGTTTGGTTCCACTTTAACAATCATGTCTCCATTCTAAGGAGTCCTAAGGTCACCAACTAGGTTTCTATAGTTGAGCAGAGATTTGAACACTGGTTTCTAGGATTGTAATCCAATGGTCAAACCACTACACCATGCTGGTTCTCTATTCTTGCATGCAAGAGTAAAATAAGTCAAGATTTTCATCCTTATGAATGAGTTAAGATAAGTTCTACAGTGGTTCCTTATTGGCAATAGCAATTCCAATAGTAACTTTGTTTGTAAAGGATTCTTTTTTTGTCAAAATTAGCCAAGCACTTTATGATATGATGTGGAAAAACTCCCAGGAATTTAAGCTCCTTGGTCAGTGTTGTAAGCACTGACTGAGAATACTTCACTCCTCCTCTCCTCTGCTGGATAAAAGGAGGAAGAACAAACTTGGATCTTTTGATGAAGAAGCAAGTAGAGAAGTTTCAACTGGTGGGTCAGCCAAGGACTTGATGTTAGCAAGTTTGCCCCCTGATGCCATCCATCACAGAGGGATGTAAGAGCCTCTGCTCCTACTTGAAACTAGTTGTCCACATTTAATGAATGGTATCTCGGTTACTAAGTTACACTTTCCCGCTTGTGCACTTTCCATAGGTCTCTGGTTGGCCTGATGGTCTAGACAGGCCTGTGTTCTGCTTCAGTATAGCTGTTCATAAATTACCATTATTATTATTATTATTATTATTATTATCTTTTATTTAGAGTGCCCCCCCATTTTGCCTGTTTTCATCTGCTTTCCTTTCTTAGTCATTATGGAAGTAGTTGCTGAAAAGACCTCTGTGACTGATTATATGCTCCCAAAGTGTGTGGAGATGTGACATTGGAGTTTATCATACGATGGAATTTGGGAGTATAAACCAATGGCAATCCGAACGCAATCATGGGCTTTCACATAATTGCGTATTAGAGTATCTCACGCAATTTCGGGCAATGAGAAGTCATTTTCAGGCAATGGGAAGTCATTCTGAACACATTCCGAATGCAATTAGAATTCACGTAAATTTGCTAAACTAGCAAATTCATGTAATTGCGAATTGGCTCCATTTGCAATTGAGAGAAATTACTCCCGTGTGATAAACTCCATTATTAGCTATCAAAAAAGCTTCTTCTTTTCCTTTTAAAAAAGAGTTCTTCCAAGTTTTCTTAAATTTTGAGAAAACAGATCTAGGAACATGGACCATCCTTCTAAGAACATGAGCAATGGGATGTTCTGGGTCATTAGGGATGTTCTTGAATGATAATTTCTCCATGTGACTCTGGACTTTGAGTTATTTAGCTGACCTTTACAAGTAGATTTCTACCACCAGCAATTCTATCTTCATTTTGGGACCCCTATAATTTAATGGACCACATTATTCCGAGTCAAGCCCCATTGAGATTTTTACAGCCGGGCAAGATTATAATTAGGGCAAAAGTTAGATGACAAAAGATATGTCTATTTTCCTCCCTCTATCTAGGGAAATGTGTTAATTTGTTCGCAATCATGATAAACTCTTTGTTATGAAGTCTGAAACCTATAATTCAGAGAAAATAAATACGCTGATGATTTATACTGATCAGGAGGCTCCAAGTGATTTAAAAACTCATTTTAAAATGGAGCACTCTTGTTCATAATACTTTAAATTAAGGCAATAATTCATCCCCTGCAAAGAGTGCACAGTACTTTAAACAAAGAAGCCCACATGTATCATTGATTTAAACTATTAGTATTCATGAGTTATTTATCTTTACCATGGGTCAGAAAAAACTAGAACAATATTAATGATGTTTACACTTTCTTTGTGAGTGACTACATAACTAAATGGGGAAGCCCTTTAAGTCACTAATTAGGTTGTCTAGTAGTTAAAAGCTTATGTCTGTTGTTATCTCCTGGGAAATTTTTATTGCAATGTTTTGTGAAATAAGGCAACAGTCCTCTGTTGCTCCCAGCACACGATAGTTAAAAGATTATTATTATTATTATTATTATTATTATTATTATTTATGGATCTGAAAAATAGACATTTCATTTGGCTCCCTTTGCGCTCAGGGTGTTCTAACCTTTACAGATGTGTCCACCCCCACTTTTTAAAGCTAGAGCGTATCTCTGTGGTTTGTGATAGCACAGAAATTCAAACTTCCTTCTTCCATTTATTTAATATATTTCCCAAATGCAAGACTACAATGGGTTGAACATTTAAAATACTGCTTCTGACTGTTATCTGCTTCAAATGGTGAAAGCTCCTCATTTTGGGGGAACTTCTCCCTTGTTGATTTTGTCCATCATGGAGTTTCTCCAAAAAATTCTGAATAAAGTTATGGGGTGTACCAAGGACTGGGAAATGTTTGTTTCACTTTTGCCCCACACTGATTTTTTTTTTAAAAAAATCATGAGTGTTTGCATCTCGGATGTGAAGAAATTTTCAAAATTTGCTAAGTTCTTCAAATGTGAACTAAAACAAAATTCTAGTGCAGTTACACTAGTCAAATTCAAAAAGTACAGCTGTTCTCTGCTTGGGGAACACTAAGTTTACCTGTTTGCCATATCCAAAATCCACAAAAGAGTGATACTTTGCCATATATGTATTAAAAATGATCCTCAGGGATTCAAAACCAGGTCTTAAGCGTTAACCACACAAAGCTGTGGGCTGAGATGAATGAATCTGTTAATTTCCATTTCTTCCACTTTGAATATTTTTCAAACTCAAGTCCTTCTGTCCCCAATGGAAAGAAATCTGAGAATTTTGGTAAAATCAAATTTCCATCCATCCTGGGAAGAGCACAATCTGTTTACGGGGAACATATTCCAGAGTGGTTTCAGAGCATCCCACACATGATGTGACAATATATCCTTCTTGCTGACTTGTGGAGAAAAGCACCCAGGGAGGTAGGGGCAAACTATTCTTCAGGAAAGCTGTGTGTTTTATCTGATTTGATCATTAGACTGCTGAGTAGCCTCCAAGGAACCCCAGAGATCTCCAAATACAGTGTGAAAACCCACAGGGAGCAATGTACTCTACTCTAGTTTCTAATGTGTTATTCTTTCGACTATAACTCTCAGAATTCTGTAGCCAATACAGCCATTCTCTCTTCTTGCTTACATGTGATCCTCTTCTTAAGTCACACAAGAACCTCTGAGGGAAGGGTTTAGTCTGCATCACATTCCTTGCTCATCCCGATCCTTTAGAGGCCATGGAAGCTTTATAAAGCACTGTGAGTCTAGTACCATTTCTTTGAAGGAAAGGAAAACTGGTGATTTTTTTTTCAATACTGAAGTTGCATTTGTAGTCTGTATACTATGAGAGGGCAGGTGGGAGACAACTGGCTAGTCTCTAGAACATATTACTGCTTCATACCCTTATTTTCACCCGACAACCTCCTGATGTAAAGTTGGCCCTTTGTATCCACAGGGGTTCTTTTCAGGACATCCTTCTGGATACCAAAACTCACAGGACTCAAGTCCCATGTTTTTTAATGGTGACTTATGCACATGGCCATGTGCACATGCCACCATAAGGGCCAATGGGGCATAATAATAATAATAATAATAATAATAACAGAAAAAATCCATCCAGCACTTTATTTATCTCCCATCTTTCTCCCATATTGGGACTCCTTACAAAAAGTAGAAAATTACCCCCAAAAAAGTACATATAGATAAAAAATATATACAGATTCTAGTAGGATTGCTTAACTGGATTTGTAATGATAGAACAACATTTTTAATCTTTTATTTTATTTTATTTTAATTATGATTAAAACTGGTGAGGGGAATCAAAGCCCTACTATGTTTTGGTTACATGTCTCTCCCCCACTTTCCCCACTTTTTTCTTCTTCTTCTCTTTCTTTCTTTTCCTTCTCTCTCTTTCTTTATTTTCCCTATGTATATCATTTTGGTTTTAGTTGTAAATTAGATTGTTAGTGTTATAAATAAATAAATAAATAAATAAATTGCAAAAATGTTTTAGAAGCACTAATTGACAGAGTAATATTTCTCAGCTAGGCAGATGTGCAGTTCCCAACATTTTAGAGGAACTGTTTATGATTATTAAAAGTCTGATGATTATTAAAAGTCTAAAAATACACACATGTTGAAGTTAAAATAGTAATAGCAGAATTAAAATAATTTAAAATATTACTTTTTTTAAAAGATTAAAAACAGTACAACACGTAAAAATCTTTCTGTTGTTAACAATTCCCAAAGGCTTGCTAGCAGGGGAGGTCTTAACCTGCCACTGAACAGAGAACTAAGAAGCAACCATCTTAGGAAAAGGGAGTTCCAAAGTGTGGGAGCAGCCACACAGAAGGCTCTGTTCTACTTTTCCACAAACTGTGCCTGTGATGGCTGGTGAGATAGAGAGAAGTACCTCCCCTGGACATCTGAATGCTCAGGCAGACTCATATGGGAAGATATGGTCCTTCAGATAGTCTGGACCTGAACTGTATATCCAGGGAAGCAAGAATTAATGTATTCTCCAAACCAACTTTCGCCTCACCCTCACCAGGATAGGCACTGAAAGAGACAGAGTTGTCAGCTTAAAGTTACCTAACTGCTTTGGTGTTGCATTTTGTACAATTGTTTCATTAGCAATTTACTACCTAGCATGGCTGTTAAACACAACTGATGAATTAGAGATATTCTCTAAAGCATGCTCCTTCTTTAGATCGATGCCTGTGGGAATATTCTTCTTACAACCCTGGAAATGAGAAATGAAGTCAGCGGATCCAATGTTCTTGCAAGTCTGAATGATCCAAGAGCAACTATGTATTCCTACGACAGTGCCAGCATCCATTATAGGAGGCCTCCCCCTACAAGAGATCTCTACAGCAGAAGCCCTTTGGATAGACACACAGTCCATCAAAAGGGACGCTTACGGAGAAGAGCGTCACAACTCAAAGTCAAAATCCCAGATTTGACTGATGTCAATTCCATAGACAAGTGGTCCAGAATGGTCTTTCCTATCACATTTATTCTTTTCAATGTTGTGTATTGGCTTTATTATGTGCACTGAATTATGCTGTGATCCGTCCACCCAATCAGCCCAAACACCTTTTCTCCTTTCCTCAGTTTTACCAACCTTAAGGACTACAGTAGCCACAATGCTACATGTTCAAAGTACAGTATTCAGCCATTCAGTGGATTAAGGTGTTCTTTTAACCACATCCAAACGTTATTCCATGTTTACTTCATAAAGACAGTATCTGTCTGAACATACTACTATTCTTTTAGATCTGCTTTCAGAGAGCGACGACATTGAAGACGTAAGTGCTTTCTTCAGTTTAATTTTAAAATTATTTCTGGTGATCTTTCCTTTCTTTTTTCTTAACATTTAAACTTAGAAGTTATTTGTTCCCCTTTTTCATGAAGTATATAGGTATTTCACTGCATTATAAAATTATGAAGTTTAACAGAGTCCAGTTATTCCTCATTATATGACAGCTGCAATTCTATGCACATTTACTGGAAGTGAGTCCCACTGACAAGAGTAGAACTTACTTCTGTGTAGACATACGTAGGATTGTGCTCGAATTCTTTTACCATAAATGCTCCCACAACATAGGAGATGATTTTATAGTCTGAAAAGTATGGAAACTTATATGGAGACTTTTGATAGGGCAAAGTTAGGGCTGCAGTGTCTAATCAAGTCACCTGTGAAATCATAATTTTAAAACATTTTTAGAAATTAAAAGGGTACCCCTGATGAAGTAGCCTCTGTTTTAAAAAATGCTGATGATTTTATGTACATGTCTTTGCAAGAATTCCAAATGACAGTAAGCATGTACAAAGAAGTCTAACCTTCTTTCACATACAGAAGTGAATGCCTCTCCCCAATGGTGCCTAGTGTGATGTGCACATGAATCTCAAAAAACAAAATATGCTTTCACTTTCTTCAAAAATACTGCTTTGCTAGTAAGAAAATGTGTGCAGGTTTAATCAATAATGGATTGAAACCCCGAGTAGTTTGAGCAGCCAAGATTTCTGTAAGTAGGTGAAATCTGGGCAGAATAAATTACATTGTATGCACATTCTTAAAACAGGAGCCATTAGCTGGTTTACAGTAGAAGTGGAAATGGAACTGAGACAAAAAGCAGAGGTTTCCCAGAGGAAAAGAAGAGGGACTTTAGAAGTTGCCCGTCTAAGCTTCACCGGTGACTGGCCTGTACCTCTATCAGGTTTTCTCTAGTTTAACAAGAGCCTGGGCAAGCCCATTCCAGAGCCTGGAAAAGTTATTGCTGGACCATAACTTGTAGCACCACTGCAGCCAGCATGGTATATCCGTGCTAGATGGAATATTCTAGGAACTGTGGTCTAAAGAAAAAGTAATCTTCTCAAGCTCCAGAAACCTCTTACCTGGGAAGACAGAATATCTTTTGCCCCTATTAAATTAGCTCTTTTAAAACAAGGGCTATAGCAGACTTGGCACATTATTGCCCCATGCATGCTTCTCACCCCAACTCAGCAGATAGCAGCCACAGAAGGGCTGTTTGGAATCATGAACATAGCAGGATAGGATATTAAACCCTTCTTCCTGAAGTTCTGATCTAGACGCTTTTTCCTGCAGCTGCTATTTGCCCTTAGAGGCGGAGAGTGCCATTTTTATTAATGAGAACTTCTGAAATAGCAGATGTCTGGAAAGGGGAGCAAATTGCATTAAGTCCATAATGGGAATCATAGTCGGACTTTTCCCTCACTTATGAACTGTTGTTTCATAAGAAGAAGGTGTATGTAGTGAAGTTGTGTCCATTAGAGAGGTATTATTTGGTCCATGATTATGGTATTTCGGTGACTGAGAAAAAGCATAAAATTATTATACCAAGGTGGCATTCCCCCCAGTGAAATCTTACATGCGCATTTGTTGTTCTATATGACGCTCTCTTGCTTTTACAGACAACTGTGCCTCACTGTAACTTCTTCTATCGTTTTCTCCTGACAATAAGTATTTTGCTTCACCAAAGTCCTCTTTATAGGTGGCATAATAACAGGTAGGTTCAGACAGCATCTATTCCCCTTCCCTGCCAGGAAACTGTTGGTTTTTAGGGTTTTCTCTTTGTTTCACCAAGACAATAATCTAAAGAAACCTGATGTGGTCCCATTCCTGATGGTAAACTGGTATAGTTCAGATCAATATCTTTATAGAAGCCATCTGGAACCTATGCCAAGCCCTTAGGCAAGGGCAGAATGGAAATTCTGAGGGTTTTTGCAAAGAAAGTTTATATAACAAATAAGTAAAGAGACCCACCATTTCCATATACTGTATTAAGGTCAGCAGGTTATAAACCCTTTAACATAAATGATTGAAACAGGATATATTAACCCATTAACCATCATCTACACTATTAACGTGTGATAGCAAATTCATACACATGCACCAGAATCACTTATATATCATTATGTGGAATCAGTGTAAACATATATACATATGTATGCACAAACATCTACACATAAAACGTTTGCAGCTTTTTTAGGTGGAACTGGATACATAAATGTACACACAAAATGATACGTGCATGTGCACCTTTTCACACCTAGCATGTTGTTTGTAGTGGATACAAAGATTCACCAGATACAAAAATTATCAGTTTACTGAATGCAAGACCCAGATCACTCTTCTGATCAATGATTAGGCATCAGTTTTACTGTCTCAGAGTACTTTCTTATATTGAAAATTAGCATTTATCAGACTCAGTCATTGAAAACTAAGTGTATAATGTCAATACTATCTGTTTGTCCTTCAATCCCTAGAATAATCTTTTTCTCTTAGTTTGGAAAAGTACAGTATCTAAGCAACTGCAAATGAACTTATTAGCTCATAATTATTTCCTGGAATATCATTTGCATAAAATAGAAGAATGAATACACAAAAAGTTTCAAGTTTTAATTTCATAATTTCATTAAAAATTAATAGTATAATCCCTTATATATGAAAATTACCCTTAGTAATGCTGATTATACAGTAGGCCCTTGCTATCCACTGGAGTTTGCTGCCAGGACCCCTTTGTGGATATAAAAATCCGTGGATACTATTAAATACAGTAGCATAGTAAAATGGTGTCTCTTATATAAAGTGAAAAAATGAAGATTTTCTTTTTGGAATATATATATATATATATATATATGATAATAATAATAAAATATAATATTATATAATATTATATTTTCAATCCATGGATAGTTGAATCCGTGGATAAAGAGCCCATGGATATGGTGGGCCAACTGTATTTTCTGACTGTCACATAGAAAGCCCTACTTTTTAGAAGTCAAGAAGTTAGACAAAGTTAGACAAAGTGAAAATTTTTATAGAAATGAAATTAGGAACAACCATTTATCAGTATAAAAAACATACAGAGGTCAAAATACAATAAAAGGATAATTAATTGGAGAACAAGCAGGGAGAATAATATAGCAGATTATTAATTACTCTCGCATTTTAATTATTTTTTCCAGCTCAAATCATTCAAGTTGGGTAGTGAGATGCCCAATTTTAAAAATAGTAATTTGCATGTAACCACTATTTATTTCTGTTGACCTTTTTCCCTACATTCAGACTGGAATCATTGTACAAGTAAATATGTACAAGTAAATTACAAACATTGCAATTACCTAGGCATAACTAAGGCACACTGAACATGTGTTAAGATTGCATTGCAAGATGTATTGGAGAGCAATTCCATTCATAAGGTCCATCACAAAGAAAATTAGTCTTCTGTTGTGAGCTGAAAACATTTAAGAAGGCTATGTATCTTTAAAACAACATTTTAAGATTTAGAATTTTAAAATAACAATATACATGTACCACACACCATGATACCCAGTTTGTATCGCAAACACAAGAATGTTGCTAGAAGCCATGCAACTTCTGCGTTCATGAGGGTACCTCCACATGCCATAATATTTTCTAAAATCTATTCTTGTTAGGTTTGCTGCCATTTTATTCTCTGTGGTGCCTTGGAAATGCCATCCTGACTGTGTTCCATATGTTTGGCATCACATATAAATCCAGTCACTGACACTACACAGGTAACATTTACATTCCAGGCTTCTACAGCTCGGAAGTATTCACTGCTGGCAAGCGAATAATGCAAAGGGTGGCTGGTAACTGCTGTGTCAGTGGTGTGTTGAATCCACTCTGGTGGTTTTTCCAAATTTAAAGGGGCCATTCAAAGGTCTGAACCTATTTTGGAGTTGGGATTCATACAGGCAGATAAGTCTGGCATGAAACACAGAGTACAATCAGCCCTCCACATTTATAGCTCAGACTGTTGAAGATTTGATTATTCATGGATTTGATTAATATGTTATCTCAGGGAATCTCTAGCTCCTCCAGTGCAGCTCTGTGGTCAATGTCCACCAGAAATTTTTCTGCTGGAGGACCTAGAGATTCCTAGAAAGAACACTTCTTTAGGCATTAATAGGTCTCCAGGGCAATTCTAAGGTCAGCTTCTGGCAGAGGACCTAGAGATTCCTAGAGAGGTGCTCTCTCAGATAAAAAAATAGCCATTTTTAATTTGCATTTTTTCCACTTTCATGGGGGTCACACATTCCTAACCCCAGTGAATGTGGAAGGCCCACTGTATATGGGAATGTGTGTGGTAATTTTTCCTAATTTGAAGAGGATGTTATTTGATGTTTTAGTGCTAATTGGAAGCCACTATAAGTCACCAGTTTTTTTATATAATTTAGGCTGCAATCCTTCAGACTGATTCGTGGAAATAAGTCCCAATAAAGTATTTATCGACTGAAAGTGCCTTAGCATAACAAGAAACAAATATATCATGTTGCATGCCTCTTATCTCCCTGGTGGTTTTAGCTGGAAAATTATGGATTTCCATATATTTACTCTTTTCAATGGACATTCTGTTAGAGAAGTGAGAGCCTTGTTTGGACCAATACTGTTAGTTGGTGAACCTTTACCCAGGTCTAAGTCACTGGGACAAAACTGAAATGAACTAAAAAGGACATGCTGGAACTGTGATGTCAATATCAATCAATAACTTTATTACGGTCAATGACCAGCAAGCCCGCCAAACAAAACAAAAACAATTATAATAATAAATCACACAGCATAAAAATAGAATAACATATTTTAAAAAAATGTTTTAGTTTAAAATAACGGGGATAAAAACCTGCTGACTAAGAAAAAATGAATAGCAATAAAAAGCATTTCCATTTGGTAAAAAATAATTTCAAAAACGATAATAGAATAAGGGACAAATTGTATCCAGATTATTAAAAACAAAGGTAAACACAGGAACTGTGATGTCTGAAAAAGGCGATTTTCTCTGTATGACATAGATGATCTTCATAAAGCCAAGAATTACAGAAGCACATCAACTTCTTCACTGCTGAGGCTTCTCAAATTGCAACCCAGAAACCATCTTACAGCTCCACTGCTTCTCTAAATCGTTCCCAAAATATCTCAGGCAAAGTTCTGATAACCCAATACAGTATTATCTCAGCTAAACTCCCTTTCCTCTTTGTCCGTTTAAACATTATCCTAAACTTCTTTATAGCGAAAGAAATACCCAAAGTGCCAAGTGGGAAACAGAATTTTAAGCTGCTTTTTCAAAAAGTAGCACTAAGGCTGAGCCAAGAGAATTCAGTCACATTGTGCCTTTTTACTCATCCACTTTCGAGTGTTATCTAAATCCATGAAAAAAGAGGAAAGAATCCATGAAAACAACATGCTTACAAAAGTGCCTTGTTCATATGAATCTAAATTCAGTTTTCCTTTGAATTGGACCAAAATTTTTAGTGCTCTTGAATCCCATTTTGGGGGAGAAAGGGAGACAGAAATTAGATCAGCAAATAAAACAGTAAAAATGAGAACTGATGCCCCAAATGCTCGCTCCATCAAGTGTTCTGCTGAAATGTAAATTATTTATATTAAGATGTGCAAAAGCTAATTTACTGCCATGTGCTATCAATTTGGAAAGAGTCTATACAGAGAATACAAGAGAGATGCCATTAAAACATAGCTTTGAAACAAGCTAAGCAATGTCAGTATTAATGTTAAAATTTTTACTGATTTACTAGAATTTCAGCTCTAGACTTTTTTTGTTATTATTATTTATTTAAAAAAAATATTGTACAAATAGAAATGAAATCACAGCACCTTAGGTTTCAATTGTACCTGGCAAGGGGCTTACTTTTAAGTAAATATGCATAGGCTTATTCTGCTCAATCTTCTAAAAATGACATTTTCTTGGATAAATTCTCCCTTCTACAAAGCTGCCTTTGAATCTATCTACTTTTTGTAAACATGGAGATGTTTAAATTCATGTGGTCACTGAATTCATGTGATCCTCATAAATTTGTCATATTTTGTCACTGTAGTTTCCAAAGCGGTTTGCCATCATGAGCTGATCTCAGAAAGCTGTTTTCTCTCAGCGTATAGACTGCCTATGAAAAACCAATGAGTGGTTTGGAAGTAAAACTAAGTTAATGATGACAGCAGGCCATTTTGAATCACCATTGTCTCCAGCCTTGTAAAACTGGGATACATACAATCTTTTGGACAGAAGAATAAATTGGAACTACTATATTGCCACAAAATTTTCAGAAGAGTATCCATCCATGACAAACAATCTACCAAACTACATGATTAGTAGAAGCATCCGTAGACTTTGCTTGTAAACATAGCTTCTACAAATTATTCTTTCAGCCAAGCAGACCCATCTTTCAACAAAACCAAACTAACATCTTAGTTCTTGGATGTCCAAGTGTAATTTGAGGAACAAAAGCTACATCCATCACCATTTGCTAACTGACTCAGTCTTGAAACAGCCCTTTGACTTATAATCATTGCTCACTGCTCCATGTCTAGCTTAACTGGTGGCCGTTTCCACCAAAACCTTAAGACTGAAATTCTATAGGCATGTATGTGAGAATATGTTCAGCTGAATTTAACAATACTTGCATCAAAAAGCATAGGACTGCACTGCACAACTGCACATCTCCATCCATCTTGCCAAAGAAGCAGAAGCAGCATTTTGCTTGGTTGATGGCAGAATCAGTCCCTACCAACACAGAGACCTGGGAATTGTTTTACCTTAGGATACTGTTAGACTGCGTCCATCGTTCCTCACCACTGGATATGTTGTGTAGGGCTGAGGAGAAGTGCATTACAGCAATATTGGGAGGGCCACACTTTGACCATCCTTGATCAAGGAAATGAGTCTCTGCATGTATAAGACAAGGTATATAAGATATGGGGTTTTTTTTTTTTTAAGACAAGGTGAGAAATAAGTAGCCCTCCCAACATTGTTGGACTACAAATTCCATCAGTACTAGCCAGCACAATCAATGGTGAGGACTGACAAATGATGGAAATTGTCATTCACTAACATTTGGAGGGCCACAACCCCCTTTTACAAAAGGTGCTGATGTGATCCAGCTAGAACATCTAGTTTATTTTTTTTTTCTCTGCAAATGTGAAATTGTACAAGTAAAAAAAATATAGCTATATTTGTAAGACAGATTCTATATCTTTTCAGAGATATCATGATAGCAATCTACTTTAGGAATGTTGTACAAAAGCCATTAAGGCTTCATGTGGCAATTTACTTGATATATAAACCCAGCAAGTTACTTATTTTATTTATGCTCAACTTATCCACATAAAAAGGCAACTAACAATAAAACAGATTAAACACAAAATTTTATTAAAATAATAAAAAGGGGAAATCAGTTGGATCCTCTTCTAACAATGAACCATTTCTAACAATGAACCAAGTTAACATAACTTCCACACATTTATTTAACTACATGTTTGAATTTTATTTTTCCTTGAAGAAAAATAAATATTAAAACTCGGGTAGACAGATAGAAGATAGAAGAATAATAGATGGCTACATTACTCAATTCCTTTTTATTACAGTGTGGCAAAGGCAATAACATTAACCATTAATGCTCCCAATGTGCTCTTTACAGACATCAGGGCTTTGTGAATTAGAGCTTGAACAAGTTACTTTTTGAAGTACTGTTCCAGCATCCTCCAGCCAAATGGGAACTATGGTACAAACTAGTAATTTGTCCAAGTAATTTGTCCAAGCTCTATTTGTGATTCACTAAGCCCACAGGTCATTTTGGCAACCTACGTGTGTATTCGCATGCATGTTACAAAAATGGTAATTCTCTGCTTGTGAATTTCTTTTCTAGTCAGTGAGAAAGGAGTCCAACTATTACGGGGATGTTCCATCTCATTTGGGGCCAATAAGCAGGCTTCAGTCTGATTCTTCTTGTTGCTCAGCCAGTTGGGCTCTTTACCAAGGTGCTATAACTTTTAGAGGGTACCAAGCAGCACCTGACAATCTGAGGTAATAGCTTCAAGATAACTGGAAAAACAGGGATTAGGGGCACCCTCCCCATCATGACAGGTCCAGTAAATGTATCCAATGACTCAAATTCATTGGTAAGTACTGAATTACCAGGGACAATTACCTGCTATTATCGAGATTTATAGAAACAGTGAATCCCCGAGTCAGATTGCCTTTCCTTCTTTCCTTCTATGGTATCAGCACACTCTGCAGGACACATCTGCCAGAGGCTGCATCTACCAAGCAAAGGTTTTCTGAGGTGAGCTACACCGAACATTTTCACCAGTGGAACTCTTTCTCTCATAGCTCATGAGTTAGCTCTGTTAAAAATATATTTTCTGATACACCTAGCCAGGCAGTATCTGGTGGCTCTTTTCATCTCAAGAAGACTCAATAGGCTACAAAGTGGGCATTGTGGTATATGACTTGGTTCTATCAAGGTAAGACTTATTTCCACCACATTATGGCTTATGGCAGCAGACCTGGAAGCTGTTTTTCATGGGGTGGAGACATTATATGAAGAAATACCGAATACCTCATTTCACAGCATCTAAATAAGAAAATATGTTCACGTACACCCTTGTTATGTGTGAGCGTATCACTAAAGGATTCTGGTCTCTTATCTTTATGGGAAATGAATAGGCTCTTCTCTATTGAAACAGGTCCAAGTGTAAGGAACTTGAAGCATATGGCACTGTAAGGAAGTTTAAAGTGTTAGGAACTTGAAGCATATGGCACTGACAGACTTGAAGAGTGGCTTTGACAGAATTCTGAAGCACTACATTGAGTTTCTATGGAGGAACGGGGCTTGTGTGGCCACTGAGGAATCTCTTAATGTGTAGGTGTGATCTCAGGGTGCCGCCAAGAAATTTCAGAAACCTGGGCATTTGAGGTCATAAGAACAATTGAAGGGCCATACAGAATTCCAGAATGCCCCAAACTCTCCTCCTTGATCTTTCCCTTTCCTCCTTGATCTTTCTGACAAGCTTGGTAATTGGAGGAAGAGGGGAGAAGTGTACAGAGGGCAATCTTCTAGTGTCTGAACATCAAGACAACAATGCAAGTGGTGTTCTTTTCCTGATATCTTGAAACATAAATTGCCATTTGACTCTGATGTGGAAAGGTGAATGATCAGCATCCCCATCTGGCTGACTACTAGACTGAAGCTGTCTGGGTGAAATGACCATCTTCCTGGATCCATATACCTCTTGTTCAGCCAGTACATCAGAGTATTGAGGAGTTCCTTCAGGCACTCCACAGGGTGGGATTGTAACTACCTGAAGAGACAGCTGATTCCTTCCTCAGGGACTTGGACCATGTCCTGCTTTTGCTTGCAGGCCTTTATTACCCTCTTGCCCATTCTTACTGGGATGTGCTTTCTTTCCAGGGCCATGAGGCTTTGCATTGCCATGCAAAGTGATCTCTTTTCTGCCCTGTTGACATTCTGCTCTGACTCTGCTTAAGACCTATTTGAAGGTACAGCACTAACGAGTTTATCACACGGGAGGAATTTCTCTCAGTTTCGAATGAAATGAAAGTGGGGCCAGTTTGGAAATGAGTGAATTCAGCGAATTTACGTGATTGTGTATTGACACTGCATTGCGTTTGGAATGACTTCCCATTGCCCGAAATTGCATGTGATAGTTTCTCATGCAATAACGTGAAACGCCACGATTGCATTCGGAAGGACTTCCCATTGCCCAAAAATGCATGTGGTAGTCTTTCACGCAATAACATGAAACCCCATGATTGCGTTCTGACTGCCATTGGATTATGCTTCCAATTTCTGTTGTCTGATAAACTCCTAAGAAGATAAGCAGAGGGTTTGGAGTTTCCCTGAGTGGGAGTGACCCTGCTCTGCTGCATTCTGACAAGCAATCATCTTCCTAGAAGACTGTTAAGACTGAGTATATCAGAGACACACCCACTGTGTTGGCTAGAGCATTTGACAAGTGTCACCTCTCTTCCAGATAAAGTTTGCCACTGGTAGAGTGTGGGATGTCCATCAAAACAAAATAGGTGCCTGCTAGTTTTCACATTATCTGAGTCCTGTTTGTATCTTGGTTCTTCTTTGGGGCATGAAAAAGATAGGGAAGGTCCTCCTTGTCTCCCACTTTGATTATATGTTACAGTTCATCAATTCTCTCTCCATCCTCTGTTCAGAGATGAGCCCTTCTTCCCCATAATCTAGAGATTCTGTCTCCACTCTATGGTCCTGGAAACCTTACATGCAGAGAGTCTGTTGTGGGCATTATTGATACTGCTGCTTTCCAATGTGCATTCAACTGCCATTGGCTGCTCTGGAACTAGTTGGAAGTCCCCATTGGGCAGATAAGACAATGTGAGGAGTGCCTTGCCAATGCAGATGCATCCTACCTATGTGCTAGATGGCAGTAGCAATGCAACTCCCATGTAGTGAGAGGGCTTTATCTACTGGCCAGTAGTTCCCACTGGCCTAAGAAGGAGGGAGCAGTTTCCCTTTGGTGTGGCACCCATTCCTGGTCCCTTCCTCTTCAACACAGTTGTGTTCTCTCTCTTTCATTCCCTTTCAACTGCACACATCTCCTTTTCTCTTTGAAACTAGCTTAGAGACCAAACCTGGAGATGCCTTCTCATGCTGACGCAGGAAACAAAAGGGGTGACTGGAGAAAGGTCCTTAGATCCTGCCTATAGCTCACAGAGGAAGTGGGACATCCCCACAATAACTGGACTCTTTCCTCTCTTTTGACCAGAAAAATAGTATACTGTACTCAGTAGCGGAGGCTATAATGAGCTTGGTAGATCACAAGCTGTGTAGACTTGCTGTAACAATATGATTTATTGCTCTATCAGATACCATCATCGTATTAGCTGAGCTTTTAGCAACTCCTGCCTAAATATGTAGCTGTCCATGTGACATCTGGCTGTGTTTGAACATGGTGGGGACTTGATGGGTCTTCCATTGCTACTCTTGGTCTGCCATTGGTGCCTTTAGACACCAGAGAATCAATCTGGTGCAACCTCATTTTGCCACTCGGTCGCTCAAGCTGATCTTGTACAGGACTTCCCAAGAATCTTGAAGAACAATTGTATGAACCTTTTACATGTAGATTAACTTTGCCTATTAATTTCAAAGTGTTTGTGGCCTGGGCCACAGTTCAGTGGTGGTAATATTTCAGAGCTGGAACCAGAGAGAATTACTCTGAACTGCTCAGGCTACAAGGCTTTACCTACATGTCTAAAAACGAAGCAAAGACAACAATTTATAATAACTGGTGTCCATGATTGTTATCTGGATGAGACCTTTCATCCAGAGGCAAATAGTTGCCATATGATATGATGGCTGAAATCTATTGACCGTTACTTGAAATACCTACCACTCATCAACTAATATGTTTTTTCCTCAACAGGGTTTCACAACTAATTTTAAATTGTCACAAACCCATTGAGGTAGTCATCCACACTGTCTAACAGAAACAAATAAAGGAATTACTTTCAGTGAATTGGTCTGGATTCAGCTTTAAATCATATTTAGAGTTACCCCACTCAAAGCCATGGTATACACTAAATATGACTAAATCTGACTCCAACTAATTATTTTTTCATTTTGAATCTAAGTTAAAAAACAAGGCTCTAATACAAAAGGATAGAATCTCCTTATGAATAAACCCCCTTTCCTTTTCCATGACTCATTTCAATCTCATTTATAGGCTTTTCAAGAAAGTTTGATGGAACTGTACTATGGGTTGTTAATTTTATCACAAGTCCTCATAAATTCAAATTTTGGAGTTTAAGTACAAACATGAAATCAAAAATATTTTTCAAACTGTCGTTTGATATGATTTTGAAAAGCTTTTTTCACCAGAAAAATTTAAAGGGTTGAGCTGCTAAAAAGATCCCATTCAGTGTTTGTTTTTGGAAATGAAAGGAAAGATTTCTAGGAAATAAGCTCAACAGAATGCCAAGGGAGGTAAAATAGACTAATTTTTTACAATTAACTTTTCTACTTTGTACAAAGATATGCTGCATTTTCTGATTCAAATTCCTGACCTGTTAGTGCAATGTGGATTTCTGTATATGCTTTTTACACATTCAATTCTAACTTTTTAATGTGTGTGTATATGTGTGTGTTTTTATGTATTGTTTTTGTTAGAGCGTTTCCTTTTTCTTACTGTATATAAGTGCATGTTTAGGAGAGTTTTTTTCTCAAATAGTTTAAAAGGTCTGCTTAATGTAGCATTAGAAATCGTTTTTGTTGTCAACACAGAAAGTTCTTTCAGATGTTTTTCCAAATGTGTTTTTTCCTGGATTAGATTGTACATTTTTATATGTTTTAAAATATCTGTATAGAGCCTACAATACTGTGATTACTTTCATATGCTGATTCAACTGATCTAGAATAGGGAAAGGGCCCAATCCACCAAGAAGGCACCCTGTGCAAGGCCCATTACTCTTGCTCCACTTTCATCCATGTAATGGGGCCACTGGTGCTTTTTTCAGTTTGTGGAGAACATAGGCATCAAAATCCATTCTCAGCTATATTAAATGAGAAAACAAGGAAAAGCTGTGCTTTAAGAGCATTATTTTGCCATCTCCTTTCAAATCAAACAATACCAAAAGCAGGTATTATCATCACCAGGGTGAATAGCTTCATTTTTATTTTATTTTTTTGGTTAAAGTTAAACAAAGGCTTTACTGTTTAATGTTGCTGCTTTCTGCCTTTGGTGTGTGTAGGCTTAGTGATCTGGCTCAGAAATTGCTCCTGAGGACTAGTCACATATGAGAGAAACACCACACACCTCTTGATGGCCTTATGAGCAGCCTGTGTTGGAAGAAACCTGACTCAGTTGTACCCTAAATCCTGCAGCCTTCCTTTAAGGCAGCCATCACGGCTTTCCTTGGATATCTTGTACATACTGTGCAAGCCACAAACTGAAGCAAAAGCCCACATAAAGTATGTGTCCTGCAAAAAAGGAACATGATTTAAAATTGCATGGAGTAATTATTGCTGTACAATATAATATCCACAGCTAAACTGATATCCCCTCAAATGCCAGAAAATAAGGATTTGCCCAAACCGGGTACATTTTTGGCCTCAGGTAAACAAAACGTAGCAAGACAGTGACATGATCATTGCACTAATATGTTAACTATCTGTGACCAAAGTATATTCATATTTATGTAGCTTCTTAGCATTAATGGATGATGCTGCCTGTTGGTCATTTTAAACTCCTCATTTTAATGTAGTTTTACTCACACTTTACTGTTTACTGATAGTTTAAAAAAACCAGGCTACCCACAAATTGAGAAGTCACTTGGACTCATCCAATTCATCTTTCAGAACAACAACAAAAAAAAGCCACTGTAATTATATAATCATTTATAATTTTAACACTGTGTTTTACAAAATGCTGAAACTGCCCTTTAACTGCTAACGTTGGCTTGTATGCATCTATTTGTTTTATTTGGACCACCCCCTTCTCAGGGTATTCAGGAGTTTCCCAATTTATTTTCTGAATAATCTTACAGTATTTGAAAAGTTGATGCATAGTAATTTTTCAAGTTCAACAAGTGAGCTTCATATGCAAGCAGGGATTTAACCCAGGTATCAGTGACAACCAATACTCTATTCCCTATTATCACTTCCTTTTAAGAAAATCATGAGTGCATAGAATCAAAATTGGAAGGTACCTCAAGGGCATTTAATCCAGTCATTTGCCAACTCCAGGAAATCTACCCAATAGAGCAGTGATTCCCAAAATGGACAGTACACTCCCCTAAGGGCTGTGGAAGGATCCATGGGTGTGATGAGGGGGAAAGAGGGCAGTAGGGGGGCAGTGAGGGAAAAGGGTGTGGCAGGGGGCCCTTCAGTCAAAATATTGGTATGCAGGAAAGACAAAGGGAACTGGCGATCTTTAGGACCATGGTGGGGATGAGGATTACATTAAGCTTTTTTTCAGGGTCCCAGAAAACCACCACACAGCCTCAATGACCATTTTCTGTGGTGGTGTCTCCCACTCTTTGCCTGCCCGCGTGAGTTCAATCCCTTGAACCTGATCACCCCGAGAGCAGCAACTGAGCAATTGCCTGAGCAGCAACCAAGAGGCCTTTTGTCTGCAGTGGCTTTTGCTGCAAGGCTTGCATGGGTGAGAGGCTTCTCCGTCGCTGCTCAGCCAGCTCCGCAGTTGCTGCTCCCAGGATGACAGGGTGCAAATAGAGCAGCAACTGAGCAGCCAGTCAAACAGCAAACAAGAAGCCTCTCTGTTGTGCCAACCTTAGCTTCAAGGCTGACCCAAGCAAGCCTTTTGGTCGCTGCTCAGCCAGCTGCTTGGTTGCTGCTCCCAATGTGGCTGGGTGCACAGGGAGCATGAATTTGCAGTAGAAAAGGTAAAGGTTTTCCCTTGAGAAGATTGTCTAGTCATGTCCAATTGTAGGGGGCGGTGCTCATCCCCATTACTAAGCCGAGAGAGCCAGTATTGTCAGAGACAATTCCATGGCCATGTGGCCAGCGTGACTACATGGAGCACAGTAGACCTATTATTTTTAAAAATGGCCATGGGGGTGTGTGCTAGGGTTGACACTCAAAAGGAAAGGGGGCAGTAACCCAAAAAAGTTTGGGGACCACTGCAATAAAGGATCACTCAACTGCCACTAGAAAACTTCCACAGAACTGCCAATCTTTTCTAACCTACCTTAATGTACAAATCATTCTGTCTGATTATTCATGTATTCTCTGCTAGTACATCCAGTAACACATTTATCCTTTGTCCAAGTACAGATATGGCAAAATGTTCCTCTTTTTTAAAAAGAAAAAAAATGTTGCAGAGCCTTTTCTTATAAGTTCCAGTATTCTTGATCTCATCTTTTCCTTTCTTTTTTTCTGCTTTTTTCCACCTCGTATTTTTGTTTTGGTCATTGCATTTTTCAGGAAACAATGCCATTTGCTTGGAAAAAAATAATACTCAGAGAAATATTAATTACAACTATATCCCAGCAGGTAATGGCCTCTTGTTTTATCCCTTGGTGTGTATTACCTAGATTATCCCATTAAATGCTGCAGGTACAAATGAACAAGACAGAAAAGGAGGGAGAAGTAGTGTTCTCTACCTTGCTCATTAAGCCATTGTTCATAGCTTTACATAGCATTACATAAAAGTGTAATAAATGTAAATTCTGTTAGTTGATGTACTCCTAGTTACCAAATAAATATTTTTAAAATAGCTGTCCACTGTACAGACTTTTTTTGTACACATTAAAGATTTCAGAGTCTTAAGTTTTATATTAACAGTGGTGTCAATCGTTACAAAGCTTTCTATATAGGGTTGAAATTGTTGCTCTTCCGTTTTATTTTTTAAAATTGCGTGAAATTCATTTTTTAAAAGTTTGTCTGAGGAAATGATGCAGTTTCATACCGATTTATGCTCAATGATATGGCCATAGCATTGAGCCATGGCAATTAAAGTGGTGCCAAAGTGCATGATTCCTACAGTGCAGATGCGGCCTGTGAAATTCCAATCCTCAAGTTAAAAATATGTTAATATTAAACTGAATAAATATGTGGCATCACCTGATGTGGCATCAGATAGTTTTACAGGAAAATCCAAAGACCTGCTCAAGTAAGTTTGAGCATATGGTGGAACAAAAAAAGTAGACCCCCCCCCCCCCCAATATATGAACACAGATTGGGACCATGTTTAAATGTGTGAAAATTTGTTCCTCCTGTCAGGACAGAAAAGAAAAGTCAGAATAATACCAAATGGATCCTCAGATAATGAAGGTATATTGCCGGTATTGTCAAGGTGTCAGCATTTCAATGCTGTATCTTCATGTTAAGGTGCTCCAGTCTGAGGCCCTTTCACATTATACAACTGGAGTGCTAGTTTTCCAATCCAACTGTATGGCAATAACTTCTGGAATTATAGGATTTGCAGTATGGGGAGGAATATTTAAAATTCTCAGCCAGAGAGCTCTAGTACATCATCAAACTACAATCCTTAGGATCCGGTCAGAAGATGCCATGGCAGTTGGAGTGGAATGATTGTATAGCGTCAGATCCCCAAACAGGAGTGGGAACTGTGTGGCCCTCCCCATGTTGTTGGACTAAAAGTCACAGCAGCCACAGCCAACATAACCAATACTGAAGAATGGTGGGAATTACAGTTCAACAACTGGAGGGCTAAATAATTCCCAACCCTGCTCTTGAATCAGATCAATGAGATATCATTACCACATACAGACTCTCCTCTTCAGTGGCCCAACTAACAGGAACAGCTTAATAGTGACCTGCATCCAATGGTATCTTTACACTGACAGATAATTTGGCAAGTGGATCCAGGAGGTGGTACATATCAGTTTCACACATAGGCCTGGGAAACTTTTGGAGCAGATTTGGCAGGAGGAGGAGATGGCAAGAAGAAAATGCTGCCCCAAAGTTCAGCCGACCAGTTTTTCAAAATCAGAATGAATTCAGGTAATTTTGGCCCCCAACTACATAGAGAGCCCCGCAACTGAATGAAAACACATAACAATATCCTCATCCTACTGGGTAATCCCAGATTACCCATCCAAATACCTCCATTTTCCTCTGCAATCCCATTCAAAATGACAACAGGGACTCAACATCATTTCTTTTCTCCATTTTCAGAAGAACTGCTATAGATGATGTACTAGGGAAATAATAAGGAAAAATTATCCTCCAACCCACAACTGCCCACTCCTGCTCTAGTTATGTACCCTATACACAATATTAGCTTTAATCCAATATGACAAAGAGACAAACAAGTGGATGTTTTACTGCAAATACTTTCTTTTCTGGGGTTATATAGATATACACAAAGTACAATACAAACTCTGAGGAATCTATTGCTTGACATCATAAGCTAATACAGTACATACATTTAAGGCTTTTTCTTTTAAAAATGAAATTTGTTAAGTATCACCTAGACAAGTCCAATAAAAAGGGCTAGTTGTGTAGGCTTAAATTTTATGAGAACAATTCCGGTGCAGTTTCACAATCAAAGCTTTTTTAAAAAGCTGTTTCTCTCATGTACCAAAAGATGCCAAACACATGGAATGCTAATCATGGCATAATTAATGAGTGCCTCTGACACTAAAATGTGATCATAGCAAGGGAAAACAACTTATGGCCCTCCATATGTTGGAAGGCAACCCCCATGACCCCTAGACAGCAAAGCCAATGGTGAGAAACAATGGAAGATGCAGTCTTACAAAGGCCAGAAGTCACCTGTGTCACTTTACTCCATAGTTCTTAGTGTCAGAGACAGCTAATTAATTCCTACATTTTCCAAGTTTTTACAGCCATGAGCTTTCAGTATTGTCACTTGAGTAGCATTTACTATCATCATCAATTTCTGGTCATTTTACAACTTAAAAACACCCTACTGAGAGTCTACTTGGCTCTGGAGCATATCATGTTCAGTCTGATCATTGAGGACACATCCAATGATAACCTCCCTCTCAACCAGGTGCCCTTCCAGGTATGTTGGTACTGCCTGCCAGCCTAGGAGAATACCAACTGCAGTTGAACACATCTGAACGGTGGCACGATGAAAAGCCTGTTCTATTGCATTTAAGAAGAGGACTCAATCAGAACCAAAAAAAACATATTCCCATGTTTTTCCTGGAAACAGTACAGAACATTTTGCCTTTAATTATGGAAATGGTCATGTTGCTTTAACATGCTGTCTACTATATAAATCCAAACCAAAGAAAGGAATATTTGTTTCATGTATCTGAGGTACCACGTCCAATGTAGCTTCAGAATCTTGAATAAATTATTTAACAGCAGTTATGCTTTAACATGGTACTTGCGATTGTTCAATAGTTTGATAAACTATGTTCCTTGCAATCTGTTCACAAATTAAGTCCAACGTGTTTTACAACTTCTTCCTTCTAGCCCAAATTGGGAGCCTTTTGGAACATCTGAAGTTAAAGTTCTTCATCTTCATATTTTATGGGCTGATCTTAATTGTTCAAAAACACAATTTCCTTGTTTTAACCTATAATTATTTAGTCACCACGAAGCAAATGTGCAGATAGCTGGAATCATTTCAGTTGCAGGACAACCTTCAAGGAAAAAAAAGGTTGGAAGCAGTAAGTCAAAATGACAAATCAAAACAATTCTTGAACAACTCTTCTCTAGCTTGGAAAATTACATTTTTAACATTCTTGTTATTCATTATAGTTTTTGCAAAGTAACCCATTATCATTCAACGCAGTGGCATTAGTGGGAGGGGAAGTGCTGAGGTGTGACCTGCACTGGGCCACACCCCAGAAGAGATCAACACTCAGTCGGCCCCTCCTCTATGCTCCTCTCTTGTCCCCATGCACACTCCTTCCATCATTGCACTCCTCTGAATGCAATCCCCTCGCGTGTGCTCCCCCTATGCATGTGCTCCCCCTATGCCATCTGTGCATAATGTTGAATGGAACACACTCATGAAGAGTGTGGTGGAATCTCCTTCTTTGTGAGTCTTTAAGCAGAGGCTGGATGGGCATCTGTCAGGGATGCTTTGATTGTGAGTTCCTGCACGACAGGGGTTTGGACTGGATGGCCCTTGTGGTCTCTTCCAATTCTGTGATTCTATGATTCAATCCCCCCCCCCCACATACACACCATCCCATCTTTTTCCTTATCAGGAAAAAGCATGAGGGGGTATGTGCCACCCTGGAAGCCCCACCCTCACACCAGGGAACACCAGGTGTGGGGATGGCCCTGACTCAATGCCAATTTAAAAAACAAAAAAGTAATCTGTTACATTAGGTTATTTTTGCACTGTTTATTACTTTTTTTCTTGCCAACCATTTTATTATTTTGAGAAAGAGAGAGAGACATGATTAGGACTACAGTTGGCCCATCACAATGGCAGACCTGGCATTCGCAAATCTGATTATTCGCAATCTGCACGCAAGCCCCTCCCACCACCTCCTCCGATGCCTAAGACAGCTGGCATTGGAGGCGAGGTGGGAGGGGCTCTCACACGAACTGCCCTGGCTCCTCCTATGACTGGAACAGCTTGTTATAGGGAGGTGGGAGGGGCTCACACGCGGGCTCCCTTCCACCTCTCCTCCGATGCCTGGGACAGCTGTAGCCAGCTGTCCCAGGCATTGGAGGGGCTACGTTAGCTCACCTTATTTGAAAGTTTTAAAAGATACTGCCAAAATGTCGAGGTGGGGCACTGTGAAGAGGCGGAAGAAAGCAATTCAACCTACTGCTTAGTTTTTCATCACAAAGTTGACATGAGTATTACATAAGTAGAGAAAGTCAAATCAATATGATTCTATGATTCTATGAAATTGACTTTGCACTGTGTAAATTTACAGCGTCGTCATCATCATCATCATCATCATCATCATCATCATCATCTCCCTGAAGCTAGTCTTTCTGTTCCCCATTGGTCACCCACTTATTATGTTTCCCCTAGAAGCAGGGGGAACAGCCACTGAATGGTTCTGGTTGATGACAGTGTACACATTTTGTGCAGATTCTATGTTTCACAGGTCCTCCTTGGGGCTTCAAATGTACTCCAGGGTCAACTGTGGTACATCCTAAGGAAGAGTTTGGAACCAATATCCTACAGGTGCTCCAGTTTCAGGTAAAATTCAAGATCATGAAGCTGTATCATGGAACAAAGACATAACCAGACATACCCTTTACACACAAGGCTATAAAGAACTACTACAAACTAAAATAGTCAAAAGGTTTCTCCTTTCTTTTTGACCATTTTAATTTGGTTTTTTAAATGGGATACACACCTTATTAGCAGCTTCCAATGCATTTATTAGATTTTGTAGCTCCTCCTTATTCATTTCTACAGAGCACAACTTGACATCGTCATTCTCTCTCAAATCCAGGTCAAGGTTTAGCAGTGGCATCTGTAGCATGGATAGCTTATCACTAGAGAGGGCAAGCTGTACAGAAGAATTTAAAAAAACACATACACCCAGTTTACATCCACTTTACACCAATAGTAAATGAACTGCCCATGAATGGAGGCTGAAATGTTGACGGTTCTATTCCTCTCTTTAAAGCACGTAGCTACATATAAACAGAGACCATAAATAGGTTTTGCATTCAGAAAGAAAAGGCATTCTGAGCAGTGGAGCTTTTTCTGTCTTTGAAAAGCTTCACAGGTCCCAAGTCAGCAGGAGAGCAGCTTGGCAGCAATATCCAAACACACAGTATAAGTTCAGTTTTTAAAGAAATGACTACACCAAATCCACACTTCAGCAATTTGGAAGAACACTTTGCCTGTATACTGTCTAACAATAACTCAGAAGAGGTGCAAAAATGCTGCTTTCGTAAAGACTGGCAAGATCAGTGAAATTTCAGTTTATTTCTAGAGGCAATGAGCTGTCTTTTAGCTCAAGAGCACTCTCTTGCTCTCACAGTCATCTCATCTAAAGGACAGGCTCAGGTACAATCAACATATACTTTAAAATCTAGGAAGACAAAGGAAGAGTGATTCAGGTGCTCAAGAAACAAGGAAAGCCACCAGGACTGAACCTGACATGAATAGGTAATATAAATAGATATACAGAAATCTTATATCACCTTTGAGACTAAGTGAAAAAAAGAAGTATTTAGAACAATCTTTCACAGCCTCCATTCTATTTTTCAGATGCATCTGATAAAGTGGACTACAGCCCATAAAATTTTATGCTAAATATCCCTCTTTCTCAGTTAATCTAAAAGGTGCTATAGGATTCTTTTATATCTCTTATGCTGAAACAGAGAAACACAACTATGGCCTGATCTAGATTGGCAAAAAGAAGTGTGTTCATGGCTGCATGAAACTCTAGCCTTTAGATGAGAAAAAGGGAAAGTGTGCCATGAAAATGCTTTTTTTTTTTTTTTTGGGCGTTTTAGGGGAGAAGAAGCACCTTTAAAAAGGTGCTGGTTTTCCCAGCTTCTTTTTTAAAAACTGCGGAACAGTGCAGCTCCATCTAAAGGCTGTGGTGCAACTGCTAAGCATTAAGGAAAAGGCAACTTCATGTCACACTTTCCTGCCAATCTAGAAAGCCCCTATGACTAGTATCTTGTTAGGGCCATCTACACATATAGTCTTCCCTTATGCATGCAGATGTCCAGTGCTGCAAGGGTTGGTATTCCTTGTTTCTCCTCAGCACTCAAAGCCTATCTGTTCCTATATACTGAAAAGTCCCAGAAACCACCCTGCACAGGTATGATCTTCTTCATAGGGAGCTGGCAAGATTGCAGAAGCATCTAGCTATGCCCCATAGCCAAACAAGAAATGATTATTTCAGGGCTGAGACACGCAAGGAAACAATCATCTGAAGAAGCTTCAGAACCTTTTCAGTATATCAGGTGGAGGGTATATATCTCAGTCTAGTGCAGGTCTCCACAGAGATCTTTATGCTTGAGTAGGGGGGTGTTGGGTTGCAGCCTACGTCTTTAAATACAATGGATAACACTGCTGTTAAATACGTTCCATTGTCAGTATGTTGGGAAACAGCAATCTAGCCAAGGCTACCTAATGAGCTCACGGCTGGGGTTATATTTAAAGGCTACTATGGGCTAACCCAGAGCACTGTGGCTGCAGAGTTGGAGGATACCAGAATTACACTGCTGATCCTTGGCACAAGCTAGCCCAGTGATTCCCAAAGTAGGTGGTACCAGAAAAGACTAGACTAGAGAATGGCAAATTAACTGGGCTTACAAATTAAGCCTTGACCATAAAATATAAAGTTACTAGTTCTACAAAATTAGAATCGATGTTTGGCTGCAGATAAAAGATTCACCATTTTCAATTAGATCCCTCTTTGCATTCTATAAATAATGTTTAAGACCTCTGCTAAGGCAGAAAGCTTATATAATAGCTTCTAGAACAAATGTAAAGAATATTACCACAATTAAGCTGGCAAAAACACATTAAGAAGATGGGAAAAGTAATTACTCTTCTAAGAAATCATTTTGTTATAGCCAGATGTTCTGAAAACCACTGTCTACACTACTCTAATTAATGTGACAGAGCTGCTGTAGTCAATTTTAACACTCACTCTTTCTTAAGGCAGAAAATATACATAAAAATGAGGAAGATGAATTACAAACAAACAAAACAAACAGCTTCATTTATATACCGCTTTGTACCCTCAAGGAGTGTCTAAGCGGTTTACAATTGTAAGCTATTTGCCCCCCAACAATCTGGGTACTCATTTTAGCGACCTCGGAAGGATGCAAGCCTGAGTCGAGCTTCAGCCTTTTGCTGGTCTTAAACTCGCCGCTTTATGGTTTTGAGTGAGTGGCTGCAGTACAGGCATTTAACCACTGCGCCACCAGGGCTGATAATTACCATATATACTCATGCATAAGTCAAGAAATTTTAGTCAAAAAATTGACCAAAAAAACCTGGTGCATTTCATCCATGGATCAATGTAAAGACTGTACTTTAACTCTTATAAAAAATGAATCCATTCCCTTCTTTGAATAGTGGTGAAAGACGAAAGCTTAGTCCATCCCAGGTGAACCTAAAAGAAGCACTGACCACTACCCACTCTCTCTGCTGTGGTACAGCTCCTGAATTTTTTGAATGCCTGGGTAGAAAAATGGCAACTCTTTGGCATTTCCCCCCAATAATAATAATAATAATATTCTGCCCCATCTGCATTTTGGCTTTGAAGCATTTGAATAAGACATCAGATTTTTTGGGTTAAAACCATGCAAGGTTATCGTATTAAAGTCACTAATTACAGCTAATATAGTTACCATTTCCTTTGCTTTACCTTTCGTTCTTTTAGACATGTGTTTTCTTAGCCCTGCTGTGCTTGGTTGCCTCCCCCACAGATTTCACAGCCATCATTTACATAGTTTCCTCCTCATCCATCTAGTCTTAGGGTGAGCAGCACACTTCTGGAATTTTGTAAGTTCTTTGGCACCATTTTCCTTTGCTTCATCTTTTACGTCCTTTGTTACATGCCCCTGTTTTACCCTCCACTTAACCACAGGTCATATAAAAATCCATAATTTTAGCCCTAAAACCTGCCCTCAACTTGTACATGTGGTTGACTTATACAGCGGGCCCTTCCCTTACGTGGGGGATCCGTTCCAGGTCCCCCGTGTAATGGGAAATCTGCGTATGCTCGTGCCCCATTACCAACAATGGGGCATATGCTTGCGGCATATGGGGCAGCGTGTGTGCCATTTCTTTAATTGTTGCATAGCTTCAGCGTAAGCTCGAAGCCACGTATAGTGCACCCACATATGGTGCAGTCACACTGTAGTTGGGTATATACACTAGCATGTTTTCCCTTTTAAAAATACCATTAAGTACTGCCATGCAGTAAACTGATTTATGTTGTTGTGTTGTGTGCCTTCAAGTCACTTCCAGCTTATGATGACCCTAAGGTGAACCTATAATGGGATTTTCTGGGGCTGATAATGGGCGACTTATCCAATATCACCCAGTGGGTTTCCATGACTGAGTGAGGAAGAGTCACAATCCAATGTTCAAACCACTAAACCACATTTGCTCTTGAAATACACTATAAACCAATGTAATTCAAAAGTGTAAGGGGCAATAGCTCTGTCACACACATTATATGTGTTTTATATGACATGTAGCAGTCCTTTTCTTGCCTTCACCATTAGATAAAGAAACAGATTCCATTGGATTATTGAACAATTGTGCAAAATCTTTGTTAAATGGATACGGGGGTTGACCTATATTCGCATACAACTAAGAATGAAAATACAGTGGTCCCCCGGGTTACGAAGGTAATCCGTTCCGGATTACCTTTCGTAACCCGGAAGTTTTTGTTTCCCGGGGGAACGCATTAGGAGACGGACCGCGCGGCCGATTTAAAGGGGCCGCACGGTTTTTCTCCTTCGTATCCCGAGGGATCCTTCGTATCCCGGGGGATATTTTTTGGTCCTGCCGGTTTCGGGTCCCGGGGATTTCGTTCCCCGGGGGATTCGTAAACCGGGGACCACTGTACTCATCTAACCTTCAGACCTTTAGACTAACCTTTAGCTGCCAGTCAAAATCCAGGAGCTGTGCAGAACAGATGGCATTTGTTTTTTCAATCAGGGCAAGTCTGATATCATGTCTTCGGCCTTTCAGGCAAGTGACCAATGCTTTTCGACAGTCAGAACTCAGATCACCGAGCTGCTGAACAGCCTGTAAAAGAGAAACAACAGTTATACTGCTTTAAAAAAAACAGTTTTTACTGCTTTAAAAAAATAATTTCCATATTTATCAAAGAGTTCAAACTAGTAGAGAGAAAAATGGATGCTATTTTGGCTAATACTATCAGCAGTGATTATAAATATGGGTCTTAAATCTAATAGCTAAGAACAACATGCGTATCACTGCTGTACAAGTGATGCTCCCATTGTTTGGAAGTCTTGGAACAACAAGCTGCCATACCATGGACTACCAGAGCATCCCCTTTACTCTACTTGAATCTGTACTTCAAAACAACCATGCTAGAAAGTGGTAGATGCAACAATAAACCCTGACGTGTGGGGAAGTACCCTTTTTAGATCAGTTCCCAGAAACCAGAAACTAACACTTCCAAAGGGAATAGACTAGTCTCCAAAACTGCATGCAGCCTGTAAACTATGATTCCCATCACTGCACTGGACCTGCTTTGGCTACTCAGCATACAGGGTCCTAACTGAACTGGCTCATAGAATCATAGAATCATAGAGTTGGAAGAGACCACAAGGGCCATCCAGTCCAACCCCCTGCCATGCAAGAGCTCCCAATCAAAGCATCCCCGACAGATGGCCATCCAGCCTCTGCTTAAAGACCTCTAAGGAAGGAGACTCCACTACACTCCGAGGGAGTGTGTTCCACTGTTGAACAGCCCTTACTGTCAGGAATTTCCTCCTAATGTTAAGATGGAATCTCTTTTCCTGCAATTTGTATCCGTTGTTCCGCGTCCTAGTCTCTGGAGCAGCAGAAAACAAGCTTGCTCCCTCCTCAATGTGACATCCCTTCAAATACTTAAACAGGGCTATCATATCACCTCTTAACCTTCTCTTCTCGAGGCTAAACATCCCCAGTTTCCTTAGGCGTTCCTCATACGGCATGGTTTCCAGACCCTTCACCATCTTAGTTGCCCTCCTTTGGACATGCTCCAGTTTCTGCACGTCTTTTTTGAATTGTGGTGCCCAGAACTGGACACAGTATTCCAGGTGGGGCCTGACCAAAGCAGAATAGAGTGGCACTATTACTTCCCTTGATCTGGACACTATACTTCTATTGATGCAGTCTAAAATTGCATTGGCCTTTTTAGCTGCAGCATCGCACTGTTGACTCATGTTCAGCTTATGGTCTACTTGGACTCCTAGATCCCTTTCACATGTGGTCTCATTCAGCCAGGTGTCCCCTATTTTATATCTGTGCGTTTCATTTTTCCTCCCTAAGTGCAGAACCTTACATTTCTCTGCATTGAATTTCATCTTGTTAGCATTGGCCCAGCTTTCTAGTCTATTCAGGTCATTTTGAATTTTGATCCTGTCCTCTGGGGTATTAGCTACTCCTCCTAGTTTAGTGTCATCTGCAAATTTGATAAGTATGCCCCCAATTCTGTCATCCAAATCATTAATAAAGATGTTGAATAGCACTGGGCCCAGGACAGAGCTCTGTGGGACCCCACTGGTCACTTCTCTCCAGGATGAAAAGGAGCCATTGTTGAGTTTCAAGAAGTTGTTTTGTTTAGGTTTTTTTTTTTAATGCACTTGTGCAAATGCAAACATCTTAATACCTTTCTCTTGTTTTTTAGTGGTCCTGTTTTGGCTTCCTATCTTTTGGTACTCACCATCTAAATTCTTTATTAGAGAGGATAATTTTAATAGAACTTTAGAAAAATATTTTAGGGACACAAATAAAAGTACATATAGACACTTCAAAGAGCCCAATGTAGAGTGCTAGGTCTGAGAACAAAAGCTTTTTAAAACTTATTGTTCTACAAAATTATAGACATTATTAAAAAACGGGTTTTCATTTTAATCACTAGATTATCTGTATAAGATACAAAACACTAGCCAACACTGACTAAAATACTAATATATATTCTACATTAATTAAAATTTATGCATTGCACTTAATTCTACTAATCTTCCAGGAACGGCATACTGAAGATACATCACACCCTATTTACCATCATTTTGATAAAAATGTCATCCTATTTCAAGATACAGTTTGGCTGGGAATAGTAAAACTAGGACTATCTTTTCAGAGCTATGTCTGGAACAAGTGCTCATACCTCTTCTTCTGAGACATCTTTGCCAACTGTACTTTTGAAATATGCTGTCATTTGTTCTAGAATTTCAATCCATTCTGCCAAATTCCAAACAGTGTTGTAATCTTGATATCGAGGATATGCCCGGCCACATACGCCATCAATTACTTTGTGAAAAAACTAGAAAAATAATAGTATAAACAAAGCTCGGTTAGTTTAATTTGACTCATCACATTTTAAGCAACCTACTGCTTAAAGAATAATTATATAACCTTTGCTTGCTGCACAGTTAGAAAATATGGTACGTCTGTACTCATGAACACCCTCAGCCTGGAGATGTTGTTTTTGGATTGCAGCTTCTGCAATTCCCCAGCCAGCATGACCAGGTTCTGGAGCAGTAATCAAAAAATGGCATTGTTGCCAAACCCTTTAAGTCCCAAAAACAAACAAAAAAAAAATATTTTCATATCTGCTGTTTAATATTGGATTGTTTTTAACCAACAGTTTAGTCTTTCCCAGACTGCACACTGAGAGAAATTAATTAAAAATAAGGAAAAGCTCTTGCAGAGATCTGGACATGTCTCTTTCCAGACTCTGACAGGGAAAGCAATTCTGCAGATGCTACTGAGTGCATAAGCCAAACCACCCCTTATGTGCCCTCAAAGGTGTCCTGCTGGGTGCTTCATGCTCTCCATACAACTCCTTCAAGCCTTTGCATGGTTGCGGTGAAATATAAAAATACGACAACAATACTGGGAATGGTCTCTTTCAGGGGGGGATCCAATTCAGCACACTCAGAAGACACTGAAGATTTACTGGCCCCCCAAGGCAAGGAGGTTAAATACAAGGAGACCAAAACACATTTTAAAAAGTTTCAGCAGCCAGCAATTTTTATAGGTAGGTACTTTGGCTTCAGGGCCTACTCTAAAGGCACCAAATATTGTCTTATCCTGGAAGCTAAGCAGTCAGTCCTGTTTACTACTAGGATAGGATGCCCCCAATGAATACTAGGCTATATTTCAGAGGATGGAACTACCAAAAACATGGAAGCTGTCAGAAATCTGGCAGGAAACAATACACTGCTTGTGGGATATATGTGTGCCGTACATTGTGCAGCTCTGAGTCCCCAAAAAGAACAGAAATGCTATTCCACATGTGCTGATAAAGCAGAAGTGAGAAAACATGTTGGAGGAAACAGATGCCCTTTAGCACAACATGCCCATTCCTCACTAGGGAGTATATCACACGGGAGGAACTTCTCTCAATTGTGAATGGAGCCAATTCACAATTACGTGAATTCGCTAGTTTAGCGAATTTATGTGGAATCTAACTGCGTTCGGAATGCGTTCAGAATGAATTCCCATTTCCTGAAATTGCATGAGATACTCTAATATGCAATTACGTGAAACCCCACGATTGTGTTCGGAATGACTTCCCATTGCCCGAAATTGTGTGATTGCGTTCGGATTGCCATTGCATTATACCCCCCAAATTCCATCATATGATTAACTCCTAGGAAGTTAAGAGCTTTATCTTGTTGACAGTTTTTACTCCCTCTCCCCTTTTCATGGTTTTAGGATGTGATCCGTTTAGATTGTTTATTGCTTATATTATTGTTATTATTTCTTTTCCAGAATTGAAATGGAGGGTTAGAAACTGGGATTTTTTTCTTTCATAACTGCTGAACTGAATGTAATTTTTTCTCTCTCTCTCTATTAATTTTCATTTTATTAATTGTTATGTAATTTTCTGTTATTTATTGTTATGCTGGTTTTTTTAAATTATTTCATTGTTATTGTTATTGGCTTTGTCTTTTTTTCCCCCCACTGCTGTAACCTGCCCTGATTCTGTGCTGATTGGGCGGGATATAAATAAATTATTATTATTATTATTATTATTATTATTATATTTGGTGGAATGGAAGCCAGCCACAGACATATATATAATGCCACTGGTATGAGAGGATGTCAATTCAAATTACAAATCCCTTGTATGGAAAAACAGACCTGCAACTCCATTTCCATACACAAAGGCTTTGTAATGTGAATTGACATCCCCACATAGCCTTAAGTCTTTTTCTGGCTCAAGGCTACGGAATTCTGGGAGTTGGAGTTTGGGCTCTGGGCCCACAACAAACTCCAACTCCCAGAATTCCATAGCCTTGAACCAGAAAAAGACTCAAGGCTATGTGAGTCTCCTACTCCCAGAATTCCATAGCCTTGAGCCAGAACCACAACAAACTCCAACTCCCAGAATTCCATAGCCTTGAGCCAGAACCACAACAAACTCCAACTCCCAGAATTCCATAGCCTTAAGCCAGAAAAAGACTTAAAGCGGTGCCAAACCGTGTTATTTCCCCAGTCTGGATGCAGCCTAAGAGAGAGGCAACCGCCACCTCCAGCCCTGAAATGAAGGGTTATTATTATTATTATTATTATTATTATTATTTTGAGGCCCTGCAGGGCCAGCCCACCTGCAAGGCTCCCTCGGGGGGCAGCTTCCCCAAGAGGTTCATCATCATCTTCTCTTTCTTCCAGCCCTCTGCTTCTTCTTCACTCCCCCCCCCTTCCCCGGAATGGATCAGTCCAGTCCACCAATCACACAGCAGAAATCGCTTCCGCCCGTTCGTCCCCTCCGCCTCCATTTCCCCAGTGCGCATGCGCGGCGTCGCTTCCCTCTTGGCTTCTCCTCCTGGTCCTTCTCTCTTTCCCTGTTCCAAAATGGCTGCCGGCCCTGCGTTTGGAATTGCTCTGAAGAAGAGCAATCCTTCTGTTTTTGAACGGCTGATTCGTCATTTCTCTCCACATATATATATAAAACAGTGGTTCTAAAACTTTAGTCCTCCTGTCTCCAGAGTGCATCTGAGGAAGTTAAGAGTTTAGTCTAGGAAAAGCTCATGCTGCCAATTTTCTTTCTTTTAGAGAGACTCAGAGGTGCTACAAGATCTCTCTCTACATATATAATAATAATAATAATAATGGCACCAAATGCATCTGAGGAAGTAGAAAGCTCATGCTGCCAATTTTCTTTCTTGTAGTGAGTCTCAAAGGTGCTATAAGCTCTCTCTACATATATAATAATAATAATAATAATACCAAATGCATCTGAGGAAGTAGATTTTAGTCTAGGGAGTTTATCAGATGACAGAAATTGGAAGTATAATCTAATGGCAATTGGAACACAATCATAGGGTTTCATGTTATTGCGAATTAAAGCATCTCACGCAATTTTGGGCAAAAGAGAAATCATTCCGAATGCAATCATGGGTTTTACGTTATTGCATATTAAAGCATCTCACACAATTTCAGGCAATGGGGGGGGGGGTCATTTTCAAGTAATGGGAAGTCATTCTGAACTCATTCCGAACGCGATTGAAATTCACGTAAATTCACTAAACTAGTGAATTCACGTGAATTCGAATTGGCTCCAATTGGCTCCATTCACAATAAAGAGAAATTCCTCCCGTCTGATAAACTCCTTGGAAAAGCTCATGCTGTCATTTTTCTTTCTTTCATTGAGTCTCAAAAGGTGCTACAAGATCTCTCTACATGTCCAGCAAAAACACCTGGAGGACCATCAGAGTTTGGGAACCACTGCTCCATAGCCTTCCTCAAACGGAGCAGAACTAAGAGAAGCCTAGGGGCTTGTTTGCCTTGCTGTTGCTATGTGCCTTGAAGGTGGCTGCCGCACTGTAGAATCAGTGCAGTTCGACACCACTTCAGCTGCCATGCCTCCTTCCTGTGGAAGCCTGGGATCTGTAGTTTGCTGGCTCTCTGAAAGCGAAGTCTAAATGCCTTACAGAACTACAAGTCCCCCAGAAGCCCACGGCATTGAGCCATGGCCGTGAAAGCAGAATTACTCAACACCTTCTTTGCTTCAGTCTTCTCAGAAAAGGCAAAGGGTGCTCAACCTAAGGATAATGGAGACAGAATAGAGGAAATTCTGCACAGAGTAAGTAAAGAGGTAGTTCAGGAATACCTGGTTAACCTAAATGAATATAAATCTCCAGGACCAGATGAACTACATCCTAGAGTATTAAAAGAACTGGCAAATGTAATATCAGAGCCATTGGCAATAATCTTTGAGAACTCCTGGAGAACCGGAGAAGTCCCAGCAGACTGGAGGAGGGCAAACGTTGTCCCCATCTTCAAAAAGGGAAAAAAAGAGGATCCCAACAATTATTGTCCAGTTAGTCTGACATCAATTCCAGGAAAGGTTCTAGAGCAGATCATTAAGCAGAGAGTCTGTGAACACTTAGAGGCCAATGCCATAATCACAAAAAGCCAACATGGGTTTCAGAGAAACAAGTCATGCCAAACGAACCTGATCTCTTTTTTTGATAAAATTACCAGCTTGGTAGATGAAGGGAATGCTGTGGATATAGTATACCTCGATTTCAGTAAGGCCTTTGACAAGGTTCCCCGTGACATTCTTGCAAACAAGCTTGCAAAATGTGCGATAGACAAGTTAACTGTTACATGGATTTTTAATTGGTTGACTGGCCGAACTCAAAGGGTGCTCAACAATGGCTCCTTTTCATCCTGGAGAGAAGTGACCAGTGGGGTCCCACAGGGTTCTGTCCTGGGCCCAGTGCTATTCAACATCTTTATTAACGATTTGGATGACAGAATTGGGGGCATACTTATCAAATTTGCAGATGACACTAAACTGGGAGGAGTAGCTAATACCCCAGAGGACAGGATCAAAATTCAAAATGACCTGCATAGACTAGAAAGCTGGGCCAGTGCTAACAAAATGAAATTCAATGCGGAGAAATGTAAGGTTCTGCACTTAGGGCGGAAAAATGAAGTGCACAGATATAGGATGGGGGACACCTGGCTGAATGAGACCACATGTGAAAGGGATCTAGGAGTCCAAGTAGACCATAAGCTGAACATGAGTCAACAGTGTGATGCGGCAGCTAAAAAAGCCAATGCAATTTTAGGCTGCATCAATAGAAGTATAGTTTCTAGATCAAGGGAAGTTATAGTGCCACTCTATTCTGCTTTGGTCAGGCCCCACCTGGAATACTGTGTCCAGTTCTGGGCACCACAATTCAAAAAAGATGTGGAGAAACTGGAGCATGTCCAAAGGAGGGCAACTAAGATGGTGAAGGGTCTGGAAACCTTGCCCTATGAAGAACGCCTTAGGGAGCTGGGGATGTTTAGCCTGGAGAAGAGAAGGTTAAGAGGTGATATGATAGCCCTGTTTAAATATTTGAAGGGATGTCATATTGAGGAGGGAGCAAGCTTGTTTTCTGCTGCTGCAGAGACTAGAACGCGAAACAATGGATGCAAACTGCAGGAAAAGAGATTCCACCTCAACATTAGGAGGAACTTCCTGACAGTAAGGGCTGTTCGACAGTGGAACACACTCCCTCGGAGTGTAGTGGAGTCTCCTTCCTTAGGGGTCTTTAAGCAGAGGCTGGATGGCCATCTGTCAGGGATGCTTTGACTTGGAGTTCCTGCATGGCAGGGGGTTGGACTGGATGGCCCTTGTGGTCTCTTCCAACTCTATGATTCTATGATTCTATGAAAGCAGTGTCAAACCACATTAATTCTGCAGTGTAGATGTAGCCCAAGTTGTTTCTGACTTGCAGCGACCCTAAGACAAAGCTGTCGCAGAGTTTTCTTGGCAGAATTTGTTCAGACGTGTTCCCCTTGAAGCTCAGAGACTTACCCAAAGTCTCTCGATTGATTTCCATTGCCAAACAAAGGGGGGGGGATTTCATATTTTATAAGCATTTGTGTTTTACATTGAGTATAATACTAAGGAGACATTTGAGTGTTGGACTACAACTCTGGAGACCAGGCTTTATTTGCCAGCTGAGCCATGAAACCCAGTGGGTGACTTTGGGTGAGTCACACTCTCTCAGCCTCAGGGGAAGGCAATGGCCAAACCTCCTCTGAACAAATCTTGCCAAGAAAACCCCATGATAGGTTTGCCTAAGTCAGAAATTACTCGAAGGCCCACAGCACATACACACACAATACAAATGAGATTGAACCATGTTCCTTCGCAAAGCTGTCACTGATTTTTAAAATAAAAATGATTGTAGATAGTACCTTTAAAGTGGTGGCAACTTTAATTGGCTATAAAATAAGACTTTCAATTTATTCAAGTGTTTGCACCCACCATATATATGCAGACAATGCCTTATTTCATTGATATTATCAGCTACCAATGGTGGTCCTCTTCAAAAAGAATACAATCATTAAATAATTCAAAAATTATGTACCTTTGGGTTTGGTGGGCTTTGCCGGCAGCTGTTCCAAAACATTGACAGATAAGCAGATGAGCTCATCTGTGGAGAAATTTTTTATGTTTTCTCATTCCATGTCCAATTATTTTGGAAAGGTTGGGATCAGTGCTTGAAATTGCTTGGAATACAGTTACTTTTCAGTACGTAATCATATTGTGCAACTGGAAAGTACAAACAAGGGAAACCAAAGTAAAGGGTTGGAGCAATACCTTTTCCGAACAAAGGTGACAACATTTAGAGCTTTTTGTTTTAGGAATGGGGGGGGGGGAGAATAATGGGACAAGTTTGAGAATGACAAAATTCATTAATTGCTTGGAGAAAGGGGAATGAATATTTGCTCCTCATAACATTGCAGTCTGAGTTCAGCCAATGATATCAACAACCCTTGTCATCCACAGATTTTTAATCCATGGATTCAAGCATCCACAGCTTGAAAATGCTTTAAAATATATAAATTCTAGAAAGCAAACCTTGATTTTGCTATTTTATATATTTTCTATGACATTGTATTGAATGGGACTTGAGCATCCACAGATTTTGTTATCCATGGGGGGGGGGGGGTTTCCTGGAACCAAACCCCAGTGGATAACTGGGGTGTACTGTAATTATTTTTGTGGAAATTTTAAGACAAAACCATGTTGCCATTATGTGCCGTTATGAATGAGACCACCAAGAGGTCATCAGCAGTCCTTGCAAACAGGCATGTGGCTTCCTTTACTGAAGCAATCCCTCTGTAAAATGGTTCCCCCCCCTTTCCTATTCCCTTCCACTTTACCAAGCATTATACTATCTTTCCCAGTGGGTCACATCATTTCATGATGTGTCAACATTTGATAGCCCCTGTTTAGTCATTTTGCCTCCTAATGAAAGCTTTGGAGAGAGAACATGCAATAGGAAGCACTTTTCACATAACTTAATAGATCTACTTGTGAAATTTGCTGCAACAAGATATGATGATAGCCACAAAAAGTCATGCAGAATAAATAATAAATGGGGGACCAGATAAATTCATGCAAGACTATCAACAACTACTATTCACTATATAATAAGGTATGTAGAACCTTAAAAACTAACACGCATAAGCATTTATGGTCCAACTTTATTGGATGCAGTGTGGAGTACTATCCATGAAAACATATGCCAAATAAAAGTTGTTCACCTAGGTTTCTAGATTCTCTGGTGCCTGTGTTGTACTTACCTGGTCCCTGCTGGAAATTGCAACCAGTCATTATGTGTAGATGCTGCAGCCCCTAAGTTCAGAGGCAACCTGAGCTGTGTCTGCACTGCAGTAATAATGCATTTTGATACCACTTTAACTGCCATGGGTCAAGGCTATGGAATCCTGGAATTTGTAGTTTGTTGTGGTACTAGAGCTCTCTGACAGATGTGCTTATAGAAAAGGAAAGCAGAAACACAAATAAAAAAACTACAAGAAGGAACAGGTTATATGCTGATAGGGCTGGGAATTCTCAGCTGAAAGATATTGGCATATGCAGGATAAATGTTACAACAGAGTAGTTTGCAAATGTGATGTGCATATGTGATAAATGAACACCAACTTTAATTTTGTCTTATTATAATATGATTATGACATGCATAAAACTGCTCATTGCTGCCCTGTAATACAAACCCTGCTTTAATTATTCTGCATGACTTCAAGATGCACATAAGAGTGAAACTAGAACCTGGGTCTCCACCACCACCATCACCTGTTTCTTTTTTAAGTCAAAAAGCTGAATGATCATTCTGCAAAAAGTAAGTGGTTTATTTGCCCTTACACTAAAAATAAACATATCATATTCTTTCATGATCTGAATACTGTCCTGTTTGACACGTACAAGTATTCAGATTCCTCTGCCCCACAATAGGCAAAATATTCCCTGGACCCAATAGTGTCACTAGGGTTGGCATCACACAGTGCCATGTGTCACATGCTCTCAGCCTCAGGGGAAGGCAGTGGTAAACCTCCTCTGTCTCTGAACAAACCTTGCCAAGAAAACCCCATGATAGCTTTGCCTGAAGTTTGCCATAAGTAGGAAATGGCTTGAAGGCACACACCACCACAACCACCAGGTGAACACCAGGTCTTTTTCTGCCAAAAGGAAGATGTTTGGGGAGCAGGTGGTATCAACTCCTATTAGGATGTCACCTGGTGCGGCATTTGCGGAGCAGTCATTTCCCCAATAATGGAAGTTCCCATTGTTGAAAAATGGCTGCTCCATGAACACTTTGATGACAGGAGAGAGGAGCAGGACATCTCAATGATGATTAAATCACAGGAGGCAAGCGTGATTGACTATAAGTTGTTTTTAATGTTGTTTTAGTTAATTGTCTGGAATTTTACTATGTCCTTTGTATTATTTTATCTAATCTATGAAGTTGTTTTTAATGTTGTTTTAGTTAACTGGAATTTTATTATGTCCATTGTACAATATTCAGATGTTAATGACTTGACGGAGCATTTTATAATATGGCAATTTTGTTACTGGTTTTAAATATTCATCATGCGAATGGCCTTTGGCTTAAGCATCAATAAAATTGATTGATTTATTGACTATCGCACCCGCACACTTTGTGGACAATTTAGCCACGTTTCAGGGACAATAAGGCCATCCAGTTGGTTTCCATGGTTGAAATGAGATTTGAACTCTGGTCTCCTGGAGTCCTAATCCAAAACTCAAACCACTGCACCATCCTGAGTCTTTTGAACGTGTTATAGGACTTTGAAGGTAAAAGGTAATCTGAACTAGTCTACCATTGTTGCCTTCTGTGCAGTACTAACTCCTGTGTTAACTGAAGTATCATTTCCACTGCCTGAGAGATTGTCTGTCTATATCACACACACATCACTGCCTCTGCTTCCCAGTAATTTCCCATCACTGTGTTAAGGTGTATTGCACACATTTAGTCTGGCTCTTCTGCAAATGTCTGTCTGGCATGGGAAATCCTAGCAGTAGTAATGCTGTCATCAGCATAGGCTCTTGTATAACTGAAGCATGGAATTGCACCACCACAGAAAAGTGGGGATGGATTGCATATATGTTAAATTTTGGGAGAAAATATCAGTTTGATATTACTGCTTCAGGTAAAAAAAATTGGGCTAAAACTAACAAAATAACTTTCAACAGGGAGAAATGCAAGGTACTACACTTTGGCAGTAAGAATGAAATACACAGATATAGGGTGGCTGACACCTGGCTTAGTCTTAGTAGCCCACAAGCTGAACATGAGTTAGCAGTGTGATGTAGCAGCTAAAAAAGCCAAGATGATTCTAGGCTGCATCAATAGGGGTATAGTATCTAGACTGAGAGACATAATAGTACAACTCAATGCTTCTTTGATAGGGCGACCAAAATAGTGAAAGGTCTAGAAACCATGGTCTATGGCTTAGAGAGCTGGGTATGTTAGCCTGCGGAAGAGAGGGTTAAGAGGTGACATGATAGCCATGTTTCAATATTTGGAAAGATATAATATTGAGGATGGAGCTATGGATTCAAGTTACAGGGAAAGAGATTCTAACTAAACATTAGGACTAACTTCCTAATAGTAAGAGCTGTTTGACAGTGGAATATGCTGCATCAGAGTGTGGTGGAATCTCCTTTTGCGGTATTTAAAAAGAGATTGAATGGCCATCTATCTGGAGTGCTTTGATTGGGGATTCCTGCATGGCTGAGGCTTGGACTGGATATGGACTCTTCCAACTCTGCGATTCTACACCAAATGTTTTTCTGACCATTGTTCTATCAATAAAATCCAGCCCCTAGAGGATGATTTGAACTCAGTGGGACTTGGGTACTGGGAGAGAGAGAAGGGTCATGGTTTGGAGAAACCATGCAAAAGAGCAAGGAAAAAAACAGGAAAGAAAAAGAAATTCAATTCAAGATAGTACAAAATTCACAGCAAAGACAAACATGCAAAATATTACTGTGAAAGGGCTGAAGGGCATTAAATGGCTGAATGAGTCATTAGAATGGGTGGAGGCTGCCTATTAAAAGAGTGACTTGGGGATGAGTTTGGTTCCTCAAGTTTATCTTGGCTGCTGTTTCTTACTCCAGCAAGGAAGGTAAGTGAAAAGGCCGTCTGGGATTACCAGTAGCTGTTCCTGTCTGACACAGGTGGTTGAGAGGATTTCCTTGGTGCAGTTCCTTCGAGGGATCTGAGCACGTATGCTGAGAGAGCAGAGTATCCTGTGATGCATCCAGTAGGAGAAGCAGTAAGAGGTACCCTTTCATGCTAATCCACTTTCTTGTCCCCTAATTCTTAATTTGGGTTGTATATATGTGATTTGTTTTCCTTCTGCACACACACAAACACACATCACAGAATCAGAAATCCCTTCAAAATAAATTGGATCTTCATTACCTACCCCCTTCAGTTTTGTTTTATTAGTGCAATTCATGTTATACTGCTGAAGAAATATGCATCACTGTGTTAAATGGGGTTTATTCCTAGGCAAGTCTGTATAAAATTGCACTTTAAATTATATGGATGTAATACTGAATCAAAGTTCCTACTATGTTTACCCTGATCAAATCTCTCCATGGCTATTTTGATGTGCACATTACCATTTCTATCAATTTAAAATGGAGCCGCCATTTTGGTTGTTCTCAGGGGTTTTTTAAACTTGCGAACCAAATGATGCGCATCTACATCATACTGTTTGGGAGAATCTGCCCTCCCTGCCAAGGAACCCCTGGGAGAGGGTTAGGAAAGAGGGAAAGGTAGAGATGCGCCTCCTCTAAGTTTCCTCAAAGTTGACTTCCAGAACTCGTGGCCTCTTTGGCGAGCCAGATTTCCCAACAAGCCAAAAGCAAGGGAGGAGGACAGGCCACGTCATCCATGTTTGCGAGGACATGCTCCCCATTTTAACCTCCTGTCCAAGGGAGTTCCATTTTGGTCAATACTCAGAAGGATCAATTTAATATTTATCCAGGGTGACCAGACATGTCCTTCTTTTCCAGGATGTGCCTCCATTTCAACCTCCTTTGCAGAAGTAGGTCCAAAACACACTTTCTCAGCCTCTGAGAATGGCGATGGCAAGCCCCTCTGAACAACCCTTGCCAGGTAACCCCTGGGATAGGTTCGCATTGGGGGAAGTCACACTCCCTCAGCCAAGAAAACCCCATGGGTTTAAATGTGGAGTATAAATGCAATATAATATGTGTGCAAGAGCTTTGTTTGCACCACTTGGGAGCAGAGTCTGTTTGCACCTGGTTTTATTTCTTAGTCTGGTTTTATTTCTTAGGAAAGAGAAAAAAAATCACCCGTAACTCCCAACCCCATTGATAAGGGTTTTTAAAAAATGTCAGTCAAATAATGTGCACCTTTGTCATACCGATGACGCCAGTATTTAAAAGTTTACCACAGCCATACAATAGCTAAGATGTGCATAAACTGTCAATTTTTTTTTAAGTATACTGTCTAATGATGTCCCCAGGAGAATCCCCTCCCTGGTTATGGCTTTGCCTGGCAGTGAGAGAGCAAAGGGGTGGGCATGATCCATGCCCTGCACATTAACCTCTCCCTTCATGTGCTCCAAACTGAATCGACAGCAAGTTCCCATTGGCGGCTGGTAAAAAAAGACCAGTTCTTTTGAAAAGAATCTTCGGTTCCAAAAGAACTGGGTTAAATGTGGTTTTTTTATAGCCCTTCCCCTTGCAAACTGCAGTGAGTCTACTTGGTGCCAGTGTGAATGACTCTGAAATAACCCGGTTTCCACACCAGGTTATTTCGTAGTGTGAATGAGCCCTAGAACATGGCCACATAGCCCAAAATATCCATAAAAACTATTAACTGCGATTGCTTGTTAGAACTTCCAAAGCCAGTTCTCAAAGCTCAATTCCTACATTATGATAAAAAAACTAAGCTTGTAAAAACAATCCACCTCCAAATGCCTCCAAGCCAGAGAGCTCTTGGAATGGACCTGGTATATGGCAGGACAAAGTGCAATAGAAGGGATCGTCAGAGAAAATTGAACAGAGGCAGATTGTGTGACTTGAACTCCCAACTCAAATGAAACCTTTGGGGGCTCAGTAGGCTACAGTGTGGAGGATGATGGGGCAGGAGGAAAGCTCGCTATAGGAGCAACTTGTGCTCATACAACTCTGATCCCAAAACCATCATTTTTAATTCTGGCTTGATGGACAATACCGGTTTACAGAACAGGTATAAAACTTGGGATCTCCAAATTAAAACTCCTATCATTATTGGTCCTTGATGCTGCTACCTGGGGATGATGGGAACTGTAGCCCAACAGATTCAGATACTATGAAAAACTATGTTATCATGCATCAGGAGGAAAAGGTGGTAATTGAAGGACAAAAGGGGAGGCAGATGCATGGGAACTTAAAACTTATTCTCAATGGCAAAACCAGATGCCAAAAATTTTCTCTGCTTTATACTGGAGTGTACTTTGTGGGAGACTCAACAAGTTATTCCTGAGAGTGGAAAAACTCTCTCTGATACTTAGAGAAACTAGGTTTGTTCATTTTAATGTTCACTAGGATTACCTTAAAAAGGATTGTATCTACTGTACCTTCTCATTTATTAACAAAACTACAGTACTTGAATTTGGAGTTGATGAAATGTTCCACTTTATAAAAATTGCTGTTCTTACATTCAAAAAATTTTGACTTCACAAAATTCTGTCTCTTGATTACTCTTTGTAATAATAATAATAGTAATAATTTATTTATAACCCGCTCCTCTGTAGAGACAATCGGGGCGGGGTACAAGTTAAAAGGCATGTTAAAACAATCCCATAACCCACTTCCAAACCTCCCACCCCTTAAAAATAGATTAAATCAGCTATAATTTAAAACTAGCAATATTTAAAAACACAAGACATCATCCAAACCCTTCCTTGAGCGGCTACGTCATAAGTTAGGGATCAGAAACATGGGAGTAGACGAGATCAGAGTCTGGATCCGGAGCCAGAGATTAGGGGATTTCAGGGAAGGCCTGCCAGAAGAGATGCGTCTTTAGGGCTTTTTAAAAGCAATCTAAAGATGTCATAAGATGCATCTCATTCAGCAGACCATTCCAAAGCTTGGGAGCGGTGGCAGAGAAAGCCCTCTGGGAGGTCTGCACCAGCCTGGTCTTGATAGGCTATAGCAGGTTCCTCCCAGGGGATCGAATTGTGCGAGGAGGATCGTACGGGGAGAGGCGGTCCCTGAGATAGGATGGACCCAAGCCATGTAGGGCTTTAAAGGTTAAAACCAGCACCTTGTACTGTGCCCAAAACTAATTGGCAGCCAGTGGATTTAAGCACTGATGTTATATGCTCTCTCCTAGATACCCCGGTGACTAATCTGGCTGCCATATTTTGTACCAATTGAAGTTTCCGAGTTAAGCACAAGGGCAGCCCCATGTAGAGCGCATTGCAGTAATCTAGACGTGAGGTGACCAAAGCATGTACCACAGTTTCCAGATCCCTCATCTCCAGGAAAGGGCGCAGCTAGAGTATCAGCTGAAGCTGATAACAGGCACTCCTGACCGTTGCATTCACCTGACTTGTCATGTGAAGCGATGAGTCTAGAAGCACCCCCAGACTGCAAACAGAGTTCTTCGAGGAGAGTGTGACTCCATCTAGGACCGGGAGTTGTATTCCCAGACCTGGTTTCGGGCCGGTGACTGTCAGTACCTCCGTTTTGTCTGGATTCAGTCTCAATCTGTTTTCCCTCATCCAATCCATTACCGCTGCCAGGCAGTCATTGAGAGAGGAGACGCCATCTGAGGTCTGAGCAGATGATCTGGACATGGAGAAGTATATCTGAGTGTCATCAGCGTACTGATGACACTGAGCTTTGTAATTCATCGTCAAAATACTTGTTCTGATACAATTCGGATTTCTTGAAATTTAAAAATGCAGTCTGGGTCTGTATTACTTTTAGGCAAAATACATCACCTTTAAGCCTAATGTATTGACTCTAAAATGCCTCATTTTTCTAAAATTTGCAATCCTTTAATATAATGCAAACTATTTTCACATAACCCTAAATATATCATATAAATATAATTTTTTAAAATATAAATATTTTAAATATGTATTCTTTCAAAAATTGTGACCAACCACTAGGTACACTTGTTTTGAACTGCTTTTATAGTAGCCCATGTTTTGGCAACCTTCTTAGATTGAAGAGGACCAAAAAATGTTATACACAGACAAATGCTGACAGATAATGGGCAGTAACTTTTAGTGCTGTTATTAAATCAGAGAATAGTATATATGTATAGATATACAATTTGTTCTAAGTTATGCACATGAAAGTGGAACTTGTCCAGTGCACAGATTGTTCTATGTAAATACTTGGTTTGCAGGTTTCCATGCTATTGATTTTCTGATTCTTAATTTTTAAATTCTCCATACTCTGTGATTCACTTTTTAAAAAGTGTCAGCATAGTTTCTTGAACATATGTACCACTAAAACTGACAGGAGCTAAATATGATAAGACTGTGAGTAATCTGCTAAAGTCTAAGCTCGATCAATGGAGAGGTGGTAAATAGAAATTATTATTATTATTATTATTATTATTAAACAATCATAGACTTTATTGCCTTCCAACTCATCGTTGGAATCTTTTGTTTTCTCCAAATATAAATGTTTTATTCACAGCTACTCACTGTCTTTTCCATTGTAGTTCAAATAATAATGTGTTTTTGTGAGACTGCAGGGATCCACTTGAGATTTCTCTTTTAATACTGGTGTCCCTTATTTGGTTAGTTTTCAGCTTTTGAATCCAGCTATAAATAAAATGTTTCCCTGCTTTCTCAAGATACCCAGTATGAGCAAAACACTTATTTTTCTTCCAAGAAGAATTTAGATTTTCCATAAATACATCAAAGAATTTGAGACTTTTCCACATATTTTTAACTGCTGTTTATACAGTGAAATAGTACATGTGCTCATTTTCTCTTTCAAAAGACTGCCAACCAAAAGAAATTAGGTCTGTACACTTGGTGATATTTTGGTATCAACAAAATAGAGTTTGACACCTCTTATTAGATGCAGAGAGTCAGAGATACAGAGATTAGGCCTGCATGAAAGGCAAGAGTTTGGACCTACAAAAAAATCTTAATTTGTACAGTTTCTTGAAAGATTCAGGCTTTTCCTCCATTCTCAGTTTAAAAAAAAATATAGTCAAGAACCTGGGAGTGGGACAGATTGCTACAGACACATGTGTGAGAGTTGGAGGATGCACGATAGAACCTGTAGACTTCTAGGGCAGCCATGTTGTGGCTACATAACTGACTTTTCTAGCTCTTTTAGAATGTTAAAACAGTAGATTGTTCTGAAATTGATGGTTCTGAAGTTGGTGGTTATGAAGAAGAAGTGGCTGTAACTTAGCAATGTCAGTGGCCAACAGTTCCATGCCAAACAGCCCCATAGCTGTTATCTCCATAGGCCTGAGAGCCATAAGCTACAACCTTGATGCTGTTTCTTCTTCTGAAAAAATCCACGCAGGGTACTCTACCTATTTCTCTCTCGCTCAGTCTCTCTCCTCCCTTGTCAGATTCCACTGCCAGCCTTTTTCATTTGCTTCCCATAAGGGCCATCCATAGTCCTCCCTGTCCTGTTTCTTCCCTGTAGCTGGCACTCATCTATTCCAGACCCACCCTTGAAGACAGGACTCTCTCTTCTTGGCCACTATGCAGGTGGGGAAAAAGGAAGGAGAAAGGGTATTCCTCATGTTTTATACTCTTAACTACCATATACACTGGGCTTATTCTTCTCCGTGAATTGCTCTTCATTTTTATAGACTTTGCAGGGGCCATACTTGAACTAATGAGAACCAGATGGTCCACAATAGTTTTTGTTTCTTTGTTTCAAATAATGTTTAGAAAATGCGTTCTGTCATTTGCAGGTATCAGCAGCAGCAACAGTTAAGTCTGGCTGCGTGGAAATAGCTTTGAAACTCAGTGGCTCCAAAACTGGTAATATGTTATTTCATTTAAATTGGTTCACATTTTGTTATACTAGTAAAAGGAACAGAAAAATCCTAGTGGCCTGGTCACCTAAATGTTGGTAGTGGCATTGAATTTTGCAAGGCCAGTTGGATTGCTACATGTAAGTGCTGTGAGATGTGATTTAATTTTTCCACAGTGTATTGATGTATATTAATACTTAATATTTAATTAAATGTTTAATTAAATAATGTTTAATATTTAAACATGTACTAATGTTAAATATGTATTAATATTTATCACATCTTACTCCACCAAACATTTCATAGCTGAAAAACATGGCATCTGTGGCCAAGGAACTTGAGAGAGTGATCAAAATGAGGAAAAGTATTAATGAACAATAACAAAAAGCTAGGGGACACCGCACCAGTTTGCTTTTGCCAATGCCTACAGGAAAGGGCAAGACTCTGATGAGTTAAAGCAGTACAAACTTTGTTTGAATTTAATTTGCAACAATTGAAGTAAACTGATGACAAAGGGAGAGTAAGAAGAGAAGAGAAAAACTGGGACATTTTTAAAGCAGCTGCAAAAGTGGGAAGCCAGAGGACTGTTCCTGCCAAATCAGGATAGTTGGAGGTATGTTACAGTGGGCCCTTGCCCCTTTCAAGCCGTGGATGCTTGAAACCATGGATAAGAAACCCGTGGATAATGAGGGCCAAATGTATCTATATATAAGACAGACATTTGCAATTTGAGCTTTGCTGTAAGCTAAGCAACACTTACAAAAGTTGCTTTTTGGAATTCAGCTCCTAGAATCCCCAAACTAGTATGGCCAGTGGCTTCTGGAATAGTGTGCATATTAGGTTTTGGTGTGTCTTAGTATGAGAGAATGTGACTTGCTCAAGGTCAGCTAATAGGTTTCAATATCTGAGTGTGGGTTCAAATCTTGGTCTCCCAGAGTCCTAATGCAACAGTCAAATTATTGCACCAATTTTACCTACTCATCTGCTTGACAGATGTAAACATTTCTGGGCATTTGAAGCCAAGGCAAAAAGAATAAGGGAGAAAAGAATCGAGACAATACACAGTACCAATTTCCTTTTTTTCTGTAGAAAAAAAAATTGGGAAAGGGGAGAATGGAGTGTCCCCCCCCCCCCCGGACTTTAGATTTTTATTCATTACAATATCAGACATAAAATGCTGTGTTTTGAAATGTGCATCCCCCCCCCACACCAATAATAAATAATTATATTAATTACTATATAGCCTTTAGGAACAGATGGGAGTAGTGACTCCAGATCAAAACTTTAATATTCATAACTAGTCATAAATCCTACCAAATAATGCAATATGGTTTTGTGCTGTCAGCTACTCTCAGTCTTGCATTGCATTCACCTGCCCAACCCTGCATTGTAAGCAAGATCTTGCATTTGAGAAAAAGAGGATTTTCATTCCCTTCTGCCAGTGGTCTCTACCTTGTTGCAGAAAATGCATTTTTGTGGCTTGTGCATTTTTCATCTCCTCACTGCTTCTGAATACAACAGTATATTTAGCCACTAAGCATTCCCCTCTACCAATTAAAAACAAAAAGTATAAAAATATATCACCATGACCATCCAAAATTCCAGCTAGCAGTAGCTGTGTAGTTGGTATAGTGAAGACTTGTGTGATCCATCTTTATATCTTTGTGGTAAAATTTAGATTGCATCTACATTATAACAATAATACAGGCTGACACAACTTTAAGTGTTGTAACTCCATCCTATGAGATCGTGGGATTAATAGTTTGACAAGGTCTTTAGCTTTCTCTGCCAAAGCGTGCCAATGCCTCACAAAACTACAAATCCTAGGATTCTGTAGGATGGAACCATGGCATTTTACTGCATTATTTCTACAGATGCACCTGAGCTTGGAAGCAAAGGAATTCCTTCTTCTTTTCCTCTATAAAGTACTACGTCGGACATTTATGGTATTTTGTTGCTATTTTTCTCCAGAAAATTGGGAGGGCAACCAAGTGCTTTAATATTTCACAGTGGGGAACATATAGCCAATCAACCTCAGAATGTGGTCAGGATGTCAAAAGTTATTAATGAGGAAGGACACACAAGTTTGGAGGGTGCAGCAGTTTTCTTTCACTTGAACCTTCTGGGAAGGGCAAGACTCTGCCCTCTCTTTTTTCTTCTCCCCCCTGCTGAGTTAACTTAGTGCAAATTATTTCAGCACTTTGAACTCAGTTTGCAGCAACTGATGTTTGGGCCGGGACGTGGGATGGAGGCAAGGATTATCGCACACTAAATCACCGCCAAATTGCCATCCGCTATCAGTCCCAGCTGCGCTCTGCCAGCACTTTTTAGAAGTTGCAAAGTTTTCCGACTTCTAAAAAGTGCTGGGGGAGTGCAGCTTGGACCCATCTGGGACCTGGGCTGATGGTGGCCAGGGGTTCGGTGATGATTTAGTGTGTGATAATCCCCACCTCCATCCCACATCCCGTCTCCAGCCTGGGAGGCTGGATCCAGTTGTAAAAGGTTGAGCGATAAACTCCATAATCTCAGAACAAAGGGGGAAAGTGGGATGAAGAAAGAGAAACCAGAATATTTACAAAGTGGCTGGAAAAGTAGAATGACAGTGTTAACTGGGACTGTCTCTGCTAAACCATGATGGCCGGGGGGGTATATGCAACACATTTTGGAAGCCTGGTACATGGCATTGATGAGTTGCCTTTCTAACTTCAAATTTTCCAATGTGACCAACAAAATATACAGTAAAAATGTAGTATAATATAAAGTATATTTAAACTTATGTGTACACGTAGCTATCTATCTACCTTTTGCTGTCAAAGGAGTTTATCACACGGGAGGAATTTCTCCCAATTTCGAATGGAGCCAATTCAAATTCACGTAAATTCACTAGTTTAGCAAATTTACATGAAATCTAATTGCGTTCAGAATGCATTCAGAATGAGTTCCCATTTCCCGAAAATGACCCCCCATTGCCCGAAATTGTGTGAGATACTCTTATACACATAAACATAAAACCTATGATTGCGTTTGGGATGACTTCCCTTTTGCCTGAAATTGCGTGAGATACACTCATACGCAATTACATTCAATCCCATGATTGCATTCAGATTGCCATTGCATTATACCCCCAAATTCCGTTGTATGATAAACTCCCTAGCGATGTGGAAGGAAAGGGAAGGGGAAAGGATAAAGACAACTGTTCAGTTTGGGGACTTCCCAGTGTGTCAGTTTGGTCCTCTTTCCTAATGGAAAGAAGCAGGTTTTGTGGGAAAGGAGGGCTAAACTGAGTAAGAGGTCGTTGAGGATAATGGCAGTTATAACATGGGTTTTTCTCTGCACTCTTAGCAAAATGAGGATTTTAGTATTATAATCTATGACCAGTGCTCCTCTACTCTGCCTACCAAGTTCTCCAGTCAAATACAAACACAGAAAAAGAAACTGTTGAAAAGTTTCTTACTTAGGAACTTTTTTTAAGAAAAGAAGAAGTCATTATGGTCTAACCTGACATGTTAATTAAAAGACAAATAAATAGTGTTGCAATGTTCTTGGGCCACAATATTACTTAAATCTGATATTTGTTGACTTTTAAATTGTTAATATCTGAAGTTTAGCCATCCCCCCCAAAAAAGTTCTCTCCCTGTTCCCACAGCAAGTAGTCTGGACAACGCAGGGTCCAGTCCCTGGTTCTTGTGTGAACTGGCCAGACAGCATCTTTAAAATGGTTTAAAATAGCTCACTGAAAAGAGGGCCTTTTCAGCTATCGCTCCCAGGCTGTGGAATGACCTGCCGGATGAGATGCATCTTATTACGACCCTGGACGGCTTTAAAAAAGCTGCAAAGTCACATCTCTTCCGGCAGGCCTTTCCGGATGATGACTTAATCTCTCCTGGTCTCCAGTGACACTTATCCAGCTCTCCCTGACACACATCAGAGGCCACCTACAGGTTGCACAAGAATGTTGATTTTAATACATTGTATTGTTTTATTGCTATTTATTTTAAGTCTGTGTTAGTTTAATTAAGGGGTGGGAGGTAGGGACTGGGTTGTATCTTTTTAATTGTACTTGCTTTTTAACTTGTTGTACCCCGCCTCGATTGCTCATTCAGAGGGGCGGGTTATAAATAAAAAATTATTATTATTATTATTATTATTATTATTTAATTATTATTATAACATCCCTCCATCGCAAAGTGGGGCAGCTGTTCACATGAACTTCCCACTGTGCCACCTGGTGCCAGCAGCAGGGCCATGCATCATGTTCCCTGAAGTAAGAATGAAATGTCCAGCCATAGGATTGATGTTGGACACTTTGTTCGGATCTCAGAGTGAGTGATGCATGCAGCAGTGGCAGTACCGGGCAGTATAGCAAAATGTCCATGCGAACAAGAATGCCCTGGTAACAAGTTGAATTCAGGACAGCTCCAGGACCAAAGTAATCCAGGCTGTTCCCGTGTATTCCAGCCCATGGGGACATCACCAAGGTGACAAATTGGTTCTATATACAATGGATTTTCTAAATTTTCAGTGGCAATTTTGAATGTATCCTTATTTGTAATGTGTATATCAAATATTACTTGAGGTGCAGTTGGTGCAGACCCTGGCTCCATTAACCAAGTTAGAACATGTTTTCAAAGCCTTGTGAGGTGGGGGGTAGTCTAATGGTTGTATCCAGTTTGGAAATGTACATGGTATTAACTGTCTTGACATATTTTAAATTGTTATATACAGAGTATTAGACTGTACATTATCTTTTACTGCTTTAATATTTTAAAACACATTTGACTGTACACTGTTTTGAGATTTTTGGATATAGTGAGGGATAGAAAAATTTCATTAATAAATAATAAAATCAAACACTTTGCCAAACTTATTTTATTTCTTTGTTTCTTATGTTTTAAAATGCTGTTAAGTAAAGGACATTGCCTGTTGTGCAGACCCTCCCTGAAAACACAGCACAGTCGCCTCGCTGAGGCAGGTGTTGCTGGGGCACTCAGCATCTCTGGAAGTCAAAGATCATAGACGTGCCCGAATGGAAGCTGGTTCTCCACAATGTCACCGTTTCCAGCAGCCAGCCAAGATAACCAGTAAACACCGGATAGTTATTCCATGTCTGGGGCATTTTAAAGAAGAATATGAAAAAGTATCCAAACATTATAAGACAAACAGAATACGGACTACAAAGTACAGACTATGGAGCTTCATACCAAGAAACCTATATGAACAATTTCACAGGTACACCGTTGTGAAATCAGATAGCCTTGGTTTGAACAGCTATTGCCCAGTCAGTGTTCCTGCATTGTTTCTCCTAGCGTTGCTGATTATTTGGCTGTGCTGACTAGGACTGATGGGAGCTGTGGTCAAAAATTTTTTGGAAAGGCATACTTTCCCACTCCTCCATTACAACTAATATGTCATTAGTCTGTATCAGCAAAACCAGCTGAGAAAAATGTGGCTAACAAAAACAGTTTTGGAGTCAGATACCAGTGTTGCCCTCAGGTGAACAGAAATGTTTCAAAGAAATGGAAAATGTTCCATCTGAGACAATTCACTTTAAATTAATCTGTGCAAAATTAGCACAAGGACCACTCACAACAGCAGCAATTTGCAATAACATAATCATCCCAATGGGATGATAGTGATTTTGGCATTTGCTTTCTTATTTATTTTATACTTGGCTCTCTAGCCATATTCTCTCCCTGGTAAAGTAGTTCTTTATCCATGAGCCACTGGTGTGGATATTTCATTTCATTTCTTTTTTTTATGTGCTGGTGTAGCAATCCTTGGAGCGGGACTGTATTTTTAAAGGAATTGATCAGACATGAATCTACCTGAGGACATATAGTCTATGTTTGCACTTCTTACTAAGCCATGTTTATGTTAGCAATAGTTTGTTGCTTTATTTATTTATGCTTTTATTATCTCACACCCACCACCACAACCTTCCTAATAAAACTAATACTGCTCCAGGTACAAACAAACATGGATAAAACAAATTAAATTATTTTAAAAACTGTTTAAAATTAATAACAAAACACCTTAAAAGAATAAATTTGAAGAGATGGAGCTTCAGACATATTTATTTTAAAAGCAGAGAAAGAGTAGAGACTGATCACAACTCTGAGATGCAATAAAACAAGTGAGTCCCTTTTTCCATGTTCCCCTTCAAAAGGGCATTCACAAATGATGTTATTTTCAAGAGAATCACTTGTTTTGTACGTGACCGAAAAGTTCCTTTCTGAATTTCTGGTTTCTTTTTTATCCTTTTGTCAGCTCATGTTTCAGAACTAGCACCTGGAGAAACAAGCCAAGGACAAATCAGAGTGCTGGGTTCAAATGTAATGGCAAACCACAATTTTTAAACATAGTTAATAGACCAATAGCAAGCAATGGCTTCCAACTGTGGCTTGTGACATGCTAGCAAACCATACTTTGGTTCGGATCCCTATGAGATAGTTTTGTACCTCTCTCTTTAGAGCCAACTATAATTGACTATTGCAAGCACAAGCACATTTAAGTTCTAGCCTTTCTCTCTCTCTCTCTCTCTCTCTCTCTCTCTCTCTCTCTCTTTGTGTGTGTGTGTGTGTGTGTTTTACAACAACACAGATTATACATTAAATTTGGCACATATGCACTGTCTCAAAGATTCCAAACATCCAATGAAGTGCCAGTCAGGAGCTGATCGCAGGACTCTTCTGCCTGTGCTGCTCAGTTGTATTGTAACTAACTAAAAGGTACAAAACAAGTGGAAATTCAGAAAACAAATTCTACAAAAGAGAATTTACCATTTTGTTCTTCCTGCAGTGGGGTCTCACTGCACTGTTATGAAATCTTTTCTGTTTTTAGTCTTGTGGAATTTATGCACAATCTTAATATACTTTGTACATACATGGCAGTTTTGTACATACATGACAGTTTATCTAACAATATGATTAAATATAAAAAATAGATTATGTGCTACCTTCTTAATTGTATCATATCTCATTCCAGACATCTCATTTTAACATGCAGTGACTGATATTCATATCCTGCATGTGTTCTTTTGTTTTGTTCCAGAGCTGCAAATTTATACTTCTTATTCATAGTTGTGCTAAACTGGATTCCAGTCGTGGAAGCCTTTAGGAAAGAAATCACAATGATTCCTCTCCTTGTGGTCCTTACAATTATTGCAGTGAAAGATGGCCTAGAGGATCACTCAAAATACAGATTGGATAAAAAGATAAACAACTTAATCACCTTAGTCTACTGTCGGTAAGTACATCAGAAACCATCTTTGCCTCTGAGAAATGTAATAATCATGACTATTCATTTTGAAAGCAATCATCGCTTTTTGCATCCTAACAGATTCTGATCTGAGGCAAATATATGTATGTCAAATGTTTCTTATTCATATGTAAACATCTGATCTCATTTCGGCTCCCAAAATTTCCTGGAACTGATTATTTGGATTCAGTCTAGCATAGCACCTGTTTCAGTCTCTGCTGTAAGTGATCTCCATTAGGAAACTGGTGAAAGGAGTAAAAATGAATCAGGTTTTTTGGACTGTTCAGGCTTCCTATATCATTGACCATGATATTCTTGTAGACAGTCAAGCAGGGATGAGTTTATCAGGCTGTCTCCTTTAGTGGCTCCAGTCATTCCTGGAGAGTTTGTCTAGAAATGTCGTTTTAGAAGATTGCTGTTCTAGACTTTCCTCTTAAGGTGCTACATGGTTCCATTTTGTGTCCCATGCTTAATTTCAGTATGTGCGTGAAACCAGTGGATGACCTCATCTAAAGCTTTAGACAAAGTTGTTAACTGTATCCTGAGGATACAGAACACCATTCTCGTTTCTGTTATCCTATACTAAGGAATAAATGGAAGTGATCAATCAGCATCTGGTGTTGGTTCAAGAATGGATGGGAAGGAAGGATTTTATCACATAAGGCTTTTAAATCACCATGGAAGTTGGATAATAGAACCTTTACCAATACTTATCACATGACTCATTTCCCTCTCATCACTGAGTATGGTTAGCTCATACCTTGTCACTCATGGGGAAAAACCCATTAATAAGCTCCCAATCATACTGGTGTAGTGCTAGTTCTCAGGTGTGATAGGTTATTCTTGTGGAAGTTGTAGGACTGGAAGTCACTTGGTGTCAGTGTCTTTTCCTCTCCTGCAGCTCCCTTCCCCTTTGCCATTCAGGAACCACCTAGGTTTTGTTTTTTTAAAATAAATTATTTCATGTATTTATTTATTTTGTTAAACCATGTTAGCATATCTCCAGAATTATGTTAACACACACACACACACAAATGAAAGGCACATTGGGTCAGAGCATAAAGCTCTGAAAAGCAGGGAGTCAGAGTTAAGGATGAGGACAAATGAGAGTGTGCAGAACCATCAACAGTACAGTCATACTGTTGAAGGGATGTGTATGGAGTGGCTCCTAAACCAGTATGTATCTACTGACTTTCATTAAATTGATCACAGCAAGAATGGGAGTCATGTAATAACGTCCAGAGGCAAAATGCAGCCCTGGTGGTGCCGTTATTGCAGCCACAATTTGTAACTTCTGTTCCAGGGGCCCCAAGGTTCACTCAGCTTTCCATCCTTTCGTAGATTGGTAAAATGAGTAGCCAGTTTGTTGGGGACAGTTGGTTTACAGACTGTAAACTGCTTAGAGAGTGCTGAGTTCACTGATAAGCAATATGGAACTGTGCATCCTATTGCTATTGCTATTGCTAAAAAGCTGAAACTTAATCCAGATAATAAAAAGTTATTTGAAGAATGCTGGCAATCTGGAAGAGAATATTTACGCAAAATTTAGGAGTATAGCTCTTTGAACTATATCTCCCAGAATCCCCCAGCCAAAGTGTCCAGTCTCCTCTCTGGGCAGGTTACCATGAGATTTCTGTATGGCCTGCCCAGTTCCGTGTGATCTTTATCTCTCAATGAAGGACCAGTAGTTTGACAATGCAGATTGGGCCTCCATATATAGGACTCTGTCCATGTGGATTTAATTCCAAAGTGATGTCAAAGGCATCCTTGAGCAGAATCAAGCATTCATAGTCCTGTTACTGAAAGATACGTAGGCTGTGTGCATCAGAGCATTTAAATGGTGTTATTTTGTGTGCGAGGTAATCTACATTTTTACTTACTTCATTTTTAAAAATTACAGGTCTTAGCAGAAAATTAGCTTTTCATTCAAGGAATATTTTGAACATCACCTTCTACCTGCATTGTATTTTAATATTTTGTTGCTATGGGTGGTTTGGAAAAGTTAATGACTGTGATTCCTCATTTATATTCCAGGCCAGTATCAGAGAATCTAATTTTGTTCATGAAAAGCCAAATTGACTCTATTTTTGTTTTGTTTTCCCTGAGAAAGAGACATTGGTGGATTTTAATGAATTTTAATGATATAATTGCTTATAATAGAAGAGTTTTCTTTTTATTTATCATTTTAAAGATATGTTTTGTTTAGGGTGTTTTGCTTTTTTTCAGGAAGGAACAGACATATATAGAAAAGTTCTGGAAGGATGTTAAAGTCGGTGATTTTATCCGATTGTCATGTAATGAGGAAATTCCAGCTGATATGGTGCTATTATATTCTAGTGATGGAGATGGCATATGTCATATTGAAACATCAAGCCTTGATGGAGAGACCAATCTTAAACAGAAGCAGGTGGTGAAAGGATTTGCAGAACAGGTACACATTTAGCTTTATTTTAAGTATTGGTTGAAGAAAGCATGTGGATACTGCCCACATTCCACTGAGCTTGATCAGAACAGCTTACAGTTGTTGTCGATGCCCTTTGAATCTGATTTGAAACTCCTGTTTCATGAGCCATGCCCTTTGTTACATGAGGCACACCCCCACACTCGATGTGCACAGAGAAAGTGCTTTTCTATGAAATGGGGTGAGAGAAGTTACACAAAAGCTATTTACATTTGTGAAAACCCTTTTGCCTCGTGTGTTCTCCCAGAGCCCCCCTTGAACTTAGCGAGTACAGCCATTTATCCAATGCAATGAGGAAGTAGTATCATTATCAGCAATGACCATCATTATTAGCAATGAGCATTGTTATTAGCAATTAGTCACATTTAAAAAGTTATCTGAGTACTGAACTTATTCATCTCTATCCCTTGATATTGTTGTTGTTGTCGTGTGCCTACATGTCATTTCTGACTTATGGTTGACCCTAAGGCAAACATGTCAAGGGATTTCATGGCAAGATGTGTTCAGAGCGGGAGATGACTTTGCCTTCCTCTGAAGCAGGGAGTGTCACCCAGGAATTTTCCATGGCCAAGCAGGGATTTGAACCCTGGTCTCCAGAGCCATAGTCCAACACTCAGATCACTACATCATGCTGGCTGATTGAGATACACTATGCACTATACACTATGCACAATGTTAATTTCATAGATGGAAATTTGACAGCTAAGTAACCGTAACTTCCCATCACTGTCTGGGCAACTGCAGCAAGGTCCAGTTTTCATTTTAAAAAAAACACATTGTCAAGCACAAAAATAGCTCCCAGAAGTAATTGCAAGTATATTTCTGAGTTTCTTGGGGTTTTGTCTAGTTTGAGTGGTGTTTTAAGGGGAACAGCCACTCCAGACCACATTTAGGAGGCATTTTTCATCCCTCAAGAAGGAGCTTGGAGGGGATCAGGGGCTTTGAGAGACCACAAGAAGAGTTTGGGAATCACACTTTCCCACCCCCAATCTGCTGCACTTCCTGAGGTGTAAATCCAGCAGCTGGTCAAATGTTATAAAATATATATTACATGCTGCTCTTGTGTGCTGTGTGTTGTACATAAAATATATAGTCCAAAGAGTTAAAGGATAGGTGGAGTCTTCTGATTGGAAAAAAACAACTCTTCTACTTATATGAGGGAGCCACCATGATGCAGTGGTATGAGTGTTGGGCTAGTACTCCAGAAGACTAGAGCTGGAATGCCTGCCCAGCCATGGAAACCCCAGACCTTGGGAAGTCATACATTCTTAGCCTGGCTCCATTCCATGTCTAAGTTTAATCTTTTTTCCCCCACCTCTTTTCCTGTGTTTATGTAGGCCACTGAAATGGACCCAGAAACATTTTCATGCAGAATTATATGTGAGCCCCCCAGCAGTGATCTAAACTATTTCCGAGGCTTTATGTAAGTGATTTATAGTAAGCTTTTGCACTGCTTCTTCTAAGACTTGCAGCATTCATGTGAAAGCAAGGACCACCAGCCAAATCCAGCTACTTTACAGCTCCTGCTAGCTGTTACTAGAGGCAAATGTGCAGTGTGGGGATGGAATGCACCTCAGCAGCAGACTGCTTTCAAGAAGGACTTTGGCTTTCACTCCCTCATCAAAGTAACCTTCTGTTAAATGTGTTCACTTGCCATGTGACCTTTATACAACACGAACACACTTCAATATCACAGGAGATTCCTACATTTGCAAAGAGGTGACTAATCTGAGTTAAATGCAAGTACTTAGGCTTAGCAACCTTCCTTTGTCTTACACAAATGTGTTACAAGGGTATAACTATGGGGAGGGGGCAAAATGAAGACATTACACAAAATGAGCATTCTGCCCCCATAAAAATTTTCCTTCAATTCCCACATTTCGTGGATCCAGACTATTTGAGAGACCATTATCTCCCCCATATGAACCTGCAAGAGCCCTAAGATCTGTAAGAGAAGGCTTTCTCTCAGTCCTGTCAAGATCACAGTCTCACCTGGTGAGAACATGAGAGAGAGCCTTCTCGGTGGCTGCTCCCACACTCTGCAGTGCCCTTCCTCATTGTATATTATATTTTATATTGTGTATATTTAAGTGATTTTATATATTAATTTGTTGGGATTTTATAATAATTTTAAAAGTTTTATCTGTGAGCTGCCTGGCGTCCTTCTTGGGAGAAAGGCAGGATATAAATGAAATGAAATAAATAATATGTAACAGTTCTAGGTGTGAACAATTTTCAGTGTCTCACTCTCTGCAATGCTAGAAATTTAGGAGAAAAAGGAAAATTTCACAGAGGGTGCAGAAATGTAACCTGGAGGGGACAACTTTATATTTTCTCCATCTCTGTAGCTTCACCCTTGCATATTTTTATGCTCCATTTCATATATCAATGCATTTGATTTAATACAGATTTGAAAATAAAACACAAACAAGGTATTCCATTGCAAGTGTCCCTGTTAGATTTTTTTTCTATCAGTTTAAATACCCTAAAGGAAGTAGATCCCATCTGATCTTGGGTGCTAAGCAGAGTCAGCCTGGTTTACTACGTTGACAGGATACCACTGATGAATTCCAGGTGTTATAAGCTATTTTTCAAAGGAAGGAACTGACAAAACCACCTCTTAGTATTCCTTGCCTAAGAAAATCCTGTGAAATTCATGGGACCACCACAAGCTGACAACTTGAAGATGCACACACACACACACACACACCCCAACTCCACGCACACCAAAGCTCCACATAGCTAGATTTTCAATTGAGGTACAATGTACTTTGATGCACTGTTCAGAACATCTGACCATAGATGCTGCAGTATATGCTGAAAACCTGGGAAAGCCCACCTGTAACCCTTGGATAGCATGTATACATTTCTCTTGAAGAATATCCTGAACAGATGATAATTACAGCTGTATTTGTGTTATGTCTTTTGCAGTGAAGATACAAATAATGAACGAGTGGGTTTGAGTAAGGATAACTTGCTGATGCGAGGATGCACTGTCAGAAATACGGAAGCTGCTGTTGGTATTGTGGTGTATGCAGGTTAGCATCCCTGGTTCGGCAGTACTGGTTTGCACAACCAGAGAATCAGAGAGAAGGAATCTACCTTTTCTGATCCTGGCAAAGCTTCAAGTGATTAGAAGGGAGAACCTATAAATTTCATTGACCCTTCATATCAAAGTCTAGTGCATGCGAGAGGTTTCTGTTTGCTTCTTTTATCTCATTAGATATAATGGGATTTTTGTTTCTTGGTTTTAGTATGCCTACCAATTTAAATATTTGTGCACCACCCTTTCATACAAAGGCCTAAACCCAACACCATGCTGGTGCCAACAAAGCAAAACTTTCACACATGCCACAGCCCCTGATACTACCTGGAAACTGGCCTAGGAGGAATTCCCAGTCTTCCAAAGTAGGTTTTTAGGGTACATGAGGGGAGGGGATTCAGTGCAAAATGAGGGAGATCATCACTTGCTGATTTTGCTGGCATCATCATCATCATCATCATCAATTTATGAAAGTAATAGACAGTACTTAAGCAGTCATGTAGAGCTTTTACAAAATGTATGTTTTAAAAGTCTGGGAATTTTTAGAGGATTTTGTGTGGGCATAAATAGACATTTATGCAATTTCTAGGCAAGCTTCTCTGTGGATATTTCCAAAGCTGAAAAGGGACTATTAGGAGTTGAGCTTGCCCTTGTACTGTAGATAGGCATATGGAAAGGCACCATCTTATCTTGACTCTTGAAGTATTTCCATTCCCACAACCTTGTTCCCCAATATCGCAAATTCATTATGCAATCCAGCCACTCTCTCTGGCATGTATGATCATATTGACCCTCTGCATTTTTTCACACTTAGCTTGATTCTTCTTAGCTGGGAGCATGGTGAGATTGTATTTAGTCCAAACTATGGGTATAGGTTATTAGTCTTTTCTCCTCCACCCTCTGATCCATATGGCTAAGAATCTGCGGGAAAAACTGTACAGAATTAGAATATTTAGTGTGAGAACTATTCACATCTCTTATTCTTCTTTGGCTTGGAGGATTTTTTTCTTTAGACTGGATCTTTAAAATGCAATCTGTTTTGTTTGTGAAAAGGTCATGAAACCAAAGCCATGTTAAACAACACAGGAAGCCGTTATAAACGAAGTAAACTAGAGAAGATGGTAAACAGAGATATCATCTGGTGTGTTCTGCTTCTCATTGTGATGTGCTCTATAGGGGCAGTGGGTAAGTTCAGATCTGATCAACACAGTAGGGCATTCTTTTTTCTACATTCATTTAGGATTTTCAGATGGAGTACAGTATTCTGGAGCAAGGTGTTGCTAGGAGTCCACCACATCTTTCTCCTACAAGACTAGAGATGGGCAGAGAGTTGTCTGAGAATCCTTAACTTAGCAGGAGTTGTATGACCTAAGGCATCAGTAGAGTTTTTCCTGGTCTTTATAAAACAGCTACCTCAAAGTTTGAAAGAACTCCAAAATCTCCAAGCGAGCATAAGCAGTGGGCATACAACCATGCTGGCAGGAACACTCTGGACTCTTTCAAACGGGAGGAATTTCTCCCAATTCTGAATGGAGCCAATGCGGATTCATGTAAATTCGCTTGTTTAGCGAATTTACCTGAACCCCTGCTCCGTTCGGAAGGCATTCGGAATTACTTCCCATTACCCGAAAATAACCCCCCCTTGCCCGAAATCGCGTGAGAAGCTTAAATTCACAATAACGTTAAACCCATGATTGCATTCGGAGTGACTTCCCTTTTGCCCGAATTTGCGTGAGAATAATTAATTCGCAATAACGTGAAATCCCAGGATTGCGTTTGGATTGCCCTTGGATTATACTTCCAATTTCCCACGTCTGAAAGAGTCCTCTGGGAGTTGTAGTCAAGAAGTAAATTTTCTGAGCTTTGCTGTGGTTCTTCAATCTGAGCATGTTTTTGCAAAAGCACAGGTTTTACTGCCCCTCACTGCTCACTTCTAGACTGCTAGCCCTAAACTAGGCCATAGAGCATCCTGATGTACAGGGCATGGGGTACAGAGTCACCACAAATCACCTCTGCAGAGGTAGTCAACCTCATGCCCTACAGTTGTTTTCAGTTACCGTTGGCCATGCTGGAGGTTTCTTGGGAGTTATAGTCCTAAATATCTGCAGAGCACCATCAGTTTGTCTACCATGTTGTTCAAAGTCACCTCCGTTCAACTTCATTCTGATAACCTTCTTGCAGATATGATCCTTCCTCAGTTACCCTCAACTGTCTTGTGTGGTTAAGTCAGAAATCTGACTGTTGGAAGGTAAGGTCTACCTTTGGCACTCCTTGCCTCCCAGAGGATGCCACAGTCAGAGCTTTCAAAAAGTTTCTCCATGATCTGGCTTTCTGGAATACAACTCCCAGAATCCCTCAACTACAGTGAGCCCTTGTTATCTGCTGGGGTTTGGTTCCAGGACCCCCATGGATAACAAAATCCATTTAATACAGTGGCATAACAAAATGGTGTCCCTTATATAAAAAGGCAAAATCAATTTGGAATGCATACTTTTTTAAAAATATTTTCAAGTTGTGTATGCTTGAATCTTGTTGTAACCCGCCCGGATTCCATGTGATTGGGCGGGATATAAATAAATCCGTATTATTATTTTTTAAAAAAATCCGTAGATAAGGAGGGCCGACTGTACTATGTCCACTTCTTCAAGCTGTAGTCCACCATCTTGATTTCTTGGTTTTTATTTTATTCTATTCTATTTTAATCGGAATACAGCGAATACTTTTCCTATTTGTACTCATGTTCTGAATGAAGAAAGGGTTGCATTAGCTCTCACTATATTTTCTTTGATTATGCAAGTATTACTAGGTTCCACTTTAGAGTGGGTGCAATTTTGAAGTATGAATAGTCTTATTATTGCATTGAAGCCTTCCCCAGCCGTATGCCAAAACCTTTCGGTCTCCTGTAGCTTTTGTCTTACGGCTCCTTCAAGGAGGTTCTGTTTAGAATCTGGAGACTTGTAATCACTTCTTCTCCCATTTATTTATAAGGTTATAAATAAAACATATTTATTTACTTATTTGTATTTACTTATTTTTGAATTTTGCGGCCAAAATTGGATGTCCCTAGACCATAAGAAGTTGTCCACCCTGCTTTCAATAGCGATCAAACCTTCCTAATGAAAGCCTTTACAGCTGCATGGCCCTTCTATCAGCTACAGCCACCATAGCCAGTGGGGACAAATGCTAGCAGTAGCCCCTCAACAATTTCTGGAATTCTACTCAGTCCCCACCTGTGCTTTACAGCACAATTGTACAGATGTTCACTGAGAAGTCAGAATGCCTGGGTTCAATGTGTCTTACTTCCTAGTAAGTCTATATAGGATTGCCGCCTACATGGCTTTTGTATTAATTCTGCTTAAAAATAGAGAGCTTTATTGTAGACAGTTTGACACTCTGATCTCTGAAATAGCTTTATGTCACTGCACAGAAAGATACCCACCATTTTTATATTCTTTTGTCCTCTTTTTCACAGGTCATGGAATTTGGCTAAGCAATAATCCCAAACCACCACTCTATAGCAGTGGAAAACAGCCTGATCCAATTTGGGGAGGTTTCTTAATGTTTTGGACTATGATAATTTTACTTCAGGTAATTTTTCACTTTTCTTGATCTATGCCACTTCATATATTTTGAGCCAAGAAGATATAGCCCTTCGGATGTGTTTGGACTGTCATCCCCATCAGCTTTAGTTGGCATGTTCAACAATGAAGGATGCTGCTGCTGTCCAATATGCATAAGGCCACCTGTTCCCCATTACATGTTAAACATGGAACAAATTGAATTTGGTGGATGTGTTCCAGACCGTTTCTGGTGGGAATGAAAGTATCTCAAGAGCAAATGATGCCAAATCCATTTCTTTTTACTTTCACAGGTCTTGATCCCAATTTCTCTGTATGTTTCCATTGAATTTGTCAAACTGGGCCAAATTTATTTCATCCAGAATGACATTGATTTATACCATGAGCCCACAGACACCAAGATTCAGTGTGGATCACTGAATATTGCCGAGAACCTTGGACAGATTGAGCATATTTTCTCTGACAAAACTGGAACCCTCACTGAGAATAAAATGGTGTTTCGAAGATGCAGCATTGCAGGGCAGGAATATGGCCATGAAGAGAATGGTAAGCCTGAGGCAAAATAATTAATTAATGCTTTTAGTATGGTAACAAGAGATTAAATGTTTAATTAGAGCCTAATTCTGAATTTAAGTAAGATGAAGCCAGCAAGGTGACCTACTTGCTATCATTGCCTTCACTACCTTTTGCCTTGAATAGCTTGGATTGAGACCTTCCTCCTTCGCAGAGGTTAGTGAAACAAAGTCCTGGAAGGAAGAGGAAGAGGAGACAGAGTAGTGCCTGTTTTTATTGCTTCATGATGTTCATTCTTTGGTGGTCTCCCATCCACATACTCATCCTACTTGGCTTCCAAAATGGGACCATATCTGATGCTTTCATGATATTTAGGTTGCTTCTTTGTCTCATCCTTTGCATTTAAGGAGTATCATGGTATCCATTGATTCAGTAAGGTTCAATACACACACAGACCTCTACTATGATCTCTGCTCTGTGTGTGTGTATTCTCTGACAAAACTGGAATACACATACACACATTCATTCTTATTAAGGGCTGTGATAGGTCAACAATGATCATTTGTATCACTACATGACATTGTTTATAGTTTGCTCTAGTTTCCCCAATGATCATAGAATCATAGAGTTGGAAGAGACCACAAGGGCCATCCAGTCCAACCCCCTGCCATGCAGGAACCCCCAATCAAAGCATCCCCAACAGATGGCCATCCAGCCTCTGCTTAAAGACCCCCAAAGAAAGGGACTTCATTACACTCCGAGGGAGTGTGTTCCACTGTCAAACTGTCAGGAAGTTCCTCCTAATGTTGAGGTGGAATCTCTTTTCCTGCAGTTTGCATCCATTGTTCTGCATTCTAGTCCCTGGAGCAGCAGAAAACAAGCTTGCTCTCTCCTCAATGTAACATCCCTTCAAATATTTAAACAAAGCTATCATATCACCTCTTAACATTCTCTTCTCCAGGCTAAACATTCCCACCTCCCTAAGTCGTTCCTCATAGGGCATGGCTTCCAGACCCTTCACCATCTTAGTTGCCCTCCTTTGGACACACTCCAGTTTCTCCACATCCTTTTTGAATTGTGGTGCCCAGAACTGGACACAGTATTCCAGGTGGGGCCTGACCAAAGCAGAATAGAGTGGCACTATAACTTCCCTTGATCTAGACGCTATACTTCTATTGATGCAGCCTAAAATAGCATTGGCTTTTTTAGCTGCTGCATCGCACTGTTGACTCATGTTCAACTTATGGTCTACTTGGACTCCTAGATCCCTTTCACACGTAGTTTCATTCAGCCAGATGTCCCCCATCCTATATCTGTGCATTTCATTTTTCCGCCCTAAGTGCAATACCTTACATTTCTCCGCATTGAATTTCATGTTGTTAGCGTTGGCCCAGCTTTCAAGCCTATTCAGGTCACTTTGAATTTTGATCCTGTCCTCTGGAGTATTAGCTGCTACTCCTAATTTGGTGTCATCTGCAAATTTGATAAGAATGCCCCCAATTCTGTTATCCGAGTCATTAATAAAGATGTTGAATAGGACTGGGTCTAGGAAAGAGCCCTGCGGCACCCAACTTGTCACTTCTTTCCAGGTTGAAAAGAAGCCATTGTTGGGCACCCTTTGGGTTCGGCCGGTCAACCAATTGCAAATCCATGTAACAATTAACTTGTCTAGCCCACATTTTACAAGCTTGTTTGAAAGAATGTCATGGGGAACCTTGTCAAAGGCCTTACTGAAATCAAGATATACTATATCCACAGCATTCCCTTCATCCACCAAGCTGGTAATTTTATCAAAAAAAGAGATCAGGTTTGTCTGGCATGACTGGTTTCTCTGAAACCCATGTTGACTTTTTGTGATTATGGCATTGCCTTCTAAATGTTCACAGACTCTCTGTTTAATGATCTGCTCCAGAATATTTCCTGGTACTGATGTCAGACTAACTGGATGATAATTGTTGGGATCTTCTTTTTCTCCCTTTTTGAAAATGGGGACAACGTTTGCCCTCCTCCAGTCTGCTGGGATTTCTCCTGTTCTCAAAGAGTTTTCAAAGATTATTGCCAGTGGTTCTGATATTACATTTGCCAGTTCTTTTAACACCCTTGGGTGTAGTTCATCTGGTCCTGGAGACTTATATTCATTTAGGTTAACCAGGTATTCCTGTACTATCTCTTTACTTATTCTGTGCTGAAATTTCCCTATTCTTTCCTCTGCTCCATTATCCTCTGCTTTAACACCCTTTGCCTTTTCTCAGAAGACTGAAGCAAAGAAGTTTTCCCTTTCAGGCAACAAGACCTAAATCTACACAAAATCACAAGTGGAATCCATGGCAACAAAGGATGACTTACTCTGATATGAACTGGATATAAACTATGGCATGCACATCTTGGGCATCTTATTTAGGAATCTAGTGATGCCCTCTGGTGGTTTACAGAGAAATCATTTAAAATTTTACTGTAGAAACAAACTGATCCAGATGAAAATAACTCTTAAAAGCTTTATTATAGCATGCCATGACAGAATTAAATCAGGCAGATGTAACAATATTAATAAAAGCAAATTCAAGAAGAGATGACACAAACACAGGCAATTAATCAGTTTCTAAGATGAAAGCAACACAAGCATCTGTGATGAGAATTATCATACTTCTAACCAATAAAACAAATTAAGAAGAAGAAATTATAAATTAGCATGGGGGGAGGGTTGCAGCATATTGTATATCTATAATTTAATACTTTCAAAAAGCACGTCATTCATTCTAGTCCATGATTTCCCAGGTCAAAGAGAGACTTAACCATAGGTATAAATCTTAATAAACCTCTTGTTTTTGCTGTTGCTTGTGATTATAAAGTGGAGGAGGAGTTTTCTAAATGTCTACAGTGCCACAATAAGCAAATAACTATATTTACTTTTATGTGTCAGAATTTATTTATCTATTTATTTATTATATTTATTTATATCCTGCCCTTCTGCCAAAGCTGGGACTCAGGGCGGCTTACAACATTAAAAACACCATACAGTTAAAAACATACAAAAATAGTATATTAAAATTAAATTAAATTACTGCAATAATTAAAACAAATTCAATACTAAAATCCAATTTAAAAGATTAAAATGCTTAAAATTCATTAAAACAATATAACAGCATCCTGTCACCTGCCTTAAAAACTTTCTGTTTTAAAAGTTTGTCTAAACAAGTAGGTCTTAGCCTGCTGGCAGAAGAATAACAGGAGAGTTCCAGGGTCTAGGGGCATCCCCACCAACCGTACTTGTGATGGTGGTGGGATGGAGAGAACTGCCTCCCCTGAGGATCTCAGAGCCTGTGCTGGCTCATATAGGGAGATACGGTTTGTAACCAGACCATTACACTATTTTCAACCCTTTGCTATCCCTATGCTTCTGCTATAGTTAATGTCATCTTAATCATATATTGGTTGCAATGCTGGACTCTTATTTAGATGTAAGTTGAATTGGAACAATATTCCAAACATCACATTCAAATCAAGAACATTGGCAGGGCCAGCTTAAGACATGCTGAGACTCTAAACTTCAAGAGGCACCATCAGGTTCTCTAACTTTCCTGATTTATTAAGGACAGTCCCAGTTATTCCTCATCATCCTGATCTTTCAAGTGTTTTTCTCACTTCTCCTCCCACTTTCCTTCTTCATCCTCAGCTTACTTCAACTCAAGTTCAAACTGAGTTCTAAGTGTCATATTAGTTTGCACTCAGTTAACTCAGCAGAGGAGACAGAAGAGGAGAGGGTGGAATTTTTCTCTTCCCAGTTGGCTCAAATAAAAGCAAACTGCTGAAGTCTCTCCTAGCTTGTGAGCTCTTCTTCATTACTAACTTTTCCCATCTGGACCACACACTGATGTTGCTTTTCCTCTGTGAGATGTTGGAAGACCATTTTAAATTGTTTTGGCATAGTGGTTTTGGTTTAGAGACACCACATACACATAGGCTCTGTCTGTGTGAGCCAGAATATTCTCGGGACAGTATTCTGGATCTAGAGCTTCCCCAGATCCCTATCCCCATTACCTGGCACTTCCATTTTGACAATAGGTAGCTGTTCGCACATACATCCTGCTGCATCCTGCTGTTCGCACATACATCCTGCTGCAGTGCAGCCACCATCGGTGTGTTTTGCTTCCTTTGAGGTCAGAATGAGGCAGCCAGCATCAATAATATGGTTGGATATCTTGTTCTGCTCTCAGAGCAAGCGAGTTACCATGGCTGCAGCCATGCCAGGTGGCACAGTGGGGCGTGTTGTAAACACATCACAACAGAGGGTTCTGGATTGTCTGGCAACATCTGGAACAAAATGTGAGGTTGGTTTTTTTTTTAAAAAAATGCAATACTAGAACTCTTGATAAAGCTAGTAAAGATTGCATGGAAGTCCTATATGTGCCTTCTTGAGCTCTATTCCAAAAAGATGGGTTAGATCTGTTAACCTTCCTGTATTAAAGGGAATTAAAATGGAGATTGATGGTAACTGTCATAATGTGCTGGGAAGGCCAAACTTGTGTCTTAAAGTACCATTAGGTGAGAGTGAATATCTAGGCCCATTTTGGTCTGGTTTCAGACCTAACTACAATACAAAAAACTGCCTAGGCCTTGCTGATGGCTAACCTATGCCAGGAGAAGAAGAGGACTCCTCTCTCTGAGGCCTTTGATACTGGCAAAACACAATAGTGTTACATTTATCTGGAGGTAGGAGACTACGGCTTAGTCCTCCAGCATTTATCCTGTGACTAAACCATTTGGAAGAATGCAGAACTATACCAACCTTTCTCTAAAGGGTGTATTGTTTTGTAGCAGTATTCTTCCGTACTTGCTCCTCTTTTGGTGTTGTGGGAGAAAGAGCTGCAACTTATAGCCTCTTCTGTTGCTTTGCATGCCCTCCCTCTCTGGGCTTTTAAAGTACAATTTATAGCAGAATGCCTCTACATATGGCACAGAACGATAAGCTTTACATGATCTTTAAGGGCTTTTTGTCTATACCTATGCTTTCTTTTTTAGCTACTAAATCATAAAACCAGCCAGATGTCATGGCTAAATAAAATGATTTACATTTTAAAATGAAGTGTAGACTCTTTTGTCTTAGCAGGGAAGTATTTGTACACACAAGCACTGACTCTCCCACGGGAGAAGATCAGATAAGTAATAGATTTTCTTCTTTAGGATACTGTTCCTTTTCTCCTTACAGCCAAGCGACTCGAAACCTATCAATCAGAATATGAATCAGATGATGATGAGATGGCATTCTTTGCTTCACGTTGTTCTTTGAAGCGCTTGTCTAGGGCAAGATTTAGTAGAAAATCAAGTGCATTCATGAATATGAAGTCTATGAGCCGAATGTTTCGCAGCACCAGTGCTGTTGGTATGCCAAGCATGAGACAACTAGCCTTCAGCAGCCCAATTGTAAGTTTCCCAGAATCCTAAATCAGCTTTACTGACAGGTGTATCAAAGCTTCCAGCTCATCTATGCATACATAATTCTCTTAATTATTTATGCCATAAAAAGGGGTAGGGAACCACTCAGGTTTTGTATCACTAATACTCTTCACCATCTAGAAGCCATCGAGAAACTCCTTGCCATAGATGACCAGGGGTGCAATTGTTTTCAAGACTGTCATAAATAATGCATCCACAATAAGAAATTATGCACTATACCCAAAATTATTCCCAGCTAGAGTTCAGCCTTTGAAATCAACACAGTTATGTTATTTGTAACTAATAGATTCTGTTTATTTCAATGAATTAGTTGCCATTGGGGGATTATCGCACAGCTAAATAAAGTGTTGTCGATTTGGTAGTTTTGAGCCTCTACCTTCAAACTGTACAACTGGGCCTTCCAGTGACATGGTAGCCTAGATCTCAGAAACTTTACTTTTCAAACTATGATTCCTTGAAGCCAATAGCCAGCATGATTTCTGGGAGCTTTGGATAACTGTAGTCAACTTTTTCAAGTTCTGCATAGCAACTTTACTACAATTTGCTTTAAATGGTTTGTTTTAAGCATGTGCTATTAAACTAGGGGAATTTTATTGCCCTTTGTTTTCTCTGTACCAACAGGAGACTGATGTTGTCCCAGACCCACGACTTGTAAAGAAATTTCAGCGGATCTCATCCAGATTCTATATGAGTTCTGAACCAGTCGAGGTAACCTCAGAGATAATGCAAATCAGTGAATTCTTCATTGCTCTAGCAATTTGCAACACAGTTGTTGTTTCAGTACCTGATCAACCACGTCTAAAGGTAAGTGGGGACTGAGACTTGAGGTGTTCAGTAGCATGCATTAGCCTGTTGCCAAGTCTTGATCATTCTTTTTGATGCCTTGCAATTGAAACTGCAGTGAGAAAATAGATACACCCATTTATTAAACTGTCTTTCTGCTCTATTGACTACTCTATTTTGGTAGAACAACATGATACAGTGATTGTGTGTGTGTGTAATGTGCAGCCAGTAAAAGTTAGAGAAAAAGTAGTAGTAGTAATAGTAGTAGCAGCAGCAGCAGCAGCAGCAGCAACAGCAGCAGCAGTAGTGGTTGTTATATTCTGCCTTTTTCACAACCTAGGACCCAAAGTGGTTTACAATAATTTTTAAAAATTGCCCAAAATGCACAAAATACAAAAGTTAAAAACAGTTAAACAATAAAAAAGAAATTACTGTATAACCAAATTAAAACACCCATTAAAACACACAAAACACACATATATATCAGCACAGCAATTAGCAATATCCAGCACATTGTGTTACATGGGCTTTATATCATTATACATCTAGGCCTGTTGGAATAGAAAACTCTTTGCTTGACTGGGAAAGAAAGTAGGGAGAGTGCCAGTCTAACTTCTCCAGGAAGGGCATTCCAGAGCCTGGAAGCAGCTGTTGAAAATTTGGAATGGATATCTTCCATTTTTGTAGAATGTGGTCCCAGACCTGCACAGCACAAAGTGCTGCCAGGGAGAGACCACCTTTTGATGGCCTATGGGGAAAAGAGACCAGGAGCCCTTAGACCAGGTACAAAGCACCAAGATGCTGTACATTCAAGGGGTGGAGCTAGAGGCTATATATAGCCGTTTACTCCTCCATATGCCTTCTTCCGATTGTTCCCTTACAAAGACTGGACAGCACTGGATTTTGCTGCATCTTGCTGGCTTGGAGAATTTCCTCCTTTGCTATAATTTCTTAGTCTTTGCTCAACTAGGTTTTTATCTGTGTTTTCTTCCCATTGCTGTTCCAGGACTATGGGTTGGAGCATCTAAGGCTAGCACAATCCTCGTGGGGCTTCTTTCTTCATCATTCTCTGGATGGTCCATTGGAGCAATCCACAGACATATGGATTATCCTTCACAGGCAAGCCCATGTTGCAGGAGTTCTAATCTCAAAGAATGAGAACCTTCTAAGTTATCTCATTCTTGCCTTTAATCTGCTTTGAAGCAGTATCTCTCACCCTTTCCTCTGTGGCAGTTTTTTTTTCCAGCAGAGTTTGCAATTCACCATTCTTCTCTTCCACTTGTAATCTTCTCTTATGTTTCTGACTATTTTCCATCTTTCCTTCAAATTCTCCTACCACTCTAACATGGAGCGTTCATAAATACATGTACCTGGCTTGGCAAGAAATTTAAAAACTAACTTGGAGGTCCAGGAGTAGGCAGTTATAACTGGAAAGAACTTTGAGCTTGGAACTCTGAAACGTGGGCTGATGCATGAAAGATAACCCATATATCTGTGGATTGCTCCTCCAGACTATCCAAGAATGAAACTTCACAATAGGTACCAATTCCTTATTTTCCAGGTCCAGTGGGTAGCAGTGTGCATGAGGCGGGGCCTTTACTTACCCCTTTCTGGTCTTGCAGAGGTTGGCAGTCACTCTTTTTATGGTTCTGATGGTGCTGATTTTATTGTAATTTCTCTCTTCATCCCTACTGTACAATTAGTAGCTGCCCTTACTATTACCAGCCACTCATGCTTTGCTCAGCTGCCTATTAGGGAACAAGGACTACACTTCTTTCTTTCCTGTTTATTCCTGTTTATTTTGTTTTCGGCCTGATTGCATTTCAAGAAGTGGCCTCTTCACCCTTGTGAATTGTTGTTTGCAGTGGCTCGTGTGGTGGCTGCTGGGCTGACCAGTGTTGTGGTGATGGTGGTAGCAGTCATGCAGTAGCTTCTAGGCAAGACCAAGACTTTGCTTCTCCATCACAGCCTTGTTGGTTTTAGTTGCCACCCACCTGTGGCTTGCCTGTTGGCTCTGCAAGGAGTAAGGCCATTGCCCTCCTCCTCCCCGGTTTTTGATGGTGGAGCCAAGCAGCCTGTAAAGCTGCCTTTCAACATAGTAGTTTGGCAGCAAGACCTAATGCAAGCTTCCATCCTCTGGTGTGGTGTGGCATGAGGGGGCTTTAAGGCTTATGACCTAGGCTTCTAGAATTTAGCTGGTTTCCTTGTAGGTGGCGCAGCCCAGGCACCTCTATGCTCTTATTTCCTGTAATCTCCTACAGTCCTGCCATAAACATTGACTTGCTGATTCTGCATCTGGGATGGTGAGGGAGGGACAGTAGCATGCTCCCCACCACCCACCGCTTGCAAATCTTTGCTCTGCCTTTACCCTGTTTGAGGCATTTTTTGAGTGTTGGACTAGGATACTAGTCCCATTGGATTGAGGGTTGGATTAAGATAGCCTTTCATTGTTGAAGGCCTCTAATCTGCCTTCAACACTGTTTTGAGTGTTGAAGATGCCAGCCACAGATGCTGGCGAAACATCAGGAATGAGCTCTTCTAGCCTGAAAAACCCACAAAAACCTGTTTTGAGTGTTGGACTAGGACACTGGCTCTAGTGGTTCAAGAACTGGTCTAGGGCACTGTTTCCTTGTGGCAACCTTCCACAGCTGCATCGTACTAGTTCCAGGCAAGTTAACATGGCTTCGAGGAAAGGGGATTCTAGGAAGAGAGATGCATGAATCTCTAAAGGAAAGGGTTCAGCCAGGAATCCCCAGGCAAAAGCCTGGACCCTCAATTCCCCCAGTCCTCAGTTGAGGAAGGTAGAAGAAGGAGAGCGTTTATACTAGCAAAGAGGAAGAAATCTGAGAATCTAAGCATCTCATCCAGTCAGCGATCTGTGTGGAAGGTCAGGCCAGGATACAAGTAAAGACAAAGATTATTTGAATACATGTGTCTTGTCTCATTTAGAGGCCTTGGAAAGGCACCTTTGGGCAGGGTATCAAGCGACTGTGGCTGCGGTTGACGAGGACAATGGGATGCCAAATACAAGTAGCAGCAGAGTGGCTGAGCTCAGGCTGGCAGGTGAGTTTATGGATGTTCCTGCCACCCTGGCAAATGTGCATACTAATGAAGACACAGGATTGCAGGGATGGCTTTGGGGAGCTGGAGTGTGCCCATCACTCAGGCTGCGGTGAGGATGCAGGGTGCTTTGGACATTCACAGATGCCCCCCACCATAGCTCTCAGTTTCCTTATCAGTTTCTTTTTTCAGAACAATGGCCTTATGGTATCCAAGGCAAATTGAAGCAGCCCTCCACTGCTTTATATGGAGGTGTATTTTATGGGGCTATTCCTTTTGAAGATGGGAATATGCCCTTGGGTGACCATCTCTATCATACCACTATAGATAGGATACTGAGAGGGGAATACATGGGTTTTTTTTACCCTTGCTCTGCTATGAGGTGGAGAAGAAAGATTGGGAAAGAATGTATGAGAAAGAGGGGAAGCATCCATAAGTATAAGGTAGAGAGGAACTGAAAAACTGGCTTGCAGATATTTCCATTTATGATTGCAATGGTGCAGACCTGGAGAGGGTATTCATTCATCCAATACATGGTTATTATTCACAGGGCATATGTTGATTTTCCTGGCCCTGCGTGGTTGTTGTATGATGAACCCCACTATGACATTGGATCAAGTGCACCCCCAGTTGTGGGTGAAGGTTATTACCCCTGCCTGCCCAATCCAAGGAGAAAGGCTTCATAGCAGGCATATTTTTTAGAAGGCCCAATTGGGGTTGGGAGTTAAGAGTCAGGTGGTTAAGATCAATCAGAGCAAATTTTGCTGCAAGTTTGGAGTTCAGGGCTCCTGCACATGTCACCCCTACAAGTTTCAGCACAAGTGTTCCACATTCCTTTTGGAACTGCCCTAGAGGAAGAACTGTGGGAGAGATCAGAAAGCAGCAGAAAGGCAAGAAGGGATCAAGGCTTTTTTGCTGTGGAGCTTCACCGCAGCAGCTAGATGCAGCGGTGAATCTGCGCAGCAAAAAAGGAGCAGGAAAAACCCACTCCTTTTTAGTGCCGCAGTTGTGGCGCAATCAAAAGGAAAGGTGCCATTCAGCACCTTTACTTCGCCATAACTGTGCAGCTACATCTAGCAGCTGTGCAGTTGCGGCGGCGTGCTTATGCATGCCATCTAGACATGATGAGACAGGGGTCATCACGTACTAGGGTTAGGGAGCGTGCAAACGCTGCCCGCTCCCTAACCCTAATGGCACCTCCCAGGTGCCTCATAATGCCGGTCTGTATCAGGCCTTAGAGACTTAATTTTGTAAGACCACCATGCAGTGTTAAAGATCAGGAGTCTATGCCCTGTCAGCACCCTGCATACTTTTGTTCAGGTCAGAAGATCTAAACCGGGACTACTGTTTTGCCATGCCAACCTTACACCACTCATGAGGTATAAACTGTAGATGGTCAAATTGGTTGAATTGGGGGGTGCCTTCATGGCCACTGTCATGAGCCTTGATCCACAGATCATACAATGAATTGGACAGTGGAAATCTTCAGTCTTCAAAGATATGCTCTTTCAAGTGTTACTTTACACTGCTAATGATGTTATTTTCTGTTAGACTGTAGGTCCATTTCAGAGATGCAAAGGGTTCCAGTAGGCCACAGCATGGTCTACTGGAAAGAGCACCAGGCTCAAAGCTGTCACTTTGGAATTCACCTGGGGCTCAGTGAGTTGGCCATGGAGGAATGGTTTGGGAAGAGAGGTCTACACTGGAACAGTTTGCTCCTCTCTTGTTCAAGGAGCATGTTGGGCTGTCTTCTCATGTACTAGTCATTCGCCTCAGCGGAAATGACTTCAGCTTGCTGAAGGGCAAGGCCTTCATTTTCCAAGCTCTCCACAACTTTAAGTCATATGGAACAGGTGGCCAAGCATCCAGTTGGTCTGGACTGCTATTTTGCCACACCAGTCTTGAAGTTGGGAGGGGGATTCCCCGTGCATTGATCTGCACTGGAGGAGAGTGAACAGGAAAATACAAAATGCCTTGGGCAAAGGGTTGGGCCACTTTCTTTCTCACACTACCGTCATTTTCTGACACCTGGGGCTGTACAGAATGACAGCCATCTATTGGAGGAGGGAAATAGGTTATTCCTGGAGGACTTACAATGAGAAGTGAGCACCCTTTTGGCTGGCCTGGTGGAAGAAAGGGACTAAATGCATGCTTGTTCCATGTCCATGTCAGGTAGCAGGAGAGATTATAAGAGTCTGGTGTACACCTTTGGTACCTTTTGGTGTAGGATAGGTTTCTGGAACTGATTCTTTAGAGTCCAAGGGCCTGGGGTGAAGGAAGACTTGGGGATTTGTTCTCACTTATAAAGTCTTGGGTCTTCAGTGGGAGCCCCTGGGTTTGCCTTCCAGTAGATCTCTGGCCAGTGAGCAATGCAGTTATTTGATTGCACCAGGGTCAGATGTTTCATCCAAGGGAAGGCTGAGCAGATAGTTTGGGGGTGACGTTTGGCCTCAGCTGAACCTGCATCAGGTTGCTTGACTCTTCTTACTTCTTCCAGGATCGGTATGCTATAAATAGATTATAGGTCGATAAACTGGCTCTTTGGGCGATACAGACTGCACAAAAAGGGCAGTCAGCAGCAGCCCGTTTAAGAGGCAAGATGGAGCCAAGGCTGCTGCACTGGCAGCCTCAGAGGGTCCATCCCGCCGCTTCCGAAGGCCTCGGGGAAGCGGAAAACTGCCGCTTCCCCACAGCCTCAAAGCAGGGTGCAGCAGGTGCCCTGGGTGGCTGCTGCACCCCGCTCTCCCTGGCGGTGCCAAGGGGAGAAAGGAGCCGCCGCCACTGCCCCTTTCCCCCAGTCCTTGGCACGGCCATCTGAAGGACCCGGTGCTAAAAAAGGAGCTCGATTTCCAATCTCCTTTTGGCGCCACGGATAGGGCATGCTTGGGGCCCTCCCATGGTGCCATTGTGTCATGGCGCATGCAGCATTGTGCTGCATGCATCATGACACAATGATGGCATGCCCGTATGGATGCCGCCATTTTAAAATGTCAGAGTCCATACTCTTTGGAGTTAGGGACGGTGTACATGCTGCACCCTCCCTAACCCTAAAGGCACCAGAAAGAGCCCTAATCACACTTCTTTGTGTGCATCTAGATCGGGCCTGTGTGTCTGGTCTCATCATTAGACCAACCACAGTCCCTGTGCTCAGAAAACCCAAAATGGACAAAACAAAACAAAAACGAAAGGGTTTTATTTCCTGTTTCTTCTGTCAGAACCCTTTCGTTTTTGTTTTGTCTGGTCTAATCATCCCATGCTGGATCATCAAAGTGACTTTTACATGGAGTGGAGTGATAACTTCAGCAATACTTAAGTGACCCTCTGCTTCAAATAAATTATTCTTTCTAAAAACTAAGGATCTGAATTTGAAGGATCACTTTCCGATGATCTGAAGAGTGGTCAACCATGTGATGTATGCGGTCTGTGAAACAAGCAGGTTGATAGCTGGAAAATGTATGTGTCAAATCTCACAGTAACTATGAGTAACATTCCCAAGCCTACGTTTGGGCAGGGATGGCTGTGTCACGCTCTCTGCTACCCTCTTGTCCTCAGGTAGCATTTTGACAAGAGCTTTCCAGATGGTAAATGATGTTGTTCTGACTAGCCACTGGTAACGATATGATAAAACATATCTACTGGCTTGCAAGTCTTTCTTTATTGAAAGTCTGTAAAAGAACCATTGGTAAGCTGGTGACACCCCATGCTCTTTCTTTCTGTCATACTTCTGTCTTACTTAAAAGTGAGCCTAGGCAGGTATTGGTAGTGGACTGGATGTCTGGATTAGGAGATGTGCTGGATGAGGATTGATAAACTGTATTCTGACAAGGTGGAGGCACTGTAAGTAAGTTGTTCTTGGTCCAAGGAAATACTGTAAGTGTACAGTCTGTTTTGGATAAGTACACATTCCCCTGGAAGAGCAGGCACTTTAGCTTGGGAGTACAACTTAATCCAGGGCTACCATGTTTTGAGGCCCAGGTGGCCTTTTATTAGCTTCATCAGAGGTACATGTGGCAGTTGTTCCTGAATATGGATAGGCTGGATGTGGTGATATGACCTCTAATTACTCTCTGGTTAGGTTACAGTAGTGTTTGCTATATGGGGCTTCCCTTGCAGATCATCCTAATGCTTTTATTACTACAGAATTTGGCTGCTAGAATTTTAAATAGTACAGCCAAATGGAATCGTTACATTCATTCTGAAAGAAATTACACTAATTGTCCATTTGCTTCTGTGCTCAGTTCAGGCTTTTTATCCTTTAAAGTCCTAAACAGCTTGAGATGCAAATTCTTCAAGGAATATCTCTGCCTTATAATGGGTGGAAAAAGTGCGATCTATGGGCAACACGCACCCCCAAACCCCACTTTTCCAGTCCCCTTAAAGGCTTAATTGATGGGGCCAATTTTGGACATTTTGGCCCGATCTAGACAGGCAGGAAGCGGCGCCTTAAGGGCTCAAAAAGACGTGTTTAGGGTTAGGGAGGGAGCAGCGTTTAGTCCCTCCTTAACCCTAAACCGTATGGATGCCGCCATTTTAAAATGGCAGCATACAAACGGGCGCGCCATCATAGTGTCATGGCGTGCGCAGTGTTTAGATAGGCTGGGCACACCATGACGCAATGGCGCCATGGGAGGGTGCCAAGCGCGTCTTTTCCACAGCTCAAAAAAGGAGCTCCTTCAAGGACCTGGGGGAGAAAGGGGCTGCGTCAGTGGCCCTTTCTCCCCTCGGCACCACCGAGGAAAGCGGGGTGCAGCAGGTGTCCAGGGCGCCTCCTGCACCCCACTTTGAGGCTGCAGGGAAGTGGCAGTTCACCGCTTCCCCGTGGCCTTTGGAAGTGGGGGGAAGGGGCCTCTTGGGCTACTGGTGCAGCAGCCTTGGCCCCATCTCATAGAATCATAGAATCAGAGTTGGAAGAGACCACAAGGGCCATCCAGGAACTCCCAATCAAAGCATACCTGACAGATGGCCATCCAGCCTCTGCTTAAAGATCTCCAAAGAAGGAGACTCCATCACACTCCAAGGAAGTGTGTTCCACTGTTGAACAGCCCATACCGTTAGGAACTTCCTCTTAATGTTGAGGTGGAATCTCTTTTCCTGGAGCTTGCATCCATTGTTACGGGTCCTGTTCTCTGGAGCAGCAGAAAACAAGCTTGCTCCCTCCTCAATGTGACATCCCTTCAAGTATTTAAACAGGGCTATCATATCACCTCTTAACCTTCTCTTCTCCAGGTTAAACATCCCCAGCTCCCTAAGTCGTTCCTCATAGGGCATGGTTTCCAGACCCTTCACCATTTTAGTCACCCTCCTTTGGACCCACTCCAGTTTCTCCACATCTTTTTTGAATTGTAGTACCCAGAACTGGACACAGTATTCCAGGTGGGGCCTGACCAAAGCAGAATAGAGTGGCACTATTACTTCCCTTGATCTAGACACAATACTTCTATTGATGCAGCCTAAAATTGCATTGGCCTTTTTAGCTGCTGCATCGCACTGTTGACTCATGTTCAACTTGTGGTCTACTTGGACTCCTAGATCCCTTTCACATGTGGTCTCATTCAGCCAGGTGTCTCCCATCCAATATCCACACGTTTCATTTTTTCTCCCTAAGTGCAGAACCTTCATTTTTGCTCCCTAAGTGCAGCTTCTTGGGGTGAGAATGGACTGCCCCTTTTGGGCGGTCTGTACTGCCCCTTTGTTTTTGCCAAGAGACTGCCTATTGAGGCAGTAGTTTGACACCCCCACCCCACCCCAGAATCTTCAAATCCCATTTTTGCCCAGCGAACAGGCAAAAATGCTGACTAGACGTGATGCTCTATTACATCTGGTACACTATGATGTATCAGTGCAGCCCACATGAGGCATGGAAATGGCAAACAAGCCCTCCCCCTTGCAAACGCATTTGTCCACTCATGTTCTATATCAAACTCATCATTTCTCATATCTTAAGAATTTTTCCTAATTGTCTCTACATAGGTAATAAGCAATGTGTTGCCTCATGAAAGTTCTTTACAGTGGCACCCTGATTTTCAAATCTCCTCTCTCTATTATAGAGGTATGACTGGTGCCAGCATTGCAAAGAGGTGGTGTTGGAAACATTTGCCTAGGCATTTTTAATGGTTGTGACTATTTTGCCTACTTTTTGTTTTAGCTTTCTCTTAATTACCCATTTTTGAAGGCTGTCATTTTGTTTTATCACAGTGTATTAGCTATTATTATTTTTATTCATGCTTCCTATAAATTGTAAGGACACACTAGGAGTATTTCTAATAAATGAATAAATATATAACAAATCTACAAAATACCTGCATTCTTGGATTTTCTTTAATGCCAGGACAAGCAAAATATTTATTAAATAAAACCTGGGCCTGGAAGTTGGCATCCACTAACTTTGGCATTTGATTGTGACTTATATGCATAGCATATTCACATGTCTGTTGGAGCACTAGGAAGCTAAGCTCAGCTCTATTTTTATATAATTATTTATTTTAGAATTTGCTCACAAAGAAGATCATTCTGCTGAACTAGCCAAACTTTATTGAAAGCTTGCTTCATCTTGAGGATTCCTTTCCAACTGCAATGCAGATGATTTGCTTGCATTTTTAATTCTCTCTGCTGTCAGACCTAAAACTAAGATTCTGGAGCTTCCAACCTGTCTCTGTTATCTAAAGATCATGCACTATATCAAATGATCTCAGGGTTGCAGAGAAGTATAATCAGTACAAATTAAAACAATTTAAAACAATAGAAATAATTTAAATATCTAAAAACATGTTAAATAGGATTAACAGGTTAAAAGCAGGTTTTAAATATTGAAACAATTTAAAACCTCCTACAAAACATTTTGAAATAAATCAGTGAGGCCCATAGACTTTAACAAGCGTTCATGTTTTCACTTGCATTAAATGTTAAACTTCTTTTAACATTTTTAACATTTCATGAATGCTGGAATAAGAAATTCTAGCTGTGGTGAAGGGTCCATTTGGTCTTTTCTACATAGGACAGGATGTGGATTTTTGCCTGTCTTATTTTGTTTTGTTTGATGGTGATTACTAATTAATCCTTACTCTTTTACAGAGACGGTGGTCTTCAGTAGTCAGAATACCTACTTTACCCCTGGGTGAATTTAAGCAAATGTTTAGCAGATTGTCGTCCCGAAAAATTAGCCCCTTGTCTGTTCAAACCTCAGGTGACACACCACTTGAAAAAGAGAAAAAACCACCAAAGCTGAATGTTTTCCATGTGCAGTTTCCAGCATCTTTAACCAACCAATTTTCAGAGAGTTCTGAGAGCTCACCAAGCTCTGTAACATCTGGACATGAAGAAATGAAGTTTTTGTGTGTACGGGAGAGCAGTGAGAAGGAATGGTCTGACCTTGAAGAAATGGAGTCTATAAGTCCACCAGAGACCAGTAAGAAGGTATTGGCTGGGGATAAACAAATAGAGTCTTTACGTGCAATAAAGACCACTAAAACAGAGGCCTCCCCTGACTTTGATGCAATGGAACTCTCCTATGAGGCAGAAAGTCCTGATGAAGCAGCACTAGTGCATGCTGCCAGGGCTTATCAGTGCACTCTGAAGGCTAGGAATCCTGAGCAGGTGATGATAGACTTGGGTTCTTTGGGAACGTTAACGTTTCAGCTGTTACACATTTTGCCTTTTGACTCAACCCGCAAGCGAATGTCTGTAGTGGTGAAGCACCCACTTTTAAACCGGATTGTGATGTACACGAAGGGCGCAGATTCTGTTATGATGGACTTGCTGCAGACAAAAGCAAAAGGTACAGATGACCTTCTTAGAAAATTCTGACCTCACAGAAGTCATTTTTGTCTAACTCTGATTTTCGAAAATGATTGATTTGCTTTAGTTGATAACCTTCCTTTCTTCCAAAGTTGGAACTCAAGGCATCTCACAACAATTAAAAAAACAGGTACACATAAAGTCAATGTGAAAACACCATTAAACACAATAAACAATATGAAACCACTGTTGAAACAAAACTTTATTTTAATTATGATGGTGTTTCTCACTTTGAGAACTGGCATGTCAACTCTTCAAATGGATCATAGAATTGGAAGAGACCACAAAGGCCATCCAGTCCAACCCCCTGCCATGCAGGAACTCTCAATCAAAGCATCCCCAACAGATGGCCATCAAGCCTCTGTTTCAAGACCTCCAAAGAAGGAGACTCCACCACACTCCGAGGGAGTGTGTTCCACTGTCAAACAGCTCTTACTATCAGGAAGTTCCTCCTAAGGGTGAGGTGGAATCTCTTTTCGTGTAGCTTGCATCTATTGTTCCAGGTCCTGTTATCTGGAGCAGCAGAAAACAAGCTTGTTCCATCTTTAATATGACATCCCTTCAGATATTGAAACAGGGCTATCAAATCACCTCTTAGCCTTCTCTTCTCCAGGCTAAACATACCCATCTCCCTAAGTTGCTCTTGATAGGGCATGGTTTCCAGACTCTTCACCATTTTAGTTGCCCTCCTTTGGACATGCTCCAACTTTTCAACATCCTTTTTGAAGTGTGGTGCCTGACCAAAGCAGAATACAGTGGTACTATTACTTCCCTAATTATTTATTATTATTAATCACATTTTTGTGACCTTCTTTGAAAGAGATTGGTGTGACACACAAAGCCCTGCATTCCCACCCTTATCCTTATACCAGCCTTTTTGGATAAATAGATTAGACTCAGATGAAAAAAAAAATTGCCTCAACATAGCTCAATAGGGTAAACGTGGATATGCTAAACGTGCATAAAAATAGCCATAGTATAGAGAAAGTGAATGGGGAGATAATTTCTCTGTTTCTCTTGGTAGCAGAATTTTAGTTCATCCATTGGAGCTTGAACAGAATACTGGGCTGGACAGGACTTTGGTGAGCTTGGACTATTAAGTCTCAGAATGTCCCCTCCAACATTACTAGCAGCCACATTAACTGACAGATTCTAGGAACTGCAGTTTGAATAAATAATTATTCCAAGTTGTTAATACCATCCATCTTCATTAATGAGTCATTTTTCCTACATAAATCAGAATGCAAAGGGTAGGGAATTTATGTGCGAACTTTTCTGTTTTGTATGTAATGGTACAGATCAATTGTCTTGGGCTGCATCCCCACTGCAGAAATAATCCAGTCTGACACCACTTTAACTGCCATGGCTCAAGGCTGGAATTTTTGGAATGGTAGTATGTTGGGGCACCAGAGCTGAGCAATGCTGCCCCAACAAACTACCATTCCTAGAATTCCATAACCTTGAGCCATGGCAGTTAAAGTAGTATCAAACCGGATTATTTCTGCAGTGAGGATTCAGCCCCAGTAGCTGTGCTGTTCCTCATGACACCTCAGATCATCATTATGGCAGCTCCCTCCGCTGGTCTCTTAATCAGGCTGCCTCTCTCTTGATCGTCTCTATATCCGTTTCTCCATTGGTATTTTCAAGGCTCAAAATAAAATGAGAAAACTGTTCCTCTTTGGAATTGAGAATATGTTTAAATGCAATTGTTGTTTTTAATTCTTAGTCCCATGCTGTTGACAAATTCTGCCACTGTAGTCCAAAAACTATTTTTTTCTGAGCTCTCTGTAGGTCTTTTCTACAAGGCCTCTTCTGCAAGTGGAACAGCTTTTCCCAGTTTACCACAGGAGCTTTACCTGTATAAAAAGAACTATCCTCCAGAATGTTGTTTCTCTTACAACAAGATATTGCACAAACTCTTGCATGAGATCTTGAGTGTATTAGCAAAAGGTGTGGTGCAGTCTTTTTCACAAGGTGTTGCACTGTCTCTTGCAAAAGGCTTTAGTACAATAATCTCCAAGGTGTTCCTGAACCGAAAGTGTGTTGTGCAGCAAAATGTTTTTACTAGCTCTCACACAGTGGTTTGCAGAAAACAATTTTGTACGGAAGCAATCTCAGGAGTTTGCTCCTCCCTTTTTACAAAAATCATTGTACAAGAAATAATGCTTTATACATAGCTGGTGCATATTTCCATTTTACATATTTGTTTACTTATTATTTTAAACTCAGATGAAAAAAAAACAGAGATGTTCCGGAAAAAACAGGAAAGAACTCAGGGGCATCTAGATGATTATGCTACACAGGGACTCCGCACTCTTTGTATAGCTATGAAGGTAATATATATATATACATACATACATACATACATACATTTTAAATTAAGAAATTTTTTTATTCTTAAAAGGGTAAAATGCTATTTGTATTTCACCAACTTGGAACCAAAAAGAGGGAAAAGATTTCAAAGTGAAAATTTAAAAAGTTTGCATATGATAATCAACAATATTGTGAGAAATAGAAAAGACACAGAACAGCAAAAGCCTTTAACCTGTTTATATTGGACAGGATAATTTAAGATAAATCCTAGCATACTGATCTGGAGCCATCAAACATTCAAGCATATATGTGTATGAAGTGTTGCAACCACAATTTAAAAGCACAGGGTGTGGTTCAAAATGAGTGTCAGAACTGCCACATGGTGTTTCTTTAGAAATGAGTGTCTTCATTTCCAAGGAAGGACAAGTTCTTCTGCGTACACCAAACAATGATCACACCCTTGGCCCTTCCATTGAATTGAATGGATAAACTGTATGCTGGGATGAACAGCGTATGGCTCTGGGGCCTCATATACACCCAGGGGTTGGCTGCATCTACACTACAGAAATAATCTGGTTTGACACCACTTTAACTGCCATAACTCAAAGCTATGGAATTTGGGGAAGTGTAATTTGTTGTGGCACCACAAACTAAACTTCCCAGAATGTCATAGTCTTCAGCTATGGCAGTGAAAGTGGTGTCAAACTGGATTATTTCTGCAGTGTGGATGGACTTGTTATTTTTGATCTTCTTGGCCCTTCCAAATTCCGTGGTCTGCCCTTTTTCTGCCCCTCCTCCCACATTACTTGGTCCTCCAGAACAGGCCTTTCCCCCCTTGGAAGACTTCCCCAGCACTATTAATTTTTTAAATCAGTTTTTCAAAACCAAACATGGGCTTTCCATTAATTCAAATGGGGTAGTGAGGCACTGAGCAAAGAATTGGTCCCTACCGTAGATCTGTCACAATAGGTCACCCCTGCTTTGTCCCCATGAAGCTGTGTGTGCCTCATCATAATGAAGAACACACGTGTTTGAGCTCTGAATTTGTTGTTGTGTGTCTTCAAGTCATTTCTAAGTTATGATGATACTAAAGCAAATCCGTCATGGGCTGTTTTTTAAAAGAGATTTGCTATTTTAAATAAGAGCAAAAATTACCATCTTCTTGTAGTTTTAGCCTTTCAGTAGATGGCAGTGGAGGATCACAGGTAACTCTAGCCAAGCTTTTTCCAGAATTCTGTCTTCCTTATCTGTTGAGTATATAGAAAGCAATATTCTATGGGGAAATGCTGGCCTTGTCCTCTTTTGGATTTTCTTACAATATTTGAATACACCAGGCCCAACTGCACAGTCTTATAGCTACCTCCTGCATAACAAACACTGCTTTTGCTTTACATAGAATATTCTACTTTTAAAAGTTTACAGTATCATCATCAATCTCTTTTTAATACTGGATGTGGGTGGGTTGCTCCTGTGGCAATCCATTGGCATGGGAAATGAGATCACCCAAAAACAGGTAGTTACTTCTGCACACTCAGGAAGGGACTCCCCAAGAATCCAGTACTGTAGTTTATTATTTTGACAATTCATCCAAATTGTATGTTTTTTTTAAAAAAAGCAAGGATCTTTGAGTGGGCCCAGTGTGGTCCAGAGTGCCAGTTTGATGTAGTGGTTTGAGCATTGAATTATTGCTCTGAGACCAGGGTTCAAACTACAGGTCAACCATGTAAACCCACTGGGTAACCTTGGGCAAGTCACCCTCTCTCAGCCTCAATGGGTAGCATTGGCAAACCCCCTCTGAAAAAACTTTGCCAAGAAATTTCATTATAGATTCACTTTAGGATCACCGTAAGTTGGAAATGACTTGAGGGCACACAACAATAATAACAACAACAGTGCATTCTAGAATCCATGGAAAAGTGGAGAGATAAAGAGTAATCAGAAAGAGAGATATGGTAAGGACAGACAAAAGAATGAGAAAGGGATGGCCTTGCTTAGTCCTCACTCACCACCACTGTGCAGACCATGATAACGTATCCTCGCAGGAATGTAACATTCAATGAAAACAAATAAAGGCTCGCTATCCTTTGTATATCACCCAGTGAAAAGGACTTTGGGTTTGGTAGACGTCTATTGTGAAATTTAAAACTTTGCCTCTTACTACAGTATACAGATGTTTCAGCAGGGTGGACTGCATAAGCAATCACTTTTTTCGTTTCTCACTTTCCAGAAACATTACTCTTGCTATAATATGGCATTTCAGAGCTCAGATTGGTGGCGGGTGTGAATCTGAGCAACTTTAGCTCTATATTTGCCTGCGTAAGAACTGAATTTTCATGGAGCCCCCCTCTCTCTCTGTGTCCCACCAGTGAGGGCAATAAATTGTTGGAGGACATGCAGGAGGGCCTGTTTGGAGTTGCACCCCAGTTATGGTATAACTCCCCCAGGATGCCCAATTTGTGCCAAACCTGGTATCTTTCCAGCACCAAATCAAAGCATGACTTTTTATTAAAGCCTTTGGGGGCTAAGTGATTTTATCCACATTGCACGTGTGCTACAGTTGTTTTTCTCCACAGAGAACCACAGTATTACTTTTTTTGGATTTCATGTTTCTCAGCCTGCCTGCCAACCCCAGCCAGAATGACCATTAGTCTATATTCATTTCTTTTCCTGCTAGGATGGTTTTAGAAAAATGTAAAATACACTAATATGAATCCTGACCAGTCACAAAGATTAAACATTTTTAAGAGCTGGGCTTTTAAATTCAGACTTATACTGATTGAAATGCAGTTTGAAATGATAGGAATTCACCTTTCAGATTTTTAATGGTTTTTATTTGTACTTAGTTTTTATTTCTATTTGTATTTATTTGTACCAAATGCCTTTTTTCTGATTCCACAGGTATTGAACAATGATGAGTATGAAGAATGGCTGCAAGGACATTTTTTAGCTGAAAGCAGTATAGAAAACAGGGAAGAACTGCTCCTTGAGTCAGCAGAAAGGCTTGAGAACAACTTAATTTTGCTTGGTGAGTTGCTTACAGAATATCTCTAATAATTATCTAATACGAAATCTTAATAATTATCACTTAATTGCCTGAAGTAGCTAAGGTAAGTCAGAAATGTGTTTTTGCCACATAAAAACAAGGGTGAAGAATCTTTGGCTTCCAGACATTTTAAACTACAACTATCACAATTCCTTGGCTGTGTTGGGTGGAGTTGCTTGGAGAACCAATGATGGCACATACCCTAGCTTACATACCGTAGCTCATTTTTGTTAGAAGAAGGAGGAAGTGAATATAGTATATATTGTAATTAGTATTCACAATTCGATCATCTACACCAGGAGAGGGTGAATAATGTAGCTTCAAAAAAACTATTTTGGCAGCCCCAGAGGGAAAAAATCCCCCAGAAATTCCTCTTGTCCCTGGAAGAACTTTTCCCTAGCATTTTCTACTTCACCAAAAAGAGAAGGGGGGAGGTGGGGGGGAACACATCCAGCAGACATAATTCTCCTCTAAAATAAGAGGTTTCTGAAAGAAGATAAGGAACTACTGTAGCCCTCAGACAGTCCCGAAGCTGGCCAAATGATCTCAGACCGCTCTGGAGCTTGTCCACCTCTGATGCTATGTATTAGACCAAAGCTGTTGGTGGCATCATAAGTTGTTTGTCTCCAAGTGAAGCTTTTCATTGCTCATTCCTCCCTTTTATACATTTTTTAAAAATTTAACTACCAGTAACATAAAAATACAGTCATGTATAATCCCATTGCCAATTATTAAATAAATATTTCACTTCCTCAAAGATATTATTAGGAATATTATATAATATTCTAAAATAAAATTCTCCTAGATACATTTACCTTATTCAAATACTTAATTCTTACATACTCATCAGTAAAAGCATGAGCTTATCTAAATCTTTTCCCAAAATGAGTTTAGTTTTCCCATTTCTTTTTGAATTGTTGGGTTGTTTTCCCATTAATAATCATTGTTAGTTTGTCCATTAATACAAGTTTTTTTAAAATTTTATTTTCCATTCTTCAATTTGAGGTATGTGTCTTTCCTTCCTGTGTTTTCATAACTTATTTGTGCCACCATAATCATGTACAGTAAAACACTTGTTTCTTCATGATTCAGTCACTCTTTTAAAGCATCTGTCATTTTTAGCCAAAATAGTTATGGACTCATTTCAGTTTCTTTTTGGATTATATCACATATGTTTTTATGAATTTGTTTGCAAAAACCCTTAGATTTTTTTCACTGTTACCACATATGGTTTCATTTGTTTTTCTGCACTTCCAACAATTGTCTTTATTGTTTTTTCTGTTTTTTTGGGGGCTATGTGGCCATGTTCTAGAAGAGTTTATTCCTGACGTTTCACCAGCATCTGTGACAGGCCTCTTCAGAGAATGCTGACATGGAAGAGAGTTGGGTATATATATATACTGTGTGACCCTGGGTAGGCAGGAGTGATCTCCATTTTATCTGTGTATTTTTCTGTCTCAGAACAATACACAGATTTATATGGAGATCATCTGTTATCTATCTTACATTTTTCTAAGATTTGTTGGTGAAGAAACCATTGAATTTCTATCCCTTCCTCTAACATTCTTCCTTTGTTTTAAGTCTATCTCCTCCTTTTATTCTTTTCCTTCTTTTTGATCAAGATCTCTTTGTATCTGAGCCAATCTCCCTGATAGAGGTTTTCTTTTTTATGGAGGGTTATTTCTTCATTACCTTCATTTACAAACTACAATCCTTTTTGTCCCTTCCCAATTTCTATATATTCAGAGTAATAAACTTTAGCCTTTGGATTTTTTAAAAATTCTTTCCTCCCTAGAGTCTGTACCTTGATATGTTAGGTTTAGTATTTGACCCATCTCTTTCAGTTTCTCTTCTTTAAACCTCAAATGTCCATCATTTTTTTACTCACAGCTTCTGCTGGAATCACACACTTATGTTTGAAGCACTCCTGTTTAAAAACACACTTCTGTTTAAACACACACTACTGGTTTCTTTTTTAACACCATATTTAGTTTGCTTTTCATATCTTGATTTGCATTACACACTTTGGTTTGTATTCCACTGTAGTGTAGTGGTTTAAGTGCTGAAGTGTGGCTGTGGAGACCAGAGTTGAAATCCCTGCTCAGCCATGGAAACCCACTGGGTGATCTTGAGTAAGTCACACTCTCTCAACCTCAGAGGAAAGCAAAGGCAACGCCTGCAAAAAAATCTTGCCAACCCCCCCCCCCCCAAAAAAAAGCATGATGGGTTTGCCTTAGGGTCACTGTAAGTCAGGAATGACTTTAAGGCATACAACAAGAACTGTCTTAAAGACCATTTTAAAATCTCCTTCAAACCCTCAGCCAATCACAGTTCACCACAACATACCATGTTCTCACACCCTTACTTACATTACTTACATTCTTTTGGTGTTGTTAGCTGCCCTTGAGTAGATCCCAACTCATAGTGACCCTGTGGATGAGACATCTCCAAGATCCCCTATCTTCTATAGCTCTGCTCAGATCCAGCAAATTCATGCCAGTGACCTACCTGATTGAGTCCATCCATCTGGCCTGCAGTTTTCTTCTTCTGCCCTCTACCTTTCCGAGCATTATTGCCTTTTCGAGTGATCTGTGCCTTTTTTATTATGTGGCCAAAGTATGACAGCCTCAGTTTGTTCATCTTGGCTTCCAGTTTGATTTCAGGCTTGATTCAAGGACCAATTTGTTTGTCTTTTTGGCTCTCCATGATATCCTAAGGACTCTTTTCCAGCACTGCATTATTACATATTTACATATACTGTGCGTCAGGTACATAACTTATACTTTACCTTAATTTCCCTAATACACATAACACCACTGTGTGTGGTAGTGTTGTTTTTACAAAAGTCCAGAGCACCATAATTGAGAGTGGTATTATTTCCACTGAAAACTGTCCAAATTGGAATTCCAGTATAGACCAGAACCCAAAGTGACAGCTTATGTGACAGCGGCATTTCCATCTGGCATTTTCTTTCCCAAAATTGCACTAAATTATCTCCATCATATTTGGGGGTTTAAAAAATCTTTTGTGGGGGGATTTTTTTTTAAAAAATGGGGTTACTGGGGGCATGGGGGCCTCAAAAGTACACTAGGGTGTACTTTCTTTATCAGCAGCTTAGGGAAACATGGCCACCCTATTGCCAAATACTACCTGATAGGTTATTTCTCTATTTATTTGCATTGCTCTACTATCTGCTATTGTTTCATTTCATCAACCTGGTTGTTGCCAAAGGTGCCACTGGGATTGAAGATCGCTTGCAAGAAGGTGTCCCAGAAACCATAGAATCCCTTCGAAGAGCTGGAATCAATGTTTGGATGCTGACAGGTGATAAACATGAGACAGCTGTCAATATAGCTTATTCCTGTAAATTACTGGACTCTACTGACCAGCTCTTCACTCTCAAGGCTGGTAATTTGGTATGTTTGTCATTTGGTTCTTCCATAGTTGTATTTTACTGAAAATGTGTTGCAGTATAATGACTGTTTGGCTTGCCCATGGCTAAGAGGTAGCCCTGTTTGGGGTATCCACTGGATCGTCTGTCTGTCTGTCTGTCTGTCTGTCTGTCTGAAATATTTTTATATCACTCTACATCAGAAGATCTCGGGGCAAAATATAATGAAATCACTTTAAATAAATTTAAAACAATTTAAAATTAAAACAATAAAAGATAAACATACTAAAACATATTAAACAATAAGATACATTTTATCTTTAAAAATCAAAACCAATCTTCCTTCCTTCCTTTCTTGTTTGCAGAGTGGTACCTGCACATGAATGCTTAACACATGTAACATAGCTTTGGTAAGGTACATACTGCATCTAACAGCAAAACACAGAGAGTAAGAATCTGAGCTGGGAAGTTATTTTTCATAATAATTTCTATGATTATCTTCAAAACCTTCTAGAGCTGACTAGAATTTTGCTGGGAACCTTGGTCCCCCTTCCTTTGATACACACAGAACCGTTGAGTGTGTTCACTGATTCTCAAAGTCTTGTATCTCCAGAGTGTGCTGAACATTCTCTCTTTCAAAAATTCTCATGTCAAGTTTACAGACATAATGTAAGTGTCTTGAACTCTCAAAATGAGCTGTATCAGCTTTCTTCAATGTGATGCTTTCCCATTCTTCTTGTCAACATCCTGGCTGGTTGTGAAGGGGCTGTAGTTCAGCACAACTAGGCTGCATCCACACTGGTTTCACCCCACTTTAACTGCCATGGCTCAATGCTATGAAATTCTGGGAATTGTAGTTTGTTGATGCACCGGAGCTGTAGTAGGGTCAAACCAGATTATTTCTGCAGTGCAAATGCAGCAGGGTTCTAGGTTAGAGCTGGCTGTGTTGCATAAGCACAGAAAAATGAATGTTTTGTGCAAACATTCTCCCCTAATAGAAAATAGAGTGACAGTTAATTATCTAAATTTAGACCAAGATTTCATCTGTCCCCCTGTTTCAGTTAAGACATTGACACATTTTAAATTGTTCTTGAAATGCTTTTGAGAGCAAGATGCTAAATTACAGTAGTCATACAGATGGTAGACTACAGACGTTTGTTTTTAAAATTGGAGCAAATATAATTTTTCTAAGTTGCCCTTTGTTGTTTCTTCCTGTAGCCTTGCTTGATTACCATTAATGTGCCAAGAATTATCTCATTAAAATGGAATTACTGATAATATTCCAGAAAAAACAATCTACTTAGATTTTCTAATGAAGAAAAATGGTAGTGTTTTTGTTTTCACTTTTGAATTATCCTGTCAAGGAAAACATGTTAAAAGGGGAATGTGTTCTTTTCTATATGCTAATTATATCCTTTTTAAAAAATCCTTTAAAATATATTGAAAGATGGGGGAACAATTATTTCGTTGATCACAAAATCAAGTCTTTATTTTCTCAGCCGAGTCACTTGAAAATTGACAGATTAATTGAGTTACTTATTAAAAAATAGCCAGCAGACAAACTAATTTTTCTTATAAGTATTCGCATAGCAACAATTTAATTAGCATTTTAGATCAACCATCTCTTGCTGGAAATGCAGAGCCATTATGTCAGATTTTGAAGTACCAACACCTGCGAGCATTATGTTGTGAGTCACTGTGTATCATTAGCATGCAACCATGTTTAAAGCTCTCATTTAGTTCAGTAAGCGACATATCAGTAAGCTCCCAACAAGTTTCCAAGATCTTGTGCAGAACCGGCATTATTTCGTTAGAACTGTACAAGAACTGAACCTGGTGTTTTATGTCCTTTGAGTAGTGTGAAGGTGACAATGTGGCACTGCCAAATTCTCTCAAAACCTTTCACTCCTTTTTCAATTATGTGAAGGTGATGGCCATTGTCACAGCAATTCACTGTGGGACTCAAACTTGGGACTCTCTTAAGTGTCTTGGCACTATAACTCTCTTTAGATGCCAGCCCTCTGGGTTTCAAATTTCCCCCCAGCTTGGCACCAACTACTCTTTGACAGCCACGAACCCACTATCTAATGTGACCCAAACCTAAAAGACTTTTCTCGATGTTGGTAGCGTTTTTAATATGTTTCAGAAATCACTTCACACAGCTTTTCGTTGAAACAAAATAAGAAATTTATTTGCAAGTCAGGCTGAATATAATACCTCTTTTAGTGGATGGTGTTCGCAATAGATACAGTGTATAAATACTTTATTAGTTATACAGCTTAACAGTTCCTTTAGCATGTCTTTGTAATTGTTTCTTTATAGCCTTATATATGTTCCCTTACAGACTACATTCTCACAGAACCTTTATTAAACTGTTGTATCGTATAACCCTTCTGGTTACTTTTGACTCCACTAGTCACCAATGTCTCCCGTAGGACACTACAATAATATAATTAAGGACATTCTTCATCCCTTTCTTAGGTACCTAAAACTCTTTCTAGCTGTCCCTCACAGCAGCCTAACCTAGCCTCAATGACTCTTCACCCCTCAGGGCGCACTAAACATGAACAACTTTGAAACCTGCTCCTTCTTGTTATATACTCACTTCTGGGAGAAGCCCCCACCTTTTCCTGACTTTGCTCACATCAGATAGTGCCAAGGTGCTCATCTGCCTGTTGTCTCCACAAGTAGACTTTTTAAAAGTTGCAATACTACACAGGTTACATGACTTCATAATACAGTAGAGTCTCGATTATCCGATATAAACTGGACCGGCTGATAGTTGGATAACCGAAAATGTTGGATAATCCAGAAGGTCCAAGAAAAGCCTTGAAATCACTATGAATTGCAAATGTATTGAAGTTTTATTGCAATAACAGTAAAAGTAAATGTAAAGAAATCACTGATCAGCATTGTGATGTACAGTATAAACAGTTCAGTCCTCTGAAAATTTAAAGACATCACAGAAAATGTAAAGAAATCACAATAAAATTTAAAGAAATCATAGCAGCTGCGACATTGGATAATCCAGAATGTTGGATAACTGAAGGTTGGATAATCAAGACTCTGCTGTATATCTTTTTTCCCACATGAATCAGACTACACACATACATAAACACACACATATATATGTACATATATATATACATACATACACACACACACACACACACACACACACACTGGAAAATATAATCTCTTCCAGTGTTTCCTGCAACCGTTGGTTTCCAGTTCCAAGTTAAATAAGAACTGAGGCTGTGACTCACTTGCTAAACGTTTAACAAAGTGACAGGTGGTTTGGACATCATAGTTTAACAAGCATAAACCATGGTGGAAATAAGCCACAGTAACTATTCTTTTGCTCAGCATATTTGTGAAAAATTCAGAAGTTTTTGTTTGCATTTTTTATTAAATGCTGCATGTAATTTTGTCCAAAGAAGAAATGCTGTGATTAAACCTTAACTGTAGTTTCTTTGAACCATGTCAACATCAGGCTAGAGGACTGGCTTGTTGCCCCATAATCATATTTATGCTTCAGGCATAACATTAAACTACAGTTAATCAAGCTTCCATTCTTGTCTTCACATTAGATGCAAAGAGGAAAGGAAAGCAAACTAGATCATCCATATGTACCTATTATTTATTATTATTATTATTATTTTACTTCTGCCTTTCTTCCGATAAATAGCATACAAGCTGCTAACATTAAGACTCAAGTAAAAGCAAATAAATTAAAATACACCAAAAGAGGTTAAAATGCAATTTAAATGATATCAATTTTTTTAAAAAAGAAAAAAAAAGAAGCAACAGTCTTCTACCACTGTAGGTCCGCTCAGATGTCAATGGTCAGTTGGAAAGAAAAATTCTTTGCTAGCCAGTGGAAGAACATCAGAAAGAGGAAGGTAACTTTACTTTCCCCAGCAGGGAGTGAGAGCAAAGCTTGGGAACAGGCACCAGGAAAGCCTTATCTTGAATCCATTCCAAATGTGATTCTAGGACCAACAGTTCCAAGAGAAGGGCTTACACTATAGACCTTAAAATCTGAGTACAGTATGCTGGTATGTCTTACCTCTCGGATGTGTTTTGAAAAGTGAAAATATGATGTATAATCATACAAGAAACTGGAGAAAAATTACAGTGTGTCATCTCACAAACCTCTTTTTTTCCCAACCAGAATGAATGTGCAGAACTGATAGACAGTATTTTAGAAGATATCAGGACAAACGCTTATCCCAAAGGAAGGCGCAGCACAATTATAAGAATGCCAACCAGTTCAGTGGTTCACATTCCCCAGTTCACTTATGCACTGGTCATAGATGGACCAACGTTAAAATTTGCGTTTCATGAACGTTTGCAGAAGAAGTTCTTAATGCTCACGAAATCTGTCCGGGCTGTGATCTGCTGCCGAGCAACCCCTGTGCAGAAGAGCCAGTTAGTGACACTGGTGCGAAAGGAACTGAATGTGATGACCCTGGCTATAGGTGAGTTACTGCCTGCCTATATGTGTAGATTTTTGAATGATAAACAGTTTGGTTAGCAGGGTCCTTTTTGTTGTGTTTTGTTTTTCTGCTTATATTATTCTCTAAAGCATCAGGTATACACTAATGATCCTATATTAAAAACCGATTATGATTGTTCCATGTACTCGTAGACTAGTGCCCATGCCCATCCAGTGGGCATTTTCATTTATGTACAGTTTTCTCCTTCTACAGAAGTAATTGAGAAGACTTGTTTTTCTAAATTTAAATTTAAATGCATTTCTTAATTAAGAATTTATTTATTATTTATTTATTTTGCAAAGATGTCCAAGTAATTTGTCATAGCATATGATTTTTACATACCTATGTATCTTGCATGTAGCATGCTTTATCTTGTGAGTGATCATTGGAAGTCAAGCTTGGCTTTAATTTTCAAGTATTATTTCTAAGGCACATATCTTTGAGACAGTTCCATTATGGGAAGGAAAACAGGTTATTTATAGGGAACACACATTCCCTTTAACATCTGCTTCCACTTTTAACTAGCTGCACTTTGTTGTGCCATTTAGATTTGAAACTGGTTAACACTAACTTTTGTTAGTATCAACAAACCAACTTTTATAACACATAGTTTGAAAGTGGCTTCTTTCAACCAAAGTTAATTTCAATGGTGTTAACCATTGTTTGTTCCCTCAGACAGCATGACAAGCAAAGGCTTCTGAGCATGAACTCGCCTTAGTCGACCCTAGAAATATTCTAGCCCCCGGACAACTCAAACATTGGACAGACAGCAATACTCTGAGATTGGATTTTTAGGATTAAATGTGTGATGTTTTAAGTACATATTGTATTATTGTTTTATATGTTATACTCCCGCCTCAATCCATGGGAAGAGGCGGGAAATAGAAATAAAGATTTTCTTTATTATTATTTTATTTATTATGAAAGGATCAAGGCTTGCTGTGACCTCCTCCTTTCATGCTCAGCTTTCAAAATAAAGCCAGTCCGAAAGTGACTTTACACAGTAGAAATTATGAGTTAATTACACTTACTCTTTCCTAATATGAAAAGAGTGAGTACAGTAACATGCATATCTATTACCAGATAGATCCTTTCTCCACTCTGGAGTTGTGCACAACTAGGAGAAGAACAATGAGAGCAATTAGTAGTAGTGATGTTCCTCAAAGGTTTATCATTAGAGAAAGCAAAATAAAGATTGTGCAGCATTTTCCATATGGAAAGACAGCATCTCTTTTCACCTGGCAAATTAAAAATCTCCAGTTATCCTTCCATTACATTTTGCATATAGAGGAATATAGTCAGCCCTCCATATCTTTGGCATCCACAGCTTGAAAATATTTTAACAATATATACATTCCCAAAAACAAAGCTTGATTTTGCCATTTTATATAAGGGAGGCCATTGTATTGAATGGGACTTGAGTATCCATGGACTTTGGTATCCACGGGGGATCTCGGAACCAAACCCCAGGAGACACCAAAGGTCCATTGTATATAATGCAGCTATTTAAACATGTACATTTGTACACTGGAGTGCAATCTTCTCCAGCATTTATTTCTTTATTGTTGATTAAATTATTTACTGCCTCATCTCATCCTGTTGATATTTATTGAGTCATAAATACTACTCCCTTTGAAGTTCAAATGACAACATGTACTTTAAAGGAAAAAAATCTGGGATTTTGAGCAGAGTGTAGGGAAAGAAACAGTACAGAGGTTTCCATCGGTGGCTTTGACAATGGATTAAGCTTTATGGAGAAGATTGGGGGGGAGTTGATAACTTGGAGGAATGAAAAAATGAGGGGGGGGAGGTCTAATATTCCTTTCCTCCTACTTGTTTTCTACTCAGCCCTTCCCAACTGTTCCACTTGCTAGCCAGGCAATCACAGAGCTCTCATAATATAAATTGGCATGTAATCGGTAGTTAGAGCCTTAATATTATGTGTAGCATGGTAGCTTTTCTTTGTTGTTAGCTTGTGTAATTGGAGAAATTCAGAGGGTTCCTGCTGACTCTGTACTGTGAGCTGCCAAGTTGCCACTTAAACATTTGTGACTTTGACAGTAATTGAAGGCAATATAATTGAGGGCCAAACTAGATATGACATTGAGGGTTCTTTCACACTACACAATTATAGCACTGTTATTCCACTTTCACTGCCATGACAACATCCTACAGAATCCTGTGGTTTGTAATTTTGTGAGGAACTAGACTTCTCTGCCTGAGAATTTTAAATACCCCTCCCTAAACTGCAAATCTCACAATTCCGTGGGTGTTAAAATGGAATCATAGCACTATAATTGTGTATTTTGAAATGATCCCGAAACTATATTTCTATTTAGTGTATTTTAAAAATGGGAATAGTATCAGTGGTTATGGAGATACAAAAGTCCCGGGGACGGGGAGTAAAAAATAGAGGGAAAAATGGAACAATGAGGAAAATTTCATTTATGAAATATTTTATTTTAAAATGGTGAATAAAATGTCTGATAGGGCTTTCCTGTATCACTACATGGTCTTTATTCTTCTCTCAGAAAGATTTCTAAAGATTCTTAGGGCCAGATATTGGAAAGAAAATTTAAACCATTGCAGAATATAGAACGATTTGAACCACTTAGCTTACAAACCTCTGGGCAGTGATAGAAAATATACCTTATTTCGCCTTAAGACCCTCATCAGAGCAACAAGGCATATCATAAACCAGCGCTTGAATCCTGTGATATTCTTCTTCCACCATTTAGTGAGACCCCACCCCTGTAACTATAACAGTAACTTTAAATGTTTAAATTGCACTGTAAAGAGGCTAAAGTTATGCCATGTTAAGTTATAATTGTAATATAGTGTATGATAGCTACAAAAGGGAATTAATTGCAGGTAAGTAGCCACTTTTTTCATGGTCTCTGTGATTCACACAACTGGATATTCCCGCACCTGCACAGAGCGTATCTGGAATTTTCTAGAATAGCTAGGCAAATTTTTGGCAGCAGCTCCATCCACCCCCAGCTATACTGTCGCTGTTGCCATTCATCTACCCCAATTTCTTTTCATCCGCTGCGTTAGCAGCATCAAGAAATCTTGTCTTGGCGTTTTACTCAATCTTTTATTGGTTTGATTCAGTGCATTTATTGTCTTTTTCTCTTCTCTAATTCCTTAGTTTGGTCTCTTTTTTGTTATTCTGGTTATGACTTGTCTTGCTATGGCTTCTTCCTCTGCACACCCCCCTGGTTTAGGAAGTCTTCAACTTTTTGTTTTAACTTTGTACTGCCTTGACTACAACTTTGCCTGTAATGGCTTCTTCCTGCCCTTTTTAGAGGTATGGGGATTGTGAAGTGAAGCTCCCTAGCTGCACTCTCGCTACCTTCATTGCCTGGGTGAGGGACACAGTCAGTACCTGTGGCTATTATAAAGCCTTTATATTCCAAGTGCATAAGAATTGTGAGTCTTGTCTCAAGGCTTTGCTCTACGAACAGGCTTTAAAACCTACAAAATTGCCCATGGCGACGATATCAATTCCACCCAGGTCCATATCAGAAGCTACACCATCTTGCCAGTCAGCCAAATGTCACCTTGAATCTGAGGTTTCCTCAAAACCACCTAAAAATACCAGATCGGTTTTGAGCACTGGTATGAAGAAGACAGTTCAGAAGGAGGTGACACCTCCTCCCTCATTGCCATAGGGCAATATCCCGCCAACTCCAGGGTATTCTGTACCTTTGGAGTCCTCTTCCTCTCATCGCTTGGATAGAAATGGAAAGAAGAGGAGGAGCAGCAGCAGCAGCTTGAGACACTCATCTGAGAAGGACACTTGCCCCAAAGTCCACCAAACGGTTTCAACTCCGCCAATGCCTGAACCAGTAGGCCTACCAACATCAATGGCCCTGAAACCTCTCTCTCCTGCTGACTCTCTGCAGGTTCTTGAGGTTCAAGTTGGATCTGCTTTGGAGGGTGAGACTGAATGCACTAGACATCTAAGTGAAGTAACATGAGGCTGAATTGCTGGATTCAGTTTATAGATTCATCCACCTGCATCTATTCCCCTCTTGCAATTGCTTCTGACAATTTTGCACCATTTATGGACCACTCCCCTAACAATTCCATCAACCTCGAGGAAGATTGACAATTTTTATCAAGTCATTAACTCAGAGTTGAACTTGCTTTTCAAATAACCCAAGACAAATTCAGTTGTTGTTGAGGCATCTCTAATAAAGTTATATCACTGGTCATCCTTGACACCTGCTGACGAGGTTCAGAAATTCAGCTTCATAGCCAGATGAAGAAAAAAACTTGGCCAATGCTTTACAGGGCTAGGCCAATTCCTTGGTGGGTCACCAAATTAACTCCACTTGCAACGTAGCTGACTATGCAGCTTCTGGATGATTTGGTAGCCCTCAAGAGGCATACCTGGCTGCATTCATCCGGTCTCTATGCAAGAGCAACCATTGAGGATGTGCCCTTCAATGAATCCAACCTTTTCAACAAGGGTATAGATGAGAAGTTGGAATTCATGCAGAAAATTTAACTACTGTAGAGATACATGCTATGCCCTCCATATATCAGGGCACTTCCAAACTCCATTGCAGATGGCAAAGATCTACCTATGGCCAGAGAGTTTCCTTCAGCCTATCCTTTGTGAGAAATTCCAGATACCTTTCCCAGTCATCAACATCTTCGGGAAAGAGGCTAACCTCATCCTTGAAATGTTGTTCCATCTTGAAGGAAAAGAGTCTAGACCAGGGCAAGAGACGTCTTTGACTCTTCAGTCCCTCCTCCCCACAACCCTTCTGCAACTTTCACAGACAGACTGGCTTACTTCCATTCTGCCTTGTCTTTGATAACCACCAACTCCTGAGTCCTCAACAACATCCAGGATGGGCATGCCTTCATAAGAAATCCCATCTTACTACCTCCCAAGAAGCGAAATTTATCGGTGCAATTCTAGGTAAAAGGTTACCTGTAGCCTATCTTCCAGAAGACAGGTTTTGAACTTTGGTAAAAGTTGTGCTCAGAAGTCATGCTCAACACTGACATCAGCCAGGTATTCTTCTCTGGCATATGGCTTTGATCAGCTCAGTTACATGAATGAGGACATTGTTCTACCATTGTTCACGCAGAATCTGACTTCCAACTTTGACTGAGTTTTGCATTCACTTGACATTTCTATAAAATATTTCCATGGTTGAAGTATTCAATATGTTTTGTTTCTAGTGTGATACTCTCACCTTCTTTTGTGAGTAGCTTGCTAGTTTTCTAGTTGTGTGAATTAAAAAAAACCATGAAGAAGAAAGACAAGTTGCATACCTGTAACTGTGGTTCTCTTTGAGTGGTCATCTCTGAATTCACACAAACATGCCCATCCTCCCCTCATGGTGTGTCCTGTATATTGTACTCATTGGATCCTGTTATGTGGCATCCATGGAAACTGAGGTAAATTAGTGTGAAAAGTGAGGGAATAGCTAGGGTTAGGCAGAACTACTGCCAAAAATCTGCCTAGCTATTCTGGAAGATTCCAAATTTGCTCTGCTCAGGAAAACCTATTAAAAAACAACAATTGCAGGTATGCAACCTGTCCTTCCAAGCTCTGGAAATACATCCAAGAAATTTCAGATTTTAGACATATATGAAGTTCCAAAGTAACAGAAACCTTTGTTAGTGATAGGTTTAAAAATTAGATTAAGTTGTATGTATATAAACACAATGTTCAGTGAAATGGTGTTTTTCTTTTTTAAAAAAAAGGTTTCTGTGTCTGCTGAAATGATGGAGAAGAATAAGTTCAAATACACATTGGTTTTCTTTGGTTTCTTTGGTTTTATTATGTTGATAGTTTTATCTGTTTTCACTTTAAACCCTCCAGCTACATCTCATAACCTGACAAAAACTAAATTATATTAAACTTCTTCAAGTTCAGCTCTTTGTTCAACTGCTTGTTACAAAAATGGGGGAAAAAATACAATTAAATTCATGTAGTAAATTTGTAATTGTAATCTGTATGATCTGAAGAAAAACCAGGGAAACCATGTGCAGCCAGTGGGATTATGTACAAATCTTGGGTTTAGGAAGAATGTTGTGACTTACTCCTTTTTATTATTAAATGTGAATTTTATGTATTTACTTTATTTCTTGTTATTTTATTTCATATTTTATTTTATGGTCAAAATTGTCTTCTCTGTTTTTATGCTGGTCTATTACAGCATTAAATTGATCAATATCTGTATTAATCAATCTTTTAAATAGCCAAATATTATTTATAAGCAAATGAAGTTACATATAGTAATCCTGAACTAAGAAAGTGACTTTAGATCAAAATGGTAAATATTGCACACATTAAGATTTCTTCCAAATTTTTAATTGTTTCTGGAAAACAGGTAGTTTATTTCCATGTGCTCAAGATAGCAATGGAAGATTTTCTCCAAATACAAAGAACAACTTCAAAGGAGTTATTCCTCCCAGTGATCCTAGCTGCCATTTTTAAATATGCAAAGATATGCAACAACACATATAATTTAGCTCTATATATGTGGTACGTTTTCTTTTTCATCAACTCATCATTGCAATATTATCTTTCCCCCTCTCTTGCAAGGTGATGGTGCCAATGATGTCAGTATGATTCAAGTTGCTGATGTTGGAATTGGAATCTCTGGCCAAGAAGGCATGCAGGTCAGTTAACTGACAAAACCATAAATAAAAGCAATGTTACCTATAGATACATTTGTCTAGGAACCATGAGATCTGCAGATCACATATATTGTCAGTGAGATGAAAGACTAGACACCAAAAACTTTAGAACTTTCACATTGTAAGTCAAAAGACCTCATCTACTGGAAAGAAAAATACAGTTATATTATACAATTGTAGAGTTATAGATTTCCTAAAATGACTTCAGAGATTACTTCATACTGCATTTAAACCACAATTAAAGTTGGAAAATAGCACATTTGGAGATACGTATTGCACATCGCCTCCAACCTATAGGTGCTGTGTCTCAATGCACCCTGACTCATGGTGACCCTGTAGATGAGACATCTCCAAGGCTCCCTGTTCTCTACTGCTCTGCTTAGGTCCAGCAAATTAAGGCCCATTACCTCCCTGAGTCTATTCATATGGCATGCAGTCTTCCCCTCTTTCTGTTGATTTCTGCCTTCCCTAGCATTATTTCCTTTTCTAGTGAGTCATGCCTTCTCATGATGTGACCAAAGTACAACAACCCCATTTCATCATCTTTGCTTCCAGGGAAAGTTTGGGCTTGATCTGCTCAAAAACCCATTTGTTCTGGGTCCACAGTATCCTCAGCAGTCTTCTTCAGCACCACATGTCAAATGAGTTTATTATTATAAGCTTTCTTAACTATCCTGCTCTCGCACCTGTATAGTGTAAGTGGGAATATAATAGCTTGAATGATTTTGACGTTAGTGCTCTGCTGTATATCTCTACACTTTAGGATCTTGTCTAGTTCTTTCATCACTGCTCTTCCCATCGTTAGTCTTCTTCTGATTTCTTGATTGCAATCTCTGGTTTTTGTAAATGTTTGATCCAAGGTATGGGAATTCTTTAACTATTTCAATTTCTTCATTATCTAGGCTGGGCTTATTTTGCTCCTCCATGGTCATTATTTTTGTTTTCTTTATGTTCAGCCATAAGCCTGCCTTTGCACTTTCTTCTTTTACTTTCCTTAGTAATTAATTCAAGTCTGTGATGTTTTCTGCTAGTAGTATGGTGTCATCTGCATATCTCAAGTTGTTGATACTCCTTCCTACTATTTTCACTTCTCCTTCTGGGTCTAACTGTGCTCTTCATATGCTATTTTCTGCATGCAAATTGAACAAGTAGGGAGATAGAATGCATCCTTGCCTGATTTCCCTTAACATTTGGGAACTATTCTGTTTCTCCATATGCTATTCTAACCATAGCCTCTTGTCCCAAGTACAGATTTCTCATCAGGACTATCAAACTCAGTGGCACTCCCATGTCTTATAGTTAGGGCATCCTTTTTCACTAATGGGGAAATCCATCAATAAGCTCCCAATCATATTGTGGTCCTTTGAAACATCACTGCATGCCACCCATATCTTATGTTTGCTGATTCTATCTTCAATAAATTTATATTTAAAATGAAAGGCACTCTGGGTAGGTCATAGGGCAGTGAGGCGGGGCTAAGGGGGAATGCAGAAAAGAGTTCAGTGGCATAAACACCCCTGTCATGCTATTACAAAGAGGTACAATCATGTCCGCTCTGGAACCTGAAGGTTTCCATTTTTATTAACTAACATGATTTTATCATGATTACATGTGGCAATGTCCCTAGCCTATGCCTCTGTACTGAAGATGAGCATCCTGTAGCCATAGGGCTGCTGGTAATCCTTGGCCTGATTTCATGTGGCCTTTGGTTTCATTTTTTTCTTTTTAAAAAAATATTTTTATTGGTTATACAGACATATAATTACATTACATCACAATCATAGGACCAACATATAATCTCATTAATCACCATCTCGCGACAAAATCTAAAAACCTTGAATTTAACTATTCCCTTCACCCTGACAAACAAAACAGTCCATGCAACCACCACCCACCACAACATTCTAATTTCTATTTCTATAAAAAAACATTTAATAAACAAGTTACTTCCTTCTGTTTGAGATTCCACTATTCTGAATTCTTACATTATTTGTTCTATCTAAATTAAAACTTAGCGCTTTCTTTACTCTTAATTTTGTTTACGTCTATTTCAACTATAAATTTTTAAGTCATTTCTACTATTCTAAACTACGATCTATCATGTCTGGATGAACGTATCTGTCTTCTTCTATCGTCTTATCACAATTATTATTTTCTTATAACTACGTATTCCATATTTTAACATACCAAAGATAGTATATATTTCTTCTTCTTTTTTTTTCAAATGCCGTATAAGTCATCAGTTACTGTTTCTGGCAAAAAAAAGATCTGTCCTGTCCATAAGTCAACTACATAGTGAAGAAAAGGAATTGGGAGGTGACAGAGAGAGAGAGAGAGAGAGAGAGAGAGAAGATGTAATTGCCTATTTTTGGCTCTATTCAATGGGCAGAGCAGAAACCCACCTTGGATTTCAGCCCTCTTCACAACGGGCATGCTGCTCCAGACCTATTACCCATGAAAGAATGGAGCCCTTGACAGGAAAAAAATGCCCATCCCTGCTCCATACTCTGTTAGTTCTGGCAATAGCTTTGTGAAGGCATAAAGACATTGGGAGAATATGTATTAGAATCAGATACCTACTATATAGTTAGGAGTATCTCTGTAGGAATATTCTCTGAAGTTAATTCAGGTACATATCTTAAGACTCTTAAAGAGGAATCATTGATGCTGGTTTGGTGCTTGCAGCAGTCATCTGTCCAAGAGAACAGTGTAATATATAAGCTGATAGCACAAAGACTTGGGTTCCACAGCATTCCTAATGAAATCTACCTTGGTGTTAAGTCATAAGGACAAGATCTATTAATTAACAAGTAATGAACAGATAGAGACACATTATGAAAGCAATAAATTATGATTAACAAGAAGAAATTTTTAAAAACAAGAAACAGACTAAAACTTGCAACAACGCCAGAAGGGAGAAATGATATGTTGCGAAAACTGATAGGGAAAGGCAGTTGGTGACCTTTGGGACTTGATAGGATGGGCAGGTGTAGTCAAAGTCAACTGTGGGTAGGGCTAATCATTTCTAGTTTTGTTCCCTTTTCTTCTTCCTTACAATGGTATTGCATACAGTTCTAAAAAAGCTATTATGGGTTCACAAAAGCCTACTTCCCTAGCTATTGGCCATCTGAGCTAGGCTTTTGGGAGTCACCATTACACAGTGAGAAATGGTAGGTTTAATATTAAAGTGTTGCCAGAAGCATATCTTTCCTACAGAGAGAGAGAGAGATTTCTCTTGACTTCTCTTCTGGAACTGAGCATCTTAGTTATCTATGTAGTCTTCTCTTGGAATGCAGCCTGGTGACATCTCGCCTATTAGGCCCTAAAGTGGAGAGAAAATGGGTCCCCAATTGTGTTAGATAGTTGAACTGATACACTGCCCTGGGCATACAGAAGCTAACAAAAGGAAGAAATTTCATAGACTGTGAATCTATGAGTCAGAAGAGATCACAAGGGGCATCCAGTCCAACCTCTGCCATGCAGGGATACACAATCAAAGCATTCCCAACAGATGGCCATCCAGCCTCTGTTTAAAGACCTCTAAAGAAGGAGACTCTACCACTCTCTGAGGGTGTGCGTTCCACTGTCAAACAGCTCTTATTGTCAGGAAGTTCCTCCTAATGTTTAGGTGAAATCTCGTTTCCTGTAGCTTGCCTCTATTGTTCTGTATCCTGTTCTCTGGAACAGAAGAAAACAAGCTTGCTCTAGCCTCAGTGTGGCACTCCTTCAAAAGGCTATCATATCAAGTCTTAACTGTCTCCTTTCCAGGCTAAATATACCCAATTTCCTAACTTTCTCCTCATAAGGCATGGTTTCCAGACCCTCCTTCACCAGTTTGGTGGCCCTTCTCTGGACATATTCCATGTGCTCAACATCTTTTTTGAACTGTGGTGTCCAGAACTAGACCTTGTGGTCTCTTCCAATTCTATGATTCACACCATTTTAACTGCCATGGCTCTATCCTAAAGAATCCTGGGATTTTATGAGGCACCAGCACTCTTTGGCAGAGAAGGTTAAGGACCTTGTAAGACTAAAAATCACAGCATTCCATAGGATACAGCTACATAACTTAAAGTGGTGTCACTCTGCATTATTTCTAAGTGTAGATGCACCCAGAGTAATTAACTAAGTAAGATGATAAGAGCCAATGTAATCTTATGAACTGTTTATAAGTAAGAAGGCAGGCAGGAGTGGGCTAGCTGTATGAGTCTTAAAATAGGGGAAGATGGCAATGCCTCATTTTCCCCAATGGACCAACCTTCACCGGGGTACATGAAAGAGGAGAAACAATTGTCATGTATATAGTACATAAGAATACAAAAGGCCACAGCTGTTGCATTAAGAAACTTAAATGAACCTATATTTAGTGATGAACAAGGGTTTGTATGCAATTGGTTTCCCTGGAAAAGAAAAATGCAGCCCAAGTGGCAGATAATTCCCAATTAAAGCTCCTTATGTAATTCTCTTGCTATGGACTTGATTGTTGTATTTCATTTCCATTTTGTTTGATTTCAGGCTGTGTTGGCAAGTGATTTTGCACTTGCTCAGTTCAAGCATCTGAAAAGGCTGCTGTTTGTTCATGGTCACTGGTGTTATACCCGACTGGCCAACATGATCCTTTACTTTTTCTACAAGAATTTGGTATGTAGATCCTACAGGAGGCTTGAGGCTTTTGAGAGTGGTGAACAGTTTCTTAATACTTAGAAGGAGCAGGGAAGGTATTCAGAATGTAGCAGCGGAAAGCCTGGCCATCTGTTTGGGTTAAGGATCAGTACTCCAGAGGCATTTACAATCTATTAAATGTGGTCCCTGCCAAAAAACCGTCAGTCAGCATTAATAAGTAATTGTGACATGTTGGCTCCGTTATTTAAGCCTTTAAATAGAATCTTTCTGTGTCATTAATGGCGGTGAAAAATGCACATGAGACAGGCTGGTCCTGCCAGCTATAATGATGAACTTCAACTGCTGGGTTTTCTTCTGAACATTAAGAATTCAGGACTTTCAGTGGATCATGTATGAAATATGGAGGTACTTAGTACCTATGGGGTGACTCCTGAGAAACATAACCTGTTTTATCAAGGCAAATAAAAACTTAGACCTTATTATTCTAAGGTTCTGTCTGCACTAGCCAGGATACTCCAGGGACAGCCAGTGTATTTTGGGCCCAAAGCTGCCCTGACCTCCTACTATTACTTGAGCCTTCTGTTCCAATACCATCCAGCTGTTCACATAGGTGTCCCACTCTGCTGCTCAGCGTGGCAGCGGTAAGTCACTCATTCCTGGGGTCAGAAAATGTGGCCTTGCCTCAGTCACACAGCTGGCCACGTAATTCTGACCTAACCTCCAAGAGAGTGATGTGAGCCAGCCACAGCCATGCCAGGCAGCTGTGCCAGGATATGTTTTAAACAACTGCTCAGTGTTGCAGTAGAGGGCTCCAGATCTTGATCTGGAACAAACAGTGAGTTATTTAAACTCATTTTAATGGGGATATACCTGGGTGTGGCACTGAACAGAACAGATGTCATCCAATCTGTTTGTGCCAGACTTTTGGCTGGGTGTCATCCAGTCTCCCTGCCAAGAGGATGGGGCAGGCCAGTTTACTTGGCCCATGTAGACAGGGTTTGGGGGTGTATCCACACTGCAGAAATAAAGCAGTCTGATACCACTTTAACTGCTATGATTCTAACCTACAAAATCCTGGAAATTGTAGTTTGGCAAGGGACCAGAGCACTCTAAAACATGAAGCTGAATATACCACTAAACTACAAATCCCAAGATTTGGATGGAGTCACAACAGTTTAAAGTGGCATCAAACTGCTTTATTTCTGCAGTATGTCTACATGAAAAGTGTGTGGAGAGCTGATTGTCTTCAAGTTTAGGGCCTGAAATAAGGGGAAATATATTGAGTTTGTGTAACCTTTTGATATTCCAGGAAAGGAGCAATTAATACCTTTCCTTTAGAGGCCTGATTGGCACCAGAGTTGACCTTATTTCAGCATCAGGTTCAAATGTGATGGTTAACCCAATAGTCTGAGAATTAATAATCATGGCTCAGATTGTGGGTTCTGCTTTGCTCTTGTTAAATTGTCCTGTATATTGTTTTTAAATTGTTTTATCAATTGTCCTGGGCCCTGAGATCTTCAGATGTGGAATATAAATGTTTAAACAAATTAATAAATAATATTTCCAGGTGCCCCTACACCCAGGTTTTGCTACCATGTGGTATGATTTTAAGCAGTTACTTCAAAGGTAGCTGTTGTCTCTTCCTGTTGCTGCACTAGTATTAAACTGGATAGTTTTAGGAATTTAGTACTGAAAAATGCTAGATATCTGTAGTGTTTCCAGGCATAAGACGGGTGCAGCATCTAGCAGCTCAGTTTGTAGTGTTAGAATGGAGTTTATCACACAACAGGAATTGGAAGTATAATCCAATGGCAACCTGAACACAATCATGGGGTTTTGCGTTATTGCGTGAAAGCTGATCACACACATTTTCAGGCAATGGGAAGTCCTTCTGAATGCAATCGTGGGGTTTCACGTTATTTCGTGAGAAACTATCACACCCAATTTCAGGCACTGGGAGGCAATTTCGGGCAGTTCTGAACACGATGCAGCATCAATACACAATTACGTAAATTCACTGAACTAGCGAATTCACTCAATTCCAAACTGGCCCCACTTTCATTTCTTTCAAAATTGAGAGAAATTCCTCCTGTGTGATAACATCCAAAGAGAGGTTGACCCTTAGTGTGGATGCTCATTCTAGGAGAGCTGAAAGAGCAATTCACAACTAATGGGTTATTCCCGTGCATCAGCTGATCAAGACCCAAAGTTCTTAATCAATTTGGTCCATTTATTCATTTACTCTTCTCTCTCCATCAACAGTTTTATTACATAGCCTTGATCACCAACAGAAAATAATTCAGAGAGAAGCAGTAATAAAGTTGCTTGGTTCCCCCCGCCCTGGACTTTGCATCCCTTGGGTAGGAGTGGATTCTCCAGCCTCCCTAGAATGATCATTCGTGATAAGTGTCAACCTGTCATTCACAGGCTGGCTGAAGGAGCTGGCTTTTTCTACCTAATGCATGCATTGGCATTTTTGTGGGTTACTGTAAAGAACGTTTGATGTTCTACATCCACTCTCATGCCATACAAGTTTTTAATCCTTATTTTTGATCCTTACAGGCCTATGTCAACCTCCTGTTCTGGTTCCAGTTCTTCTGTGGATTTTCAGGAACTCCCATGACTGACTACTGGAGTCTGATTTTCTTTAATCTTCTTTTCACATCAGTACCCCCAGTCATTTTTGGTGTGTTAGACAAAGATGTCTCTGCAGAAAGTCTCATGCACAATCCAGAACTTTACAAAGCTAGTCAGAGAAATGAGGTACAGTATTTCTTGGCTCAGAAATACATGACAGTTGATGTGCATTCCAGGCCCATTGAATCTGAATTTTCAGACACATTCCCTGTTGGTTAAATAATCTGATGGAAATGTGAGATGAAAAGCACTATTCTTCCCTAGGCTGATGAATCCAGGTGTCCTTGGGAAAGCAAGTGAGTTAGGCACAAGTCAGTCTTTTCATGGATATGTCTTGTTATCCCTGGCTGCTGCACTGACTATTGCTTATTTGGTTTGAGGGTTTTTTTCCTGAAGCTTGTCTGAGGGAACATTCAACTGAAATGAGAGCCTTATTCCATACTGTGTACCAAACAGGTTGTAAAAATCAATTTGAAACTCTTTGGGAAAGGCTCCTAACTGAATAAAAATTTCAAGAAAAGAAATCTGATATTGTGAAATGACTTCTCCAAAATGGCACAGGACATCAGCTTTAGATATTGGTCCATATAGTTCACAGAATCTCCAGAGTTTAGAAGATACTTTTGTTTAGACAGCAGCTCACAGAACCAGGCGTCAATGAGGCCTGTGACCATTCTGGCTGGGGGTGGGGGGTGGTCTGGGAAATATGGTCTGAAAAACAACTTTTCCAAGCTCTGATCTCAGGTTTCTGAGCACTGCCCAGGTACTCTGATGATGTAGATCTCACTTCCATGTATATCTGTCTGCAAATGTTGATTATGAGTATTGCTATCAGATTGTCTACTTGAAAATAAAGACGTATTTTACTGTATTGGTTTCAGAGGGATAATTTAGAGACATCCAAGCTCTTTTTGACTGACCATATCATTTCTGATTCTAGCCTTTCAGCTTAAAAGTTGCATTTTCACATATCAGAAATGCTGGTATACTAAGTAATCTTGCATATTCTCCTTTGAATCTCTCATATGTGGTTTGGCATGCAGCAGATTGGCTCAGACTCTTGCTGAAAACTGACATCCAATTCTGAAATCATGACATTCTCCATGCCTACAATGCATCATTTTTAGAAGTTCACTAGGCAGAGATTCAGGCGAACAAACTAGCAGGTTATTCAAAATGGCTAAAACGTATCATTGCACTAACACTGTGCTTCTCCTGTTTGTGTTTCAGCCATATGGAAGCTTTGCTTTTGCAATGAACTTGTTAGATGCATTTTACCAAAGCCTAGTCTGCTTTTTTCTCCCTTACTATGTAAGTATTAAGTAGCCCCTTGTTCTTCCTGGTTCTTCTAGGCTTTACTTACATGCATATTATTTAAACTTTTCCCTTATTCATAATACTCTTTAGAATTTTGTATATTAAAAAACCCAGTAGTGTTTGTGTTACCAGTGCTGTGTGGACTTTATTGGAAAAATAGGCACAACATACATTAAATTTAAATAATTGTTCTTTTGCAGATATTCCGTAACACTGATGTAGACCTCTATTCTTTTGGGACTCCTCTTAACACTACCATCTTCTTTATAATAATACTACACCTTGTGATTGAGAGTAAGTCTTTGGTGAGTACATTATTGAATTCACAGATTATTCTTGGACAGGCTTGGGTCACAATTGATTAACAGGGAGGGATGTGGCTATGTGGCACATTCCTTGCCATTGACTATGCTGGCTAGAGGTTATAGGACTTATCACCCAACAAAATTTTGGAAGACTGCATGATTCCCACCCCAGTCATGGGCCAAATTTACACAGCCTGTTCACTCTGGCTTTGTTCTTTCCAACAGCCCTGGTGGCACAGTGGTTAAATGCCTGTACTGCAGCCACTCAACTCAAAACCATAATGTGGCAAGTTCAAGACCAGCAAAGGGCTGAAGCTTGACTCAGGCTTGCATCCTTCCAAGGTCGCTAAAATGAGTACCCAGATTGTTGGGGGGCAAATAGCTTACAATTGTAAACCACTCCTTAAGGGTATGAAGCGGTATATAAATTAAGCTGTTTGTTTTGTTTTGTTTTTGTTTAAGAATGTAAGATAAACCAGGGTTAAAAGTTAGACAAAGAAAAAAGTTTATCATCTGAAATTCATAAATTGAGATACTGTACTTCCCAGTGAGGATGTGTCCCTTCTCACAGGGCTACACTCCTTGCCCCCATGGGATGCAACTGAGGTGCAAATGCCATGTTCTGCATCAAAAGATATGGACTCTACTCCCTTGCTTCTCTCAGAGAAAATGGCAATTTTTACTTGCTGTAAATTCCTGCTCTTGAGGAAGACAGGACAGTTCCTTTGATGATTGGGATCATTTCATCATTCTAGATGGGGAACGGGCAAACTGTGCTCCCCGATGCCCTGCTCAAAGATCCCAGACCCAACATTTTTATTTTAGGTGATTTTTTTCATGGCAAAATTATTCAAACAATCCTTTATTTCTCCTTGTGTCATGGATGTTTCTGTTAATAAGTGTTCTGTTGGCGTTTGGTAGTTTTTCATTTACTATTTTAAAGAGTTTCTGTGCTTTTCCAATATAGACTGGTGAAATAAACAGCCAGTCAACAATTGTCCCTGCTTTCTGAATCAAGGAAGGGATACCCAATATCTACGTTCCCTAATGCAGATGTTAGGGATGTCAATATTCACATATTCTTGCATGCAAAAAACAATGAGTTTCAAAAGCTTTGTCCCCTGTGGTCAGCAGTGAAAGAGGTGTGGTGTGTGTTTGTTTGTTTGTTTTGCATTTTTTCACAAATGTACATTTCAGGGATAAGGGGGTTGTGATAATGTTTACCCATGTAACTTCTTTGTTTTTGGGCACAAAACAATACAGTGGTCCCCTGGTTTACGAATCCCCCGGGGAACGAAATCCCCGGGACCCAAAACCGGCGGGACCAAAAAACATCCCCCGGGATCCGAAGGATCCCCTGGGATGCGAAGGAGAAAAACCGCACGGCCCCTTTAAATTGGCCGCGCGGTCCGTCTCCTAATGCGGTCCCCCGGGAAACGAAGACTTCCGGGTTACGAAAGGTAATCCGGAATGGATTACCTTCGTAACCCGGGGGACCACTGTATATTATTCCAAAAATACATTGGGGGGAAAAAAACCTTCCTGAGCCTAACTACACTAGATTTGGATTGGACCACTCCTTGGAACACTACTACTCACCAGTCTCCAGCATCTCATTCTGTGGCAGAGTTCTGGAGCATGTGGTGGCCTCTCAGTTCCAGAGGATCCTGGATAAAATGGATTATCTAGATGTGTTTCAGTCTGGCTTCAAGCCTGCATATGGAAAAGAGACAGCTTTAGTTGCCCCAATGGTTGACCCATTGGCAAGGGAAGTGTGTTCTGCTGTAAAAAAAAATCTCTGTGGGCCTGATAGGTGTTTCAACATATCTCAATGTCACGGGAAACCTATCAGCAGTTTTTCATACCATCAACCATGGTATCCTGAGTCTTCTCTCTGGGATAGGAGTTAAGGGCACTGTTTTAGAATGGTTCTGGTTCTTTTTGGAAGGGCAGACTCAGAAGATGGGGCTAACTAGGGGATTTCATTTTGACCCTACGTCAAAAGGATGCAGCTTTAACAGCCCATTCCTTGAGATGTCAGATCTGATCACAGTAACACATGCCTTGTTTACATTTTGTTTGGAGTAAAATACTCTATGTATGACTGCCTATCAAACCTGTTAAGAAACTGCAGCTGATCCAAAGTGCTACAGCCCAGATTGCTGACTGGAAGCTGTAACCCAGAAGTCTGGGGAATATTAATTTAGCTCAATTATGGCTGGGTTACATCAGCCTTGGACTCTTGTCTCTGTGTTTACAGGGATGGGAGGCAAAGAACTGCAGAGGCAAATTATTCTATTATGAAAGAAGTTAAACACACGCACTCAAGGAATTCATTCTCACAGAAGCACACAAGAGACCAAGAAATAAAGGTGTTAGAATGGAACAGAAATAGGCTTTCTAGTGGAAAATACTATACCTAAAGGCTGTTGCTCCTCTTGAGGGATCTGAAGATGGGTAGTAGGACTCAGTCACTCCTAGCCAGCATAGGTTGGTGAGGGACTGAGGGAGCTAGCAAAGTTAAAACCAGCAAAGTTTCTCCCAGCAGACCAAACAAGCCCACTGGGCAGAGAAAAGTGGGGGTTTAAATATGGAATTTCTAAACTGGGGCAAAGTCCAGATATTTCATTGGTCAATAGTCCGAATTGTATGAGGTAACTTTCACCTCTTCTAAGGTGAGAATTGGAATGCAAATGGACAGATTCCTGCTTTAGATAACACGCAGGACCTGATAGACAAGAACAAATATTGCTCAGAAATTGGTGTATTGTCCCTTGATAGACTTTCCTCATCTCTTGAAAGGCAGGAGTGAGTCACATCCCCTGGCAACATCTAAGCTGGCCAATGTGATCTCTAGCTTAAAGTTCATGGCTTCCACATGTAGGGTCATGGAGAACTGAATCTCGAAATGTTTCTTGATATTAACAAGGAGAGAGCCATATAGGGTAACAAGGTGGTTACAGGGATTATGTAATTCCCTGTTAAAACAACTTCACTGGCTACCAATTTGTTTCTGGGCATAATTGACTAGATATAACATATAAAGTCTTATATGGCTTGTACATAGACTTTCTAGAAAAGATGCTTATCTATCAACATGAGCCTGCCAAAGTTCTAAGATGCTCAAAGGAGGGCTTTTTTTTAGCTCCACCACCATCACAGAGGCATATTTTGTGATGACACAGAAGAGAAACTTCTTGCTGCTCCCAAACTGTGGAATTCCCTCCTGGGACAGCTAGGTCAGTCCCTTCTTTTCTTTCTGCCTTCCAGCAGGGAAAGACCTCCTGTTTATCCAGGTCTTTGCATATCAGTGGCCTGTTGCAGAAGGCCTTTCAGCTGAAGTGTGTTGTATTTGTATTTTTACCCATAATTATTATATTTTTTTTAAAAAAAAACCTTTTAAAGTTAGTGTTTTAATATGATTGATTGTTTTCTTTTTTCACGTTTGTACTGTCAATTGTTTTAATCATATTTTTTTAAATTCAAATGCTAAGCCTCCTTGGGCCTCATACCTAGAAAAAGGTGGGATATGAATTAATTGATTAAATAATAATACATAGCGTTTCTCGCTGAGTCTTTTAAGTTCTTTAGAAACTGATGCAAATGTTATCTCATTCAGATTATTTCTCTGTTCTCTTTATTTCAGAATGTGATACACATCTCTGTTTTTGCTGGTAGCATCTTTTTGTTCTTCTCTGTTATTGGGACTTTTGGAGCTCTCTGTGTCCTCTGCAATCCACCAGCCAATCCCTACTGGGTTATACAAAAACAAATGAGTAGTCCAGTATTTTATCTGGTTTGTGTCATCACGACAATATTGGCTCTGCTCCCAAGGTATTTTCCTGCATCAGAACTGGAGTACATAGATATATACTTATGTTGTAGGTCCTTTGTCTTAAAATGTGACAGAGCAATAAATTCAAGGTTTGTTCTAAAATCAACAGGGAGCCAGAGCTAACTTTGACCAGCTGCTGAGTGTAGTGGCATGATATGTGTGTTTTCAAAAACTGTTTTCAAAAACTGGGTTTCACATCGAAACTTTAGACTTTAATATGTGTCTCTAATCTCGTGAGTAGTAATTAGTAGTTTTCAAAATAGGAAGTAGAGAACTATACTCTTCCAGGCTTTTGTATGTGGATTGAGACTATTTTAGTCTTTGCAACTTGGCAACAGGGTTTTATCATATGGGTGGGGGGTGAGATCATCCAGCATCCAGAACATATATATAGGAACATGGGACTGTTTGTCCTTATTATTATGATGATGTTCCTCTATAGAGAAAATAAATTATTTGGATATTAACGGGTGGAAATCTTCCTCTGCCTCAGCTCTTTTAAAATGAAGATCTAGATTTATTTTCTCTACTATGGAGTTTAGACTTGGACATATGTTATTTTACATATTACATATTTCTTCTCTGCTGCCAAGTCTCTAAGATTAAAATGGCTTTAATACACACCCAGAAATCTGCAAGAGCTGTTAAGAGTATAACACTCCACAGTCTAAAAATAACTACAAGTTGCATCTCCCCTATCTAAAATGCTTCGGACCGTAATGCTTTGGATTTTTTTTTAATTTTTTAATTTTTATTTTGGAATACCTATATCTGCATATAGAAGACAGCAGTGGCTCAGCGGTTAAGAAACTGACTCTGACACTCCCAAGGTCAGCAGAATGGCAGTTTGAGCCTCAAACGTCACATGACAGAATGTGATCCTTCCACTAGTCCCAGTTTCTGCCAACCTAGCAGTTGGAAAGCATGTAAAAGTGCAAGCAGATAAATAGGCACCGCTTTGGTGGGAAGGTAACAGTGTTCTGTGCAGGCATTCTGGCAGCATGATCACCAGAGTTGTCTTTGACAACACTGGCTCCCTCTGCTAAGTAGCATCACCCCCTGCAATTGCGCATGACTTGTCAGTCACGTCAAAGGGAAAACATTTACCTTTTACCATTTATATCTGCATATACATATATAATAAGATATCTTGGAGATGAGACCCAAGTCTAAACACACAATTCATATTTATTTTATATACATCTTATATAAACATAGCCTGAAGTTAATTTTGTACAGTTTTTTAAAAATCATGTTGTGTATGAAACCAAGCTTGTGTACACTGAACCATAAGAAAGCAAGTATGTCATGATCTCAGCCACCTATGAAAAAAGTTGGTTTTTGGAAAAGGTCAGATTTTGGAATCCCAGATATGGGAGACTTAACCTACAGTAGCCATTTTCAGTATAAGAGACATACTTTTTTTTGAAATTCCTCCAGGAAGATTTTCACATTGCTGGCCAGAGGGGGTGTTGGCAGCACCTGGCCTGAGTTGGAAAAGAAAGCTGGCATCACCTTACTAGATCCTCAGCCCCCTGCTAGAAATCCAAAAGGGCAACTTTAGCTGTCTTCTCTTGAGTACACTGCCTGGGCACCTCCTGCTCTCTCTCCAGTCCAGCAATGCCATCTTTCTATCTCCGTCCCCATGGAGGAAATAACCATCACACCAGGCCCTGAGGGTGGAAGAGAGATCTTGGCCTGTTTATATGCATTTAACTTTATTTGGTTTATTGTCATAGGAGATTATTGCATGGGCATTTTTAGCCTGATCCGTGCATGGGATTGGATTGTGCCACAACTGGGGAGTATGGGTTTTATTGCACACAAAATTGCTGCTGCGCTGATGCCCACCAATCACCTGTCCCCCAGCTGCAATTCTCTCCGGCAATTTTGGTAGTACAGAAGCTTTCTGTACTACCAAAATTGGCCAGCAGAGTATGGCTTGGGGATGGGTGATGGTTGCGCGGCTGTGCAACAGCAAGTTCATGTGCAATAAAACACATTTTTCCCAGTTCCAGCCCGATCCTGTTTTGTGCATGGATCGGGCAAAAATGGCCATGCAATAATATCCATAGTCTTTATGGATTGTATTTTATGTGTAAGGAGTTTATCAACCAGGAGGAATTTCTCTCAATTTCAAAAGAAATGAAAGTGGGGCCAGTTTGGAAATGAGTGAATTTGCTAGTTCAGCTAATTTCCGTGATTGCGTATTAACGCTGCATCACATTCGAAACGACTTTCCATGGCCCGAATTGCCCAAAATTGCGTGTGATAATTTCTCACGCAATAACATGAAACCCCACAATTGCATTCAGAAGGACTTCCCATTGCCCGAAAATGCATGTGGTAGTCTTTCATGCAATAGCATGAAACCCCATGATTGTGTTCGGACTGCCATTGGATTATGCTTCCAATTTCTGTCATCTGGTAAACTCCTAAATTAATATGAGGCCTATGGGAATAGGAACCTTTTTATCTAATCGGTTCATATTTTGTAGTATGTCATATATTGCCTTCCCCATGCCTCCTTAACAGCCCAAAAGATAGCCACAATAGTATTTCTCAGCCACAACACGTTGGACTAAATTTTGGGGGTATAAAAAATGTGTTATACATCTGAAAGTCTGTTCTCCTTTATATCAAGTCCTACTTGTGATTTCCAGACATTCTTGCTTTTGTTCAGAATTGTACTTCCCTAAAACTTTCTCATGTCTCCAAAGTTCATCTAAATCTTTCCTAATGTTATAGGTTTTTGTACAGAGTAATCCAAAACACCATATGTCCAAGTCCACTGATGAAAGCCAGACTCCATGAAAGTCAAGTTCAGAAGAAGAAGCTGAAGTGTGCGAATGTAGTCCCAGTGAGAAGTGATAGCTAAAGGACAAGTGAGAATACTCATCAGTCTGCCTGATCTGCTAATTCGGCAAAAGAAAACAACACTGCAGCTTGTGATTTGTTGAGTTCCCAATGTACTTGGCTTGCAATTCATGATGAATTTGACGGCAGCCTGAGCACAAGTGTCTATTCAGATCCAGCATCCAGGGCATGCTTGACAATGGTGGCAGGATGAATTATGAGGACACTGGAATGTTTAGGCCCTTAGAAGGAATTCTGTTCCAGCGTATGCAGAGTTGGTACTTCTTCATATGGAGGCTTGGACTTTGCCTCTGGAGAGAATCATTTGGATATTTTCTCACGAATAAGATAGCTTTCCATTCTTCCTTTGGCATATAGATGGGTTTAATATATTCTGCCAAAAATGGAGTCTTCCTCCGCCTTTTTTAATGTCCAAAACAAAGACATTCATTTGATCTTTCTGGCATAGAACTTTTCCTTTTCATAGAATATACAACCACCACATACTGATTTCTCTTCAAAACATTAAAAAAAAAAGAATTCACAATAATTTGTTCAAGATTTAAGCAGGCATCATTCATTGCTGAAATTCCAGAGTAACCTCAGCCCTATGTACCACAGTGTAGGAAAATTCTGTGAGAGCTAATTTAATTGGAACATGAAGGAGACTCACTTAAGCCTGTCCAGACAGAGAGGTGCTGGACTTTCTGATTTCTGACTTTCGTCTGGTTATTAATATTGTAATGCTTAATGTTCTGAGGCAACGTTAGATTAAGTGTCTCTAACAAAGCGTGCAGTAGCTTCCTCTGACAACAGCTGTGCAGAACATTTAGCTTAATCATTTCATAATAAAAACTATATTAATGGAAGCAAGACCCTGAAACAAAATATCATATGTCAGTAAGCATTTCTCTGGAGAATAAACTAGCGGAAAAGTGAGACAGTTTATATGTATAATGATTATGTGATGACCAGTGCTTTTTTTCTAGCTAGCCCAATTGCTAATTGCCTATCTTCCAAGAACTTCTTCCATTAGTTGACCTAACATGAAACTTGTGTTTCTACTGCTACTTATAAGGATTATGCAAACATATCTATTTAGTGCAACTTGGAAGGCCATTTTTCTGAGGCTGTGCTTCACCCCACTCCACTCCACCCCAACCCCAAATGATGTTGTTGAAAGTCAGCAGCAAACTATTAAAAGCCATTAGAGCAAGTATTGCCTGGCTGGGGATTGTGGGATTTGTAATTCAAAACATCTGGAGGGCACATCATTGTCTACCTATCAAATAAGACAAGCAAGACTATTATAGCGATTTGCTTGAGCAGTTACCAAGCCTCATTTATAACACCGAATTTTTATCTACATTTGAAATTAATCGAATCCAGAGATACACAAAATGTTTCAGATGAGAGGTGCACAACCCACAGTCCCCCATGGCCTTAAGTGCTGCCTTCCAGGACTGACCTGAAAACATTGCAATTGCCACTGAATTCCCATCTCCCTGCTGCAGTTAAGCTTAATCATGTGCCTACACATTGTTCAGATGTAAGTGCTACAGCAAGGATGGGGGTCCTTTAGTCCTCTGGATGGCTGGCCAGTATCTCCCACCAGCCCTATCTAGCATGGACAATGTTATAGGATTGTGGGAGTTATAGTCCAAAACCTTTGAAAGGCCAAACATTCCTTATTTCTTGGTCCAATACATGAACTGTACAATAGCACATTTGCCTAGTTGGGTTTGTTGGTTTGTTTCCAAAGTTACTTTAATGCCTTGGGGGCTGATTTAAATGGTTTTCTTTCTTTCTTCCCACCCCCGCCGAAGAATGCTTCTCAATCTTATAAGCTTATTAATGTTGTTTGTAGGTTGCCTTAGGCGGCCACTCGATAGTGAGAAAATCTTGCGGGATTCACTGCAACATGCCTCTTAGCAAAGAAATAAATAAAAATGATTAGGGTTGCTCTGGATCATAACACAATATTCCTATGGCAGAAAACAAGACACCCTTATAAAGCTTTGGCTTGATCTGAAGGTCATGTGCAATGGGGATAAATGATAGCCTTAAGTGCTATTTTTGGAGTCACATTAAGCACAGTTGCTCAGAACAAGTAATTCATATAAAAACACAATCTAACAAATACACAAACATTTATCCACTTGGAAAATTAGTTTTCCAGGTACTTTGCTGAACGGGGATGTGGTGAATCCATAAACTTTTCTAGCTTTATTTTAACATTTTTGCATGCACTGTTTTTAGGAAAACATTGGAGCTGCAGTTCATCCAAAGAAAGTTTCTCAGGCTCTGCATTTTAATACTTTTCATACACTACTTTTAATAAGAATTGGGAGCTTTGGCACAGCACATACACACGCACGCATCATGGAAAAAAATATTTCTCAAGGAGAAATAAAAGTTTTCTGAACTCTAAATTTAATGGGTTGTCTCTATTAATAGGTATCCTTACTGGCCATATTTTTATTTTACTTTTTTTATAGTCACAGGGAATCCTCCCTCCTCCCCAATATAACCATCATAATGCTAGCAATGGTCACCAGTTATTTGTGGAAGGGGATGATGGAAGGGGATGATCATGACTATATAGTTTTATAATGCTTAAAATGTGAAAAGACAAGAGAGATGTAAGGGAGAATAGGTGCATCTAGAAAATGTGGGAAGGTGGACAAAGAGAAAGATGAAGGAGACTGAGAGGAAGAAGAACATGCTTAGTCAGGAGCTGTGGCAGGAGAAAGAGGACAAAAATAAAGATGAAGCAACAAATGAGAAGATGAAGGTAAGCTGGAGATGGGAACCAGTGTAATGTAGTGGTCTGAGTATTATCCAGGAGATCAGGGTTCAAATCCATGCTCAGCCATGAGAACCCAACTGGGTAACCTTGGGCAAGCCATACCCTCTCAGCGTTAGAGAAAGGCAATGACAAAATCCCTTGAATAAATCTGGCCAAGAAACTGCCCTGACAGAGTCACCATTAGTCAGAATTGGCTTGAAGATGCTGAACAACAAGGCAGGAGATGCACAATGGAGATGGAGATGAGCAAGAGAAGGAAAAGGGAAGATGTTGAATCAAAAGCTGCAGAGGATGGAGAGAAGGAGAAAGAAGGTTTTTTAAATATATATATGTGAGCAAATAATTAAAAGAATTGGGATCTTAAACAGAATTGAAGAAGAGACAAAACACTTTTTGCTAACAACGGTGCAATCCATGTTCACCCAGAAAGGAAATATTTTACAGATTCAAATATTGTAGACAGGATGAGGGAAGTGGAAACAGAATTGACAACTAACAAGACAAGAAAAGCCGCAAAGCAACAATCCTGTAGTACTAAATTCAGCAGCTTATGGGGTAATAAATCCTGAGCAAGCCAGTAGTTCACAGACCACTGACTAGTCCCTCCCTGAGCCTAGTGCCAGCCACAGTTCAAGAACAAGCCCCTGCAGAGTCTGTAATAGCCATTTCAAAGTAGCAAAAAAGCACAGTATGCCAGGAGCTTGCAGCTAAAATGCTATTTTCAGATCAGTACTCCTCTGCTTAGCCTGAGACCCAGAGAGTAGGGGCAAGCCCAGAGATCTGATAACCCTACTCTGGAATTATTGTCATTATATCCAGAAACTGTTTAGATAACAACTCTTCTGACAAGTGTTGGCTATGTTACATATTACTGGCTTGTGGATGAAAAGCCTAAGCATGAATCCTCATGACTTGTATCTTAATGTTGACTTTGATGTGAATACAGTGATATAAGAGTGTTGAGGCCCATGGCCTATGCCTATCTTTTTCCATCTGGTTTAAAAACATATTCTTACACATGCATAATGGATACTAGGTACAATCCAGATCAGTTTAAGGCTCTGAGTTGGGAGATTATCGCACATCTAAATAATGCGACTTATCTCTCCCGAATTGAAGTCTAATTCGGGTTGCATTTGGGTCCTATCACATGGCTTTTGATGCCAAATTTGCCAGCCGAGTACAGCCCAGCTGCAGCCTGGGTTATTTAACGTGCTTCAGTGGCCATTTTTCAAAGTTGGGAGCTTTCCGGCTTTGAAAAATGGCCACCAAAGCATGTTAAGGCTGCAGCTGGGCTATACTCAGACAGCAGATTTGGCAACAAAAGCCATGTGATAGGACCTGGATGCAGTTCGAATTAGACTTCAATTTGGGAGAGAGAAGTTGCGTTATTAAGATGTGTGACAATCTCCTGGGATTTGAATAGAATTTTGACGTAGCATAATATGGGCTCAGTTGCAGCTTTTATTTTACCTTGGTTATGTATCAAGCAACATTATCTCAAGTACATGCTATCACTACTTCCCAGGTTTCTCCATTCTTCACATATTATTCTCTGTCTTATCCTTTGGCAGCTTCCCTTTGTCTGTACATAATATCATCTTCCTCACCCTGCACTGTAATATCCTTTTTCAGAAAAGTGTGTTGTTGGAGAGAGACAAAGTGAATCTTGGCTTCTGCTTTAAAAACTAGCAAACGTTTTCTTTTATGGGAATCTTGAGTTCAAAGCCAGGTCCTTTATGGACAGTGATTATTGTCTTGTCCAACAGTGTGATATCCTCTGTTTCTGCTGGCGATGGTCTCACCAGATGAAACCAGATGGCCTATCCTCAGAGTTTTGGTCTGGGATGCATATTCTGTTACAAAGCACTGTCTCTCTTGCTGTGTGTGTGTGTACACACACACACCCCTATTCAGACTTCCTAGAAAGAAACTAGCTTATTGGGTAATTAAATGAAGTATTGACTTACATTTTGAGGATTAATCGTGCCCATTCATAAAACCAATTTGTGTGCAAAAGGATCTTGTAGCAACTTTGAGATTAACTGAAAGAAAGAAGCCGGTAGCATGGCCTTTCCTAGACTAGAGTCTACTTCCTCAGGTGCAGAAGAAGACTGAAGTCTATGAAAGCTCATGCTACCAGTTTCTTTTTTTCAGCTAGTCTCAGAGGTGCTACAAGATCCCTTTGCACACTGATTCCCCAGGATAACATGGCCATTGTAAAACTAATTTGTTGTTGTTGTTGTTTGCCTTCAAGTCATTTCCAGTTTATGGGAACCCTAAGGCAGACTTGTTGTGTGTGTGTGATATTTGTTCAGAACTACAGGGACTAATCAGTGGTCTTATGGTGAACTACTGACCTGCTCAGGATTTACTACCTCATAAACTGATGAATTTGGTACTACAAGGGTGTCATTGCTTTCCTCTGAGGCTGAGAGTGTATGGCTTGTCCAAGGCCATCCAGTGGGTTTTCATGGCTGAATCAAACCATTTCCTGCAGAGTCTTAGTCCAACACCCAAACTCCTTTACTGGCTCTCTTGCTAAAATTAATACCTTTATGAGAATATATTGAATAACTGTGCATTCTTGTGCTTCAGAAGATTGGTTTCACAAATGCATACGTACACAGCTCCTGTTCCAGGTATATCATCCTGCTCTCCCATCACAAACACACAGAAAGGCAGATGGTGCTGCTTATCTTTAAGTGATGTTCTCTGAAGGGTCATCTATGCAATCGCACAACTTGCCTTTTTAACTAACAGAGGTGACTCTACTTATTTTGCCAGCAAAATATTAGGAGGAACTGAGCAGAAAAATGCCCATTCCGTAAGTATCTTCCCTTCCTGGGCAGAAGCAATACAAACCTGCTCTATAGCTGAAGCTCTAGCTATGATTGAATTTGCCTTACACAGAAACCTACATGATTATCACATGGGGTAAGGAGAGATCACTCCCATCTTTATCCCGTCCTTATCCTGTCTGTGCTTATCCCATCCTTCTCCTGTCAGTGGCACCCTTCATTGTATTAATGGGAGTAACATTAATACAAAGTGATGGGGCCATGCCACTTCAGTGATGGAAGAATGACAGGATAAGTGTGATGTCATTTGATAATCTTGATAAGACAGAAGTTTCTCTCGTGATAATCTCCCTAGATTTACTCACCTGTAACTGTTCCATATTGACTGTTGCTACTTACTAATAGTGACACTATTACCATGATCATAACTCCTCCCAACCTAATTTACTGGGCGTTAGCTTTATGGAGAGAAGGAAGTCCATTCTGCTGGTGAAAGCAGCATGGTTGAATGATGTTTCCATCAGATTGGGCAGGGGAGGGAGGGGTCAAGCCATGAGAGTGTACTTAGGGCCCTATTATTTATTTATTATTTATATACTGTATTTATACCCCACACTTCAGCCACAAAGGCTCTTAAAGCGGCTTACAGATTAGACATTTCTCTGCCCTCAGGCTTACAATCTAAAAAGACATGACACATAAGGAGAAGGGAATGGCAATGGGGAAGGGGATCAGGTCCAGTGGTTCTTCTCTTCCTCTGAGGCCTGGACCATGGCAGATGGACTGAAGGGAGGGCTCTTCTTAATTTAGGTTAGGCCTGATTGAGCTGGGCCTGCCTTTCGCTCCCTCTGAGGCTGGATGAAATCAGATGGCTTCACACTACATTATTATAGCACTATATTCCACTTTGACTATCAAGGCAATATCCTATGGAATATTGGGGCATGCCATTTAGGTAGGGGCATTCTCAGCCAAAGAGCTCTTGGGCTTCGCTAAACTACAAACTCCAAAATTTCACAGTATATGGATCACTGTTCTCTTGTCATGGATAGATCACTTCTTGGTCAGGTTTAGTCCTGCTAGGACTCAGAGCCTCTGAAAGGATGGGGGCCAAATGGTTCAACCCAGGAGGCTTATGGACCTGGATGCATTCCTAGGGTAGTTTCCTGCTGTCTTGGCAGGTGATCCTGTCAAAGCCCTGGTTGATGTTTGGAATTATTAGAGTGGCAGAAATGAATTCTTCTAAGCATCCCCTCTCACTGAATGGAGCTAAACCAGTCCCCAGGTTTTCTAAGAAGCTGGCTGAGTAGGTAAGAGAAGTGACTAATGCCTCTTTGCAACAAGGCATAGGACCAACAAGCCTGAAGGAGGCTATGGATTTTATAGCGCTGACTTTTAACCTGATTGCACTCTAATGGGATGGAGCTGGAATGTGGGATGCAGGAAGGAATTATCATACTTAATTCATATGTAATTTCGTCAGCTGAATACAGCCCAGCTGCATCCCAGATCCCAGGTGCACTTAGCAAGCCTCTTTTCATAGCCGGAAGGTTTCCAAATTTGAAAAGTGGTGCCTGGGACCTGGGATGCAGCCGGGCTGTACTCGTTTTGCAATATTAAATGTGAATTAAGTACAATAATTCCTGCCTGCATCCTGTCTGCATCTGGTTAGGTGCAGTTGGGTTAAAAGTCCATGCAATAAACTCCTATGGTAAGACCTCTTTTGGAAAAGGAAAAACCTTTCCTGGATCCTACTATGGTAGATAACTGTAGGCGAGTCTCTAACTTTCCATTTTTGAGGAAGGTACTAGAGTGTGTGGTGGCTTCCCAACTCCATGAATTTCTGGATGAAGATTAGCTAGATCCATTGCAGTCTGGTTTCAGACCTGGTTATGTGACAGAGACAGCTTTGGTTGTCTATGGAAGGAATTGGACAAGGAAATGTTTTCCTGTTGTTTCTGCTGGACCAGCCTTTAGGTAGCAACCTTTAATTAGTAACTTTTGCTTGCCTATATTTACTGATTGCTAGTTTCCTTGTCTGGAGACTTCCTGTTAGTTTACTTTAGCATAACCTCTCTCTTCCTTCATACTTTTCTCTTTTTCCTCCATTGAACCTTGTGTTTGATTATACATAAGTGTTTGTAAGTAAAGCTACATTTGATACTAGAAGTAATATGCAGTTGCAATGACTGTTAACCATTAATAGATTTGTGATTGAACATGAAAAGATTAATTACTAGTTCATGAATGCTTTCCTAAAGAACACAGTTATTTTGAAGAAACTGCATTTATAATTTTATGCAAGCTTTTTCACCCCAGTAAAGCATTTTAAGAACTAATGAGGTACATAAATCAATTTTGTACAGCCACAGATAGTTTACAAATTGTGGCTGTTTTGATGTTTGGCTGAAATGCACATGTTGGAAAGTGTTTCTTTTATATGCTTTCTTAGCCTGCCAGAAAAGAAATGAAAAATCAGAGTCAGCACAAAAGAAAGAAGATAACCAATTTCTGGAAACCTCTGTAGTTCTATTATGATTCCATTTCTGATACAAATTAAGGTAGCAAACAGAATGCACCACTAATGTCAAAGGGTTTTTTTAATGTTAATGCCTCTGAATCTTAACATTTTTGGAATGCAAGAAACTACTATTCAGTTGAATGTCCTTAACAAATCTTTGGACATAATATATCAGTCAGTAAGAGGGACAGGTTCATTAAATCACATACAATAAGCACAATCCAGGAAAGGGCAATTGTCAATGCCTTTTAAAAACAAAGATGTGGTCAACTTATGTACGATCAATTTCTAGTTGTCATTGTTTTGTTGTAGGCATTTTTCAACAACAGAAGAAATACTTGTTTTCAAGAAATGGAAGTTGGAAACCCATGTAATTGGCACCCCCTAAGTTTTTCTTATATCTAGAACAATAGGGAAAATCTATATTAACTTATAATGGTAATTTAATTTAGAATGATAAACAGTGCTATTTTATAACTGACATAAAATTCAATTGAAATAAAGAGCTACATAATTAGGTCATCAAAATGGTTTTGGGAACTGCTGGCCCAGAATATAATAATCTTTGCGCTCTGATAGTTACATTGAATAATTTGGGTTACATCAAAGAGTTATTTCACACTTTGACAGTGGGTGACTCACTTCTAAACCCATGGCTCCATGTATATAATCTGGACCTTTCCCAGGGTTCTCTGTTTCCTGGAGAAATAGCTATATGTAGTCAAGAGCAACTATTATGATTAAAGAATTTCTGGATCAAAAAGGGAGAGGTATGGTGTGACTCATCTCTCTGTTACACAAAGAGGTATTTAAAACTTTTTCTTTAAACATTGCTTTTAACCATGTTTTACCCAATACACAGGTTGAGCATCCCTTAACCAAAATATTTTGGACCAGAAACTTTCCATATTTCAGATTTTTAAAAGATTTTTGAAATACCTGTATTTGCATATATATATATTATATATATATATGAGAGAATGAAACTTTGGCTGCATCTGCACTGCAGAAATTACTTTTGACACCGCTTTAACCGCCAAGGCTCAGTACTATGGAGTTTGGGGAATTGTAGTTTGTTGTAGCACCAGAGCTTGACAGAGAAGACTAAATGTCTCACACAACTACAATTCCCAGAATTCCACAGCACTAAGCCATGGCAGTTAAAGCAGTGTGAAACTGCATTATTTCTGCAGTGCAAATTAGACCATAGCTATTAAAGAGCATTGCCTGTGGAAACTAGCCAATGTTCACCACTCCGACTCTAATTTTGTCCATCAATTTAAATATCACTCAGCACTAATACTGTTGTTCCAGTATAAATAGATGTTCTTTACAAGAGAGGTGTGCAATGCAACTGCTCCATCTATAGACCATTAAATAATTATACATTTTAGTGCTGCTGAGCTGATGCCAAATTATCTCCGAAATGGAGTCATGGAGACTCCCAGGTCTTATGACAATAAAGTCTAACTAATACTAAAGTCTAACTAATATGATTTCTATGCATCCCCAAAATCACAATATCTTACCAGATCACTTTTGTTATTATTACACCAAGGTCCCAGTAGCTTTCACCTGAATCAATCTGACAGTGCTTCCAAGTGAAACAAGGAATGTTGTAGGAGCCCCAACAACACTGTGATCTCCTCTATTTACAATACCGTAACCTTCCCAGCGTTTCTCACTTCTCTTTCTATCTTTTTTCTTACAGAAAGTAGGAAAGATAGCTGCCACAAGTAAACACGACTATTGTTCCCAGGACACAAACTCAATGTGAGGGAAAGGGGAATATTAACACTAAAACAAAATGATCCTAATGCTTAACTAAAGCAATGTTGCTACAGCACTTTAACACTTTGGCTATCATTCTCCTTAGTGATATGAAAAAAAAGGGCTCAATGGAAACTGATGAAAACCAGTTTCTGAAATGTGGCTGGATCAGTGGGAGAGAGGCATAGAAACCCACACTATTTCAAGGAAGAGACTTGATACAAACCCACGAATATGCAGGTAAAAAATAGCAGAAGATCCAGTGTGATGTAGTGGTCTGAGTATTGGACTACAACTCTGGAGACCGGGGTTCAAATGCTGGATCAGCCATGTAAACCCTTGGGCAGGTCACACCCTCTCAGCCTCAGAGGACGGCAATGGCAAAGCCGCTCTGAAGAAACCTGGCATGGATGGGAATCTTCTGTCTGAAAGTATCTTTTTAAGTCCAAAAACGTATTTCCTCCTCTTCTTGCCCTCTCAAAGAGTTAATCAGTGTCATGAGAAACTTGCTTGAAAGCCCTATTCAGAATGGTTTACTGGGGTGGGAAGCTGAAACTATTTTTGTTCAGAGGATTTATTTTGAAAAAAATAAATATCTGCATTTTTTTGATTTATATTGTTAGAAATATAAACAAACCAGTGTGTTGATATGACATTGTTTAAACAAGTAGCTTCTCACATGGCAGTGAAACAATACCAGAGTATGCATCGTTTCAGTGAACACTGAGTCCCCTCTTATAATGGTTGGATACAATGGATTATCTATCTGTGACCACACATGCAGAGAAACACTGCTGCATCAGAAAGAGAACATCTGGTTCTTTAAAACCCACATACGATATTTGCAGACGCATGCATAGAAAAAAGCAGTAGAAAAATACACAGTTACAGAAATATATTTCTCTTCTAGGAATGTTGTGGAAGAACTTGCAGGGAAACGTACTCCAGTAATGTGAGACAAAGCTCAACACATGGTTTTCTATAAAGAGGAGCAAGGAAGAGCTAAGAAAATAAAGGAGGACAGTTTCACACAGGGCCAACAGACAAGAGCACAATTGTTTAAGATGAGTGAGTGAGGGCTAGGAATCTGTGGGCCATTACGAACCAAAAAGACAACTGAGGTGGAGCAAGCCTGAATTTCACAGACTGAAGAAATATATCTTTGACTGCAGGTTTCTAGCCGATTTTAATTACAGAATAATCTCACAGATGGCATTGAAGTGACCCACTGAATTCAACATGTAGTTTGACTCTTGCCAACAGCCCAAAAGTATCCACTACTGGGAATTCAGGGAAGGCAGGGGGTTTCGAATGAAGAAAATCTTAATTTTTACATTAGAGAAATGAATTTGGATAATCTCATTTCCTGAGAATTTCACCCTCCACCTGATCCCCACTTGATTTTGGTTCTACTTAAGTCCAAGTGAACTCAAAGGATCTCAGGTCACAATGCACACTTTGGGGTTTTGATTTTCAACTCATTCAACTTTGGGATATTCTATCGAAGTTAGTTTGTTCTGCAGCAACAAATCTGCCCCCAAACAGGCCAGCATTTCTATATTAAGCTTTGCAGGTTCAATGCAACCATTTTATGGTTTAATTCATGTAAGAATGATCAATGCAATTTACTATCATAATGTATCAAAATGTCATATTACATCTGAAGTCCAGGGAAGAAATCTAGTCAGTTTTGCGGTCCCTCAGTCCAAAAGCATGAACACAAACATACAAAGGCAGAAAGTTACTTTGTTGTTGAGAAAACGAGATACAGTGGTGAATCAAATACAGCTTTTCAATCAACATAAATAGTAACATTTAGTAATACAGTGATCATTGTCAATATTATACACTACATAAGGTGCATCAGAAGAGAAGAACACGGGATACAAAGTTCTACTCTAACAGTAGTCCAGACTGGGTTGACAGCCCAGCAGTAAAATTCCAAATGTGTTCCATAGCTTCAGTATTTCAAAGCCCCCTTTTGTATTTGAAAAATGTGTTTCTGATCTCTAGTATATCCTTAGAAATTTCGTGACTGAAAACACAGACATGCTATACTACCATAATTTTTGAACTACTTCATGATTTCATCCTCTCCATTATTGCATATTCAGTGTTTTTCAGTGTATGTGAAAACCTATATTAATTCACTTTGCATTAGCATATCCTGCATCAATGTAAAAACAAGGCAATGACTCTTTGGGTTAAAGTCCTATTGTGGGTTACTCTCTGCTTGAAATGCACAACCTGAGAAAAGGGAGTTTGTGCACAGTGCAGTGGCGACTTCCATGTCAGTGTGATAGTAAACACTTTGTAGCTTATATTCCTTAGCTCAGAGCCTTTTACACTTATCAGATTCCCCTAGGAAAAGGTGGGAGATCTGCTGATGCTGGGCATGCATGGAAACTTCATTCCCCTTTGGACTACTCTCCTTTTAATCTGCCTTTGCATTTCCATTTCACTCCCTCCTCCTTTTCCCTTCATGCAGATGGGGCTGCTGGTGCTTGCAATGTGGAAAAAGGGGGAGACAGGAGGAAATGGGTCTTGCAATTTCCTTTGGTCGCTCTTGAAGAATTGAGAACTCTTACTTTAACCCTGAGCAGGACTCCATTCTCTTACCATTTCTCCTTCAGCCTGATCCAACCAGGGCCTCCTCATGGGATTCTAGCAGTGGATCTGTTCAATCTATTGGCAGCGTCACTGCCAGTACAGGAATCTATGGCTCAAACACCCCTGAGAAATGGCCATGCAACTTCACTTTAAAAAAATCCAGCAAATGAAAGCCCATTGCCTTCTATTCCAACATCTGCCTATCCTCTATCATGGCTCTTATGGTCAAGATATTCCTCCTAATGTTCAGTCAGAATCATATTCAGAGACCTTCCTTCATCTGAACCTTTAGTCCATCTATGAACCATCATCGAGGTGTCGGTGGCAATGACTGGTAGCACTACAGTATAATTCTATGTCTACCCAGAAACAAGTCACATTCTGTTTAGCAGTGCCTGCATACAACAAAATATAGGATTGCACGCTAAGGCCTTAATATAATTGCAAATCTCAAGCAAAATTGACAGATTTTGAAAGTAATTAAGCTCAGCATAGTGCTAACAATGTGAGTTAGTGGAAAGGTGCAAAGGGGGGAAGAGACAATGGGCAGCACTGAGAGTTTCCCCATAACTGGACCCCAATCTTGACTGACATGGCATTGATGAGGAACTATTTCAAGCTACTGGCATAAGATGAAATAGGTCTCCAAGCAGACCACCACCATCCTAGAACTCTTTTTAAAAGATAATCTTGGAACAAAGAATACTACAGGGAATGCCTATTTTATTTTATTCTGTCTCTTTCTCCCTACCTCTCCCAAATACTTGAGGAGTGAGGGTGAGATGGGACAGAAACTTTCAGCTGCAGGGACACAGAGGACAGAAGTGCCCTCCCCACTCACATGTCCCACAAGCTGTCCTTCCACCCCACCCATCACTGCAATAGCAATAGCATTTATATTTCTGCACAGCTTCGTAGTGAACTAAACACCACTCTCTAAATGGTTTACGATCTGTAAGCTAATTGTCCCCTACAAGCTGGGTACTCATTTATTTACTGACCTACAAAAGGATGGAAAGCTGAGTCAACTTGGAGACCACTGGGATCAAACTCACAACACTGAAAGCAGGAAGAAAGTAGAGGACTGTCCACTTAAAGGAAGCCAGGTGGAAGCCACAGAAGAGAAAAAGAAACAGAGGAAGGGGTGAGAAGAGCTTAGGTGCTGAGTCATGTTCACAAAAGGGGTGAGAAGAAGGCAGAGACATGAGGAGGTTCAAAGGGTAAGGAGACTACCCTCTCATCCTTTCCTCCTCCATTCTCCCATTTTATTTCTCTCTCTCACACACACACACACACACCTAGCAAGAAAGAGGCTGGAGAAGCAAGTAGGCAAAAGTGCCCAGAGCCACACATTTTGGAGGAGACAGAGTGAGCAGCTCTTACTGAGGACACTGATCTTCTTGTCTTTCTCTTCAGACTGATGGAAGAGCAAAAAGGCTACCCAGCACATCACTCCTTTGCTTTCATGAATTTTAGGGATTATTACGGCATAGAGAAAATCCCCAAATGAGAGGGGAGGAGGAAAGCTGACTTTTGTCTTAAAGGACATTTGCTGCTCCTAGAGGCTTCTGTCAAAAGTATATCCTCTCTGAAATTTATCAGACGGGAGGAATTTCTCTTCATTTCGAATGGAGCCAATTGGAGCCAATTCGAATTCACATCAATTTGCTAGTTTAGCAAATTTACGTGAATTCCAATTGCTTTCAGAATGCGTTCAGAATGACTTCCCATTACCCGAAAATGACTGCTCATTGCCCGAAACTGCGTGAGATGCTTTAATACGAAATAACATAAAACCCATGATTGTGTTCGGAATGACTTCCCTTTTGCCCGAAATTGCGTGAGATACTTTAATACGCAATAACGTGAAACCCCATGATTGTGTTTGGATTGCCATTAGATTATACTTCCAATTTCCGTTGTCTGATAAACTCCTCTGTCTCTGTCTCTCTTTGTCTTTCTCTCTGTGTAAAAAAGCAGTAGAGATCATCCAAGGATACCTGGGACCTCATGTGAGTAGAGAGTTGTATTCAGCCTGCATCCTTCTATCTCTGTACTAGGTATGTTTCTAATGCAGACACTCTGATTCTAGAAAGGAGGACTGCAAATGGTAGTACTATTGTAGTTTCAGGTGCCACTCCAAAAGACATACGAATGGGACAACTTGCAGTGAAGAAAGGCCTGTATCGTTGAAGATAACATGGTATAACAAAATAAAAAATATATGTAGTCTAGAACAGTGTTTGCCAAAGTGCAGATAAGTACCAGTTTCTATCCTGGAATCCTAATGAAGGAATGATATCCATGCAGCTGTCTAACAAATCCCCACCAGAAAGCTGCTGTTTTGTTGTATAGTGGATTTTAAGCCTGTATTTGGAGAGAAGCCCCCAAGTTCTTATACACAATTGTTATGCAAAATTCTGTCAAAGATTCTATCTGTCTTTAATGTCTATTTTAAACTGATCTTTCCTGACACTAAAAAATGTAACTTTTCTTCTAGATCCTCACTGTGTGACACACTTTTTCCTGTCAGTTAGGACAAAATGATAGCAAGATTAGGGTTTGTGACTAATATTGAAATGTCATATTAAGTTTAGAATCTAGGTCTGGCTAAAGGACACTCTTATCCTTTGGAATAAAACACATATGGGACAAATAAAGGCCTCGGCTTGGACATCAATCACTATAACAGCTTTGAAAAAAATATGCCTTGTTAAACAGAAAACACTGTGCTATTGACACAGGTGAATCATGGATGCTTCAGTTATATCATTTGGGACCAAATTTAATTTCCAGAAGAATATCTGGGATCAAAGGAAGGTGGAAGTGACCGTGCATAGAATACCCATGAATGCTTATTTAATAATGGTACAATTAAGACTCTCAGCAATGCAGTTACCTGTTCTCTCAGTAATGCAGTTACCTGTTTCTAGCATCTGTGGGATTAAAAATTTCTCAGGATACATCTTGTATGTTACAAATGGTTCTTGCACAATCTAACAAATGTTCTCCATTTTCCACTAAATGTCCTATTGGTACACTGTGCCTAGGATGAAACAGGAGTTAAGACTACCTTGTGAGGATAATTCAAAGAGAGCCAGCATGGTGTAGTTGTTTGAGTGCTGTACTAGGATACTGAAGACCTGGGTTTGAATCACCATTCAGCCATGGAAATTGCAAGTCACATTCTCTCAGCCTCAGAAGAAGGCAAAGGCATCCACCACCCTCTCCAATGAATCTTGCCAAGAAAATCCTGCAATAAGATTGCCTTAGGGTTGCCGTAAGTCAGAAATGACTTTAAGGCACACAACAACAAATATGAACTATTAATTGCTATACAATCAAGTATAATGTGCAAAAATTGGGATGCAATGTCAGTCCCAGCAATAGAAATGCTCTATTGGTTTAAAAGATTGTTTTCTCTCATATTGTGCAGCATATGAAACTAGTGAAGTGTTGGAAAGATGTTATATATTTTTGTCTGCATGGTGTTGACCACCTTTCCTTGAATCACTTGAAAAACACAAAGACACCAAACGTATTGGTGGTTTGGCCATTCTTGACCCAAGATATTAGCCACACAGCTACAGCCTATGTCTGTCAAATTCTTTATACTGTTTCTAAAGACAGAGGCTTATTATCAGAGTTCAGAAGTAATGGACCATGGAGACCCTGACCCAACTGGGATCATTAGTTACAACACCACCTGGTTTGTTTCTGTCATTGATGTTTTATTTCTAGTCAGATATTATCTTTCAGCACAACATAAGAAGGATATCCTAACAAGTTTGCTAGTACTTTCTTTTCTCATAAACATATGGGCATGGAAGTGTTCCCAGAGAATGATCCTTCTACTTGAAAGCATGGAACCTTAAATGCTATTTCAATTGTGTTTGGATTCCCTTTCCCTAGAAAAGAAATACCTGTCACACCACAGAGTGTACAATAATGTCCAGATGATATATGAACTAGACTAGTTGTACTAGATTGATTCTCCATTATCCAGATGATCAAACCATTATGTCAAACGTGGCAATCTACTGTTGTAGATTTGTTGGGCTTTGTTTTCTCTCACAGTGAGTTGTGATCTTGGGGAACAGGTCATAAGCAAAAAACAGTGCTCCAGTATTGAACAACCAAGTAATATGGTCATGTCTTAGGCAGGCATTCTGTCAAAATTTAGGCCTACAACTGCAGTATATGTTACTGCAAGCATTAAGGAAATTTTAACTTTCTTACCCCTTTCTGTTTGGGCTTTTAACATCAGAACAATAGTCCAACAAGTTTGTCACTAGTGTCATTCATGTAGAAGATGTACCCTCAATATTTCTTTTGTATTCTCTAGCTAGTGATCTAGGAAATTCTTTGGTTAGGCTTTCCATGCGGGAGCTTTCCATGCGGGAGTCAGTACCATCCCCAGAACAAAACTGAACCTTGGATATAGAATTTTGATTATCTTGCAAAAAAAGGGGGGGGGGGGAGCTAGAGCCTGTAAACCTGAGTCATTAACTCTTGGGCATTTGTTTTTATTCATTTATTCCATAATAATGTGTTAGAGAGAGAGAGAGTAGGCTAAGAAAAACCTGGATGGCACTATGGAGAGGGGTGTTTTGATGTCTTCTCTCCACACACAAATGGACATTCACAATAAGCTCCCAATGTAACATTCTCTGTATACCACAAAGGAGACATATATATATGGAATATAAACAAGCTAGAACAGGACATAGGAAGTGGCTGGCTGTAATTATGATGGAAGAATTTGCTAAAGCACCCTTCTCCCTCAAATCACTTCTGCAGAAGTATATCCAGTTTAGTGCCTGGTAAATCTGTCCTCCATATTTCTTCCAGAGAAGCAGTAGAGAAGGCTGCTGAGACAGGAGAGGAATGGGTAGAATGAACTGTCATACTGGAGGGCTTAGAGAAGCCAAGAGACTCACAGGCAGTGTAGATGCACACCTTAAACTGCTTGGCTAAAGTAGCACTAACTATCCCACTCAAGGTGGGTAGGAAAGAAATAAGGCCTTTGAGTACCTAAATGTCCTAAAAGCCCTTCTGACATTGTGTTTGTTCCATGATTTTTCAGCTGGAAAAGTGGGTTAAGTACAGAAAGATGAATTGGTCTTGGTCTATAACATCTTGAGGATGTTTATCTTGGGAAGAAAACTTGGATCCCACCACATGGTAATAGAGTCCAAGTCAAATCTGCATCTTAAGACATTGACTGAAAAAGCCCTCAGGTCTGAAACTCTCCTAGCAGATATGAGAGCTACTAAAAAAATTGTTGACCATTTAACAAGGAATGTGCTGAGAGGAGGCATCTTACAAAATTAAATATTATTCCAGAAAGAGCAAAGGTCAGTGTCAAGAGTGTGCTGGCCTCAATCCCATTTCTACATCTGTTCATCAGAAATTCAAAAAGCTTTCCTGTAACATTGGACTTTATTGCACAGCTTTAAAAAGCTAATTGAATTCTAATTTGGGCTGCATCCAGATACTACCGCATATGTTTTTGCTGCTGCCACTGCCAACCAGGTGCATCCCAGGGAGCTCCTGGCTTTGAAAAGAGGACAGCTGAGCTCGCATTCTAGCTAGAAGTTACCCGGGATGCAACCGGCTGCCAGTGTCATCAGCAAACCAAAAACACATGTGGTGGTATCCAATGCATCCCAAATTAGAATTCAGTTCAGCAGCAGTAAATCACTTGTTTAAGCTGTGTGATAAAGTCCACCCTCTACTTGATATCCTGGTAGGATTGCAAATTATGGTGATAGAGAAATGACAAGAAGAGAGCTAATAATCTCGATACACCTTGGAACTTATCATTTCATCAGTTCCCAGGGTGATCCCATTAAAGGACTTCACAGGTTGAAGCTTACTGATAACATCCACCTCAGAGGTGAACCTGGTTCTCCCTTAAAAAACAGAGAGCAACACATCTGTTGCTCATCTGAGTAGCTTCTCAGTTGCCACCTCCTTTGCTGATTCCTGCTTTGGGTATGGAGTCCTATTCACTTTGAATGCTTGGGAAATTTGGTTACCTGCTTGCTTGATTTGTGCCTCATGCCAGGCCAACCTATACTGCGGTGTCCAATATAATCAATGTCTTGAGCCCCACAGAACTTCTGGTTGGCATGAGCAAAGGGGCATGAAGATTAATAATCTTCCCAACTGCTCAAAAACTGATCTAAAGGACAGATGGATGACATGGAAATTGGAGAGGCAATTTTATGTTGCTTCCAAATGGCAACTCCAAGGATAATGCAGCTGTCTTTGACTTCATTTTGACAATTTGGCAACTGCTGAAGCCTCTCAGAAGATGTCTTGGAGGACCTGGAGGGCCCATTTTACACTGGCAAAAAGAGGTGTGTTGATGGCTGCATGAAAGCCCAGCCTTTAGATGAGAAAAAGGGAAAGTGTGCCATGAAAACACTATTTTGGCATTTTAAGGGAGAAGAAGTGCTTTAAAAAGGAGTTGGCCCATTTTACATTGGCAAAAAGAGGTGTGTTGATGGCTGCATGAAAGCCCAGCCTTTAGATGAGAAAAAGGGAAAGTGTGCCGTGAAAACACTATTTTGGAGTTTTAAGAGAGAAGAAGTGCCTTTAAAAAGTAGTTTGATTTCCCCACTACTTTTTTTAAAAGGGCACAACATTGCTATTGCATCTAAAGGCTAAGGTGTAGTTGCACGGTTAAATGGGGCTCTGTCTCTTTAAAGCGCCCATTTAAAGGCAGCAATACAGGTGCGGATCATAATGGATCGTGGGTTGGGAGCATGCGTGGTGTGGACTTCACTTCTAATTAAAACGCTCAATGCCCTGCAGGTGTAAAAGCTGGGGTTTAACCGCAAAGTTTTTTAAAGCTCCCAAACCCTAGCTCCACTTCTAATCCGAACCCTAGACATGCGCAGTAGGGACTCTGGGATGCCGTTACTGTTATTCTACTGTGGATAATATGTCAATTCATTCACAAAATAAAGGGGTTCATTCATGATGCACCAGTGCAACGGCACAGTTTAAAAAGGCGGAGGAAACGCAATGATAATTTGATGGATCCTCATAAGTATACATTTGTCCTGCGCAACTGCGCAGGTTTGCCTGCTGCCGGCTGCGAACTGCGCAGTTCCCAGCCGGCAATGGTAATTTGACTGTATGATGTAACTGCGTTTGCACAGTTCGCAAACCTGCGCAGTTGCGCAGCACAAATGTATACTTATGAGGATCCGTCAAATTATCATTGCGGCTCCTCTGCCTTTTTAAACAGTGCCGTTGCACTGGTGCATCATGAATGAACCCCTTTATTTTGTGAATGAATTGACATGTTATCCACAGTAGAATAACAGTAACGGCATCCCAGAGTCCCTACTGCGCATTTCGAGGGTTCGGATTAGGGGTGGAGCTAGGGTTTGGGAGCTTTAAAAAACTTCGCAGATAAACCCCAGCTTTTACACCTGCAGGGCATTGAGGAATTGCGCAGTTCGCAGCCGGCAAGGAAAAAAAAATTAAAGGTTCACTGTGGCTAAAAGCCGCGTTCATTGCCGCCCATGTAGCTGCTCCGCCTGTGTTTGTAGCATTCTGACAGCTTCCAATGTAGCTGCTGAGCCACAGAAAAGACCTCAGATAAGTCGTTCCCACACCCCTCAGTCTAGCTGCCCTGTACCTTTTAAATGCACACCTGGGGCTTGCAGTCTAGCTGCTAAGCATTAAGGAAAGTGCAACTTCATGTCATACTTTCCTGCCAATCTAAAAAGCCCCGAGGTTGCCTTTTCCCCAAAACTACACCAAAGGGGGGGGGGGGAATAGGTAAGGAAGCAAGGGAAAGCAAAAGGTTGTGAAGAGGGGAAAGAAGCAGACAGAAAAGCTTTTGAATACAAAGAATAAAGATATTAAAGTTAAGGTGAAGCATTATGTAAAAGGTGAGAGAGCAAGATAACTAAGAGTAGGAGGATGGGAAAAGGTGAAATGTAGCCTATGACAAGAAAAAGAAATGGAGGAGTAGTCAGGGTCTAGATACTAAACCAACCTTTTTTCAGTCATGTGGTCTGTGAAATTAACCCATAGGCTGACCTCTCCTTTGTCATGTACCAATAATCAGGTTGACTTTGTGGTTGTGGGGAAGCAGCAGGACTATTTTCAATAGATATGCCAATTGCCCTTGAAAATATACCGACTGTTTACTGCAAGAGACAGAAATCAAAATTATCTGTCAACATATTTTTCTTTTGATGAGCTAATACTTCTGCATTACTCCTAGTTCTAACTGTGTCTGAAATATAATCTATTACATGAGAAATTGGTTGATTCCTAATGTATACATTTTTTTTTCTCAGTGTATGTGAAAGATAACACAACACTGCTAAAGGGGAAAAAAATCAGAAATTATTACAAAAATATTGACCATCATTACCCAGAAGCACCAGAAGCACAAGAGGATGTTCAAATCCCTTTATGCTGTTTGATTGCTTGTACCCTGCACCCCACAGAATTTCTCATTCAGCAGATATCTTCAGTTTAACATCTTCATGGTTCAGGTGCTCCTGGACTTCACCTTTTTTTTTTCCAGTCAGCACAATATTTCTATTCAGAAGAATCAGTGGAGCAGAAACGTGTGGATGTAGATCTGTCTTTCAATCCATTCAATAAAGTGAGACACATTGCTATAAACTCCAGGTCCCAAAACTTTGGAAAAGCAGACGGAGCCCCAGGACGTTAAGCCAAACAATGTCCAGCGTCCAGTAGACTGTTCACACACAAGAGGTCCGCCGCTATCACCCTGCAATGACACAGACATTATTCTACAGCCATATGTTAGTCCTGAAAAGTAAAAGATGGGTGAAATGACTGTAGAAAAGCAGCTGCAGTGCACACTGTATGCATTCCCCCAAAATCAGCCAAAAATACTCCCTGCTGCTCAAAACCACTTAAAACAACTGCTCAAAACTCCAAGAACCCCCATCCTGAAAAAAAATCCAGAAGATGACTAGGAGTGACACAATGTTCCTTCCACCTGTCTTAAAAAGATGGCCACAACAGTGTACTGTGGACCACCAAAGTAGGTAAAAATGGCCTTGTAAAGCCTTCCAGGCTTCCCAGAATATGTAATGATGGTTGTTAAATGGATCTATGAACTACAAGAAATGAGAAAACTGTCACTGATGGGGCTCTGTCCATTCTTATCCAGAAATTGCTAAATCTGGACTTTGGTGGTTAGCAGCTGTTATCCATGGAATCTTCCTACCTGCCAACTCCATGATAGCTGGAAACCTATCTTGTAGGGTTACATGTAGCTGTTTTTGGCTGAAAATAAATAAATTTGTAGGCTTCTTTCTAGTAATGACTCTTGCTCGTTTATCACACTAGAGGGCAAACAGGATTTAAACAGGAATTAAACAGGAATTAAACAGGAAATACCTTATGTTTAACATAGGGCATTTCCTGTTTAATTCCTGTTTAATTCCTGTTTAAATCCTGTTTGCCCTCTAGTGTGATAAACCTCTTGGTAAGCTAATTACAACTAGTTCTCTGGAATCTTTATTAGCATTCTACAGTCCTTTCCAGAACAGTTCAATGCTTCATATGGGCAACTGTCCTGTATGTGGGGACTACATTGCCACCCCAGAGACCTCAGAGGACAAACCCCATACCCCACACACCCCACAGACATTTTTTGCCCCCAAATGCCTTCCAGAAGGGTGGTGGGTGGGGGTCATTTTAGGCTGACAGCAGCCATTTCTTTAAAACATGAAATAAACTGGATTTAAAAAGAATTGAACCAGGGACCATTTTTGCCCCCAAATGCCTACCAGAAGGGTGGTGGGAGGGGATCATTTTAGGACTACAACAGCCCTTTCTTTACAATATGAAATAAGCTGGTTTTTTAAAAAAAAAACCTGAGGGGCCATAAAAATGGCCCTAAGGGCTATGGGGTGCTGGCCTTTATTATGTAAAACATGACTGAATAGTTAGGCTCTACCAGTATAATACTCTCCAACATTTCACAGATCAGAACTGGAAAAACGTGTCACCAAGCAACATCAGACTGTGATTAAGACAAAAAGTTATTGGTGAGGAAGAACAGACAAGCTAGGGGAGGCTTCTGCAGCTTGCTTTTGCCTGAGCCTACTGAGAAGGACAAGTTTTTGCCCCTCCTCTCTTCTCCCCCCCCTGCTGAACTGAATGCAAACTAATTTTGCACTTTGAACTCAGTCTGCATCTATTGAAGTAAGCTGAAGACAGCAGGGAAAAGTGAGAGGAGAAAAGAGAAACTGGAAAAAATTTAAAAGCAGCTGAAAAAAGTGGGACAACAGGGGATTAACTGATGCTGTCTCTGTCAAATAAGGACAATTGGGTATGTTACATGCTTACTATATTCTCTTGAAACTTATGAAGTCAGCCTAAAGTTGATTTATTTATTTGGTTTATATGCAGCATTTTTATAGAAGAAGGGCTCTCAAGGTAGCTTGCCTGAAAAGTACAAAGAGCTCTAGATGTTTAAAAATGGATAGGTAGCCATTGCAAAGAAAGCACAGTTCAAGTACTAACTTCCATTCCAAACCAGCCAGCAGAATCAAACAGATCAATGTATGGGTCATTGCTACTTTGGTGTCCAAGAGAGATCATCTATCTGTCAGAACTGTGGGTACTTATTGCATGGATTAGGATAGATATATTTATTTACGGTCTTTGACCAAAATATCACAAAGTTATAGAAGTATTAACCAATAAAATCACATTTACAAAGCTAATAAATCTAAATAAAATTGGATTAGGGGTTAGGAACTTTTGGCCACTCCATATGTTTTGGAGCATAACTCATAATTCATTACCATTGTTGTATGTTGACTAGGGCTTCTTGGGCATGAAGTACTAAAGTATGAAAGCTCAACAGCCTAGCTTAATGACACCAACTAGTTAGGGAAATGCCAAGCAGCCCAATTGCAGAGGTCTAATTTCTTTCAAAATATTTGCCACATAAATGAATGCTGATACCTATTCACAACTCATAGTTTTTTGTAATAATAATCATAATTATAATACCCCACATCTCCATTAAGATTGAGGTGGCTAACAATGTTAAAATACAATAAATACAATAGTAATCAATTCCACCCTTCCTGGGGCCGATCTGATCTTAACAGTCTTTAGAATTATATGCACCACCAAATTGTAAAGACTGAGGTACTAAATGACTTCAACTAAGGAGTTTATCAGACGGGAGGAATTTCTCTTTATTTCAAATGGAGCCAATTGGGGCCAATTCGAATTCACATGAATTCACTAGTTTAGCAAATTTACATGAATTCCAGTTGCATTCAGAATGTGTTCAGAATGGCTTCCCATTACCCGAAAATGACCCCCCCCATTGCCCGAAATTGTGTGAGATGCTTTAATACACAATAACGTAAATCCCATGATTGCATTTGGAATGACTTCCCTTTTGCCTGAAATTGCGTGAGATACTTTAATACGCAATAACATGAAACCCCATGATTGCGTTTGGATTGCCATTAGATTATACTTCCAATTTCCGTCATCTGATAAACTCCTAACAGGCTGGATACAAGAGAAAGCAGTTAGATACAAGGTGGGTGATCCTTCCTCTGAATACTGTCTTTGGTGAAGCCTGTCAGGCGATAAGCAGGAAGGAAAGCCAGAATCCTCCCACCTTTTCTGGGCAGTTTTCTCTGGGCTGGATCCAAATGCAGGAAAGCTTTGGCAACATACCATGAAGGAAATAGTAGTACAATGCTAGCCAAGATTCATCAACAGGACTATAGGAGTTTATTTCTTCACTTCCCCAGCAAAGGGCTTCATCAGTGATGGGTGGCAGTAGGGTATGATCCAAACTTTTTTACAGCAGATTTCAAGGAAAGCTCTTGTACCACTGTTTAATTTTTCTGACATGATTCAAACAAAAAGTACAAAGGCAAGCTACTCAAAACATTAGGAGAGGACAAATTTCAAATCTAAAGAAATTAACAACTGTGTGAGTTTGTTCTCCTCCTGAAAGATATCACTATGGGATAGGTGCTAAATTTTTTACTGAACTATCATTTGAGTATTTATTAGTTCATTGGCATCTAATTTTCCTCCAGAAAGATTACAGTGGACATTTAATTTAAAAATAGCACAATTGAGCTATACAGACCAATGGTGAATCTTTCAATCTGATGAAAGATTCTTCGAGTCCATTCACACTACACAATTATAGTGCTATGATTCCAGTTTAACAGCCATGTTTCCAACCTATGGAATCCTGGGATCGGCAGTTTTGAGAGTGGTATTTAGATTTAGCAAGAGAGCTCTTGTGCCTCGCCAAACTATGAACACCAGGATGCCATCAGATGCCGAAAACTCAGAGGTTTTAAAATTCAGGTTAAGGGGTGGAAAGGCCAAATTGGGTGTAGGCATTGTGAAGATGGTCTGCACCCGATAAAGGCTTTTGGCCCTGCATCATGTATCCAGGACGCAGTGAGCCTGAGGGAGAATCCAAAGTAAATAACCCATATAGACAAGCCTGCAGCCATGGCAGTTAAAGTGAAATCATGGTACCGTAATTATGTACTCTGAAAGGGACCTTAAACAAGCAGGAATTTGAAGCCCTATCTTAAATCTTCTTCTTCTTCTTCTTCTTCTTCTTCTTATTATTATTATTATTATTATTATTATTACCCTGCCCCTTTGAGATCAATCGAGGCATCTAAAATAAGCACACATTAGTTTTCCATCCATCAGGGGATCTATCTACTTTTGAGTTGCATGGGGCTACTAGAGGCAGAATAGTGATAAGGTATGGCTAAGATTTTATAGCTCCTGTGCATATGCATGTAAGTTTCAATTGTTTACATATTTCTTTTTAAGACCTGGCTTACCATGCAAGAATCCACAGTGCCAGATTCATAGCCAGCACATAACATCCTAGCAGTGATGGTCTTCATGTCGAAGTATGACTGACACTGTTCCAAAGAAATAATACGAACTTCTCCTTCCTGAAGTTTGAAAGGCACTAAACAAGGAGAAAGACACTTTTTCTGTCAAATTGTACATCTCCATAAACACTGATCATCATAGCCATTCTCTTATGAAAAGTGAAGAGATTGTTACCATTTTCTAAGATGAATAACATTTAATATAATAAGATGTTTGCTCAGTCAAAATCCCAATGTACTGATTATATACACTGGACATTTTCAGCTGACACAAAAAGCCAAGGGACCAAGGGAACTGGAGCTCTGCTCTATGATTTCTTTTATGGCAGGGGGGAAGTGTGGCTCATTGGCCACATGTGGCCTCCAAGGCAATTGGAGGGTGGGGCTCCAATTGTCTCTCAGTCCCACTTCAATTTTTTTAAAAAGATTTGCAGCTGCACCTAAAATTTACGCCACTCTCCTTTGTTTCTGCACCAACACCACCACAAGCTTAACAAAGTGTTCCAGTGCTTGTTTTCAGTTTCTTTGTCTAGCTAATTGGTGGGAAAACAAACCAGAATGCAGTCACATCCACATTAAGACAACATTCAGACAATTTATGAAGTGAAGCTCCATGGTTTGTTTAGTAATGCAGATTTCCACTGCATATATTATTGTTCAGGGCTTCCATTGATTGCTGGCTTGTTGTGTTGCACACATAAAATTACCATTCCCCCAAGAAGAACTATGTATGTTGTCCTGTAGCTTCACATGGTTTATTAGCATGGCGTAGTAGTCTGAGCACTGGACTGAGACTTTGGAAGACCAGAATTTCAGTACCAACTCAGTTTTGGAAACTCACTGGACATTATTAACTGATAGGCCAGGGATCCCATTGTTTCCCGCCTTGGATGATCTTGTCCAAATCACACACTTTCAACCACAAAAGAAGACAACAGCAAAACATCTCTGAACAAATCTTGCCAAGAAAAACCTGCTTAGGATCACCATAAATGACTTGAAGGTACGTAACAATGATAACAACTACAATGTATGATTACAATAAAATGTAGATGATAGGAATCATGGAGTCCATAATCCAGTCCATAATCTCCACCATGAAGCAAAAAATTGTGCCTGGACTGTGCATGAAAACTGTTTGTTCAGTATCTTTCTAAAGTTTACCAAGAAACGAATTTGTTTTGTTTTATATCTTTGAGCAATGGCACAAGTACAGGGGGACTTTGTTATCTGCTGGGGTTTGGTTCCAGAACCCCCTGTGAATAACAAAATCCGTGGGTGCTCAAGTTCCATTAAATATAATGGCATAGCAAATGGTGTCTCTTATATCAAATGGCAAAATCAAGGTTTGTTTTTGGGAATCTATCCTTTTTTTTTTTTTTAATATTTTCAAGCCGTGGATGCTTGAATCCGTGAATAAGAAAATCCATGGATAAAGAGGGCCAACTGTACTTGGTGGGAGAGAATAGTGTGCACAGAGAATTTCTTTTCCTCTTCCCAAAAGCTAAATTGCAATTTTGTTTACAAAACAGAGTTAGTCTTAGGTATTGGGAATTATTGTGGCTAAACCATAAGGAAAACCCAGCTATGTCTATGGGCTCTTTCCAAAGCACATTTCCTTTCTTTGGATTCCTAATCATATTCACTTCTGAACATGATGTGTAAAGTGTGAACAAACTGAGAACTTTGGCTAGAATATTCTGTTTTGATTATATTTCATCATACACAGCAAGTTTGTTTCATCAGGGCCATGAGCAGATGTGTCCAGTCTGCCAGGATCCAGTCTGATCCTGGCCCTGGGTTTTGACCTGCATCATCCAAACAGGATGATGCAAGGCTGGGGGGAACATGGGATTTTTAGCCCATGCAGACAGGCCCTAGGTTTAAATTACTCATGGAGTTCCACTAAAGCCAGAAAAGTGACCCAAAGTGACAAAAATAATTACGTTTGTATAAGAACTTGAAAACATTCATCTTACTTTTGTTGCCCATGTGCCCCCAACCGGTGATGTAGCAATAGGTATCTGGATGAACTCGCTGCCCCCTCCTGGGTAAGCAAACTGGTCTTACATAGCTTGTCTCATTGATTTCTTCATTGAGTTCCACAATGCTTATATCAAAGTCCACTACAGCACGATTATATCGGGGGTGCAAGATAACATTCTTCACCATACGGGTCTGCATGAAGACTGAAGGATGATCCAGATTGTTGATGCCAAACACTACTTTCCAGACTGTAGGGCTTTCTCTTCTTGATTTCAGGAAAGAAATAAGATACAAATCAAATCAAATTTTATTGCTTTTAACCAAAGGTCATTGCACAGTACAACAATACAACAATACATATAAGAATGCATATAAAATATATGTATAATATAAGCATCTCATCTCATATTTAACACAACATTTCTGAACTTGATATTTAAAATAATACTTGCTATTATGCTTTGTAAAAGTTTATCAAATATAAACATCACCTTTGCAGCTTATGGCTATCTCTGTTATATATTTTTTCCTGATTTTTTTAGCTGCTAGGGCAAACAAAGCTACTTTCCAGTCACATATTTATACAGGTCCACTAGAAGGTAAAAAACCACATCCTGTGAGTTCTAACCAGGACTAGTTTCTATTACAGGTGTGAGGAATCTTTCTCTTGGTTCTTTATAGAGGGGGCAAAATAGCATGTAATGAACAAGGTCCTCTGCTTCTTGGCAACCATATATACATACACGTTCCTTTGTTGGAATACCTCTATGTCTTCCGTCTCTGTATGCTGTGTCCATCATATTTAATCTTAGTTTGGTAAAAGCTTTCCGCAATTTTACAAATGTTAGACTGTTAAAATAGTCTGCTTGATTACAGGACTCCTTGAGTTTATAGTATAGAGGGGCACATGAGGACAAATAAACAGTATACAGGTCCTCTTGTGTAGATATTTCACTTATTGTGTTCTTGATGGACTTATTCTGTGCCTCTAGTTGGAGTTCTTTAATTTTAGCTAAAGAAATTCCGTATTTGATAACCAGTTGTGCAGCATGATGTACCCAGTTTTTATTGGGCAAGCTGTTGTTTAGCTCTATCAAACATTTCTTTGGAAGTCTGTCATTATCCATCCCTTGAACTTTAAGCCAGTAGCATAAAATTCTCTTATCTACTTGGCTCTCTATACTAAGCAAGTTAGTTTCCAGTCTAAGCATGGCAGTTCACTTTTATAGTGAAGAAGCAGAAGTTGCTGCTTGTAAACATCTAGAATCAGAATTAACTTCAGAAACAAGATACATGAAGTTAATTCTGATTCTAGATGTTGACAAGCAGCAACTTCTGCTTCTTCACTATAAAAGTATAGACCACATGAATAAAAAGAGGGAAACTGAGTTTTGCCAAATACAAAAATGAACAATCATTTTGATAGTTAAATGAATGGAGACAAGGACTACGTCCACGGAAAAATTATTAACACATTTGACTGTGATCCTATCAAATTATATGTCTGGATGTCATAATGGGTTGTATCTAGACTAAAGGTGCTTCCAGAGGAAGCTTTTATGCTGCAGTCACTCTGTTTCTTTACAAAACGAAGTATCCAGGGCCCTTTCACACCATACATTTATAGCATCATGATTGAACTTTCACTGTCATGGCATAGGCTGCAGAATCCAGGGATTTGTAGTTTAGAAAAGGGCATTTGGAATTCTTATCCAAAGAATCTAGTGGCCCACCACACAACAAATGCCAGAATCCCTTAAGATGTTGCCATGGCAGTTAAAATGGAATCATAGTGCTATAACTGTGTAGTGTGAAAGGACTCTAAGTTATTACTTTGAACTCTCCCATGCTCTACCATTATTCATCCTTTATTTTCTTCCTTTGCATGGTAAATTGATTAAGAAGAAAAAGTTAGAGTCTTTAACTGATAGCACCAGGAACTATCCATGTGCAAGTATTCACCTGTTGTTCATGTCAACATGAAAGGTTACACAAAACTTTCTAAAAATTTCTTTATATTTTTTTCATCCCACCTTTCCCCCACTGCAGGTTCCAAGGCAGTGTAAAACATGACTACAAAGAAAATGCATCTAAAAAACAATGTGTTATATCGTACCATAGCTGATATTTAATACTATAATGTTTTAATATTGGAAACAAACACTGAATTAAAATCATTAATTTTATTAAAACAAGAAAGGAGAGAGGGAAAGTACAACACTTTCCATGGAAAGTATCCCTAGCATCAATCAGTTAGTGACAAAAAGGGCTGTCTAAATAAACAGATCTTTGCCTGCCCGTGAAAGGAGAGCAGAGAAGGGGCTGCTGATTTCAATGACATCCAAAAGCAACTAAAGTAGTCTGGATCCAGTCCACTGTGTATACAAAATAATACAGAGAGATATTCTCATCGGATAAGAATATTCAAATTGGATGTATATTGTACTTAAGATGTGTGTGTCCTGCCTTCCCTCCAAGGCATCCATCGTAATAAAATTTGAGATACAGGAAATACTGAAATAAACACAGTAATGGATTGCTTGTCCACCAGAAAACCAAACTCAGAGACACTGAGTTTTAAGTTTTAAGTGTTAAGTGTTTGCTGTCACATGAATGCTATTTATTACTGACTAAAATAATATGGCATGCAATTTAAATCATAAAACTATTTCTGTTCTCATGAATATCCTCAAGCATACCACATTGTGTTTTTCATCTCTCTGACAACAAACAAGGAAATATCTTTTTTAAAAAATTGAAATTGTATACTTGGACCAATAAAACATCATAATGTGAAAATATGTCACACAGTTGGCCTTCCATATCCACTGATTCAACCATATATATAAGGGGCATCATTTTACTACACCATTGTATATAATGGGGCTTGAGCATCACAGATTTTGGCATCCACAGGGGTCCTGGAAGCAAACCCCAGCAAACCAAGTACTCACTGTAATAGTAAATTAATGTGCTCTTTTTTTTTTTAATTAAAAACTTACCATGCACTATTTCGTAGGCACTGCATTTCAAAATTAGTTAGAACAGAGCATATTTTAGTGGTAGGATGCTTGGGGGGTTTCCATGTGTAAAAGCAAACTGAATTCTGCTGATTTAGAATCAGGCAGCAGGAAAAGGAAAACACGCAAGCAAGCAGGACTATTCAGCAGACTCTACTGAGATTCTCTGGCTCTAAATAACAGCAATTATTTAGTAGCAGCCATTCTGTCAGGATTACCTGAACTGTTTCTCTCCCAGCTGGATGTTATTAGAATTGGTAACAGAATTTGGCTTTTCCCTCTCCATCCTTAAGAATGTATGCTTATGGGCAAGGATCCCCTCAAGTACATTGAAGGGCAAATCTTTCTGAAGAAAAATCAATATGGCTTCTGCAAATGTGAGTGCTATATAGGCCTTGACAGACCGAGCAAAAGGGGCTCCCACTCTGATCACTGCAGGACTGCAGCAACCAGACGCCATGGTCCTGATGCCAGCTGCTGCCACAGTCCCAAACAGATCACAGCAAGGAGTGTATAAAATCCGCTCCTTTTGTAACTGGGTTTGGGCTGCCTTAGGCAGCCCCAGCACAGCCCTGGTGCAGCTTCTGCATGGTTTGAGGGCATGCATAATCTAATCACCATGCCCTCAAACCACACGGAAGGTGCCTTTTTTGCCCATCTGTTTTAGACCCTTGTTAACTTTTTAGATCCTTATGACTCTATGCAGGTAGGATAAAGAAACCCAATAGACACTGGCCCGAAACAGACAGGACTGCCATTGATCAGCATTGGGGGCGTGAAATTTAGACGATGCATGATCCCACACCTTGCGGAAGCAATTCCGGCGCTGTGCTGGAGCTGCACAACAAAAAGCAAAAAGGGAGAGGATGGAGGATTTTATCCACTCCTTGCCATAGCCCATTTGGAATTGCAGCAGTGGCCAGCCTCAGGACCATGGCATCTGGAGTGGAAGTAGCCTTTGGCTGCTTTCTTTGCTCCATCTGCTCAAGACCACTGTTGGGTTGGACCTTTTTATAAAAAAATCCCCTCAGCAAAGATTCCTGAACAAACTTAGTAGGCAGGAGATATGAGGAAGAGGAGCCTTCTTATAGGCAGATCCAAGCAACATTTTGTTAATTCCAGGATATTTTCTATCGGTCACAGTATTATCAGAGACTTTTTAAACTACCTCCTAGGATTAGTTTATTTCAGTCTGACCAGATGTCCTCCTACATTGCTCCTTTCTGTCAAGGAGAAATTTCAAATTGTGACTAAGAAGCATGAATTTACATTTATATGAATGTTTTTAGCTTTTATTTTGTTATATCCTACATTTTTTTCCTGAATGTCCCACATTTTGAAGTGCCTTGTCCACTTCTGCAGTTATGATATCTAGTCACCCAGTATTCAATTCCCCCCCCCCTCGCCCCCGGAATCAAAAAGATCAACTTACTGGCTGGCTGTTTCTACTCTTTCACTTTCAGATGCTGAGGCAACCTCTCCCATGATGAGGTATAGTCCTAATGCACATGCTACAGCAACCCTGTTGAAACTCAGCAGGTTTGATTCTGCTTTTGCCTCGATGGGAGAGTGCCTCAGCACTCTATGTATGCAGTTCCATTATGGAAAGAAGGCATAATATAAAGAAATAAATACTTGCATTGAAGTCTTTGCATGTAATTCTCTGATGTTCTGTAGGCCAGTATTTCATTTATTTATTTATTACTTTTTTAATATGCTTTACTGTACATAAGATGAAAGTGGCTTACAAATTCTAACTCTCCACATAATCAGCTGCATGTTTCTCAAAGACAGTTATCTCTAGAAACAAGTTGATGGCCCCTGGAAATTCACTATGTCCCATCTGATAAATGTTTTTAACTGTCACCATGGAATCATAGAAGGAGCCATTTGGACACTGGTCACCAGAAAGGAATTAAAACATCCCCCCCCCCCCAGAACAATTGTCATAGGGGTTGCAGTGCTTCTTCTACACCACCTTCTACACAGTTAAGGAACCGTGTTTCCAAATGCAATCCCAATGCAACTCGTAAAGCATTCTCAGCACTACTCACCCTTCAAAGCAGTGTGCCACTGTTAAGACCCATTTCTTTGCAATGAGAACACAGCCACATATATGCCCACTTGGTTCACTCTGCAGAGAGCACTGCCATGGCCACCGCCCTGGGCGACTGGTTCTGCCACCAAGGATCCTCTTGTACATACGAGCTGCAGGCCGCCGCCCACAATCTGTTAAGAAACAATGTACCCAAAGATTCAATGTTGCTGCAGTTTCTTGAAAGCCAGATACCAGATGGGCAAGAGTTGAAGAAAAGATGATACCGAGCAAATTTATGAAGCAAAACAAAAGATTACTGCTGAGTGTAATCAAAAATGAATTCCAGCATGACAGAATGGGATTGCGGGCTCCAAGGTGACCCAGTAATGACTGCAACTATGCCCTGATAATTTTTAATGTCCAACCCTACCCGTCTCAATATCCAAGTTGAAAGAGACATCTTGGGAACTTCTATCCCAGAAAACAGGGACCACTCTAGAAGTCCCAATACACATACACATACACATAGCAATAGCACTAGCAAGTATATTTCTATGCTGCTTAAGCACTCCCTAAGCTGTTTACAGTGTGTAAGTTAATAGCCCTCACCAAGCTGGGTACACATTTTAGCAGCCTTGAGAGGATGCCAGGCTGAGTCGACCCTGAGCCCCTGGCTGGGATTGAACTCACAACCTTGTGGTTTGTGAGTGAGTGGCTGCAGTACAGGCATTTAACCACTGTGCCACCAGGGCTCCATACACATGGTAATCAAACTTTTTTAAAAGCTTCTATTTGATGCCAGTTATTTTTTTCCCCTGCACACAGTGGCACGCGCATGGACACGCACGCACACACACACATCACCCCTGACAGTAATTAGGACTAGAGTGGAGGCATTATCACAACCATTTTTTCCAAAGATTTATTGATGGTATGGAACAGATTTATTGATGGTGTGGTGGAAGGAGAAATAAACACTAGAGTGAGTCTGCACTATTGTCAACATTTTCACCAAATTCTGGGGAGAGGGCATAATTGGTCAGGGAGAAAGAGGAAAAAATGAGGAAAGGGGAGAGGGGAAAGCTGGGGAGAAAGAGAAAGAGAGGAAAAAAAAGAAAAGAATGGGGGTTTTGTGGTGTGAATATATGCATGTGTACATAAATATTTGAATGCCAGACAGGATTTATAACTAATCGCCTCTTAAAGACGTCCAAATTATAGATCATCACCAGAAAGGAATTATGCATTGTGTGGAAAGGTATTTATTCTTTTCTGTCCTGAATCAACTGAAAATCAGTTTTATTGAATAATGATGAATTCTAGCAGTAAGGAGGAGTCCCCCCTCTTTACTTTCTCAATGTTATCCATACTTTTATAAATCTCTATTATGTCCACAGCATTTTATTCTAAACTAAAAAAACCCTATATGCTTAGAATGCTTTTATGCTCAACTAAATATAAAAGTTGTTTAAAAATTTGAAGTCCCAAAATAATGTAACTTTTTCTTGTATAGAAGGTGTTTTTGACCCTAAACTCTTTTGCACCTAACTCTATGATATCTTGGCAACTGGGAGAACTCTACAAGTATGCTAGGCTACCCAAATCCCTGGTATAAGGGCATTTTGATATCGAAAGTGTAATTTTATATTCATCTCCTAATAAATCTTATCACACATCTTAACTTTTTCATAGCTGTAGACACTGCATGGTCATTTTCACTGAGCTATCCAGAACAACACCAAAATTACAGTTTGTTCACTGAATTGAGTCTCCATCAGTGTGTGTGAATTAGGTGTTTGTTTGGGGGGTTTATGCACCAGTAAAAATACATTTAATTATAGTAAACTGTATTTACCATTTAATTCCCATCTACCCAGTTTGGAAAAATCCTGTTGGAACTTCTCACAATCAACATTTATTTTAACCATCATGGTAATTTAGTGGAGTCGTATTATTTGTAAACTTGGTGACCTCCATGCTCATCCTTTGCTCCTCTAAGAGGAAAGAATTATGCCCAGTTAAACCCTGAAGTTTATATAATCTCACAGTATGCCAGTGGGAAAATTTCAGATATTTGTCTTGCTCATAAATAAATAAATACATAAATAAATTGTGACTTTTTTTAAAAAAGTAACAAAAAAATATAGATGGAACTACTTGCATGCTCTTAGCTTCCATTAGAATAGATCCAATAAAGTAAAAGGATTAGCAATTATATCAAGATTTATTTGTAATTTTGATATCAACAACTAAACTGAGAGCAGGGGAGTAAATACATCTGTGAAGATTTCTATGACAGATTCTAACATGTATTCAGTATTCCAGGTGCCAGGGTAACAGCATGGCCATGAAAATCTTCTGTTTCTAAGAACTACAAAAACATACTGAAGTGGAAAAACCTTTTTAAAAAAAACCCAAAAAACCAACTGTGTACTGAGAATGCTCTTTGGACATGAAGAGATGACTGGCTAAGGGAAAGTGATGGAAAACGGAGAGGAAGGCAGAATGAAATGGAGTGTCCTGAAAGGAAATACGGCTGAATTAACAGGAATTAACAGGAGAAAATCATAATGCAACAAGTAGCTACTGCCACTTATCTGTGGCCATTAGTCATAACATTTAGATGAAATTTCCAGGCTTGGGGCAGTAAGCCTTGAAATGACACTTGTGAGAAAGCAACAACAGGAAAAGATTATTGCTTTTACACCCTGGAGCCATGTGTTTTCCATTGCAGGAAACACAATGCCATCCCAGATCTTTGCTATGAATTAGCAAGTCTCCTCCTTTGTCATTACAGTGTGTTCTCTAGACCATTAAGTAGGCACAGGCATTCTTACAAAGGAGTTGGGTTCACTAATGTATTGAAATCTAATGTAATTTCCTCCTTCATTGTTAGATGTGTTATGAATCTTACCTTCTTTGGTACAGAGAAGTGAAACCATACTCTTGCTTCTGCATGGCAATCTAAATGTAGAAATAGCATGTTGAAGAATAATTTCAATAGCATACTTATTACATCTGCTTAATAAGAATCATTTATCTGTCAAGCAGTTCTAATGAGCCACCAGTGGTTTTCTTGGAGGATTAAAAAACACTTGAAAAATCTTGCCTCTTGATTTTTAGAGCCAGTGTATCTGTATGTCTGCAAACAATAAGGTTTTATCAGACACACCTGTCAGTCAAAAACATAACTACAAAGATTTTTGTCCCTGTAAATGGGATGTTGCAGGAATTATTCCACTGTCAAAAGTAACATAAAATAAATAAGAATAGATATACAAAAATTCTAAATTCCTAATGCCGTTATCTTAATGACTCAATGTTTCTGCCTTGAAGAATATGCCACATTTTAAAGATTGTTTAAAAACACAAAATTTCAATTGCATTCAATATTTCAAATAGTTTGTGTTATAGTAACATGTTGTTCATGCTACAGAGACATCTTCTATATTTCTATTCAACACTTTAGCACCAAATTCTGAATTGTTATCAGTTGTGGTGCTATTACTTACAAACACGCATACATTATGATTTAGTAAGAGAGAGATCTATATCAATTTCACAATATAGATCATGAGTATGCAATCCATGGCAGACCACTATGGCTCATCTCCACATGAGGATTATTGAAGAATATGAGTGCCTGCCAGTTTGGTGTTTCTGTGGGTCAACTGGGATAGCCAGAACAGGTAGCCAGAAATTGATTTTTTTAATGAAGACACGAAATTAAAAAAAAAAAAAAAAACCGCACACTGTAATTATAGCACACAAATATACTGTAAATGGAAGTTAACTTGGATACTCCATACTTAACAAGTTAATCAACATATAAACTGTAGCAGTATAAAATAGCTAGCTGTCTTTCTTACCCAGTCACCAAATGTGCATGTAATGTGGACATGTTTTTGCTTTTCCACTCGGAGTGTAAATTCAGCCATTTATCCTGATGTAGCTGCTCATACTCCTGGACAATTTCTGTTACAGCTGGCCCTCTGAAATAATGACATCCAGGTTAGCTTCTTAGTTATATGTATAGCCTAGCATTTAGATAAAAAATATTGAATTCAAAATCTGAAAAATTACAAAAATATGATATTTCATTGTGATCTCAAAATAAGATGCCACTGTAATCCTGATTATATCTGGATGAAATGGAAAACCCAAACTTCCAATTTACTTCCCTATGACAAGGGAAACAGTTCTTTTCCAACTCTCATTTGGCTACATCTAGGCATTATCCAGTGCTTGGTTCACTTCTACTTTCCTTCCCAAGTATGTAAATACAAATGGGTGTTGTCTATTAGCAATGCAAAATCTTAAGTAAAGGTTTATTTCAGGTTAAGGGAAGAAGAGAAAAGAATATAGAATCAAGAAACTAATAAAAAATCTAATGAATTCTACCTCTAACAACACTTTGGGCCAAAACAGATAGCTTTGTAGCACTCCTGTGGTGTGCAGTGTATAAAGGCCACACCACCAGAGCACCGCAACACTGCCCCCCATCTGGTCAGGCAGGTGGTGTGATGCCGCCCTGGAGGCAAAGGTAGGGTGTGCATCATCTAAACACCATGCCCCCGTGCCACACCCAAGCCAGCACTTACTGCCAGTCTGTTCCAGTCCTTACTTAGGATCTGTACTTTTATCTGTAGGTACAAGGATATCTTCTCAGAATTCAAAAACAGACAAACGCATACAAGGGCAGAACAACTAGTAGATAAGAATTAACCAGCTAGGTAAGCATAAGTATCCCTGTCGGAGTGATTAAAGACAAGTCAGTTGTTACACAGGTAGGAGACTCATGTTGTTTCATAGACAGGAGCCCCATGTTAAATTGTTTGTTCTGTTTATAAATCTCCCTTTATTCATAAAGGAAAGGACCCCAGGGGTTGTATCTTCATTTTAAAATAACAAATACAATTGAAAAATATTCATAATCACAAAATAAAAGGCATCTTTTACAGTGCTATATAAATAAAGGTTCATCATCATCATCATCATCATCATCATCTTTTAGCCAGCAAATGAATAAAAATAATGCAAGAAACATAAAACACAGATACATGTATAATCAGAATGTAATTTAAAATGCTTGTACAGAAAAGAATATTTTAATTTGAAAAGAAAACAAGGCCAGAGCCAATCATAGCTTCTTTGGGAAGATCACCACCACCAAGAATGAGCAATAAATGATTACAGCCAGCCCATGGAGAATCACAAGAGATATTAACTGAAGCAATGTAGTCTTTGTTCTTTGAAGACTGAATTAACCTGAAACTCTGTCTATGTGTTTACAGGTGATTTGTGACATAAGGAGACTCTTGGAAGAGAGATCATGGGCCCAAAACAGACGGGCCAAAAGGTCTGCCATCAGGCTGCTTGCGGGCATGGCATTTAGATGACGCACATCCCCAAACCACACAGAAGCCACACTGGGGCCACCTAAGGCGTCCTAAACCCAGCTGCAAAAGGAGTACATTATATCTGCTCCTTGCCAAGGCCTGTTCAGGGCCGCGGCAGCGCCTGGCCTTGGGATGACAGCTGGTCACTGCAGTCCTGCAGCGATTGGTGTGAGAGCAGCGAGGCCTGTCTGCTCAAGACTCTAGTCAACTAAGTTGAGACCCTTAAGGGATGGGAATCTTATGATCAGATTGTCTTCACATCAGCATGTGGTCCATTTGCACCCCAAAATTGCTGTCACCAGAGGATTCCACAATAGGCAGCCAGATGCTACATTTAAAAAATGTTTTTAAACATTACATTACATTCCCTAAGTAGTTATGGTATACAGGATTTTCCTGTGACCACCACATGAGGTAAGTAATAAGACAGCACTTAAATGGGCAATCGAATTACACCCTAACTCTGTACAGGGATTTTGCCAAAGTTGAACAAGATAATATTTTATTGTATTATTACTGAGAAAATCCAAGAGAAGGAATGAGAGAGGGGAATGGAAATTACTGTACAGTACAAGCATTTTCCTCTGGTGGTCCAAAGTGTAGCTCATTTTACTTTCTGTCTGTCTTATACATTACTATTTTGTTATAACGTTAATGACCACATTCAGTATTTTGTCTCTCCATGGCTTTCTTTTTCCTAGCCATTCCTTCCTTTTTCCATTATGTTTCCGTCAACCTAATTCCCACGACATTTATAATAAGATCTTATCAGGAGTTTTCATAGAGTGGAAGGTTTTATTTTCCTTAAGCTAATCAAAAGAAGTATTCAGACAGAAAAATATCTCAGATTGTACTGAAATCAAGAGTCTGTTTTTAAAAAGCACTCAGAAGCAAATAATCAGATCTGGCAAGTCTGCAAGTCCAGTTTCTAGCTTCTTTAGTTAACAAATAGTTTCCTTCTGTATTCAAAGCTATCTGCTACAAGGCTATTCATGCAAACACCTAAGCACTAAAACTGTTAATGGATGCTATTGATTCATTGGATACTAAAATCCCATTGAAGTATTTAGTCCTCCCTGTACTCCCTCAACTCAGTTAATTCACACCTGGAAAGAGCAATGAGATTCAGTCCAAATATGTCTTTTTTCTTTTTTTATGCCAGGCAACCAACTTCAATTTACAAAAGAAAATTAATAAACATAAGTCTCATTATAAGTAAGTTTCATCTCATTCCCAACTAAAACATTTTTAAAATAATAAACCTCTGTGTCTACTTTGTTAGTGACCTCTGCCAGCTTTTCTCCTCAGTTTGGTTTAGCAACAACCTCTTCGTGCCACTTCTGTTTGTAACTATATGCACATTTTCTGAGTATACAGACATAACTGTAAAATTTGAATGTTACAAAAGCATGTGTTTGCAAATACTTGTACTGAATAAAACCTCCACATAAAAAAAATAGTTCTCATTAGAGAACTGTTACTAACTACAGCTGCTTGTTTACTACACTCTTGGTAGCTAAATAATGCAATAAATGGTCTTTACTTTCCTAAGTGCTCAGAAAAAGTCATGAAAAAGCCTTCCACTTTAACTTAGGTCTGTTTTTTTTTTTTTTTCCTAGCAAGAATTTCCATGCAAATAACAATTTTATTTAAGAAAAGGATGAGATAATTTACCATGTCAATCCAAAACTGAAATAATTGGAATTAAGCTTATTGTGCAGTGCAGTCCAGTAACAACTGGTCCCTTCCATGTCAGTGGGATGGTGAATTCCTATAAGGTTTTAGTCTTACCTTTAAAGGATTTGTGCAAGGTGCTGAACTCATTTGGAGGATATGGTTCAGCTTCTTAAAAGTTCAGGCTAACATCAAAGTTCAGGCTAACATCTGGAATACAGTCATCACTCCACTAAGATGTAAAATGCATACCAGTAGGTGCTATTGCAATCCTCTGCATACACACTTGGACTAACACCCATTTTCTTCAGTTGGGTGTAGTACCAGATAAATGTGAAAGAATTACATCTTACATCTTCCAAACACAGCAATCCAGATATGGCCAGATTTTCACCAGTACTGAGTCTCATTAGACCATTCTGCATTTAGCAGATCTCATAAGAAATTCTTACATCACCGCACTTAGGATGGCTACTAGTTTGAAGGGGGGAACTAAAGACAGATCCAGAGCATAAGAAATGTCCCTTTTGCTAGGTCTCAAAGGCCACCTTAGGCTATAAACTGAGTCCATGATAGAAAAAACTGAGGGTCACCCTAACCCACATAGAATTTACAAGTCAAAAATTATATGAACAATTGTCTAGAGTACACATGAACAAACCACACCACCATGTCCAGCCATAAATACGAATCATTTGATTGTACGTATGAATTGTGAAATGTGCATTGGGGACTTTGCAATTTTACTCTAATCCCTCAACAATGATACGTGGCTCTGGCTTGGGATGGGGACAGTCATAATTATGGCCCAAAGACTACAGAAAGGAAAGAAACATTTTTAGAATCCATTTTATTTATCTATCTATCTACACCTGAAAAAACTTTGAACACATACACAGGAATTCTTGCACATACACAGACCTTGCCTGGACCTTTGGAACTCAACCTCAACATGTCTATAAACATGTATGCTCCCTCAGGATTTTAACTGAAATTTAGAGCACTGGTTTTGTATGCTCATAAATGAAGTGCATAGGAACAGGGTGTTAACTTGTAACTGTGGTTCTTCAAGTGCTCGCCTGTTCCCTCACACAAATGAGACCACAGCCAGAAAGTGGTGGAGCTGAATAGACTGATGGAAAAACCATCCTCTGCTCACAATTGCATATGCTCCAGTCCACAAAAGGTATTCTCTCCTCGGTTTTGTAGTCTGCTGAAGAGAACACAGCAATGACCTTTACTAAAGGGGTTGTCCAAGAGCAACCAGAGGTTGTCTGAGGGCACAGATGACCACTTGAAGAACCACAATTGCAGGTAAGTAACCTGTTCATCATCTTCGTAGTTTCTGTGCCTTACGCAAATGGATGATTAAAAGGCTTACCCTTGAAGATGTAATGGATCACTGAAAAAGTGATAACAAACCTGCACATCTAAAATGAGCATCTTCTCTGGCCCTGGAGTCAAATCGATAATCCCTAATAAAAGTAGATGACTGGGACCAGGTGGCTGCTTTACAGTATTCCAGAATAGCAATATTATGCAGCAGAAAAGCTGAAGTTCTGGCTCCAGTGGAATGTTCTTAGAGAGTCTCAGCAACAGGTTTTTTCACAGGTTCAAAAGCTAATTTAATAATTTCCAATACTCACTTAGAAATGTGTTGAGCAGAAATGGGAAAAACAATGTCTTGTTTAATATGAAAATCTGAAGCAACCTTTGGCAGAAAGGTGATGTCAAGCCACAAGACAACTTACCTTTGTGAAAACAGAGAAATTGTTTATATCACTACTAAATGCAGCCAGTTCACCTTTTCAAGGTGATGGTGACCAAGAAAGTGACTTTAAGAGTCAGCAAGTTTTTGTCAGTGGAAGCACTGTTTATTACAGTCACAGACCAGTAAAATTTGTACCAAAGACATCAGTCGAGTATATATGGCAAGCTTGTTTTCTGCTGCTCCAGAGAACAGGACCTGGAACAATGGATGCAAGCTACAGGAAAAGAGATTCCACCTCAACATTAGGAGGAACTTCCTGACAGTAAGGGCTGTTGGACAGTGGAACACACTCCCTCGGAATGTAGTGGAGTCTCCTTCCTGGAGGTCATTAAACAGAGGTTTGATGGACATCTGTCGGGGATGCTTTGACTGAGAGTTCCTGCATGGCAGAATGGGGTTGGACTGGATGGCCCTTGGGGTCTCTTCCTACTCTATGATTCTATGAGTTCTGACAAGATACCAATATCAGGATCTTGATAATTATTTAAACTAGTTTTAATCAATAGACTAAAATGTAATAAATTCACATTCCAAACTAGAACCAGATAGCACTTGTGCACAAATGCCAGAAGTAGACAGTTATTTGTAATTTTAACAGGCTCAGTTAAATAAACCTGTCTCTGTGTGCACTGTAAATTTACTAGAGGGGGCTTGCGCAATGAAGTGAATTTAATTTTCATTAATAGAGATGTCTGTTTTCATGCATATCACCAACATTATTTCCTATAAGGGGAAAAGCAAGTGAGAAAGGAAGTATGAGTGATTCATACTACCTCTATAATGTAGAGATGGGAATACATATGCATCCCATAAGGAAGTGACTAATTATACTTGTAATTATACTCCTCTGATTTGCTTTGCAGAATATTTGAAGCTATGTTCTGTTTCTGCTAAATATGTAATTTAAAATGGATTAGAATGACACTGCAAATGTTCCATCAGCAATGCTCATCTCAAGCTATTTCCATGATCTTAGTCACCATTTTCAATGGATTGTGTTCACAGTTTCAGATAGAAATAATCAAGCCCTAGTTCACACATGTATATAAGTTGTTGTTTAGTCCGCTCAAAGCAACTTCAACTCATGGGATCCAATGAAGAAGACATCTCCAGGACTCCCTGTACACAACCAATCTGCTCAGCTTCTGCAGGCTCAGGGCTGTGACCTCCTTGAATGAGTGAATCCATCTGCTATCCCATCTTCTTCCTCCATCTTCCCTAGCATCTTTTCAAGTGAACCCTGCCTTTTCATTATGTGTCTGAAGTATGACAAACTCATTTAGTCACTTTGGTTTCCAGGGAGTGAGGGAGGCTAGATTTGTTCTAGGGCCCATTTGTTTATCTTTTTGGGTATCCACAGTATTCTTTTCCAGCACTACATCTTGAATGAGTTGATTTTCTTTCTAGCAGCTTTCCTCATTATCCAGCTCTCACATCTGTATATGGTAATGGGAAATACAATGGCTTGGATGATCCTGATTTTAATTTCCAGTTTTACATTTTTACACTTAAAGATCTTTGCTAGTTCTTTCATAGCTGCCTTTCCCATTCCATCACTTGATTTCTCCACATCTGAGTGTCCAAAGGAGGGTGACCAAAATGGTGAAATGTCTGGAAACCATGCCCTATGAGGATCAATTTATGGAGCTGGGTCTGTTTAGCTTGAAGAAGAGAAGGTTAAGAGGTGATGTAATAGTCTTGTTTCAATATTTGAAGGGATGCCATGTTGAAGATTGAACAAGCTTATTTTCTGCTGCTCCAGAGACTAGGACGCAGAACAATGGATGCAAACTACAGGAAAAGAGATTCCACCTAAACATTAGGAAGAAATTCCTGCCAGTAAGAGCTGTTCAACAGTGGAACACACTTCCTCAGAGAGTGGTGGAGTCTCCTTCTTTACAGGTTTTTAAACAGAGGCTGGATTGCCATCTGTTGGGGGTGCTTTGATTGTGTTTCCTCCACGGCAGGGGTTGGATTGGATGGCCTTTGGGGTCTCTTCAAACTCTATGATTCTATGATAACTATTGGTGCATTACTTGACTTATTTGTAAAGTATTGCATCTGAAATGGTATCAAGTTGTGCCTATAGTACTAGATCCAAGATGGCCCAATTCATCATTTGATCTTTCATTTATTGAGCGATTAATGTGCATGTGCGAACAAGTCCCAAATGTTACTCAAATGGTGAGATATCACAGGAGGGATGTGTGAATCATGAGTGTAGCTACATGGGGGGCAAAATAAAAACTTTGCTCCGCACAAGAATTCTGTCCCCCATAAAACTTTCATTTGTTGTCAGCTTCGGCTGACATGCCAGCTGCGTCCTTTCCTGGAACTGGGCGACCTGGAAACTGTAGTACACGCACTACTAACCTCACAACTCTATTTCTGCAATGCACTCGACATGGGGCTACCCTTGTGCCTAGTACAGAAACTGCACTTAGGACAAAATATGGCAGCCAAACTGATCACCGGTAAAACTAAATGTGACTATATGACACCTATATTAAAATCCCTTCACTGGCTTCCCATTAGTTTCCAGGCACAGTACAAGGTGTTGCTTATGATCTCTAAAGCCCTTCATGGCCTAGATCCAACCTATTTGTGGGATCGCCTTCTTCTGTACAATCAACCCCACACATTGAGGTCTTCTGGGAAAAATCTACTGCAGCCGAAGAAGACCAGGCTGGCTGAGATTACTCAGAGGACCTTTTCTTCATCTGCTCCCAGATTATGGAATGGCCTGTCAGAGGAGATCCATCATATTACTAGCCTTGACACCTTTTTAAAGACTGTCAAGACAGATCTCTTCCGACAGGCCTTTCCTGAATAGCTCGCATGGTCGCTATGAAATGGACCATCACATTGCATATTCTCCCCATCTCTTCCTCTCACTGATTATTTTAATAATTACTGTAATGTTTTAATTGTGGTTTATTGTTATAATGTGGGGATTTTATATGTTAAAGGGAGGGAGGGATTAACATTTGGATTATTTTGTATTTTATTTGTTTGCTTTGTAAAACACCTCAATCCTGGTGGAGAGGCAGTATAGAAATAAAATGTTATTATTTATTATTATTAGTCCCATAGCAGAGGCTAAAATGCTGAAAACTGTTCACACCTCAAACCTTGATAGTTGTTCTGTTCACATTTCCTTGATAACTTTGTCTACCCCTTCTCATTGGAGGCCAAAACTTTATTTTTCCATATTCTACCAAAGTTTTTAAATTATTGTTATGCTAGAAATTTGGGAATAGAAGGAAAATTGCATTGTGGTAAAACATTCTTAAGGGAAGGCAATGCCCTTATTTTACACGCACACTCTAATCCCTGAACTCGGAAATAACAGTAAACTGTTTTGATATTTTCTATGGATTAATCCAAATATGCAAAATAACAACCTATTTTATAGTCATGGTTATAGTCATAAGCTTCATTTTAAAAATAATTAAAGACATGAGATTTGAGGCATGTCAACAGTGAGTATTTCCCCCCAAGAAGTGCTTCTCCACACTATGTATCATAACCATTCTAGACAATAGTTGTGACAATAGGAATCAGGAAATAATTAATAAAACACTTTAAAGCCATGCCTCCAAGTTTTTCAAAAGATGATGCTACACTCTGCAGCCCTTCCAAGTCTATTTCTCAGTTTTAGCTAGATGCATTTTAGAATGATTTAACACAGGTACTAGCTTTTGACCACACGTATTTGAGATGAATGAACAAAAGTAGTATTTTGGCAGATTCATTTGTCAGGGCAGCCAGATGAGAATGGTCTGAGTGGACATGGTAAAATGAACTGTATCCTGGTCCTCCCACTGGATGTGAATAACTTCATGGATTATACATCATTCATTTCTCTGGCACATTAGAATTAAATATGAACCATATAACATATTCCCTGTGCACACAGTAAACTATTCACTGCCTTCTGTTTGCATGGTGCAATTCTTTTGATTTCCATAGCTGCTGAAGTTCAGAACTATGGGTCTCCAGCAACAATATGAGCTATCACAATTGTCATCCAAAGTATCCTTGAGTGGCCTGGCCCTGAATTAAAGGAATTAAGACTCATTTACTTTAGGGGGGGGGGGAAGGGACTGCTCCTGGAAGAGCTGCTGGAAGATGACCCTGACTACTTAGTGTAAAGATTCGTTCTGATAACTTCCAGTGTTGCCCAAGCCAGATGAGGGTGGGAGCATATGACCAAAAACTTTCTCTGTTGCGCTGTAGTTTACTTCCTCCCTCAATTTCTTCCATAGGACAGACAATTTTGTAAAATTTCTAGCTTCTGAAATAACACATTAACAAGAATTTACAAAGTTTATTATGTTTTTATATCAGCCACTTATATATTTAAGCACAATATGTTACATTTCATGCACTACATCATGATTTGATTTAGTATTAAAATTAAGCAAATATCTGTGTTTATGTCTTCCACATTTTTTAAAATCTAAGGGAAGCTAGTGAAGGCTGCATCTAACAAAAAGAAGGATGGAACCCTGTATCTTTTCCCTCACTAATGAAAAGTAGATTTGTTTGCTTATTTCATTGTACACTCTTCTGGCACATTTGCCCTCTGGAATGCATTTGTGAGCTGTAAAAAAGGAGGAAAATGAATAGCTATTGCTAAAATAGTAAATTTCCACCAGACTAACTGGTGCTTCTGCTTTTACACGCATGTAATCAATTACTTGTTGTTTTAATATACCAAACTCAATTACATATTTAAAACACACACAGGGACTGCTATGTTATTCATTACAGAAGATGTGTCAAGTCAGCACTACCTACAAGTTCAGCCCATGTTGATAGGCCCTAGCTGAAACTTCAGCACAAAGCTGAAACTTCAGCTAGTTCATACAGGTGCAGCCAGAGTACTAACTGGAGCAGCTTGTAGAGATCATAGTGCTCTGTTAAAACACCTCCACTGGCTCCCACTTTGTTTCCAGGAACAATTCAAAGTGCTGGTTATGATCTATAAAGCCCTATATGGCTCAGGTCTGTATCTCCCTATATGCTCAAGGCCCTAAGATTATCAGAAGTTCTTCTCTCAGTCCCACCACCTGCACAAGCACGGTTGGTGAAGATATAAAATTTTATATATATATATATATATACACACATATATAATAGTTTTGTCTTTTTAAAATATGTTTTATTCTTTTAATAACTATCTGTTTTAATACCGTAATAATTTAATTCCTTTTTAATGTACTTTTAAAATGTTTTTAACTGTACTGTTTTTAATGCTGTGAAGCTGCTCTGAGTCCCAGTCTTGGGAAAAGATCAGGATACAAATAAATATAATAATAATAATAACAATTATCATCATCATCATCATATAAAAGAAGATCATCTTCTCAGTGGCGTCCCTGGACTCTGGAACTCTTTTCCTAGGGAAGCCAGAATGACACCCTCCCTGCTGGCAGGCAAAACCCTTTTTATTCCAACAGGATTTTAATACAGAAAGTTTTTAAAGCTTGGTCTATATGGGATGCTGTATTATTTTAAACTGTACTGTTTTAAATAGCCTTTTAACATTTTGAATCACATCTTATTCTTTTAACTAGATATCCAAAGTGTTTAAATATTTTGAATAGTTTAATTCTATTGTAATGTTCACTTTTTGTATGTTTTTAACTGTATTGCTCTTTTATGCACTAAACCACCTTTAGTCCCAATTGTGGGAGGAAGGCAGGATACAAATTTGCTATAAATATAATATTATTCCGTTATAAATCGTCAAGGAGGAACAACAGATGCGAAATTTAAAGCTCCTAACATATTCCTGCTTTTCCTTGATATTTCTATTGAGATAACATAGTGCTAAAATAATTTGCTTCTCTGGTCATAAAATGCTTTAACTCAGGAAAAGCAATGTGATAAATGTGAACTTTCATGTAAAAATCCAATTCATAGGCCAGTTTAAAATAGTTGAGGGGATCCAGACAAAAGCATTGTCCTCTCAGCACTGCCCACACATTCTTTTCTCCCACTTTATGGAAAAAAAAGTCTTATTCAAGATTTACCCCTTTTTCCTAATGTGACTTTTTCTCAGAAGTATAAAACTCATAAATCCCCAGCCTTTGAAAAGTTTCCTTTAAAAGAAAAGAGAATTTTTGCAAATCCCCAAGTATGGGGAAGTTCAGTTCAATCTCCCACAAGATCAGCTTTCCCTGACTGAGACTTCACTGTAAATCTGTATGTTCAAAACAAAGTCTTTATTTATAATCATACGGATTAAACCATTAGTATGTAGCTGCAGAAGTTTAAAAAACCTGCACTAGCCTCCAACAATTCCCATCAGCTCTTGCAGCAGGAGGAAAGACCCAATCAAACTGCTTCTTCAACTTTTTCCTGAAAAGGGTTTTTTCTTTAGTTAAAGTAATGTCAGAAGAGAAAAGCACGGAACCACTAACCTATAGTGTTTTGCATTGTGTCCCTTTAGTATTTGTTATCACTTAGAGATCATCTAAATAAGCAGAATAATTCACATTCACAGACCGCAACAGGGTGATTAAATCTCAAAATTGCTTTCCCCAACAATTCTTCCTCTCATCTGTGACCTGGGGCCTTTTTACACTACACATTTATATGATCCCACTTTAACTGCAGTAGTATTCTCCTTTTAAATCCAGGGATTTACAATTTGGGGAGGATATTCAGAATTCTCAGAGAGAGAACTCTAGTGCCTCATCAAACGACAAATCCCAATGTTTGTGCATTTTGAATGTTAATTTTTTTAATGTGTGAATTGTTCTGTGCACATTGGGATCAAGCAGACTGGCAGCTTGGCGTGGCCAGTCTGCCTCTGGCCGCTCCAGCACCAGTCATTCCCCATTTGGCACAGGACCACAGTGGCCAGACACCATGGTCCCAAGGCCAACCACCACTGCAATCTGCCACAGACTACCAGAAATGAGCACTTTTTTGCGCTCCTTTTGTGGCTGCATTTGGGCCACCTTAAGCGGCTGCAGTGCAGCTTCAGCCCAATCTAGTGACATACATCATCTGGACACCATATCCCTGGATCGGCCCGAAGGCGGCACTTTTGGCCCATCTGTTTCAGGTCTAAGTGTTCTGCTGAAACTTTATATATGTGTTACAGCAGTGCAGTCATCATGGTGATCAAGGTTTCTTTTTGAAACAATTCTTGTGAGGAGTAAGAAGACTATTTTCATCTTGACTATCAAATCCAAACAAATCTCTTCCTAGTTCCCACACTCATTACTTTTAGGAACATATTTTAAATCTGGACTTTAAAACTTTTTTTTAACTGTATTGTTATGGTTTTAATTGTGTTTACAACTGAAATTGTTTATAGTTTTGTATGCTATTTGGCAGTGAAAAGGTGGGATAAAAGTGTCAAAATAAATAATAAAATATAATGTCAGACTCACAACCCAACTCACAACCCAAAAAGTTTAGCACCAAAAGTAAAATGTGTGTATTATTTCATCAATCAAAGGTATAATTATGTGTTATCTAAGCATCAGTCTTTCATATAGTGCCAGAAGAAATTTCTTTTCTTTGTGTGCATGTGTGCGCGCACAACAAAACCTCTTGCCTAGTTTGAACAGTAGTATATTTAATCCACTCATTAAAGCTTCCACAAAATAACCTTGCTTAGCATGAAAGAGCTTTCTGTTGGGGGGGGGGGAAATGTGGCTTCAATGTGCCTTATGCAATAACAGACTACAGTTAAAACAACAACAGCAAAATATCATTTCAGGAATTCAGTTTAAAGGGAGGAAAACTGCCCAACATTTTACACAACAAGCAAAACAGGTCTTTTATGTCCACCCAGCTGCTTTGGAGGTCAAATTTACAAGTTGCATACCATAACTTCAAACATATGGCTGCATCTAATGATGGGAGGGAGATCTTTATTTATGTTGAACATAAATCATTTGCTCACTTCATCAAACACAATCAAACCAAAATAACCAAATAACCCAAAGACAAACTTGGATTAGCTTTAGATTTCTGCTTCCAACAAAATTCCCATGAAATTCTGCTTTATGGATACTCCCCAATAGATCTGTCAACTGATCAAAAATTTTTGGCTGGTCAGTCATTAATGTAGCAAATGATCATTTAGTTAAGTTAGATTACTACCAAGACCTCAGCACCTTTACACACTATGCATGAAAGCTTGAGGTTATTTAAAATTTAAGAACCAAAAGCCATTACTCACTGTTGAAAAGTTAAATTAATCTTTTCTTTTTCAATCCCTACAATAGTACAAATGGTGTGTCTGAGAGAGTGCCTTCTACTTGCATCCCCAATGATTTAAAAATGACTCTTTCCAGTCAGTCAACTATAGCTTCAGTTTATTGATTTACTGATTGAAGTATGTATCTACATTTAATTTCATGAATTTGCTATAGACAAATTTTGCTTTGAAATGTGATCTCTGGGAATAATTGAACAAGTTCATGGTAGAGCACCTACATGGTACTAGACAACTACTTATATATACCAAGAATTTGAAAAAACTATTTTCAGGCCTGGACATTCTTAACACAAATACTCACAAATACATCATTGTATTACATAAATACTCTTGTGTCACTGTATTATATAAAATACAGCTTTACCATCTTTTTTAGACATTGAAAGAATCTATTGGATCCTTAATTCCTACCAGGTGACCTAAATACCCTAAGGCATCAGATTCCATCTGATCTTGGAAGCTAAGCAGGATCAAACCTGTTCAGTACTTGGATGGGAGACTGCCAATGAATAACAGGTACTGTAGGCTATATACTGTAGACCAAAGCAGTATAGAGTGGCACTATTACTTCCCTCGATCTAGACACTATACTTCTATTGATGCAGCCTAAAATTGCATTGGCCTTTTTAGCTGCTGCATCGCACTGTTGACTCATGTTCACCTTGTGGTCTACTTGGACTCCTAGATCCCTTTCACATGTGGTCTCGGTCAGCCTGGTGTCCCTCATCTTATATCTGTGCATTTCATTTTTCTGTCCTAAGTGCAGTACCTTACATTTCTCTGTGTTGAATTTCATTTTGGCCCAGCTTTCTAGTCTATTCAGGTCATTTTGAATTTTGATCCTGTCCTCTGGGGTATTAGCTACTCCTCCTAATTTGGTGTCATCGGCAAATTTGATAACTAGGCCCGCAATTCTGTCATCCAAGTCATTAATAAAGATGTTGAATAGGACCAGGACCAGGACAGAGCCCTGTGGCACCCCACTTGTCACTTCTTTCCAGGTTGAAAAGGAAACATTGTTGAGCACCCTTTGGGTTCGACCAGTCAACCAGTTACAAATCTATGTAACAGTTACCTTGTCTAGCCCACATTTTACAAGCTTGTTGGCAAGAATGTCATGGGGAACCTTGTCAAAGGCCTTATTGAAATTAAGTTAAAGTATATCCACAGCATTCCCTTCATCCACCAAGCTGGTAATTTTATCAAAAAAAGAGATCAGATTTGTCTGGCATGACTGGTTTCTCTGAACCCCATGTTGACTTTTTGTGATTATGGAATTATCTTCTAGATATTCACAAACTCTCTGTTTAATTATCTACTCCAGAATCTTTCCTGGAATTGATGTCAGACTAACTGGACGATAATTGTTGGGATCCTCTTTTTTTCCTCTTTTTGAAGTTGGGGACAACGTTTGCCCTCCTCCAGTCTGCTGGGACTTCTCCTGTTCTCCAGGAGTTCTCAAAGATCATTGCCAATGGTTCCAATATTACATTTGCCAGTTCTTTTAGTACCCTTGGATGTAATTCATCTGGTCCTGGAGACTTATATTCATTTAGATTAACCGGGTATTCCTGTACTATCTCTTTACTTATTCTGTGCTGAAATTCTCCTATTCTGTCCCCTGCTCCACTGTACTCAGGTTGAACACCCTGTCCTTTTCTGAAAAGACTGAAGCAAAGAAGGTGTTGAGTAATTCTGCCTTTTCTCTGTCCCCTGTTAGCATTTTGCCATCTTCTCCACACAGTGGCCCTATCATTTCCTTCTTCTTCCTCTCTAGCAAGCCTGAGTTCATTCTGTGCTTTAGCTTTTCTGACCTTATCCCTACAGGTGCTTGCTATTTGTTTGAATTCCTCTTTGGTGATTATCCCATTTTTCCATTTCTTATACATGTTCCATTTAAAACTTAGTTCAGTTGAAAGTTCCTTAGTCATCCATCCTGGTTTCTTGAGACATCTCCCATTTTTCTTTCTCATTGGAACTGTTTGAAATTGTCCCTTTAGTATCTCCCTTTTGAGGAACTCCCATCAGTCTTGAACTCCCTTCTCTTTTAGTACAGTGGTCCCCCGGGTTACGAAAGTAATCCGTTCCCCATTAACTAGGTCATCCCCATTGGTTAGGGTCAGATCCAAAATAGCTGACTCCCTGGTTGCCTCTTCCACCTTTTGGACAATGAAACTGTCTTCCAGGCAAGTGAGGAATTTGCTAGACCTTGAGGATTTTGCTGAGTTTGACTTCCAGCAAATATCCAGGTAGTTGAAATCACCCATCACTACTATGTTTTTCCTATCTGAGTGTGTGATCATCTGTTCAGAAAGGCATCATCCAATTCTTCTGCTTGAGTTGGGGGTCTGTAGTAGATTCCCACAGTAACATCCCTGTTGCTTTCCTCTCCTTTAATTTTAATCCAGACACTCTCCAATTGGTTTCCAGTATTGACTTCCTGGATCTCTTCACTGGTGTAAATATCCCTGACATATAATGCTATTCCTCCTCCTTTCCTGTTCGGCCTGTTTCTCTTTAAAAGGTTATATCTCTCTGTTTCTACATTCCAATCATGAGACTCATCCCACCAGGTTTCAGTGATGCCTATTATATTTCTCTTGTTTTGCCAGAAGTTCAAGTTCATCTTGCTTATTTCCCATCGAAGACCATGTGTCCCCTTTGCTTGCCGCCTGTGCACATTTTTTTTTTGCTTCCTACTGTTGTGTCCTTTCATTGTTTGCCTTGTTCCGTCTATGACAGTATGACTATTTTCTCCAGCCCTTTTGTCTCCCTCCCCACATAACTCAGTTTAAAGCCCTCCTGATCAGATTCTTGAGACTGTTGACAAAAATGTTTTTTCCAACTGGCATGAGATGCAGCCCATCCCTTGCCAGAAGTCCCTCTTCATGGAACCGCAGCCCATGATCCAAGAATCCAAATCGTTCTCGGTGACACCATCTGCGGAGCCAGTTGTTGACATCTGTGATTTTCCTCTCTCTTCCTGGACCATGCCCTTCAACTGGCAAAAGAGATGAGATGACAATCTGTGCATCCATTTCTTTCAGCTTCTTACCCATAGCCTTATAATCCCTTCTGATATTTTGAAGGCTGTGTCCTGCTGTGTCATTTATTCCCACATGGCCCAAAAGGAAGGGGTATTTGTCAGTGGGTTTGACCAGTCTTGTCAGCCTCTCTGTCACATCACAGATCTTTGTCCCAGGGAGACAACAAACCTCCTGAGACATCTTGTTGGGTTCACAAATCACTCCTTCTCTACCCCTCAGCAAGAAGTCCCCCACCAAGACCACACGCCTCCTCCGAGGCTTAGCAGAAACTGTTCCCTGTGATGGAACTCTTAGGCTCCCCTGCTCTGTCCCTGAAGTTTGTCCATGCTGCTCTTCTTCATCCTCCTTGATAAGGGACAGAGCTTCAAATCAATTCTATAGCTACAAGTCTCAGAATGATCCCTGGTTTCCCTTCATCTGTGTGTGACATTCATCCAGCTGTCTTTCTCCTGTGTACATGAAGTCTCCTCCCTAGCGACTTCCTCTGTGTGGTCCCCGTCCAAGACCATTTGTTCTGTTCTGTCCAGGAAAACCTCTTGCTCCCTGATACGTTGAAGTGTAGCTACACGGGCCTCCAGCTTCTGCACTTTCTCCTCCAAGAGGGCTACCAACTTGCATTTGGGGCATGTAAATTTTCCCACATTGGTAGGCAAGAAGAGAAACATTCCACAAGTGTTGCAGTTGACTGCGGCAGTCCCCTCAGTGTCCATACTGAGAAGTCTTAGTCCCTGAAATAGGATTATGGGCTTCTCCCTCAGAAAAAAAAAATCCCCTGTTTAACGCTCCTGTGACCTGGGCTTTTCCCCAATCACTGTTTCTCCTTCTCTCCAGCAGGAACTGGTATAGAAAGGTCCAGAAAGGCTCTGGGAGGGTTATATAGAGCTAGACTGCTAGCTCCACCCCCTAGTGACTCACAGGTGTGACTCATAGAAGCTCCACCCCCCAGCAACAACACACTCTCCCAAGAGTTTTCAAAAATTCAGCTCTCACCCACTTAAAAATGGCCACCCAGGAACTGCTCTCCTTCTCCTCTCCAGCTGAACTGGTGAAGTGTCTGGAAACTATGCCTTATGAGGAACGACTTAGGGAGCTGGGGATGTTTAGCCTAGAGTAGAGAAGGCTAAGAGGTGATATGATAGCTTTGTTTAAATATTTGAAGGGATGTCATATTGAGGAGGGAGCAAACTTGTTTTCTGCTACTCCAGAGACTAGGACTTGGAACAATGGATGCAAGCTCCAGGAAAAGAGATTCCACCTCAACATTAGGAGAAACTTCCTGACAGTAGGGGCTGTTCGACAGTGGAACACACTCCCTCGGAGGGTTGTGGAGTCTCCTTCCTTAGAGGTCTTTAAGCAGAGGCTGAATGGCCATCTGTTGGGAATGCTTTGATTGGGAGTTCCTGCATGGCAGGGGATTGGACTGAATGGACCTTGTGGTCTCTTCCACCTATATGATTCTATGATTTCAGAGAAGGGGGCTGCCAAAAGCACCTCTGAATACTCCTTGCCTAAGAAAACCCTTTGAAATTCATGGGGTCACTATAAGTCAATAGGTGACTTGAAGGTACATGAACACATACACCAACTAGTTTTCTGTATTGTGAGATACCACATTGTAGCTGCAACAGGGGAACCAGGAAGAGTAGCCTATGGACTGAGACCTCCAGCCAAGTTAAAACAATTATTTTCTTCTTAAATTTGAACTGAATTCACATGTTTTACGTCTACACCACCACAATGTTCCTGATGCAAAAACATGGAGACTTCTTGAGGAATCCATCGTTCTCTGCCTACAAAGAGGCCTGTGACCTCACTGGAATGGAAACATATTGAATTGCAAAAGAGGGATCCCTGTTGAGATGTAAATGGAGTTTAAATTTCCTGGACTTATTGCCGCATGACCACAAGGAAGAGGAGCTTGCCTGCAAAATATATATCCTCCCCACCACACTATCTTTACTAAGGACTGAAACAATATGCAGGCATCTGACTAACATCTCCATTTTTTTTTTCTCCTGCTTAGTTTGTAACATCTTGCCTTATGAAGCCCATGGAGCTTCAAAAGCTTGCAACAAGTATATTGTGCATTTCAATTGGCCAGTAAAGATATTGCAGATGGAGTTTTGTTTGCATTGGATAAAAATCAGTACAAGCAAGAGGTTTCAAGCTGCCATGAAAATATCATTCCACTGTAATTGTAGGTTAACTGGACAAGTATTAAAGCTAAGGGAAGAAAAATACAAGTGTTTCACAGTAAACAAGCTATTTTGTTAAATAATTATAGCATCAAGAGAAATATATTCCCAGGGCCTCTATTAATTTGGGGGAAAAATGATACACACACACAGTAGCAAATGTCAGAGTTTCATTTATGCTAAACAGACAGAAATAGCAATCAACAACCTATTTTCAGATTAAGAAAATGTCACAGATTCAACAACTTTTATCTAAACTTTTAGTTACACTCAGAAGATTTATCAAACTACAAACTACTGACCTTACCCTAAACCCATTTGTTTGCATGCCAAATGGCTTAGATTTTCTTCCCATCCATCAGCGCATACATGGTAATTGGTAGCTGACCTCTGAACAGTTAGGTACATCAAAGAGCTCCTGTTCTGAGACAGGGTTACTGTGAAGAATAAAAGTGAATGTAACTTTACCAGGCCAATAAGCGATTAAAGACTAGCTAAAATGTAAATGCATATCACTTGATTTCTTGTCACTTGAAGATTTGAAAACCAGTATGCTGTCATTGAAAAGAACTGTGGGTGAACACAGAAAATTTTACCATACTGATATTCCTGATGACAAATGTTGATACAATGAGGCTATAACCAAACTATCTCAGCATAAAGTTTGTCACATTGGAGTAACATGACCCCAATGACATTTTGCTTCCTGAGAAGAGAAAGCTAAGTACTTCCAGTCAATCCAATATTTGGGTTAACTGAACAATGTCCCAAAAGAAGTCCACAAGACAGATTCATTATTTGGGAACTGTTGGCTGCTGGAGAGTGCATTCAAAATACTGTATACCATACAGTCTGGTTCATTATCTAGACTAAATTTCCTTGCATATTGTATCTTGAGGCTGCCTGTTCATTTTACCTAGAGCCTTCTTAATGTTTTATGGTTTTTATTCTACCATTTTTAATTCTAACTTAGTTTAATTTATTCTTAAGGGATGGGAGGGGGAATTGGGCTGCTACATTTTAATTGTACTTGTTTTTCAAATGTTGTACCCCGCCCTGATCGCTCACCCAGAGGGGCGGGATATAAATAAATGATTATTATTAGTATTATTATTATTATGCATGAAGACAATGAAACAACAGATAGTTACATCCATTTTCACAAATCCTACTGCTGCCATAATTCTCAAGTATTACACTACAATCAGTCAAATATTCTGGAATGTGACATATTTTAAGCTACTCCAGCTATTACAACATTCTAGCTCAATAAAAAAGATGGATTTTACATTTATTATCCTTAACTGTTCCAAGAACAAGTTATTTCGTGAAGTAATCACATTGGTGCTGCTTCCACAGCAAGCTGTATTCTCGTGGCTGTGAAACATGTAAAGAATCAGGCCTGAAGAATGTCTAATTTCTACAGCTGTTATCTATTATGCCAGAATATCTCATTGCTTGTCTCCAAAGATGCACATAGACATGACGGTAAAATTGTAATGTGTTACATAGATTAAAAGAAAGGCATTCATCCAGAGTCTCTCCCCTCTTCACAGCTGTCATTTATTGAAAAATCCACTATGTACTATTCCACTCTGGCAACCAGAGTGCAATTTCCAACTCAGCCATGGAAACCCAATGGGTGACCTTGAGCGAGTCACATACTCTCAGCCTCAGAAAACCCCATGCTAGGGTTACCTTAGGATCACCATAAGCTGGGAGCAACTCGAATGCATACAACAACAACAAATCATTTCACTGTAGTATTAGAATAGCTTATTTATTTCTTATTCATTTTTTTTAAAAAAACAAAACACCAGGTACCTGTCATATATTCAAAATAATTTACCCAACATCTGGCTATAGTGGGGGCCCTATGCCAGTTATGCTGAATGTGTGGCTCCCCAGACACTGTGATTTCCATTAGCCATAGCATGAATATCCAGTAGTAAAAGATCATTGGGATTGTTGTCTAACATCATCTGGGGGGCAGCATTCCTTGTATCTACCTTATGCACAGAAATATGTTCAATCATATTCTACATATATTCTGATCCAGCTGTTTGTTGGTGAGAAAAGGAAATAGGGATTATAACACCACTCATCAATACTGCTATGACCTGTTAAGATTTCTATTTTTGTCTCTCGTTTTGTATATTCATTATAAGAATCCCACTGCAAGAATTCTTATTGGTACAATATACAGTCATCCCTCCACATTTGTGGCTTTGACTTTTGTGGATTTAATTATTCAGAGATTGGATTAATACGTTCTCTCTAGGAATCTCTAGTCCTCTAGCTTGACTCTATGATCAACGTCCACCCGAAGTTGCAATGGAGGACCTAGATATTCCTAGACAGATTTAAAAAGCAATGTTTTGTTATTTGTGGTTTTTCCACTTTCATAGGAGTCCTGCACCCCTTACCTCAGAAAATGTGAAGGGCCCACTGCATTCTTATTGGTACAATTCTGTGCTTACAATTGCTCTCTGAAGAGTAATCTCTTATTTTACTGATTTACTTAAAGTCTCTTCTTTGCAGTTTTAGCTTTCCATCTGCAGAGACCTAATTTTTCTTTGCAGACTCCCAGAACCTACTAACTACCACTGGTATTACTGAAAAGTACCTGGTGTTTTCCCTCTCTGAAAGCTCCACATTATGAATTCTAGACAGAAATGTAAAGGCCACACACTTACCACAGTCCCATTCATCTGATTTGTCAGCACAATCTATCTGTCCATCACACCATCCTTTACGAGGCACACAATCATGGTTGGCACATGTAATCTCATCTTTTTTGCAAAATGCTGCCATGAAAAATATAAATTAGAAGAAAATAATATTTAAGGATTAAAAAATGTGTCTTTGAGAAAGACAAACAGTGAAAATAAATATATTATTTGGATAAATTGATAGTACCTTCTGAACAAGAGAGTGATGATAGATAATAACTATTGAGTTTCCCTAGTTGAAGGTAAATTTTGAGGTTTCCTCACACAGCTATTGTAAAGAAATCACAAATGCTAGTAATTTCACACTCTGGGAACTGTGGGAGTTCCTGCAATCCTTGGTGAATAAAAGTGTCACCATTTCCTCATGTGTGTTTTTTTCTCCCAGTATCTATTCCCACTCCTAGGGTTTTTAATGCCTCAAAGAAAAGTTCTAATGGTTAATGATCTTCAGTTTAGTTCATAAGGGAAAGAATATTATTTCTTAGGAGTATGGAAATTCTGAGCTGCAACTAGCTAATTAAATATGATTTGGGCATTGAGGACCTTTGGGTTACATAAGATCACGAAGCCTGTCTTTATCTCTTGCTTTGTATTTCTGGTAGTTTTGTGTCACCTTGGTCCTGGGTCTTGTCCTATTTGAGGCCCATCCTTTGGTATATATAAACTGGTGATTTAGTGATGCATTTTGAAACTGTTCCTTTTTCCTCGTGGTACTGTTAAAAAATCTACTTCCTTAGAAATATTTTTCTAATTTTATTACATGAGGCCTTGGTATGAAATCTACACTTTTGTTGCTTGGTGCACTGGTAATGGATAATGGTTTCTGCCTAAGGTTTAGGGAAGAGTGGTTACAGTTACTGTTTGCCTTCATTGACTCTCATGGATGTCCTGTAAGCTATCAGGGCTCCTTGGTAGAGAAGGAGGAGAAGCTGTCATAGAAGAGTGTTCAGCTCTGTTCTTGTCACTAGACAGAAAGCAACAAGTCCCTCATTTTCCACCAGCGTAGCAATAGCCACATTGGGAGGGGACATCTGCTGCTGAAAGCTGGCATTTGGAAGATAAGAAAGGACAGGTACCTTTGTCCTGCTTGTTGGTATCTCTTCCTGCTCCGCGATCTGTTACACATTTAAAGTTACGGGAGCACCATCCTGAATTCAATCTGGCAACCTTAGATAAGTAGCTTAATCAGGTTCTCTTTGTTTCTCTCTTTCTGCCTCCAGAGAATCTTTGACTACTATAAATACTCACCTAACAGAGCCCAGAGTTGTTTCAGTCTCTGATTTGTTTACCTGATCAAAGAGCTAATCCAAGTGAACTGGTAATAAGAAATAAGAGCATTTTTATTGAAAGGGTGTGCTTCAAATTTGTCTGAACCTTGAAACAAACTAGGCTGCTTCAGGCAAATTCAGGAGTCTTGACTGAAGCAGGGCGCCTCCAGATCACATTGGATCTAAACCTAGGCCTCATTAGTAATTCAGGTACAGAGACCCTGACAATGTTTTGGTGAAAAACTTGACATAATTCCTCCCCATGCTCTACTTGTAAGGAAAACAACATGGTTGTTGGGAAATAAGAAAAGAGGATGTGTTTGTGTAGAGCTGATAGCTCTAAATGCTTGCCACAGTGCCTCTGCCTTCATGGGTGTTTTATATTTCATTCTATTAGTATTTATGTTTGTTACAGATCAGTTTACAACATGCCATTTTGTCTGAGAGAACATATGTCAATGAGCTATAGGCATCATAATCAATAATTTTTGACCTAGTTGGAAATGTGAGTTTGGTTTTTATTCTAATTGCTTTCTTCGTTTTAATGAGCGCTGGTGCCACAACAAACTACAAATCCCATGATTCCATAGGATGGAGCCATGACAATTAAAGCAGTGCCAGACCACATTAATTTTTTTATTGTGACACAGCCTTCATCAGAGCAGGGTGGAGGAGGAATGATACAACAATTCATTTGGTTCCCCTCTTAGATTTGTCATGGAAAGAAATAAACAATTCTGTATTTTCTTATTTACATCTTCATGGTTATGGTTCCAACATTGTGGAATCCAAATCTGTTGCATAATTTTCCTCCCTAATGTGAATATCCCCTGAAGGATCTACACAGGATAAAGCAACCAGACCTTCCTTAAATCCTAGCATGCAATTCATCAAATAACCCACAATAAAGGCATTACAAGTGCATGAACCAAGGACACTTTTAGTGGCATATAAAAACATAAGGGGTAGGGACAGAAACAAAACCAAAATAAAATAAAAATTCAAAACAAAATGATAGTTTGAAGAGAGGCTTTGGTACAGCCTCATGGATGACTGCAAAATGAACAAACACCAAAAGCACAGAATAAGATTTCTTCTGCTCATTTTAGAGAACTGATTCCTCTAGAATCAAAATAGCTGAAAACTATTTGAATATTCACTTATATCAGTTTAATTATTCACACAGGCTGTCAAATTTATGGAGTCAGTATGCAGAGTAAAGAAGATTAATTGATTCGAATGCATAGTTTGTTTGTTTGTTTGCTTGCTTGCTTGCTTGCTTTATATCCTGCTTTTCTCCCAGTGTGGGACTCAAGACAACTTACAAAAATGCTATAACAAGAAAACACGAATAACTTGATAATAAAAAGTAAAAACACAATTAAATAAGTTTTGATATTAAAATGCTATTACTGGTAATTTTTTTTAAAGCAGAGAGTAATTTTAAAGCATAACAATAAAGTTAAAAATACAGCACACGCCATAAAAATGACTCCTTGAGTCATTTCTACACCATTTATATCCCAAGAGTATACATGTTCAGTTAAATAGTTTAAGTTATGAAAATATCTGTAGTACATCAATCAATTAGACTTCACTTTCTTGAGATGTCATGTTCTGTGACGAGAAATCTGCAACTGGCACAAATTATACAAATGAAACTATGGATAAATAATGTTAAGAACCTAAGGACAGCTACAATGAATAAAATCAAAGATCCATCTAGTCAAGTGCATCCTATCCTCAATCGTGGCCAACCTGAACCTTCCCTGAAGTCTATTAGAAGGGTCTGGAGCCAATAGTCCTCTCCTGCCATTTGCCCAGAAAACAGATTTCAAAGACATAAGAAGTCATTGCCTCTGACTCTGTCTACTGAACTTGGGTGGAACAAGAACCAACAGCCTATGTCATGAGAAGAAAGGACACAATATGCAATATAAACATTGTAATATGAAGCACTTACAGCAATTTTTTTCATCTGCATTGTCTGGACAGTCTTGAAATCCATCACATATCATTGTATGTTTGATACATAGTTTGCTTGTTGGACATTCCCAAAGACCTCTTTCCTTGCATCCTATGGAGGGGGGGGGGGAATTAAAGGCATTATAGATATTTTGTTTCAATGACAAATCAATCAGACGCAAAGAGATAGCTGTATATTTCAGAATAAAAGGAACAGAGGAAGGTAAAGTGAATTTTGTATTTTTAAGACTAACAAATTTATTTAATCACACATTTTTTGTGAATTGCATCCCAGTTCTTCAGATGAATTGTGTGTAGCCTCAGTAGACAAACATTTATAAGCATATCTGGGAGAGGAAGATGTGAAATCTATAAGTGCAAAATGTGCTAACATGGTTGTGGAGTGACAAGTGGATATCTTAATGATGGCAGTAAGAGTTCTTAAAAAGACACAGGTGGGTGACAAGTGGATCCTAGTGTATATAAGGAGACAGACACATTATGGTAGAGAAAACTCTTGTATCTAAATTGAGGGGAAGGGAAGAGCTAAATTACAGGTATACTCAGTCAGAGGTGGATGCAAAAATTACAACTAGAAGAAATTTGTCCAAGCAGTGTCATAAAACCTACAACAGTGGTGGTGATGAGTTACAGTAAAATACAGTTGTTTTAGACCTTGAAAGGTTGAGTTTGATTTTGTTTTCTGGCCCTGCAAGACAGACACACACACACACACACCACAGAAAATGACAATACGCCACTAGTTTTCACCTACAGTTCACAGCTGAAACCAATTAAATGTATCAACAAGCTTCATGTTCTAATTGTAATATGTGTGTGTGTGTGTGTGTGTGTATAATGCTCTATATTGTTAGCTGCCTTGTCAACTATAATGGAAAAGAATTAAGTGATCTTCACTTCCTTTTATAAATCTAATAAATATGTTGATGAATTATTACAATGAATCGCTTAACAAAAGTGCATTGGGGAATATTAATAGAACAGGAATGCCTCCTGACCTTTGAACACAATAATATATAATCTTCTTTCTTAAATTTGTGTATCATCAAGAAGAATAGCACTTCTATCCAGAAAGAAGTTTAACAGGAATGTGGTTACATTTAAAACACATATTGAAGTATTTTTTAGTTTTAGAGTTAAAGTATGTTCAATCCAACTACATTATTAACCAAATGTACATCTATTGGGGGGTAGTGGAGCTCTCTAAAAGTATCATCCTAGTTATGTTTGATCAGAATTAAGTCCCACTGTGATTACTCTCAGGTAACTACGAATGGCATAACATCCAAAGTCACAGCATTTAATTACACTGAATAATATACAATGTTCCATATGCAGGCAATAAATAATATATACAAACAATCTAAATGAAAGGGACCAGAACACCAAGAGTGTGTGCCATTATTGTTTGCTGTGGTTTTTAACATTTGAAATCTATTGTAATGTACTGATTGCTTTAATATTGTTGACCACCCTGAGAGTTTTTCAGCTGAAGGGCATCATACAAATTGTTTTAAATGTTCCTGAGAGAGAAAAACTAAAATGACAGGATTTGGAAATGTTCCCTAAAACCATTAGCAAACGCAAAATTTTGGCCTAGTTTCATCCTAGTTGGCTAGATCTAGACTTGTTTATATTAAGTCTGGATTCACAACAGTAATGTCATTTACATCCACAGGTCAACTCTAAGTATGACTAATTCTGAATTCAGTGCTCAGTTTATCTAGGTTGGGATGGGAAACTGTGGACGTACATAGGTTATTTGACTACAGTTCCCATCATCCTTTACAGTGAGCAGTGTTGTCTAGGATTGTGAATTCCTATCTTAACAACATTCCAAGGATTGATATATTCTCATACATTCTCTAACTCTGTTGCAGATGGCAAAGGCAGTGGCAATTTCCATAATTATCTCTTCCTCTCTACTTCCATCACAAACACAATATTTCAAATATTTTTGCAAGCTCTGTGCCAATTCCAAAGGAAAGCACTCCACAGAGCAATTCAAATACTACATGAATTTACCACAGAAAGTAAAATGTTCAAAAATTGTCATAGTAGTAATACACAGTGTATTCTGTCTATTTAAAAAAATCATGTAGTGGGGCCTAAATTTAATGTACGTATCAGTACACCTTTTGACATTTACATTGATGCAGACTAACATGGTAATCGCTTTGAAATTTGCAATCGGTGACATTTGATTTTATATTTAAGGAGGGGTAGGTACAACAGAACTATTTGTTGGGTGCTTTACATTTTCATACCAGTAATCAAAATCCATCCTTACTTACTTGTTTGTTGTCATAGAATTTATTCTGAAGGTGAAGGAGAAATTAGTATTTAGTATTTGGGGAGGGGGGCAAAGTGAAGGAGGAGGGGGGAATAATATAGCATCAATAGATAACCATGGAACATTGTACACAGTAAAAATGGAGAAATGCCAGATTTCTGACAATGATATGCACCTTCCCAGAGGCTCATCATTATTCAGTGAACAGAGCCTCTGTCTCTTCCAAGTGTCTTTAATCAGCTGGACTGGTTTTTATAATAAATTCAAGATGAACTCTTGTATAACTGTGTCAGTCTTTTGATATTAAATTTTTAGCTTGTCATATGGAGGAAATTAAGGCATTTCACAGTGCTAGAACGTATTTCTCTTTCTACAGATTGCTTTCTTAAAGCAGCTGATTTCAGCAATAAGATGTCAGAACTTATTTAATCATATTACTGACAATTATGTAAAAGTTTTGTTTTGTTTTTTGCAAATAGAAGTAATCTTTCACTTACCCTCTCACTAGAATATTAACAATGTTAACCACAAAAGAAAGTTATAACTGGTATAACCATAATCCAAACATATTGTTGTGTGCCTTCAAGTTGTTTCCAACTTATGGCAACCATAATGTGAACCTATCATGGGGTTTTCTGGCAAATATCTTCAGAGGGAGTTTGCCATTGCCATCCTCTGAGTATGACTTGCCCAAGGTCACCCAGTGGATTTACATGGCTGAACGGTGAACACTGATCTCCAAAGTCCTGGTACAATGCTTAAAGCGCTACACCATGCTGGCTCTCAATCCAAACTTATCTTGATTATTACATATGTAATATGTAAATATAATGTGTATGTGTGTGTATATAGGAATTATACAAATTCATATACAGGGAATCTGAACAGCTGAATTTCACATACAGTTGGCTCTTTCTATACATGGGCTTGCCATCCACAGATTGAAGCATCTGTCGGTGGCTCAACCCCATTCTCCCAGTGGCATTCTCCCAGCCACATGCATGCCACCACCACATGGGATTTGAGGGCCCATGATTTTTGGCATCAACAGGGGGTCTGGAACAGAACCTCCACAGATAAGAAGGGCAAACTCTACTCTTTGGTTTGTAGTATAACAAGTTATCGAAAACATAATTAAGTTAATGGATAGCTTAACATCATTGTCAATACTAATATTACACCTAATCAGTCAGTTCTTCACATTACTGTATAGATCAGTAGGTATGTATAAGATATTTTGGAATTATTTAAGCTGGGTTCTTTTCCTCCACTTCTGAAGACATTATAATTATGAATTATAATATCCCATTGTTTTAAGAGCCAACAGGTTTAAATGGTCAGTGATAACCCTTATCAGTACAAACCTGACTACTGTTGTTTAGTATGGGATAGAAAAATCCAGAAAATGGATGCTGGCATTGTTTAAAAATCTAGTACAGGTTTAAGATCTATTATCCAAAAATGGTTGGTACTAGAAGTGCACTAATGCCATTCCCCCATACTTATAAAAGCCTATAAGAATTCTCTTGCATACTAGAAGCATTTTATCTAGGAAAGAATGGAAATGCATTTCACAACTAAAGGTATTTATGTTGTCTCTCAAATATAAGTGCTCCTTTTTCCCACCCTCCTATCCTTTAATTGGCTCCCTGCCTCTTCTCCTCCCCAGTCCTTTCTCTGGGCAGCTGAAGGAGAGGATTGGGGAGGAGAAGGCAAGAAGTGCCTTGGCCCCTCCAAGATCTTTTGGAAACTCAAGGACAGGATTGAGTTTGGCCCTTCTGAGACCCTTTGCCTCCCCAGTCTGTTCCCTGGGAAACCCAAGGAGAGAATCAAGGAAGAGAAGGCCAGAGGTGCTTTGGCTCCTCCAAGACCCTTTGCCTCTCTGATCCATTCCCTGAGCAGCCCAAGGAAAGGATCAGAGAGGAGAAGGGTCGGGGGGAAGGGGGCAAGGCAACTCCTGCCTTCACCTCCCAATCTCTCCCTAGGCTGCCCAAAGAAAGATTGGGCAGGGAAAGGGAGCAGGAATGCCCACATTAGCAGCCTTGACCTTGTGAATAATCAAAACCATGAGTATCAAGACCGTGAATACGGAGGGCCGACTGTACTTTATTTGTGTGTTCCCATGAGTATAACAAAAAAATGCAGAGAGGGAAGAACATATTAATTTTCATTAGAAAGGCAAATAAATAAATACTTTGTTCTCAGCAGTTGTCCTTTTTTAAAAAAAAAGAACAGAAACAGCACTCATGACAGAAAGAAATGTGTAACACAATGTTCCACAAGAAAGAAAGAAAAAACTAGACAGATATTTTCCCAAAGACTGCTGCACAACTGTGGATCCTTCTTTCCTAGGAAATGCCAAAAAAAAAAAAAGTGAGTTATAATTCCCTATCTCAGATCTTGGATCTCATAAGTATCTTTTTGTATTGCTAATGTGATTCAAATTTTAACTCCCAGACTCTGGAATGTTTTGTTCCCAGTGACACATGACCGGGAGAACAAGGGGGCTGGCTGCTTAGATATCCTCCACACCATATCAACACAACAAGCCAAAAACATCTTGACAAAATGCAGGCCTGTGACTACCATCATCATTTTCCCCCTCCTGTATGATTTTTAACACCTTTGCCTGATGAAGACACCCGTGGGGCTTAAGCAGCTTGCATTATGTATTTTGTGCATTTTGATTGGCTATTAGTTTTGTGCATTTTGGATTTTATTGTACTAAGGGATTATTCAAACATCTTTCTTTTTTTTTCTTTTTTTTTTAGTGAGACAATGTGAATAATCTCATTCACACATTCCGCTTTTGTTGTTCACACTATGGAACCACATCTATACACATTTCTGTGAATTCTGTTGCTCACTTGTGCCAGCACTCAAATAAAGGTGGAGTCAATGATGTGAATGTATTTGAAGTACGTTCAAGGCACGCAGAGTTTTATCATGGTTTATTCTGGGTCTATTCACATCAGTTATTCACACAGCCAACAATACAATTCTTTTCGAAAAATACCCAAGATCAATTAGGTTTATTTGACAGCCCTCCCCTCAAAACCTTAATCGGATGTATTTGAAATGCAACTGTACAAAAAAGATTCAACCCAGATTCTACCAAGATTATTTCTACCATCTGAATAAACCCTAAAATAATACTGAAGAGCAAGAAATAGAGGACAAGTGTTCAGATTCTTTTTTTTAAAAAAGCCACGCTGGCCCAGCAGAAAAACAAAACAAAACCACAATTCACAGTTACACAATACGTTTCTTAGCATTAAGAAAAAAATGTTACAAAAGCAAAGTATAAAGATTATTATGTTTTTCTGTATTTCTGTTCTATGCAGACTGAGGAGCCAGTGCATTTTGCCCATGGGAAGAGACAGATCTCTTGGATTACAGTCAGCCTTTGCATTTTCAGAAATAAAGGGTAGGCCTTTTTGGTCCCAGCCGTTGTCTCTTTTTGTCAGAATATCAAAAAGCTACACATGATCTGTAAAACCTGCAGAGCTCTGTTGTGCTTCGAATAATCTCTTATCTCGCATTACAGACCATTATTCAAAATAGTATACAACTGAAGCAATTCAAATTGCTCATACACATTCCCAACCACCAATATAGATTAAAATAGGGCTGGGGAACCTTTTGTTATTATTGTTGAGATCCCCATTTCTCCATTGGTCAAGTGGAGTCAGGACGTAGGAGAGACAATACAGATGAAAGAATGGGAAAGAACATGGAAGACAAGACTGCAATGTATTCTTAACTATGACATGAGAGCGAACTACTAAAAATGCAGTTTAGGTGCTGCCTTATATCAGAAGAAAATAGCAAAAATATTTTAAAACATAAATAACTGTTGCTAGAAATGTAAAAAAGAAAAAAGGTGCCTTCTTACATATGTGGTGGCTATGTAAAAGTGCTAAGCAAGTTTGGTTGCAAATATAAAGATTATAATAAGAATTATAGGAGTTAATCTCAAAAAAGATTCCAAAATGTATGTCTTACGAATAACAGATGAAGAAATAGAAAAGATATTTGGGAGGATTCTCTTCTACATAGTAATAGCTGCAAGGACAGAATATTCCAGAAGATGAAAAGAAGAAGAAAGTCCAAAAGTAACAGAATGAATATGGAAAATGCTTGACTATATAGAGATTAATAAACTAACTAGCCTGGTCAGAAATAAATAAAAAACCAAATTTAAGAAAAAGTGTCCAGAAATTGTAGAGTTTCTGAAAGTAACCTTGGAAAAAACAGTAAAATAAGAAAATTAGGTTAAAAAAACTCAGATGAGAAATGAAGAACATTTCTCAAGAAGAAAGAGTAAGAATGAAATATGAAGTGTAAAATATGAAACATGAAAAAGGATAGAAGTAAAGCAGATAAATAATGAAGTTATAGATGGAAAACAGAAATTAGGAAGTCATTTTATTATCCATTGTTAAAATGTATTGTATGTATTTGTGTTTTTATATTGACATTATGGTATATGTGAATTTTTGTTTGTATGTTGTGATATTTTCGTTTTGTTTTATTTTGTTTGTTCAATTGTTTATTTGTTAGAATCTTGTTAGTTTAAATACCGTAAAAATATTTATTTAAAAACATAGTTAAAAATTCACAAGTTGAAAAGAGATGAAATGACAAAAACTGAAAATCAGATTAAAACATACACAATTAAATACTGTATGTACATTTACACACACACACACACACACACACGTACAGATAGCAAGATTCAACACATTGTTTACATGAGACTGATTTTATACAATCAATCATCAAATGCCTGTTGAAGAAGAAAAGTCTTTCCTGGTTTGCAAAAAGAAAGTGGAGAGGATGTTGGTCTAACTTTTCTGGGAAGGGAGTTCCAGAGCCAGGGAAGGGCAGCCACTGCGAAAGTCCTCTCCCTTGTTCCCACTAGATGTACCTGTTGGGAATGGTACACAGAGAAGAGCCTCCCTAGCAGATCTCAAAGCTTTGTAAGGAAGAGTCCGGTCCTTCAAATAACCTGAAGCGAAGCTGTATAGGGCTTTATAGTTCAAAACCAGCATTTTAAACAGATTGGCAGCCAGTGGAGCTATCACAACAAGGGAGGTGTGTGTTTACCATAGCCACCCCCAGTTAGCAACCAGGCTGTAGCTCATTGGCCCAGTTAAGGCTTCCAAACACTCTTCAGAGGCAACCCCACATAGAACGTGTTTCAGTAGTCCAGTGGGGATGTAGCTAAAGCATGTGTCACTGTAGCCAGATCTGACATCTCACACAAGCTTTAATTGTACAAATGCACCAAAAAGGCAACCAAAGCCATCTCTGTCCCATCACTAGGTCTGAAAACAGATTGAAATAGATTTAGATAATCTGTTTTATCCAGAGACTCCTGGACCTAACAGGCTACTACATGGTCCAGAACCCTGCCCCAAAACTGAATGTTAGAAACTGGACAATAATTATGCAGGATGGTAGGATGGGGGGGGGGTTAGTAATGGTTCTATAACAGCCTTCTTCAGGCAAGCTGGAGCTCTGCCTTATTTTTGCAAGAGTTTAACTACTCCCTCTACCCATTCAGCCAGTCCCCCTCCAACTTTTTTTTTAATAAACCAGGAAGGGCAAGGATCAATCTAACCCATATGTGGTAGCACTCATCTCACCAGGAATCCTGTCAGCATCTTTGAGTTGCACAATTTGAAAAGTTTTCATTATCACTGGACAAGCAAGAGCCAAGTTACATCCACTAGATCTGAATCAATTATAGTATTCAAGTCAGTGCAGATCTAAGTGATTTTTATCTGTGAATCTGGACAAGTTGTTCATAGCAGGATATCAACTGGTCTGGGTTTTCCTCACTTGGACCTGTGTATAAAAGACTCCTAAAACAGCTTGACTGGCCAGCTCCTAGCAAACACAATAGAGGCAAGAAGAAATTTGTTTTTGCAACCTGTATTGCCAGAGAATAGAGCCTTAAACAAGCTTTAGCTTGTGTGCAGTTACACCTTCTTTTTGTTTTCTGCCAATGTCACTTTGTTCACCTTCCTACTTGTTTTATTGCCACCAGCTCCTTGGGAAACCAAGGCACTAGTTTAACTCCACTTCATAAGAAGTAATCCTCAGGAGCAATTGTGTCCATAATCCTGGCCATTTCTACATTTCCAAGGTCAACCAAGATTTTGACTTGGCTGCCTACCAAGACAGCAGTAAACTGTCTAAGATCCATCAGAGGTCCATCCAGATCCATCACCCTCCTGGGGCAGACCATTTTAATTGGTCTCCTACCCCTACAGAGGCTCTGAATCCCAGCAAGACTAAACCCTACCAGGTGATAATCTGTCCATGACAATGGAACTATAGAAAGTTCTTCCATTCCCAGGTCACATTCACCCACCTATTAAAGAAAACAATGTCCAAGATTGCAAAACAAGGAAAGACTGTTTCTTAACAGTCTATAGAATGTGAAATTTCATTTACCACAATTCTCTTCATCACTGTCATCTTCACAGTCTGCCTGACCATCACATCTTCTAGAGGCCAGCACACACCTCCCTGAATGACATTTGAAGTGACTGGGTGAGCACTCTGCCAGAAAAATTACAAAATCAAGTCAGTAACAATGCTTTGCCACACCAGGGTGAAAAAAAGATGTTAAAAAGGAACACACATCATATCCTTAAACCTACCTGCCTGCCAGCTTTACACCCATTTAGCACTAATATGCATACCAGCAACTCAAATGCTGGCTCAGATATCAGTAACAACATCCTTCATTCTAGTTTTCTGATTTTTAATAATTCTCTCTGTGTGCTCATGTGTGTGAGAGAACATTATTAATTTTTAAAAAATAATTGTTAAAGAGTTCAAATGCTCCAAGGGTTGGTGAAGGGTAGGTTTCTTAGTAGCATCAGACAGGTACATGAACAACCCATCTCAGGTAGAATTCAGAGACATAGCTATGTTAATCTGGAATATCAATAACATACAATAACATTAGTTAATACCTCAGCCTCGTGAGGATGCTCTTGACTAGGTTAACATATCTCCTTTTTGGTTCACAGCCTGCACACACCATTTTCCCAAACTCCCTTCACCATTCAATGAGCATCCAGGCACCATAGCTTTAGATAACATCTTTCCTCCTGTCTTTGTCCCTCAATGACCATAGTTAAAACTGAATTTATCATCTCATCACCATACCCACAGGTTCCATGACTATTCATACAATGTAATTATAAAGGTTCTTCCTGGGCACCAGTTCACTTCATGCATCTGAGGACGTAAACCAAGTCTATGAAGCTTATGCTACAACTTCTTTCACACAGTAGTAGTTTTTGGACACTACTGGGGAAAATCAGATCCAGAGAGATCCATCTCATAAGGTATAATTCAACATGTTCTGTTCAAACCCAATTGCCCTGAACATTATTATCCCATGTGTACTACAATGTTCTTGTACAGTTTCCATTCATTTCACTTAGGCATTCAATATATGGACTATTTTGCTGTAGAATTAGGTATATCTTCAAGGTTTTTTTGGCTATTAAATATTAACAAATTTCAAGCCATTTTCTACCTTAAGATAGTGTTGAATAAATATTAAAGCAAACTAGTCTTGCTTTAATACACTTACTCGTGTCCAAAAGCTTGTTTCACTGGCTACCATTTATTCTCCTAAGATATAATAACTCTATCCTCCAGTTAAGAAATTTACAATTTTTAAAAATAACCTACACATTGTCCAGTTCCCTTCTTGCTATTAATATCTTTCAAGTATGGCTGGAAGAAGACATTAAGCAGCAGCAAATGAAATGCTTCCACTCATGTGCTCAATGTCTAGCTAAAACATTCAGAAAATTAAGTAACCTTCTACATCATCATCAGGTGTGAGACATGTTTGATTGTCTGAGTTTTCTTCTGGGAACTGAGAGCAATCAGTATCTTCTGGCCATTGCAAACCTACAATTCCAAGTACTGACTCACATCGTTCCTTGGACTGTTCACAAAGTGTCCTGCAAAGATTAAATTGGAAGGAGAGAGAAAGAGAGAGGTAATGTTTTGGGCGGATATTTGGCAAAACAAATACATAGCAAAAGAACAAAAACTGGTTATAGAAATTAAGATTTACAAAACCACATGGCAGATATATACTGAAATCTTTGCCAGTATGTTGACTATGAAGCCAACAGCTTGATCCTAAGACTTTTTGAATCAATGCATAATTACTTAGAATAGGAGATATCAATAGATAAGCTCTATAATGCTTCAGGAAGTGTGCACAGCTGTACACAGTGAATGTACACTTTTGTAAATTTTGTTCTTTAGGACAATAACAAATATTTTAATCATATTTTCCCACTGCAAGGAAATCCTTGAATGGGCAGGGGTTTAATCAGGAATCTGTGAAAAATCTGCACATGTGTGTTTTGCACAGAAAACAACATTATTGGTGCAGAAAAGTTTTTGATGCAGAAATCCATGTTTTTTTGGACAGGAAGTTTGCTTTTTTGCACATAAAATAACAAGCCTGATTCTGTTGTATTTCACATCCTTCATGGTCAATAGAGAGCAATACATCATAAAAATAGTTCCACAAGTATCTACAGAAAGAGTGTGAAATTTCTTTGCTCCTCAAAATGTCTTAGGGTTCATCTCTTAGCTACCCTAGCCAGCCTGGCCAAAAATAAATTATTAATGGGCAATCATCTAAAATCTTAAAAGCCAAAGGTTCCTAACACAGTATCAGAGTACAACATAAAACAGTTTTAATATGTAATAACATTTTATGGATACCAAAAAGTACTTTTGGCCAGATAAGAAAGAAAAATAAATTAGACCAATTATCTTTATTATATTTTTCAGTCTTTTATACTTTGTCTCTATAAAAACAGCTCTATTCTTTAGAAATCCTTCTCATATGGAATTCTTTCCACACTCATAATTATTTTGATAATTCTTTCTTGGATCTATTATTTATTCATTAGAACTGTGTAAGCAAAAAATGAAACATACTGTTAAAAGAAACAATATCCCATTCATTCCTACAGTGGCTCTGAAAAACTTAATTATTTCCCCTAGATTTTAATGTGCATGACAGTCATTAGGAACTAGACAAAACACATACTTGTAATTTATAATAATCCCACGGTGTCTTCCAAATGCTTCTCAAATCATTTGCCGAAGCCAACAGAATTCAAATAATTATTTAAACTATACTTCTGACTAAACCTGGATGCTGCTAGATCATTCTTTTACAAATCTGCAGTTCGCTGACATCAGCAGCAAAATAAATAATTTCTTGCATTTCTCTCAAACATGGAACTAAAGGCCAATTACAATTTTAAAAGGTACAAAAAGTGAACAGTAATACAATTAAACTAAATGTGATATTTAAATAATTCAGACCTACATTTTAAAGGATAGAATTGAAATTAAAAAGAGAATCAGACTCGGTCCCTCCAGGGAGAAAGACGGCATATAAATGAAATAAATAAATAATAAGGTGTGAACTTCACGGAAATAAACCAGTTCCACACTGATTTCTTTTCCTAGTGTGAATGAGGCCATAGAAATAGTCACAGTGATCATTCTCAAAGATGATAACACACACACATGCTGGCACTACTGAGCAAATTATCACCCTATAGTAAAACAAAAATCCATGATCTTAAACCAAGGCACAAAGGCTAGAACTAAGCATCTTGATAATTGGTAATTCTGCATTCTAGCACTCTTGCCATTGTTCATCTTCTGTTAAAAACAGGTAAGAAAAGGAAACAAGCAAAGGAAAGAGAGGGACAAATCCAATTTTGTCTTCAATTTGTTTACACTATCTAACATGTAGTCTACTCTATGAAGTCGAAGGTTTTCACAACTGGCACCCATAGTTTTTTGTGGGGTTTTTCAGCTACAAAATCAACCAACAGTATATACACCCCACTCTCTTCCACGCAAGCATTTTCTGAAGATGCCAGCCACAGCTTCTGATGAAACATCAGGAATAAACTCTTCTAGAACACAACCTCATAGCCCGAAAAACCCACAAAAAAACTATGCAGTCTACTCTGCCTTACCTTTTAGAGTCAACTAGTATGCATGTCTATATGAAAAGGGAGAAGAATATAAAAGTTTGGTCAGCATATAGCATATATAGCATATACAGTTTAATTTTCCACAGAATTGTTTGTCCCTTAAGACATCTGTTTCAAATCTTTCCTAGTAAATAGACATAAAAGTTTCCAAAATTTTGGACTCTTGGGGGCGAAAAAATTAAAATAATTGGGCAGAGATTGAAATCCCAAACTAAGATTACATTCTGCATAGTCATTTACCAGAATATATTCTTAGGTTGATCTTAACTTTTGCCACCCACGACAGGAAGCTGAAAAGGAAAACTAAAAATTTATTGTCTGAGCTTTAACACTACAGTACATAGCCCTGATGTGCATTGTTCAGGAGCAGGATAAACATGTTGTTGAAGAAGCTTAGAAAATGAGAATACAATTAATGAGCAGCAATACATGCAAATAGTATGTTCACCTAATAATACTACAAAAGAATGTTTTGTATAGCAAGTGTCATCATAACTGCAGACAGACAAAATCTTTTTGTCTTTTAACTTTTAACTTTTTTTATACTAAAAAAAAGATCTCTTTTTTTGGCAGCTCTGAAAGATCCAAGAACCATTTTTCTACATATGGAACCATCTACAGGCTGCACAGACTATAAAAATGCACATAAAAATGGTGATGGGGGGATAGGAGACAAGACGTGTTTCAGGGTCCATTTTAGGAACTGCAGAACAAAACTGAAAATATTTTATTGACAAATCTCTCATTTCAACATGCTAAGCTTGTTCTTCTCCAGACCTTTCTGTTTTAACAACCATACATGAAATGAGGTTGTGCTACAGAAATCTTACTCATTATTAGTAGGTGATCAGTAAACTAAAGAACATAAAGCAACTTTCTCATCCGGAAATAGCGTGAAGAAAACCATGGGCTGAAACAAAACAAAGATACAACTTATTGGGAAACATAGTGAGTAAACACTTTCTTCCTTTTGATCTTAGCATCTCTGTGTTAAGGCAGGGGAATTACATTCATTATGAGTTAATCGCTTTTCCACTGTAGACTATCCACATTGCTAAATGTACTAAAAGCACAATAACAGCAATGCCTTTTTTAAAAGGATAGTTGTGCTCTAGCTTCATAATGAACATCAGTCCTATGAGTTTCATTCAAAACCAAGCCAGAGGGTCCATACTGCCACACAAGAAAAGAATTTGCACAATAGGGGCAGAACTAGTGATAAGTTATCCTATGACCATTATTAGTAACTTGCCAGGGTTTTGCTAAAGTAACTATCTACTCTGCCTTTGCTGTGTACAGTGGTCCCCCGGGTTACGAAGGTAATCCGTTCCGGATTACCTTTCGTAACCCGGAAGCTTTCGTTTCCCGGGGGACCGCTATTTTAAATGGACCGCGCAGCCATTTAAAGGGGCCGCGCGGCTTTTTTCCTTTCGTATCCTGGGGGATCTTTCGGATCCCGGGGGATACAATGCCGGTCCGCCGCCTTCGGATCCCGGGGTTTTCGTAACCCGGGGGATTCGTAATGCGGGGGACCACTGTACTGACCATGCTGACAACATATACTGCTCTATGCTTCACTGAGCAAATTATATGAGCTTTTTTATTTTAAAAAAAAACATGACTGGCCCTGTTACATGGATCTTGTTCATACCCAAATTAGGCTACTATTTATAATTATACACTACATTTTAAAGTTATCTTTCTATCCCATCTTTTTTCAATACATTCAGGAGAGCGTGTATGGCTCTCTTTCTGCACATTTTATTTTCACAAGAACCCAGAGAAGTAGACCAGGCTGAGACAGAAAACTAGCCCATGATAACTCAGGGAGTTTTCATGCATGAATATAAACTAGGACCTGGATCTGCCAACTACCAGTCCAACACTGTAACTACTAATCGCATAATGACTTTCAATACTATCATATTGGTGTTATGATATTATTGGCCCTCAAATACAGCAAAGCACTTTATGTGAGGCGGACTTTAAAAATGTTCAGGAACTGCTTCTAGTACAAATTTCAGGAGCCAAGTTGTTCCACATTTGGAATTGCACCTATTTTTGGATTGTATATGTTGTTATGTAAAGCCAGTATGATGTAGTGCTTTGAGTGCTGGACTATGACTGTGGAGACCAGAATTGATTTCCGCTCAGTCATGAAACCTTGGGCAAGTCACATTTTCTCAGCCTCAGAGGAAGGCAATGGCAAACCTCCTCTGAACAAGTCTAGCCAAGAAAACCCCATGATAGGTTCACCTTAAGGTCACTATAACTCGGAAATGACCTGAAGGCCCACAACAACAACAAATATGTTGTTATAGTCTGTCAGACTGGGAGAAATTTGCAAAGTCTTTAATGAAGCAAATGAAATGGATAACGGCTTGACCTGCACTGAAATCAAGCATGCTGTTTCTTTTTCTTTTTCTTTTATTAGATTTTCAATACAAAACAAAACAAAAAAAATTAACAAAAGACAAACAGGTTAACTAACAAACAAAGACAACAACAAAACACAACACATATATATCACAGCTCTAACACTAATCTATTAATGTACAGTAACTTCCATTTCTTAACATCCGGATGAATTTCTTTGAAAGATTTGCAGTATCTCTTTATCATGTTCTTGCCATCAAGTAGTTAATTCTGTTCTTCCTACCCCTCTGTTAAATATTGTGATTCATTCTTTCATTTATTCTATGATAGCCTGTGGCCAATACACCACTATTGTACTACTTTAGTAACCCTATTTTCAAGTGAAATATACAAATTTTCATATAACATACATTGGTATATCTCAATCCAAAATAAATCTTCTGTTTGTTATATATTTGAAAACTATTACATAAAATTTGTGTGGATGGGAAAACTAATTAAGCAAAAAAGCAACAACACATTTTGCTACTCTCTTTGGTATTTAATTCTAATTTCAAAATGAAGTAGTCTATAACCTTTCTCCAATCCTCTAAGTATTTATTTAAATTTTCATAATCAAGACTTCTAGTTAATCTATCCATATCAATTATTCCATGTAACTTTAATTACCATTCTTCTATATCTGAAATCTTCTCATTTTTCCAATATTTAGCAAAGATCATTCTAGCTGCTACAATCATACGGAAAAGTATTCTTCCATTTTTTTCTCATTTTGGTCATCAATCATACTTAATATTTCAGGTTTATTCTTTAGATATATCTGTAAATCTTATTAATTGTGTAATGAATTTTCTTCCAAAAGTCTTTTGTTTTATTACAGGTCCACCATATGTGGTAAAGTGTACCATTTTGCTTTTGACACTTCCAGCAGTGGTTGTTTGTTTTACCATGCTTATTTTGTCAAAGTTAGCACAACAAGCCTTGAACTGAGAGCTAAATGTCTCTTCTTAAGCGTGGTTGTTTTGTTTGTTTGTTTGTTTTAACATGTCATAAGAAATGGCATGTCCTTCCTCAACCTGAGATGATACAAGGTACTCTTTCCACCCCAATAGTGTTCATTTTGTCCTGATGCCACAAGCAGATTGGACCTAAAACATGTAGATAGGCCCTTACACATTTATTGTGATACACAGGCAACAGCAGAAATGAAGTAAACTTCCATGGCAAAAAACATTCCTGCCATGCTTCCCGATCATTATTCAATTTTTACCAATTGTAAAATGGTAAAAATTATTAAAATTAAAATGGTAAAAATTCTTTAAATTATTACAAAGGTGTTGTTTTCCATGGTTCAAATATATGGTTCAAATTTTTAGAAGACCTGTGCTTGTTTGTGAAGAAGGATCTTTCTGGTCATGAAGATCTCTTTGATGAAGATTGTCTTCCTCAGGAGAAAAAAAACATTTGGCTAAAGTAGACAGACTAAACCAAGAAGACCTAAGTTCAGAATGAGAGGCAGGCTGTGATTTGATGCCATGCTTTATTGTAATTACTGTCATGTTCTGATTGTGCTCCAATTTTTCATCTGTGCTAGAAGTAAATAAACCAATAGAATTAAATCCCCAAAAGTCAGCGGAGTTTCTAGCATACTGGGTCATGCCTGTTGATCGTAACCAAGGAATTCCTACAAAAAGATTCTCAAAAGTGCAGCTGATGCAACACACAAAGAAAGGAGAGAGAGAGAGAGAAGCAGGAGAAATTAAAGAGCTAAAAAATAACATAAAAGCAAAACCAGTAAGAATATTTTTTATTGAATCAAAACTACTTTCCTGGATCAAATCAAAATCCATATAACCAATAATTCTTTTTCTGATATTTTTATTTGATTGATCGATGGATTGATTAAAGCATTTCTAATCTATCAACCAGCCAAAGAGATTCCCAGAAGAAGTTTACAAAGGAATAAAAATAAGTCTCTGGACCCAAGCTGTCAAACTGATGGGAGTCTACTGGATTCAACTAGACCGCTAGATGCCAGTAAACCACATGAGCAAGGCATGAAGATAATAGCCATATCTCTGGTTCAGCATTTGCTATTCAGACATTTACTCGTTTCAAACGCTAAGATTCTATTCAACTTTCAGGCACAAATCATTACACATAATTCCGATGGAACTGCTTTTTAAAAAACCAAATAAAGTCATGTCCTACTGAATATAGGTCTACAAAACACAACTCTACGTTATAAAATATGGATCTAATTGTTACTACAATGAAACCACTACACCACTACAATGAAAGCAGAAATAACATGAAAGGTCTTGGAGTGGGGTTGATTTTATTTTGTTTTCAATGCTGTCAATTGTTACCTGCATGGTGGGATACGCAGACTTGTTCGAAGATCACATTTTGGCACCAAAATTGTGCAGGCAAAAAACATAAGGTATTTGTAGCAGTTAGTCTGAACCAAAGCTGGGAAAAGAGAGGACTCCCAGCTGACGGAGGCTTCCTTTTGTGTCAGATGTCCCAAGTAGTTGGGGTAATGTGTGTAGTTGTAAGGCAGGTTCAAACACAGTTCCAGTGTAATTGGTTCACACTGACCTAGCAGAGTAAAAAAGAAATTAAATTTTAAATACAGAAGCAATAATTCTGGAATTATCCAATTCTGGTCAATAGAGAGGACCACAGTAGATGAGGAATTACCAAATGATGCATGGATCTTTTAATTTTTTCACTGAAAACACATATACACAGAAGCACACACATGCTGAAGCAAGAATACTTTAGTTATTATCAGTCTGCGTTCTAAGTCCCAATTGATGAAAACATCATATTTTGACAATGTATTGATTCTGGCTTTCAAATTTGGCAAATGTTTTTCCAGCTATTTTAGACAATATCCAAACTTCTTGAAATAACATTTTTACTCAGAAACCTCAGGCCCCTTCTGAAGCCTTCTAATACAGACCTTTGCTGCATTCATAGGGAATTTGAACTGCTGGCCCATAATTTGGTACCTGAACGTTAAAATCCAAATTATATATGACAACAGGATAACAATAATAAATAACAACAATAAATAACTGACAATTTAATAGTCTACATGAAACCACCGGAAGAAGTTGTCTGGAGTTTTGGAGTAAGATGCCACCAGTATGCTGTTGATACCAAGCTCTATCATTCCTTTCCACCTAATTCCAAATAAGCTGTTCCTGTCCTAAACCAGTGTCTGGCAGCTGTAATGGATTGGATGAGGGCAAATAAATTGAAGCTTAATCCAGACAAGACAGAGGTGCTCCTGATCAGTCAAAAGACAGATCCAGGAATAAGATTTCAGCCTGTCTTAGATGGGGTTACACTCCACCTGAAAACACAGGTTTGCAGTTTGGGGGTACTCCTGGATTCAGCACTGAGCCTGGAAGCTCAGTGGTGATCAGGAGTGCTTTTGCACAGCTAAAACTAGTGCACCAATTGCTCCGATGGCTAGAGAAGTCAGATCTGGCCACACTGGCACATGCCTTGGGTGCATCCTGTTTGGATTACTGTAATGTGTGCTCTACATGGGGCTGCCTTAAGTGCTCAGAAACTTAAGTTGGCCCAAAGAGCTGCAGCCATGTTTTTAACTGGAGCTGGCTACAGGGAGCATACAACTCCTTTACTGCAACAGCTACATTGGCTGCTGGTCCATTTTCGGGAACAAATTTAAAGTGCTGGTTTTTACCTATAAAGCCTATATGGCTTGGGTCCAGGCTATTTCAAGGACTGGATCTCCCTTTATGAACCCGCTAGAACACTGAGATAATCCAGAGAGGTCCTCCTCTTTTTCTCACCACTCTCTCAGGTGCATTTCGTGGGAATTATGGGCTGCTCCCAGGTTCTGGAACTCCCTCCCTAGTGGCTCCATCCTTCCTTTCATTTCAGTGGCAGATAAAAATATTGTTATGCCACCAGGTTTTCTCACACTGACATGGGTACTGTAAGAGTTTAGTGAAAAGTTTTTACATATTAAATTTGAACATGTAAAGTTTTTAACTTTTTGAAATTGTGCAATTTTTTTAATGTTATATTTTTAATGCTTTGTACTGTTTTAACATGGACTATTTTAAATTTTGTTAGCCGCCTCGAGTCCCTGTACTGGGAGGAAGTGGGATATAAATAAATAAATAATAGTCTGTCATGAGACTCAAAATCTGGTTCTGACTTCACCTTAATCATATTTTGGTCAGTTCTCTGCAGGTTCTGATCTGCTGTTGAAGAGGAGGAGGAAATATTTGTTTAATGTGGAGTGTAGCTGTTTTGAAGCCTGGTTTATATTTCTGTTCTTGTTAACATACTTTTATTTTCCATAAACAACAATTTCACTACTGAACACAGACTAAAAAGGTCAACATAATAAGAAGCTGTTCGTTAAATTTAATTCTGAGTGAAAAAGTGATTTATGAAAAGTCAGCAACCCAAATTAAACATATGTAAACAATCCCTATGTTGCCTAGTTTCCTTAGAAGAAATCATCAAAGATGAACATATGTCACAAGTAAGTCACAGTGGTGGCCTTACAATCACAGAAAGGATGGATTTGAAATTATTTTTTCTGGAAGTCACTCAGTCTGTGCTGAACATCTGGGTCTTTCTTGCAATTTTCAGAATTGTATTTTCTGACATTTCAATTATATTGTACAGGATGAACATATATTCAAAGTGTTATTGCAAAAAATAGAATTATCTAGCTGGCTAAAAGCTATATAAAGGATGAAAATATTTCAGATATCTTAAATTCTTCTTAAAGGAAGTTTTAAATGCATACACAAACATATATATCATAACCCTGACAAGTGACAATTTAAGACACAAACTCTTTTCATCCTGCCTTCCAGTTCATCTGTTAACTATCCATGCTTTAAGTTTCTCTTGAAAGCTTTAATTTCTTCTGTTTCTTCTCCACATTTTAAACTATTATCCAGTAGTCAAAATTCTCACTCATCCCTAGCAATGTCTTTATAATTGTAAGGAAACACATTGTAAGATCAATTAAAATATTCTTCACGTTGCTGGCTTGTTACTGCTGTGCCAGTAAACAAGTGCCATGCTCTGTGCAGAATAGAGGAAAACTGGCAAAAAGCAAGTCACCAGGAACATATGATAATCCAATTGAATTACTTCAACCCACATTGACAGTCAACTCTAGTGCTAACCAACATATGTCAATAGATTGGAAACAAAAATCCACAAAAACAAAAATCCACAAAAAAGGAGACACAAAAGACTGCAGCAGCTATACGACCATAGCACTAATTTCCAACGCAAGCAAAACTATGCTCAAAAGCTGCAACAGAGGGCTGGAGTAGATGAGCAGGAATGGGCGGCCCAAGGTCCCTCCAGCCGCAAACAGGCCAGGACCTCAGTGACCACATGGCCTGCTCCCAAAGTGGCCCATTGTCACAGGACCCAAACTGCAGCACCAGGAGTTAGATTATGCCAGCTCCTTTCTGCTGTGATCCAAAGGACAAGAGAGTGGTGTCAGGGAAACTTTGGACCGCTTTGAGGGTGTGCGTCATGGAAACACCATGCCCTCAAAGTGGCTGGAAGCCACTTCATTTGGCACATCTGTTCCTGGCCATAGACTCCAACCATACATGGAGAGAGAAATCTCAGAGGTCCAAGCAGGGTTCAGGAAAGGAAGAGACACTAGGGACCACATTGAAATATACGATAGCTAATATAGCATATCAGGGGATTCCAAGAGAAAATCAGCATGTGCTTTATAGACTATAACTTTTATAGACAAAGGCTTTGCTATAAAGCCTTTGACTGCATGAATTATGAAAGGCTATGGAACACTCTTAAAGACATAGGAGTGCCAACACATCTGATAGGCCTTATGAGGAATCTCTACTCAGGACAAGAGGCTACTGTCAGAACAGAACATGGAGAAACAGCATGGTTCTTAATTGAAAAGGGGGTCAAGATAAGGCTGTGTCTTATCACCCTATCTGTTTAACTTATATGCAGAACATATTGTAATGAAAGCAGGACTAGACACAAAAGAAGGAGGAGTGAAAATAGGATGAAGGAATATCAACAATCTAAGATGCGTAGATGACACCATAATACTAGCAGAAAACCTCACAGACCAGGAACTAAGGAAGGTTGAGGAAGAAAGTGCAAAGGCAGGCTTACTGATCAACATAAAGAAAACCAAAATAATAACCATCGAGAACCTACACAAATTTGACCTAGACAATGAGGAAATAAAAATAGTAAAAGAATTCTCATACCTGGGATCAAACATTGATAGGAACAGATATTGTAGTCAGGAAATCAGAAGAATGAATTCAGAAAAATGGGAAGAGAGACTATGAAGAATTAGAAAAGATCCTAAAATGCAAAAATATACAGCTGAGCACAAAAGTTAAAATTGTCCAAGCCATTGTATTCCTTGTTGTCATGTATGGATGTGAGAGCTGGACAGTTAAGAAAGACGGTAGGAAGAAAATCAACTCATTTGAGATGTGGTGCTGTTCAATGAGAGTCAGATAAAGAATCTGACTGGACTTCAATGAGAGTCAGATAAGGAATCATATTGGACTTCAGTGAGAGTCAGATAAGGAATCTGATTGGACTTATGAATTTCAGAGAAGGAATCTGACTGGACTTCAGTGAGAGTCAGAGAGGGATTCTGACAGGAGAGGGAGTTCACTTAAGTTAGTCCGGAAGGGACTGTAATATGCCTACAATTGTATGATAAGGTAGCCACTCTGAGTTTGAAATAATCTACCTAAGATACTTTCTAATTTAATGTTATTTAATAAAGTTTTTTTATAATAGCTATCTCTAGTGGAGTGAATTTTATATGCTGTAAACAAAAGCAAGCATGCTGTCTAAGATATTGAACTGGTTTGAGAAAGACACTTGGGGACCCTGGCCCTTGTACCCTTAGGGAGGGTGTATAAAGGGTAAAGGCAGTGCAGATGTCAGCGACTGGGGCCTTCTGTGGAGAATAATTTAAAATATCTGAAATATTTCCATCCTTTATATAGTTTTATCCAGAAAATTAGTAGCAGTGTATGCACCACAAGGTAGCGCATATGGGCCAGAGAGATCTGGGTTTTTTAATCTCCTGCCACTCCCCTCCACTGCCTATTTTGTTGGCTTCATCAACCCACCCTCCCACCAGGCCTGAGTAAGCATTTTTTTTCCCTTTTCCAGTTTGTTTGTTTGCTTTGCTTTGCTTTGCCTACCCTACCCTGTTGACTGGAGATAGTAACAATTGGTTCATGGTGGGTTCTAAAGAGATGGACACTTGGCAGGTAGTGGGCAAGGAAAAGTAGCATTTTGGTAAACACTTGTGGTTTGGTCTTCATTTTTTTGATGAAGTGGAGGGCTCTGGACCTGCCTTTTTAGGTCATGCAACCTGGGGATGGAATAGAAGGTTTTCCTTAAGGCTGGACTGAGCCCTGAGCATAAATGATGTGACTTAAGGTGGGGGGGGGGGTGGCTTCTCAGGCTGACCTTCCAGTAGCAGGCTGGCCAAGGAGCAACCCAGCTTTTAGGTTCTCCTTGGGGATCAGGTGTTTCACCCAGGAGAAGCTGGGGAAGTCTAGGAGAAACCTCATCTGCTCCTGTACTAGGTTTTTTCCCCCCTTTGCATCTCCCAGGGTTAAAAGTTAAATGGGTAATAATTTGAATAAAGTAGCCTTTTTCAACCCGATCTATGTTGTCTGGTCTCTTTATTTTCATTTGCAAAAAATGGCACAAAGCAATATCCAACTCACTGCAGTTTGCTTGTCTATTATTCATGTCACAAAGAGGAGAGTGGCTACAGGAATCAGGACAGGAAGCAGAAGCACATTTCTGATCTCCTTCCCGACATGGTGTCTTACCTAGAAGGACAAGATAAAATTTTAAAATAATTGCTGAAGTGCAGAATAGTCTAAACAGTGTAATAGCCAATGGTAAAAGGCAGCATATTGTGTCCCCTTGTTGCATTTTATTAACATAGTGCTAGAACATGATAGAGAAATTAAAAGTAGGAATTTGACTTCAGGATATTTGGTTAAGTATCTGCTTGAGTATCATGAAATATACAAGGACTCACTAAGGGAAATGTGGTTTCTTTTCCCCTTCCTGAGTATGAGTGCTTCTATCTAGTAATCATAAATAAAAGCAAAAGATCATGTCCTTTTAAGTGGTCCAACAATTTGTAGGCATTTTCCCATCTCCTATTTAACTCATATTTCTCATATTACTAATGGACAGATCCAATTTCACTTTATGAAGATAAGCTGTTATATAATTCATTACAGACTGCCATCTCTATACTGTATTATTATTTAAAGCCTAGTTATTAAAAAGTAACTCATTACATTGCTTATTGCCTTACTTGGGATCCTGGATTACTTAAGTTCCTCCTTAGCCAAAAATGTGGACCCCGCCCCCCTGCACCCTGAAATTTGGAGGGTTCATTATGCAGCTTCCAAAAAGTAATGAGAAAAAAAGTGAAAAGCAAATTTTACTTGTCACAAGGAAACATGTACAGTAATGACATTGGCAGTTTTTACATTAATTATGTTATGTAAACATGTTATGCACTCATTATCTCCCTTCCAAAAAAACTGGCAAAAAAACAAAGTGGTGCAAGTAACTTTGTTATTTGTAACATGTTACTTCAAAGGTCTGATCTGGGAGGACTGCAATAGTGAGGTACAATGGTGGCAAAAGCCATGATTTTGTAGAAATGATGCAATATAACATCATCAAATGGTACTCGATGTCAGCAAATTATCATAATTCTTGAACCAAAAAGCTCAGTGTTGATCTGAGAGATTATTATATTACTGTATTGTCATTTTAAAAAGAAGATCTTGATCAAATTGAAGTCAATTAGTCTCCTGAATATATGCATAGTTTTTATACCGTAAAATTGGAGCAAAGGTTGAAATTGGCCATATTCTTGGTACAGAATAGACTGGATTGAGATGTGGTGATTCACACTGGATTAATGTGTTTGTTCATTTGATTCTTCAAGTATTTATATCCTGCCCTATATTAAAATGGTGCACAACAGTTTAAAACTATGTAAAATTTGAAACAATAAAATAATTTCAACAGACTAGAAACATTTTAAACTATTTAATAAATTAAAACAGCTTAGAAGTTTAAAACAAAGTATATGTACATTTTGGAAGAAATTAATTCAGCCATCAAGACTGTATTTTGACAGTAGAAGAACAAAGCATGAACGAGACCTCCAAAGAGAGAGAACATTCCAGAAACAGGACCCTACAGCAGAGAAGGCCTTCTCCCATGTCATCCAAAAAGTATTTCTCCCACTCTTGGAAGACCCAGGGGGGGCTAAATGAATGTTACCTTTCTCATTTCATGGAGAAATATTCTCTAATGTTTGGGAAAGTTGCTAAAAACTGGGACAAGGAACTGAATGTTGCAAAAATACAACATACGAGTGCAAAAACCTGTCAGACCACCGACTTTATTGCACATACTTTTGCCTCCGATCTGGGCCCTGGCAGGGGATGAGCATGGCCGCATGAAACCGCAATTTCTCACATGCCATACTGTCCTCAAAACAGCCCCATGCCATCGCCCAACGCTAAGCTGTCTTTCAGGGCTCAGGTGTGTGAATTTTGAAAGACAAACTTTCTGGTGGAGAAAAATCATGTGGCTGAGCCCTGATCGGGGACGGCTTAGTGCTGGGCAATGGCATGGGGCCGCCTTGAGGACAGTATGGCATGCAATAACATGTGTTTTCATTCAGCCACGCACATCCCCTGCCCATGCCCAGATTGGGGGAAAAAGTGTTGCGATAAGGTCCCACCTCTACAGGCCAGCCTGCAAACTAATTCTATGACAGAAAGTAATTCAAGACTCAGTAACACAGTTCTCATCACAAAATTAAGCTCCCAGGATTGTTTGGATGAATCCATGTCAGTCACACTGGTGCAAAACTGATAGAAGCTTGTATTATAACCTATATCATCAGGCCTTCCTCTCTACTCTACTATAAAACAACCTCTACTGTAACATAATTTGTAGCACAAATATGGAGTGTTTTTTGTATGCAAAATTTTCAGTTCAGTTTTGCTGTATCCAAATGTGCAGAGACAGACAAAATACATCCTGGGTCTTGCCCATTTTGTTTAGAAGTATATACCTCTGCCATGGACAGGGATTTAGTTTGTTTTTACCATTAATTTTATTTGTGACAGGATTTTTTAAAGTAGGAGAAGTTTGGAGATATATGTGTGCATTTCTACAATTATCCTTGCAAAGTAAGTCTTGGAAAATCATGCTTATGCAAACTGAAATTCACTTTGAAAAAACTCTCAGCTTCTCACTCTCACTCCACTTTCCTATGGGAGTTCCTTAATTCAATATAAATCTAGCATTTGAATGAAACACTACACAGATCCTTGCTAATCATAGCACAGCCTAAACAGAATTCCTGTAAACACACCATGTTCATTGTAAACAGGCAAGGGACCCCATATTGGATTACTATTTCCATAGAATGAATGACGGTAGTTATGTCAGCCTTTCCCTTAATTACATTTCCATAAGGACCATATGGAAAGAGACAGTTTTACTCACTCAGCCATGTGGTGAGTTAATTTTATTTGTAAACTGCAGCGAGAAATTTACTGCAGTACAAGCAAGGCTTCTCCCATTCTACTTGTGTTTTTAAATGTGCACAATATTCTTCCCTAACACTGTTGAAACCAAATGGATTCATTTATCTAACAAATGTATTTATCTGTTTAGGTTTTAGGCCCCTCTCTTTCCTGGTCTCATGGATTCACAGTAGTTACATCTTGATGTTCTTTTCACAGGTTAAAACCACTCAGCAACCTGGTTTTGAACCGCTGGTTATACATGCCTATTTTTTATTTGTTGACTGCAGTATTACTGGTGGCCTATAAGTGCTGGTGAAAACATGAATAAATTTCCCAAATGATCACTTTTCCTAGATTTGTTTCTTCTTTATTAGCCATTAATCTAGGGGAGAGTGATCTCAGTTGCAGGAAATGCAAGATTAACCTTTCATATAGTTTTTCTGCCACAAATTTGACTTCCTAAAGGGTTGTCATTCCGGAAAATGACATCTTTGGGGGCAAAGAACAATTCCAAGGAGTGGAAGATCAGAAATAAAATGCTGCTAAAGAAGGTTCTGCTTTGCTCTGCATGTGTTGCAATCCTGATTTGTCCTCACTTCTCCATTCCAACCCTTATTTTTATAGTCTGGGAGAAGTGGTTATGTTGCACATATACCATTTATTGGAGACCTGAATCATGACAGAGCAAATATTCCATATGTTTTCAGGAATGTCTCTCCCTGTATCAGTCATCCACATCAGGAGTATTTTGTGATATGTTTCCCTGCAGGTGCAAAAACTACATTGCTGGGAACAGTTCAAAACCTTTCAATTTCTAATTAGATTAGTTGGCTAATTTGGTCTATATAAACATTTCTACTGCTTCTTTGTTCTGATGACATGCATTAGGGTGTCTGCAGTATAATTATATATACTGATACACTGATCTGGTATCTCTAATAATGAAAGGTGTTTTGAAAATCTTTTAATAAATAAACTTTCATATAATTTTAAATTCCATGATGTTTAATCCATATATGCAGCTCGAAATTATTATTAAAAAACCAAGTAATGAGCATACGTGTGAAGTCATCCCCACCAAACCAGGTACCTCCCCTAAGTCCTTTTTTAGGGGTTGATCATATAAAAATTTAGAAAGGCAACACAAAGCTATTTTTACTCTTTCATTTTTTTCTGGAAATAAGATTCATGACACAATGACAAATTCAAGTAGTAATTGTATTGGCTCCTGGCTACATGCTCTTCTAATGTGCAAGTAGTTGTTGCATTTATGTGCAGCATTTTGGCATGTGCAATTAAAATAGGCAAATAGGGAAAATGCATAGCTATAAAGCAGTTTGTGAACCTTCATTTAGATCCAGCACCCTTGCAGCACCACACCTCATGTTTATGTTAAACTGTTGTTTCACAAAGGTGAGAAAAACAGCAGGATGAAAAACAATTCCCTCCTTATTTTGGCTTCCTCTTTGAGGGCCTAGCAAATAGCACTCTCCCAACTGTTCAAAAGCATATTGTTTTATGAAAGCTTATGTTTTTAGAGAGGTCAACAGGCATCTTCTGATCCCAAAATGGTGAAAAATGAAAGCAGAAGTGAACTGGAAGCTACTTTCCACTAGGATGAGGAGGCATTTTCCAGCATTTTCAGCTGGTACAAAAATCACAATTTCTGAAACAAGGTTTTCTAAGTTTTCAACTGCAAGTACAGAGTGACATGTGGAATCCCCTTACTTTCACTACAGTTTTCTTCATCACTTCCATCTTTACAGTCATTGTCTCCATCACACTGGAAAGAAGTGGGAACACACTGACCATTTTTGCATTCTGCCAGTCCTTGACTATGGCATGCTGTGGAAAACAAAAAGCATTCTGTTCATTTTTAAAGACTCTTAGTTTCCTGCAAATTAAAAAAAAAAAAACCTTTTAAACTTAACATATCAGCAAGAGTGAAAAAATTATCACAGAAGTGTTTACAGTATAAGATCATGTGGGCTTGGTTGTTAAGCACACTGGTTAAAATTCTAATATACATGAGGAAAACAATCCACTGCATCCATACTGATTAAACACAGTAATGAACACTAGACTAAATCCAATTGTCAGTCTCAGCTAAAATAAACCCACTGAGTCAATGGGATTTGAACATAACTCTACTGTAGTTGCAGTGCTATGATAATGGTCAGCAAAGTGAAAGGCAGTACGAAAAAAGGAAGACTGCATTACAAGAAGATTGATTCAGTCAAGTCACAGCCCTGAGTTTGCAAATTGAGCAAGATGGTTGCTGTTCTGAGCTCTTGGAGATTTCACATTCAAAGGATTGCTTTGATAAATTGAAGTTGACATGATATCAAATAACAACAAAGTTGTGACTAAGAACAGATATCAAAATTTACAAAATCAAATAACTTACAGCAGTTGACTTCATCTGATTTGTCTGTGCAGTCATGGTCACCATCACATACCCAATCCATTCTTATGCATCTCCCATCTCCACATCGGTGGTGAGTTAGCAGATTACAATCTGGGGGTGACAAAAGGATAAAATAGAATAAATATAAATCCTTGCACTATTCATAACACAGCTGGATTATATATTATTTTATCATGATGGGAGCACTTATTAAAACGACAGAATCATAGAATCGGAAGGAACTCCAAGGACTACCGAGTATTCTATTAGAGGAGCGGGCTATAAATAAACATTATTATTATTACCTTGTTTAATCCTACCATGAAGAAATCCACTACTAAAGTATCCCTGAAAGGTGTCCATCTAACCTTTGTTTTAAAAAGCCCAATGAATCAGCAACCACTATCTTGCAACAGCTCTTACCATCAAAAAGTTCTTCCTAATGTTTAGTGAGAATCCCCTTTCATGTAATTTTAATCCATTGTTTTGGGTTTTATCCTATGGAGCATCAGAAAATGCTTGCTCCATCTTCCAAGGATAGCTCTTCACATAGTTGAAGACAGCTATCGTAATAACTCTGCCTCTACTCTTGTCCAGGCTAAAAGGAGTCAGAGAATGCTGAGCATTATTCAGAATTTTCCTTTTGGGAAAGCTATACTTCATTCATTTCTCTCTTCAACGAGTCAGTGTAATTTCATCTATTTACTGTATTGCTGAATGCACTTGAATTAGGTTTTATTTTTGGTACTGTATTTTACTATTTAAGGGGTTTTCCTTCTTTGAAATCACATTGGTACTGCTATACTATTGCATAGAGGTATTATGCTCAGGTTTTTATTCTATAGTTCATGGTGGTTCAGTAAAGTTGATTTATTTGCAATGATAATCCTGCCTCCTACCGGTTGAGTTAGATGCTATAGACCTTTTCCCCAACTAATGATATTAAGGCATTTCTTGATCAGATGCTCTGCATAGCCAATGTCTCTTGACATCAACAACAGCAACAACTCACTCTGATTGGGAATCCATTTTTCTAGCAGATCCAATCAGAAGCAACCACTCCTGCGGCTTTACTGATGCGTTTGTATTTCACTCAAGTAATTCAGAAGTCTTGGTCAACACTGTCATCCATTCCTTCCACAGGGTAGATGATTCAGTCTCTACAGGGTAGATGATTCAGTCATTCCTCCTCTGGGGAAGCATCCAAAACCTAATTCGATCATTGTCAATTCTGCCCAGTCAAGAGCTTTATGCCATCTGCATTCTACACCTGTGGACAAGGAGGGCAAGAACCTTGATGCAATGGAGAGGTAATTCTACCCTTTGGCTGCTCTCATGTCCAAGATTTCTAACTACTTGGCTTGCATGGGGGGCTAGAACCAACATCTCTGGGAGAAGATGACACAATTCTTGAACAAGTTCGGGGGCAAAGATTATAGAGTGGCTTCTCTTCTGCAATTGGAGGTACATAAGCTGGCAGGTCATCTGATCATGACTGCTCGACACATCATTGACTGTGGGGGCAAGGCAATGGTTGACTTGGTACAGTAGCTCTCCATCACAATGCTTGGTTACAATTATCAGGTCTTTCTGACCAAGCCTCAGCAGTCATAGAAGATCTTCCATTTAATGACATTAGCCTATTCTATTCAAATACTGACTCAGGTTGAAACACACCCAGTCCACCATGGGAAAGTTCAATTTTAATCCTCTTGTCCAGTCTTCCTCTAGGTTTTGGTATTGAAGTCACAAGTATGGGCTGTACTTGAAATGGCTGTACAGTCCATCAAGAGCTCAATTTCAACACAATTAAAAGTTCAAATCTAGGCAGATGAAGAAGAAGCCCAGTGAGGCCTCCAAGCACCAATTTTGACTTTCTTTCAGAAGACACCATGATGGCCAAGTTTCCATACTTCGCACTGCTATCCACCCTGAACAACACAGAGCCTTTATCATCATGACCATCATGCCTCCATCTCCCAGACCTCTCTGCATACTGAAGTTCTACCCACTATGCCACCAACGCCTTGTCCTCCATTCCACAATCAGCTCTGAAATTTCTATCAGATATGGAACTATATCACAATGGATTCATGGGTACCCACATCAAGAAGAGAGGCTACATCACTGAATTTTAGTTGTATCCCCAGGATTTCACTCAGGATTCTTCTGATCCACATTCACCATTCTACTCCAAGAAGTAGACACTCCTTTGCAGAATTGAGCAATTGCGTGTGCACCCCAATCCAAAATTCATTGAGGGGGATCTTCTCTTGATACATTATAATTACTAAAAAGGATGGTGGTCTGAGGGCAATTCTGGACTTGAGGGATGTAAACCTGTACATTCATCCTCAGTACTCCAGGATGGTGACTTTATCATCCATTCTCCCATTGATGCAAGAAGGGCATAGATATGCCATTTTGGACCTAAAAGATACCCACTTGCATACAAGTCGTCCCCCGGGTTACGAAGGTAATCCGTTCCGGATTACCTTTCGTAACCCAGAAGCTTTCGTTTCCCGGGGGACCGCTTTAGCGGACGGATCGCGCGGCCGATTTAAAGGGGCCACGCGGGGTTTTTTTCCGGATCCCGGGGGATCTTTCAGATCCCGGGGGATACGTTAGCGGTCCCGTCGGTTTCGTACCCTGGGGTTTTCGTACCCCGGGGGATTCGTAAGCCGGGGACCACTGTATTTCGATTTGGTCTTATCATATACATTCAGTCTTATCATATACATTTCCTGTGCTTCGCTGTAGGAAGAAGCGCATACAAGTTTTGAGTTCTACTGTTCAGCCTCAGCACAACTCATCAAGTGTTTACAAAAGCAATGGCTGTTGTGATAGCTTTTCTTTTGCAACAAGGTGCCATCCTGCCGGTCTGTACTGCTTCTCAGTGAGCTTTTATATTTGGAACTGAGTGGGGGCACCATCTTGTCTTTTGGTTGTCAGTAAAATAACTTCAGGTAGTCCAATACTGTAGTAGCAGAAAGCCCATATACTGTAGTAGGTTCTGTTCAATCAGTGGAGCTTATTCAAAAATGCTGCTTATATCATGCAGCCATCTCATAAGCCTCTCCTACCTCAAAACTGAAATGTAACCCATGTTGTGTAATAATGTGGAAAGTTCCACTACATTAAAATACGGAAACGTAAAATATTAGGGAAAAGTTTTCTCTCTGAAATTTAATACAGGATATGTAGAATCTGCAGTGTTTTTTCAAGGATGAGTAAATGACAATTACTTCAAGAAAGTATCAAATCTTAATATATCTGAAATATTAACTCCTCAGAACCTACATTTCAAGGGGAAGGAGGAAGATTTCAGAGACTGTGCCATATGTAAATGTAAAACAGACAAGCTGCAATCCAGCACTATTAAATAAGATTACATCTTATTTTGTTGATTTTTATAGACTTAAGTGTATCCTGTGGTGGATTTTACCTTCTGTGTTTTCTATACTCAGTGAGAGACAGATTTTGAAATATCCTGGCCATATGTGCAAAAAGAGGCTATCAGTGTTCTCAATTATGGCTTTAATAATCTAGTTATCTAGATAAAGAGATAGATCATCTTTATTTACCACAATTTTGCTCATCACTTAGATCTCCACAGTCATCATATCCGTCACAAACAAATGTGTAATTAAGACATTTTCCTGTGTTACAGTGGAAAACTCTTTCACTGCAGTCTGGAAAAAAAATTAAAAACATTATTTTGTCTTAGTTATGCATTAACATTACATAATAGAATTTAATCTGAGTACAATGAAGTACCCCAAAAGGGTGAATATTGAAAAGCAATATATAAATGTAATTGCATTAGTATACTAAAATAATGTCCCATTAACTTCTTAATATTGATATTGGCTATGGGCCATTGGCAGCTACATAATGGGCAGAAATCAGCAAGTAAAGCCATTTCTCACATGGAAGAACAAGAAAGAGTACCTATTGATTTCCACACATAATACAACTGTTAAAGGCACAGAGTCTCTCATCCTAAAGAAGAGTGGCCATCCTAATCCATGCCCCATACTCAATTTCAGTCTGGTAATTTTGTTTTTAAAAAATCCTGTAAATGTGATAGCACGTGAAAATAATCACAGAAGGGGCTTTTTACATTGGCAAGAAAGTGTGACCTGAAGTCGCCTTTATCTTAATGCTTAGCAGCTACATAGCAAGCCCCAGGTGTGCATTAAAAAAGTGCAGAGCTGCTACACTGAGGGGTGTGGGAACGACTTATCTGAGGTCTTTTTTGTGGCTCAGCAGTTACATGGGAAGCTGTCAGAACACTACAAATACAGGCGGAGCTGCTACATGGGCAGCAATAAACGCGGCTTTAAACTGCGATTTTAATTTTTTTTTTCCTTGCCGGCTGCGAATTGCGCAGTTTTAAATGATTTAAAGGGGGTTTGGGAGCTTTAAAAAACTGCGCGGTTAAACCCCAGCTTTTACACCTGGAGGGCATAGAACGTTTTAATTAGGAGTGAAGTCCACACCACGCATGCTCCCAACCCACGATCCATTCTGATTCGCACCTGCAGCGCAGCCTTTAAATGGGCGCCTTAAGGAAACAGAGCCCCATTTAACTGCGCAATGGCATCTTAGCGTTTTGATGTACTAGCGCTATAACGCACTTTTTAAAAAAGTAGTGGGGCAACCGAACTACTTTTTAAAGGCACGTTTTTTCCCTTAAAACGCCAAAATGGCGTTTTCATGGCACACTTTCCCATTTTCTAATGTAAAAGCTGGGTTTTCAAGCAGCCTTCATGACACCTCTTTTTGCCAATGTAAAACGGACCAGAAGATTATATCATGCAATTTCGACATTCATTTGCTGATTACCTTTGTAGAATTAGCTTGTTGTAGTGAACAAGATAACCAGTTTGAAATTCCAGGTCCCGATTTAACCTTTCCATGAGCAAGATGGATTGCCTTAAGCAAGCCATGCCTTTCTAGCCTCTAGTGGGAATAGATGTAATGATTCCTGAGATTACATGTGGGAAATGTTTAGAAAACATACAAAGAGCCTTGGAAACACACTGCTGCTATAGTTCCATGCACAATTTTCTGAGTATAAATTTCTGAAAATATGCACAACATTATAACAATTTTGTTATAATTCTATAATCCCAAAAAAGGCTTGTGGGATAATATCCCAACTATTAGCAAATCAGGCCTTTATGATTACACTGGAATGCAAGAGAATAGCCTGCTCACAGTAACTCAGTGATGGTTCACAGTAGTTTACTAAACACCATATATGAATGCATGCCACTAAAAAAAGCTTTTTAAAAAAATCTCTTTTCATGGTTGGTGTAATAATAATCAATAATGTATATATGATGATGGGGATGCACAGGCTCTCCCAAACAACCTTTATCACTACATGGTCCTCAATATGTGTTTTCAAGGTTAAACTTACATTTAGTGAATCTCTATAGGTCAAGACAGCTGTACTTGCAAAGAATAATTTAGAGAAGTGGTAAGTGTCTGCACTCCACCTACTGTCTCCCGTAAAGATATTCATTTCTTCCCTAAATTTCATGCCTAAATGGGATTTAAACCCATGTCTTCCCAGACCAAGCACAGCCTATTATCTAATACACCACATTAAAACTAATTTCAACTGCTGTTAAAGAGGAAGGAATGTAATAGTTCACACTGTCTGTGATTTTTCCAGCATGATCTATATTTAGCTCTAAAAGAACACCAAGAATGAAAGGACAGTAAATACCAAACACCTAAAATCGTACAAATTAGAAACTAAATGAAAATTTGTGTGTTCTGTATATGGTTTCATACTGAGGAATGCAGCACCCAGCTGAGTTTGGAATTCACTTCACTTTTTATCTGGAATCTGTACCAGCATGAGGTATTCTGACAGTTCTCTGTGTTTATCCATCAATTGTGTTGTAACTAAAATACTGCTACTTCTTAAAGCTCAGCACTGATTTGTCAATCTTTTCTCTTTAAATATTTATTACCACCTTAGAATGCCTCCTCGGATTTAGATACTTTGATTTACATCCAGTCTTTGAATTTTTGTTCATACAATATATATATATATATATATGGAGGATTAATAGGGCCAAACTAGATGTTAGTTAAAAATGTCACTGACTCTTAAGTGCCATTGCAGAAAAGGGACAATTTTTGTCAGTACAACAACAGTTAGATCTCAGCCCTACCTTTCCATTCACACACACAGCAACATAAGATCTCCCCATTCAGGAGATTCAAGTACTATTTGAGTTTGTTCTCTGAGACTAATAGCCACAGTGGAAAAAAGGATTTCCATTACAAATGCAGTGGCAAAAGAAAGGATATGTTCTGCTAAACTGACAATGCCGTTCCAATGAAAATGGGAAAAGAGGGAGGTCTGAAGTTTGTTTTAAGAATCATTTAAAAAAAGTACTGTATTGTACTTCAAGTGATGCATTTGGTATCACATCAGTTTGATCTATGGTCAAGAAATAAAGGGATCTTGTAGCACTTTTGAGACTAACTGAGAGAATGAAGTTGCTAACATAAGCAACCCGCATCTAATGAAGCAGACATGGGGTGGAGCAGAGCAGCCTCTGGAATGGGACTGTGGCAACCACACAGACTGCTCTCAAGGCAGACCATCGCCTGCAGACCCAAGCCATGCCAGCCAGGAGTTGATTCAAAATGACTCCATTTTAATTTGGTCCTTTGGACCGAAGTGCAGCCTCAGCACAGCTTTCAGCTGTTTGGGGGTGTACATCATCTAAACACTAAACCCCCAAAGCAGCCAGAAGCCACTTTCTTTGGTCCATGCATTTCAGGCCTTAGTCTACAAAAGCTTATGCTACCAAATTCTTTCTCTTAGTTAGTCTCAAACATGTTCCAGACTAACAGATCTATGTCTTTAAATTTAAAAAGTAAAGACATTGTTGATGTGGCACTGAAGCTAAGTTGATGTGGCACCGAAGCTGGGGTAGCCATGTTCACCATAAAGCACATAACAAACTCACACCAATATCACTACGGAGTGCAGTTCACACATGTACATGCATATCCAGATTTTCTACTCAAAACTGGTATATATCCCCACTTTTTTCCTCCAGATTAAAGCCCTGAGGTGATGAAAAGCCTCAGATTTTTCCCCAATCTTCTGATATGTGGTTTGGACCACTTGTTGTGAAAACTAGGTGAGAGCGTTTTATTTGGCCCATGTAGATGCACCCTCCCTCTTGGCTCAGCCATACAACAGAATTGAGACTGTAGCCAAGAAATCAGAAGAAGACTAGAACTTGCAAGATATAAAGGAACTAGATGAAATCTTCAAGTGTAAAGGTATACAATCAAATACCAAAGTCAGGATCATCCATGTCATTGTATTTCCAATTTCTATGTGAGGTTATGCATGCTGACAGGAAAAGTATCAATTCATTTGAAATGTGGTACTAAAGGTGATACCATGGACTGTCAAAAAGACAAATATATGGGTCAAATCAAACAAAAGGTATTGTACTTTGAACATATCATGAGATGACATGACTCATTAGGAAAGACAATTAGTCTTGGTAAAATGGGAGGCAGGAGGAAAAGAAAATTGCACTACTCGTGGATATAATGGGTCAAGGAACCTACATATTACAAGACCCAATCACCTCTTTTGATGACAGGAAGTATTGCACTCATAGGGTTGCCATAAATCAAAGCTCACTTGGGAGCAATTAACAACAATAACAACTGCCTTGAACTAAGCGAATTCAGATAGACTGCTTTCTGAAGAGATAAAACAGTTTCCTGACAAGGAGCTAGAGCCTGTTACATCTAGACAAAGAGCATCTCAGACACCTTCCTCTAAGGTAGAGTGTCTTCTAAGTACGGCTTACAACTTCTGCTGCCCAATGTGCAGAGGGCAGGTCAGGAAGAAAAATGTATTTTTCCCAGGCCATGTTTTGGCCCCATAAATTCAGTGAAGGGACAGATTTTAGGGAGTGGTGGATTAAAGTCAGTGATACTGACTGATAGTGGTGGATTAAAGTCAGTGATACTGACTGATATCAGTATTAGCATACTGATAAACCTCAATCTACCTCCACTCTTGGGTGAAGAACAAAATGGCACACCCTTCAACATTTCACAGATGAAAAGCAGGATACATGTTTGAGTCTACTGGGTATCTTCTCTCCTCCCCTCTGTACTAAGGTAACTGATTGCAAAATACTTTTGCACTTCGAACTCAAATTACAGCAATTGAAGTAAGCTGAGGACAAAGAGGGAAAGTGAGAGGAGAAAGAAACTGGCACATTTTCAAAGCAGCTTTTAAAAAAGGGACAACAAAGGATTAATCAAGACTGATACTGCTGAATAAAGTTGGAGGGTATAGAGTGGTGCTATACCAATTGACCTGCCTTGCTTGATACTTGGTACAGACAGATGATAATACATATCATGTTTGTGGAGCTACTGACCTTCATCCCCAAACAGGTTTTGCAATAGATTATCATACAGTAACCCTCCTGTTCTATCAGTATACTCAAAACAATTCTATTATGTGCAACAAAAGCAGTTACCATCTTTTTCCTGTGCTTCTGCCAAGGCAACTTCCTTCCATGCTTGAAATCAAAGACTGCACTGGCTACTTTACAGACTATCTGTCTAAAAGAACTTACTTTTGCTTTCATATTCCACTATTCTTCTGAGATGTTCACCTACTGGTGTGCTGTGGGAGTTTTGTCCAATATGAATTGCCAAACAATGTTCTTGCTGCCACTGCTTTGCCTATGGTCCAAGCTCATGCTGCTTCAACTGCAAGGAGGGACCTCAAGCATGTTGGGTCAATATGGTTTCAACAATATTTCCCACACCAGTATCAGCAGCCAGAAAGACATCTTCTCATGCTGAAAGTGAGTATATGTAGTTGACTCTTTTCTCATCAGACATGTGAGGAAAGAGAAGGGAAGGGAAAGTCTGGGGGATCCTTTCCTGCTTGGTGGTAGAGTGATTGCTTTCTCCTTCAAGATTCTGAGGAAGATCTGCTGCTTTGTGCTCAATTGTTAAGTGTGGACAGTGTAATACAGCCTCTAGCTTCGTCTCATCTATGTGAACAAAAAGGGTGTGGCTGAATACACCATACAGTGGAAAAACCACATGCCCTTTTTCACAGCAGTTCTTTTATAACCAAATATTTTTGTGACCACCTCCAGATCAAAAATCATTTTGTAAGCAGGTTGTGCTGTAACATGCTGCCAACAAAATTACCAAAGGGTATAAAGTGAGTGCTTGTTAAAAAGGTTATCTCTTAACAAAGATAGTCTTTGTGGGATGATTACTCAGACATTTAAAAACAACTGTTGAAGAATCCCTCTGTGTGTCTGAAGAAATTTCAGCTGTTGAACTACTAATGAAATCATGCTTTTTAAAACATAACATTTACAAGTACATTCCATGGTCAGGTTGGGCAAAGGTAAACAGGCTCTATTGATTGCTAAGACGTCAGAAGTGGGCATACGCAAATCCAACGCAAAGCTGTTGTCATTACATAATAGGTGACTTTTCTTTCTAAGGCCATCTTAATAGTCTCCTAGTTGTTTTTCCCCAGACACAGATTATATTATGCATTTAAATGACATACTGCAATGTGCTTCATCACTCCAGTCGTCACAGTCATTGTAGCCATTGCACTGGAGTATCCCTGGGATGCAAATTCCACTTCTGCACAAAAAGTTCTCATCCCCTTCACAAAGCACTGAAAGAGAAAAACAAGAGAAGAAAAAATATTTATTTTCTCAAATGAAAAAAGCAAAATTTGTTGTCTGCTTCAATTACAACATCATTTTCTTCAAACTGCCATTGATCACATGGCTGGGCACCTAATTCTGCCATCAGACAGAGGAACTCATGCCAGAGGGGTCAGTGGAGGGAAACGCAGCAGAACACACATTTGAACAGCCACCCAGGATTGCCCTGGAGGGCTTCAGATTTTCTGGGAAGATCCAAAGTAAAATATGATTTTTTAAAATCCTTTTTCGGGGTGGTAATAGCATGGGTTTGGTGTTGAACTGGCCATACGTCATCAGAAAAGTTCACACCAGAATCAGAGATTGGACCCCGCATCATCTGGACTGATCACCATGAGGACGAGGGGGATCACATGTTATTTGACCCATGCAGACATGGCCTTAGACTTCTGAATTCTACAGAGCTACATTCTGATTGTTCTGAAAGAAGAAATGTTACATCAAGTGGTTGGCATTGGGTGTATTGCAAATTAATTTCTTTCTCAAGTAGAAATATAAAAATATATTACTAGTAGTCACATCTTACTACCAAAACAATTCCCAAAGCACATAAACAATCAAGCTTTTCCAGAAAGTGCCTTGAATTTTAGGGCACAAAATGGAGAACTACACAAGAGACACTGGTCTGTTTGGACTCAAAAGAAGGAAGCTGATTTTGATTGTGTTATTAAAATAGAATTAATTTTGATGGTGTTGTTGGGAATCTTGCAGCTAAAAAAGCCAAAAAATCTAATTTCATTAGCTGATTAGGTATATATTATTGCTTTGTATAAAGTATATTGTTATCTGGTCATTGAGAGAAGTCCCCATACTGGGCCCCAAAATCAGTCATGTTCATTCTTGAAATTTTTTTGTTGAGGCCCTGAATGAATATACATCAAATAAGAGAATAAAACAAAACTGAAGAAGAGCATAGTTTCTTTCTTTCTAAAAGATGTGTGTGTCAAAAGGGTCAAGGTTCTTTCTGTTTACAAAAACTGCTACTATCTTCTTCTTACCAAAACAAGTCACAGTCTTTCTTATTTCAAATCTATATCCCTATAACAAATTTTACATTTAGTATAATAATTAAAAATATCTACAATTAAAAATTGGTGATTGTGTTAATTAAGCTGAATTTCAGTTTCTCTTGCAACAAGCTGTCATTTTAATAGGAATGTTGTAACAAAATATAATTGCTTATATCATCTGCTTTCTTATATCATAAAGATATAACTATACTTGGCTTTTGCTGCAATTTCCTATGGAAAAAATAGAGTTTATTCACAACTATACTGCCTCTTGCCAAGCAAAGCTCTCTCTTTTTCAGTAAATTTTTCATGGCTTCAGTTCCTTGCCTTCCAATATTTAAGAAACACAAATATTCTTTCCTCTGGAAAATTCAGGTCAATCACTGTAGGATTTTACTAATTTAAGCGCGAATTCAAATAAAGCTATGGCCTGTTTCAGGATTCATAAGTCCAGCATCAAGCATGGCTTAAGTGGTGGGGAGGCAGGTAACTGTAATCTATGTTTTTCATCTTCTGCACTATACATTCTGTCCAACTGTCTGTTAGTTCATAGTGGGTTGAGGGACAAGGAAAAGGACAGACATCTTTTTTTAGTATAACAAGTATGCCATTTGTCCATCTGAAGGCTGTTCTGAGGACCCAAAAGTTTGTTAGAAGTCAGAGGAATTCAATATTCATGCCAAAACGACATTTTGAAGAATGTCAGGTCACAGTGACAACTATGGGCTAGTCTCTGCTTCAGGTCCAAAATATATGGTAGACATACTCTGAATCTAGTTGTTGTAGTTTTATCTGGATCTAGAGGAGGAAATGATGAATGTGTTGTTATGGGCAGTTCATTAGCTTATCAACTTTGACTTTCATGCAGTTTCTCATTCCTGACATTTTAATTATCCATATCTGGAAGCTGATGAATTCAGATAGCTTTCTGATATCTCTGGAGAAATTTATATCTTTTAGCAAAGTATTCAAACTAGTTCCAAGACAGGGAATTGATGAAATTCAGTTTAACATTTAGCATTATGCTGGCTCCCTAGAGTATTCAATGCTATTCACAGTCCGGCCAGAGAGAGGAGAAGGAGAGGAGCTGCTTGGCAGCCATTTTGGGACCGTGTGCTTGAGACCGTGTGCTCGTTGCTGAAGGGGAGGAGCTTCTGTGAGTCACATCTGTGAGTCACAAGGGGGCGGAGCTAGCAGACTAGCTTTATATACCACCTTCCAGAATTTTAGTTTTCTTTAACTGAACAGCTCTGCTCAAGTGGCATTAGGTTAGAATCAGATATTGAAACAGAACCTTCCCTTTAAGTGTAAGATAGCAGCCAGTACTTACCTTTAAAGAAGTATTCCCAGTAGATTGACTGTTATATTTATTACTAAAGACTTTGCAGTATGGACAACGAGGGATCTGCCACAGTCACCTGCAACTCTTGTGGGATGTTTCTCTTCTTGCCTACAGTAGTGGAGAACTTCACATGCACCAAGTGCAAGTTGGTAGCACTCTTGGAGGAGAAAGTGCAGCAGCTGGAGTCCAGAGTAGCTACACTTCAGCAGATTAGGGAACAAGAGGATTTCCTGGACACAATAGAACTAACCATCTTGGATGAGTACCATGCAGAGGAAGATGCTAGGGAGGAAGAGGTCACTTGCCAAACAGAGGAGGCAGACAGCTGGAGGAATGTCACAAAGAGTAGTAAACCAAGAAGGAATTGTTCGGGGAGCTTGCAGCTAGAGAATCGATTCGAAGCTCTTTCCCTTATCAAGGAGGATGAAGAAGAGCAGCATGGACAGACTTCAGGGACAGAGCAAGGGAGCCTGAGAGTCCCACCCGAGGGAACAGTCGCTGCTAAGCCTCGGAGGAGGCGTGTGGTTGTAGTGGGGGACTCCTTGCTGAGGGGTACAGAAGCAGTGATATGTAGGCCTGACAAGATGTCTCGAGAGGTGTGCTGTCTTCCAGGTGCAAAGATCCGGGATGTGACAGAGAGGCTGACAAGACTGGTCAAGCCTACTGACCAATACCCCTTCCTTTTGGTCCACGTGGGAACTAATGATACTGCAAGACACAGCATTCAGAACATCAAAAGGGATTACGAGGCGCTTGGTAGGAAGCTGAAAGGAATGGATGTACAGGTTGTCATCTCGTCTCTTCTGCCAGTTGAAGGGCATGGTCCAGGAAGGGAGAGGAAAATAGCAGAGGTGAACAACTGGCTTCGCAGATGGTGCCGCCGAGAAGGATTTGGATTCTTGGATCATGGGCTGCGGTTCCATGAGGAGGGACTTCTTGCAACAGACAGGTTGCATCTCACGCCAGTTGGAAGAAATGTTTTTGCCAACGGTCTCAAGAACTTGATCAGGAGAGCTTTAAACTGAGTTCCGAGGGGAAGGGAGACAATATTAAGGAACGCAAAAGGGATGGCGTAAATAGTCAAACTGACATAGAGGAAACAAGGCAAACAGTGCAAGGACCCAACAGTGGGAGGCAAAAAAACTTGCACAGGCAGCAAGTAAAAGGGAACCATGGTCTGCGATGTCTCTACACTAATGCACAGAGCATGGGAAATAAGCAAGATGAACTCGAACTCCTAGTACAACAAGGCAAATATGATATAATAGGCATCACTGAAACCTGGTGGGATGAGTCTCATGATTGGAATGTGGAAATAGAGGGGTATAACCTTATTAAGAGAAATAGGCCAAACAGGAAAGGAGGAGGAATAGCACTATATGTCAGAGATATTTACACCAGTGAAGAGATCCTGGACATCAATCATGGAAGCCAGGTGGAGAGCATCTGGATAAGAATCAAAGGGGAGGGAAACAACAAGGGTGTTACGGTGGGAGTCTACTACAGACCCCCAAGTCAGACTGAGGAATTGGATGATATCTTTCTAGAACAGATGACCACACAGTCAGAAAAGAGAGATGTAGTAGTGATAGGCGACTTCAACTATCCTGATATTTGCTGGAAGTCAAACTCAGCAAAATCCTCAAGGTCTAGCAAATTCCTCACTTGCCTGGAAGACAATTTCATGGTCCAAAAGGTGGAAGAGGCAACAAGGGGGTCAGCTATTTTAGATCTGATCCTAACCAACAAGGAGGACTTGGTTAATGGGGTGCAAGTGGTGGGATCATTAGGTGGAAGTGACCATGTTCTCCTGGAGTTTGTAATACAGTGGAAAGGAGAAGCCAGGCAGAGTCAGACACGCATCCTAGACTTTAGGAGAGCGGATTTCAGTAAACTTAGAGAAGTATTGAGGGCGATTCCATGGTCAGAAATACTAAAAGATAAAGGAGTTCAGGACGGATGGGACTTTCTCAAAAGGGAGATACTGAAGGCACAATTTCAAACAGTTCCAGTGAGAAAGAAAAACGGGAGGTGTCTCAAGAAACCAGGATGGATGACTAAGGAACTTTCAACCGAGCTAAGTTTGAAACGGAACATGTATAAGAAATGGAAAAGGGGGGAAATCACGAAAAAGGAATTCAAAGAAATAGCAGGCATGTGTAGGGGTAAAGTCAGAAAAGCTAAAGCGCAGAATGAACTCAGGCTTGCTAGAGAGGTTAAGAACAATAAAAAGGGCTTTTTTGGATATGTCCGCAGCAAGAGGAAGAAGAAGGAAACGGTAGGGCCACTGCGTGGAGAAGATGGCAAAATGCTAACAGGAGATAGAGAAAAGGCAGAATTACTCAACACCTTCTTTGCCTCAGTCTTCTCAGAAAAGGCAAAGGATGCTCAACCTGAGGATAATGGAGCAGAGAACAGAATAGGGGAATTTCAGCACAGAATAAGTAAAGAGATAGTAGAGGAACACCTTGTTAATCTAAATGAATTTAAGTCTCCGGGACCAGATGAACTCCATCCAAGGGTATTAAAAGAACTGGCAAAAGTAATATCAGAGCCATTGGCAATCATATTTGAAAACTCCTGGAGAACAGGAGAGATCCCAGCAGACTGGCGAAGGGCAAACGTTGTCCCCATCTTCAAAAAGGGGAAAAAAGAGGATCCAAACAATTATCGTCCAGTTAGTCTGACATCAGTTCTAGGAAAGATTCTGGAGCAAATCATTAAACAGAGAGTCTGTGAACGTCTAGATGGCAATGCCATAATCACAAAAACTCAACATGGGTTTCAGAGAAACAAGTCATGCCAGACAAATCTAATCTCTTTCTTTGATAAAATTACCAGCTTGGTAGATGAAGGGAATGCTGTGGATATAGTATATCTTGATTTCAGTAAGGCCTTTGACAAGGTTTCCCATGACATTCTTGCAAACAAGCTTGTAAAATGTGGGCTAGACAAAGGAACTGTTAAATGGATCTGTAATTGGTTGACTGGCCGAACCCAAAGGGTGCTCAACAATGGCTCCTTTTCATCCTGGAGAGAAGTGACCAGTGGGGTCCCACAGGGCTCTGTCCTCGGCCCAGTGCTATTCAACATCTTTATCAATGACCTGGATGACAGAATTGGGAGCATACTTATCAAATTTGCAGATGACACCAAATTAGGGGGAATAGCTAATACCCCAGAGGACAGGATCAAGATTCAAAATGACCTGAATAGACTAGAAAGCTGGGCCAAAGCTAACAAAATGAAATTCAATACAGAGAAATGTAAGGTATTGCACTTAGGGCGTAAAAATAAAATGCACAGATATAGGATGGGTGACACCTGGCTGAATGAAACTACAGTACTTGTGAAAGGGATCTAGGAGTCCAAGTAGACCACAAGTTGAACATGAGTGAACAGTGTGATGCGGCAGCTAAAAAGGCCAATGCTATTTTGGGCTGCATTAATAGAAGTATAGTGTCTAGATCAAGAGAAGTAATAGTGCCACTGTATTCTGCTTTGGTCAGGCCCCACCTAGAATATTGTGTCCAGTTCTGGGCGCCACAATTCAGAAAGGACATTGAGAAACTGGAGTGTGTCCAAAGGAGGGCGACAAAAATGGTGAAGGGTCTGGAAACCATGCCCTATGAGGAACGACTTAGGGAGCTGGGGATGTTTAGCCTGGAGAAAAGAAGGTTAAGAGGTGATATGATAGCCCTGTTTAAATATTTGAAAGGATGTCATATTGAGGAGGGAGCAAGCTTGTTTTCTGCTGCTCCAGAGAACAGGACCCGGAACAATGGATGCAAGATACAGGAAAAGAGATTCCACCTGAACATTAGGAAGAACTTCCTGACAGTAAGGGCTGTTCGACAGTGGAACGCACTTCCTCGGAAGGTGATAGAGTCTCCTTCCTTGGAGGTCTTTAAACAGAGGCTGGATGGCCATCTGTCAGGGGTGCTTTGATTTGGATTTCCTGCATAGCAGGGGGTTGGACTGGATGGCCCTAGTGGTCTCTTCCAACTCTACGATTCTATGATTCTATGATTCTATTCAGAGTGGTAGTCTATGGATCAGTGCTAGTCTGTGAGCAATTGCCTGGCAGTCCATGGCAAGTTTGCAGAAAAGAAACAGTTGTAGTCAATGGGCACAAATATACTGCCAGTGCCCAGCACACAAGGAAAAACCCTGCTGGTCTCAGACATCAGGTAATTTAAGAAGCACTGTTTTGGACAATTTAGTATAAGCCCTTAGACAAAATAATACTATGCTTTGAACACTCTCCGCTCCCATCAAACCAAAGTCCCTATTTTGATCTTATCCGTTCCTAGTCCTAACCATTTCTATATTTCTGACTATCTCTATCTATCCCTCTCAATATTTCATTCATTCCCATCTTCCTTTTGTCCCTACCTGTTTCAGTATTTGAAGGGGTGTCACACTGAGGATGGAGCAAGCTTATTTTCTGCTGCTCCAGAGACTAGAATACAGAATGATAAGGATGCAAGCTACAGGAAAAGAGATTCCACTTCAACGTTAGGAGGAACTTCCTGACAGTAAGGGCTGTTCGATAATGGAACACACTCCCTCGGAGTGGAGTCTCCTTTCTTGGAGGACTTTAAGAAGAGGCTGGATGGTCATCTGTCAGGGATGCTTTGATTGGGAAGTTCCTGCATGGCAGGGGGTTGGACTGAATGGCCCTTGTGGTCTCTTCCAACTCTATGATTCTATGAAACCTCTATTCCTAACTGGCCCTATCTAACCATTTAACAAGCAACCTTCTAGTTTTATATTCTTTCCCCCTTGGGCCCTCCCACAGCATTTTGAAAGCTGTGACTGGCTGGCTTTACTCAGGCTATGGAGATTAATATTATAGTTTGACCCTTCTTCACACATGGCTCTGAATCAAAACAGATAGGACACTGTTCAGTTATGTGGTCACATATTTGTAATTTGCATTAGGATCCTTTGTGGATGATGGCATGGTTTAGAAAATTTTCAAATAAATAAATTAATAGATACTTTCAGCGTGTGGAGCCTAAGGATGTGGATGAGTTGACTGGAGGTTGAGACCATCCATCACATAGTGACTCAATAATTACTATTACTGGTTATTGAATCTGCAAGAAACAAAGGTAGAAGTAGTAACCATGCAGCAGTCCAGATGTCGTGGGACTGCAGCTCCCAGCATTCCTTATCTTTAACTATGATCTCTAGAAATGTTGGGAGTTGCAGTCCTACAACAGCTGGAGAGCTACATGGTTACCACCATTGCTCTAAGAAACAATAATCTGAGTAAAAAAAAAAAATCCTCCAATGAACGAGACAGGTAAAGTGGCAGGTTGCTAATATTATAATCCACAGCTTTCAGAAGCTAAACAAACACACTCGTCACAAACAGTCACCAAATGGTCAGGACAGCCTCTGTATCTATTTTTCAGTGTCTGGGGTTTTTTTTCCATGCAGAAGCAAGCTATTTTAAATAGTTGTTATAAAAGGAGAAGAGCCAGTCAAAGAGAGATACCTCAAGGGTAACACAACCCAGATACCCACACTCTCTCTGGATGCTTTAAAATAGTTGCAGGATGTGTGTGGAAAGTAACGGCAGATACAAATCAAGGAAAACATAATCCAGAACACCAAGCTCTGATAATGGTATCATATATGTATTAACCAATATCAAATTTTTATTACACAGCTGTTCCTATTCAAGATTCAAACTGATCAATATTCTCCAGTCATTTTAGTGACAGCAACTAACTTTTCTTCAGCAAAAACCTAGCTGCATCAGCAGAATTGGTGTGCCAGTGAACATATACCTATTTATCTCACAATATATTTAAATATCAAAAACAAGCTGTCCTTGCAATTATAGATTTCTTTCATAATACTTAGGCATTGTTTTGGAGACAATAAAAACATTTAACAACATTTCATTCTTTTCTAAAGTAACATATGTCCACTGATTTAAAAGCTGAAGAAAATAACTGACTCTATTAATTTTTCTTAAAATCATGTAAACCAGACCTTTTGCTTCACTCGTACTGTTCCTCTGATCTTTCAACTAGTGTTTTCACGTGTCTATGAGGATTTATTCAAATAAAACTGGGAAATCAAAGGGAAATTCAAACCAAAAGGCTGGAATGCTCTGTGACAAGGAAAAGCACATAATACAGGAGCAAAAAGAAATAAAAAGATGACGGAGGCAATACATAGAAAAGTTATATAAAATAGGTGAAGGAATGAATGACATATGGAAAGAGGAACCATATGAAGATAAACCCCAAATTCTAAAAAGCAAAGTGGAATCCACTATAAGGGAACTTGGAAAAAAAATCTATCACCAGGAACAGATGACATCCCAATTCAAATGCTGCAATGCACAGAAAGAAGCAACTTTAGTGTTAGCTATAATATGCCAACAGATATAGAAAACAAAAAGGTGGCCAACAGACTGGAAATTATCAATATAGAGAGACCAATCCACTAGAAACAAGATGCAAAAACTGCAGCAACTATAGAACAATAACATTAATCTCACATGCAAGCAAAATAATGCTCAAAATTCTGTAGCATAGACTCCAACCATACATGGAGAGAGAAATCCCAGAGATGCGAACAGGATTCAGGAAAGGAAGTGGCTCAGACTCAGTGGTGTTCCTGCACCGGGTGTCACCCGGTGCTGAGCAGCAGATTTCCAGGGCACAGGACTTCCAGGGGGCAGGACTTCCAGGGCACAGGACTTCCAAGAGGAAAATCCCAAAGGCACACTCTCTCAGCCTCAGGCTAGCAATAGCAAACCCCCTCTGATGAAACTTGCCAAGAAAACCCCATAATAGTTTCACCTTAGGCTCGCCATAAGTCAGAAATGACTTCAAGGTGCCACATACACAAGTCACATTCTCTCAGCCTCAGAGGATGGCAACAGCAATCCCCTTCTGACAAAGCTTGCCAAGAAAACCCCATGATAGTTTCACCTTAGGGTCACAAGGAAGGCACAATTTGAAGGCGTGCACACACACACACACACACGGACACTCTCTCAGCAATAGCAAACCCCCTCCCAATGAAATGCTTCACCACTACATCTTCTTCTTCTTTTTCCTCCTCCTCATCCTCCTCTTCTTCCCTTTCTCCTTCCCTCCTCTCACTGCTGGCAGCACTCAGGTCACTGGAGGCATGGGACCGTCACCACGCCACTGCTTCCTCTTCCTCTTCATCTTCCTCCCACCTCATCTTCCTCCCTCCTTCCCTCTAGGCTCTCACCAGTGGCAGGCAGGTGGGCGGGTGGCTGGCAGCATAGAACTGCCATCACTGCCACTGCTTTCTCTTCTTCCTCCTCCTCTTCCTTCTCCTTCTCTTCCTCCTTTCCAGCTCTCACCAGTGGCAGGCAGGCAGCTGAAGGCATGGGGGTCACTGCCACTACTTTTTTTCCCCTCTTCTTCCTTCTCCTTCTCCTCCTCCTCTTCCTCTTCCTCCCTCCCTCCCAGCTCTCCTGGACTGCCACCACTGCCACCACTTCCTTCTCTTCCTCTTCCTCCTTCCTCCTCTCCCTCCATCCTCTCAACCAGTGGCCTCACATGCCCATAGAGGGGGCTTTGCATGCCACCTCTGGCATTCATGCCATGGCTTCGCCATGCTGGTATAGATCATGGAAAGCTTTAGAATGCACTCAAAGATGAGGGATTTGATTTGTATCTAGAACAAGAGATCACTGTCAGAACTGAATTTGGAGAAACAGAGTGGTTCCTAATAGCCAAAGAGGTCAGGCAAGGATGCATTCTATCACCATACTTGTTCAACTTATATGTAGAAAACATCATAAGAAAAACTGAGTTAGAATCAGAAGAAAGAGGACTGAATATAGGAGGAGGGAATGTCAACAACCTAAGATATGCAGATGATACCAAAATAACAGCGGAAGACATTACAGACTTGGAACAATTACTAAGGAAGGTCAAGATGAAAGAGTGAAGGCAGGATTAATGCTGAACATAAAGAAAACAAAACTTATAACCATGGAAGAAATACATAAATTCAGTCTAGACAATGAGGAAATTGAAATAGTTAAAATTCCTATACCTAGGATCAAACACTGATCAGAATGGTGACCACAGGCAAGAAATTAGGAATGGGAAGGGCTAGAAAAGATCCTAAATAGTAAAGAAATATAACTGAGCACAAATATTAGAATTGTCCAAGCCGTCATATTCCCCATCATCATGTATCGATGCAAGAGCTGAACAGTAAAGAAAGCAGGCAGAAAGAAAATCAACTCATTTGAGATGGATGGCCATTTGTCGGGTATGCTTTTATTGAGATTTCCTGCATGGCAGGGAGTTGGATTGGATGGCCCTTGTGGTCTCTTCCAACTCTACAGTTCTATGAGTCTATGAGATGTGGTGCTGGAGAAGAGTGCTGAGGATACTATAGACAGCCAAAACAACAAACAGATGGGTCTGGGAACAGATTAAGCCAGAGATCTCCTTAGAAGCCAAGTTGATCAAGTTGAGGCTGATGTACTTTGGTCATAAAATGACCCATCACAAGACACTGAAAACGAAATTGTGAATACTGCATTTTTAAACATGCATTGGCGTCTCCTATGATTCATCCAAGCTTCCAACACAAGACAATTTTCATAGTTCAATCCACATTATGCAGTTAGTCACCAAAACATTTACTGTTGCTTGCTTGAAATAGAATTTACCTTCGTTTACACATGAAATTACTGTATTGATGAACTGTACAGAGAACTGCCCTTTACAATAGTTGCATATAATATGATACATTGCAATAGAATACAGTGAAAAATGTTATTGAAAGTCTTGCAAAAGTGCAAATAAAGTGAGGAGGTGTAACAAATTAATGAACTGTTTTTCTAAGTGGCTTTCATTTATCTTGTCTTTTCCAGCCACAGAACTTTATGGAACTCACAGAGACCATGTCGTATTTATATGAGAAAAAATAAAAAGTAGAATATGCATAATGAAACTGTTGTCTACTATTCATCTACACTGCAGTTATCAGTTACTGAGTACTTTTTATTCTCACTTTTTCAGATTGAAAGCAGCTGAATCAATGGTATGAACCCATGACTTGACTGATCTATTCATGAATTGTAGAGTCTTTTCATTTTATCAGATTGACCTTAATAACATTTCTAAAATGTACATATTTTTTTCATTAAAGAATTGAGAGGACTTTAGGCTTTGACAATTATACACCCAAAAATACTATTTACTGCCGTTCCTCTCAGGCCTCATCATTCACTTGATTTATAGTTCAATCACATGTATCTCTACCCAGAGGTAAATCAGTAGCTCAATGAAACTCACACCAGGTAAATATGTACTTTGCAGCCCTAGCACTGCAAAGATTTAGATTGGGGGCGGCGGGGAGGTAAATGTAAAATATAAAGTCTATTTAATGTCCAGATGGCATGAAAATGTTTTTATTTTAAAATGGAAATGATTTGAAAATTCTTATTAAAAATAAATATGTATTTCATAAGGCATTTGTATTCAATCATAGTAACTTACTGCATTATGGACGATAGGCCAGTTCTACAAACCAATATCCGGCTAGTACAAAAACTGTTCAAAGCAATATTCTAGAAGGATTGAATACAAAATGAATAAAAGATCAAACATTTAGAAATCAAGAAGCCATACTATATCTCAATAAAACAGCTGCCAAAGCCTTCTTTAAAACACTGTGGTCTTTTTCTTGGCCAAGACAGGAGGAGGAAGCCAGCGAGGATAGGAAGCCTATCTCAAGCAATTGCAAAGCTTGAGACAGAGGCCAGGCCTTCAAGGTTTTAGGTGCCCTTGAGGAAAAGAGTTTAATCTCAGAAAAAAGACACAGAAGGGGGAACTTTCTTTCCTCATGTCCCTTTCAGAACCTTCTTTCCATTCTATTGTTTTAACTGTTCCCCATTTTTTGTCTGTTTTCCCTCACTCAGTATGTTATATTGAGATCTAAGAGCTAGATGTCAACACATGAAAAATAGATTTTGAAAACACTTATGGAAGAAGGCAATATTCTCAGACTGACAATTAATTTGAAGGATGGGTGGCATTACTAAGAGATTTAATCATAGGTGGGGGAAACTGCAACTCATGGGCCATGTGTACCACCAGCCCTCAGTTTTTATAGTGTACAGTAATGGGAAGGATCTGGCTCATTTGGAACACAAATTTACAAATGATAGTGGTGCAAACCTGGATCTAGTTATAATTTAATTTCTTCAATAGAAAAACTAGTCCATTTTCTTAGGCTTTCCAAGATGCCAAATGGCTGCATATGTTGTTGTCTTTTCACAACTGGCATTACTTCTCACTTCACGCTCTATCTGATATCTTTCCCCTTTTAAAAATATGATTATTTTATTCAATAGTGTCATATGACTTTGAGGAAACTATCTTTATGGGCCCCATTATGAAACTAATCTGGCTTCAATTCTATGTACACTATGCTCTTCTTCTCAGAACGAATGTCTGTGGTGCATACCCACATAAAGCATCTCTCACTGACTGGTGTTGTCTCTTGGAACAAAGACTTTCCAGTAGAATCTCTCCTGCTAGCCATGCTTTTGAGCAGGCATTCTGCAAAATTCCAGTTTTCAGAACTTGTTCCCACAACTTATTAATAAAGACATACTGGAACAAGACTTGCTTGTCTTAAAAATGACATATGGTTTTTACTTGAAAAACAAGACACAGATTTATTTTAGGAAAACAATAATACAACCTATTTATTTTAATTCAGTAAGCTAACTCTCCACTACCCATCCCATTGTTTTGCCTTTTGAGATTCATTAGGTGAAGCTTTCTTTCAGCCAGTTCTTCTCAGACCCATGTGAACATGTGAATCTTAAAGGGCAAACCCGGCTTTTCCAAGTTCCTTCCTTGGATTGGTATTTTGAAGTCCAAATAAATAAATACTTGAATATGCTGTTTTATGGTTGCTGTGTCTCAATTATTGATGCATAAGAAACTTGGGTACTTTCTAAATTATTTGTATCAATAACATAACTCATACATGTCTTGTGAAGTTGTGGTGGGTTCATGGCTCCCCAATTTTTCAAGGAGCAAACAGAACAAGACATTCACCATGTCTTATACGCTCTCTCACCACCACCCACCAAATAGGTTGTGTTTCTCCTGATTCTCTAAGCACTTAACAGTTTCCAAACATATCACCAGATTCAAAGACAAACATTTCCCTCTTGAAATAGCTATGATACCACTAAGGCCCAAAACATCAACCTGTGTGTGAACCAAAATTGCATTTCTATTCTACATGTCTTGGGTTGTCATCAGAAACAATTTTGTAGAATGTATACCATGGTAAAGGTAAAGGTTGTCAAGGTAAAGGTTGTCAAGTCATGTCAGACTTCAGGGGGCAGTGCTTATCTCCATTATTAAGCCAAAAATTCAGCGTTGTCCAAAGATGACTCCGGTGGTCATGTAGTCAACATGGCTGCATGGAAATCTGTTACCTTCCCACTGAAGTGGTATCTATTTATCTACTTGCACTTTTACATTCTTTTGAACTGCTAGATTGGCAGAAGCTGGGACTAGTGATGGGAGCTCACTCTGTCCCTCCATGTTTGGGCCTCAAACTGCTGACCTGCTGATCATGCAATTGTCAGAGTCAGGGTCTTGGACGCTGAACCACTACATCCCTTGTATACCATGAGAACAGTACAATAAAAAATGGAGAGGGAAGACAATTGAGTTCCACTCTCTTACAGAAAGAAAGAAATATCAAAAAAAATTCCCTGCATTGTATGCAGATCAGACACACTTCAAGTATTTCTGTATCTTTTTAACAATGAACAACTTCTCCTTCTTAAGAAAAATTGTAGAAAGACAGTTTATCTTCCTGTGCCTGCAACATATTGTCAATCTTTCTATTGGATACATAGATGTGGAAATATATGCCAGGAGAGCAAATTAATGATCAGTCCAAACCATCTGGTATCCATACAACCTGCTGCAATATGTTTTAACAAATAATTTCTAAACATTTTCCAGGGCTATACATCACAGATATAACATCTAGAATATCAAACTTTTAAAAGAACAAATAGTTATTTTACTAGATAGTTATAAAACAGTTGAAAAGTAAAGGTAAAGGTTTCCCCTTGACATGAATGCCAAGTTGTGTCCAATTGTATGGGGCAGTGCTCATCTCCATTACTAAGCCGAGAGAGCCAGCATTGTCCAAAGATGACTCTGGTGGTTATGTGGCCAACATGACTGCATAGAATGCTGTTACCTTCCCAACAAAGTGATACATATTTATTTACTTGCACTTTTACATGCTTTCAAACCACTAGGTTGGCAGAACCTGGAACTAGTGACAGGAGCTCACCCCATCACGTGGTGCTTCGGTCTCGAACTGCCAACCTTCTGACCTTAACAATAATCAGAATTTGTGTCTTAACCACTAAGACACCTCGTACTTCATAAAGCAGTTTCCTTGGGGAAAATATTCTAAACATTCTTCAGATCCAGTTAATAAACTGGTAGTAATTGTAAACAAATTGTATTTTTTTTTCTGCCCCATTAGTGCCACAAAATGTTAAAACATACACGAACACAACAGGGTCATTTTTTACCATGCAACAAAATGAGTTCAGCAACAGACACCATTTGAGCTGAATCATTTTTTTCTTTAAAACTTCATTCCATACCCCAAAATTAGAAAAATTCACTAGAAATGTATTTTATCAATAGGATTTCAGAGCTGACAAACATACAGTCCTCAAGAACATAGGCCTGGTACAGACCGGTGCTTTGCACCAGCTTGGAGCCAAAAGCGTTTCGCAGCTTCTTTTTCTGAGCACATCATCACGATGTGCGGTTGCCACAGCAATAAACCAGCCAGAGGCTGCCCCTTTCTCCTCATCTGTACAGCCCCATAGTTATCATACTGACAGATTTGTATTTCCAAAACAAAATTTAAAAACTCAAGATTTGAGATCCAATATTCAAAGAAAAGGAAGGACCTAAATCTTATCTCTTTATTCAAATGTGAAACCCAAATCCTACAATTGACCTTTTGAAGAGTTTGCATGTTTTTCCCCATGAGAATTTTATACTGTAAGAATATGATCTACTCCCATTGCACTTCACATGCTTATTTGAAGTAAAGCAGGGGTGGTAACATAAATTGCCTCTCTGAAGCCCTGTATAAACTTCTCTGAGCATTCTCAGGGAAGTACACAGTACTGTTTGTGTTTTCTTTTTTTATTTTTATTTTTTAGTAACTAAAACATGTGTTCAAAAAAACAGTGCAGAACCATAATGGTGCCTCTGGTGCAAATAGAAATGTGCTTCTTTTTGCAAGAAGTACTTGTATTCCTGACATCAATCCATAAAATTGTATTTGATGGTGATCTTGCTGACAGTTTAGAATTAACAGCCAAGATCATATAAGGAACCGTCAGCCACCTGAATATGAATTCCTGACTTTACCAAGCATTGAGTCTAGATCCATTGCCCTGACATTCAATCCTCTTGACACGGTAACAGGAAGAAACATAGGTAGTGGTGTGTTTGATGGGTCTGGTAGAGTAGAGAAATAGGCAGAATGGCAACAGTGAAACATCAGTTGATCTTTCCAGTTTGGAAACAGGGATTATACACTCTCCTCTTGCATTTCCCATCTTGTCTCCCATCTTGTCTCTTTTATATGAATTTCATCTCTCTTTCCAAACTGGAAAGCTCAACTGATGTCCCACTGTTGGCCAGTCTATCGGTCTCTCTACCAGACACAGCAAACACACCACTACTTGTGTTTCTTAACTCTTCCTGTTACCTTGACAAGAGGATTGTATGTCATGAAGATGAATCCAGATTCAATGCCTAATTGTCTAAGGACATTTTTTTAAAAATTACTACATTTGTCAAATTTTAATAGGTTACCAAAGGGAGGAGAAAGGCCATCCTTCAAGAAAAATCACACTACATGTAGTCATTTTGAAGCATTTTGATTCTGTAGCCAACCGTCATTCAAAATATAGAGTTGGAAGGGACTACAAGTGCCATATAGTCCAATCCTCTGTCATGTCCATATCAAAAACATCTCTGGAAGGTGACCATTTTTAGCTTTCTGAGGCAAGCTATTCTATTGTCAAACATCTATTGCCATCAGAAAGTTCTTCCTAATGTTTAGTCAGGATCTCTTTTCTTATTATTAGAATCCATTGCTCAATGTCCTATCCTTTGGAGGAGCAGAAAACAAGATTGCTTTATTATGGTAGCCCTCAGATATTTAATTATAGCTATCATAACACCTCTCAAATTCTTTTCTCCAGGCTAAGTATTCCCAGCTTCCTCAACATCAGGCCTGATTTACAGACCCATTACTATCTTGGTTGCACTCCTCTGGACATATTTTTGATATGCAAATCACTCCTAATAACTGTATTACTCAAGTGTGAAATGGAAGAGCAAGCCATGGCATAGGAAACAACTGAGAGGGACACTAAAATAACAAAGAGATACCTAATTGAAAAAGACATAAATTTAATTATATAATAACTACATGCAAATACATCCAGATCAAATAATAGGACACAATTAATTTTGAATGGAAGTTTGAGAATATGCCTTGATTTAAAAAAAAAACCCTCTAAATTAGTGGCTGACTAACAACAAGGAGTTTCTAAACTTTTGGAGAATATATATATACATATATATATTCATATTCATAACGTCAACCTATTGCATCCTATTCTATTTAATATATCATACCCTAGGATAGGACAGGACAGGATAGGATAGGATAGGATGATGTTAAAACAAGGAATGATTTTCCCTCTCAGAAAAAAAAAAATCTGAATTCACTCCATGCATCTGAGGATATAGACCAAGCCTACAAAAACTTGCGCTATAACTTCTTTAGCACAGTTGGGAAATTACTGCACGAGGCTTTTAAACTGCAGTTATAGCCATAAGATAGCACCTTTGGCCATACTTATCACACACTGTCTCCTCAAACCCAAAATTATTCCGAATCAGTGTTTATTTATTTTTATTTTATCCTGCATTTCCAAGAAATACTGAAAGTAGCTCACAGCATTTTTTTAAAGTCAAGACATACAAGCAAAGTTGAGAGCAAAGATTTAAAAAGTGATATTTGTCTGATAATCTTAACCAGTGTTGAGTTGTAAACAGGCTCTTTCATCCGGATGAACACTGAAAAATATTTTAGATTCAGTAACAGAAAAACAAAAGCATTGCACTATATTTTTAGAAACTTAAACTAGTGAATACACCTTTTGTAACATGTTGTGCTTTAGAACAATGTCTTGGATCTGTTTTACAGAGAAGGATTATCTGATGTACTTACCGTTTTCCTTCTGAGAAAGTTTGAGCATGATTCTGCCAAAATTAAGAACTTTTTCCACTTTTAAAAAATAATACTAATACTAATATACAAGCAAACAGACATACTTTAACCATTGGCCCCAGTCCATGGCATGAAACATTTTAAAATCTGAATCTGCTGGAAAGCAGTTCCTGATGTTTTTAATAATTAACATGTTGACTCTTTTAGGCTTCACATCTTCAGAAAACAAGTGTTTGATCCATTTTTCTCATTTATCATTTCTGTTGTGACTCCTGCAGTTTAAACACTATTCCCCAGCTTTGTTACTCAAAAGAACACAAGATAACAAAGAATACTGAGGGAGGACTAGAATAAAAATATTACTTAAGTATTTTTATTGCTAGGGAGGCTCATCTCTGACTCACAGGAATGCTAATTAAATATTGTTTTCTCTATGTATATAACTACAAGGTGGGATGTAGCTTAGAAGGATCAAGTGGAAGGAAAGAGTGATGAAGCCTAATTTTCACTCCCTTGTACTCTGACAACTCATCTGAGAAACTTGTACAAATGTTTATTCTAAACCAGGGAAGCTGGATTCTCTGTTCCTTCTATTTGCAGTAACAGCTGATGTCTGTCTCAGACTTTATGAAACAGATATTGATTCATTCATTTATCACACTTATAGGTTCTCTGGGTATTTCACACTGGATGAGTGCGTGGGCATGTGGGAGGAAGAGAGAAAAAGAAGTGTGGCATGGTTCTGATCCTTTCTACTTTTGTCTCCAGCCTTGCTATTTAGCATCTCTCCCCACCAAAAGTTATCCTGAATGCAGAACTCAGCAGAAGTAAAGAAAAAAACTTGAGGTAAAATCCTAGATGAACTAATGTGTCACTCTACACTGGACACTTTATTAAGAAAGTAGCAAGGGCAAAGGGAAGAGTGAACCTTATATAACAGCATATTTCTGTCTCTAAAATACAAAAGTTCACATTTATGATACTATAGCAGTACATTACTTGTTACTGTATTTTAGGTCAGTGATGCATCTGTGATTTTGCCATTTGCAGCTAAAAACAATTCATATCTTCTCTTTAGTCTCACACATACTCCCCAGTCAGGAATTCAAGATTCTGAAATGGCTTCGGTATCATGCTAGCACAGAGATATTAATAACACCAGACTCCGTCTCACTTTCACATTAAAATCATCCAAAGCATGGTAAATGGGATTTATCAAACTTAGAACAGAGAGTAAATGAATTTGACACAAGTAAATTCATTTTAAGCAGAGAATGTTGGTTCTCCGTGCCTACATTTATTCTCTTCCATATCTACTTCCTCAAGCAAACTCAAAAGCTAACAGAATTTTATGCCCTTGTTCCCAAGCTACATGGTATATGCAGCTGTGTGCAAATTTTTTCTAACCATCACCTTTTTAAAAAAATAAAGTCAAAAGCAGCCTGTTTTCCATCTGTATGTATGTATGTATGTATGTATCAGATTAAAACAGAAAACAGAAAAGTTAAATACAGCTCTTCATAATGTGAGATTTGGCTCTCACATTAGGATTTGCACACAATGGTGTCACTAGGAGTGTGATGTCAGGACCATGTTCCACATTGGTCTGTGAAAATGACATGGATGTGGCCACTAATTGGAACTGAGCTGAGGTAACTAAAGTCCAAGTGGCAGGTGTGTGCGAGTCAGCATTTGGGAGCAGTGCATCATGGGACATCTGATGCAACATGCCACAGTAGGTGAAGTCAGTCAGAGGTGCATCATGGGATACAGGATGATGCAGCCAAGTTTCATTAGTAGCATGGTTGGCATATGACTTCAAAGAAGACCACCTATAAAAGGGAGAATGTGACTATCTCCGTTGTTGGGTTGTTAGGGTCAGTAGCTAGCGAAGCATTTTGTTAGTTATTTTGTGGAAAGCATTCAAGATGGCTGTCTGATACTCTGTATAATCTTTGTATTTAGTTTATGAAACGAAGATTAAAGCCCTTGTGTCGAGTGAACCCTGTTGTCCGAGGTTCATACCTTCAAGCTCAAGGCTGAAGCCTGTGTGGGAGGAAATTTCTTCCTTGCAGCTCAAAGCTTTTGCAGACTTCTCACGGACTTCTCACTTCTTCTGGGCGTCCTGCCTACATGGATCAACTCTGCATGTGGTTGTAGTGGACACAGCTCCTCTCTCTACGCCCCAATATGTGATGCACTGGGTGACACCCCAGGAGAGGCTGTCCTCCCACTGGGAGGAAGAGGCAAGCACTCCTGGCCCCACTTCCCTGCAGTAGCAGTGATCTCCTCACGAGGAGGCCTCTGCTACCATGAGTGGGGGAAAGGCTGAGCATGCCCAGCCCCACTTCCCCACTATAATCTCCTCATGAGGAGGCTACTGGTGCCACAAGGAAGGAAAAGGCTGAGTGCACCCAGCCCCATTTCCCTTTGGTGGTAGCAGCCTTCTCATAAGGATGCCATCAGCACTGCAAGGAAGGAGCAGGATTGAGCACAGCCTTTTAGCCATGCCCCTGGTAGCCATGCCTCCCACACCAGGTGACACCAGAAGGCAGGACGCCACTTCCTGCAAATGCTCTATCAAGCCACTTCAACCTAGCTTACATTTTAAATGGAACTTACATTGTTTTCCTGCTTCTTGTTGTGGGGAGAAGCAGACCTTGGTGATGTTGTCATTTTCACTTTTGTTTTGGAACTGTGAACATGCAAGGAACTCTGGCCAAGAAGAATTCACCATCGCGAGAACAGGCTCACATCCTTCCTTGGCAGCCTCACAAAAAGATCTACAAGGGAGGAGTCCTTGGCTAGGAAGAAAATAATAAAAGAAAATACCAAAAATTACTTCCCGTCAATATGTAAAACTATTTTCATTTTTAATGAAAGTCCACATCTAATGTTTTTTGTACATGGCTAAGTGCTGGAAGTACAACAATACTCTGCATTGAAGGAGTTAATGCCTCAGAATGGGCAACAGTAAAAGGGTTAGATAGTTTGAATGACCTGCAGTGATCTTCCTCTCTGTCTACCAATCCTGACCCTTCTATGATGTAAACTAAGGAGTTTGTCACTTGGCGTTTCAAATTGACTCCAGCCTCCTGGGCTGCAGCTGGGATGCAGGATGAAGGCAGGGATTATTGCACACTAAATCGCCACCGAATCACCAGCCACCATCAGCCTGGGTCCCAGCCAGGTCCAAGCCACTCTCCACCAGCACTCTAAAAAGTGCTGGCGGAGTGCAGCCTGCACCCAGGCTGGTGGCAGCCAGCAATTTGGTGACAATTTAGTGTGTGATAATCCCTGCTTCCATCCCACATCCTGGCTGCAGCCCAGGAAGCTGGAGCTGATTTAAAACACCGAGCAATAAGCTTGTGATACTCTCAGGGAGTATGGACATTAATTACTTAATAATTTTACAATGACTGTGCTACTGTCAACTAACAATTGTTGTAAATAATCACTTTATTTTGCATACATTTTAGCATTAACATTTTATTTATTAACTTGTTTATTAAATGTATTTCCTGACATTCTGTCAGAAATGGCACTCAGTGTGACTAATAAAGCTGAACTGTCATAGGTTACTTTTTCTCTTTCTTTGTCATATGCATTGGTGTAAATGAGAAAGTGTGAGCAGTGGGTTTAAAACGGAATGCAAAAAGCCAACAAAGTATAGTGTTTTACATATCTTATTAATTAATATTTAATCTGGTTTTAATAGTCTTGCTACATGATTCTTTGTTGTTTTATAATCAAATTTTGGAAGACCAGAAATCTGTACAAACCACAAATAGATTAAAATTATTATATTTCTAACAGTGTCTGATGGCTCTGAAAATAACAGATGGTCCTTCATTCACTACTGGTGTAGCACATGGGAGACTTTCCAATTCCATGATCAAAAACATAAAAATTCCCATAAAAGTGTGGCAGTGTGGCCTCCAATCCATACAATCCATAAAGCCCCATTAATTGTATAAATATGGAAAATATGGAAATGTAAACAAAAAATGTTTATTGCATAACTTCATCTTTACAGCTGTACTGAAATTCATTCAGTAGACAGTTATTTGGGATACCAGGAGAGATTCTGGATGTGTGGTCTTCTTGCAACTTTAGTGTTTCTCTCCCCTGGTCAGCCTCCCCTTTTATCAGATGAGTCAATGTTACAGCATTTATATCTACACAAAAAATATATTTCAACTGTCTTGATGAAAGTGTATGTGTACATTGGGAAAACTTCAATAAATTACCTAAAGCATATTAATTATAAATATGTCTTTCCTGCAGCAGCGTGTTTGCATGAGCTATACATAAAGCTTGACAGCCCTTTGTAAATTATGGGGGTCATGAAAAAAATTGTATGATAAATAAATAGGTCAGCACAGTTTATGATCTGGAGACAACCAAGGAATTGTTAATTGTAATACCACTTACCACAACATTTGGCACAATGACTACTACATTTGGTTACTTAAGCTCATTAGAGCAAACCAACATGAGTCTTAAACAGCAATCAAATTTAACACAGATATATTTGATCACTCCCTCAACAATAAACTTATGGCTAAGAATTTACATCTTGATGTAATCTTTATACACCAGATGTGAAAAATAAATAGGAACTACTATTTACTTTTTTAAAAAAGATAAATATACATGAAGTTATTGTAGGCCAGAGCAGACAGGCAAGAATGAGTGGCCCAAATCTGCTCTGGCCAGAAGCAGGTCAGAACCCCACTGACCGCATGACCTTCTCCCAAAGCATGCACAGGCCAATTGGCACTGCCAGAAGTCATTTTATCCCAGCTCCTTTTTGCTCCAACCTTAGGGATCAGAAAGCAGCTTTGGCATGGCTTCCAGCCATTTTGGAGGCATGCGTTGTCTAAACACCACACCTCTAAGCAGCTGGAAGCTGCTTCATTTTGACCGTCTCTTTCACCCCATGGTCTAATCTAATGTTATACAATATGAGCCTTTGTATTCCCTATTTAGATCGTGAGATTGATTAAGATCCTATTGACTGTCAGACTTCTGCACGGTTTATCTTTTGTGTATTCCTGATAGAACAAAGAAATCCCCCCTTCCCTTCCTTGGTCAAAAGATCAGAATGATTCCTGTGATGACATTCCTTTAAGAATCTTCTGTGAAATGTTACAGGAAGGGAAGAAAGATGTCAGCACTGATCTCTAAAAACAGATTTCTTCCTGAATTTATTTATTTTTTCAGTGGATTTGTGTCTTGCCTTTCTCTCAAAACTGAAATTCAGATATCCAATACAGGGGGGAAAGGGGGATGGAAAACAGGAGGGAGCCCTGTTGGAGAGATGAGGTTAAAAAGATAAAATAAGATACCCAATACACCCCTATGGAGCATTAGGAACAGACCTGGGCAGCAAAGTTGGGTACAATTCAATGAGAAAACACTGGTTCTATGATGCACTACTTCTAAGAGAGATCTTGTATCACCTTTGAGACCAAGTGAAAGAAAGAAATTGGCAGCATCAGCTTTCATAGACTTCAGTCTATTTCCTCAGATGTATGTGTGTACTTATTGATATATGAGACAGAGATGAAAGGAGCGTCCTCTGAAAGACCTTGGAGATGACTGACTCCATCTGAGAGCATGTTGTTACACTGATGATGTAACTGGTGGAGCCAGAGGAGGCAATAGTGTTGGTTGTATTGGTGTCTGAACCAAAAGCACCGAAGGCACCATTAAAGATGGAGCATCTGGAACCAGAGCAAGAATGGGAACTATTGCTGGCTCCTCAGCAGTCCATCCAGGGTAATTCTTACAATTAAATTTCTTCTTTTCCTTCAGAGCCTTATCCTTCTTTGTTTTGTCATCCAGAAAAGCTGGCCTCTTGCACCCCGATTTAACATGAGCCTTTCTCAATTTAGTTCCATGGTCAGACCAAAATTCCCCACTATTGCGGGTGCAGTAGGCTGTGGAGCAATGGTATTTTGTCTTGATCTGTCTTTGATAGGAAGCTGCTGTCAAAGCCAAAAAATACCTGCTTTTCTGTGGCCATGCAGTCAGCCACCTGAAGGGGCTTTTCCTAACAGCATAATTTTAGCTGTTGGGCTCTATTTTTTATAGTCTATGATGTGAATCTCCTAGAAATGGATCACTTTCCACAATGTACCTTTCCCTAGGCAGAACAGACAATCATAATTTCTATCAAATAAAAAAGTTTCCCTTTTACAGGAAATACACAGCTTAAATAAAGACATTGATGAAACCATAGAATGAGCAAGTACTCTAGGGAGTTTACCATACTACGGAATTTGGGGGTATAATGCAATGGCAATCTAGAAACAACCATGGGGTTTCACGTTATTGCGAATAAGTGTATCTCACGCAATTTCGGGCAGTGGGAAGTCATTCCGAACGCAATCATGGGGTTGCACGTAATTGCATATTAGAGTATCTCACGCAATTTCGGGCAATGGGGGGGGTCATTTTCAGGAAATGGGAAGTCATTCTTAACGCATTCCAAACACAATCAGATTTCACGTAAATTTGCTAAACTAGTGAATTCACGTAATTGCGAATTGGCTCCATTCGCAATTGAGAGAAATTCCACCCAAGTGATAAACTCCTAGGAAAAAAAGGAGGGAGGGATGAAACGGGTAGAGTATATGATGGGACAAAACGAGAGAAAAGTCTAGTGATTTTTGTTTTAGTAGACAAAGTTAGATAATAGATAAGGAAGAGATAATAACAAAAAAATAAGATAAAAATTAAGACCGCTAAAATCAATGGACCGCACGGCCATTTAAAGGGGCCGCGCAGCTTTTTTCGCTTCGTATCCCAGGGGATCTTTCGTATCCCGAGGGATAGGAAGCCGGTCCGCCGCCTTTTGAATCCCGGGGTTTTCGCAACCCGGGGGATTCGTAAGGCGGGGGACCACTGTACTTCCGTTTTCTCTGGATTCAGGCTGAGTCTGTTTTCCCTCATCCAGTCCATTACCAATTCCAGACAGGCCACGAGAGGAGCGACGCCATCCCTGGTCACTGCATCAGTCGGAGACATAGCGAAGACTATTTGGGTGTCATCAGCGTACTGATAACCCCACGTCCCATGCCTCCGGATGATCTCTCCCAGCGGTTTCATGTAAATGTTGAAAAGCATGGGGGACAGAATAGCTCCTTGAGGGACCCCAGATCTGAGGGCCCTCTTATCGGAGCAAAAGTCCCCCAGCTGCACCATCTGGAACCTCCCAGAGAGGTAGGACCGGAACCACTGGAGCGCAGTGCCTCCAATTCCCACCTCTGCCAGGCGTTCCAGAAGGATACCATGGTCGATGGTATCGAAAGCCGCTGAGATGTCCAAGAGCACCAGCAGGGACACGCTACCCCTGTCGATGCACAGACGGAGATCATCGACCAGGGCGACCATGGCAGTCTCAGCCCCATCGCCCACCCGAAAACCGGTTTATCCATTCACGATTCCAAGTGATAGAGGGATACTGAGATGACTCCAATTGTTTTTGGTAGTCATTATTGTCCAGCATAATGATGAGTACATTGCTGTGCAGATTTGGGAGGCTATCTAGATCTCTCAAGTTACCCAGTATGGCGGTAGGCTCCTCACAAATGTTGCATATTCCTTCCTAACAATGCTAGGATATACTGCTATGTACACAAAACATCCATCAAGGAATTGGTCACAGAAATGATACAACGATGGGAAAGTGGATCCCCAGTTTGACTGTTTACCATTAGCCTTTTTCATGTATTCATGTGCACTGACCAAATGTCCAGAAGAGGGAATAGGATTACATCCACTGGCCCTGCCAGACAACTTTCTTGCATTCAGCAGGTGATGTAAAAAGGAGGTTATGTGCAAAATCTAAAACCCTAATTGTGCAGGGGTCCTAATAATGAAGAACAGACTATGTTTATATAGCCATATATGGATAGAAGCATATATTGCTAGGCAGGCAAGCACAATCCTGCCTTCTCTAAATATATATTGTTGGTGCAGAGATGGTGGTAGAATATCTGTCTGGGACATATAGTATACATTATTAGAAACTAGAGAGATGTATATAAGCTATGGCAATCACACTGTTATGATCCAGTTGCTGAATGCTCAGGAGAAGTCTGAGTTTGTGAGTTTGGAAATGATATTTCAAAGTTGTACTAGTTTATATTCTTAAATGCATGGGTTAATTTTTATATAATTGAAAACATTAATTTTTGTCACTAGTTCAGGGTATTATAATAATAATAAAAATTTATTTCTAGCCTGCCCAGTCACACAGAATCCGGGTGGGTTACAACAATAAAATACACCAATGTTACAATAAAATCAAACCCTAAACCTCCCCCACTCCCCAATCCCAGTACTAAAATGGAATTAAACAGTAATCGTATAAAATATTAAAAGCAATTAAAAACAATAAAGACATTAAAAAATTCCACAAAGACAGAAAAGCAAGAAGGGAAGAATAGGCGGATAAGGGGGCAGATATCTCTATATCTGGGGAGGGTAGCTAAATTGGAAAGGCCTGCCAGAAGGGATCCGTCTTGAGTGCTTTCTTAAAATCTGTCGGAGTGGAGATGTGACAGATCTCCTTTGGCAGATCGTTCCATAATTTTGGCGCAGTAGTAGAAAAGGCCCTCTGGAAAACTGATGTTAGCCTAGATTTTTTTGGCTATAATAAATTTCTTCCTGAGGACCTTAGAGTGTGGGGCGGACAATAAGGAAGAAGACGTTCCCTCAAGTATTCTGGGCCCAAGCCATGTAAGGCTTTAAAGGTAATCACCAACACCTTGTATTTTGCCCGGAAACTAATAGGCAGCCAGTGCAGGGACTTCAAGACCGGTGTTATATGGTCATTCCTAGAAGTTCCCGTAATCAATCTGGCTGCCATGTTTTGTACCAACTGAAGTTTCCGAACTTGGCACAAGGGTAGCCCCATGTAGAGCGCATTACAGAAGTCAAATCAAGAGGTTACCACTGCGTGTACTACTATTTCTAGGTCCCTCGGCTCCAGGAAGGGGCGCAGTTGGCGAGGCTGATAACAGGTGCTCTTTACTGTCACATCCACCTGGGCTGTCAGATGGAACGACGAGTCAAGGAGCACCCCCAAGCTGCAGACAGAATCCTTCAGGGGAAGTGTGACCCCATCCAGAACTGGCTTACACAACTCCATTCCTGGATTCGGGGTTCCTATAGCAAGTACCTCCATCTTACCTGGATTCAGCTTGAGTTGGTTTTCCCTCATCCAGTCTATTACTGCCCTAAGACAGGCATTCAGAGGAGAGATGCCATCCTTAGTAAATGCTTCAGTCCGAGACATAGAGAAATATAAGTGGGTGTCATAAGCGTACTGATAACACCCCGCCCCATGTCTCTGGATGATCTCACCCAGCGGCTTCATGTAAACATTAAACAGCATTAGGGACAGAATCGCTCCTTGAGGGACACCTGATTTGAGCTCCCTCTTGGCTGAACAACTGTCCCAAAGCGACACCATCTGGAACCTGCTCAAGAGGTAGGACCGGAACCACTGCAATGCAGTGCCTCCAATACCCAACTCTCTCAGTCGTTCCAGAAGGATACCATGGTTGATGGTATCGAAGGCTGCTGAGACGTCCAAGAGTACCAACAGGGTCACACTTCCCCTGTCGATACCCAGACGGAGATCATCAACTAAGGTGACCATGGCAGTCTCCACTCCATATCCTGTCCTGAATCCTGTTTGAAATGGATCCAGAAAATCCGTTTCCTCCAAGACTGCTTGTAGTTGATTGGTGACCGCTCTCTCAATCACCTTGCTCAAGAATGGTAATAATGAGACTGGTAATAAATGCTCCCAGTTATCGCTGGCTTACTTGTCAGTAAAATGACCTCAGGATGTTGTTCTGTTGTTAGCTGCTTTAGAGTCAATCTCAGCTCATGGCAACCCTGTGTTTGAGATATCTCCAAACCCCCCATCATCTCAGCCTGCTCAGATCCTGCAGGCTCAGGCCCATGGTCTCCTTGATTGAGTCTATCTATCCAACATGTGGTCTTCCTCTCTTTCTACTTCCCTCAACCTTCCCCAGCATCACTGCCATTTCTAATGAGTCGTGCCTGCTCATACCAATGTGCCTGAAGTATGACAGCCTCAATTTAGTTATCTTGGCTTCCCAGGAGAGTTCTGGCTCGATCTGTTCTAGGACCCATTTGTTTGTCTTTTTAGCTGCCAATGGTATCCTGAGCACTCTTCTCAGGCACTATATCTCAAATGAATTCATTTTCTTCCTATCTGCTTTCTTCACTGTCCATCTCTCACAGCCATGCATGGTAATACAGAATACAATGCCTTGAATGATTTTAACATGGCTCACCAAGTGTTCTATGTCCTTTGATTCATCATGAATCAATTTAAGTGTAGAAAGCCAGATGTGAAGATATAGCAAGTACACCTCTGATATTCAAAAACTGAGTCTACTAAAAGAATTACTATCAGAAATAGTTGCTCTATAACAAAGTTGTGAAACAGAAAGGAATGGCAGAATGCCACACTTTCTGTGTCTTCTTTCTATAAATCATCTCTATTAATTTCATGAAAAACAGTGTGACTGAGTGTGATTGTCCCAAGAGGAGAAAAAAATAGATTTTTCTGTAGATTTCCCTTCCTTTGCCTGATAATTTCCTGTCTTAATTTTGCATGTGTGCTCTTCATATACACAGAACAACACTCAAATGATTGGAAAGAGCCCTGGTGAATACTCAAGAATAAGCAGAGCACATATGAGCAAAATTTTTATATATCACTAACACCCATCCAACCCGCAACATGCCAAGAAAATGCAGCAACAGATCATGTTGTGAATATTAGCAGCAAATGGCAAAAAGCGCTTTTGGATTGCCATCAGAATCCAGCACCAAAAGAGGGAAACTTTTAAAATTGGATTTTTCGGCTCCTTTCAATAGCTTTTTCTGTCTTGCCATTGAAATCTGGCAGCATGATTTACTGCCAATAACAAAGAAAGTGTGGAAACAGGCTCCATGTTTTCTTTCAGTTTATGCACATCTTTCAATTCCATAGTCATTTCCAGCAGAATACTACAAGGGAAAAAGTTCAGGATATTGTTCTTATGGCCTATTGGGGACCAGCCAGACTCACCACAACAAGTATGCGTGTGTGAAGGATGAGTACTAACAGGTTCTCATTAGCATTCCCTTAAGAAGTGTGGCCTGAATTTTACTAAGAGACAAATGCGCAAATACATATCCTTTCTTCTTTTCTAGTATAGATAATCAGAACTATACCCTCCAACAAAACTAGGACACAAGCAGCTAAGCAAAATCAAAATACGGTCAAGATGGCACAAGCACTAGACGAGACTTTTGCTTTTGTATACAGAGAAGGGCAAGATTAAATCCCTGCCTATTTTTTCTCCCCCCTGCTGAACTAATTGAGAATTTTTGCACTCTGAATTCAGTTTTCAGCAATTGAAGTAAGCTGAGGACAAAGGGGGAAAGTAGGGAGGACAGAGAGAAACTGGCACATTTTAATAGCAGTGAAGAAATGGGAGAGTAGGGGATGAAATGGGACTGTCCTTGACAAATCAGGAGAGTTGAAACATGTGTAATTGTACAAACCAAACTGCATAACCTATTAGGAGAAATGGCAAGTTGCTTACATATCAACCTTGATTAATATTCAGAGTAATATTCAGTAATCTGAAATAATCAGAGCTCGGCTGGATCAGGCAGATAACCTATCTAGCCCAACATTCTGTTCAGGCAGTGGCCAATCACATACCTAGGGGAAGCCCTCATCTGGGACATGAACACAACACTAAGGTCTTGCTCCTATTCCCTAGAAAGTGGTGTTAAGAGGCAGACTGCCTCTGATACTAAAGGTAATATATAGCTATTATGAGTAGTAATTGTCACCAGACTTAGTACAGTGGGCCCTTGTTATCCACTGGGGTTCGGTTCCAAGACCCTCTGTCGATAACAAAATCTGTGGGGGCTCAAGTCCCATTAAATATAATGGCACGATAAAATGGTGTCCCATATATAAAATGGAAAATCAAGGTTTGCTATTTGGAATTTATACTTTTTGGGAATATTTTCAAGCCATGTATGCTCAAATCCACAGGTGAAAAATCCGTGGATAAGGAAGGTCAACTCTTTTAATAAAGTTGTTGGATCTGCTTTTAAAATCACTGAAGTTGGTGGGTAGTAGTCAATGAAGAGGTGTTAATTTTTGCCCATCCCGAATCTCTCACTAAGAAGATTCAAAGGATGGCCCTGATTTCTGGTATTATGGGACAGATTAAAAATTTTCCTTATTTATTTTCCTTACACTATGCATAATTGTATATCATACCTGCACCTTAATTACCTGTCATCTAAGCTAAAAAGCCCTAAATATTGTAATATTTTCTCATAAAGAAATTGTTCTTCTTCAGCCTCTTGGGAGATTACCACGTATGGCTTTTAAACCACGACTTCACTCAGAAGGAAGAGGCTTTGGTGATACTGAACCAATGACATCTCCAATAGCTGTTCCTGTCCCCCACCCATTGCTTTTCATTCACAGGGAATACCTGAGAATGACCTGGCTATCATGCAGTGCCCCAAGTGCAAAGTCATTCCCAGGCACTTTTCTGATGGCTAGTCATGTGGTGCCAGTGTCCCCTCTTTCCCTTTCCCCTTTCTTTCCTCCCCCTTGCTATTTTTTCTTTTCAGTTTTCATGAAATTCCAGTGCTTTGCAGCCTCAATTGAAGTTTTAAAAAAAACTTTTAAAGCTTATATTGCAGCTGCAGAGCTCCAGAACAGAAGAAAGTTGGGGTGAAATGTAAAAATCCTAAAACCATGCCAAGCAGAGTATAAGGAAGGGAGGTGAGCTTAAAGGAGAGGACAGGAAAAGAGTGCAATGGGCACAGCCGGCACAGTTGCACAAATGAGAAGAGGTGTGGTGATGGCTGCTCTGGAAGTAGTATGTTTCCATTTCAATTTAATTGCATGATTGCAGTGAGAAAGGGACTGGTATGATAATCTTCTGGTTATGTGGGTTGCACTTTTCCACATGTTTTCCAGCTTTACAATTTCTTTTGAGGTGCAATAACCAGAACAATAATATAGCTGAAGTGTGGTTCTAATATAGGCTGGCACAAGGGCTTTATCATATTGGCTTCTTTTCTTCCCCATTTCTTCTTTTCCCTTTCCTATGAATCTCAACATGGAAATCACCATTCTCACAGCTCCGGGATTCAGTCCTGAGACTGGAAGCTTATGTTTTGGCTAATGCCAGCAGTGCATTTGTTCAGCCCATTCTTTGAGACACCAGTTCTAGCTCTACATATTTTTGTACATTCCATTTAGATTAGTGTAATGGGGTTCTCTTTGACCAGTGTTAAGAAACTTCCGCTGCTATAAAGGAGATGAAGCTCTCATGTTTTAACAGCTTCACTGGCTGCCAGTTTGTTTCAGGGCACAATTCAAAGTGGTGCTCATGCGTTATAAAGACTTATACAGCTCAAGTCCAGATTATTTGTAGAATCATATTCTCTTGTATGAACCGGTCAACATGTTGGGAGAAGAGGAGGCCCTTCTCTCTGTCCCACCACCCTCACAGGGAAAGGCTTTCTCAGTAACTACTCCCAGGCTCTGGTACTCCTTTCCCAAAAATGTTAGACCGTCCTGTTATCTTTTCCCAGGCAGGTAAAATTCATTTGTTTTGGCAGGCTTTGGAAGATTGATTGCTCAAGGAGAAAAGGCCTGCACAATGTGCTGGATTTCATAACTCCTGTTTTTCTTTTAAAGATCAATGTTTTTAAAATTATTATTAAATAATTATTATAATAATTAAATAATTATTAAATAAAATTATTTATTATTATTATTATTAAAAGGTTTTAATTTTTTGATAGTTTAATCACTGGCAAACCTGGTGAATCTGATACCCAGTGCAGATAATTTTTAACACCCTCCCCCCAACAAAACAGAGGGGAGGGTAAAAACCACTGTGTCCTCCATGTTGGTAGCGGAGGCCAAAGCCCTCCTCATTCCTGCCAGCACTACTACTGCTGCTACTCTTCTCAGGGGACCATGGTGCCCCAAAGAGATGAGCAGCAACAGATAGTTGGAGACCTCAGAGGGCACAGTGCTCCAAAGAGACGAGTGGCAGCAGCAGCAGAAGTGGGTAGAAGCTTGAGTCCTCCACATTCCTGCCACCACTGCCACCATCACCACTGCTCATTTCCTTGAGGGGCCATGGTATCCTGAAGTGATAAGTGGTACCAGGGGTAGAGGGCTAAATTGTCCACATTCCTGGTACTGCCACTATTGCTCATTTCCTGCTGCCACCAAAGAGGAGGAGGAGGAGCTGTTCAGGTGTGAGACTCTATTTCCAGTCCAGCCAGCAAAGCTGCCAGACTCAAAACTGGGGAACACCACCAACACACTGGGTGACACCTTCCCCTGAGGTGTCATTCAGTGTGGTTTAGACCATTCACAGTGATGGCTCTGAGTCTAATCACGTTTAACTTTACCGTCTTTTTAACTTTAGCTGTGTTTCCTTTACCTGTTGAACAGGAGTCTTGCACAGGGGAAATGGCAAGATGATGATGATCATCGTCATCGTCGTCATCATGATAATACTTGGATAAGAGACCACTAGGAAATACCTAGTGGAAACACTCAATATACATCCCCATCCACAAAAAAGGGACACAAGAGACAGTAGCAACTATAGGACCATAGCATTAATCTCTCCTGCAAGTAAAATTATGCTCAAAATTCTGCAACATAGACTCCAACCATACATGGAGAGAGAAATGCCAGAGGTACAAACATGGTTGAGGAAAGGAAGAGGCACTAGGAACCACACTGCAAAGATACAATGGCTAATGGAGCACCTCAGGGAATTCCAAAAGAAAATCAGTGTGTGCTTTATAGACTATATCAAAGCTTTGATGGCATCGATCAAGAAAAGCTATGGAATGTTGTCAAAGACATGGGAGTGCCAATACACTTGATAGTTCTGTTGAGAAATTTATATTCAAGACAAGAGGCCACTGCCAGAACAGAATAGTTCCCATTAGGCAAAGAAGTTAGGCAGGGCTGCATATTATGACCATACTTGTGCAACGAGTATGCAGAAAATATCATACAAAGAAGGGAGAGTGAAGATGGGAGGAAGGAACATCAACAATCTGAGATATGCAGACAACACAATATTTATAGTGGAAAACATCAGTGACTTGGAACAATTATTAAAGAAGATCAAGGAAGAAAGTGCAAAAGCAGGCCTGCTGCTCAACATAATGAAAACAAAAAGATGAGCACAAAGGACTTACATGAATTCAAATTAGACAAAGAGGAAATTGAAATAGTCAAAGATTTCTTGTACCTGGGATCAAACATCACCCAGGATGGAGACTGTAGTCAAGAGATAAGAAGAAGACTAGACATAGGAAGAGCAGCCATGAAAGAGCTAGAGAAGATCCTAAAGAGTAAATATATACGTACAACTGAGCACCAAAATTAGAATCATCCAAGTCACAGTATTCCCAATCACTATGTATGGATGTGAGAGATAGACTGTGAAAAAGTAGATAAAAGAAAAATAAATTCATTTGAGATATGGTGTTGGAGAAGAGTACTGAAGATACCATGGGCAGGCAGAAAGACAAACAAATGAGTCCTTAAATGAATCAGGCCAGAAATACCCCTAGAGGCCAATGTGATTAAATTGAGGCTCAAACGCGCAGGAGATTTACAATACCTAAAGAAGGTGAACAACTGGACAAACTATAAGAATATATAGAAAAAATTCTATCCCAGATTATAAAGAAAACCATATATCTCAAGCCAGTAGTAGGTAAATCTGGTTACTGTAACTTTATATAATATCCTCTGTACAGCAATATGTTCTATATTTCCAAACAGTCCTCAAAATAATAAGTGGCACTTGTAATGCAAAAACACTTCATGTAGCTGGCAATGTCTTTAGGTCCTGGAGGGCAATGTCCTGACAGCTACCTCCGGAGAATTATGAGGCCATTTCGACTTGTTCGATCTTCGTCAGCATCGGCAAGTTATGTGAAGCCAGATAGATATATCAATTAAGATTTCATGCTGCACAAACATCAACCATCAGACTTAACAATAGTCCAGTGCCTGGTGGGGGAAAAACAATAATACTGGGAAAGGTTGAAGGTAGACGAAGGACAGGCAGACTGCACACCAGATGGCTAGACTCAACTGGGGAGGACACAAGCATGAGTCTGCAGGAAATGAGCAGAGCAGTGGAGGACAGGGAGACTTGAAGATGTTTTATTCACAGGGTCGCCATGAGTTGAAGTAGACTCAAGGGCAGCTAACAACAACAACAGCTAAATCAGAGGGTTGAAAAAATTCTACCTGAATCAGGTAGAGGATCTTTGAAACACAATTGCTTTTTTCCCCCTGGCCTCCCTTGTTCATTTGTGTGGGTGTTACATTTTAGAAATTTAGTTCATTATTTACCAATTTTAATATATCTGAGTGAGCATTCACAAAAGGTAATAAGGCAAAGTGAGAAACTAAAGTCCCACATAAGTATTAAATAACTACTCTGTGAATAACTGAAGCATATGTTGCAGATCAGGAGTTCAATAAAGCTGTATACCCAAGCTATATCTTTTAAGTCTTCATTTCTGGATCTGGGACCAATCTCTTTTATATTTGTCACAAAACCATTGTGCATTTTATTGATGTCTGCAACTTCTGAAGAAATTCTATTAGACTAAATGGAACACCTAGGAAGTTAAGTAGTCTCACACAGTTACTAATCATATATCACTTGGTGAACACTTTCAATGTGCACATTCCATTGAAGTGTCTGTAGCCCATGTCCACCTAATCCAAAGCAGCAAAATATTGTGCTCCCATTTGTTGAAAAGAATGAATGAAAAGAAAATCAAGAGAGAACAGTGCTTTTCAAGTGCTGAGTTTAAAGTAGTTTCAGTAGTGAATATGTTACATCCCGAAATATTTAAATACATTATTTTAATATTCCTCCTGGCTGCATCAGCCTGTTTTCTGATTTCACATCCCAATACATCTCTTCCTGTGGACTAACACCTCTTCAGGTCTCCTTTTTGTTTTATGTGCCTTCAAGTCCTTTCTGACTTATGGCAAATCTAATGGGAACCTACCACAGGATTTTCTTGGCAAGATTTGTTCAGAGGGAGGTTGTCTTTGCCTTCCTCTGAGATGAACAAAGTATGACTTGCCCAAAATGAATTTTCACAGCCAAGTGAGATTTGGACCCTGGTCTCCAGATTCATAATTCATCACTCAAAACCACTATACTACATTTGCACTCTCAGTTCTATTTTCACTTACTGGCCCCATGTCTAGGATTCCTTTCCAGACAAATAATTCCCCCACCACCTAAGACCACTCTTTCATTCTTCAAACATCATTAACCCCTTATTCCTGATCCTCATCTGAAACTAGATCTAAATATATAGCACAAATATGATCTGGAGACACAAATACTTTGTATTTGACTGTTCAAATACTACATGGACACCCCTTTCAAAACCTTCCCTTTCTCCCCCCCCCCCTTTTCACCTCCTTTTCCCCTTCCCCTTTTTCTAATGTTACAGTTTTCAAATTTTGTATTTTCAACAGTCTTTTCCTTATGTTTTTTTTGCTGATATTGATACTTAGATGACAGAATTGTGGGCCTAGTTATCAAATTTGCACGTGACACCAAATTAGGAGGGTTAGCTAATACCCCAGAGGACAGGATCAAAATTCAAAATGACCTGAATAGACTAGAAAGCTGGGCCAATGCTAACAAAATGAAATTCAACATGGAGAAATGTAAGGTATTGCACTTAGGATGGAAAAATGAAATGTACAGATATAAGATGGGGGACACCTGGCTGAAAGAAACCACATGTGAAAGGGATCTAGGAGTCCAAGTAGACCACAAGTTGAACATGAGTCAACAGTGTGATGCAGCAGCTAAAAAGGCCAATGCAATTTTAGGTTGCATCAATAGAACTATAGTGTCTAAATCAAGGGAAGTAATAGTGCCACTCTACACTGCTTTGGTCAGGCCCCACCTGGAATATGGTGTCCAATTCTGGGCACCACAATTTAGAAAGGATGCGGAGAAACTGGAGCGGGTCCAAAGGAGGGCGACTAAAATGGTGAAGGGTCTGGAAACCATGCCCTATGAGAAACAACTTAGGGAACTGGGGATGTTTAGCCTGGAGAAGAGAAGGTTAAGAGGTGATATGATAGCCTTGTTTAATTATTTGAAGGGATGTCATATGGAGGAGGGAGCAAGCTTGTTTTCTGCTGCTCCAGAGATTAGGACCCGGAACAATGGAACAATTAAATCTGTAAGATTTAAGCAGGGCAGTTGGTGATGGAGGATCTTGGGGGTCTTTCATTCATAGGTTTGTCATAAGTAAAAGTAAATTTGATGGCAACTTATAACACCAAATGTAGTAAATAGCTGTTTATTAAATATGACTTCCTGTGTAATTTTTGTGTAACATTTCTGGATCCTATTACATTCCATCCCACTCTCAGGAACCCTGCTACTGTCTTCTTCACCACGCTGCTGGACTCCCAGACTCTGCCCCACTCATTCATTTGTAGATTATCTGTCAATTTTTGTGGGATGAGCAATGGAAGATAGTGTGCTTTGGTGCTGTAATTTAAATACTCTGATTTCTTTAAGGAATGACAATTGTTGTGGAATATTTCAGGCCCTAAGATGTAAAAAAACAACAAAGAGATAAAAGTGCCAGAAATTGAGAGAGCAAAATATATGCATGACAGAAATTTCTAAATAGCTAGGGGTAATTAAGTGGGAAGGGACAAATGTTTGAGTGTGTATTATGCAATGAAGAATGGAAAAAAGAAGGGCTTTTGCCAGGCTAGTGGTAATGGAAATTATTCATAAAATTATCAGATAATTTTCAACTATAAAAAGAAATTGCTAAGTATGCTTTCCAGCAGGAACACATGCAAAATGTTTAGATTTTCATCACAAAGGCAGAGAAAACCATTCACAGAATACCTACATATGAATCCTAGAGGCAGTAGGCTCTCAGGTTACATAAAAGAAAAGAGAGATAAAAGCTAGAATTGACCACAGTAGGCCTAAGACCCAAACTAGACATGACATTAACGGCATCAATTTGAACAATGTGCACATTTTTTTGTTATCTGAGTTGCATTGGGACCATGCAAAAGCTACAATTTGCATTTCAAAGGAAATTTCCAATAGTACCAACAAAGGCTTCACCATTGGGAATATAAATTGAAGGTTCCAAAATGCGGTTTTTGCCAGGACCACTCCCCACATTGCTGAGTCTGTGCAGGCTCTCTTTGGCTGATACACATGTGTGTGTGTGTGCCCGCATGCACACGCAATATTAAGTCCAGCCTGGCCCTGAGTCTTCAACATAAGCAAGGCACGAAAGGCAATAAAAGATGTAATAAATGTTTTGCCTGCACAGAGATTTGCAAGTATCAGTTCTTATAATTGAAGTAACATTTTGAAAACTGTATTGAGCAGGAAATTGAGACTTTACAAGTCCCAACTAAACATAAGAGAAATTGATCATGTCTAGCAGACTGGCAAACTTTCACGATGGCAAACAACACACAATTTTTAATGACAGCTCGTGAGACCACATATAAATAATGAAGTTGTAAGATGAATAAGAAGAAAAGGGGAAAGAGAAGACTAATGATGAAGAAAATTTAGCTTTATCTACAGAGCTTCTCCAGTAGATGCTCCCACTGTGGTTGACAAGAAATAACTGAGGAACAGCATGTCACACATGTACTAAAGAGGAAAAAATGATTAAAATCTAAGCACTCTACAAAGTTCTGGAGTACTGCTCTCTGATTTTATATGTGTGATACAAAGAACTCACAAAGAAGAAAACAGGATGCACATAGGGTTCTTCCAGTTTGGTCAGGTTTGGCCTACATTCTAGGTATGCCATCCAATGCCCAGTAATGCCATCATCAGGTCCAGATTCCAAATTTTCATTCAAAAACCCTATGTCTCTAGCCCTTATAGGAGCTGACATATGGGGCAAAATGTGGGAGCATTTTTCTGTGAAACTGTTCATCAAGAAACAAGCCCACTCCCACATTTCAGGTATGAAGGAAAGGAAAGTAAGCAATGCAGAGATGCATTACAAGCATGCAAGGTGAAACAAACCAGAGTAGGAGAGAACGTTGAGTAGTGGAAAGATCAGAATGCAAGGTGCAAAGAAGAGGCACATTGCAAGGAGTGAGATGACATGGTGGTAGAAGGAAAGAAGTGTGAGTAGAATGAGTGGCAGAGTGCAAAAAACAATTTGTATAAGGGGTGAATCATGTGGGTGTGGGTTATTACAAGGGAGGGGGAGGGGAAGGGGGAATGAGCAATGCAAGATGTGGAATCAACGAAGCAAGGAATGGGGATATTGCAACGGAGGAAGCTGACATGATGGAAGGAGTAGGAGGAATGAGAAGGGTGTGATCTGAGCCCAAGCATGCAAGAAACAGGGGAAGGGTGCAAGATGATGGGAGTGAGAAAGTAGAAGGGAAGGAAGAGTGAGCAGTGCAAGAAGCAAGGGGAGGATATATGAGATGAGGAAACAGATGGCAAGGAAGGAACACTGTGTTTTGTGTGCACTAATCTGGAAGAAACAAGAGAGGGGTGCATTGCATGGGGGCAAGGTATGGTAAGGGATTTGCTGGGAGAAGGGGAGTAAGTAGCAGTACAAGTGTCAGAGTTCAAGAAGCAAGGGAGGAATTATTATGCATGTTCAAGATAAGGTGTGCAGTGGAGTAGGAGGGGAAGGAAAGAAAGTGGTGTGAGCAATGGAGTACAACAAGCAACTAAATAGTGCAAGGGGAGGAAGAGGAAGGAGATAGTCTGCCCACACTGTGCACGGGCTTGCCATCTGAGGACTTGAGCTCACACGGACAGCAAGCCCCAGCGAATAAAATGGCGTGGGCACTGCAGATGTGCACACGCCTTCACACACAAAAGTGCACTGCCATAGGAATCCATAGGATTCCAGCATAGGCAATTTTTTTCCATACACGGGAACGGATCCCCCACATATAGGAGGGGCCATTGTAGGAGAGAAGGAAGAATGAGTGGTGTACTGGGCAGGGTGCTGGAAATAATGGGCTTGTGAGCAGATATTTGAACTAGGATATGTTCCAAGTCTAGCATAACTCTGAACATAACTCTGTAGTGGTTCTCTCAGCTTATAACTGTGAAAACTAGTATGAAGGTTGAAACACAGTGGAATAAAAATGCAAAAGTTAATGTGCTGAATTCATTGGTGTCACTAGGGGGTGCAGGGGGGTGAACCACACCAGGTGACACCTAAGGGGGGATGACATCACTGCTCCCCAAACACCTATGTTTTGGCAAAAATGAGCTGTGGCATTTATCTGCTTCCCTTTAAAATGCTGTAAGAGATGGTGGGAGTGGACTGAAGCTCAGTGAGAGGAGAAAGGAGAGGCCTGATAATTTTTAAAAATTAAATTTTTTACTCTTTTAAAATTTTCATTAAAAACCTCACATTTTAACCAAATCTTCACTACATATATGTAAATACATTTAGGTTGAGCATATGACATTGAAATTTGAAGGTATAATTTTCATTTTGCAAGTTGTATATGTCACAACTATTAGCATTACATTCAGTGATATATGAGAATTACAATTACAATTTGCGAATAACATTAGTGCAAAAAAGCATTACTAAGCATTCTGTATGGTGTGAAATGGGAGGCGGTTAATTGGGAGGGTTACACCATGAGTTATCTCACTGGGTGACACCAACCCTAGTGATGCCATTGGCTGAATTTTAATTATAAGCACCAGACTATCCAGAAGTTTGGCAATTTTGAAATATTTAAATAAAATATGAAATAAGTTTGTGTTTGAGAGTACATTGAACCAGATGCAGTATGTAAGACGTGGATCACTCCACCAAAGTGACTTTTCTGGGAAGACTGATATATTTCAGATATGTGTGTATTAGTGTGCGACCCTACCTCTTCCATCTGACAGAGCTTGATGGGGGGGGGGGTGTTAGTTAATATTTGTTCCATACACATCCCTAGTTAATGAGTACCAATGTGAAGATTAAGACATGTACACTCTCTAATTTCCTGGAATGTGAACTTTGGCTGAGGAAAAACAATGCACTTGTTCAGACCCATTCCGTTTTTCTTTTTTCTTTTTAATAAAGCTTTCTTTGTTAAGGTTTAAGTCTATTTCGCAGCCCTGGAACTCAGCAGACTTCATCCTTCTTTATCAAAATCTACCTGAGCTACTTGGCTTCATGCTTTCAAAATGCCTAAGCTTGAAATTAGTGACTGGCTTGCCATTCTATATACACTTTTCTCTGACACAGTCCACTGAATTCAGTGAAGCACACAGTATTTCTCATGTACTCTGTTTATTTTGCTGTGTACCTTCAGGTCATTTGGAGACCCTAAGACAAACCTATCACGGGGTCTTCTTGGCAAGATTTGTTCAGAGGATGTTTGTCTCCCTATAAGGCTGAGAGAATGTGACTTGCCCAAGGTCACCCAGAGAGTTTCCATGGCTGAATGGAGATTCGAACTCTGGTCTCCAGAGTCATAATTCAACAAATCACAGTAGGAGGTAGTCTGTCCTTCTCTTAGTTAACCTTGGAAGCAGCTATCCTCTTTTAGTTGTTGTGTTACTGGAGGAGGGGGGATTACCTCCTAGAGTAGAAGAATGCAGCAGGAAGCTTTCAGCAACCATTTTGTGTGCTAGAGAAAAATCCTTAATATAATATTTTATTATATTCAGTAGTTGATTACATATATAAACATAGAGAAACACATAATACACAAACACAATTAAAAGAAAAGAAAGAAAAAGAAAAGCCCAAACAACTAATATCTAAACATCTAAGCACATAACCATTAAAACATAAAAGTTTCACTTCTTTCATTCTCCCTGATTGAAAGAGAAGAAAAATAGAAAATCAGAGAAAAGAGTTGTTTTTGAGTTGTTCTCTTACTTAACAAGGTATTCCCTTATTTAATCTAGATATGTTCAATAATAATAATCTACATTCCTTTTACTAACCAATCTACAAATAAAGATAGAGATAAACAGGCAAAAATAAAACAACATTGGAGATTATTGCACACATTTTTCTCTCAAACTGGGCATGAGCTGGGCATGAGCATAAACCACTTAAAACTGGATGTTTTTGCATGAGTTCAAGATCAAATGCTGCTACAATTATGTATATGTGAAGCTGCCATTTTTGCTCCAGTGCCTTACTTTGCACTTGTTTTCACTGATTTTTCATTTACCATTCTAAAGCCCATACTCTCAGTTCAAAAGATCCTTACTGAATTGTTTACAATCCGCTTTTGTCCCTAAAAGGTAAATGTATTTCTTTTTAGAATATTGTGTGTGCAATCTTGTATCTTCTAACATTTCTTCTGCTTTTAAAGTAATGTACTGGAAGCCAGCATGGTATAGTGGTTTGAGCATTGGACTATGACTCTGGAAACCAGGGTTGCAATCCCCACTTGGCCATGCAAACCCATTGAATGACCTTTCACAAAACTGAGGACTCTTTCAAACGGGAGGAATTTCTCCCAATTCCGAATGGAGCCAATGCGGATTCATGTAAATTCGCTTGTTTAGCGAATTTACCTGAACCCCTGCTCCGTTCGGGAGGCATTCGGAATCACTTCCCATTACCCAAAAATAACCCCCCCTTGCCCGAAATCACGTGAGAAGCTTAAATTCGCAATAACGTTAAACCCAGGATTGCATTCGGAGTGACTTTCCTTTTGCCCGAATTTGCGTGAGAAGAATTAATTCGCAATAACGTGAAACCCCAAGATTGCGTTTGGATTGCCCTTGGATTATACTTCCAATTTCCCACATCTGAAAGAGTCCACAGTCTCTCAACATCAGAGGAAGGCAAAAGTAAAGCTCCTCTGAACAACTCTTGCCAAGAAATCCCTGGGATGGGTTCACCTTATGGCCACTATAAGTAGGAAACAACTGGAAGGCACACAGCAACAATACTGGAGGAGTGGATAAATTAAGAGACATTCTAGGCAATTTTTCATTCGTTGAATAGAGCCTTGCATAGCTTCCCCTTAGTTTGATATATTAATTTTATTTTTATTTGCTCTGCAATATTTCATTTATTACTTTGCTATTGCTTTCAAGGAAGTCAGATTGTTTCTTACTTTGGTTGGCAGTTGTTGCTGTAGTTGTTTTTAATGCAATGCTCTCTGTTTTTTTCATTTTTTTGTAAAAAATATACCTGCAGTTTGGCAAAATTTATAACAACCTGCCTACAAATGTTGAGTAACACTTATCTTAAAAAAATCTGGGGGCCCTGAAAAGCTATTATCATTCAGACAATGAAAGTCATGGTAACTTGTGTTTAATACTACAGTATGCCATAAAATTGGAGACATTTCTGGTTTTAATGCAAGAAACTGAAAAGAAATAACAGATAACAACAGCAAATACAAGAAACATCCCCCCCAAAAAACCTCAGTCTGTATTTGGATATTTGTCAGCACAATATAGTCATTGACAACCATGATTTGAGCAAGTGGTGCATATGCCTCTACAGACTCTCCCATTCTATAACCATATGCTGTTTTGTTTCACCCATCTCCTTGTCAGCAGTTTTAACAGCTACCCCTTTATCTTCTTACCACTGTTAAGCTGCCACTTGTTCAAATTCCTAGCTCCCTTCCAGGAACTTTTAATAACTTCATCCATGATACAGTTTTCACCTGTCGTTTCAACACCAATTCCTGATTATTTTAATTCATGGGTTCATGATGCAGAATGCTGTCAAGAGGTTTTTTGTTTGTTTGTTTGTTTTAAAAATAGCAATAACATCAAGATGTGCATGATCCCTCAACTTTTTTTCCTCTTTCAAACAATCCCATTGACTCCTCCTCCATCTAGATTCAAGAAATGGCAAAAATTAATTGATCAATTTAAAAAGAGACCTAGATTTCCCAAATTTGCTAGACACATTACCGTACTTCCAAGAACAGTGGTCTGGCAGTCCCAGATATTGCACTGTATTTCCAGGCTTTCTAACTCAGCCAAACTATTCAATTAATTAAGGACAACATTGCCATCAAATAGGTAAATCTAGAAGTTTATAATATGAAGTCCACTGAATTGACTTGCCTCTACCCCAAAATTTCAAAACAGAAACCTGATAGGCTATCTAATCCATTTTTATCTAGCTCCTTATTCACCTGGGATAAATGGAAACACACTAGCTCTGGACCTTTCTCCTATTAAACTTTTTTTTTCTTTTTCTCTTTTTGCATCCTCTTTCTCACTTAGATGATCAATTTCCACTAATAAGGTTATTGAGAAAATGTGGACTCTACCACATCTTAGACCTGTTCTCTGGTGTATTACAAAAGCCCTCTGCCACCATAAAACTTCCCTACAACAAACTAACATTACCTGGCTTCAAGTACACAAAATTGCTTCCTTTGCATCACACCTAGCCTCAGCTGGAGAATCTCCACATCTGCTCTCCTTTTTTGAAAACTTTTGTTTGAACTCCATGTCTTATACAAAAGGGGTGGTGGCAGTTATCTACAAACTTCTCCTGGAACATACATATAGGAAAGTCCAATATATGCATTCATTTTTGGCCAGGAGAATTGAAAACCATGATTTCAGACACTTCATGGGCTCATATTTGGTCTTTACTCCCATACAAATCCTGTTCAGCATCTGTGAAGCACACCTGTAACGCTGTCAAAAATGGTTAAAACACTCTCCGGATTGCTGGAGGGGTTGTAAATCTAGAGGCTCTTATATGCATAAGTGGATTGCCTAATGTGAGAAAAGTCTGCGATGCTGTTCTTTATCAAATGTCACGTATCATTGACCAAACTGTAAATTCTGTCCAATTTTGCTTTTACTTTCTATATTTGTTAAAAGGCATTCTAACTTGAAACATAGGAGCCTGATAATTTTTCTTATTACTGCTGCCAGATTAGAAGTAACCAAATGTTGGAAGTCAGGTGGAAGTCAGTATTGAGAACTGGTGGTCTAGTATTTGGGGTATGTGGCTGATGGAGAAACTGATGCTATGATGAGGTTTTACACTGGACACAAAAGGACTGACACATCTCAAAAAGAATGGATGATCTTTATTGACTATGTTAATCATCACTCCCACCGGATCCAACCTCCTGGTTCACAGATGGATCTTTGGAGGGACAATCTACAGCTTAACAAACCAGGCTCTTGCTGAGAACTATTTTTTATATTCTGCTGCAGAATAACTATTCGTCAGATACCTGCCCTTGGCCCTTGTAGTTAGTTGTTGTTGTTATTATTATCATTGTTCTACAAACTTTTATGTGTTTTAGTGTAAAAACTAAATAAAAATTTAATTAGGAAAAGATAGCAATAACTCAATTGAGACTGCAAACTTATATTAACAGGGAAATAAGTCTTGTTGAACTAAATAACCTTATTTCTTAGTGGACAAGTATGGGCTTGATTTTTGATGGCAGCACATCACATACACTTCAGCGGAGACTAAGAGAGATACTGTTTAGGCATTTGTAGTGTATCCTTGACTTTGAACAACATACCTTTTTACCTTGTATTTTTTAATTTTGTTGTACCCTGCTCCAAGTATTTCATTAGAGGAGCGGGTTATAAGTAAACAACATTATTATTATTATTATTATTATTATTACCATCACACATTATATTAGAAACTTTTTTCCTCTGAGTTTCAAAAGTGGTTCAGGATCAGGAAGGAGGAACATATTAGAGAAATGCTGTTCCAAAACTTTCTTGAGCTTGCAGAACAATTTGCATTACTCTTTGAATCCTGATCAACATTAGCAATAAGAAAAAAGCAGAATTTTGTAGCTTTTTTCAAAATGTTCTTGCCTCTTTGTGAACGACATATATTTTCTGAGAAATCCAAAGGTATATCTAGTAAAAAGAATCATTTCAAAATTAAAATCAACAAATATGTAAGTCATTGAAAAGCTGAATATAGATTTTTTTCCCCCCTGAGATTTAGACATTCATGCTTCACATGTTGCTATCTTTTAATTGTGCTAGTAAGGACAGGGCTCATACTGTAACTGCAGTTCTCTGATTGGTCATTTTTGAACTCACACAAATGGGTTGTCTATGCCGGCACAGTGCATTGTTCAGAACCTTCTATCTAGAGTAATTAATAAGCTTTTTGTCAGTAGCCCTGTCCCCACAGTACCAGCATGCTTCCTGTGTAAACCCTCAGTTTGTTGGATCCCAAAGAATCCGCCAAGAGCCTAGAGATAGGTAGGGCATGATGAGGGGAGGATGGGCAGGGTTGTGTGAGTTCACAGATGACCACTCAAAGAACTACAAAACGTGTGACTCACACAGATGGGAAATTAGCAGGCTATTAGCTATACATATAAATGTATGTATCCAGGATTTTTCAATGTAATCGATGTAAATACATTTAGGCTCCGCATATTTTAGAGCAAATAAGTCTGAAATCTCATGAGAAGTAAAGATAATTAAACTAATTATTGTGAGACATTGTGGCTCACTGGCAAAAGATGATAATTTTTGGTATAAATGGAAAGCAGTAGGAGAAGGAAAGGATTGCACTACAGGTGGATTGACTTAATCAAGGAAGCCACATCCCTGAGTTTGAAAGACATGACCAGGGCAATTGATGACTGGGGCTCTTGGAAGTCATATATGTCAAAGTCAACTTCATTGCAACAAAAACAACAACAAAATGCTTTAGTTGACAAGTATTACCAATAAAATAAAATATAGTCAAGAAACAATTGGCAAGTAATTGACTATTCGGAGCATGTCTGCAAACTTCAACTGGGCACAAAAATTTTTGAGGATATAGAGGACCAAATTCATTTCACCTTTAAAGATCACATTTTGCAACTCTTCAAACCATTACAAATAAAGGTAAATTGTGGGGTGATGTATGAAGACTGAAAGTCTAATGATTGTATATTGGTGTGTTTAAAACGCTAATCTGGATAGTATTTTGCGGTCGCTTAATAAAGAGTGATCGTGTTTTCCTTGCACCAGCCACATGGGGATGGCACCAGTAAATAAGAAATATTCAGTGATCAATCACAGCCACTTCAATTAAGTACCTCTGGGGCAGATGGTGGTATGTAGGGCTGATGAAACTTTGGATGGGAGCTGTGTATGAAACACACAGAGATTTCCACTTGCCATCTCTGTGCAATCACTGTGATTACACACAAAAACATCCCCTCAGTAATCATGTGAATTATTGTTATAATCACATAAAAACAATCAGTGCTAATCACTCTGCAAATGAATGTTTTTCTTTGCTTTGAGAATTAATAGATTTCTTCATCTTCCACTGAAAGTTATACTAGAACGCCTGCAGCAAGTAAAATTCACCATGTTAAAAATAGCATAGATATTCACTCATTTTAACTTACTGAAATATAACTAATGTGCCCCAGTCAAGGAAAATGTAGCCTGAACTGGAACCAAAGTGACCAGGAAATTATTGTAGATGATACAAGACATACCTCAGCTCATACTTTGCATGTGATAAGGCTTAATTTTAAAATCAGTGTTTAGCTTTTTGTTAGAACGGGCAATGTTTCCATGCTCTGACTGACCAATTACTAGTTTGCATCTTAATCTATAGGAATTGAGGCAAAGCATATATTTATGGTGACTTCCATAAATTGTTTGCCTTTTCCATTCTCTTCCTCTACCAGTGTAGCCTTTAGCCATTTTCTTTTTCTCAACTCCATAAGTCTCTGCATTTCATTATGCACAAGTAAGTTGTATGTAAAGATATTTGTATATGTTTTACAAAGATGACTAAACCTGTTTTCTTCCTTTGCCAGATGCTGGGAGGGAGATAGTTTGTTGTTCAGATTCTGCCTTCCTAATTTAACTGATAGATCCACTACTATCTCTCACATTTCCCAACATTTTTAGCTAATTTTTGAACAAGATCGGTTACACAGATTTCTGCTTGGGATTCTGAATAATTAGGTTTGTTGTTGTGGTATCCCAGACACTTTGCAGAATGCTATTTGAAAGACTAACAGAACATTGTTCTGAGTCTGTTCAGATGTATATATTATTCAGTTCAATGAGACCTACTCCCTGGTGTGTATACGAATGCAAGCTAAGAATTTACAGGTTCGGATGAATCACATGCACTAAGGCTATTTAGTCTTCTCTGTCAGAGAGCTCTGGTGCCACAACACATTGCAAATCCCAGGATTCCACAGGATGAAGCCAAGATGGTTAAAGCATGTCAAACTATATTAATTCTGCATTGTGACAGCAGTCATTGCTGCCTGTGGATTTTCTCCCTTTTTCAAAGACCTAAAGGGGAAAAAGTTTACTAAATGCAGCTGGTTAGGAGGGAAAGTACCATCTTCCCCTCCCTTCATGTAGTTGGAAAGGTTTTGATTGAGATCATAACAACTAACATGGAGAAAGTGCAGCTCACAGGCTGCACTCAATCTCTGGACCCACTTTTCTGTCCCTCAAAGCTTTTCCACTACTAGGCCACCACCAAGCCCTTGAACCACATTGATCATTTTAATGCAAACATTGTTGAACAAACATTGCATTTTAATGCATGCAACTGCAGAAAAAACATTTCAACCCAGAACACCTCCCCAACACACATACCTTCTTTTCCCTTCATTCCCCCCTCCAAAATGGCAATAGGAAATGAGACCATGTTGAAGGGGTGTAGATTGGGGTGAATTTGGTAGCAAGATACCCATCCTTGCCCTACACATTTGCTTGTTCCTAAATAAGATTTTTCAACTAGATACTTAGATTGCAACATAGCATGTAGTTCAGTGCTTAGTTTACCTCTTCCATGTAGAGGATTGCTGCTAGAAAGAAACATTTTGGTTCAAAGGAGTGCATTTAGGCTCAAAAAAATCACACATTGCCAGCCTGCCTGTCCCCAAACTCTCTGATTTTTACTCATGAGCTTGAAGTAGGACACAAAAGCAATTTTGTTACATTTTGGCACCTCCAGAGCATTTTTGCCAAAAGAAGTGTGTGATGCCTTGATCATTTGCACATTTACAACCTTAAGGTGCCTTTTCAAGAAGTAAACTAGGCACAAAACAATGTGCATGATTTAAAATGTGAATGGCTAGGATGTCCATAATTTAAAAATATGTACATAAATGCAAAGACATTGGAGAAAATTTTCAAAAGTTAGGTAAATTGTTTAAATAAAGTAGGACTTTTTAAAGGAAAAATGTGTTTAAATTGTGGAGGAATTTCAAACCACAAAAGTCTGGAAGATGGGATCTTGAGAAACTCACTGAGACTGGAGCTGAGAGATTTTCACGTAGCTGTTTTGAAGTTATTTGCCTCTTGAAATTATGGTATTCCACCTATTATAACCACAGATCTTGTGACCCCCCAGCTCTGCCCATTGTCACCCCTAGTTTTGCATACATATGGCTCCACCTTGGTTAGTTGTCCTAACTTTCAGCCTACCAGCACCAGAGAACACTAGCTGCCACTGGAGACAAACTGCCATTATTGTCACTGTTACTATCATTATTGCTGCCATCATATTGCACAATGTCAATGAAATAATATTTTCCAAGACTATTTACACATTTGACTCAGAAGTAGGCATTGAGCACATTGAGCTCAATGTGTGTGTATATATATATAATTTGACTTTATGTGTGACATCCATCTACAAGTAGGAAAAACTCTTAGAAAAACTGAATAGGAAATGTGCAAGAGAAAGAAAAACAAATTGTAAAGGAAATCAGCAGTGAAGCACAATTGTAGTAACATGAAAGATACAAAAATGCCAGTTCCTGGCTTCAAAGGGGGCCTTTGTGTCTTCCTCTGTTGTAGTAATGGGGTCCCTCCCTATGAGAGGGATGGATATTTTTTCCTGGCAGAGTAAAGCCATCAGTACATGCATCATATTTTTGGTATCATGAAAACTTTCAGTTGGTCATTCTTATTACTGTATTTTTACTACCCAAGAGGCTAGAGACAATTACTTGTGGGATTTCTGCTTCATTTAACTTAGGTGAATGGATGCATGGATGTGGGAAAGGTGTAACTGTAGCTGCATGCCCCACCATCACCCTCCTCACATGAATTGTGAAGGTACAGAGCCCATGTGTCTACAAGCATACATGATAAGGAATCCAGGAGACTCCTGAGTAGTCATCTGTACAAAAGTAATGATGGAAGATGAACTTTTCCCTAGCACATGAGTACTAAAAGAACAAGAGCACCTTATGAAATGAGACAATGGTTTCATTTGTGTTGAAGGGTTTCCCGGAAAAGTAGGTTCAACAAGACTTTTTCCACAGTGCTATATATTAAATACAGATCAGTACTACCTTTGCTGGAATTGGATTAGATTCATAATCTATAACATAATTGTTCACAGATGTTACTCTGTTCAAATAGCTTTACTTGAGCACTAATTAGTTGTTCATAAGTAATCGTATTACAGTATTTTCCTTGAAGTTGGTTTAGCTTGATGGAAATTTGTTGGTGATAGCTACAGATGGCAGAGCAGTTTTAGCAAAGAGGTCAAAATATTTAACTCCAATATTCTGCTATAATGAGCTGTAATCACTGGCCAACTTTGATTTCCAAATACCTGTCATCACCATTGCTGATGCACTCAGGAAGAGCAAGGCTGCATCCAAACAGCATGATGTGTTGATAGCAGCTGAGGCGATTGAGATAACCGAAGAACTTGAGGAATTTTTCAATTTCAATGCTTTTGACAATGGAAAGGACTGGTGTTAAAGTGGTACGGTTATATGGCAGCATTTGACACTGACTGTAGGTGATATTTATGCAGGAACCTGTAAAATGAGAATGCATTTGTTATATGAACTAACAACAATATAAATGTACAAGAGACCAAAAATGTACAGTATTTAGGCCTATACTATACACATACTATACTATACACCTAGAAACAAGCCCCATTTAATTCAAAGGGGCTCACTTTTTAGTGCTATCAACCTTTCTTCTTTTATTCCTATTTTTAATTGTTTATTGATATATTATTATACAGTAATTGTTTATTGTTATTTTATTGTTAATAGAGTAAGTCTTTCTTATCCTCAATAGCCAATATAAAAAACAATAAAAGAAGAGTTAACCACACTAAATAGTGAGCCCTTTTGAATTAAATGACCTACATTTCAGTAAGAAGTTTCATTTTCTTGTAAGGGCATTTAAGCTACTGGATATTACCACATTTTATAGCAGCAAATTCCATGAATTAATTGTGCGTTTATGAAAAACAGTGCAACACTATGCCTTTTTCATCCTTAGAAGCAAGTTCCATCATGTTTCAAATATATAGAACTTACTCACATGTAGGTGTTATGCAGAAGGTAATTTGTTGAGGGCCATTTATTTTGTCTGTCCTGATTGTTTTGCTCATTTGTTTCTTTGTACAAATCTGAGCCCCAGAGCCCTTTCACACTGCACAATTAGACTACTTTGATTCCATTTTAACTGTAATGGATAGCTGCATCCTGTGGGATCCTGGGGCTTGTAATGTGGTGAGGTAATAGAGCTTTCTGGCAGAAAATTTAGTTCCCTAAACTGCAGATCCCAGGATTTCATGGAATAAAATCCTGACAGTTGAAGTGAAATCAAAGTACCATAATAGTACCAAATTATAAGAGAAATATCTCTTTATGCCATGTATTCAGAGGACTGATGCAATCTAGTGTCAACTAAGTGTACCCAATGTGGTATGTCACCTTTAAGAACATGACTGGAGGAGAGAGGAATGTTTATATAAATAGGGATATGTAAGCATCTGTTATCTCATTGGACCAGATATGTCAGCTGATTAGGGTAGGAAAGTTAGAAATCAAGCCAGTAGGAGACAGACGTTGGACTGACTTGTCAGTCTCCAGTGTATCACTGTTGATAAGCATGCTGATGGAGGTAGACCATACTGGTAAGAAAGAAGCTCTGTTCACAATGAGGCTGTTCTAAATAAATATATTTCCCATTCTGCTCGGTTTAGTAATGGATGCTGCTAGATGTAGCAGTGCCCAAGGATATTAGCCCTTGGATAGCTGTGTGTTCACAGATGCCAGTTTAGTTCTTGAATAGCATAGAGTGTATTCCTTAGTACTGTAGATAGATGGCTGAATTACAGCCAGCATTTTGTATCCATGGGGATTCCATTCTGGCACACCCTGCAGATGCCAAATATCACAGAACCTCAAGTCCCATTCTTCTCAATGGCAGCACAACATACATGCAACTGCTTTGGCACGCCCATGTACACACACTGCCATTGAGGAGAAAGGGATGGGGCCATCTGTGAATGGTCCAATCTGGAAATGGTAAACCTGGAGATAGAAAAGGTTGAGTGTATATTGATAGATAATGCTCCTTGATATGTTACATTGTTAGATAGTAATGCTCCTTGATGTGTTAACTGTAGAGGAGCCTGATAAAGAGATGCAGAAGGCATCAAGATTCAGTCATTATGGAGGTGTAACATCCAACCTACCGTAAACTGTAATATAATTAATGTATATTGCCTTACATATAATAAATTGGAATGAAAGTCATGCTACTAGACATTAACATCTCTGTTTCTCCATATGAGGACCGTGTACATTTGTATGTCTATGCTTGTTTATAATAAATAGCCTAATAAATATATGCTTCTTTTCAAGACAATACTCTAATTACTGGTCACATATACACAATTTGCAAACAGTGTAGCGCAAACAGTTCAGTGCAAACACTGTATTTCAGGTGGCACAGAAAACCAGATAGATACAGATTAGCTGATAAATGGCAAAGGGCCTTCAGTCCCTCATTCTAAAGAAATAGGGGTGAGGAAGTAGAAGCCAGAATAGCAAAACTGACAAATATCACTATTATATTACAAGTTGTTCTTGTTGTTAACTGCCATCAAATCAGCTTTGATTTATGGTGACCCTATGAATGAGAGACCTCTAAGTCATCCTCTCATCAACAGCTCTGCTCGTGCAGACGCAGGGCCATGGCTTCCTTGACTAAGTACATCCATCTGCAATGTGGCCATCCTCTTTTTCCATTGCCTTCTACCTTATCAAACATTATTGTCTTTTCTACTGAGTCATATCTTCTCATGAAACGTCCAAAGTATAAGAGTCTCAGTTTAGTAATACTGGCTTCTAGGGAGAGTCCAGGCTTAGTTTGCTTTAGGACCCATTTATTTGTCTTTTTAGGAGTTCATGATATCTATACAACTATTTTCTAGCACCCCATTACAGATTAATTTAGTTTCTTCCCATTAGCTTTCTTCTTTGTTCAGCCTTCACAGCCATACATAGAAATGGGAAATATGATGTCATAGATAAACCTAATTAACTTTAGTATTTAATTATTTATCTTTATTCTTCAGGATCTTGTCTAATCTTTCATTGCCAAAAGAAGCCAAAAGAAAAGCTTCAGCATCATATAACGAAGGATGAGTAAAGTGTGCCTCACACGCTGCATGCAACCACAAAGCCTTTTTTCCCCACATCCTCAAACTTCTGCAGGAAAAAAAGAGGTAAAAAACACCACTGCCAAAATTTAGTACTAAACTGCTAAGTGACTTAAAGACACCCAATATCTTTAGAAGAAGATGTTTTAAGTTTTTAAAAAAGCATTTATTTTAAAGCCTTTTCCAGCCACCAATATTTCCTTCAGGTTCTGGAGTTTGTCTCCTCCTTAACATCTTTGATTTTCAGAGCATAAATATTCCAGCAACTCCCTCAGGAGATTGTTGCTCACAACCAACCATTCTGGAGGAAGCACCACTAATCTCTTGATTCCTGGTTTATGTTTCCAAAGAACCTTGAACCCTGCATGGTAAGCTGGCAATGCTACCGGACACTCCCTTGGATCAACACCTTTGATTTATTGCTGTAAACTACCAACCTGGACAAACTGGACTCTTGAGAACCGTAAACACCTGGATGGTAAGTTCCTGTGCATAACTGAGTCTGCTTCTATCTCATCACGGATGGACTTTGTTTGCTACTTTAGCCCTGGCTGGCCTCCAAGACAGGACACCTTCACCCAGTTTAGAAATGGTTCCTAACCCCTCAGCAGTTGCTGAGCCCTGATAAAAATGCCATACTAAAGGGGAGACGCTAAATTTATGGATTGTTCATCCAAGAGTTTCCAGTCCTTGCCAGCTACCACAATGAATGTGTGGTGTTAGTGTGGAAATTCTTTATGTAATTGAATGGTCTACATGGCTCCACCACATAGAGCATAACCACACCTCAGTTTGAGAAAAGCAGAAGCAGTTGTAAACTTTCTTTATAGGCTTCATATAAAACCATTTCCAGCAGTTTACATGTGATGGACATCAAGAATACTTGCAATTCCTTCCCCTTTCTAATAAGGAGATTATATTTTTCTTTTCCGGTTGTCAAGAAAATTATATCACTAAAGCCATCATCATTTCCTGACATCCAGTATTCTTCTTGTGTGTGGGTTTTTTATGCTTGATTCCAGAAGCATAAAAGATTTTTTTTCATTTGGTTCCAGAAGAACAGTAATTGAAGTTAGACAATAATTCTTGATTGTTTAAATTACAGTGCATCCAGTCTTGTAAACTAAATTTCAGGTGAAAATCTTGTTTTCACAACTTCTAAGAAAAAGCACATTTGATGTAAATGACATTAGAAAATGCATATTAAAAACCTCCATTGCCTTTTGTTTCATTGTTGCATTAACTACATTGCTCTTTAAGTAGCATCTTCCTTTTTATAAAAATAACAGCAACAACTGCTGAACATTTTAAGTTGACATTATTACTACCGATGTAGTTTGTAACAAAAATGCTGTCTTTTTTATCAGTGTTTCAAAATCTATTTCAGATTAACATCCCATACTCAGAAGAAAGCCCCACTGAATTCAATGGGCTTAACCCTGTTAAGTGTGGAGTCGAAGGCTTTCATGGCCAGCATCCATAGTTTTTTGTAGGGCTTTTGGGCTATGTGGCCATGTTCTAGAAGAGTTCCTTTCTGATGTTTTGCCAGCATCTGTGGCTGGCATCTTCAGAGAAATGCCAGCCACAGATGGTGATGAAACGTCAGAAAGGAACTCTTCTAGAACATGGCCACATAGCCCAAAAGCCCTACAAAAAAAAACCCTGTTAAGTGTGATGGGAATTGTAACACTATCTCCTGTCTTTCTCCCAGTGCAGGATCCAAGGCAGCCTACAACATTTAAATGCAGGTACAGTTAAAATATTATTTATACAAAAATGTGAAAGGAATTAAACAAGTAAATTAAAAATAGAACATTAAAAGCAGAAGGTTAAAACGATGTAAAAACACAGATAACAATGAAAAAAGGTTTTAAAAAAATACAGTCCCACCACAAACTCTTCCTGATATATCGATTTCCAACCAAAGGTCTACTTGAATAAGAAGTTCTTGTCCTACTGATGAAAGTATGAGAGATGGGTTCAATCTTCCCAGAAGGAGGGAATTCCACAATCTGGGAGCAGCTACTGAAAATGCTCTCTTCCAGGTCTTCACCAAATGCGCCTGTAATCGTGGTGGGACCATAGAAAGCCTTCCTCCCAGAGATTAAAACTCAGGCAGGTTCATACAGAGAGATACAGTTTGTCAAATAATATGGATCCAAGCCATATAGGGTTTTAAAGGTCATAATATAAATAAATCACCTCAGGATAAATCTAGCTGGCTGCTTCCTTCCTTATTTAGAAATGCAGCTTACTTTACAGAAAGTAATGGAACTAAAAGAGATGGACAAATTAACAGTTTGGCTTAATAAAAAAAATCAACAGAAAAAACAGAAAGGAAGGAGGTCAAGGAGGAACAAATGAACAAAGGGTAAATGGACAAAGTGATGTTACCATAACTATATATATGAATGATAATGTGAAAATAATGTTAGATATCTATGTGTCAACAATGGTAAATATCAAAAATATGGGAATTTAAGGGGGGAGTACTTTATACTTTTTATATATACGGAATACTATTTAACATAATTTGTAATCAGTGACCTTGAACATATTCACAGAAATATTTTCATCGAGCACATGTTCACACTTTGTTATTTGAACTGAAATCATAGGGATTTTTTTAGCTGCCCCTCATATTTTGGTGTATGTGTTTTTTGACACTTGCCTTACATTTACCTTTGTTGTTCATTGCAAAAAGAAGATACAGTTTTTCAAATGTTTACATAGATGTCCTATTAAATTCAGTAGTAGTCACTCCAATGTGCCGGAAGAGCGCAGAACATGTGGATGCTCTGCTCTCCCGAGCCTTAATTTTGGCCCCAGGCTGCTGCAAAATGGTACTGGGCCTTAGTTAGAAATGTCTAACATTTGGGGTTTTAAATAATTGTTTTAATATATTAGGGAGACTCCCAGCTTCATCTTTCAAGAGTTCTTTATAAGCTAGGGATGGAAAGAATTATTTCAAGTTATTCATTCCCAGGTTGAAAACTGGATTTCCAGACAGTATCCTTTAGGAAGAATAACAGACTAGCATTTTTCATAATTTTCTCCTGTTATTCAAACATTCCGAAGAACTGCAGAAGAATTATTCTACAAAGAAAAAGAATACGGTTTTGTGAAGGGAAAAAAAATCTGTTTCCGCACAGAAAATGAGTTTCCCTTGTACCAAAACACTATTTCGCAGAAATAAACAATGTGGTTTCCTCCACAGAATAATTTCTCCACTTAGGTTTGGCACATTGGATCCAGGACAGGGCTTTTGTAAGTTTAAACCTTAACAGATCTTGGAGCAAAATGAGAGACAGTGTCATTAAGCTCTGTTAAGTGGGATGAAGGTACCTGTCCCCCTTCACTTTTCAAACCACAGGCTTCATCCACAGTTGTCCCTCCCAACATAGCAATCATCTCACTAGTTTTTCTGGTGACAAGAACAGAACTAGCTGCTCCTCTGCATGCAGTGTCCCAACCTCCACCAGGGAGTCAATAGCCATGTTGAGAGGAGACAGCTATGGCTGCAAACTAGGTTTTGGAAGGTGAGGAAGGACAGGTACCTTTGTCCCACTTAATGGAGTTTTACAGTACCTTCTCCTGCTCCTAGATTTGTTTTTTATGTTCAGCTCTACACCAACCCATCTTCTTTTCTCCTTTCCCTACTATCAAGTTGTTTTCCTTACATTGAGGGCTTAGGGGATAAAAATGTCAGGTTCTGCACTGAAACACTGCATGGGTCACTGTATCTGAATCACTAATAAATCTTAGATTCAGATTCAGTGTGCTTTGGAGTAGCCCTGCTTCAGTCAAGACCCCCTGAATTTCCCTGAAGTAACCTGATTTGGTTCAAGGTTTAGACAAATTTGAAACACATCCTCTCAATAAAATGCTCTTATTTCCCATTTCCAGTTCACTTGGATTAGGTCTTTGATCAGGTAAGCAAACCAAACTGAAACAACTCAGGCTCTGTTAGGTAAGGATTTATGGTATTCAGAGAATGTCTGGAGGCAGAAAGAGAGAAAGACAGCTTGATCAAGCAATTTACCTACAGTTGCCAAATTAGATCCAGATGGTGCTTCTGTAAATTTAAACCTTAACAGATCATGGAACAGGGAGAAATACTGTAAAGCTCTGTCAAGCAGGACAAAGGTATCTGTCCTCCCTTACCTTCTAAATGCCAACATTCAGCTGCAAAGGTCCCTTCCCTGAAAGTTTGAATTTGGAAGGGGAAAAACAGATACCTTCAACCCATTTTATGGAGCTTTATGGTACCTACTGTTGCTTCTGTTAAGGATTAAAGTTACAGAAACCTTGTCCTGAATCCTCTCTAGCAATTCTGCCTCCACAATACTTTGAGATATACAAATATACTGTGGATAAACATTCACTTTCTCCAGCAGCAGGGAGGAAACTGCTGTTATTATTTGTCCTCACATGCTACCATGAAACAGTCAAGGATTTATATCCCAAATATGAGCACTAGGATTTATTTTTTAACTGACATCTTAACTAAATTTTCCTTCAATATTGCTTTCTTTCTTATGTCCCAATTTTATGTCCAGGTTTCCTCAACATGTTGCAGCAATATCTTAAAACTTAGACTACTTAGGTAAACTTGAATTAGTTTTTTGCATTGCTTTGCGTTTTATTCTGTGCCGCTTTCCTCAACAATATTTCCAACACATGGATATAATATTGGTTTTCAAGAAGCTTTATGTTTGCCGTATGAAATAAAATAATAGAATCATTGGAGTTAGGAAAGAGTTGAAAACACCACAAAGGCCATCCGGTCTGTCACCCTGCTATACAGGAATACACAACCAAAGCACTTTCAAGAGATGACTATTCAGCCTCTGTTTAAAAACCTCCAAAGATGGAGACCCCACACCTTTTGAGGCAACATATTCCACAGTTGACCCTCCACATTTGCAGTTTTGACTTTTGTGAATTTGGTTATTTGTGGTTTTGATTAATATGTTATCAAGTTCCTAGGGAAAACACTTCTCTTGGCATTTGTAGGTCTCCAGCATGATTAACTTTTGGCAGATGTTGACCATACAGTTGCACTGGAGGACTTGGAGATTCCTAGAGAGATGTTCTCTTAGGTTAACAGAATAAAAACAATTATTAGCAGTTTTCTCACATTCATGGGGGTCCTTCACCCCTAACCTTAGCAAATGTGGAGAGACCACTATATTAGGAACAGCTTCTTCCTAATGTTTAGTTGGAATCTCTTTGTGTAGTTTGAATCTATTATTCTGTATCCTAATCTCTGGAGCAGCCGAAAAGAAGCTTACTACTTCTTCCATATAACATCCTTTCAACTATTTAAACACAACTATGGATACAGCCTAAAAATCTTTACAATGTCGTTATAATTAATCAGTTTTATATATAAAGTGTTAACTGAGGAACACTTGTTTGTTGCTGTTGATGTAAGAATCCAAGGAACTACTGATCAACTTTTCTCAGAGAATTAATGTAATGGGGGGGGGGGGGGCGGGGGCGGGGCTGTTTTGGTAATATGTAAACATTAACACTTAGAGCATAGACTGCTGAAAGTCTGTGTTCTCCGTTGTCATCGGTGTGATAATCTGTTTGGCTATCATAATGGTACAGTGGTCAGTACAATCATTTTGAGCTTCATTTGCTAATATGGCCTCTTAACACCAAGCTTTTGGAAATGGTTCTTTCTTTATCAGGCCATGCATTTCAACTCAACCTTTCTATAAACATTTTAAAGAAAAAACACACCGATTATCTTTTCACAATATTGCCTTTCTAGATATACTCACATTAAACTGTGCAACTATTATGCATAACCTCCAACTGTCCTGACGTGGCAGAGCAGCCCTGATTAATCTTCTGCTGTCCTATTTTTTTTTCAGGGGCTTTTTAAATGTTCCAAGTTAAATTGCTATAAATTGAGTTTAAATTCCAAAATAGTTAGGGCAGGGAACCATCTAATTAAAATAATATTTGTAAGCCACTCTGATAGCCTTTAGGGCTGAAGAGCAGGGAATAAATAAATATATAAATCTAAGCAGAAGAGAATCTTGCCCTTTCCTGTAAACTCAAGCAAAAGCTAACTGCTTCAGCTTCTTATAGCTCAAGTGTACTTAATAATAATAATAATAATGTTTTATTTATACCCCGCTCTTCAGCCAAGACTATCAGAGCGGCTTACAATTTGTTAAACAAACAGCTTCCTCATTAGTAACTGTTACTTTCTTGACCACTTTCTGATGTTGCTTTGACAAACATGTCCTGGTTTTGATCTGTGAAATATTGGTGGCTATGTTCTCTTAAGATTTATACTCACAAAAACGCAAAATGTATTTGTGATTTCACATGCATTTCACTTCCTTTGCTGGAAGCAAAAACGCTTTTCTTTCATCTCTTTGTTAAATGAATCAAGACAACTTCCCTCTGGAATCACTTTTTCAGAGTTTAACATAGCAAACTATTAGGTTACCTTTGACAGCAAATACCTGATGCTTTAAAACAAGACAGAAACTGATTTGAGTAAAATTGAACAGACCCTCCAGTCTAGACATACTTTATTATGCAAATGTTTGTAACCTAGTTTCCTAGGGTGAAGCTTTTATCCATTATAAGAATTATCATCAGTCATGCATATGCCTAGATATAAACTCTGTTTGCTGAAGCAATCTCTCTATTTGAATGTGTTAATGAAAAATTCATTTAGTCCATGTACTTAAGTTGTTTTTAGTAAGGGTAGAGAATACAACAGAAATGGGACTGCCTTCATTAGCTGTGCAGAAGTATAGAATCAGTACTATCTGCTCAAGAATGAGAAGGATGTCTTGTTCTTTACATTAAATTGTTTTTAAAGGTACTTTTCCAAGAGTTGATGCACATTATCAGATTGTTCTGTACAATAACATATCCAAATATAATACCATATGTGAAAAAGGAAAAAGCGAATCAGGCAGTGCACATGAGAAACTGATAGCCATCTCTGTCCTCCTAACTGCTGAGAAATAACCATCAACTGTCTCAGAAATGGTTACTGTCTCTCCACATCTACAACAGCATTATTTTCTTTTCATTACTACACCACTTCCTATATCCAGAAATTGGAAATTTGTTTTACAAAGGTAACTAATTATGCAGCTCTTTACAAGGACAAAAGTAACTAATCACTGTTGCCATGAGGGAGATTTCTTACTGATTACTTTGGACTCTTTCAAACGGGAGGAATTTCTCCCAATTCCGAATGGAGCCAATGCGGATTCATGTAAATTCACTTGTTTAGCGAATTTACCTGAACCCCTGCTCCGTTCGGAAGGCATTCGGAATTACTTCCCATTACCTAAAAATAACCCCCCCTTGCCCGAAATCGCGTGAGAAGCTTAAATTCGCAATAACGTTAAACCCATGATTGCATTCGGAGTGACTTCCCTTTTGCCCGAATTTGCGTGAGAAGAATTAATTCGCAATAACGTGAAACCCCAGGATTGCGTTTGGATTGCCCTTGGATTATACTTCCAATTTCCCACGTCTGAAAGAGTCCTTTGTTACTTGTTTTTAATTTCTTTTGAAGGTATGGATTTCATATTTAAAAATAAATAAAAATAATAAAAAGTAAATAAATAGCCCAAAATTAGGAGGTAGAAGGCCCCAAAATACCCACACACATTTTAACCCCAGAAGTAATGAGGAAAAAAAACTATTTCATTTTACATGAAAAATTAACAGAATTACCTATTTTTACTTTATTAAGGGTGGGTGGGCAGAACTACTCCCAAAAGCTTGCCTAGCTATTCTTGAAGGTTGCAAAGATGCACTGTACGGGCAAAGGATAACCCAATTGTGTGAGTCTCAGAGACCATAAGAAGAAGTGCAAATTTTTTTAATGTACACCACTATCCTTTTAGAATTACTTTCTAGAGTTGATGTTATACTGTGATATTGCTGAAGATGGGACATTGGTGATGAGAACTGCAACTGTCAGGTCCACTCCTGAGAAGGTGAAGGGCCCAGTTAACAGTGTAGGACTATAATACTGTATTCCTTGTTGCCATATATTTCCATATGCAGACCTACACGAGTGTGAGCCACTTACTACAACCACCCCGGTTTTACTGTACAGATTTACTGAAGCCCCCTGCCCCCAGCATTGTGCTTCATGGAGAGTAGACAGACTCAGAGAAGCATCTGGCTGCATCCCTACAGCCAGATGCAAAATGATTTCATTAGACTGAAATCTGCTGGGGTCTTTCAGCGGTCTCAGTATTGCTATAATCATTTTACAGTGTTTCTGTATTCATCCTCCAATTTGACCTGTTCCTTGTGTGACATGGAATGGCCATGGGAGGGGTTCATAAGCTGTAAGTGATGGGGCTTTGTGCAGGGAGGATGCCTATCTTCACAATACCCAATAAAGGACATACACAAGCATAAGGAAAACTTGTACACATGTATGCCACTTTAGGATGCCATCCCAGGTGTGTCAGTAGCAAAGTCCCTTGCACTGAGACAGAAGGGGTGGGACACCAGGTCATGGGTTATAAAGATGGCCACAGCTTTAAGGTATATACAGGGGTAATAAATCAATCAACTTGTCATCACAAATCAGTCACAATGGTACATAAACCATGCGTAATTAGGACCATAAAGGTGGGAGCCATGTGCCGAGGCTTGCTATATGGCCTCCCAGATCTTACCTGAAAGCCTGTGAGATTTCGAGTTTTGCAAGATTCCAATGTGATCTGGGGTCCCCCCCCCGATCACATGGGTAAGTCTTGCAACACCAGCCAGCATCATGGTACTTACCCAGGCCGCTGCTTGGAGGGTGTAGACCACCCCATTGTTAGCCCCACAGAGGCCCAGGGCAACATAGACCGCTCCATGTATGCACTGAGGTTGGTCTTCTACTGTCAATGTGCAGTTTCAAACTGGTGTCTCATAAAGCCATCATCACCTTCTCTGATTCATTGAATTTCACACCATATTGCATTCATAATCTTCCCTAGTTTTTCTATGGCTTCTTCCATCTTTTTCTTACCTCAGAAGGAGCACCTCAGAAAATCCATTAATAAGAAAAAGAGAATAGTTGCACCATGCCTTTTATCTATTAATGTGAGAAGCCCTTCATTTGAAAATGCATGTTAAGACTAGGGTCCAAGTTTTCAGATTGACCAAGGACTGAACTTTCTTTTTTCAGTGTAAAATATATAAATTAGCTATGCATATCTACAGCAGATTGAAAATTAACTGAAATCAATTCAGGCCTTATTCACACTCGCGTTTTTGTGACAAGTACATCTGGGGAGATTCGATGGTGCAATACGGAGTCAAAGTTCCCACTATGTTTACCCCAATCAAATTTCTCCAAAGCAATTTAACCCTGGTGAAGTTCATATTACTATTTATATCAATTTAAAATGGAGCAGCCATTTCACTCATTCTTGGCGGGGGGGGGGGGTTAAACTGTCAATCAAATTATGTGCATCTACATCACACTGTTTAGACAACCAATCCTCTCCCCCTCCAAGTCAGCCTCAGACTGTGGCAACACCTTCAGAACAACCAGCAAGAAACCCTGGTTAGCCTTGGAGGGAGTCACACTCTCTCAGCCATATAATAATATAATAATATAATCTCTCAGCAATACAGAATCATAGAATCATAGAGTTGGAAGAGACCCCAAGGGCCATCCAGTCCAACCCCCTGCCATGCAGGAACTCTCAATCAAAGCATCCCTGACAGATGGCTATCCAGCCTCTGCTTAAAGACCTCTAAGGAAGGAGACTTCACTACACTCCAAGGGAGTGTGTTCCATTATTGAACAGCCCTTACTGTCAGGAAGTTCCTCCTAATGTTGAGGTGGAATCTCTTTTCCTGCAGTTTGTACCCACTGTTCTGGATTCTAGTCTCTGGAGCAGCAGAAAAATATTTAGTCTGCACCAACTTGGAAGCAGAGTCTGTTGTGATTTTATTTCTTGAGAAAGAAGAAAAAAACGACCCCTAACCCACAGTCCCACTGATAGGGCTTTTTTTAAAAAAAAAATGTCAAGAAATCATGTGCACCTTTGTCATACTGATGACATGAGTATTTAAAGGTGTAGTCTACTATGGCCATGCAATAGCAAATATGTACATAAGCTGTCAAATTTTATTTTTTTTAAAAAATACTTTTGTTCCCAGCAGAAAACCCTCCCCCTGGCTTTGTTGAGCTCTGGGGATCAGACATCGGTGCAGATAAGGAGACTAATTCAAAGGCAGATGAGAGAAAAAGCCGGGCTGTGCTTTAAAGAGACCACTTTCCAAAGCATGGGAAGTTTGAATCCACTGCATTTCTGGAGCTGCTTTTTTCATTCCTGCAACTGAGTGCCAGGGTGGGGGAAATAATGGCACTTGACTGGCAGGGAGGGAGCAAAGGAGTGGGCATGCTCCTTGCCTCCCTCCTAGATGCCCCGAATGGGCTCGGGAGCAGGTTCCCATTGGCGACACCCTGATAAAACCTGATGTTTTAGAAAAAATGGGGGGAAACTCAGTCTTGGAAAAAATGGGTTAAAGGGGATTTGCACTGGCCCCCCTTAAATTTGGGTTGGGGGGAAAATCGCACAAGTGTGAACTATACCCCCTTTTAAACCAGTTCGCAAACTGGTTTATAACGTAGTGTGAACTACCCCTAAAATTACTATTTTGTTTAATATTGTTAAATTTATTTTAAAACCCCATTCATACATTATTAAATTTATATGCATATATAATAAGCTTTAAATGTACTGCTAAAATTGATCCTAATTATTATAATATTAACTACACTACAGTGAAGTAAAAGGAACTAAGTTCTTTATGAAGTTTATCATGACATGGATTATCCCATTAATGTGTTTTGTTTTGTTTTTTCCCATTCATTACAATACATAAAGCAGTCTGCCACTGAATTTTGGCAACAAGTGGAAAACTTGTTTTTATTTTTATTTTAAATAAACATTTGTGGACATTGAGGAGATCTCAAAGAAAGGGTTGGGTGCTGCTGTGGTCTGTGGACAACACTTAGCCAACTCTCTCCTTCATATGGCAATAGTCATTTTCTTTATGGAAACCTATGCAATAGGTTCATAATTTGCAACTAACATAAATCAAGGTTGTTTTTGATGAGAAAGTAATGCTTAACTTTGGCCATTTTGATTAATTATACAGCATCAGAGAGATGTGCAAAATGCAACCTTAGAGCTTCATGTGCTCCCTAGTGTGGTCCATCACAGCTGCTTCCATCAACACTCCCCTTTTATTATCAACATCATCATCATCATTTCTTCACTGGTCATATAAAGGCATAGAAGCAATTTCATAATACCCTAGTAGCATTGTAAACTGGTGCAAACATTGGCAAAAGGTTAAGATAACAATGAAGTTCAATAGTTACATGTTTATTTTCCAAAGGTAGCACTGATCTTAATGCTAATATCTTGTAAACATGGATTATGGTGCCTTATTCACTATCTATACTGGCTACTAAATTTCATCATCCCTATTTTTCTATTATGACAATAGAATAAACTGTTGCTTCATTTATTCATTGCAACATTTTGCAGCCAATTATTCACTCTGTTTGTTCAAGATGTAGCTCCACAGTTGTCCATTCTATCATTCAAGCAATAGTTTAATGCACACTTTTTCTTTGGCTTGGCTTGGCTTTCTCAGTAATAAACTTGAACAAATTGTGTGGTTGCATATCTGAACCACTGTATTTAATACATTTTTGCCAGATGCAAACCTCCTTGAGTGAAAGAAAGTCTTTAAAAGCAATATATGAAAGACAAAGTCCGAAGAAACGAAAGTTGTCTGGCAGTTGCACAGTGTAAAATTGTCAGGATCATAACTCAGTTAAATCAAAACCAATATTCACCATAGTGCTCAAAGAGCACACATTGGGCACATTTTCCCCTTATGGTGCTAATGTCTCTTTGATCCCAGTTGGAGCAAAAGGAAATAGTAAATGACGGGCCTTCAAAAAATATCACAGTTTCGTGGAGTTACTTCTTTCAGTTCTGCATCAGAATAAGATACTGATGATTCCTATGAAAATAAGATCCTGGCATTTGCAGCTTTCTTCCAAGATCAAAGTGATCAAGCTAATCAGGAGCCACCAATGCAGCAATAATAATAATAATAATAATAATAATAATAATAATGATGTTTATTTATAGCCCGCTCCTCTAATAAAATACTCTTGGAGCGGGAATATACAAATACCCTGCTGTGTTCAGCTCCAGATGCCCATAAACATATCAGACTTACTAAACACCTCTGTTTATGCCTGAACAGCTTAGTTGTGACTTGTAAACAAACTTTATTTCTCCATATCCTGCAGCATTCTAATTTTCTCAGCTAACTTCACAAAGCATTTCCACTCCCATGGAATCTAGCCAGTGCTAAACCTTCATGATCCATTAACTCCAGTCGTACACATTGCTCCTAGAATTCGTCTTGCTGCCAAGGTTTCAAAGAGCCTGCTGTGCCACGTGGCAAAACATCAGATTTATGTCTTGTTAACACTTAGGGGTCATGCTGTACTATTTTGTCCACATTTATTTATTTCAGCGTTAAGAAAGATAATGCAGCAAAACTATTTTAAAAACATTTTAGCAAGAATTATCATCATCTTCATCTTTTAATCATCACATTCCAGTTATTGAGAAGAGGTTCCATGAACCTAATGCTCTACTTTTCCATTAGCACTTACTTAATCATTTAAATGGGCTTGCCCGGCTAGCCTGGCATCACCCAAAATTACCTATGCTACGTGACCATCTCCCTGGTCTTTGTGTACCAGGGATGCTTTACATCCTTCTTTGGATAAATTTTCACTCTATACGTATTGTTTTCGTTTTTTTAAAAAATATTTATCACATTTTATGTGTCGATAATGATGCCACAGAAATGGTGCTTTGCTTCAGAAATATTCTTTGCCAAATAGGAGTTACAGCTAATCACTGTCGGCTGTTTGTGTGCGTAACACATTGGAAACAAGCAAGGAAGGTGGATAAAACTGAAATTAAAACAAGCCACATCAAAGAAAAATATATAGCCTACGATCCTGTTTAATGTGGTCACAGCATAAAGCTGAGCTAGTGTACTTCTGCAGAGGTCTGGAGAATGACAGATGCAAGCAGGGTGATGGCATGACAGAGCTCTTCCAGGCACACCCCACACCTTGGTCAACCAGAGGGCATTTAGCTTGGAGGTAAAAGTCTACCCAGTGCTGTCCCAGTGTTGCATAGCCTGGGGAAACATGTTGCACAAGGAGGTACCTATGCTAGTATAACTCATGATTATATACCAGGATTATATATCACCAATAAGCTTCCAGCTACAATCTCCTATATATGTATTAGAAAGAACAGAAAACAGAAGAAAGCTGACGAAAGATACCATTGCTCTTGTACTCTTAGCAAATCAGAAATAAATCACTCATAAAGACAGCAGTGATCTTCAGTTGGTGGGTTTAAAATCACATTTTCAACCAATTTTTCTGTGATACACAGGAACAAAATCGAGGTTTAAATATGGTTCTCTTGTAGAAAAAAAAGAGGAAATACAATCTCCGTGTCCTTATTGTTTAAATGGTGCCACAACAGATACCATTTTATATATAAACAAAATGGTATATGGAAGAATATTCCTCAATCAAATAAATCTACTGACAATTTCCCTTCTCCTTCTGTCTCTTGTCTTTTTAGATTGTAAGCCTGAAGGCAGGGAACCGTCTATTTCAATTGACTGTATGTACAGCGCTGTGTAAATTTACAGCGCTAAATAAATAAAGCCTAATAATAATAATTATATACTTTCCATTATATATCTCAAGATAATTGCTGTATTGTGCAAAATGACCAAAAAGTGATTATCAAACACAAAACTTGTGAGTAAATTAAACAGTACCATTACTATTATTATCTTATTTCTATAATGCCATTACCAGTCACTGAAAGCTGCAAACTTCCAAAGTAATGCTAACATTTACTACTGGCCCCTCAAATCTTCAAAGCATTATTGACATTTTGCTACTGGACCTCATCCTTTGCTCTTTTTTTTTTTAACTAAAAACATTTATACAGAATTTGTGTACTGGTTTCAATAAAGCTCTACTGAGAGACATCTAAGGTATCATATGACTAATGTAGTCGACCTCGTATCAATTTGCTTGAACTTAAGAGGATGGTGATAGTTTACTTAAACCGATCATCATGAAGAATGGCAAAGTAAGGATTTACTCCTAGATAAAATTATTCCTTTCATGAAACATACAAAACCTGGGATATCAATGAGTGGACAATAATGCAAAGATTAATGCTTTCTCTTAGGTTATGGTCTTATCTGTAAACAGCTGTTTTTATACAGGGGAAATCTAACAGATATTTCCCAACTCACAGTTTTCTGACATTTGTAATTCCATCCTGGGGCATTTTTGTGATGAAATAATCTCTCTTTGACGCTATGGTGGCTTTTCAGTGGAACAGGAGTTTTCATTTGTACACTAGCAATGCTTTGCATGGACCTGGAGGTCTTATTTGCAGACTAACAAATTTATTCTCTTTAGACAGGAGCTGAGATTTTTCAGACTAAGCAGGTTGTGTCTTGCACAAGAACACTCATCCTTTGCAGACTAGCAAGGCTGTGCCTCAAATCAAAGCTCGTGTTTGCAGACTGGCAAGATTTTGCATGACACACAAGGGCATACATTTTCAAACTGACAAAGGGTGCATGGCACAAAAACTCTCAGTTTAAGACTAGCAAGGTGACTACACATGCCTGAATACTGATGGGCCAAATTGGAAACTGCATCTGGTCCTGCCCATTTCGCTTTGGCCATGTCCCATCCACAACAAGAATGTGGATGCTAACATGCTTCCCATCTTGGAATTTAGAAAAGGGCTCCCCAACCCTGCTTTAGTGCAGCGTGTCTAAGTCTAGGTGTGGAATAACTCCAGTTTTATTTATTAACTATTCTTATCACTTATTTACAATACTGTACAATTCTTTTTATAAAATCCAGAATTATCAACATTTGTCCTTTGAATTATAGTTTTATAGCGAATAGAGAGATCTTGTAGCATCTTTGAGACAAAAACTGAAAGAAAGAAACTGGCAGCATGAGCTTTTGTAGACTTCAGTTTACTTCCTCAGATGTACTGAAGTCTACAAAAGCTCATGCTGCCAATTTTTTTTCTTTCAGTTAGTCTCAAAGGTGTTACAAGATTTCTCTATGTACTGATTCTACAGACTAACACTAACATCTTTGGATTCTAGTTATATAGTGAATTAGGAAACAGATCAATAATAAAGATGGATAACACTAAATATCCTACCCATGTGTACTAAATATAGCAAATTAAAAACAAAGAAGTGAATGTTATACTTCCAGTTTAAGAACATTTCTTAAAACCCCCTTAGATGTTTAAGTTGTGTCTATATTAATTTTATTTCATTGTTTATCCAAAACCGAAAGGGAGTCCTAAGCTGGTATCAAAGTGAAATCTACAAATTTAATATGAGGAGGCGCACTAAAAAAGAAAGGCATACATTCAGCTAAACCAGGGTTTAAATCTATGAGACTTGTTAGCAAGTGGTTCCACTAATTTTAATGAGCTTTTAAGTAAAATTGGTTTTAATTGGTTTGGAGCTACGTACAGCATGATCAGCAGACTCCCAGTGAAGCAAAGCACTTGGAAAAACAAACTGCTTTAACAAATGAACAGGCTGATTGCTTCAACATGACATGCTTAATGTATTTTTAACATGTTTAATGTACCTTGCTAATTAATGGCATACACTAAATTTCCTAAAACAAATAAATTTAACTATGAATAGCTCAGCATTAACAGGAGCTGTTCAAAAAGGTTCACCCTTGAACATCAATTGAATGGTTCGAGGGGTATTTTTAATTGTTCTGGAAGCAAGCTTTCCTACTACTAAAACTGGCTCAATGGGGAGATGACCCAGACAGCTGGTGTGAATGCTCCAATGTGTGTTCTCCCAGGATGTAGAGCACAAGTACAGTGGGCCCTTGTTATCCGCTGGGGTTTGGTTCCAGGACCCTCTGTGGGTAACAAAATCTGTTTATGCTCAAGTCCCATTACATATAATGGCACACCAAAATGGTGTCCCATATATAAAATGGAAAATCAAGGCTTGTTATTTGGAATTTATACTTTTGGGGAATATTTTCAAGCCATGTAGGCTCAAATCCATAGATAGAAAACCCATGAATAAGGAGAGTCAATTGTACTGCAATTTTCTTAGGTCAGTGAAGCAACCTGAATCAGATGGTTGGAGTGACAGTGGCTTCTTCTGGACCTTTTAAAGAACAGGAAAATTGCATTCTTTAAATGTCCAGGAGAAGCCCAGATCGGGTTTGGAATGAGTAGTGCCCAGGGGTGGAACTGTGTGATACAATCTGTCCCTGTGAGTTTACATTCTGAGCTTAGCGCCGGAATGAAAGCCGGTGCACTAATCTCCTAACAAAATCCAAAGAGACCCTCTGGGGAGTTTTTGCAAGCTGCAGCAGCAAATCAATTGACCTCCAAAACTGGCAGTAAACCATTGCTCTACAAGCTGGACTGAAGATTTGCACAGTCTTTTCTTCTTGCCTGGAACTGAATCCACCAAAAATGAAGAATATACACTCTCGTCTCTCACTTGGAGATGAAAACTGGAGACTTAGGACCAGGCCTTGAGATCTGGCAGCCTTAAGTGTAAAATATGTGACTGTCTTTAAAGAGTATTGAGAAACTGTAGCTAGTGCAAAATATGGCAGGTGTCCTGATGTCCTCTTTGTTTTCAAGCTCATCCAAAGTGTTGCCCTAAATGTCATGGAATCACAGTCTGAAATACTGCCTTCACCCCCATTAAGCTTCTCAGATAGTGTGTCCTTGAGGCCCTGTCAAATGTCTTAACATTTACAGACGTGAAAAGCTTGTTTCCACCCCAACCCCAGATCTGGGGTTGTCCTGTTAGGACTACGGGCGTTCCAAATCCCAGTTCTGCTGCAAGGTCAGAATGAAGCGCTCAGCATGTGATCATTCTCACCTCAGAAGCAAGCAACCTGCCACAGCTTCGGATGCACCAGGTGGCTCAATGAGATGCCTATGCAGCCACCACAATGTAGGAACAGAGGGCCAAGAAACAGTGGAAGCTCAGGGCAGCTGTAGGGCCAGTATATTCCAGACTGCTGTGAACACAGGGCCTCAGTAATCTTTTAAAGTTCTTTGAAAGTAGCAGAAAACACATGGACAGGATGATCTGACTGTATACTTGAATTTCCAAAATATTTTTTTTTACAAAATCTGTTACCAGGATTCTGAAACAAACTTAGCAGTCATGAAATAAAATGAAAAATCCTCTTATGGATTAAAAAAAAACAGAATATATAGCAAACTAATAATTGGTTCTCACAATTGAGAGGTGTGAGCAGTGATGTTTCTTGGGGATCTCTACTGAAAACAGAGCTTTGTAAATCATTATGAAGTAATTGGGAGTAGCAGTTTGTAGTGAGATGGGTACCTTTTCTTATGACAAAATTTACGGTGATGAAAATGGAAATGGACTATGAAAAAGTGTTAAAATATCTCTCCAAATTTAGGAGGGGGGGGCAGGTGGTTTAAAATGGGAAATGAGATTCAAGTTAAGTGTAAAATGATGCATAAATCCAAAAAAATCCTGTTTTACATAGACATCTGAACCAGGAATCCTGGAATCTAATGAGCATTCTCTCTAGGGAGATTAGATTTGTTTCCTTATTAATGCCACTTAAATAGCTGCTAGAAACAATGAAGGCTTTTGAAGATTTTACTGGTTAAGGGCATGAAGAGTGTTTTCTTGTAAAGTAATGCCTTTACTTTACCGGCCTCAATTTAGGTTTTTGCAATTTTGGGTTTTTATCATTTTGTGGTTTTACTGTAAATCACATCACATATTTATGACAGGAAAGGTAATTTAAAATACATTAAATAAGCAAATGAAGACATATGTGAAGGAAACTGGTTAATATTATTAGTATTCATGCCACTCATAACAGTAGTAACCATGTAATTTTAACTTTCTTGAGTCATAATGAATTAAGCCCCCATATAAATATAAACTTACCTTTTTTCATATTCATTCTTTGCACAGCAGGTGGATTTGTAGGTTTTAGCACAGGCAGAGAGGATGTCTTGTCTGCGACTTTGATTGATATGTCCGTGGACCATGGAGTTTCATCTGTCTTGGCTGATGACCAGGAAGTGTCCCCAGGGACTTTGGTCAAAATTCTTTCATCAGTAGAACTAGTTTTCAGTGCTGGAGTTTGAGAGACAACCTGTGTTGCTCCTTTACGTATACTAAAGTTCTTATGTATTTGGTCAACATGAAAAATTGGGTTCATTGTCCAAGATGGTGGCTGTTTTTTGTTGCCCACTGAACCACTTCCTGTCATGTTTGGAAGAAGAGTGTCAGGTGTCTCAGTGCCAAATAAATCACTTCCATTTGAATAAAAGCATGCTTTTCCCAACACCCCTGCATGGAAGAAAAAGAATAAAACATAATCAGACCACCTGTCAAAATTAATTAACAAGAGCAAACACTCTTCATACTACCTAATCTAAAAGACAGGCACCTGGAAATTATGAATATAAAGCAGAAGAAGATGAGAGGTTTTCAGGGGGAGTTAAATTGTAAATACCACAGATATATGGCTAGAAATAGTATTCCATCCATTGTATAATTTACCAGTCTTCACATTGGCAGCTGTATCTTTAGAAAAGACTTTTGCAGCTCAATAGATAAGCATATTTTCCTGTAATAACTGTACAAATTAGACATTGTTTTCTATGTAAAGCATTGTGCAATTTAAAGCTCAACCTTATAAATAGATTGTGAGCTATGTGAGTTCCTATTCTGGTACTCAAAATATTTTCTCTCAAAAATAAAGCCTACATTCTATAACAGTATACTACTTTTCCAACCAATTAATGCAAAAGGCTTGCTCCATCTGAGTGTGGAAGCATTTTCTGAATGCAAAGGGATTCTACAAGGCTCAATGTAGAGTTTATTTCTGTTTGCCACCACTATGTACCAGTGTGAGACTACTGGTACACATATAAGTAGCATGAGGAAACAATGCTTCCATGCATGCCTCCTTTATTCTTATGAAGCCTTCCAACTGTGTGCCTTTCAAGTTTCTTGTGATCTCCATAGTAAATAATCTCCATGGTGAACAGAAGGGGGCTGTTTGAGAATAAGGAGGGATTCTCATTGCCTGCAGTGTTCCCTTGCATAAGTGGTAGGTAGGAGTAAATTGTAAAACAGAGCCGCATGCTATTCTTCCACACAGCTATGGCTTTTAGCTACAAATGGGACTCATAAGCTTGGTCTCTGCAAATAAATGATTATTCTCAAATAAAAATACTTTCTACATATATTATTCAGAAATCTGACTTGCATTAAAATTAAAATACACATCTAATTATGAACATTTTACCAATTTTACCTTTAACTAGGATTTGATTACTGTTTTCTCACTACAGGATGATCATTATCTTTAATTACTTAATGTACATTTTACTTCTAACATATCCACTATTAATTGCTTATTCTTATTATGGGTATTTTTTTTACTAAATTTCATGTTTATTTTGAATATTTATTTTAAAGTATAAGCTAACAAAGCAGAACATATTGTATACATTTTGGGTACAAAGTACTTTTATTTAGTACCTTTATTTAGGTACTTAATATTATAATAAATGAATAAAACATTATTTTTTAAAATTCTGTTATGTATATAGAAAAGCCATTGTGAACAGGACGAAGTATAACAGAAGAACACCTGACAGAGTTAATACAAGTCAGGTTTTAATATTTGTATTGTCCAGTAGAGCTGCTTAACAGATGCATGGCAGAAAGGAATTAGCAAAAGTAGCTGTTTTGGCATAGAGATGCAAAGATACAGGAAGCTACATCAGTTCAGTTTCTGTCACGTAGCTGCCAAAAATGCATTACCATTTTCATAACAAAAAAGTGAATCTTATTTTAAATGAAGGAAGATAGCTATTGGAAGCAGAGGGTCTACTGCTTGGAACTTAGTATGCTTTCTATATAAATCAGATACAGATCCCAAACTCATTCATTTCAAAGCTATGCCCTGTCAGCTATTATACTGACAGATTTGCCGTACTTTTGAGTTACTAATATTTGAAGAGGCATTGGCAATTCTGTAAGCAAAATGGGAGGAAAGCTAACAACCATACCTGTGTTTATTTGTCTGAAAATATAAGCAATACACAAAGGCTCTTCTCAATTTCTTCTCACTGTCCCTCTTTATGTGCTAAGAGCCTACATATGTACAACTGTGTGCGTATGTATAGTCTCTGTTTGAATCTTCAACAACTAACAAACAGGTAAGAACAGTGTGCAAAAATCCTCACAGCTTTCATTTATTGCATGACTGCAGGTACATTATGGGGAAAAGTTTCTAAGCAGCTAAACAGATCGCCCCTTTGAAGCGGCCTGCTGCCGCTCCTTTCAGCACTGGATTGGGGCCACAGCAACTACATGTCGTGGCCCTGATCCAGCCGTTCCGGCACTAAAAGGAATGGCAAAATGCTTCTCGTTTTCACGCTGGGGGAAAAACGCCTTTGCCACCACCGCAGCACTTTGCAACACTCCATTTGCCTCTGCATCATCTCGACACAGCATCAAAGGAGTGCCGTGACACCACCCGCCATGCAGTCGGGCGCACGGCATGATGGCGGTGGTAGGGCAGCGTCAGGGTGTGCATTATGTAAACGCCACGTCCCCACTCTGCCCCAAGGCTGGCATATAACACCAGTCTGTTACAGCCTCTTAGTTATGCAGAATTTTAATAACTGCAACTCTGTATGAAGAGGATACTTAATCATATTATTTGGTTGACAGGAAGAGCACTAACAAAGTATCTAGATTACTTGGGACCTCAGTGGAGGTACAGTATTCAAGCAAAGAAAAGCTTATTGGGAGTACAGCTCCACCATGTCTAGGGCCAGGGACAGAAAAAACTGAAAGCCCCCCCCCCTCCTCCATTCCATCTACCACCACCTTGGCCTTGGAAGGAGAGGAGAATCAGCAATATCTGCTGGACAGGATCCTCTTCCCCACCACCATTCCCTTCTCTTTTTATGTCATATCTTTTCAGATTGTAAGCCTGTGGGCAGGGAACCATCTAATTAACAATTTGTAAACCACTCTGAGAGCCTTTCTGGCAAAAGAGTGGAGTATAAATACTTGAAATGAAATGTAACAAAACAAAGGAGGAAGGAAGCTGAGCTACTTTACTTGCCCTACCTCCCAAACTCCCTCTAGTCACTTATTACTCAGTGAAGGTAATACATGGGGACAGCTGTCAACATCTGCTACCATCACTAAACAGAAAATAGGGATGGGAATAGACATGGCTGAGATAATTCACCATTTTCTCTGGTAAGAAGAAAATCAATCTAAAAAGAAGAAGTCGAGGCTATCTAGTCTATTCCCTCCTTCCCACCCCGGTTAATAACATTTTGCTCCATATCTACAGCCTATGTATCCTGTCTTCCAAATAAAGAAAGGGTGGTTTCTGTGATTTTTTTCTTCGTCTATTATTCTCCCCTCTCTCCCTTGCTCCGTTTCGTTTCATTTTAAAATGCTGTAAATCAAAAAGGAAATAGCAGTGAAATCACTCATACAAACCAACTTAAACTATAATAATCTGCCTATGGGTCCTAAGCCCCTGAGTGAAGATGAATGACTATGGAAAATATTGCTCCAAAAACAAAAAGCAATTATTTATCCCTTTTGGCATTAAAAACCACTGATTATTTTTCAAAAAGCACATATGATACTTAGATCTTATACTGGCATGGGTCCAGTCTGACATATATATATATATATATATATATACACTTGTGTATGTGTGTGTGTATATATATATATATGCATACAAACACACAGGCACACACACCAGATTTGCAGCATTTTAAAAAAAAATTCATGGGAACATTTCCAATTCATTGTAGTCTAGTGAAATTCAAATATGATATTTTCCTCCTAGTTTGAACAGCTTAAGTGGAACAGTGAATGTGTCCTTTCTATTTGGAGGCATATGTACATTAGTCAGAATACTCTGGGTTGCTCCCAGCGTATTCTTGTTCCAGACCTGCCTGGATCTCCCCCTCCATCACCCTCATACTCCACACTGATACCAGACAGCTGTATACACTTGTATCCCGCTGTGATGCCTCCTGCCATTGGTGTGAATTCTCCCTCTGAGATCAGAAACTAGGTGCCCAGGATCAATCACATGGCAGGGTACCTCACTGTGACCTCAGAGGGGGCAACTCATGCCAGCAGCTACAGCACCTGGCAAGGAACACATGTGTAGACAGCTGCTCAGCATCACTACAGAGTGCTCTGGATTTTCCTGCAAAATCCAGAGCAAAACGTGAGTTTTTAAAACCATATTAAGGCAGGGATAGGGCCCATTCAGTGCGGAACTGCCCTCATATCATAAAGACAGTCCACATTTAAATTGGGGATTTGGCCCTGCATTTTGTAAACAGGTCAGGGTGAGGACAGAGAGAAACCAGTTTAATTGGCCCATGCAGACAAGTCTGAATTCAATTATGACAGCTTTCACTGTGTCCCTATTGAGATTTTTCCCTTCATAGTGAATTACAGCAGAGATTATGCAGGCTACATGTAATGTCAAATGAAGTAACATACTTTGAGTACTGTTTCTATTTGGCAATCTTACATAATCTTAATCCTCTTCAGTTTGTTTTCCAGTTAAATATAAATCCAAAGACTCAATTTCTAGTCAACACAGTAATTTCAAAAAGTTGTGTTGATTTGTTATGTGGAAGTAGTAGCACTGGTTAAACATGAACTTTCTTTTTATGTAGGCACTTAAATTTGTTTCTCCTCAGTCAATGGAGAAGTGGGGGAGGCACATTTGCTGGCCACTTGGGTAAGAGGCCAGTATAACAGATCATGGTGCCAAGCTGATTTAAATACTGGCCACTCCCTGACCTTCTCCCTCTTTGCATCTGGAAGTCGAGAAGAGTGCCACAGAGCGATTCTTTTGAATGGAAAGCTATTCTTCACTTGGACTGGCTAAGTATATCGTGAGTGGGCATGAGAGAGCCTGTGGCCTGCGTCTGTTTATTCAGTGAGGAGGGTGAGTATCAATGGTAGGGTGTTGTAACTATGGCTGATGAGTGGATTGTGTTGTTGTTGCATGTCATGAGATAATGCTGGCTGGACATCCCTATGAATTTTAGTGCCACGTGGGTAGAAGCCTTTTAAAATCTGTGCTGCAGAGAAAAATTATACTCCAGTTTAATATTTCTCAACTTTCCTGACTCTAATTCTTGAAAATCTGTTAGTGCTGAACTGATGTTCTCTTCCATATCTTAAGATAAAAAGTAAAGGTTTCCCCTTTGACATGCTTGTCTAGTCGTGTACGACTGTAGGGGGCAGCGCTCATCTCCATTAGTAAGCTCAGGAAGCCAGCATTGTCAAAGATGGCTCCGTGCTCATGTGTCCAGTATGATTGCACAGAACGCTGTTACCTTCCCACCAAAGTGGTACCTATCTACTTGCAGTTTTACATGCTTTCAAACTGTTAGGTTTGCAAAAGCTGAGTCTAGTGATGGGAGCTCACTCCATCATTCAGCACTTGGGTCTCAAACTGCCTAACTGCCAATCTTTCAGTCATCAGAGTCAGTGAAGATTTTCAGACCAGCACTTAAGCGCTGGTAAAACACTGCTAAATCGTTTAGGAAGTGCATGTGTGTGAAAGCCTGATGCACTTCCTAAATGTCAGGGAATCATCAGCTCCCCTCCAGCATCCCTGAATCATAGCATGGACAGCCAAAAAATACAAACAAATGGGTCTTTTGTTGTTGAACAGATCAAGCCAGAAATCTCCCTGGAAGCCAAGATGATCAAACTGAGGCTGTCATACTTTGGCCACATCATGAGAAGGCAAGATTCATTAGAAAAGACAATAATGCTAAGAAAGGCAGTATAAAGAGCAGACTGCATGCCACATGAATAGACACAACCAAGAAGGTCACAGGCCTGAAGTTACAGGACCTAAGCAGAGCAGTAGAGTCTGGGAAATGTCTCATCCATGGGTCACCATGAGTTGGAGACAACTTGAGGGCAGTTAACAAGAACATGATTGGATAAAATTTAAAGGCCACTTCTAAGGGGATGAAACCTATTAAATTTTAAATGTGTGCAGGGTTTCTTGTGCAAAAGCAGTCTTTACCATATAACAGTTTTCAAAAAGGCTTGCCTACCACTCTCTAGTTGGAGGAGGTCTGGTGTTTTGTTTTGTTATGTTTTAATGAAAATATGATCCACAGACATGGCCTTGAAGAAGAAATTTGCAAAAGTGCAAAAGAGAAGATTCAGGGTTTTGTACTTGGTACTTTTTAAGCTGATGTTAAGGAGAACTATAAATTTATTAGGATTTCTTCCCAATTTCCTTCTGCAAAAGTTTCATAGACAATTTGTGTGTATACTTCTTGATAGTGCCCCTAAATAGATAAACTAAAAAAAAAACCTGAAGGATGGCTGCATGGGCTAGAATGTCACAATTAATGAATAAAACCTGGGTTTGTTTTTTTTCTTTATATGCACGGTTTATGGGAAATGTACCAATTTTTGCAGACAGTGACCTCAAATCAACATCCCTGTAGCTTAGTCTATCATAAACACCTTTTGCAGACATATGCCCCAGCAGTGCTACACAACTCCCATGCAGAATAGCAACATTTCATAATGCATGCCAATGACTAGGTGCCATTACACAATGCAGAGCCAAAATGCAAAATATAGGGCGCACAACCACATTGCAAAGTATAGGATGCACAACCACGGTGTATTATCACAATGCAAGGTATAGGACACACAACCACAATAAATAATGTGCAACTTGCAAAGACAAGACACAGATGAACATGCTGTTTGAGTAACTCCACTTCCATAGCTATCAGCAGAATATATCTGTTGTACAATGGCGACTAGATAATGCAGATATCCCAACTGTTCCTGAAAATTTTGGAGGTAAGACATACTCTTTGAGGCAGATTGAAAGTCCCTTGCTTTATTTCAGATGAATACTAAATTTGTCTGAATTATCCCAGTACAGATAAGAGAGACCTGAATCCTATCCATTCCCTGATTAGTTTCCAGGTTCAGGAAATTTTAAAATATAATTCATTGCATTCCAATAGTTCTTTAACACATAATTCTCCTGAATGTGCTATCATACAATCATACAATCATAGATTGCAAGGCTATCCATGGGGTTAGAAAGAGTATGATTTCACACAGAGCCCTTAAGATGACAAACCTTTGCTATTTAGATAAAAATTAATATTGCAAGAAAGTTTTCTTAATTTGCAAAAGGGAACTCTTAACTGTGCTGTCTACATAATCAATGCATTCTTTGTCATGTATACTCTATAATACTTACCAACAAATGTTAAAAGTATCACCAGCAAAAGTATAAGAGCACAGATGCATGGAATCAGTATTAGCATCAGAAGTCGAAAATATTTGGCAGATGCCAGCTTCTGAGAACAGCCATCCTCCATATTGTCTTCATCTATTGCAGGGACCTGAAACACAAAAATGCAGTTTAAAGATTAAAATTCCTGACATAAAGTAATAGCCATGTCTACGATATAACATAAAAGTGACACTAAAACCAAATATGCTTTGTTAAACATTATTGTTATTGTTATTTTAATATTATATGGGAATTCAGATTTGTTTATTTTGAGCCCCAGAATTCATTTTCTAGATGAAAGTGCAATTGATAAATGTCTACAAAAAATTAAAATAAATATTATTTATAAAATTAATGTACAGAAATAATATTGTATGTTTAAAATGATACAAGGAAATACACATTGGGATTGCTTTGAGTCTGCTTCATTTTAACAGAGGAAAAATATTTTAGGTAAACAAAAAACAAGCTATATATTGTTTTTATTTTTTTAAAAAAACCTGGAATAGCTGGCCTAAAATGTTTATTTTTTAAAAGAGAAGAAAAAGTATTTAATGCATGTATTGTGTTTCTTTTATATTTAAAAAAAAACTATATTTGTTCTTGGGGTGTTTTCTACAGCCCTAGGATAAATACAAAGCCTTTTATAAAACCATTTAAATAGTAAAGTTATTAATCCCAGACTGTGTGTCTCTCCTGAATGCAACTCATCAGAGAGCAATTACTCAACTTCTTAGCCAAGTAAATCATTTACATAAAAGTAGGCTTCTATTACACTAAATTCTAGTCACTAGATGTGGGCAATGATTAGGATAAAAAGAGGAAATCTACTCAAATAAAAAAGGTTTCCTTTGAGAGATCAAGTTCCATATCATTTGACTGTCTTGTAACACAACCCAACAATAGGGGCATAATCCATTTAGTTCATCCAGGATAATTTTGCCATGTTCCAGCCACATGCCAAGCAAAATCAATGCCTCTATCTTTAATTTATTCAATCCCTACTGGCAGGTTGAATGACTCTTCTATCCCTTGCACTCCTTTAAATACAGACATTCCCCCAAACAACTCAGAACATTAAAGTCCAACAACAAAAACATAACTAAATATGGTAGGGTCACTAAGAAAGCCAACATGGTGTAGTGTTTGAGTACTGGACCATGACTCTGAAGAGCAGGGTTCAAATCATAGCTCAGCTATGAAACCCACTGTATGACCACTGGGCAAGTCACATTTTGTCTGCCTCACAGTATGGCAATGGCATACCCTCTATGAAGAAACTTGCCAAGAAAACTCCATCATAGGGTCACCTTAGGGTTGCCATCAGTCGGAAATCAGTTGAAGGCACATAACAACAAGAGCAACACAAAGGTCACTATGGGCCAAAACACACTGCAGAAATAATCCAGATTGAGGCCACTTTAACTGCCCTGGCTCAGTGCTAAGGAATCCTGGAAATTATAGTTTATTGTGGCACCAGAGCTCTTTCTGACAGAGTTCTTTCTGTGTATGAGCCTCCAAGTCACCTGTCAACTTCTGGCAACCTTATGACTGTCATAGGGTTTTCTTAGGCAAGGGATACTCAGAGGTGGTTTTGCTAGTTCCTCCCTACAGCACCTGTTGGCAGACTCCCATTAAAATAATAGCCAGAGCTGACCCTGCTTAGCTTCCAAGATCAGATGGATTTAGTACTCTGTACAAAAATGCTGTTGAATCCTGCTTTTAACATTGCATCACATACAACACCTTCCCCATCACCTCTCCTTTCTCCTTTCGTGTCGTGTCTTTTTAGATTGTAAGCCTGAGGGCAGGGAAATGTCTAGTTAACAAATTGTAAGCCGCCTTGGCTGAAGAGCGGGGTATAAATAAAACATTATTATTATTATTATTATTATTATTATTACAACAGTCATTTCATCCTGGGGCAGTTTCAGATATTTTTACAGTCCAAGAGTAGAACTAATACAGTTTTATTGCAAACTTTAAAAACACACACACACATATTGTTTTCTCGTATCTTTTTATGTGTGCTCTATCACCTGGATTCAAATCAAGAGGTGGAACAAATCATGCTAGCCCCCACATACAGCACAAATGCCTAAAACCCATGTGGGTCTACAAGTCTGAGAAACTTTTCCTGGAGTTTTCTCTATTCTCAAATACAGAAGAGTTGCAAGAGACTCTGGAGGTCGTTATCAGGTAAGCTGCTTTGACATGCTGCTGATGGTTTGCCCCCTGATATGGGATTTGGATTTGGAAAAAACTTGGTATTCTCCACACACAAAAACCTACAAATCGACATGGCAGATGAAATGAAAGAGGATGCGAATACAGCCTTAATTACTGGAAGATTCATTGATGAATTGCTGGCATTTTAAGGGGGGGTGGACTTTGAATGGGCTTTTGGAGGGATTTTGACATTCTGGATAGGAATGGTGCATTTCCATGCTTTACAAGGATGTTCATATATTTGTTTGTTTCCTAACTGTAGAGGATGCACCAGTAGATTGTGTCAAAGAATTACAACAAATACAGGTGAGGAAGAAAGTAAATGCAGCCTCCCTTTTTAGTCCATTGCAGGGAATCGGGTGTACTATAAAACACTTCTTTGCTTGAGGAGAGAGTGCCAGCACATCAGTATAAAATATTGATCTTGCTTGGCAAACCTGAATGGTTGAGGGAGATAGTGGGGATCATGACTTTGGCTATACAGATAGTCTTGGGCTTCAATATCGTCTTAATTTCCACCCTCACTAGGTAATAACTATCCGGGGTACAGACTGGAGTCTTTCCCCAGAACTGTATGAGCCCGTACAGACAGCCAAAATAAAGCTGTTTCAGGTCACTTTTGAAGGTATGCTGTTTAAATGATGCATGTCTCCTAAGAGGCCAGAAGCTGTGCCAAAGCCACAGTCCAGTCCTAAGGACTGGAGCACAGCTCTGGTGCAGCTTCTGGCCTCTTAAGATGCGTCTGTCATTTAAAGAACATACCTTCAAAGTGACTCGAAGCAGCCTTATTTTGACCTGTCTGTACGAGCCCAATATGTTTTTTGTTTGTAACTCTGTTGGCTGCCAATACATCCTCCCCCACACCGTAATTGGATACATAATTGTTTATGTGGAATCTCTCTTCCACCCAGAAAGCCTTCTCCCCCCACTCAAAAGGAGGTTTTGGGATTGTTACCAGTTGCACACTATGTGGCTTTAGCATAATCTGGGGCAATACAGACCACCACATGGATGTAATGGATACACCCCACTGAGGCGTTGCAGAGTTCTCAGTCCCAGTATTGATACTGAACAAAACAAAGCAGCATCTTCCAAGATGAGCAAAGCCACTTCAAAAATAATCCAGGGTGGGCTGCAATGTAGATGAACTAACTTTAGAAGAAATAACTTCATTTATGCAATAAGGGAATAAACATTGTTTGATACTATTCAGAATTCAGTTTCTTTGTTTTGTCCAGAGCCAAACTAATCTTCTAAAACTAGAATTAAACATATCAAATTAAGCACACACACACACAAAAAGAACCTGATTGTACCACTAAAATTCATCTTGAATAGTACCACAATAAAAAAAATTCATGGCCAGATTCATACATTAAAAACCAATAAACGGACATGAACGATTAATTTTTCAGGCAATTTAATTGCTTCAGTTTGCCTGCCATAATTGAGCTAATAAATGAATGATGAGCCATTTTTAAGAGCCTGGAAAATTGGAGGGGCTCATTCACAGACTAAACACTTATTTTATTGAAAAGTCTAGGGCTTAGCAAACTACAACTTCAAATGTTGTTGAATGTTTCATGGTAGAAACCCTGAAAATCAGATTATTCTTTGATACTCTTTTATAAGATGGAATATTTATGATAAACATGAATTAATTCTTGAAAATGGCATGCAATGTTTAGTTTGGAAAAAAGTCTAAATAATTTGTACTAATATATATACAGTATATATATATATATCTGACCTTAGACAGAAGTCAGCAAAAAGTGTGGCTGGCTCCTCCTTTCTTTCTCCCCTCCGTGAAATGGAGTGTTCCACTACAAGCAGGAGGAGGATGTTGTGCAGAGTCAGCAAAGAGTGTGGCTGACTCCTTCTTTCTCTCCCCTCCTTGAAATGGAGTGTTCCACTACAAGCAGGAGGAGGATGGTATGCAGAGTTGCCGCCACCGCCCGGGTTTGCGTGCGACGAGACTCATTCACCAGGGCATGGTTTCCAGAACCTTCACCATTTTGGTCACCCTTCTCTGGACATACTCTATCTTGTCAATAAGAAGGAGCCAGCCACACTCTTTGCTGACTTCACCCCATTCTTCTGGTCACTGTCTTGACCTAGTTCTCACCACCAAATATGTTGTTTCTGACTACTTGGCATCTGACTATCCATTGTCAGATCATCACCTAATTTCTTTTTCTCTTACTTATATCCCACCTCCTTGTCATGTTGTTCAACACACTTTTCTAATCTTCAGTCTGTTAATTCTGATCATCTCAGCCAGACCTTGGATTCTTCTCTCTCTTCTCTAAATCTTGGGGAGTCTGCTGACTCAGCAATGTCTTTATTCAATTCCACTCTCTTTTCAATCCTTGATAGCTTTGCCCCTGTATCTGTACTCATGTCCTCATCTATGTCTAGGCCTCAGCTCTGGCTCTCTCCCATAGTTAGGTTTCTCCGGTCCTGCTCTCGAGCAGCTGAACGTCTTTGGAAAAAGTCCAGGGACTGGGCCGATTTTACTCATTTATAAATTTGTTCTTTCATCCTTCTCATGCACCTTGTCTATGGTAAAACAGAATTACTATAAATCATTGATCTCTGCCAATGAGAGGCACCCGCAGCGTTTGTTCTCCTGCTTCAATACACTGCTAAAACCTTCTCCCCCTGTCTTCTCATCATTTTCCCCCACTGACTTCGCCAACTACTTCCTCACTAAAGTCACTACTATTCAATACGAAATTGTTCCTCCTGATTTGCCCCATACTGCTAATCTCCTGGTACCTTCTACTAATAAACTCTCTGTGTTTCCACTTGTTTCTCTGGATGAACTCTCTACGCTGCTAAATTCTTCCAAACCTACAACTTGTTCTCTTGATCCTATCCCCTCCCATCTTCTAATCTCTCTAACCCCTTCTTTTCTGCCCTCACTCCTCTATATCTTTAATCTCTCTCTCTCTCTTCCAGTTCCTTCCCCTCGGACTTCATACATGCTCTCGTTTCCCCAGTTCTGAAGAAGCCCTCTCTCGACCCTTCTTCTTTGTCTAGCTATTGTCCGATCTCTCTTCTTCCTTTTTTCTCTAAGTTCCTGGAACAGGTTTATTCTCGCTGTCTTGAGTTTCTCGAAGCCAATTCCATCCTGGACCCGTTTCAGTCTGGTTTCTGCCCACGGCACTCTACAGCGACGGCCCTCACCAAAATCTCAAATGATCTCTTACAGGCCAAGGCGAATGGCCTCTACTCTATTCTCATTCTTCTAGATTTGTCTGCGGCCTTTGACACCTTGGACCACTGTCTCTTGCTTGACTTACTTTCTGACCTCGCGTTCTCCGACTCTGTTCTCAACTGGTTTAAATCCTACATGTCAGACAGATCCTTTGCAGTGGTCACAGGTGGTCAGACTTCCTCATCTGTTCCATTATCTGTTGGAGTCCCCCAGGGCTCTGTCCTGGGCCCCCTTTTGTTCTCCCTATACACGTTGTCCCTTGGTAAACTCATCAGTTCTTTTGGTTTCTCCTATCATCTATACGTCGATGACACTCAGCTCTATCTTTCTACCCCTGACCTTTCGCCGGGGCTTGAACAGCAAGTTTCATCTTGTCTGGCTGCCATATCTCAGTGGATGCAGCATCAGCGCTTGAAGCTCAACATCTCTAAGACAGAGCTTCCTGTCTTCCCACCTAAGCCCACCCTTCAATACTCCTTTTCTGTTTCTGTTGACAGCACTTCTGTTCAATCGGTTCAGCAAGCCCACAGTCTCGGTTTCATCTTTGTCGTGAACCGCCTGAACTGTAGATTCTCTCTCTACAACATTGCTAAAATCCGTCCATTCCTCTCAGCCTCCACAGCCAAGACTCTGGTCCATGCCCTAGTGGTTTCACGACTAGATTACTGCAACCTTCTTCTGACAGGGCTTGCTCTCTCTCACCTTCATCCTTAATCTCTGTCCAGAACTCAGCTGCCTGTATTATCACATCCACTCGCCACTTTGACCATGTTTCTCCTCTCTTATCCTCCCTTCACTGGCTCCCCTTCCCCTTCCACATCCAGTACAAGCTTTTGTTGTTGATTTTCAAAGCCCTCCACGGACTGGCCCCTACTTACTTGTCTGAGCTTCTTTCTCCTCACACTCCTTCTCTTCCCCTCCGTTCTGGTAGTCAAGGTCTCCTGTCCCAGCCGAGGATTTCCGCTGCCCTGTCCTGGATTCGTCCTTTCTCACTTGCTGCCCCTCACTTCTGGAACCTTCTTCCTCTACATGCGCGCCTCATCACTTCTCTAACCAGTTTCAAAACTGAGTTAAAGACTATATTGTTTAGGGAAGCGTTCCCAGGACTGTGCCATCTGCCCCAGGATGCCTCCTTTTAACTATGTACTAAGAACCCGTGCCCTCCCTCCAGTCCATCTGCCTTGGTCCAGGAGGGAGAGAAGAACCACTGGATCTCTTCCCCTTCCCACCACCTTTCCCTTCTCCTTTTGTATTGTCTCTTCTAGATTGTAAGGCAGGGATCCATCTAACTATAAGCTTGTATGTACAGCACTGTGCAAATTTACAGCACTATATAAATAATAATAATAATAATAATAATTTTAAAAAGGCAAAATCCAAGTTGACTTTTTGGAAGTATATAAAAACAACCAAACGACTTATAACTAAAGTTATCTAACCGTGGTAATTACTTGTAACTATTTATATAAATACTTAATAAAAGTAAGCTAACTACTTAATAGTTGCCAAACTATATAACTATAATTATTTAACTACTTAACAATAATTACTTAACTACCTAAATTGCTCATAAATAGTTATAAGTAGTTACTCAACTTTGCAGCTATAGTTGCTTCACTCTATAATAACCCATGAAAGTAAAAATAAAAAGAACGGTCCCTTGTTGAAAAAAGCAAAATCCAAGTTGGCTTTTTGGAAGTATATAAAAACAACCAAATTACTTATAACTAAAGTTACCTAACTATAGCTATTTATATTACTCAACTGTGTATTTATAGTTACTTCACTCTATATCTAATTCTAAAAGAACCCATGAAAGTAAAAATAAAAAGAATGGTGGAATTGTGGTTATGGAGTAACTAGCTATAACTACTTATGAGAAATGTTAGTAGTTAAGTAACTATTGTTAAGTAGTTAAATAACATAGTTATGTATATTAGTAACTATAGTTAGTTAGGTAACCTTTGTTAAGTAGTTATAGGTAATTACAGCAATTAGATAACTTTAGTTATAAGTACTTCGGTAGTTTTTATTTCGCTATACAGTAATATAGCTATTTTTGCAGTTTTATACCTACTTCCTAGCCTTGGATATAAGCATCCACGGTTTTGAAAAAGCAAACTTTGAAGTCCAGCAGATTCCAAGGATGCAATCCATTCTGGTTTTCATTTTTATACTTACAGCCCCAATATCCACAATTCCACTATCTAGCTTGTTCTGTCTAAAGCCAGCATCAAAGTTTAAGTGACATGCTGGGAAACAGTAAGAATAATGAAGTTATATAAGGAAAATATATAATACAGGAAAACAAAGAAATAAAAGGACGCTGGAGGCAATACACACAAGATTTATGCAACAGAAATGAGGGAACAAATGACACCTGGAAGGAGGAGAAGGCAAACCCCAAATACTAAGAAGTCAAGTGGAATCTGCAATAAAGGAAATGGGAAATAATAAATCACCAGGAACAGATGATATCCCAGTTGATCTGCTACGATGCCCACGGACAGATGCAGCTTTACTGCTAACTGAAATGTACCAACAAATGTGGAGAAGAAAGAGGTGGCCAACAGACTGGAAACCCTCGTTGTATTCCCATTCCTAGTCTTCTTATCTCTTGATAAGTCTCCATTCGGGGCAATGTTTGATCCCAGGAACAAGAAATCTTTGACTATTTCAATTTCCTCATTGTCTAATTCAAATTTATGTAGGTCCTCCGTGGTCATCATTTTTGTTTTCTTTATGTTCAGCAGCTGCATTGCAGCTAAAGGACTCATATTGGCTTCCAGGGGTATTTCTGGCATGGTTAGAAAACTATTCATTCTCCATTGTTCAATGGTCAGAAGACTTTATTACTTCAGCCATGCAGAAACGGGTGTTTTACAGATATTAATTTAAGTAAATGTATCTTTGGACATATGGTCCACATCCAGTATAAATATTGTATCATAAGGCACACATTTCTATCTGTATTACAACACAGAGGAGAATGTGCATCCCCATCCATTGTTTCTCAAGTTACATGTACATTGTTGCATGTTTAACTTGAAACCATAAAATATAAACTGGGTATAATACCCTGGTTCGTGATTGAATCCAGTCTTTTGTCCCATTCCACAGAAATTAGATAAGCATATTTCATAGGAGAAAACCTTACCACTTAATCTCACACAAACAAAGGCATTGGTTTTTAATATAGAAATGAATTACTGTAGTCTTCACACATAATACAAAATAATTGGCAATCAATACACTGCAAGTCGAGACACAAAAATTCCTGTTTCGTACATTTTAATTCCAATAAGCGACTCCTCATTTATAATTAACACATTATGTTTGTTATTAGACTGTAACTAATACCATACTTCTAAATATATAAGAAACCTTTCTTTGTACAGCTGAAAATAGAAAACTGTACATGACATGCTATTTTCCACATAGTGCTATTGTTATCTTTACATCTGTTGCTCTCAGTGCTATTCATTTCAAATATTTCATTTAATAAAATATGAACAAATACGTAGCCAGTTAATCTTTTATAAACCGTCAGGATGGGGTCAGTGTTTTGCAACTGGCAGCCCTGGGAACCAAGGTTCGTTTAGCCTTTAGTTTACATTAGTTTAGCAAAATACTGCATGTAACCTGTAAGGTAAGGTTGTTACAGTGTCCTGGCTTATCATATCACCAGGATACAACTACTGAGACATATCACTTGGTGTCATATCACAAGAAAGCTTGTACTATCGTTGATTGTCCTCTGCAATATGTAGCCACATAAGATTTGTATGTGTGTTCTTGGGTGTGCTTATATTTTGTATGTACGAGTGATATATTTCATATGTCATAGTGATAGTCCCCAGCAACCATCCTATGTCAAATTGGAATTGTGTGTTCTGGAAGTGGACTGATCTTAGCAACACACTGGGGTGCCATAGCATATGTATCGATCTGAACTCCTGATGCATTTGCAAAACTGTCCTCTTAAAGGTTTTCATATTATATTTATTATTAATTTAATTAATTTCTGTATTACTTCCAATTTATTCTCATATTTAGAAATTGCACTGTATTCCATTTTTTCTCCAGGGTATGTAAGGTAGCATTTTAATCAAAACAAAGGATAAGGGTGGCTCCACAGTCCCTCCTTGGTCTTTGATATGATAGGTTTTTTTTTCTAAGCTTTTGTTTATTCCATACCAGCTATTGGAATAAATTAATATAATGTAGGTGTGCCATACATTCTGGTTGTCTAGTCAACAGCTTGTTCCAATTATGTATTGTTTGTACATGAAAATGTACAATAAACATTCAAAACCACAACACATGTCTGATGAGGTAAGTTAGTTTGAAACAGACCACCCAATAAGCCTCATAGTTACAGAGGGATTCCAACATGGATTTCCATCTCCTAATAATATAGCTGTCACTGTAATTCTGCAAGAAGATGTACTGATATGTAGATATACAATTATTGAATGCAAAAGCATAAGCAATTAATTTTTTAAAACATTTATGTTTCTCTCCTTTCCCCACAGCATGTCTTACTATATGTTATGTAAGTGTGGGTAAAGGGCACAAGGCCATGTATCTCAGTGTTCCTGTGTTCACAGTTTCCGTCTCCTAGTTTGTATCTATACTGAAGAATTAATGCAGTTTGACACCAAATTTACTGCATTAACCATTAAATGCTATGGAATTCTGGAATTTGTAATTTTGTGAGATATTAAGCCTTCTCCATCAGGGAGCTCTGGTGCCACAACAAACTACAAATCCCAGGATTCCACGGGATGGTGCCATGACACTGGCTTCAAACTATATTAATTCTGCAGTGTGGCAGCAGCCTTAGTCCTTAGTCCCCACATTGATCACAAAAGTATGAATGGAATATCTACCTGTATTTACTTGAACGCATATACATTACTCACAGTCCCATACCATGTACTCGGAGTCCTGCACTATGATAAAGATGGGTGATTGAATTATACTTACATTAACATGGATATGAATCAAAACCCTCTTTGAACTATTGCCACTAAACACAGCTAAGTTAGGAAACAGGGGAGTGAATCTGGCGCTTGCAAATAGAGGAACAGCATGCATAGATCCATGCCCTTTACATAAATTTATATACCCTACCCACAGTTGCACAAATATGAATTTAATTTTAGAGAGAGAAGTGATCTTGTCTTTGGTCAAGAACATTAGACCATTGGATTCCAGTCAGATTCCCATGATACTATGAAATTACTTCTTCAGTGTGCTTTAAGGTTAAAATGGCAGTTAAGTCTTAGATCTACATAGTATCAGTAGCCAACCTTGAGCTTATAACCAGTGCAATTATCATTTAAGAAACACTGCTTCATAAGGTTACAAAAGCTTGCTTTTGATAAGATAACTTACAAAGAATAGCAAGATAATTAACAAAGAATATGTTATCAGTTACTGTCCTTTGGCTTAGTTACATCGGGGAATTATTGTGATTCTTAAGGGTTATTCAGACGGTGAAAATAATCCAGGTAGAATCTGGGTTGAATCTTTGTTATTTACAAGCATTTTGAATGAATCCAATTAAGTTGGGGGGCTGCCAGAAAAAAAACAAAACCACTTAACCTGGGATAATAGAAATTGGAATTTTTTTCCTGAGATTTTCTGAAAGATTTGGATTCTTGGATGTGTGAATAACCAATGTGATTAGACCCGGGATAAGCCAGGATAAAACTCTGCATGACTTTAACATGCTTCAAATAAATTTGCATCATCGACTCCCATCTTTATTCAAGTGCTGCACAAAACTCACAGAGATGTGTGTAGATGCAGTTCCATAGTGTGAACAACAAAACCAATGATTCCCAAACTCTGGTCTTCAAGACTTTTGGACTTCAGCTCCCAAAAGCCTCAGCTAATGGTTTGGGATTCTGGGAACCAAAGTCCAAAACACCTGAAAGGACAGAGTTTGGGAATCACTGCGTCTTTTAGGTTATAAATGTCCCTGCCCCTTATGAAAAGCATTGTTTCCAATATTTCTTATGAAGTTGACATTACAAAGGTTCACAGTATGATAGCGGAGATTACGTTACTCCATGCCAACATCTCAAATGGATTTATCAAAAAGACCATGCTCACTGTTAGAACTTTCTTGCAGTTTAAATACTTTAACAATGTTACCAATTATAGGATGCTAATTTAAGGACTTTAAATTAAATTCAAAGCATTTAAACATTACAGATATCTGCAGGTTCTTCTCTTTTACGTTATCATCTTTTCCCTTTCCTCCATTTATTATTTGGGTGTTTCTAACTACCAGTAGAAAAGATGAAAATGGGCCACAAGTAGAAAGTACTGGTGTGTGTGTGTGTGCTCAAGTTGCCTGCTGACTTATGGTGAGTGTGATAAAACTGGTGGTGACTGTTGAGGCTTCAATTTTTTTTTTAATTTATTGTTTTGTTTTGTTTTTTGCCAAATCACAACACTTAACTATTCTTGATTTTTGACAGATTATAAATAGGCTATAGTTCACCACATTAGGACTGCGGTTTTTGGTTTGTAACATCTGGCAAATCTTTTAATAAAAGCTAACCTCCCTTAGGAGTTTATCAGATGGGAGGAATTCCTCTCTATTTTGAATGGAGCCAATTCGAATTCACATAAATTCGCTAGTTTAGCAAATTTACGTGAATTCTAATTGCATTCAGAATGCGTTCAGAATGACTTCCCATTGCCCAAAAATGACTTCCCTTTTGCCTGAAATTGCGTGAGATACACTCATACACAATAAAGTGAAACCGCATGATTGCATTCGGATTGCCATTACATTATACTTCCAATTTCCATCGTCTGATAAACTTCCTATAGAAATCATTCTGGGTAAGATAAAGAAATAATTTCACTGGTGCAGTTTAGTAGCCTCTTCTTCTATTTACTGATCTCTGGAGAGTGCAAGTAGTTTATTCAGTTCTTAAATTAGAACCCATTCACATATGTTTTCTCACCCCTGGAAGAATGGCATTCCTGTGCAAATATGATGATGGAATAATGCCAACAAGGCAACTACACAGCAGTGATTCCAGGAAGGCAAAGTATTTTTGGTGTGCAGTTCCCTTTTGGTACAACTCCAACAAAACATCTGAAGGGGAATCCCCTTACACGATTCATCCTACAACTCAGAGTGACTTCTCGATGTCTATAAAACTAGAATCAATCAGTAATTTGAAGAAAACTTGGTGCTTCACTCAGAACTCCTCTGTGTTTTTTCTTTAACAAAAAAACCAGCAAAAGAGAGAGAGAGAGAGACAGAGAGAGAGAAAGAGAAGCCTATCTTTATTTAAGCTAGTTAAAAGTATCTACCATCATAGAGAACTGCTGTTGTGCAATGCTTCAGAAACTGAGGTCCAAAATTCACTGCAGAAATAATCCAGTTTGACACTGCTTTAACTGCCCTGGCTCAGTGCTAGGGAATCCTAGGAACTGAAGTTTATTGTGGCCCCAGGGCTCCCTGATTGAGAAGGCTAAATGTCTCACAAAACTATATTTCCCGAATTCTCTAGCATTGAGCCAGGGCAGTTAAAGCTGTGGTCTCCAAACTATGCCCTTTAAGATATTTTTATTTATGCATTCATTTATTTATTTTTGGACCTCAGTTCCCAGAAGCCTCAGCCATGTTGGACAATAGTCTGGGATCCTGGGAGCTGAAATCTAAAATCCCTTAGAGTATGTAGAGAAATCTTGTAGGTTGTAGCACCTTTGAGACTAACTGGAAAAAAAATTGTCAGCATGAGCTTTCCTAGACTATACTGTACTTCCTCAGATGCATTTGGTGGAGTGGAAGCCAGTCAGTCACAAACACACACACACACACACACACACATGCCATTGGGACCATATAATGGAGGTCAGGCATATATATGCCATTGGTATAGTGGAAGGCAGCCACAGACACAGACACACATATATATATGCCATTAGTATAGTAGAAGCTAGGCACACATACACACACATATATATGCTATCGGTATAGTGGAAGCCAGGCACACACACACATATATGCAATTAGTATAGTATAATGGAGGTCAGGCATATATATGCCATTGGTATAGTGGAAGGCAGCCACAGACACACACACACACACCCATATATATGCCATTGGTATAGTGGAAGCCAGGCACACACACACATATATGCCATTGGTATAGTGGAAGCTAGGCACACACACGCACACATACATATATATGCCATTGGCATAGTGGAAGCCAGGCACACACACACACACACACATATGCCATTGGTATAGTGGAAGCCAACCACACACACACACACACACACACACACATATGCCAATGGTATAGTGGAAGCTGCAGGCACACACACGCACATTTATATATGCCATTGGTATATTGGAGGCCAGGCACAGACATATAAATATGTGTATATATGTGTGTGTGTGTATGTGTGTGCCATTAGTATAGTGGAAGCCAGGTACAGACACACACACACACACACACACATATATATGCCATTGGTATATTGGAGGCCAGCACAGACATACCTACATATATGTGTGTGTGTGTGTGTGTGTGTGCCATTGGTATAGTGGAGGCCAGGCACAGACACACACACATATATATATGCCACTGGTATGTGAAAGGGAAGCTGGCCTTTTTTTGGGAGCCCAGCCTGGCCTTTTGACATTTTTTCCCCCATGAAGGGAAACCTCACTGAGGAGGATAACCACTACACCCATCCCTTTTTTTTATTCCTCCTCTCAAATGTCAGCCTGTGGGAGGAGGGGAAAATGGCATCTCTCTGCTAGGCCTGGAGTCACTACTGTGTTGTATGTGGGAGGCCTCAGGCGGCCTGGAAATGAGGCCTGCTGCTGCGTCTCTCCTTTTGCCCCCAATGGCGCCTAGCTCTATTTTTACGACAGTGGCATTCATTTCCCTCGGCCTCAGACTTTCCATTGCAAAGGGAAACCATCAACAACATGAGCCCTGCTGGGAATCTGACCTAGCCACTATTTATAGAAAGATGGTTGCCCCTGCGGCTGCTGTACTGGAGGTTTCCTTCAGAGAGCTGAGAGGAAGGGGGGAAAGGACACCTTCTTCCTCCATAACAACAACCCAAGGCCTATCTATAGTAGAGAGGCATTTGGAGATTCAGCTGACACATCTCTGAGGGAATCCCTTGCCTAAACATTGGCTGAATGAGCATCCACACTATCGAAATAACCTGGTTGGGCACTTCTTTAACTCTTTGTCTGGCTCACTGCTATGGAATTCTGGGAGTTGGAGTTTGTTGTGGGGCCCAGAGCAGAGCTTTGCTCTGCTCTGGGCCCACAACAAACTCCAACTCCCAGAATTCCATAGCCTTGAGCCAGAAAAAGAGTTAAAGAAGTGCCCAACCGGTTTATTTCGACAGTGTGGATGTAGCCATTATCGTCTCCTCAGAAAATGTAGACAGTAGCAGAGTCGTGTTTATGCCCCGTTTCTAATTTATTTACCTCAAAAGTGTAAAGAAAAGGGGCCTAATTTAGTCTTTTGAGGGCCAAGGATAACCTTGTACATTTTGCGTGGGTTTAGCTTGAGACATGAAGGAAATAAAATGGTGCTTAGAGAGAGGCGTTTCTTATATATTGGCCGTTTTTTTAAAAACTTCATTAAAAGCTGAAGATGAGGTTTAGTTTAGTCTGGGGTTAAAAAAAAGAAAAAAGGAGCGCCAAAACCTTATAGTTTTATTAAACTGCCATAAAAGCTGATAATGCTTAATTTTTAGTCTGGCTCAGTCTTACATTTTGCATAGGCTTAGCGTGAGAAAGGAAGGAAACAAAATGGTGCTTAGAGAGAGAGGTGTTTCTTATTGGCCATTTTTTAAATAAGTGATGAGCCGTCCTCCTTTCTCAGGCAAAACCTATGCAAAATTAACGGCTGAATGTGAGGTTTAATTTAGTCTGGGGGTTGAGAGTGAAAATAATAATAATAACATTTATTTCTCTCCCACTTCTCCTATAAGATCAAGGCATCTTATAAGCCGATTTGTGGAATATATATGCCAGGGCACTTAAAGCGGCCTCAAACCGGATCATTTCTGCAGTGTGTCTTGGACCTTTGAAATCTTTTTTTATTATTTCTACAGTGTCAGGAAAAAACTGCAATGAGTCCTGGCATCTAAAAACTAATCAATGTTAATAGCACGAACCTAGGGAAGTTTGCATAATCATAAAATATTTGTTGTGGCAAATCTTATGAAACAATATTCTCTGCTTCCAGTTGTTTCTTTTCTGGACCTAAACAGCCCCTGCAACCTTCTCCAGAAAACGTTATTATTGTTTGGAGGAAAGCACCTTAAACTAAGGCTGCATCCACACTAAAGCAATAATGCACTTTGACACTGCTTTAATTGCTGTGAGATTCTGGGATTTGTAGTTTGATGGGGGGTATCACAGCTCTCTGACAGGGAAGATTAAATGTCTCATGAAACTACATCCCAGAATTCTCCATAGCATTGTGTCATGGCAGTTAAAATGGTGTCAAGCTGCTTTATTTCTGCAGTGTGGATCGTGTCGGAAATGTCTTCCAGCTAATACAGATTGTGTAACTGTGGTGTGTTCCTGTCATTGAGGCAGATGGAAGGGAAACCTTTTTGCTCCTGCTGTATTTCTAAAACACAAAAAAAGCAGTGCGAGGGACATCCAAATCTGGATTTGTCACTTAAAGAGTGGAAAATCCCATCTACTCATGTGGTATATAGGCAAACTATTTCCCCCTGTATCCCTATATCTGGAAACTCCAGATATAGGGAAACTACTTTTAGCTTCCTCCATTAAGAACGATGGGGAACAGCCAGCATTTCTTTTTATGAACTTCTTTCTACAGATAACCAATGACACCTTGATAATGGCCACAAACCCAACACATTTGTTCCCCCCTGCACAGAGATGCCATGATGATAAAAGCTGCCCTAATGGGTTTTCTGCTGTATATAAGTAAAAGGGCAATACAACTCAATGCCAGTGATCTGTGCTTCAACAAGGAGCAACAACCTTTATCTATCTTGAGCTGGCATTGTCACTAATCTCCTGCGAGGAAATCCAGAGCTATAATATCCCTAGAAGATTATTTATTATTATTAATATTGCTATTATCATCTTATATCCATCTTTCTCCCAACACAGGGACTCAAACATGTCCAGTCTTTGCTAGAAAACTATACGTGGAAGATCCTTCCTCCCCATTTATTAAGTCCATTGCCAAACTGTCCTTACTTTCTAGAGGTTTCTGCTGGGAGTTGCAATTCATTGAGATCTGCAGGACTACATTATCAAAACCCTTCTTTAGAGGTTCTTCATTTTGTGTTTTTGTTTCTGTTTTATTAAATTTTTAGAACCTTTATAAAAACACACATTTACATCTAAACATATAATACCTTCATAACAAAACAGAAATACTATATACCACATCAACAACCATACATCACAAAACATACTTTGGCTTCCCGAGTCCTGTCAAAGTTGGTTAATAATATCTCATATCCATCTTTCTGTTTTTAGATCCAAAAACGTTATGTCCATAAGGTCACTTATCTTTTCCTTCTTCACCTTAGTTTTTTAAAGTGAAAGCAAAATTATATTATCTCTAAGTCCTAAGTGCTTTACCATACTTATCCATCAAATCATATTATAATTCCTACAATCATTTTCTCCTATCCATTTTATTTCAGAAAAATTTATCAGGGTCTCCCATTCTTTTTTCTGCTCTTCCTATGATCCTCCTCCTAATAATGAAGTATGCTTATCCTCAACCATACATTCTAATAGTTTAAATAACCATTCTTTACTCCCTGGATACTCTCTCTTTTTCCATTTAGCCGAATAGACCACTCGAGCTGCTGTGGCTATATAAAATAAGAGTTTGCCATATTTTCTTTCCAATACTTCATTTGAGCACATTCCCAACAAATAATATTTGGGGTCCATCATGGAATCCTACCAATAACTCCTAAAATCTGAGGTATATATTTGATGTGCTCAGCTTTGACATTCCATAGGATAATGCATTCCAGCAATACATAGTCATTTCTCTTCACTGATAATCTGTTTTCATTAATTAAAAACATCCCTTTTTATCCCTCCACCCTCTGAAAAAGTGAGATGTCAGCAAGACATATAAATAGTTTGTCAGAGTGTACATATATAGCAAAGTTTTGTCTTTCAGCAGATATCACAGTAGTTTTGATTCTCTCATTACTAATTTGATTTCCCTAAAACATGTTACTTGTTGCTAATTTGCAACAGAAATATCCCTTCTGATAATTTAAGACCACAAGAGTCTCCATCCCTCTTTTGTGCACCACAGAACAAGCTTTGTTATATTAATAATAATAATAATTTCTTATATCCTGCCTTTCTCCCAGTTTAGAGACTCAAGGCAGTGAACACCATATTTAAAACAATACAATTTAAAAACAGTACCACAACATTAAAATATATAAATACAATATTTTTAAACAACAATTAAACAGTTTTTAAATTATTTATTACACCTTCTATGTAATGGCCCTTCAAGTACTTAGAAGAACACTGTCCTCCCCTCAGTCTTGTCATATTCAGGCTAATTATATGTAGTTCCTTGAGCTTTTCCTCATAAGACCACATTTCCATGTACTAGTGCAGAATAAAGCAGAAGGACTGCTTGGTCAATTTCAAATTACATACAATAAAAACAACATAGGAGTTTATCACACAGGGCAAACTGCAAAAAATTTGCGCAGAAATGGGATTTAAAAACCAGAAAAAAACCACAAAAGTGGTTAATGTAACATTAACCCAAACAAAAATTAGACAAAATCCACCCCTTTTATCTTTTGGATTTTCCAAAAGTAAAAAGGAACAGGTTTTGCCTAGTTTCCGTTCGGGTTAATGTCGCGTTAATTCTCATTAAGGCTAACATCATCTGAAAAATAATCTGCTTTTGCATGTTTTTTTCTGCTTTCTGTTCAGGTTAACCTCGAATGTTGTCTGGAAAACTACCTCATTTTTTCAGTTTAAATACAGTTTCTGCACGGGATCTGTCTCGTGCGATAAACTCTTTAATATAACATTAACCTTTTTTCCCCTTGCAGCTACATTGCACTTCAATGACTACTAGTCTGACAATTTTTTCACGTCTAGCACTGCCAGCCAGGTATCTCCTATCCTATACTTTATGTACTTGATTTTAATTTAATTATAGCCTAAATGTAAACATCTGTTTTTGTTGAATTTCATTTTCCTAGTTTCATCCCATGTTCCCATTCCATCAGGGTCATTTTGAATTTTGTTTTCTTGTTATCCTTTCTTTAATTAAAAACAAGGATTGGAGATCCCTTCTTTCATCCCTCCACCTCCTGAAAGAGGGAGATGTCAGCAAGACATATAAATAATTTGTCAGAGAGTCAATATATAGCAAAGTTTTGTCTCTCGGCAAATATCACAGTCGTTTGATTCTCCCGTTACTAATTTGACTTCCCTAAAATATGTCACTTGTTGAAGAAAAACATCAGTCACATCATCTTGGTTCAAACAACTACAATAATGTTTTTATTTCTTTTCTCATTTGTTTTCTCTTACATATTTACTCCATTTGTTTCTCTTGAAGGCTACCATGTTCGCTGTTTTGAATCACTTTTTCAAAAAACACAAACCTTCCAGTATTTGAGAGATTAGATACAGATACAGATATTTGCAGTCTAATCTGTTTGTTGTGGCCAAGCCAATTCATTGGAATACTTCCACCATATATGGAAAGAAGTTTTGAAAACATTGATTTTTAAAAAAAATATATTCATTTTACTAGAAATTAGGAAATACAATCTGTACTTGCAGTCATTGATGGTATAAATATGAGAAAGGATTGTTTACCTTTTCATACTGGTAAAACAAATAAAATCAAAAAACAGATTAGTGAAAAAGTGGGACTAGGGAACCATGTTTCTATTTTTAGATCTGAAAAAGTAGAAGACTACGAAACTGTCCATAAAATATTACATGGTGGCAATGTGGTAATGAATTTGTAGGTAAGTACCCAAAATTTGTACAGCAATTGAAAGTTGGTCAGGAGATTCCTCAACTTACTTCAAACATCGTCTGCATCTATTGCAAAAAATATTCTGAATCTCATAAACCTTTGAGAAATTAAAAAATCCTTTAACAAAAAACTGCAGCCTAATGTCCTTTATGTGTGTGAATACATATACATGCACACGTATTAATATATAAAAGTAAATGTCAGAAATGTGAAAGAACTACAATGAGACACATCAACAACACTTGGATGGTTTCACTGTGAGTGAAAAACAGAAAAAATTCTCTGTACGTGACTTTCTGCATTTGAAAAGAAGACTACACAATAACAAAGTTCTTTAGGAAGGCAGACAGCCTGATGCCAAATACTGTTGTTGTGTGCCTTCAATCGTTTCCAATTTATGGCAACCCTAAAGTGACCCTATCATGGGATTTTCTTGGCAAGATTTCATCAGGGTGGATTTGCCTCGCCCACCTTTGAGGCTGAGAGAGTGTGACAAGGTCACCCAGTGGGTTTCCATGGCTGAGCAGGGATTCAAACCCTGGTCTCCAGAATTGTAGTCACACACACAAACCATTATACTACCCTGATTCTTGATGCCAAATATGGCTGACAGTAAAGACGACCAAAACTAACTCTGGAACTATACGTACAAAATCATTAATTTTGTTTATTAATACAAGTAATGTAATGCCAGCCTGGCCAACACTACTGCCAGGTCTGTACTTATGATAACAAATGCAAATCTGAAATTCTCCCTTATTCAACAGTATGCAGCAAAAGACTTTTCCTGACCAGACAGGAGGTTGGGAAATGGCTTCTAATGCTAGGAAAGGGTTGCCAGGACAGCCTCTCTATTAGTTCCTAGTATTTGTAAGTGAAGATCATCAAGTGTTTTTCCTAGCAATATTGCAGCAGGACCCAAACAAGAAGAGTTAGTGGATCAAAACAGTAGATAACAAAATGCAGCATCCTACAAACTATTATGTCTACAGACTTTCAAAAATTAATTAACCTAATGAGCTTGTAAACTTTTATGTCCATAGAATGGGTAGAAGTGGACTACAAATGGAGTAAGCAAATGAACAAACCCAAGCGCACGTGTGCATGACTATAATCATAGCTATTTTGGCATTGGGAATGACTTTTTTTTGTTTCATTCCAGAAGACACATTCCTGATTATGACCCATCTAGCTTTGATATTTTGATGACACCAGATTATCCCCAAATAATATTAAACTAAACTGATCTTGATTAAGGACAGTACTTTTTGCATAATATTTGCAAAGACGTTGTAGGTGAAGTCAGGTTTCCATACTGCCAGGTTATGAAGCAAGTGTGCTACCACTGCAAGCTGCTATGATATCCTAGGAAAGACTTCTCCATTTGACTGCCTTTTGAATTTAAGTCACTAGTTAACTGCCATGATAAACTGTGGCAAACTGCCTTTTGAATTTAAGTCACTAGTTAACTTAAACTGTGAGAATCCCAACCACTGAAATGACATCTCAGTTAAAGGATGGCTGCTTCCTTCCAAACAATAATAAAGGTTTTCCAGGTAGATTGTAGAAGCTAAAATAGGTCCAGAAATTTTTTTAAAAAATGAAGCAGACAGTACTGATGATTTGTAACTGCTTGAGGGAACAGACTGAAGTAGATTTTGGAAGACAGCATGTTCTTGCGGAAAGCGACCTTAGCTTTTGTTTCATTTGTTCACCGAACAAATGTAGCTCCAACTTATCTTTACCAGTTAAACTGAGACGTCCACTGGGGGCTGGCAAAACCTCAGAAACTTGATTATATATCAGTTTGGAACAATCACGTACGTTTTCACTTCTGGGAACTGTAATTTGTTTTGGTGACTCCTTTGGAAACCGTATCTGCACGCAAAAGAGCTACTCAAAAGTTCCTAAAACTCTTTGTTTTTAAATAATGGTGGCATGAAACTTTAAGGCCCCTGGATGCAAGAAGGAATTTGCATCCAGTTGTGAGACCCAAAAGTGTGGCCTGTTTCTCCTCTACCTCTTCCATGGGATTATTAATATCCCTTGATATACAAAGGGGTTATGTAAGCGGCGCTGCTGTCACAAGCAGAACAACATCTGGGGGTGCGGTGATGGTTGTTTTTCTCTCATTCCTGTTCACATTACACAACAAACCAGGGCCAGACCAGCCAGTCTAATGCTTGTGGTGGATCTGAGGAGGCTTCTGTGGATCTGACTCAGAAGTGCCAGATTCGATGAAGAGCTGTGGATCTAAACAGCATTTGACATCCGAAGGAACAACTGGGTGTGCAACAAAATTGTAGTCAGTCACAGGGAAATGGCCTTAAAGCTTACTCAGAATTAAATTCCAGTAGGCTTCAGACAAGAGTTTCATGGCAGCTGGTGCTTCTTCATCTCCAGGATTATAGGGAGGCTTCAAAGTACCGGTAGTCACTGTTGCTCTGCTGTTGTTTCATTACTTTCTCCCCATCTTCCTTCAAAAATAGCTTAAGTCTATGTAAGCGATTTAAGAAGGCAAAGAATGTGAGTGAAGGTTAGAGTAGGTATAAAGAAGTGGGAAAGGTGAGAAGGAAGGATCAAGAGGAAAAAGGGTAGAGAAGAAGAATGAAGTAGGAAGGGGTAAGATTAAAGAATGGAAGGAGATGAAAGGGGAAAAGGTAGGAAGAGTTGTAAGTAAAGGAATGTAAGAAATCATTGAAGAGAGAATGAAGAAAGAGGAATGGGAAGACACTGGAATAGATAAGATAGATGGCTAATATGAAAGTTAGAAGTTGGGGAAACAAAGAATCTGGACGACTTGTTTAACAGTAGTAGGTAAGATTTATGTATGCTCTACAGAGGCTGGATTCTGGAATGGTAGCAATTGTATATAATGGTATTTGCTTGTCTGTTCACATTTTCTTTCTTATTTCTTTTGATTGACAGTTGTGTTATTTGGTATGTATGTTTTTAATAATTAATAAACTTTTAATAATTTTTTAAAAATGGAAAGAATCGATGAAACAGCTGCCCCCAGAGCCTTCCCACGCTAGCGTGACAAACATAGGCGATTCTGATCACTGAATGCAATAAAATTGATCTCTCTGTGCACAGGATTGCCTACAATCCCATTTCTGGAAGGTGTAAAAGGCATTTCCAACCAGTTGCTGCAGTTAATTAGAAGGAAATAAAACTAAGGAGGTTCTTTGGGAAAAATTTTTTTCCAACCTATGAAGTTTTAAGCTATTGATCTGGGATCTTCTGCTATTGATTTATTGGTACAGATCAGCCTGGTTAACAGGCAGGTGGATGAAACCAGATTCACACCAACAAGGGACACTATTTTTTCCAATTTCCATCTGCTTTTTACCTTTACTGCTTTTGGCTTTTTATTAGGGGTTTGTTCTTGCTGTTTGTTGTTTTTTGGGGGAGAAGAGAGGAAGAGAGCGGGAATGCAGACAGACCAGCAAGAAGAGAGTTATCGATCGCTATCAGTTCTTGAAAGGCTCTATTTTTTAAAAAAGCGGGATCACTTTCCCTCTCTGTGCTTTTGCTAAGCCTGGATCCACAAGTGGATTGTGTGTGAAGGGAAGAGAGTTAAAAACATAAATTTGGGAAAGAGACAACAAGACTTTCAAGGGGAAAGGATCAGGAGAGCCCAGGGAGCTCCCTTTGCTTTCCCAAAGAAGAAAAGAAGAATCCCGCAACATTCAAAACAGCAAAACCCAGCAAACAAAAATGCTCTTTGGCACCTTCCTCTTTGCTTTTTGAAAATACAACCTGTTGCAGGTGCTGGTAATATCCAGAGACCCAGCCTTATGGGTCTGGGAAAGGCAAAGGGATCTCTCTCTCTCTCTCTTTTTTTTAATTTAATTAATGTTATTGATGATTACAAAAAAAGGAACCACTTCAAGCAGACTTAAAAGAAACATTCATCAAACCTGTCAAGCATACCATTTCTGCTGTTGAACCTTAGGAAGCTGTTTGGTCTTCCAGGACCCCCTTCCATAGTTATTCATCCCATACAACTCCTACCTACTGTACCTTCATTTCCCCTCGACCCAGATCTTCCTTTCACCTCTCTTCCCTCCTCTTTATCCTCCTGACCTTCAGTTTCTGAAAAGGCAAAGAGATCTTGCAGCACCTTTCAGACTAACTGAAAGCAAGCAAGCTGGGAGCCTGAGCTTTCACATTCAGAGGAATTGAAGGAGAGAAGTTGGTAGCCCTTGAGCTTCCCTCCCCTTGAGCCTCCTTCTTTAGATGCAGACCAGCTTCTCTCTTTTTGGGGACAAAAAGGCTCTTGCAGGACCTTTTTGAGGCTGAAGGTGAGAGGAAGGCATCCATCTCAGGAAGGAGGATCAAGCCAAGCTCAGGCTACCAACTTCTCCGCAAAATCCCTTTGCCGTCTGGGGTTTATTTGCCAGGATGGGTTCAGAGGAGGTTGGCCCTCCTTGCCTTCCCCTGAGGCTGAGAGAGTGTGACTTGCCCCCAGTGGCTTTTCTGGGGAACCCAACCTTGGTCTGCACCAGAGTCCAAAGCTCCATACTACGATGCCATGATGCTGGCTCTTAAGGAAACCCACGCCACTTCTTTCCTGGGATCTCTTTGGGAAGAAGTGGCTCCAGAAAAAGGTCTCCCATCCAGGGGACTGTCCCGAGGCTTTGCTCCAGCTCAAAGGGGTGGCCCAGATGTCCTCTTAAGCACCCAGGAGGACAAAGCACCGAAAAAAGGGAGGACAGCCCAGGAAAAGAAAAGAGAGAGAGGGGGGGGAGATTGAGAGAGAGACTGAGAGCAAACCAAAAACTCCAAACTCTAATCGAGAGAGGAATCTGGAGCCCCTGGGAGGAAGAAGTTGGCAGCAGGAGCTTTCCCAGAGTCTACTACTTCAGATGCATTTGGATCCCCATCATCATCATCATCATCATCATCATCATCAAGCCACTTCATAAAAAACTACTTCATCATGATCACCATCCTCAGAAAACCACTTCATAAAAAAATCACTTCATCCTCCTCCTCAAAAAACCACTTCATCAGAAAACCACATCATCATCATCATCATCATCATCATCAGAAAGCCACATCATCATCATCATCATCAGAAAACCTCCTCATCATCATCCTCATCCTCATAAAACCACTTCCAGTGGAAGGGGATGGAGGTGGTGGTCTCCTTCCAGGGGTCCCCCTTCCATCTCCAGCAGGAGTAGAGGTCAACCCTAGGGAGGGGTGGAGGACGGGTCCTGGAAAAGGAGGACACACACAAACACCCCAGTCCAAACCCTACAGGACCCAGGGAGGATTGTCTCTTCTTACCCGGGGCTTGGGCTGGACCTGCTGCCTGTAGGGCTCTTCCTCCGGAGGGAGTGGATGGAGGGCCAGCATGGTCCGATGCTCTCCCCGTTCCTTCCTTGCCTGGCTGGGTCTCTCTCTTTGCTAAGCCTTGCCTCCCTCGCAAGCTGGCAGCAGCCTCCTCAACCACTGGGGCTGGCTCGGCATTTTGTCCTCTCTGGCAATCCACACCCCCCATCATCCCCTCCCCATCATCACCACCACCATCATCACCATCATCTCCACCAAGGTCCACTCCCCCCTTCCTTGTCTCTTTTTTTCCAAAAGGCTGTGCCAAAGACAGAGAGAATGGATAGGGTTAAAGTATTGCCACCCACCCCCTTCAATAAGAGATGTCCAGGTCTTTCTGCATCTGCACTGCAGAGATCATCCGGGTTGAGAGCGCTTGCCTGACTCCTGGGGGGGGGGGGAATAAATAAATTAAATCCTTGGCCCTTCCCCCTCTCCTTATGAAACAGCCTTAAGCTCTGCTTAGGAGCCAGCCTTATGTAAAAAAATTTTTAAAAAACCAACTCTTCCAACAAAGTTTTCCTTCTCTGAAAGCAGCCTCCTCACTAGTGTAGTGTTTTAAGTTATCAATTATATTGATAGGTTTTAAGATTGCAAATGGTTTAATTCTATTTTAAATGGGGGGAGAGGGTTAGGGGGGGTAGGATACGTGGACTTTGAAATGTTGTGAGCCGCCCCAGTTGCCTGAGTGCAGAGATGCAGGATATAAATAAATATTATTATTATTACAGTAGAGTCTCAATTATCCGCCCTTCGGTTATCCGACATTGCAGATTATCCAACGTTGCGGCTGCTGTTAATTTCTTTAAATTTTCTGTGATTTCTTTACATTTTCAGAGGACTGAACTTACATTTTATACTGTACATCACAATGTTGATCAGTGATTTCTTTACATTTACTTTTACTGTTCCTGCAATAAAAAACTTCAATTCATTTACAATTCATAGTGATTTCAAGGCTTTTCTTGGACCCTCCGGATTATCCAACATTTTCAGCTATCCGACTATCAGCCCACCTGTTTATGTTGGATAATCGAGACTCTACATTATTATTATTTTAAAAAAAACCCACATAGAGAGAGTAAAGGCAGGGCTGAGTGCCTTGCAGTCAAGGCAAAGAGGAGAAATGGTGGAAAGATAGCAGGGGACATCAAAGTTGGCAGCTGAAGTGGACCCAGATTCCTGGAGTAGCTGGTTTTCTTTTTGGAAAGACCTTTTGGCACCATGGATGCCCCACAGTTACATAAAAATCATACAATTCTTGCCAGACAGTGGAATGGCAACCTTTTGGAGGGCTCAAAGCACAGGGGTTTTGACCCAGGAAAGTACAACTCTTTACCCACCTGGTAGAATTCAAAGATATATAGCCGTGTTAGTCTGTAGCATCAGTACGTTGAGAGATCTTGTGGCAGCTTTGAGACTCACTGAAAAAAAGGGAGTTGGCAGCATGAGTTTTCCTAGACTTCAGTCTACTTCCACGGAATGCATCTGAGGAAGTAGACTGTAGTCTAGGAAAACTCATGCTGCCAATTTCTTTCCTTCAGTGAGTCTCAAAGCTGCTACAAGATCTCAACAGTTTTAAAAGGTTTTAATTGTTTTTGTAATCTGGTGATGACTATAACCTGTATTTGGTTGTCAGGAATAAACTGTACGCTGCTACAAGATCTCTCTTTACCCACATGGCAATTTTGCGATTGGAGGAGAGTGACCTAGTTGTTCCCTATTGTCTGCCCATATAGTCACAATTATTATAGAAGTCCCCAAAACACCCTCTTTTCTGGGCATGATGACGGAAGGACATATGCTGCCCCCCATGCTTTAGACTCCTAGCATATGTCCTTTCTTCCTCATGCACTGAAGCAAGCAACTATTTGGGGAAGTGGGGGGGGACTTCTGTAATAATTGTGAAAGAAGTTGGCCATGACTATGGGAAATGCCCAGATCCCTCTCCCCCTAGCAATCACAATAACAACATTTTCTTGTTCAACTGGGGAACATGCCGTGTCTGAACCTGTCAAGCATCTGAGATCTTCAACAGAAGTCCCACCACTGCAGCTAGAATGGTGAGTGAATGAGGCAGGACCAAAATTCAAAATGACCTGAATAGACTAGAAAGCTGGGCCAAAGCTAACACAGAGAAATTTAAGGCTCTGCACTTAGGGCAGAAAAAATAAATGCACAGATATAGGATGGGGGACACCTGGCTGAATGAAAGTATGCGTGAAAGGGATCTAAGAGTCCAAGTAGACCACAAGTTGAACATGAGTCAACAGTGCAATGCGGCAGCTAAAAAGGCCAATGCAATTTTAGGCTGCATCAATAGAAGTATTGTTTCTAGATCCAGGGAAATAATAGTGCCACTCTATTCTGCTTTGGTCAGGCCCCACCTGGAATACTGTGTCCAGTTCTGGGCACCACAATTCAAAAAAGATGTGGAGAAACTGGAGCGGGTCCAAAGGAGGGCGACTAAAATGGTGAAAGGTCTGGAAACCATGCCTTATGAGGAATGAGTTAGGGAACTGGGGATGTTTAGCCTGGAGAAGAGAAGGTTAAGAGGTGATATGATAGCCCTGTTTAAATATTTGAAGGGATGTCATATTGAGGAGGGAGTAAGCTTGTTTTCTGCTGCTCCAGAGAACAGGACCCAGAACAAGCTCCAGGAAAAGAGATTCCACCTCAACATTAGGAGGAACTTCCTGACAATAAGGGCTGTTCAACAGTGGAACACACTCCCTCAGAGTGTAGTGGAGTCTCCTTCCTTAGAGGTCTTTAAGCAGAGGCTGGATGGCCATCTGTTGGGGATGCTTTGATGGAGAGTTCCTGCATGGCAGGGGGTTGGACTGGATGGCCCTTGGGGTCTCTTCCAACTCAATGATTCTGTGATTCTACGAGTCAGGGCCGTCTCCTATCTAAGTAGTAACTGCTTAGCGTCCAAGGTCAAATGGGATCTAGTGCCTTTAGGATATTTAGGCCTTGGATCAGGGGCCACCAAAAAATACCAGGAGCTGTTCAGAGGATGGAACTGGCAAAAGCCTCCTATGAAATTCAAGTCAGCCAGCATGGCCCAGACATGATCCCGCCATGCTTAATTGCTGTGCTTGAGCTTATCTGTGGTAATGGGGGATGATGGGGGATGTTGTCCTGTTGATGATGCTGGGAAAAGAAAAGGTTGTGTATCAAAGGTTGTGTGGGGATTGCCTTCAAGTCATTTCTGACTTATGGTGACCCTATTAAGGGCTTTTCTTGTTCAGAGGAGGTTTGTCATTGCCATCCTTTGAGGGTGAGAGCAAAAGCTGCAAAATACCAAGGCTGGTCTTGTGGAAAGCTGTAGTTTGGGGGGAGAGGAGTGAGACGTGGGAAGACAGTATGTTTTGTGCTGATGACCCAAGGGGGATGAAGGTTTTTTGTAACAGGTGACTTGTTTGAACTCTAAATATATTATGTTTAGAGAATGGAAAAAGCTTTCAGTCCTGACAATTATGTGCTGTGATCAACTCTGCTTACTGAATGTGCAGAAGTCTTGTGTTCCTGGAGTGGCATTAGCCTCTACATTATGCACACACACAAAAACACACACACACTTCGTTTCCATTATAAGTCCTACACCCTTTGACAACCTTGGAAAAGCTCAACTGCATGACATTTTCTCTACAAGTAACCATAAGAATGCCTATACACCGGAAGTGGATCACTTGCAGATGTTTGTTGCAGGAGTAGCTCAAGACAAGAAAAGGAGGAAAGCATTTCTAAAACAAAGTTTACATTCTGCTTTACCGATGGAGGAAATGCAAATATCTGTTAAGCATTATTTGCAAATCGGACTTCATGGAATAGGTAACATGCTTACTAGGATTTGGTTGAAATATAAACTCACGTTCATCTATACAATGTGAAAAAATGGAGAGGGGCGAGGATATGAGGCATGTATTAAGCACCAGGAAGGTGTCAAGACAGCATTTATTCTCTCAAGATAACAAATTCCAGGAGAATACCACAGAGTTCTCTGACTGCATCAAGAGAGTTACTTGTCTTTGTCTAATCATATTTGACAATTTTCCTTGAAAGAAACATATATAGCCTTAATTTCAGAAGCGGTTGGGGTAGGGTTGTTGCTGTTGGAGAAACATGAAATTAACCGCAAGCAATTTGTTTTTCAAAGGCAACGGAACTACACTCTGTGCAAATACACACAGTGAAATAGATCTTCTCCCTGCAGGCTCACAGGCAAAAGGACGTATTCCTCTGCTTAACTGGCATTAAAACAGGGGTCCCATTCAGCATGGACAAAATTAAGGGATGAAACAACAGGTGTTACAAAAGCTTTTACAAAACATTGTAATTTTGCAATATAAATCTTGATGTAAATGAGTGGAAAAGTTGAACTTGGAGGAGATCTATCACATACGCACGCACTACTTTGAATTGATCTGGCATTATGTTTCTTTCCACCTACAAGGAAACATGCTCATTCAAGGGGTAATCTTTTTACAGTAACTCAGTTGCTGCCCTAAATCAGGGGGAAATGCAGCTGCGATTTTCCGATTCAACGCATTCCCCCAGTACAAATCAGATAAGATATTATGGGAAAATGATGCAGGGAAGGTATCGAAAATATACAAATTGTTATTAATAAGAGAAGTGGAGCAGGAAACAGTGAGTACAGGTCAGGAATTTGGGCATACTATTTTATTTGAGGACTGAGAAAGGTCTTGGGGAAAAACAAGTAAATTCACAACATCTCAGGACCTCAAGGAAAACTATATAAAGACCATCAACCTTATCTTAGCTTAGATTAGCTAGAATTTATAGATTACAACGTAAAAACTCTTGGAAGGAAACGATTGGTTCATATTATACCATGTTTGGTGGTCATGCCCCAAAATTTAAAAAAATATTGGTTTAAGATACATAAAGTAATGCAAGATATATTGGGAAATTAATTTTTCTGGTGTTACTGAAATATATCTTTTAAATATGACCTCCTTTCTAGGATCCGACAGTGAGAAATCTCACTGGAGAATGGTAGCATATTTAGTTACCGCCGCCAGAATAGTGCTGGCTAATACTGGAAATTGGATAAAATACCTACAGTGGAAAAATGGTTAGAAAAGGTTCTGGGATTAAAAGAAATGGATAAATTAACTATTTGGAAAAATAAAAAGACAACAGATTATTGGGAAAAAGAATGGAGTTCTATGACAAAATATTTAAATAGGACCTGGGGAGTAAGATTAACTCTGTTATAGAGATAGAAAAAAGGATACTTTGTGGAAGGTAACAGGCCAAGGAAAAATAATATGAACGGAGACGGGTTGTTAAAGCAGGATGAAATTTAGCATGAGATAATCAGGTGAAATAAAGAAATATATATTTAAAAGGATGAAAATAAGCAAAAATATTGATACAGGTTTTCTACTCTTATTATGGAATGATAATTCTGGCACTTTGGAGATAAATACAAACTAGAAGATGTAAAATGTGGAGGATCATGAAGCTTGAGTAATGGCATATGCCATGTTTTTTTTTTGTTGTTGTTGTTGTTCTGTATTTTAAAATTAATAAAGAATATTGTAAAAAATAAATACATTTGCATACTAAAAAAAAAAAAAAGGAAATGCAGCTGCAATTTTCAGATTCAATGCATTCCCCCAGTACAAATCACATTTATCTTTAAAATTCCATGTTCTTCAGCAACTTAACTGAAGAATATTGGCTTTGAAAATACATGTAACAAAATGGAGTGTATTAACCAAGTTTCTACCTTAAATTGACTTTACTAACAGAGCTGTTTTTAAAATACATCAGGCCAAACCACAAGTGTACAGGTTAACTCTTAACAAGACAAAGTAATTCAGAAATGTTTGAAAGAAAGAATCAAATACTCTCTACACTCTTTTATCTTGCTCATTTTGCTCTTCCAAGCAATAGCTTCAATTATAGCCAGCTTATCTTCATGACAGGTAGCTCAGGGTTGGCAATAATAATTTGCTATACACTAAGCTTCATGGTTGTGGAAAGCCGATTCTTGAGTCCAAAATTTTATCTGCTACAAGTTTTCTACAGCTAAACAGGTAGTTTTAAACAGAAATTGATTTGTTTCGTTTTTTCTTAAAAAGTAATTTTATTAAAAGAGTGAAAGATGACGAGCGAAAGTTGGTTTACATAAAAGGCCAGTCTCTAGATGGTGAATGGATTGGAATGATAACCTTTGAAATGCAGTGACAAAGAGTAAATGACTGTAAATATGAGCAAAGTTTAATATAGCCATTATTTTTAACACAGAGAACAGCCAATATAATTTCTGCTCCTAGGAAGATGCAAGCTATTTGGGGAGTAGTTAAATATATCTAATATCTAATGGTCACAGCCTATACACTCTGCTTATCTATAGTTGTGCAATGTAATGACCCATAAGGCTGAGAAGATTGAACAAACAAAATCATAGGCACAGAGTAAGCGGAACAGATGACAGTGGATACCGTAGAAGTGATAACTTCCAAAAATTTAGTCTGACTACTCCTGGTGTTACAGAAATAGCATTTCTTTATGCTGCTCTATTAGCAGAGAATGAAAATGAAGAATATCCCAAATATTGAAAGAGCCCTACAGCTGTGGGATAAGCAAATAGGATTAAAGATGCAAATGGACTTTCTAAACTTCTGAAGTCTTTTTTATTTTATAGCTAGCACAGTAAAATTGTCTTTTGTTGTTAACTGCCATCAAGTTGACTTTGATTAATGGCGACCCTATGAATACGAGAACTCCAAATCACTCTTTTATTAATAGACCTCAGGTCTTGCAAAGCCTTGGTTTGTGGTTGTGGTTCCCTTGTGGCTCCACGTGTAACATGGCTTTCCTCTTTTCCAGTTCTTTTCCTACTCGTATTGTCCTACCATCTATATAAGAAAGAGTGACTGGTGTTTGCACTTAAGTTTTGAAAACGGAAATATTCCAAATCTATTGATCAATCAATTAGCAGTTACTAAGCATCTCATGGAATTCTAGATGTCTTTTTTTTTTTCATTCCTAAAACAAATAACTGAATCAACACATTTCTGCAAGTGAAAAAATACAACCTCATCCCTCTTCCTAGATGTCGTATCATTATGGACGTCCCATTTATTTTGGATTTGGCCTGCTGTTTGATTTCTGAGATATATGCTTAGACTAGATGTAACTTTCCATATGTGTTGTGCTGTTATTTCTATAGCAGCAACAGATACCAAATCACAAAGGATAAGGACCATCCCAGACAACTGAAAAAGAATAATCAACTAGTATTTCTCTTGGTACTATAACTTTATCAGCAGCAGTTCAGCACCAACAATGCAATATTTCTGCTCTCATCTCAAGAGAGGATACAGCCCAGCTGCAGGACAGTAATCTGGTTCAGTGATGTATTCACAGCTCTACGTTCCACTTTTCGGTTGCAATCCTACACATACTTATCTGGAAGCAAGTGCCAGTGAGGTCTTTGAGATCTATTTCTGTGTTGACATGAGTGAATATGTGTATGTTGACTGTTAGTGAACACACTTTTCCAATAGTTGTGGGAAGAAAACAAATTACTCAGTGCATTTCTTTGCAGCAAGGAAAACCAGGAGGGGTTGGTTTGTTTTGGAAAAGCTAGATGAGAACACCAGACAAGCAAGTCTAACAACTGTTGATACATGTAACGTATTATGAAGAATTACGCCCTTAATGACTATTTTAACTGTACTAATTTAATATGTGCACACATTTTGAGGTATAGTACTATGGAGAGCTGCATTTCCCAACACTAAATTTGGTGCGTTATTTCAAAGCAAGGAACTGGCAAAACGACCTCTGGGAATTAATTTCTTGCCTAAGAAAACCCTATGAAATTTATGAGGCCACCGTAAGTTGACCAGGAGCCTGAAGGCACATATATATACACAAACTTTACTTATAAAAATACAAAATGTTTGGAGGAGCGTTATGCAGTTTGAGGTGATGAACTTCAGTATCATGCCAACAAAAGGAGATTACGGTTATAAAGAGAAGTATCGCCTGTCATTATGATGACACTGGCTGGCAAGCTATTAAAAAGGTTTTTCCCCCCAGGTTTGCATTGCATGCTCACTACATCTGAAGTGTGTTTCCCAATATGAGCTAGGTCCTCTAACAGCAGCAGGTGGGAGAAGCTGTGTTTTCAGGGTATATTGTGAGGCCAATTAATTTTTCTGTTGGGGACTCTACTATCCGGGATCTCCTTCCTTAAGAAGATCATTTCTGGAAGTATTTAAGACTGAACCTAAGTCCCAATGCTTTTCAGTTCCAGAGGTTCTTTAGGGCAATACACTTAATTAAGAACACAGATCCTTTGGAAAGCATCTGTGTTATTTAATAAACAAGGACACATCGTAATAATAATAATAATAATAATATCTAACAGTTGTACATTTTGAAATTGTTTTGCTAGCGGGAGCCAGCATGGTGTAATGGTTTGAACACTGGAATATGACTTTGGAGACCAGAGTTCGAATCCCTACTCAGCCATGGAAACCGACTGGGTGAGCTTGCGCAAGTCACAACTCTCTCAGCCTCTGAGGAAAGCAAAAGCACCCCTTCTCTGAATCTTGCCAAGAAAACTCCATCATGTTACATTATGGTCACTCTAAGTCGGAAACAGCTTGAAGGCCCATGACAACAGTGGGAACTGTTTTAAGCTTAGCATTTCACTGTAAACTGTACCTGCATAACTTCTTCAGCTCCAGTTTAGAGAAAAATTAGCCACTTTTCAGTCCCATGTAAAGTAAACAGGAAATAAACTCAAATATAAACACGTCTTCTGTTTTTAACTGTTTGAGGTAGTGCAATGGGTAGGTTTTAATATGCTTTTAATTGTTTTAAACCAATGTTTTAAAGTGATTTCTTAATTTTTTTAAATTTTTGTATTTCAGAATGTTTTAGCTGTAATGTTTTAATGTAGGGTGTGAGCCACTTTGGTCCTTCATGGGAGAAAAGCAGAATATAAACAAACAAACAAACTTTGGCTGTCAACTTTTAACAACCCTCTTTATTAGTGACGAGTTCATATTTCAGAAGATTCTTCCGTTCCCCAGCTTGTAACTGTTTAGTAAAGCTAGACAACCTACTTGTTCCAAAAGGCATTTGTGGGATGCCTTGTGACTTTTGTAATGTAAATTTGTAAATGATGCAATAACTGTCACAGTTGGTGACAACTGGCACAACCCCATTCTAAGGCCTTACTATTGCAAAAAATGTTTTAGCAGCATGTGGATGTCATTTTTGTCAAGAATGAAACTTTTCCAATTGCTGAAATTAATGTGATCCTTATGTATGCTAATATGAAAAAAGCCACCTGAATCTTCTACAGGGAATGAAAATTTAATATTTATTGCATGCAAAAAATGAAATCATAATCTTAAAAAATTGCCTAATAAGAATGTGCCTAATGACAATTACAATAAACACATAGCTTGAATCTGTACTTAAACATGCATGAAGAAAACTGAAGAAAACACATGCTTGTGTTTTCTTGTTTTGGTGTAATTTATTCTATTTACTCCAAGGTGCTAATGCAGGGAAAGAAAATGTCAGCTTGAACGCTACTGTTATTCATGACTATCACCATATCTAATTTCCAAGATTACACCAGGTGTTGAGGATCCCTTTCAGTTACTACCTTTGTATAGAGACTAGAAATTTACTTTTTTCATAGATGGTAAATGGCATTGCATGCCTTCTGTAAAATTCATTTTTGTGGAATACACCCAGTCCCACCTTAGCACAAACTTTTAGAACACTGCTTTAGAACACAGAAAATAAAGTACCTTACACGACAATGAAATATTTGTCATTTTCACCCACTATTGGCTACCATGATTGATGACACTTTAGGATCTCAGGAAGGGGTGTTTCTCACCATGTACCAACTACGTCTCTTTTAACTGAGATCCTGAGCAATGACCCAGTGATCTTTTGCATACTAAGTATATCCTCTACTCCTGAAATATGGTATTTTTTTTTTCATTTACTCAAGATATAGCAAATGATTCTGACTTTTTACATGCTCAAGTGTATATTTTTCAATTCTCTCTCTGTTGAATATCCAAAACAACAACAACAAAAGAATCAGTACCATTCAAATGAAAATACATTATTTACACAAAATGGAAGAAATATGCATGTTTTATTATCAGTGCTGAAGTAGCTAAAATGTTACATAGTTCTCCATTTACAGAAGCAAAGAAATTACATTAACATTTAAACCAAGACAATGTTGACTGATTTAAATACATAATATGCAAACAGGTTTTCATACAGTTTATCTACACTGGCATGGGTTTTCTCTTGTTAAAATAAAAATATGAAAATAAAAGACTTGCACTAACATATCTAAGTGTGAAATCTGACAAGTCCTGTGAACATCTATTAATTATGCAGACAGGAAATCAATTGCTGAGATAGTTTTGGTTGTTGTTGGGTTTTTAAATGTAAAACAGCAGTATATACGGCTTCCAAAGTTTACTTTTTTCTTTTAAATAATGGAAAACTAAAACAGTATTTCTCTTGTAAATACTGTATAAGAAGTCAGAAACTGAATGATTCTGCAGCCTACACTTGCTCAAACTTTTACAGTTTACAAAGTATAACTCTAATGCTAAAAATCCTGAACAACAGATAGCAGTATCTTATGCTATGATATATTTGAAATGTGGATTGTTAATTATCCAGTTCAATCCACTGCAAGCTACATGTGAAAATATCAAGTTTAAAGTATTTGTAACTTCTTCTCCAACCATGCGCCACCTGGAATGTTATCTTAACATGGACACTATTTTAATAGGAAACTGACCATCAATAATAGTTAAAGTGGTAAATTAAGTAGAACAAGAGATGCAGAAAAATGTGTACTCCCTTCAATTTGATGTGACAGTATTTCCCCTGAAATTAATTATTAACATAGTTCAGGTTTTGAGCAATTATCTTCATCATTCACATCTGAAAAATCTGAGGCAAGGCTGTTTGTTTAGAGAAACATCTATCAGGTTAACTAGACATTTAACAACTACTTGGCATTTCATTTAAAACATGACTTTGAGAGCAAACTGACCTTTTATATTTATGTACATATTTGTACACCTGAATCAAGAATTAATTTACCAACTTTACATATACTGTTCTCTAAAACGCTAACACAACTACATCGGATATACATACTAACTCATTTAAATTAATTGGTCTTTGCGAAAATTTATATAGACATAAAATAACATCTGTCTTTGAATGATTATGACTTAAAAGATTCTTTTCTAGGGACAAAGTAGAATTTAAACTCAAAGCTATATATAATTGCCTATTTTCATTAGTGTTGAAAGATGTCTACAGTATAAGAAAAACCTAACTTTTTTGTTTGGAAATAGGATCCTGTGGGAAAACCCTCTCAGGTATATGATACTGACACTGTATTAGGAAAAGCTACTTCTGACATAATTAGAACTGTTATGTAGCCAGAGTAGTTTCATGTATTATTTTAATGACTCACAAAACCTCTGTTTTGATAACAACTGCATTAATAACTAAGTGAAGGCAAAATACTTTGGTGTGAAGCATACAAAGATGACCTCTGCATGCAAGAGGATGCTGCAGCATGTACATCTGCTAAAGGAAGTGCAGCTAGTAGTGGGACAATGTGTTTAGTGAACTTTATGGGATCAGAGTTTCCATGCATTCTTTGTCAGATAATAGACATGTTCATTTATGACAGTATCAAATCAATTTTACCCCCTGTTCATCAAGAGCACTGTTAACTACTCAAACAAAATATTCAGTGGGTTCATGCAAGGAAATCCTCGCATATTAACATGAAACATAAGAATATGATTAGGAACTGTACTTGAATGATCTCCCCGCAAATTAGGCATTTTAAATCTGTGCCCATTGTTTAGAACTCATGGTACGGAATTGATCTGGGAGTAGATTGGTTGTTTTTCTCCACAACTGGATATTAGATCTTAATTTATACACAATAACATTCTAGCAGCTAACCACCTACAATCACATGGAAATGTACTGAAGTAAGTATTAAGATTTCAGTCACTGTAGGCAATAAACCATGCAATCATTACAACAGCAGCTCCACATATTGGCAGTACAAATATATTTTTATATTTTTGCCACAAAGATTTTTCAACTTCAATCTCATCCTTTTTTCTCTTGTTCTTCCGGCGCCCTTTCAACCTGTTCTCAAAAGCCTCCAATTCAGCCTAGATGCAAAGAAAAGGGGGCAGAGGGAGTTAAAATGGTATGCAAAGATTAAACATCACGATCCCCTCAAAAAACATAATTACAGAATAATATTTGGCAAACACAACAAACAACACTGCCCTTTTTACATCTTCATAGAAGCACAGCAATAGCATTTAGTACTATAGTAAATAAAACCCTTTCATTTTGTGATGAAAGATCCTCTTGTAATGCATGCAGGAAGAGGTCGTGGTAGCCAGGGAACAGCAGCTGAGTTTATTGTGTGACAATGAATCAGAGTGCATGCTGGTTAACAAACCATATTTGAGCTGAGTGGCTGTGTTTGCATGTAACGCTAAATGGTAGTTTAGCATTGATAAGACATCACAGCAGCAAAGCACTGGGCTTTAATACTCATTTCTCCACTCTCCCTGCTCATGGCCAGCCCTGTTTTCAATGAATTTTTTTAAAAACCACATACACAATAGCAACGATAGTATGCTTTTTGAACCATATGCCTTGAAATTAGCTAATTTAGAACTTGATTCAGAATTGTTTTAAATGAGGATGCCTAGGTTTTACACCTGGCTATGGGAGGAGGAGGGAAAATGGACAAGCCCACACTAGACATAGTCAAGTTTACTGACACTTGTCTACAAGGTATTAAGTCATGGTGTAGTATTATACACAAACCAGGAAGGCATAATGGGATATTAGTGGCAGTGAGTGACCACCACTACTTTGATTCCAGTGAAAACACATATTTTCCTTCATTTTAGGGATCCAAACAAGATTTCTTTAAAACTGTTAAAATATATTGGAAATAAAGGCGTTTCCCAATGCTGAAAACTTACGTTCAGTTAATTTCAATAAAATTTAAACAAGACATAGGATTGTTCTCAAAGAAAGTCATAGCATTTCCCATTAGGATGGGAATAGAAACGTATGGGTACCTGTTGCCTTCGTTTTTCCTCTTCAATGGCAGCTTTGGCTTCTGCTTCTTTCATCTGTGAAAATATAAAAAATATTTAGAAGATGCACTAGCTACAACTTAATCAATTATTGCAGATATATAACTTATTTTCACCCATGGCTTGAAAATAAAAGATTTTTTTTAATTTATTTAAACAAATTCCAGAAAACAAATCTTGATTTTGCCATTTTATATAAGGGACACAATTTTACTACCCTATTGTATATAATTGGTATCGGTGTGTGTGTGGTTGTGTCCTGGAACCAATATACAGTATCTCCTACGGTCATGTGAACGTCTGAGTCAGGCCAGGCCAGTCTTATCTCCATCAGCTCTCCAAAGCTCAGTTCAGAGTTTCACATGACCCCAGGAGATACCGTATATTGATCCCAGGAATGGTTCCTGACATATTCATTATCTCCAAAGCCTTTCTTAGCCAAGTTATTTGATACTGTATACTGAATATGTCAGGAACTGAACTTGTGACTTTCCAAATGAAAGGCATGTGCTTACCACTACACTATTGTCCCTCCCCTTTCAGAGCTCAGAGTGTTCCTCTGCTAAAAATTTAGTATCTTGAACTGATGTATAAGGCAGAGGCTCATCTGCCAACGTGCCATGGTGTTCTTGAGAAAGTCATAAAACTCGGTGAATAAGATAAGCATGGTAAAGCTTTGAAAAAAGTGTGTTCTGTTTTTAAAATAATAGGAATGTAATCTGAAAAAGCTGAGCTAATTTCTGGCTAGGCTTCCCTGTCACTCCTCACACAAAGTTAATTTTTTCCCCCACATGATCAGTTAAAAATTGCTCCAAACAAATTTTTGCCTTGCCAATGACAGCACATCTACATCAGGTTTGCATGACACAAACTAGGACAGATTAACTTCACTGCACAGGTACAGATTAAAGAGTCTAGACAGATGCATCTTCAGCACCTGGGATGTATTGTGAATAAAGGAACAAGAGTGAATGGTCTTGTGGGATCAACCCAAGGTCCATCCATCTCAGAAGTCTTTTTCTGACAGTCAGTCAGATGCCATGCATGACCTCACAGAAATTGCCACCCAATGGTATCTGGTACTCAAAAGGTATACTGCAATTCAGTAGGGAGATTTCATTTAGTTCTCACGGCTGATGGCTAATTAAAGTCTTAATCTTACAGTAAATTAATTTCATGAAGGAATTGTGAATAGTGTAAAGTACTTTTTAAAAATCCAGAACATACTATTAGGTTCTGCGATTTTCCTCTCTATTTGCTGACTATTTTTAAATTTTTCACATTTTTATCTGAAGAAGTACTCTTTGATAGCCTAAAAGTCTGTTTTGCATGAAAGATGCTGGAATTCTTCCATGTTAGCTGCTCTTTAGTTTCTTTTATGTTTATGATGTCTTTTCAGAGGGCTGGTGACCATGACTGCAGAAGAGATTTCATATGGGGCAACACCACAAAACTGCTTTATGATTCCCACAAAGTACATATAACAAATTTAGATCACCCGTATCTATATGGTTGTATATATTGATATAAAAGAATTCTATGTTATTCAGTGTCAATTGCTGCTTTGAAGATGCACCCTTAGTAAGATCTGTTGTTCAATGTTCATTACTGTAATAATAATTCCACCAATTTATTTATAACAAAAGTTAAGACAACAGGGCTGTTTTCCTGGACTGCCTAGATCTTATAAAGATCTTATAAAGATATCTTCCAGTCTTCTGCTAAGAAGGCAGATTTAATAATAATTAATAAATTATTAAACATTGCCTTGCAAAGAAAATAGTGTTAAATTTGAGGATACAAAACTAAGTGAAAATAGACTGTATAGAATAAAAAAACAAACAAGAGGAGAATTGTATGCAATAGAACACATTGAAAAAGGCCCAGGGCACCACCATGAATAGAAATTCCCTTTCAAAAGTCTTGTCTCACATTAAACTCCATCCAAACAAACAGTGTTGCAGATATACCAAAACAGTCCTTTCTTCACACTGCAGTTTATTCCTTTCCCAGCGCATCCCTTCTCACATAATGCCACAATCCAAGTCCAAGCAGGACTTCAAATCATATCTTTCCCTTCTGTTCAAACACATCCCATTCTTGCTACTTCAGCGTAACTATAAACATTTGTCTTGATCTACATGTAACAACAGATATATATTTATGCTCTTAGTATATGATAGTGTATATGTCTGTTCTATACTCAATATGTTGTTAGCTGCCTTCGAATCAACCTCAACTAATGGCAACCCTGTATATGAGACATTTCCAAAGCCCCCTATTCTCCACTGCTCTGCTTAGGTTTTGTAGATTAAGGTCTATGGCCTCTCTAATTGAGTCATAGAATCATAGAATCATAGAGTTGGAAGAGACCCCAAGGGCCATCCAGTCCAACCCCCTGCCATGCAGGAACTCTCAATCAAAGCATCCCCGACAGATGGCCATCCAGCCTCTGCTTAAAGACCTCCAAGGACGGAGACTCCACTACACTCCGAGGGAGTGTGTTCCACTATCAAACAGCCCTTACTGTCAGGAAGTTCCTCCTAATCTTGAGGTGGAATCTCTTTTCCTGCAGTTTAGATCTATCTATCTATCTACCTATCTACCTGGTACTGCCTTCTACCTTTCCTAGCATTATTGTCTTTTCTAATGAGTCATGCCTTCTCATGATGTGGCCAAAGCACAACAGCCTCAGAATTCTGCAGAATTTTAAGCATAATTTTGCCTGTGTGGGGAATTAATGCTATGGTCCTATAGCTGCTGCAATCTTTTGTGCTTCCTTTTTTTTTGCAGATGGGGGTGAACATTGAATATTTCCAGTCTATTGGCTACCATTTTGTTTTCCATATTTGTTGACATATTTTAGTAAACACTGGAGTTGATACTATCTGCATGGGTTGTATTAGTTCAATTGGAAAATCATCTATTCCTGGGCATTTATTCTTGCTAATTTCTCTTCCAGCTCACTTTCTAGAATTTGAGGTTCATCTTTGTATGCTTGTTTATTCCATGTGTTATTTATTTATTTTTTCCATCTCTTCTACACAACTCTTGAGGATTCCAACCAATGTCTTTTTATTTCTTATTGGTCTTGTAATATGTTCCTCTTCTTAACATAGAGTACCCCAGCCGTTGGTTTCAACTTCCCTTTGAATTCTCTTATCCTGTGGAAAGATATCTTTTCTTCTTCCTTTTTGTTATTGTCTTCTATTTCTCTGCATTGATTATTATAGGTATCCTCTTTATCCTTGCACAAATGAACAGTTGCATACATGGTTCTGATTTTGTTCCAATCTCCCCTTTGTCTTGTTTCTCTTCTTTTTTCTTTTTAGCAGCTTGAAGTGTTTCATCTGTTATCCACTGTGTCTTTTCTTTCTTTTTGGTCACTGAGAGTGTCTTCTTCTTGCATTCATCCTTGATTATGTCCATGGCTGATGACCATAGTTCTTCTGGCTCCCAGTTGACTATGCTTAACAGTGCAAATCTGTTTCTTATATTGTCTGTAAATTCTGTTGAGATATTGTTCAAATCTTATTTTGGTATCATTATTGTTTTTGCTTTCTTTTCCAGCTTTACTATAATTTTTGATACAAGTAGTTAATGATCTGTACCACAATCAGCACCTGGTCTAGTTTTGGCAGCAAAAATAGAGTTTCTCCATCTTTTGCTTCCAATTATATAGTCTATCCGGTTTTTTTATTTACCATCTGGTGATTCCCACGTGTATAGTCTCCTTTCTGGTTGTATGAAATAGGTATTTGCAACTTATAGATTGCTGGCCTCGCAAAATTCTATCAGTTGCTCTCCGGCTTGATTTCTTATGTCTCGTCTGAATTTGTGTATTGTTTTTTACTCTTCTTTGCTGCTTACTTTAGCATTCCAGTTGCCTATGATTAGTTTGATGTCCTCTGTTAGTATGTTGTCAATTTCTTTCTGGACTCCTTCATAGAATCTCTTAATTTCTTCTTCCTCTGCCTCTGTAGGTGGTGCATATACTTGGACTATCCCTTAAAGCCTTATTGATATGATTTCATCTGATTTTGCATTGCATCCTCTGACTGTTTTGCTACAGGTCTCTTTATTATGAACACTACCCCATTTCTTTGTCTCTTTTCATTCCCTGAGTAGAACACCATGTAGTTATATGAGTCAAAGTGACCTAATACTGTCCATTTAAGCTAGCCAACCCCTAGTATGTTGTTCATGTGTTCCATTTCCTTTTTTACTATGGCTATCTTCCTCTCACTCAAGCTTCTCACATTCCATGTTCCTATAATATGTGTAGTGCTGCTTCAAAGAAGCTTTGCCTTATTGAACATGTCTGCTGTTATTACTGTTTGTGCTTACACTAAAGGCTAGATGGATAAGAATGTAGAGGTTTTAGGTCAGGTTAGGTTATGCTCTTGCCTTTCACCAGGAGATGGTTCCTTTTTAAATAAGAGTTACAGTGCAGTACTTACATTGACCTGTGGACAAGTCAACTCTTTTTTAAGGTCAATTTTTTTACTAAAATTTCTAGACTTATGCATTAGTATATACCATAGTTAACAGAAAGAAAGAATCATTTAGCTGCTTCAAGTTCCCTCTGTACTGCTGTTTTGCAGAGTACAATTAGAAAGAAAAACTGAAGCAGTGAGATTAGTGTACAGATATTTTATAGTCCTATAATCAGCATGTATCAATTACCTATTAGTTCAGAGCCATAATTTTGCATACATCAACATCTTTCAAAAATAGCAATAATTTCAGCATTTTATTCTGTTATTTCCCATAACAACTGAACAATTCTGAAGACTGATAATTTGTTGACTGTTCTACATAATAGGTTTTAACTAATGAGTGCTAGTCTTGAAATTAATTGATATTTTGCATTGCTTTCTCATCACTCAAATTATTTGTTCTCCATGGACTTAGTGGGTATATCTTTACAATGAAAGATTGAATCACACCTCTGTGTGAGAGAGAGAGAGAGAGAGACAGAGAGTCAGAGAGAGACAGAGAGTCAGAGAGAGAAAAACAGGGAGAATCAGTTATCAGATTTTTGGAGCCTTAAAAAATTCTATGCCAGTTCAATATAATAGATCCGAAAGTGTAAAATAACCCATTTTAGTATAATAGTGATCTGACTCACTCCCACTGAATAAGCTTATACCACGCTTACAAAAAGATTCAAGAGATATTCCAAACTGAAACAAAAAGGCAGCTAGCAAGAGGCAATAATAATTGTTAGAACATTATTCTATCAAGACATGCTATGTAGCTTATAGTATTAATAATTTATCATAAACACAGAAACAATGATATTATATATCCCTAAGCAAAGTGTAATATGTAACAGCTGTTGAACATGAATATCTCATTTAATTGTATTTCTTGCCCGATCATCTTGGAAAATAATTCTGCACTTACTTCTCTCACTGGAAGCAATGAGAATATATTATAACCACAAGAGACAAGTTACCTCAGAAGCTTTCCGTTTCATTTCCTTGCATACTGCATCACATTCTAATGAAACCTGGCCTTCTTGAAGCTTACTACACAGCATTTCCTAGAAGCAGAGTTTTTAAAGTTAAAAAAAATACGTACATGATTTTTTTTGATATTTCTGATAGCAAAACATACCATACAAAAACAAATTCCCTCTTGATATTTATTTTACAACTCATTTTGTTCTCATAGTAACTGGTGTGCAATTTAAATCACTGTTACGATTAGATACTCTCATACGTAATATTCATTTCTGTTGTGAGTGTTTCACTGGCAAGACACAGACATTTGTAGAATACTTTCAGAGATAAACAAGTTGGTACTTTTAAAAAAAACTATGAATTACTTTATGGTAAGATGCTATCTGCTAGATGTTAAAGAAGGAAAGCAACTATTCTTGTGAGAAATGGAGTAGAGGGCAAAAGTAGAAGATGTCTAGAACGGCTCAGGGTACTCATGTGCCTATGCGTAGCAAATTCCAAAAATTAATACAGTCTTTCAACAAGAGCTAAGGGACTGGGAATAAGCCACAGGATCCCATGCTTCCATCTTGCAGTGAATTCCTTTGTTCCAAATTTAACAACAGTCCAAGAGATAATCCTGCATCAATATTCATCACAGTGAAGTTTCTGCCATATTCCCACTTAATTTAATAACTAGGAATTTTGAATATGTCAACCCAGATTCTTTGTTGTGTGAAGCCAGTTTGCAATGTGTTTTGTTAACTTGTACTTTTCCCTCTGTAAGCTTTTTCTACAATATAAACTGCATTAATTCAATGAATGTCAGAAGGTTCAAAGCTAGAATGAACAACTAAATGTAGCCTCTTTCTCACAGTGTAGCACATTCATATGACAATATGTCCTACTTTACAGAGGGAAGTTCAAGGGCTGTCTAGCCCAAGTCTAGTTTGAAGATTAAAAATAATAAAAGAGGACACAACTGTCTAAGAGTGAAAAGCACCAATACAAGCCACCTGGTCACACCAGAGTGAAAAGTAATGTATTTCTTTATTAAACCTGTGTTCTCTTTTTGTCTTTCTTCTGGGGCAATGCAATTTCTTTTCTTTTTCGTGATTTCTAGGTATTTATTTATAAGCAGTTGTTCTGTAAACACAGCAGGTAAGTAGTTTATTAATTCATTTATGTACTTTTATCTTCAGAACCATTAATGGGTCTCTAAATCCAGCTAACAAACAAGTATAAAAAGATAATATCATATTAAATTAATAAAAATATGAATTCATGAAGAAAAAATCAAACAAAGGAAATCCAAAACAAAAGCACTAATACAAAATAAAACTCCAAAGAAAAAATATTGCCAGAAAAAAGTCTGTCAAAGTAAGGCAGTTATAATCTGTGATCTAAATAGTCTCACCAATGAAGACTGCCTTGTGTAATGAATTCCAAAGCCAATTGCTACTATGAAGAAGGCCCAGTCCTGCATGTTTGTCCTAAGTATCTCACAAGACAGAGGATTTTCATTACAGGATTTCCTCTAAAGCCATAATGAGACAGAATGTTAATTTGGGAAGAGAGGTCCTTTAAATAACCTGGTTTCATATTGCTCAGGACTTTAGAAGTGATAACCATCACTTTGAAGTTAGTCTGGAACCAATTAATAAGAACAGTTTTTCTCTGAAAAAAGAGAAGCTACTGAATGCCAATATAATATTCTATGAACTACTCCCAATAAGATCGTCATCATTACTTTCATTGCTACATTTTTTACTTTACCAAAGGGTAAACTCTTGGATGCATAAACTGTATAAGGTCACCACTGCTGTTGGACTCCATCTACAAGTGATTTATGAAGTGTCCACACACATGTAACATTGCCATATTTTGTTGTAATACAACCTGGAGTTGGAATCAATTTAATTGTGGTTATCACTTTTACTAATGATAACTCTAAAAGAGCTGGAGAAACTGGCAACTGAATCAGGAGAAATTGTCCAGGGGACAACAATCAACTGGTTTTGGTGGAGTCCTGAGAAGAAAGCTACTGCTAAAAATATCAATATCAAATCTTGTTTGGAGTTACAAAAAGGAATGGGGAGACACAGCAAACATGTAGAAAAAGTGTTTTACTCTGATAATACCAAAATTGAACTTTAAAGATTTGTAGCAAAATGTTACATCAGAACTGAGGACAAGACAAGTGGAGCCATATATAGGGGAATTCTAAAGGAGCACTTGTTTCCATTCTGAGGTGAGGTGGAAGTTCACCTTTCAGCAGGGAAATGACCCAAAACTCACAAAATAGCACTGGAGTGGTTTACAAAACTAGCATGAATGTATTAGAATAGCCCAGACAAAACCCAGATCTCAGTCTGGCTGAGAATTTATGGCAAATTATGAAAAGCTGCAGTTTGTTAATGGGCCACATACAGCCTGACGGAGCGAGAGCCATTTTATCAGGAAGAATGGGCAAAATTTGCGGGAACCAGATGTGCAAAACTAATAAAGATTCAAGAAAACTCACAGCATTAATTACTACCAAGTGATTTCTACTGTGCTGACTGATGGGATGAATACCTATGCAAACAGCAAGTTCCAGTTTGTGGTAGTGTTGTGGTTGTTTCAGACTTATGACAACCCTAGTGACCCTAATATGGGTTTTTTTGGGCAAGTTTTGTTCAAAGTGCTTGCCTTTGCCTTTCTTTGAAGCGGCGAGAGTGTGACATGCTCAAAGTCACCCACTGGATTTCCATGGCTGAGCAGGAATTCAAACCCTGGTCTCCAGAGCTGTAATCCTATGCTCAAATCACTACACCACTCTGGCTCTCGACTTCTGTTTATTTAACTTTTGTGCCACAATAAGAATACTTCATAAGAGATAACAATGACAGTTAAATGCATTTCAATTCCAGGTCACAACACAACAGAAAGTAGAGAAGTCAAAGGAGATGGGGTGAATACTTTTGTAAAGCACTATAATAGTAGTGGACAAATAATGTTCTAATTCAGAAATATAATTTCTTAGGAAATCTACTGGATGGTGGTTTCTGCCTTGTTTTCTCATGAGTTTTCCCAGTAAAATCTGTGTAACAAAGAATTGTAATAGGTCTTTTAGATAAAAAAAAAAAACTTTGAGAAGATGCATCACCACTGAAAAAGAACTACCTTTTTACATATGTGATAAGATTATACATGCCAGATTGGTCATCACTGTTAACAGTATATTGGATTAAATTTTAATTACAGAAGTTACTCCATTTCATGCGCCTTGCTTGCATTCTAATAGTCTCTGCATTAATGAGCACAATGCAATGTGATAAATAAAATGATTTCTTTAAGCCCTGTTTTGATACCCACACTAAGCAATAACAAAAATGCATACATAGTGTCAAAGAATCTTTTTTCTATGTCACAAGACTTTACTGCTTTAGGTTACAATTACATAAAACAGACTCTCTTAAAGTATAGTACAATCCTACATTTCACTAGGAACTGAATAGCTGCTTTTCTTTAGTGTCATTCAATAATAAATGGAATTAGTTAAGCTCCTGACATCTAGCTGGATTGTTATAGGCAGAAATTTTATGATTGTAAGCCACCTTTTCAGCCTATGAGGTGGCAAAACAGGAATACAAATAAACACAATATAACCTTCTCAAAATGTATTCCTAAGCACTGACTCTTTAATAACAATAATAATAATAATAATAATAATTTTATTTATAACCTACCCCTCTGATCAAGCAATCGGGGCGGAGTACAACAGAGTTTAAAACAGTTACAGTTAAAATATTACAACCCAATCCCAATCTCCCACCCCTTAAAACAGAATTAAAACAAAGCAAATAATGCAAATAATATAACAACATAAATACAGTTATTCTTTGGCAGCATAGGTAATGGTATCTAGGTTCGTAAACTGGGAAGAAGCTGGAGAAATTCTAGGCATAACTTTAGAGCCGGGAAGAATTAGACACTGTCCGGGAAGGCCTGCCAGAAAAGATACATCTTTACAGCTTTTTTAAAGCAGTCAAGAGTCATAATAAGATGTATCTCGTCTGGCAGGCCATTCCACAGCCTGGGAGCGGTAGCAGAAAAGGCCCTCTGGGAGGTCTGCGACAGCCGAGTCTTCATGGGCTGTAGCAGGTTCCTCCCAGAGGACCAGAGCATGCGGGGAGGTTCATACGGGAAGAGGTAGTTCCTAACATAGGATGGGCCTGAGCTATGTAGGGCTTTAAAGGTTAAAACCAACACTTTGTACTGTGCCCAGAAACTAATCGGCAGCCAGTAGAGAGACTTGAGCACCGGAGTTATATTGTCTCTCCCAGATGTTCTGGGGACAAGCCTGGCTGCCATAATTCAGGCCAATTGAAGTTTCCGGGTTAAGTACAAGGGTAGCTCCATGTAGAGCGTGTTACAGTAATCCAAGCTTGAGGTTACCAAAGCATGTACCACAGTTTCCAGGTCCCTCATGTCCAGAAAAGGGCACAGCTGGCGTATCAGCCGAAGCTGGTAACAGGCACTCCTGACCGTCGCATTCACCTGACTAGTCATGTGAAGCAACGAATCTAGAAGTACCCCATACTGCGAATAGAGTCCTTTGAGGAGTGTGTGACTCCGTCTAGGACTGGGAGTTGTATTCCCAGACCTGGTTTCGAGCCAGTGACTGTCAGTACCTCCGTTTTGTCTGGATTTAGCTTCAATCTGTTTTTCCTCATCCAATCCATTACCACCGCAAGATAGTCATTGAGAGGAGAGATGCCATCTGAAGTCTGAGCCGATGATCTGGTCCTGGAGAAATATATTTGAGTGTCATCAGCGTACTGATGACACTGCACTCCATGCCTCCGAATGATCTCACCCAGCGGCTTCATATAGATATTGAACAGCATTGGGGACAGGATGGCGCCCTGCGGGATGCCACAATTAAACTCGGTTTTGGAAGAGCAACTGTCCCCGAGCCTCAAGCTTTGGGATCTGCTGGAGAGAAAAGAAGGGAACCACTGCAGCGCAGTGCCTCCAGTTCCCATCTCTCTCAGTCGATCCAAAAGGATGGAACGGTCTATTGTGTCAAAAACTGCTGACAGATCCAAGAGCACGAGCAGGGTCACACTGCCCATTGATGCTCAAGCGGAGGTCGTCGGCCAGAGAGACCATGGCGGTCTCAACTCCATATCCTGTCCTGAAGCCAGTTTGAAATGGATCGAGATAATCGGTTTCATCCAAGATGGCTTGGAGTTGGGAGGCGACAGCTCTCTCGATCACCTTGCTTAAAAACGGCAGCAAGGAAACTGGTCTATAGTTGTTCCTGTCCAGGGGGTCAAGGGAAGGTTTCTTCAGGAGAGGCTTCACAGCCACCTCCTTCAGACAAGATGGTACAGTGCCTTCCCTAAAGGACGCATTGATTGTATCCCAAAGGAATACCCTCAATGCGTCCCACCCTGGACAACCAGCCAAGATGGACAAGGATTGAGAGGGCAAGTCGTCCTCCTTACACTTCCAAGGAGCTTGTCCACGGCCTAGGTACTCACAAATTGAAACTCATCCAGTAACGTGACAGTAATGGAGTTGCTAGACGCCTCATCTACGGATACTGATGAAACCTTGGCATCCAAATTGGTCCTTATCCAAGAGATTTTATCGCAAAGTAGGTGTTAAACGCATCACAGCAGGCTGTTGTTGGGCCAAGTAGGGGAACCTGTGTCAACTCCCCCACCACCCTAAACAGCTTTGCTGGATGGGACTCGGCAGACGCAATGCGTGCAGAGCAGAAGGATCTCCGCACTGCACATAAAGCCTCCCGATAGGCACAAAGATGCTGCCTATGGCAAGTTCTGTCAGGCAAGAGCCGTCTTCCGCCACTTGTGCTTTATTCCCATTAGTGCACCATACTCTGGTACAGTTGTTCCCCCGGGTTACGAAGGTAATCCGCTCCGGATTACCTTTCGTAACCTGGCAGCTTTCGTTTCCCGGGGGACCGCTATTTGCAACGGACCGCGCGGCCGATTTAAAGGGGCCGCGCGGGTTTTTTTTCATATCCCGGGGGATGTTTTGGATCCCGGGGGATATTGTAGCGGTCCCGCCAGTTTCGTAACCCGGGATTTTCGTACCCCGGGGGATTCGTAAGCTGAGGGACCACTGTATGTTCCAAAGCATTTTTAATACAGCACAGATCAAATGGATGAAAACAATCCTTGAATCACAAATGATGTATGCTTAAAAATGTCTTGATATTTTTTTCAGATACTAATCCAATTACTTTTACTAGCCAACCTACTTTTAAGGTGCTCATTCTTGAAACTCTAGCATGTTTCTTACAGGAGAATATCTACTCATTTGTAGTTTGGTGAGGTGTCAGAGCTCTCTAAAAAAAGGTGTTTAAATATCTCACAAAGCTACAAATCCCAGAATTCCATAGCACTAAGCCATAGCAGTTAAAGTGGTATCAAACTGCTTTATTTCTGCAGTGCAGAGAAGACCTATGTCTCTGTGAAGCCAAAATGGTAAAACCAGCCTATAATACTGAAGTCATAATCCAGGCACAGTCTAGTTCTTTCACTTTCCACTAATTTTCCATTAATTTTACTTGAAGCAGATGCTTAAATTCTTCCTTCAATGACTTTAAAGTCTTTGGCCTGACTGCATCCTTTATGCCTGATTAACCAACCAGTCAATGTCTTCTGATTTTAAACACTGTATTCTGACCGAAACTATGCCCACAATATGTTGATTTAAGCCTTGTATTCAGGAGACAATAAAGATACAAAGATCAGCTCCAAAAGAGGAAGTCTAGTCAGCAGTGTGTAGGAGAAAAATAGTGGGGAAAAGTGGGAATGAAAAGCACATACACACATATGGTAAAAAATCTGAAAATGGTCCCAAGATGAAGGATAGGATTAAGCATACAAACCAGAGCTTAAAAAAACATGACATTGTATATTACTTAATCTTTTTACTATATACAGTTGTATATTACATTTATAAACTACTCTCTCTCTCTCTTTTGAAAAAAGAGTACTACTTGTGTTAATAATTCTCTTCGGAATAACGGAAGTGCCATTAAAAAAAGCATGCTTTCTGGCAAAACACAGTAATAATGTCATGTAAAGGGAAACCATTTATCCATTATATTGTCTACTTCAGGAGTGATGATGATACCGCAGTTGCACTGAGATATGGAGAACGTCTGCTGTAAAATGCATTAGGGATTCACAAGTTTAACAACTGTTCTTGGCCCAATTTTTTTATGTAATTAAATATGCTTTTTCCTGATCACTTGTCAGAAAAATGTATTTCCTCTCTTGAGCTAAAGTATACCATACATTTCCCAGAAGAATTATGAAGTCTGAGCATGTTTAGCACAATTAATTGCACAATGATTTCTTTTAAGTCTATTGTTTCTAAGTGACCATCTTTAACCTACAGCCCATGATTTTGGAAGCCAAAGTTTCCCCTAGCAAATTTTACTTCTACCACTGCTGTTCGTTGACATTCTGACTTTGTGTCAGTGAAGATTCAGTGTTCTGAAAGTGGTACCCACTGAATTATCTTTTAGTTATCAAATTAAGATATTTTTATTCTCTAAGCCATTTTTATACAGTATTTTGTTTTAACTACTGGAAGGATATTATATCTTAAACAATTGTCATAAAGGGTGAGATTATGTTAAAGCAACACTGAAGTATTTACACAGCTGAGAGCTAGATCAGTGACAGGAGAGAATACTTTGGATGGTAGCTTTGGCCAGTACAAACCATGGATAATCAGTAATGGTTCTGATTATATGGGGTGGAGTTGTTCCCATCTGCTGAATGACTGGTAAACTGGCCCACTTCACTATAAGCAAACAGGGAGCTCCTCGTAAAAAGGGGCATGGATATCCCCTTACACAAACTCATAAAAAAGGACAGCCACCAGTGCAACTAGGAATTGTATAAGCATTATGTCCTAAAAGAGTCCAGCTAAAACATCACTCTGTTGGTTTAAATGACATTTCTGTTATTTATTTTTATTAACATACTGTTCTTTTTTATTTTCTTTTAATTTGCAATGTAAGTTGTCTTTGCATAAATGTTTTAAAGGATAGTATACAGATGCATGAAATATAATAAATAAAATAAACTCAATTACTCAAGTAAAACATAAAGAAAAAAAGTGCACGGGGGTACGAAGTTTACCTTTTTGAGCCTTTTGCAAGGACAGCGGACTTTCACCTTTTGGTTGCAATTCTGAGGACAGTCCCCTGGATGGCAGATTTCTTTACATCGATGTCCACAGGACAACTATAACATTGGGAGGGAGGAGAAAATGAAGTATAAAACCTCCTGTGAACTGAATGTGACACAAAAACACTATTCAAGTCTGTTAAATAAAGTCTTAGTTTCCGTTGACTTACCGTTTACTCTTTACGTATTAAGGCTAGTATCCATCAAGAACCACTATGAAACATGGGGCTTGTTTGCAGAGGCCCAAAATCCCACGCTTCTCCCAGCCTCATGTTGTCCTGTTTGGACAATGCAGACCAAAACACCATGGTCAGGATCTGGCTGGATCCTGGCATGACTGGATGTGAATCCAGTGGATCTGGCCTGATCCTAGAGTAAACAAGGCTTTACTGACTCACCATTTGCCATGGAGTTCCTGGAAACTCCATGGCAAACTGCATCTGATCAGATGTGCCCCCCCCCCATTCTCTACCTTCCTGTGCCAACACCTTTACTGAAAAAATCCCGTCACCACATCTGAGGCGGAAACAGGGCACCTGGCCGCGTGGTCACAGCCAGGAGCTCAGATGCAGTGATGGGGGAGGGGGGCTCTCAGTAGAGGTGACAGCACAGAAGGCAAGGAGCAAGCATTGGTAGCCAGTCCTCAGGCAGGTATAGGGACAGGCATGTAAACGTCCATCCATCCCTGCACTGGCCTGGGGACTGACCAGGGTTAGCACCCAGGCTGGGATAGCACAGGCTGAGCCTGTGCAATCTTGGCCCATCTGCTCCACTCCTTAGTTGTGAAAATTCATCCCAATAGTACTAATGCCACAGGTTGGTCTTTAACATTTGCACATAAGGGTAACGAAAGGATTACTGTAGTCTCAAATATTTCTTTGTGGCATATTAAAAGACTCCTTGTTTTTGAAATTACAATATCAACATTTTAGTTTTTGTTTCTTAAATCAGATGTTTGGGAGAAAAAGAAAGACAAATAGTTTCTTGTAATAAGACTATTTATCTCGCAATGTTTAGAAATACGGACACCATATGCTGCCTTTTAAGACAATAGTCTAATCATTGGTCATGCATACACGAACCTGATCTCTTTTTTTGATAAAATTACCAGCTTGGTAGATGAAGGGAATGCTGTGGATATAGTATACCTCGATTTCAGTAAGGCCTTTGATAAGGTTCCCCATGACATTCTTGCAAACAAGCTTGCAAAATGTGGGATAGACAAGGTAACTGTTACATGGATTTGTAATTGGTTGACTGGCCGAACTCAAAGGGTGCTCAACAATGGCTCCTTTTCATCCTGGAGAGAAGTGACCAGTGGGGTGCCACAGGGTTCTGTCCTGGGACCAGTGCTATTCAATGTCTTTATTAATGATTTGGATGACAGAATTGGGGGCATACTTATCAAATTTGCAGATGACACTAAACTGGGAGGAGTAGCTAATACCCCAGAGGACAGGATCAAAATTTAAAAAGACCTGAATAAACTAGATAGCTGGGCCGATGCTAACAAGATGAAATTCAATGCAGAGAAATGTAAGGTTCTGCACTTAGGGCGGAAAAATGAAATGCACAGATATAGGATGGGGGACACCTGGCTGAATGAAACTACGTGTGAAAGGGATCTAGGAGTCCAAGTAGACCATAAGCTGAACATGAGTCAACAGTGCAATGCGGCAGCTAAAAAAGCCAATGCAATTTTAGGCTGCATCAATAGAAGTATAGTTTCTAGATCAAGGGAAGTTATAGTGCCACTCTATTCTGCTTTGGTCAGGCCCCACCTGGAATACTGTGTCCAGTTCTGGGCACCACAATTCAAAAAAGTTGTGGAGAAACTGGAGCGGGTCCAAAGGAGGGCAACTAAGATGGTGAAGGGTCTGGAAGCCATGCCCTATGAGGAACGCCTTAGGGAACTGGGGATGTTTAGCCTGGAGAAGAGAAGGTTAAGAGGTGATATGATAGCCCTGTTTAAATATTTGAAGGGATGTCATATTGAGGAGGGAGCAAGCTTGTTTTCTGCTGCTGCAGAGACTAGAACACGGAACAATGGATGCAAACTGCAGGAAAAGAGATTCCACCTCAACATTAGGAGGAACTTCCTGACAGTAAGGGCTGTTTGACAGTGGAACACACTCCCTCGGAGTGTGGTGGAGTCTCCTTCCTTAGGGGTCTTTAAGCAGAGGCTGGATGGCCATCTGTCAGGGATGCTTTGGTGTTCCTGCATGGCAGGGGGTTGGACTGGATGGCCCTTGTGGTCTCTTCCAACTCTATGATTCTATGATTCTACACAATTTTCCTCTGTTCAGTACAAACTCTATTTATCCTGCTTCATCAAAGTGCTAGAGTTATATAACATAACATGCAACCTCAGATAATGTAGCAAATGTATGACAGTGTGTTTTGCAATATGTAACATTTATAATACATTCTACATGTGTGTTTAAGGAATTTTACAGGGCAGTATTTAGTCCCTGTAATAAAAAAGTTTCTTGTGAAATGCTGAAGTTTTTGAATAATGTCTGTTGCAGTATCAGAGTTTACTTACTGCCTAAAGCAAAAGGAAATGTGATACCAACAAAAGGAACACTTCTACCAGACAATGAAATCTCTTCCTATCTCATGTAGTTTTGTAGTCAAAACAAAACATTCAGACACTTGAAATTTTAAGGTAACACTTATACCTTTTAAACACCAAGACTAGATATTTTTTTCATAATTTCCTACAGTAATACAACTTTAAAATTTGAGCTTGCAATACAGACTACAAACAATATCAATTTTGTTAATTTATAGTCTAGTAACTATGGGTTTTCTGCAACTCCTAGTCAATATTATTAACTTCACATACATCTGGTGCAGAGTAGAAGTGCAATAGTTTAGGTCAGTTAGAAGTTGTTCAGACAATCAGTTAGTAAAACACAATGCATAAACCTGTACTTCACTAGCACAGTCAAAAGTTTCATTTTTAAAAGAAGCAATTGACTGCACCATATAATCCAAGGTGACATTGTGGTGTATGTCAAGGTGCACTTCTCAAATGGTATACAGCTTTCAGCCTTGTTAGGATGCAGGAGGCATCAAGAAATAAGAACATCTTACAGAGAATGCAGTGGGAAGGGAAGAGAGAAAAAAAAGTGAAGGGAGAAGGCTGACAGTCTGATATGACTAGTGGTAACATCACTACCACCAACATATATAAACAACGTATTCATATGAGCAATGCAACATGGACATATACAAATGCACATGACTGCAGTTCATGCTTCACTGAAAGGGGGAAAAAGTATCATTTTGGGGTGTATTTATTTATTTATTTATTTGCAAGGGGAGGAGACTCAATCTTGCTTGAATTTGCATGAGAAGTTTTTAAAGATTACATTGATCGCTGATCTCAGAACTGACAAAGTGAGGATTTAAAGACAGAGAGTCATTTATGAATCCAAAAAATTAACATCAGGTCATATATTGCAAGTGGATCCTGGAGAGTTACTTTTTTGGACTATGAGTTTCACTGTCTATTTATTTACTCTGTTACCCTATACAAAATGAATAACACCACAGTCCAAGAATTAATCTTTACTGTTTGTCAGTTTCATTATATTGCATCCCAACTGATACGTCTGCAAATCAAAAAGGACATCTTCAGTTAACATATTCATTCTCAGCATGAGACCTTTTTTCTTTGTGTGAACTGACAATGCCTCAATCCAATATGAGATAATCAGAACCTAAATGGTCAATCCCACCACCATCCCTTTTCCTCTTCTTATCGATCACGGTGCTTCCCGTATGAGTTCTGTTGAAATGATAGTGGCTTGTGGTTTACTTTGGACATTGTGTTGTGCCTTGCTACTAAATGGTATTCCTAGCTGCATGAGATTGTTACTTTGCACAGATCTTTGCATGTACGGGTATATGGATTAAACACTTTATTCACAGAGGCATGAATACAGTTTGTATCTTGGAAGATTTTGAGGTTTAGCCCTCTGCGTACCAACAGCACAAAAAGCTTCCTTCTTCTTGGCATACAGTATATACATGACTATAAGTCAACCTCATGTATAGGCTGATGACAGATTTTAGGGCCAAAATTATGGACCCATGGATAAGTAAAGGGTAAAACTTAGGGGCATATAACAATGGATCTAAAGGGTGAAGGAAAGCGAAACAATGCCAAAGAACTTAGAAATGTTGGCAAGCATAATTGCTCATACTAAAGACTGCATGGATGACAGAATGGAGGGGGTGTATGTGCTTGCTTTTCAAGAGTTAAAGTACAGTACTTACATTGACACATGGATAATTCAACACAGGTTTTTAAAATCAGTTTTCTTATCAAATGTTCTAGACTTATGCATTAGAATATACTGTATATCAAAGTGTGTGATAATCTGCTGTGGCATAACACTATTTGGAGTAAAGGGACCCACTGCTTTAGAACCTCTTTCCAAGTCTTACTCTAGCAAGGGAATACAAAACATTTTCTGTAACCCAGCCCTCTATAAACTTGAAAATGTCTGTTCCTCCTTTTTCTACAGAACCAATTCTGATATTCAGGCACCATTTCTGACTCTTAGACCCAGTTGAAAAACTCTCCTTTTGACTCTTGCTTCCAATTATGTCAGTCACAGTGTTTTGACTGTGCTTATAGTCTCTGTTAAGTGTGTTATATTTTCAGACAACTTTGTTTCAATAAGCTGTAAAACCTCTGTTAGGTTTCCACCAGCTTGTCATCATTGATACTGGGCCATAAGAACTGCTTGATGATTCAGCACTCTTTGAGAGTTCTAGTTGCATCCCTCATTTTCATCCACTGATGTATATCTTTCAGGGTTCATGGGGTCCTGTAGCAATCTCACATTTCTTTCCAAGTTCTTCCCTGGTAAGAGTGTACATTTTGGAGTGTTCTCAAGCTATCAGCATTTTTAAAAGCCACAGCCTGAAAAAAGAGCATTTCTTTTCTCTCCCTTCTCCCCGTCCCAACCAATTTATGGCACAAAATAACAACAAAACTTCTCCAGCAAAAATATGGGAACACTTGCAAATTGGAATGCACCTATTATCATTTTAGTATCCACTGTACCAGTGTTTGACAAATGTTTGGCAAGTCATATGCAATAATAATGCACTACATCTTTAAAAGCAGGAAATAATTTATTTTGCTATTATTTTCCCCAAGAGAAGTCAATAACATAAATTAGAAGCAACAAGAACTGGTAATACAGTACCCAGTGATGTGAAAAAGGGTATTGAAAAAAAGAAACAATTTTATTCATTGGTAGACTATCAGCTGCCGGGCATAAGCTTTGAAGACACTCTCTTCAGAATCCCTGCAGGTTGATTTTAAAGTTGTATTCCTCTGAACAAGGCCATAAAATATTACCAGGTCACAACGCTTTGGGCTATTTTCAAGAATAAAATAATTTGTTTTTTCAACACCCTGAGACTTTGGTTTTTCCCCCTACAAACACAATAACATAAATAGCCTACCTCTTTTGGACACTGATTTTTGCAGGAACTCAGCTCCTCTTTTCCCTTTAGGTCAGCAGAAGTAATTTTTCTAAAGAAATAAAATCAAATATAGAAAGATTATCATTTTGAAAAGAAAAGCAATTAGTCCAAAGTTAAATTACTCATAGATTTTGACCAATGTCAAAACAAATTTAACCCTCCCCCCCCGCAAAAAAAATCTATACTGAAACCAGAAGACAGGCAGAGAAAAGAGACATTTACAAAGCTAGCAATGAATAATGATTATCCAGAAACAGTTTATGAAACTGCTATTTGAAACTTCATATCCCAAGAGAAAGCAACACAAGAAATCCTTGGATCAAATCAAATATGTTTAGTACTATATATACCAACTTGAACAGGTAAGCCACCCCTGTTAATTACAGGCAGAGGAAAAAGCCATTAGCCCTGAATATGTCAACCTTGGTATTCATTTCCAACCTTACCAGGGCAACACATTACTAATACAAAATGGAAGGAGAATGCCAACAGCAATCTGCAAGATGGTGGTAATCAACAGGCCCTATTACTTCCTTAGCTTTGATCTGGGACAAACATTGTTCTTATACTCTAATCTGTCAATCGATTAAACTCACACTGTTTAAGCGAGATGCAAGGCAAATCCTGAAAAAGTTCTGCTACCATATATCTTTTTGATATGCTGTCCTTGTAATCTCCTTCATGCCTGCCTATGACTGCAGAGCACTTATATGGGTGTGGGATAAATCTCTTCTGATAGACCTAAGTGTGTTAGACAATTATAATTTGCTATTTCAACCTGATACTGTAGGTACTAACATTAGACGTGGCGTGTGTGCACACACAGTTTCCTTCACTGAAGAGTTCACATTTGCAAAGATTTGTTTTATCTGTTTCTAATAAAGAAGGACAATCCGTCCCAATGCAGCAACATATATGCTGCACAGTAATATCTGAAATATCCAAAGTTGAAGGCAAGGCTCCTTTAATAACATACATGCATTCAATGTAAAGACTTGTGAGTTTGCAATGACACTTTATCCGAATCATCTGGGCACACGATGGGCATTCTCCAGGGTGGCAAGGCAAAGGACAAGAGTGGGGACATCCCAGTGGTCGTGGCTTTGAACATTCTTCTTCACACTGAGAACACTCTGGACCTGCCTGGCAAAAAATAAAATTAAAATTAAAATGCTGGAATTATTTGCTTCTTGGACAGTACATTTTTTGAAAGTGTATTTGTACTTTTTTTTTTTTAACAAAAAATCCCCTCTTAACTGGCATTTTCTTCTTTTAAAATGACAGGCTCCTAAAATACTAACTTGGATTCTGTGTGCATGTGTGTGTGCGCACATGTATTAGAGAAGAAACGGAGAGAGGAAGGAGGCATCCTTCCTGTTTTCCCCCATCCATATTTGACCTGCTGAAATGCCTTTTCTGAATGAGGCTGGGGAGGAGTACATTGTGTAAACCATTGAACCCAGGTCATGGGAATGCTTTCAAAGAGCATAGAAAGTTTTTTGGAGGGGAAATGTCATTTTTTAAATTTAACATCAACATGCAAAAGAAGCAAGCAAATACCTACACCCAATAATATTAGATACTTTCTCCAATACATATTGTACACTTACCTGTGTTGATTTAATAATAATAGCCATCATTGGGGGAGGGGAGGTGTCTATGTTTTTAATTACAATTCCTAGAACCCCACAGTAAGCAGGTAAGTTCTCCAAGTTCTGATAATATCTAATAATATCAAATCAAAGCAACATCCTGGCTTTACATTCTTACATGTACATCCTGTGATTTTCCTACAAAGGCCAGATAGATAAAACATGCCAAGAACTGCATAACAAACATTATCCTCTCTAAAAGTAAACCAGAGTGGTTAAATGTCCATTACTTTGGAAGCAAAACAGTACACCCAAAGTGTCATATAATGGTCTCATACATGAAAGGGGATTTCTCAGGCACAGACAAGTAAAAATGTTCACAGATTAAAGAAAAACTCCAAACATAGCAAAGCAAGAAACTATGACCTTCAGGACCTAAACATAATCCTAACAGATTTTGAGCCTATAGAAGTAAGATGTGTTGCAGTAACTCACCACATTGTATAGAACATGGTGCACCATTTGTGGCCTGCACAAGATTACCTCCCCATTTTGTCCACATTATCTCCTCATCCCCCAAGTACATGCCAGTAAAATGATTTAGTTTAGGGCAGACAGACAGCTCACATGTCAAGTTCTTCATCACTTTATAGTTTAGTGAAAAAGACGAAAGTATCCTTTGCAAGTCATAAAGAGCATTTCTCTCCAAGAAGCAGTTGGAGTGGATTCCTCACTAATGGCTATACTGGCTAAGGCTGCTGAGACTTGTAGTTGAACAGTATCTGGAGGGCAGCCATGATTCACAACCCGCATCTAGCTGGTCTGTTAATCAAAATTTGTATATAGCCAGGGAAAGGAAAGCAGATCAGAATTTGAGAACTGTGCTGGTCTATGACAGTAATAAAGATGAACTGAACTGAACTGAAGTTGAATATGTTGAGACTTCATCAAATTTGTCAGATTCGGTAATGTGCAATTTAATCAGTGTTCCATTTGAAAACTCATTTTGACACACGCTTTAATGCACTGTTCAAAGTATACAAAATAAGGACATAAAATAGTACACAATTTGGTTATCTCAGTGTGCACACAGAGCAGCACCAGTGATTGTACTGTGCAACCAGACAACTTGCTCTCTCAAAGTCATCGGGAGGGGGGGGGGCTTGTCTCAAAGCAAGATATCAAAATACGAAAAGTTTTGCAGGCTCGAATGAAGTTTAGCATGAAACTTATTATAGAATATTAGCAGTCAGAAGGAAAAGAAAATGGAAAACTGAGACCCCCCTGGTTACAATGGCCTGCTGAAGAACAGACTATTTGCTGGCAGTGGGGACAGATGCACACCTATTTGGAGGGAAGAATAATTTGCACGATTTCATTGCAGGTCTAACTTGTGTGTGTGTGTTTTTTTAATGCATTAGTCAAACTAGTTTGCACCAATTTCCAAAAAGATAATGAGAACAAAAGCTGACAAAAGGTGGAGACTGAGCAAGGAAATTTTAATGTCACCAAATGCCAGATCTCAGAAAGGTTAACATGAATAAAATTGTTATGCAATTCTGAGTATGACATTTGAACACAAAGGAAGCACTTCTTTATTGCTCTTCACCTGCAAAGTACTGGGCAAACATTAATTTAAGTCATGAAGGTGCCCCTGCTCAAAATATATTGGATGAGAAAAACTCAAACAGGAAATAACTGTGTTAGACCGTCTTCTGCTTTTAGTTTCTTCCAGAAGCATGAACAACAGCAAAAACACAAATTCTTTATCAATAAGAACCTCCGAGTTTTGTATTTGCACAATCTTTTGAACAAATAATGTTTTGGAAAAGGAGTCTGTTCTACAAATAGCTAATAATTATACAATTTACATAGGCAAACACACAACCATCATAGTGTACAATCTTTAAAGGTTAAATATCTTTATTTGTATCTACTGTAACTAGGTTTTAAAATGATTTCAGCTTGGTAATTCACTTAACAGATTCTAACCTACTTTAGCATGCTGTCCAGGAAACAAGTGCCATTTCCTCGAGTGTTTTAAATTAAAAGAGACCTCATTAGGGAATGACAGTTATTTAGAGACACATATACATAAACCAAGCGGAGCAGATTTTGGCTTTCATTCATAAGACAAGCTTGCCAAAATTCTGTTCAGCTCCCACATCCCTAACCTTAAGCTGAACACAAATCTTTTTTTAAGTTTCAATACAGAAGCTATTAACTGCTAGTTTTTATTTTAAAATTAGCTGAAAATGGAATGTTGAAATAGATACTTCATGACATCTCAGCAAGACTGCAAGTTTATATGTTTCCCAACTTTATCTCTACCTTCCTGAGAGGTAATAATTAAATGATAAACTATTTCAGAAGCCAATGGCTGCATCCACACTGCAGAAATAATGCAGTTTGATGGAACTTTAACAGCCACAGCTCATTGCTATGGAATTCTGGAAATTGTAGTTTTTTGAGACATTCAGCTTTCTCTGTCAGAGAAAGCCACAACAAATTACAATTCCCAGAATCCCATAGCACTGAGCCATGGCAGTTAAAGTGTTGTCAAACTGGATTATTTCTACAGGGTGAATACAGTTTATCTTGGGTGAAAATGCAGGGTATAAATTTAACAAACAAGAAAGCAAGCAAGAAAACTACATGAGTGAAACAGGGACTTATAAAAGAAGATACAAATGCCAATAAGGTGTACGTCAGATAGCAGAGGAGGTGGTAGGGGCCAGGGCCAGAATGCTTGTATTCAGCACTTGTATTCAGTTGCAAAAAAGGTTATGCTTACCTTTTGGACATCATTGTTACTATCTGTTTCACTAACTTTGTGACATTCTTTCATGCAACTATGGTTCTGACAATCAAGGAGCCTTCCACAAACCCTTTTACAAGAGTAGGGTCCCACAGTATGACATGGTAGTGGACTCATCTGAAAAATTGAAAGAGTTTGAAAGATTAACTCATAGATTCCAATGTAACTAAAGATTACATAAAATAACAATTTGAAACATTAACTTGACGCTATGTATTCCGACATAATAGACCTATGCAATGATATGGAAAAACTGTTAAGCACCTGAATCATAATGACAAATAATTCAGACAGGTCAGTTATAACTTTATCTTTGCACTAGAAACACATAATCAGGAACCTCCATGAACTCAACATTTAAGCAATGCAGATGGTAACTAAAAATTTCCTACAACAGGAAGGATTTCTAGAAATGAACTGTTCCTTAGACTATGATCACATACACATTATGCAGTTTACACTGGAAACCCAGGACAAAAGGGACATCTCTTGAGCACGTAGAAACCATTATACATTTCTAAATATTTTTAAAGTGTTATTAACTGTTTTAAGCAGATTGATAGTTTAATGTTTTTAAAACTTTTGTAACACATACTATTTTCCCTATCTTGTTTTAAATTTCACTGTAAGCCACACTGGGGAAAATGGGATGTAAATCAATAAATTTATAAATAAATAAATTTGTGTTTGCTCCTGTAACATTCCAAGAAAACTTGAAAATTTCTACCAGCATGATTTCATTAAGCATGTTTTACACAATTTGCGGATAAGAATACATCAAAAGAGATTTAACAGTTCCTGGATCAATGGGTGTGAAAATACAAAGGCACTGTCAAACACAGTATAGCTCAAAGTATGCTTAAAGGGTTATAAGGTAGGGAAGCAATCCAAGGAAGAAGCTGCATCCCCACTCCTGCTTAAAAAAAATATGTTGTCTGCCTGACCCATCTTTATCCAGCCCACTCAATATGCTGTTCACAACCTGCTTCTCACACAAAGAACTAGGTACTGTCACATCCAGCAGAAGCCCAGACAGGACAGCACAAGTAAGTTAATAATGTGAAACTTTCTGCTGTGAATCTCCAAAGCCAGGTCCATCTGCATGCCTGAAAGAACAGCATGTAAGGAATGCTTTGAAATTCCAGGATCTTTTTTAAATACCACTTAAAACAAATATTTTCAGAAATAACAAAAACATCAAGGTAACTCATGAAATAAATCAAGAAATCATTTCCAACAAAGTTACAAGTAGAAGCGAAGATCACCATGCTTTGCTAAAGAAAGAAGACAGCCAAAATCAGTTCAGTAAAATATTGTTATTGTCACTTGTATCCCAGCTTTTCCCCAAAACTGGGATTTGAGATGTCTTGTAAAAATTAGATACTGTACGGATAAAGCACATACAAACACGTAGGTAAAAACATACAATGTGCTTTTGTTAACATGATTCAGCTATTTATTTTAGGGGATTGAGAGATTTGGATTGTATGCTTGTTTGTTTGAATCTTTTTTAATCTTTATAAGCCACCCTGACTGCATTTTGTAGAGGGGTGGGATATAAATAAATTGTATTATACTATTATTATTATTATATATAGAAGTAAAACTATTTTTTAAAAAAATCTATTAAAACACAAAAAATAAACATAAAAACACACTGTTACAAGCCCTGAAAGCAGTTCCCCAAAGTTTCTTGGAATAATGGGTGAACAAAAAAGCATAATAATAATAATAATAATAATAATAATAAATAAATAAAATAAAAAATTACAGTCACACACACACCCACTCCACCCCCAGTATCCATGGATTCTGCACCCAGATTCAACCATGCATGGTTTGAAGCTTTTTTTAAGTCCAAAGAGCAAACCTTGATTTTGCCATTTTATATTTTTTGCTGTTGTTTTGTGCCTTCAAGTAATTTCCGATTTATGGTGACCCTAAGGGGAACCTATCATGGGGTTTTCTTGGAAGGTTTTGTTCAGATGGAGTTTGCCATTGCCATCCTCTGAGGATGAGTGTGTGTGACATGCCCAAGGACAAACAGTGGGCTTCGTGGCCAAGCGGTGAATCAAACCCTGATCTCTAGGGTTGTAATCCAACACTCAAACCACTACACCACACTGGTGCTCTCAGCATTTTATATGAGGCATATCATTTTACTAATTCATTGTGTATAATGGGACTATGGGACTAGAGCATCCATGGGTTTTGGAATCCACTGTTTGTGGGGGAGTCCTGGAACCAAACCACAGCAGATGCCAAGGGCTCACTGTATCCTTTCCTGATTTAAAACGATGTCATGCAGCAAAAAGGTTAGTAGGTATCTCAACAATGAAACTCCCATAAGAAAGTGAACACAAAATGAAGTAGAAAAACCTTGGAATTATAAACCTTCCCAATTTAATATTAGTGAATTTTATTCCCACTAGCTCAGCTGCTGTGGATTACGTCTTTGCACAAATGGCTGAGCTGATGAACTAATTGTACAACAAGATGTACAATGCACTAGTGCACATTTAAGTAAAAACAACTGCACTAACTCTGAAAATATGTAGCTGATAACACAAAGGGTCTTGAGTAAGCACAATATTATCAGGTACAGGTCGCAGTTCTAAAATTTCAGCCCAGAAATGAACATAGATATTTGGAACAAACAAACTACGTTTTTAAAAGGGCGAACAATTTCATTTTAAAAAGAAATGCTCATTAGCTTTGGTTTCATAAATAAAAAATGTGAAATTCCCAGTGAATCACTATTTCAAGAATGAAACATCTTCCTCTATTAGGGTATGTAGCTATTTGACCAGTAACAACAGTTTCAGTCTAAATTTCCCAAGTCAGAAGTGGTACAAAAAGTGATTGGATATAACAGTCTCAAAAGGGGATTAGTGCTTGCCAAGACAGTATTAACTACCATTTATGGTTAATGGGCTTGATATTGCCAATACGAGTGGCCTTGAATAATGCTGAATAATATAAAAAGGAAAGGACAACCATAAGAATCTAGGGAGTTGCATTAGCTGCCCAGGAGATCTTGGAGGGCTGCATTTTTCCTGCAACACCCTCTGCCACAACAACAACAACAACAACGTTTTTGTCTTCTAATACCCCTGAACCACTCTAGGGCATAGTAAGCATTTTCACCACGTTTTAAGGCCTCCAGGCCATTTTAGACACAGGGGAGACCTTTTTAAAGTTACTTCCTCTTTACTTCCCGATTTTTTTTTAACTGGCTATTAAACCATGGGTGTCACCGCAAGCCACACTTTGCCCACCAGTGATATAAAGCATGCCATCTTCTTATTGCATATTTTCTTAAATATGTTCCACTTCACTAGTTGCAAATTGCAAAGGTCTGGGAAATTCAAAAGCCAGCCATCAGTATGGCACATGTTCAGAAGCCCTAATCATTACCTGATAACAGAGATGGATGGAGCACAAAGCCACTATTTTTGGCAGGAGCCATATGTTGGTTGTAGCAACATATTGAGACAACTTAGTGGAACATGAATTCAGAGGTTTAAATTAAAAAGTAACTCAGAATAATTTTGCAGCTAAAGAACAAAAGTCTGGCTCTGTGTAAGCAACCACAGGATAACAAGAATAATCCCATCATAATGAGAAACAGTGTCAAAAAATGATTTGTACTGAGAAACTTACAGCCTGGTTCAGCATTTTGCTGGACCAGCAAATCACTTCTATAGATAATGGACTTAAAGGTAATTTCAGGCTGATATTGCAACAGGGGTGGTTAAAGTACAGGAATAAATTAAGCAAACTAGACAGAATGTTATGTTATATGTACAGCACTGTGTAAATTTACAGTGCTATATAAATAAAGGTTAATAATAATAATAATAATGTTACTAACATATATTATAAAACAAGATTCTTTTCTTATTTATAACATCTGACATTTAAAGCACCTTCATCTGTACTAAAACAATATGGGACTGTAAAATAAAAGAGTAAGGAAAAATAGCCAAAAATGGAAAGGGGAGATTGAACCAAAAAAGGGGGGGGGGAGGGTTTAAACACAACTTAAACACAAGGAGACAAGGTATATAAGTGCTGAGTATAAATATAAAGAACATCGCTGTAGAATTTAAAGGTTAGGGGGGGGAAAACAGATTTGCACTTCTAAACCTGATTCACTGGGAGCCAGATCTCTGGACTGAAACTGGAGATATGAAGGAGGCAAAAACCTCTAATTGTTGCCTGCATCGCTTTATTGGATAACTGATGAAACTCTTCAAATGGCTAAGGGCAGATGAGAAGCAAAAGGAAAAAAAGGAAAAATGATAAAGGTTCTTTTACACGCAAGGGAATCCAGGTGACCCAACAGCCCACTGTGAACAACCTGCTTGGCAGGACTTGCAGAGATTGGATGCACTCTGACTTGGATTCTATGGTTAATTCAAATCCACTGGCTGTAATCTTGAACCTATGTTTGTCCAATAAGGGATTTTTTTTAATTTGCACAGCTCAAGGATGTGAACAAGATTCATGAAGAACTGAAAGCCACCACATGTGTGTGAAATTCATGACTTTCCTGACTTATTAAAAACACACACACACACACACACGAGACTGGCTGGATAGAGGGATTGGCCAGTGTTTCTCTGAAGCAAGACCAGAACACCAACACCTACACCACCACCACCACTACTACTACAGTACTTCTTCTTCTTCTTCTTTAGAGTTGGAAGCGACCTCACAGTTGAAAAAGTCTTGACTCTTACAGTACTGGACAATTACTGGCCAGTTTCCAATGTATCATGTCTCAGAAAGATACTGGAGCGTGTGGTGGGGTCCCTACTTCGGTGGTTGAGATGAGAGTTTCTCTAGTTCCATTTCAATCTGGTTTCAGGCCTGGCTAAGGGACAGAGAAACCTTTGGTCACCTTGGTGGATGACTTCCACCAGGAACTGGACAGGGAAGAGTGTGTCCTTGTTATTTCTGTTGGACCTTTCACTAGCTTTTGATAATATCAACCATAGGTTCGGGACCTTGGGACAGGCCTTGGAGGCACAGTGCCTCTATTCTGAATGGTGCTATTGTTATAGTATTGTATTGTATGAGTTTAAATTGATGCTATGCATAGGTGATATCATGAAATTTTATTGATACGGTATTATGTCTATATGTTAAAGTATTAGGTTTTTATTTTTATTTTGTTGATGTATATTTCCTTGTTGTAATCCCACCTTGATCTGAAGGAAAGGCGGGACATACAAATCATTATTATTATTATTATTATTATTAATTCTTTCCTGGAAAGTCAAACTCAGACAGCATGCTGGCGATTCTTGTTTGAGCAGGTGGCTATTGGCCTGTAGGATAGTCAAGATTTTACAACACATTTTTACCATATATGGAGACAAAAATGCCAGATGTCCAAGGTGGGTTAAGAAATGAAAAAGGCACAAGACATAACACTGCAAACCTATGATGGCTAATGTCATGTACTAATTAATTAATTAATTAATTTCAGAAGAAAATCAGCCTGTGCTTTACAAATTATAGCAAAGCTTTTGACTGTGTAGATCATAAAAACTATGGGTTGCTCCAGAAGAAATGGGGGTGCCATTTCAGAAGCATAACATATCCTCTGGACAAGAAACCGCTATTATGACAGAATATGGAGAAACAGGATGGTTAGTGATTAGCAAGGATATGAAACAAATCTGCATTTTATCAATCTATTTAATTTCTATGCATAATGTATTACACAGAAAGCTAGACTGGACTCAGGGGAAGGAGGTGTGAAAACTAGAGGACTATCAACAGTTTAAGATATGGTAATGACACTGTAGTACTAGCAGAAAACAGCAAATAACTGGAATGTCTACTGATGAAAGTTAAGGAAGAAAGTGAAAAACCAGGGTTATTGCTGAATATTAAGAAAACAAAAATAATTATCACAAGAGATTTATATAACTTAAAATGGATGGTGAAGACACTGAGATAGTTTAAGATTTTCTACATCTTGGCTCAGTCTTCAATCAAAATAGAGACTGTAATCAAGAAATCAGAAGAGTAAGAGTTGGAAGAGCAGCTAGAAGGGAAACTAGATAAGATCCCCAAGTGTAAAGCTATAGCATTGAATACCACAATCAAGACCAACCATGCTATAGTATTTCAGATTTCTACTTATGGTTGTGAAGTCTGGACAGGGAAGAAAGTTGAAGGGGAAAGAATCAAGACATTTGAAATCATACGACTACCCAAAAGCAAAATGAATGGGTCTGAGCAAATTAAGCCTGAACTAGAAAACCAAAAAGACTAAATGAAGCTATCATATTGGGGACATATTGCAAAACAGAGTGCTCAGTGGAAATGGCAACAATGCTTGGTAAAGCAGAATGCAGTAGGAAAAGAAGTAAGACCGCATTATGGTTTAGTTGACTCAATCAAGGAAATTCCAGACCTCAGTCTGCAAGACCTGAGCAGGGCAGTTGATGAACAGGGTTTTTGGATGATGATCAGAGTGAATTCATAGGCTCATCCTAAGTTAAATCTGACTTGACAGTAAATTAACAGCAAATAACCCTTTACAACTATCCATCAGATGTTTTGGATTATAACTCCCATCAGCCTCAATAAACATGGGCAAGAATCAGAAATAATGGGAATATAAAACATCTAGAGAATTCTCACCTTCCTACTTCAGTACTGAAACAAAATGTGCAATTTACTATATAACATGCCAAAATAATAAGTAACTGAGCATAATTATTTGAAAACAAAACACAGAAATTCAAACATAAACTAACAAAAGAAAAGAAAGCTATCACAACTAGGTATTTTAAATCAAATGCATTTTTAAAGAGAACACAGAATGTGTTATATAAATTAATAAATTCAGACTGGAATAAGTGACCAAAATCAATCAACCATAGTTACATATTTAATGTCAAATGATTTCAAAAACATTATACTAAGATTCTTGCTGAAGTCTGGAATTAAAATGAAAGACTAAACTCTGTCAAAAAATATAAACTACTGTACACTGGGCAAGCAAGCAGTTCAGGGCTATCTGGCTGCAAAATATACAACTCATTTTCTTCTTTGGAACATGAAGCATTTTAAGAAAAATACATTTTAAAAGGATACATTTAAGAAATATGTTTTCAATCTTCAAACTACCAGAAGATGACATGCACATTAAGCTACAGTTATAAAAATATTTTATTTAACCAAACCAAAGTTAAAAGTAAATCAACATGATAGCGGAAGACACTTTGTCAGGTAGCAGTCACGATTTGGTCATTTCATTACTGGCCTATAATAAGATATTTAAAATTGGTGTGCAATCCTTGAGTTTGTTTTCCCAATGGGATACACACATGTTTAACTTCAAAGATGGGTCTTACTGCATTCTTCCATCGGCAGCCCATATGCAGCTCAGGCTTATCCAACAGCTTTTCAAGGACAGGTTTTTGCCATCCTTGAAAAGCTGTGGGATAAGCCCAGGTTGCATATGGGTTGCTGACAGGAGAATGTGGTAAGACCCATTAAACATGTGTGTATCCCATTGGGAAAACGATGGGATAAAGTGCATGCAATAATCTCCTTAGACAGCTTCAGCAGGTCCAGGTATGCCTCCCCGGTGGAACTGGGAGAGCCGCACCTCCCTTGTGCCCCCGCTTATTTTTATTCTTGTAAATCAAAAAGCCCCCACCCCCGCACCTCCAGGTGAGCAAAGAGGGCAAATGCACTTCATTTTGGATGCCCCCTGGTTGCCTTTCTTTCTATTCAGTAGAGGTCTTTTATTCCAAACACAAAGTGATCAAAACCCAATTCTGAAGGCCTTCCCAACTAAGAAGAGGTTAAACCTTCCCCATGCAATAAATTTGTACACATAGCCCCAGAAGATGTTCCCTGTTCTTTAGTAAATAAATTGGAAGTGGGGCAGTACCAGGACTTTAGTCTTTAGACTTTAGACTTTAGGCAGTAAGGATGCATTTTGATCACTCTTGTCATGAATGGTTCAGTTCATATATTTAAATTAAAACTCAATCAGAGTCATTTCCAGAACATTTGAATTAATCATAATGCTATATTTTTAAATACCACGAATAAATTATTAGTGTTAACATGAATTGTGTTCTTCTCACCACTGCTGGCATAGTTAAGAAGTCATCCTTTCACTAGGATTGAACTCAAAATCTTCTACATGTAAAGCATGTCCTCTACCATTCATCTAGATAAAATAAAATGACAAGCTCTATGGGTACACAAAAATAATTTAAGACACTTTTCTGAATGTGAGGAGAATTCCTCCACTTTCCCTATTTATGTTCTTCACAAATTAAATGGTAAAATGGTGATGTTCTTGTTATATACCTTCAAGTTGAGCCAACTTATGGTGACCCCAACATCATTTTCTTCACAACATTTATTCACAGGAAGTTGGCCATCACCTTCCTCTAAAGCTGAGAGTGTGATTTGCCCAACATAACATGCCCAAAAGTTTCCATGACTGAACAGAGATCCTAACCCTGGTCTCCCAGAGACCTAATCCAACACTCAAAACTACTACTCCATACCAACACTCAAAACTATTACTCCATAAAATGTTATAAAGGAGAGGTTCTGAAGAAGGTGCTGCCACAGTATACTTGCTGCGCTTTGTATCACATGCAGAAGAGGATGATAGAACAATAAACTACAATAATTCCTATTTTTGAATGTCTCCTTACCATTAAGTTCTTCCTCCAAATAAAAAACAAGTACAACAGACAAATCCTTAGGTAGAATTTGTATCTTTGTTGGAAAATGTTTCTGTTGTAAAAGAGGGGTTTTGTTTTGTTTTGTTTACATGTGGGCAAATAGTAGTTCTCCTTGGCATTTTTGACACTGCCAAGGCATTATCACTTATCTTGGAATATTATGCCTTAGAGATGCTGCCTATATTGTTATGGTACATTTTGATAAATTGATTGTTGTGATCTCTTTTCATTTGGATAGATGGACACTTTTAAATTTGAGCTGTAAGTTTACGCATAGCTTAAAATAGAACCCCTCTTTAAATACCTGTCAAATATCTTCAAGAATGTATCAAGTTTCAAAAATGTAAGATCAAGAAATCCATGTCCATCTTCCTTAAACAGAAGCTATGTCTTCTTCAAAGAAATCAAATAGAATGAGGGCCCACCACATAAATATGTGAAACAAAGTACTGTTCCAGCAATGCATGTTGGATTCCTCACCACCTCTGATTTCATTAAAGAGGATGCAACATCCATTTAAGGAAGGTGAGTCTGACTTTCTTGGTTTTTACTTGTATTACTGGGCCTATCTGTTGCCTTGTATTAAACATAGGGATTTTTCTCCTTGACAGAATTCTTCATCCAGGGCTGTTTTGAATGTCCAATACTTTTCTACACGAATGTCATTTTTTGGAAGTCAAACCCATTTTTCCAGTATTCACCTTACAACTCCGGTGGTATTCTCTATAACGAACAAATTTACCTTAAGTCTCTTATACAATGTGCCTTTTATAAGACTATATCACTAAGAAGTTACCAGTCACAAATTTTAAAAAGGTTTTGGCTAGGCATTTGTTTCAAACCACTCCGTGAAAGGTATAGGGCACTGCATGCTGTGAATAAAGAAGATAAATGTTTCATTTAAGACCCATAAGCTAGCCAATAATATCAAAAGCATGCTTTTTAAGCCTCACTGAGTCCTTGTAATGGGAAGAAGGCTGGGCATAAATAAACATAACAACAACAAAGGATGAGACCCAATCAACAAGCTAACAAAGCCATACCACATTCCTGGAATTATAACCCATAGGTCTGGAAGAAAACTATTGTTTGAAATGGTATTAAATTACATTAAGTAGGCTATGAGTGAATTCCTATCGAATATCATATGAAATCATATGCGTGAATCTTAATAAGAGTGCATAACTTTATGGAACTGTTACAGATCACTTAAATTCCTATCATTTTCTGTTATGCCACAGTACTTGGAGTCAATTTTATCACACCTGCTCACAGGCAATTCCATTTACAAGTACTGCCACAAACCAGACTAGTGGGAACAAGAAGAAATCAAAAAATATTTAAAATACTTAAGAGCACAAAAACAAGAAACAGCCCAGCAGGAACAGAGCATAGTCAATAGCCACAGAAAACAGACTGACAGTTAAATGGGCTGAGGAAGGAATAGCAGGGAATGGGGAGGTGTGGAACACTGAGCTAGACTTTGATTGGGAATGTTCCTGTAAGGTGGAAGGATACATTGCAATATTGTGTTACAGTTATCACTTCTTAATTACTATTTTGTGCAATTAGTTCTTGATTTGTAAACTTTTGATTAACTTTGCATACACATACTTTTAGGCTTCAGTGGCTATTAGAAATCAGAACAAGTAATGGTTCACGGCCTCATAGCTTCTGAATTAACAGTAAAGTGAAATATCTTCCTTTCAGTATTATAATAATGTACCTACTTGGCAAAGATCTCCAATTTCCTGTGTACAAAGCCCATAAAGCCACTCTGATCTTCAATGTTTTGCAACCCAACACATTATCATTAATTAATTAAAGACAGACTACATGCTTTTTTTCATTTACACTACAGACTGTAAAAGAAACTTCACACAATTTGCTTCCCTCCCTCTCTGATTACAACAGGCCTCTCACACTGCAGTGTTCGGCTGCAGGTCATAATAACTAACACATTACAACAGGAGAACTCAGTCTACTTTACCATCACATGTAAACTATGTTTTCAAAATTTAATATGCAGATGTTCTTAAAAACAGCCACAAAATGCATTAAGCCAGCAATATAAGCTGCAGAGGAAGAGATTATTCAAACATTTCCAAAAAATCTGGAAAAGCCATAAAGTATTAAAGCTCTATAAAACAAAAGCTCAACTTAAATCATCCTAGTAAATGCAAACAGAAGAGCGTTTTACCAGCATTCCAAATTGCTTGAAATGCAATGTCAAAAGTTTAATGCTTCATCAAGATGAATTCAAAGTTCACTTTTATAAATTTTCTGAAACAATTTTTCAATCTTCTCCTGATGGAAATGTCAAGAGATCTCAAATGAAAAACAGTCTGTGGTTTTTAGCTGAAAAGGAGAATATTTGCAGTTGCAAATAAACCTCATCTCAAATGAGTTAAATGTGAAAGCTTCACTTTTTAAACCTTTTATCAAAACCAAATTATGCATGCTTCAGATTTATATCACAGGATGATGCTATCATGACTCACCTCGTGTTTCCCAAGGCATTGCCTGAAAATAAACAAGAAAGAAAAAAGGTCAAATAATTTGAATTTTACTTCTTGAATAAATCAGTCACAAGAAATTCAGCAGTCAATCAGGTGCTGCATGTGGTCCAGGATTGCCAGATTTGATCGACTTTAGGTCAGTAGATCAGTTAAATTCTTAGTTTATTAAACTGGCAAGGCTGAGAGAGCTTTAGTTTATTTTTAAGTCATTTGCTACACTATAAAGGACACATTAATTAAATAACTTTTCTTTCCAATAATAAGTTCCTTGTTTAATGAACTTTAAGTACTGATAGAGTGATTGGCCCATCCCTTCACCATAGTGAGTTTCATAACCAGAAAATCAAATTATTTCTCCCAAAATTTGCCAAATAAGTTCTAAGATCATTAATGAGTTAAATCATACTCCATGTTGCCCTCCAATTATGCCACTCAAACTTTGCCTGCCTGATAATTTCTCCTTCTTCTTCTCTCAATGTAACCTTGAAGTTGGATCCAGTGGTAACCCCCCCCCCAATATATATATGGTTTGACAAACCAGAGATCGCACATAGCTCTGAGCACTAATATCTTGCTGCCACTTCCTACCATAGCATAATCAGATGGGGCAAGGGGTCAGGAGATAATCCTGCTAATACAAGACAGTGTCCAAATAAGTGGGATCTGGAGAAAGGGAGGAATTAAATCATTTTGCTTAGTTGAATAATATCTATCCTGAGAGACTAGTAATAGGCAATTTATTCATGCAAATAAAGAGGCAATCAATCAGCTAGAAAAATTTTAATTGGTTTACAAGACTAGCTAAAATATATGAATTTGCCCCCCCCCCCAAAAAAAACTCACTGTCAGTCTTGCACACCACTCAGTTCCTGGGCAATGAAATGTTGACACTGACCAGCCCTCGTTTTCACAATACAAGACAATGGGGATTTAAGTATGTTGAAATGTGAAATGAAATGAGGACACTTGGATCTCCCACAACTAATAAGTAACAACTGTGTATATGAGCTATAAATAATCAACTAGGAAAGTAAAATGTCCTTTCAACAACAAAACAGGAACCATACTTTACACTAAGTAATGTTTTGGTCTGACATTGAAACAGTCCTGCTCAAGGCTTCCTAACTTTAAGCATCTTATTAAACGTTTTCATTGCTAAAGTTTTTCTCTTATTAGTTTGTGCAATAAGACGGGTGATGTTCTGCCCTTAGGAATAAGATTATTGTTATATTGTGTCTAAAAGAATGGGTAATAAGACCTCTGGTAAAATATCCTGCCTGAAGCCCATAGTACCGAATATTTTCCAGATAGCCCCCAATGCTCCATTCTTGGACAAGGTGTTAGAGCATGTGGTGGCATCAGATCCTGTTGCGTCTGAACAAGACAGGTGGTTTATATGAATTTCCACCTGGTTTCAGATCTCTAATAGACTACTTTAGTCATCCTGATGGCTGACTTTCACATTGAACTGGAGAAATATTCTCGTATTGGATTTTTTGGATCACCTAGGTGATCATAAACCTTACTGGATATATAAATGTTATTGGTGATGGATACTTCACTTTGCAGCTTGTGTGCAGGTACTTTTTTTTTTTAATTTTCAAAAATGTTGGAAAATCAGGAAGAGTTCAGAGCCTTGAGAGTATTAAAAGTCCATAGGAACCATGGTAAGGATGACCTTTGGTATCACACAGGGTTCCATCTATCTCACAGGCTACTTATAACATATACATGAAAGCTCTGTGAGATATCATTTGAAGTTATGAGGTTTGATGACAGCAGTGTGCTGACATCCAACTCTTATTGAATATTTACTTCATCAATAACAGGGAGGCTCTTCTAGTTCTACCTGCCCCCAACCAGGGCAAATAATGGATGAGGGCAAATGAACTCAAGCTTAATCAAAATGTTCTTACGAATCAATAAAAAGATTGTAAGCCTGAGGGCAGGGAACTGTCTAATTAAAAATAATAATTATAAGCCACTGTGATAGCCTTTAAGGCTGAAGGGCGGGGTATAAATATTCTAATAAATAAATAAATAACCCCAACCATACAGTGCAACAGCAATTCTATCAAGGGGTTATTCAGACAGTGAAAATAATCCCAGTAGAATATGAATTGAATCTTTGTTGCCCACATGCATTATGAATGCATCTGAGTAAGTTTGGGTGAGGGAGTTGCCAACCCCCCCCCCCAAAGCCAGGATAATCAATCTCAGTTTTTTTCCCCAGTTTTCCTGGAACAAATCCAGGATTATTCTGCATGCCTTCAATATGTTTCAAATACATCTGCATCATCGATGCACATGTGAGCAACAGAACTCGCAGAGATGTGGTTCCAATTAAAAAAAACAGTGTGAACAACAAAACCAGACTGCATGAGTGAGATTATTTGCATAGGTCCAAAACACACTGTAGAAATAATCCAGTTTGAGACCACTTTAACTGTCCTGGCTCAATGCTAGGGAATTCTGGCAACTGTAGTTTTGTGAGACATTTAGCCTTCTCTGTCAGAGCACTCTGGTGCCACAATAAACTAAAATTCCCAGGATTCTTTAGAACTGAGTGGTCTCAAAATGGATTATTGCTGCAGTGTGTTTTGGACCATAGTTGCACTAACAAAAACAACGTCTGAATAACTCCAAAGACTCACAGGTCAGAGTGTATTCTTGAATTCTGCCCTAAAACTGAATATACAAAGTGCTGGCTGACGGAGGAGTATCTAGCACAGCTATGGCTGATGTGCCAGTTGTGCCAATTGCTGAAGACATAGGACCTGGCCATGGTGACACAGGCTTTAGTTACTTCGCTGCACTTCCATAATCTACTTTACATAGGACTGCTTGTGAAAAGTGTCTCAGAATTACAGCTGCTCCTGAATGCTTTGAACAGGGTGCAATTGCAAAAAGCATGTGACTTCTTGTCATGACAACTTCATTGGTAACAAGTTTGCTTCCAGGCATAATGCAAAGTGGTGGACATGAGTTATAAAGTACTATATAACTTGAAACCTGGCTGTTTCAAATGACCTTCACTCAGAGAGGCCCTTCTCTCAATCCCATAACCATCAGATGTTTGTTAGTGGGAGGGAGATAAAAGAGAGGGTCTTTTCAGTAGTTACTCTCAGGCTCTGGAATTCCCATCAAGGCAAGGTATGCTGCCCCCACTTTTCCTATACTCCACAGGCAGAAAAAGATCTTATTATTCAAACAGACTTTTTTTTAAAGCTGGGTTGAGACAGAGGTGATGTCACCTGAGGAAGACAGCCACTTAGTAAGTCACTTGACCACCAATATTCTCAACGTTTGGCACTAAACATAAATTACAAGGAGTAATCTGGGTTTCTGGGGTAATAACTACTGCAGCTACTTCTTTTTAATGATTTGTGTCAGTTATGTTTAAATTTTCCTTTGTGTTTTAGTTGTATTTTGGGGTTTTCAAATCCATCAGTGGGATGTATGACATGGAAAGTACATGTTAATATCATTATTACACATAAAATAGATCTAAAGATCCTATCATTAGTCAGCGGGCTTTCAATATTTGTAATTAAGTACAAAACAAATCATGTATTTCTCAAGACAGATGTTTCAGAAATTGCAGATGTAACTCAACAAGCATAAAAAACCTGTTGAAAAAAACCATTCTAATAAAGCTGAACTGCACACAAAGTTCAGGAACTTTCAATAGAAGTTATCAATTCACTTGTTCTTTTGCACAAGCTCCACTATTCTAGGGATGGAAACTATGCCAGAATACTAGGATCCTTGTGCTCTAGAATACCTTCCTGCTAAATGTGTCCACTGTGAAAAATGGCAGAGCAAATTTTAACATTTCAGAGCTGGGCTGTGGAACACTAACCAAGGACTGGTTGGCTATTTTGACTGATCTAAATTTCCCTTTGAAATGCCTTCTTTCATTTAAACAAAATCCAAGTTACAATAGCACATGTCTCAATGTGATTAAAACAATGAAACAAAAAATACAAAGAAATGTGACATTTCAACGCATATTTTCATACTCACGTTGGAATAGGGACTAGACATGGAGGACATGGTAATGCTGTCTGAATAAAGGCAGGCTCAACTGTCTGTTCCCAAGGCCCAGCAGGCTGATGCTAAGAAGAAAGAATATTTTAACATTAAGTTGATATACAGCATTTATTACGGAAATTAATACTGCTGATGTGAACAAACTATTCCTATGAAGTCCAGAATTAGTCTACTTGTCATGCAAATAGCTGTTCATCACGACATTTCAACTCAGACCATAAAACCCTCTATCAGGTTCAATGTATACCCCATTCAGAGAAGATCAAACTCCTTCTGATGTTCGAAAGCCATTATTAAGTAGTATATTGACAAGCAGGAACATTCTCATTTTTATATTTGTTATTTTGTGTTGGGGAGGACAGAGGAAAGCACTTGGCAGTACAAGAAAGGGATTTTCTGTGTGAATATGAAAAAATAAATGTGCTAGTCACTGCCTCCAGTTCTTGGTATACAAATACTTGATTCCCCAACTTCAGATTATTCATATTGGCCCCATTTTCCATCTCTTACTTTGTTCCAATATTACTTGAAAAATATCCCCTTCCATTTCTTCATAATAAGCACTACATGAGTATCTTAAGACTCAACTGGGTAATCTCTCACCAAGCCAGTTTGCTTCACTAATGCTTCATCATGGCAAGGAGCAGGGCACAAGTGTCTACATTTTTCTAAGGTCTTCTTGCAAGGCTGATGGCAAGGCGGACAAGGCCCAAAGTGGCAACTGTGTTTCTCCCGACTAGGATGATGGCAAGTAGGTGGCTGCCTAGAAAAAGAACAATCAAGACTTACTAAAATAATTTCAGTAACAAATATAGTCACAGATGCTTGGTTTATATATTGCTTTTCTATATAGATTAGCCCAAAGTGACTAACAAAGAATGTCAAAACAAAATTAAAAATATATTAATAATAGACTGTTATATGTAACAAGCCACAGAAGGTACTATTCCAAGGCACAATGTAATAAAGCCCCGAGCAGCACGGCACCAGGCTACACTAAGGAATACCTTCTCCCATCTTATGGAGAGGCTGTTTTCCCTCTGTCACAATATCTGGTGTGTATTTGGTAGAGGCTTGAGAAAGTGCCTTTTCAATGGCTGCACCAACATTTAACTTTATACCAGAACAGACTGATATAGCCTCCTCACTACTGGGTCTTTTGTTCATGAGAATCAACCTCAGGAGGGGGGGGGGGGGACACACAGACACACTGGTATTAAGATTACTGGGTTAGTTTATTTTCTCTCTGCTGCTGTCTGCTTAAATCTGTGTTTTTAATTAAGTTATGGCCGTTGTTTTATCTGATTTTCTGCACAGTTTTCTATAATATTGCTTGTTCATGGATTAGAAGAAACAATAACAGTACACAATGCTTCATGGTGATCATATTTCAATTTCTTGTTGCTATGACCCATCAGGTTAGTTTCAATGTGCAGCAATTTCAATCAAATCCAAGAAATCTGCTATTAACACCTCTCCTCATGTCCAGAGAAATACTGTTAATACTGCACAGAAGGAAGCAGTGGTAAGCTAACTGGATGTCTTTTGCCAAAGAAATCCTATAATAAGGTAATCATATTTCAGTACGGTTACAAGAATGAGTATTAAAAAACAACTGAAACATACAATAGTTCAATTATTTCACAATAAAAAGCATAGGATGATGTACCCACATAGCCTTAATTTTGAAATACATGTAGTATCTGCTGTGTTAGATTAAATATTAGCTGACAAGATGCCTGATCTGTTGCTGCCAATGAAACAGAGCGTGAATGGACTGATGCAGGAAGTCCAAGGGACAATGCTTTTGCTTCAAAGCTGTCACATGGACTTGCAAAAGTCCACTTCTAGCTCTGAAAAAAAAAACAGTTTGGAATGTTACTTTTTAAAGCAGGGTTCGCAACCTAGCGTGCCCACACCCCTAGAGGATAAGAAATGGAATTTCAGGGGGTGTGACAAAGAGTGGCTTGTGTCCTTGAGTAACAACTCACAAGTCACTGCTCAATTTTTTCTGAATAAATTAGAATCAAATTGCTCAATTTAGATTTGCATTTTATGGTCTTTTTTAAAAATTCAATTTGTTCACTCTCAGGATTGTCTGCTGTGACAGGTCCTTCCTTATACACTGAGGTTACCTTTTACCTCTTATCCACAGAAGGCCCTTGTCACTGACACCTGCTCTGCTTTTACCATTTCAACACTCTCCCTAAATGATAAAGGGCTAGGGTCCCAAGTCTCTTCCCCAAACCAATGGGGAAATACTAACCTTGGGTAGTACTTGGATGAGAGACCACCAATGGATATCAGGTGCTGTAGACTATATTTCACAGGAAGGAACTAACAAAACTACCTCAGCCTTGCCTAAGAAAACCCTATGAAAACTACCTTGCCTAAGAAAACCCTATGAAATTCATAAAGGGACAGACAATTTGAAGGCACATATATACAAACAAACACCTTACTCATGACTCTAAAAACCACAGCAGACTATCCAACTTGTACAGCTCCTGCATGGCAGGGGGTTGGACTGGATGGCCCTTGTGGTCTCTTCCAACTCTATGATTCTATGATTCTATGAAATTATTACAATTCTATTGTGCAACTGGAAAATGCAGGATAATGCTCTCTCGTCCCCTCAAGTGGCCAACTTTTTGGCACAGTATCTGAATACTGACTGGGCAGTGAGACCTAAGAGAACATGTACTTTTTATTTAGAGTACTTAAATCCAGCCCTTCAGCCCAAAAGGCTCTCAGTGTGGCTTTGAATTAGGCCATACACACACGTACACAAACCACACACACGTCCCTCCACATTCACTGGGGTTAGGGGCATAGGACCCCCATGAATGTGGAAAAACTGCAAATAACAAAAACACTATGTTTTTACCTGGGAGAACAAGTCTCTAGGAATCTAGGTCCTCCATCGCAACTCTGTAGTCAACATCTTCCTGACGCTGACTACAGAACTGCGCTGCAGACCTACAAATGCCTAGTGGAGTGTTCTCTCTAGGAATCTCTACACCCTTCAGTGTGACTTTTGGTTAAAGTTGACCCTAGAGTTGCACAGGAGGACCTAGATATTCCTAGAGAAAACATATTAATAAAATCTGTGAATAATCAAATCCACAAAAGTCAAAGCCGCAAATGTGGAGGGGTGAGTGTATAAGGTTTTTAATGCAGGCAGGGGAAAGATAGCATGGAACTTCATCTGTCTGACTCAGCTTGGCAACTACTGCTGATATTCCTGGGCACCTTCTTCACTGCTACTTGCTCAGTTTGCATAATTGTAAATAAGGAGATATTAGGAAAACCACAAATCACCACTTTGCTCTTGCTGTCTCCTACAGGACTGACTTTGGCGGTGAGCTGGAATTCCTCAATACAAAGGAAAAGGAGGAAACAAGACATAATATTTTTGACTTTTAATTTTGAGTTTGGGGAGCTCTTTTTAAATTTTTAAAATACTTATTTAATTTATATCCTGCCCTTTCCCTTGCAAGGACTCGGGATGTCCTGAATCTAACTTTGGGAGTTCTGCTTTTAAAAAAAAGGAAAATAAAAATTATTAGCACTCTCATTATACCCACTCAGGTGGTAATTAAATGTATTTTTATCTTGGTTCATGTTCAGATTTTATGGTTGCTTTGTGTTTAAATGCATAGTTATGACATGTTGTTTCAATATTAGTTCTTCTTCATTTTATTCAGAGCACTTAGAGTAATATTTATTAAGAACACAATTATAAAATGACAATCATACCAGCCCCTAAAAATTATTTGAATTATATATAACAGGTTTCCAGGTATTAGGAGGAGGGTTTCTCAAACAGGGTTCCCTAAAACTCTAGAGCACCATGAGAGGTCGCAAGAGGTTCTGCAAGAGACCATGATGGGGGGGGGGGGGGGCGAGATGACACATTTTATAGATCTATTTATTTGGTAAGATTTTATGTAGGTGTTTCCTGAAATCTGAAAATTAATTTAAGAATTCCTCCGGTGTACAAAGATTGAGAAAGATGTATTAGAGTCTTGCAGCTTGTCATTAATTCCATATTTTGATGGTACATTACTTTGGTTATTAAACATACTACCCACAGCACTACATCTCTCTCAAAACCTTTATAGGCTACCAAGGATATGCTGTGTTATTTTGGCTCCATCTACTGGAAAGAAAGAAAAATCCAGAAGATGCCATCAAATTACAATCAAAATAGATGGTTTCCAACACTATAGTCCAGGTTTAGTTTTTATACTGTGACTCTATGCTTTGACAGCTGTTATGAAGCATATGCTTATTTAAAAAATCACTAGTCACTCATCTTAAATTAATAAGATCCACCTTATTTGCCATCCATTCTCTAAATAACCTCCAAAGAAAAACAGGGGAAGTGACAAACCTGCATTTTATTTGCAGGAACTCACTGGCAGCCGATAACCAATCTGGTTGCCATATTTTGAACTAACTGAAGTTTCCACACTTGGTGTAGAGGTAGCCCAAAGTACAGCACTGAAATGCAAAAGTCCAGTTTTGAGGTTATCAGAACATACACTACCATCTTTAGGTCCTCCAGATCTAGGAAGGGCTGTAGATGGCATAATAGCCAAAGGTAATACTAAGCACTCCTGGCTGTCACATCTACCTGAGCTGTCATTTGGAGCAGAGTGTAAACACAGTCTTTCAGTGGGGAGTATAACTGCATCCAGGACTGGCTGGTATATCTTGAAAACCAAATTATAACCCTTGACATTAAGCACCTTTGTCCTCTCTGGATTCAGATTCAATTTGTTTTTCCTCATCTAGCCCATTACCTTCTCTAGGCATTTGTTCATAGGAGATACACTACCCTTAGCCCAGGCTGTCTTTGAAGACATCGATAAATATATTTGGGTGATTATATATTTGGGTGAGAGGGTCTCTCTTGTTTCGCTCAGCCAAGGACAAGAGAGACCCTCTCACCGCCGAAGGAGTCTACCGCATTCCATGCAGCTGTGGACAGGTCTACATAGGGACTACCAAACGCAGTGTGCAGACAACAATCAAAGAACACGAGAGACACTGCAGACTGGGTCAACCGGAAAAATCAGCAGTAGTAGAACATACTATAAACCATCCTGGGCATAAAATGCTGTTTGAAAGCACTGAAATTCTGGACCATGCCAACAACTACTGTGTCAGAATGCACAGGGAGGCCACTGAAATCCATAAACACCTGGACAATTTCAACAGGAAAGAGGAAACCCTGAGAGTAAACAAGGCTTGGCTCCCAGTCCTAAAGAACAGCAAGGTCAAAACTCAACCTATGCAAATGAGAAACAGCCTAAGGCCAGGGGATTCCCAGCAGACAATGAGCACCAGTTAGCAGACATTAATCCTTGTTTGCATATCCTCCCACCCTGAGGACTGCCATTAGCAACAGAACAATACATTTGCAAATTACTCTTTCCTTCCCAGGGTCACACAGGATATATATCTCCAATCTTCTCCCAAGCTACCGTTCTCTGAAGATGCCAACCACAGATGCTGGCGAAACTTCAGAAAGGAACTCTTCTAGAACATGGCCACATAGCCCGAAAGCTCCACAAAAAACTATGGATGCCAGCCATGAAAACCTTTGACTCCATATTTGGGTGTCATCAGCATACTGAGAATTCCCTGCCCCATCCTCTGGAAGATCTCTCCCAGTAGGTTTATGTAGATGTTGAATAGCATTGGGGATAGAATAGCACCTTGTGATTATTATAAAAACAGCTCCTTTTTTGAGGAGTAGCTATCCCCAACTACCAACATCTGGAACCTATTCAAGAGATAGGACCAGAATCCCTCTGATTCACAAATACCCCAGGTGTTCCAGAAGGACTGATGGTATCAAATGTCACTAAGAGATCCAAAAGCACCAGCAGGGTGTGGATACTATCATGAGAATGCTTCATAACTGTAACAGAGCTGAGAAGCCCTTTCAGGTGTCCCAGGCAAGAACTGAGACTGTTGCATAATTCATTATCTGCAGGAGTAAATGAGATACTCCATTATGCTCTTCCCTCAGCTGTCACTACCAGCAGCCATTATAATAATAATAATAATAATAATAATAATAATAATAATAGTTTATTTATAGCCCGCTCCTCTGTACATACACTCGGAGCGGGGTACAAGTATGCAGGGTGCAATAGAGGGAAAAGAAACAAGGGTGTTCTGCCAGCCTCCCTCAGTGACTATTTATTCTGTCTTCTCCATTCCTTCCCAGTCCCTTCTCCTTATGTGTTCATGTCTTTTTTAGACTGAAAGGACTGCCTTGTTTTTAATTATTGTACACAGGCCATTCTAGGAATCTCTTCAGATGAAGTCTGGTCTTTTTACAAAAAAATCAAATAAATCATCTCTCCATAGTTGTGTTATCACCTGTGCTCTTGAATGATACTATTCCTTATACTGGGTAATTCAAAAATAATGGTGTAAAACTGAGTAAGAAAAGCTTTACTTTTGCACCATATTTTCCTGAATCACTATGCATACCCAATTGATAAAACCTTTTCTGCTTCCCATCTGCCATTAACATTGAAATAAATCAAATTTCAAGATATGAATTCTGCATGTGGTAAATTTTCAGTGAAAAATAGTGAAAACTCAGTTTAAAAGCCAAGTGATTCAAATGTTTTAAGTAGTTCCACATTGCTATGAAAAATAAAGGTATCCATCAAAATTATCTAAAAATGTTAGATAAGAACCTTGACTGGGATCTGTAGAGAGGCTGTGTATTTGGAGGTTACTACTCGCCCTCAAAACAAATTGTTTTGAAAATAAAAGGTATTTTCAAAAACAGTTTGAGATGTGCAATAGAGATATGGTGCTCAAAGGGGAGAATCAAAAATTATTTTGGACACACTTACATCATTGGGCACACCTTCTTGATGGCTGCGTCCCAACCTTTTTATTGCATGAAGATACAACTGTAAAAATACTGTTCTTTATACTAACCTGCATAGTTCTTTGCACCTGGGAGGTTTGGTGGTACGTTCTCTACCACAAGGTACTTTCAGAACAGTTTTGCCGCAATTGCACTTCACATCTACAGTTTCAGGACATGGATAGCAGCTACCTAAAATTAACAGAAATAATACATATAAGACAATCTATATAAAAGAATAGTTAACACAATTTACTGGGGAAGCCATCAAAACCCCTAGAATTACTCCACAGTTACAAATATGTCTAAAGCAGCAATTATATAAGAGAATCAGCATTTTGAGTACAATGTGAAGGTATTCATTCAAAATTCTGACTTACTTACTTATATACATACATACTATATATATATATATACAAGCTATATGGCCTAAAGAATAAATTACCAGATCTGTTGAACTACAAGTCAGAACAGCACTATGAGTTTCTGTAATGTTGGATGGACCAAAGCACAACACCTAGAATGTGCTATCTCTAGTCATGATTTCACACAATAAAAGAGACACTGCCTCTTTTTTCTTTCTGAAAGGTCAGAAGAGGACATGAATTTGCTGACATTTACATGAAGTATTTTTAAAAATCAAATGGCAGAAGTGATAATCTTTCCTTAATCTACACAAATATTCACAATTTGTTCACCTTAAACAACTTTGAAGAAACAGAAATATGCTTATGTAGCATGAAAACTGAAAGTAGGGTGGTGTGGATAGGAAGAGAAAAAGAAAATTGGTCAGTCTTTTTATCAGGCCTGGGAAGCCACTATCCCAAACACCCTAGAAATTTCAAATGCCAAAGGACAGCCACGGATTTCTACATGGTTATACACAAAGTTCTTGCCAACATGACAAGTGCCAAGCAATGTTTCATTTGATCCTTCATGTTCTTTCATGTTCTATGTTAATATCCTGGAACAAATGGCTTAAAAAGCAGCAATGAACTCAAATAATGAATACTGATCAACATGAGATCCCATGTGGTTTTTCACTGTCTCTTGCACTGTAACCTATACTACCGTCATTTTTCCACTGTATACATCCTTTTATCATAAAGGATAGGCTTTTTTAAAAAAACCCAACAACAACTAGATTTGATTCCCCAGGGTTCTGAGTACTGAAGACTGAGAAAAAGAAAGGACAGCTAGATAACTGATACTATGTAAAAATTAAGAAAAAGAGGTTAGTATATTGGTGGGCGGTTATAATTTTGTAATGTGTCTAGTAGATATGGGTATATAGTGCATACTGATATTTTAATGTGTATTGTGCAACGTGTACATTTTGTAATGTGTATTAAAATTAATATGTGAACATATTTTAAAAAACAAAAAATACTTAATTATAATTAAAGCTTGTGAACAATATGTTTCCATTACATGTGCAAACAAAGTTTCAATTTAATAAAGTAATAAGTTAAAGTTTATTGTAGGTTGAAAGGTTATAAAGAAGGCTTTCTGGATTTCTGACCTCTGTGGCAGACTGAAGGACACTTGTGATTCCGACATCCCAAAGTTCTTCCACAAACTTGATCACATGCTGGACAATTTCCAGGACAGCACTGTAACAAACACAAATGTCTTGAAATATAGCAACATGGTAAGGCTGAAAACCTGGGCACCTTAATTGGGGATTCACACACACTGAACACAATGGGATCTACTTATGAGTAGTTATTCAACTAAGTACTGTAGTTTATTATTACCCAAATTAATAATATGAGTAAGTATAGACAGGCCTTTTCTATAAATGTCTGTTTACCAGTGTATTTCAGAAAATGTGGCTATCATTTAAGTGCTATGTTAAAATGTATTTATTTGTCTGGACTGTTTTTCTATTGTAATGTTATTTGATGTTTTTACTGTTATTGTACTTAGAGGATAATTTGGTTTTTATTTGTTAAGATGGAAATCAAGTTAAATGCTTCTAAAAGATTTTTAAAAAGTAATGCTAATCACAAAATAAGACATTAGTTTGTTCTTGAAGCATTCTGCCATCTGAAAAATGTTTTAGCAATTTCAAGATGCCTGTCTCCCTCCCCTCAACAAAGAAAAAAAGAGAGAGAAAAGAGAGAGAGAGAGAGAGATTGTTAGTTCATGACTAAGGAGATTATCACACAGCCATTTTCCCCTGGCCATGCTCAGGACAGGATTGGGGTGGAATGGGGGGGAAACAGGTGTTATCGCACAGTAAAACTGCTGCTGCACTGTTACTCAGGCGCATTTTGCTGGCCGATTTTGGTGGTACAGAAAGCAATGGTCAGGTGGCAGCGCAGCAGCAATTTACTGCCCGATAACACTCGTTTTTCCCCGTTCCGCCCCAATCCTGTCCCGTACACGGCCAGGGCAAAAATGGCTGTGTGATAATGTCCTTAGTCATGAACTTTCATAATGCAGGTGACAAAACAGCATCAGTCCCATGAACTGGAAGATTCCTAAGTAACCTAATTTCTTTCTGTGAATAAAAATGCAGTACAAAAACCAAAAGCAATTTTTAAAATTATTCACAGATCTTTGTTTCAAAAAGAAACAGCTAAATAATCCACGTTATAAGCTGAGATATGTCATTGGGGTGATTCTACTACTATATAGGACTGGTATATGTTTAACACTTGCCTTCCTCTTGCACTGGTGTTTTTGACAGTCACGGATTTTTGTACACTTTGTTTCACAAAGATATGGCTTATGGCAGGGCATCTGCTTTGTATGCTTTCCACAGCGGCACTGTTTCTCAACTTCCTTTCAAGATACAGAAGAAAAGAAACAAAGGGTAAGAGATATAAATTACTCACACTGATATTAAAGTATATAATTAATAACTAAGTTCATGGAGTTACTTGGCTAATCAATATCCTAATAAAAGGAAAAGAGAGCAGCTTAAAAAGATCTGATGGATTTATTATTATAAGCTGAGTAAGAAGCTAAAATAAATGGTTTCACTGACTATAACTTGTACAAGACACAGGTTCTCTCGCAGACCATTATAATAAGGGTAATAAAAATGGAGTAAATTTCCACAGAAATCAACTACTGAATTCACTCAGATCTAGTCCCTTTAAGGTTGCACTGGAAGCCTTTGTGAAGATTATTAAATGTCTCTCACAATCATTATGGAATATGTTACATCTACTTTTACCTAATTTAGAAGTTGCACAAATCAGGGTTTTTCTAGCAGTTTCCCTGAGAATCCAGAATGGTAAAAATTTGATTATGTAGTCCAGCACCAAGTACACATGAGGAATGTCAAAAAAGAAAGTCTTTGTTTTGTAATGAAATAAAAAAGTAATTCAAGTAAGGGGATAAGAAAGAAAATTAGTTATAACATCTGAAACCTAAGGTGGGAAGTCAAGTAAGGAAAACAGGAAAGAATGCAAAAATTTATATTTTTTATTTTAACTTATTTTCAATATATTGCCACAGCAAAAGAGATGAAAAAAGGAATAAGAAGAAATGCGGTAGAATAAAGTAGAAAAACAAAACGAGAGACAGATGTCAATAGGAAAGAAATAAGAAAGAAGAAGAGAAAAGGTATGGGAAAGGAAAAGAAAAGGAAGATACCAGTAAAGCATGTGAAAACGGTAAAGAGAATGTGTGAGTGTAAGAGGAAGTAGAAGAGAAAATAACGAGAATAGGTGGAAGGAAAAGAAAAGGAGAGGTAAAGAAGGATCACAGAGAATTTTTAAGAGAGAGAAAGATACCTTGAAAGAAGGATAAAGAAAGGAGGAGAAAAGAAATTGATTTAAGAAGGAAGTAAGGGAAAAAAGAAGAAGGGGAAAGAAAAGAAAAAAGAAAGAGAAAAGGTTAACTGGGATAAATAAGAATGGGCACATAAAAGAAATGAATGTAGATAAGATTTATGTTGATCAAAAGGTAAATGTAAATGGTAAAAATTGAAATTGTAAATGAAGATGGGAGAATAGAAGTGAAGACAAGAAAGAAGAAAAGAAAACAGAAAGAATTAATACATTTGTTATAAAACAGAACAGAAAGGAAGATGATATAAAAAACTGATGTGTAATATAGGAAAGTAGGACGTGGTGGAAATTATGGATGGAATTTTGGTGAATAAATATAATTTTTAAAGGGAAAGTTTTAATATACAAGGTGCATAAAACAAGACAATTTGAGATTTTCATGTCAAAACAATAGTTTAGCATTGCACAAAATCTTTCTTCAGCCTGTAAATAGTTCTAAGTCTCATTCTTATGTAAACAAAACAGAAAAGTATTTATCTTGGATTTCTATTAGAACTCACTGAGAATTAACAATCCCTGATCGATTAGTCGACCTATATTGCCTTATATTAATTGTAGGATTAAAAAAATTTATTGAACTAGACTATCTTGTGCAATAGTGGAATGCCTGCGATTATTTGCCCAAATAATTCTCTTTTACCTTTCTTGACTTCAATCTCTCTACTCTTTCAAGCATGTAGTAGTACCCTGAAGTAAAACTTTTAAGACTTCATCACAAAATTATTTGCACTGACACACTGTGTATTTCAGTAAAATACTTTGTGTGCCAGCTTTATCTAACTATAATAAAGCTGTCTCCTGGCAAAAGAGAAGGAAAACAGTAGGAAATAATTTTCCTTCTGATACTTTCCTCAGACATTTGTGTTTCAAGTGAGTTTTTCCCTAAACAAAGGAGCACTCTGAAGATGCATACAAATACAAATGTTTTAAGCAAACATGGTATCATGGTTGAACACTCCTCCATGCACAAAATCACAGCACTTAAAATGTTATCATTTCAACAGAAAAGCTAGGCTAAAATTGTTCTCTCAATTTTCTATGTACAGCAATATTGTTTATTGTGTGGCTAACACAGTAAGACTTGCAGCCTGGAGAAAGATGGTTTAGAAATTAACTCATTTACTATTTGAATGAACTCAGCCTAAAAAGAGACAAAGCCACAAAATAAAAAGAGCAAATGAAAGGGTCTTGGAAAAGTCACCTCTTCCAGAAAAGGTAAAATTGAGAATATGTCTTTTCCTGCAACTGGAAGTCAACATTATGAAGAAGCAAATTTGTATCATCTGGCAAAGAAACCACAAAGTAGAGAAGATAGGCAACACTGGTAGAGAAGGCAGCTAGGCAACTTTTTATGTCTATTGATTTTATTATTTTGTTGAACATTCTCATTCACCTGTGGTCTGTAGTAGTATCATTTAAAACTGTTTATATGCTCCTTTCTCATGACTCTCCTCCATCCAATACTACAGTTACTAAGCTTCTCTGAAGTGTAGTTGTTTGTGAACTGGTTTAAGAAAAGAAAATTTTGAACCTATACAAAAAGGACAAAATATTCTAAAGCAGCCTCATACATTTTTATGTATGCTCCTACACACTGATCCAAAAACTTCATGTAACATAGCACCCAACAGTATATGCAGTCTGCTGGATTTGAAAAAGGAAACCAGAAGCTCTATTTTTGTTTGTTTGTTTGTTTGTTTCAGCTTGCTTGAGAAACAATAAGAAGCAGTGCAGATAGGATTCTTATGGATCCAGAAAGGGAAAGGACAGAAATAAACCATTCGAGAAGCACTAAAACAACAGGAACAGTTATTTAAAAAGTTCATGACTAAACTGACAAAGAAACACTAACCTGTCTACAGATTTCACAGGGACCTCTGTGGCAGCGCTGTGAACATCTATGAATGCCACATTCAAGAACTCTGTTGCAGCTGTCTCCACAAGTAGGCACATCCTCTGTACATGGCAGAGAAAATTCTAAGAAGAAATCAAAACAACAACTATCAAGTTGGTGTTACATAGCATGTAGCTGAGAAGAGTAATCTACATTCTCATGCGCTTCACAAAAAAAGAAAAAAGGTGATTATCAAGACAAGGATATTTAGATCTATGATTTAATTTAGCAAAGCTACATAGGACTTGTGTCTATCACTTGCAGCAACCTTTAAATAAGTAAATGTAAGCCTTAGATAGAGGCAAAAACACCTCTCCTCCCCTCAAAAAAAAAACCCAACAAATCTTGCCAAGGCACCTTAAGAGTCATCATAAGACACCACAGAGTCTTTATAAGTCTGAAATGACTTGAGGGCATATAACAATAACAACAAAGAATAAGCATTTAACTATTGTGTACTGTAGTTTCCCCTGTAATCAGTCTGTTTCTGAATGCAGCTTGGATCATTTCAGTTTTAAGAACTATTTTGTTTAAGTGGATGCATGTCCGTTTAAAATAGGCTGCAAAGAAACAAAAGACTTACTGGATTTTCCACATGGACAAGACCGTTTCCCAGATCGAGGACATTCCCCACAGGGGCCACCATGACAAACTTGTTCACAGGCATGATAGCCACAAGGCAATGTTTTACCACAAACCTGATGGGAAAGCATATAAGTTAGATGCAAGTGAAGGAATTGCCGTATTAACTAGATATTGTGCATTTAAATTAAGGGTTGGCAGTTCAAGGCCCAAGTGCTGCATGACGGGGTGAGCTCCCATCACTAGTCCCAGCTTCTGCTTCTGCCAACCTAGCAGTTTGAAAACATGCAAATGCAAGTAGATAAACAGGTTCCACTTCTCAGTGGGAAGGTAGTAGCATTCGATGGAGTCATGCTGGCCACATGACCACCAGAGCAGTCCTCGGACAACGCTGGCTCTTTGGCTTAGTAACGGAGATGAGCACTGCCCCCTACAGCTGGTTACAACTAGACATTCATGTCAAGGACTACCTTTACCTTTACCTGCAATCAAATATGTTCAATCCAAACATTCAGAACCAGAAACAGACAGAATAAAGTAAAAGTACTGGGGGGTACTACCTGTCCTCAATGAATTCCACTGCTATGCAAATTGACAAAATATTGGTTTCTTCCCAATAAGATTAATCTGCTCACAATAAGAGCACATCATTTCTGCTTTGCAGTATCTTGTTTAGTGAAAAATGACATAAGACCCTTTTCTGACCTAACACACTACAGGTATACGTCTGTTAACAATGTAGATGTGTTCCTGGGTTTTACTTCTTTAACTGAAACTTTGGTTCCAGAGGCAGAAATAATATGGACAAAATAGGGATAGGTTCCTACACCACACACACACACACACAAAAAGAGCAATTCAACATATTTCAGCAAATTTCTTATTCAAAATTATCATTATGCCCCTGTGAAATGAAACAACCTGGTTAGGTACGTGTTGCGTAAGTATTTTTTTCATCCCTGAGACCACTTAAAATCTTTTTCCAAGATGCATCCTGGGATGTTTCCCCCCCCCCCTTTTCCCCCCAACAGCCTCCACTTTTCCTATGATTTCCATTTTGTACGCAAAATCTATAAATCATTTTTTTCCCAACATGCCAGGGTAGCTGGTGAGGCAGGTTAATCTGCTTTCCCATACATATTCAGCAAGTGATTCTGGAGACAGCTGTTTATCTTGCCTGTGGTAACACATACCATGTATACTCAAATATAAGCCATGGTCAGGTTTTGGGGCCAAAATTATTGATTTTTCCATAACCCGTGGACAGGTCGAGGGTAAGACTTGGAGCCCCCTTCGGTGTGTGTATGTGTGCGTATGGCAAAAGAGACTCTCACTGAGGCTTTTCGTCATTGTTTCAGCTTTCCTTTCAGCCAGACGCTGGGGCAGGAGGGGGACTCTTAAACAAACAGTAATATCAATCAATCACCCTGGACTCTTTCTGCTTGGCTCTTTCTTGCTAAACTCCTCTCTGCACTGCATGGGAAAATCAGAAAGATCTGCTATCATGTTTCCATAGTGACCCATAAATAAGTTGACCTGGGATTTAGGGGTCAATTTTGGGGCATAATTTTTTAGATTTATAGATGAGTGTATACCGTAACTTCAACAAGGTTGTGACACTTTTAAAAAATTACTTTTTAGACAACAGCTCTCACCAATGGCTGTGCTGGTTGGGATATTCTAGGCATTATTTTTTTTTAAGTAACATTTCTAAGTTGTGGCTTTTAAGACAGCCAGTAAGCATCAGATGTTCACATAGAACTGCTGAACATACAAAACTCCACCCCTCCCCACCAAGTCCCCAATTTAAATCCATTGTTGTGTTTGTTAGCCTGCAAGACTTTCCTCTTTCCTGCAAAGCAAAGCTTTAAATAGCTGGTGACAAATTAACATGGCAACTTACCTGATCACAATGCCATAAAGGACTTGCACAAAGTCTTTCTGCTACCTGTCTACCACAGACACAACGCTGCTTACTGACTCTTGGGCAGGGTTGACAGTCTCCTAAAAGTAAGGTGGAGTTAATGATTAGAAACGTATTATTTATATCCTGCCCTTCTTCCACCAAAGTAACCAAAGTGCTTGCCATAAGGTTAAAAAGAAGAAGAAGAAGAAGAAGAAGAAGAAGAAGAAGAAGAAGCTACAATTTTAATGATACAAAAATTAAATATGAAAAACATTACATGAGCTCAAAGGCTTTCATGGCTGGCATCCATAGATTTTTGGGGTTTTTTCGGACTATGTGGCCAGGTTCTAGAAGAGTTTATTCCTGACATTTCACCAGCATCTGTGGCTGGCATCTTCAGAGATTGCTGGCCTGGAAAAGAGTTGGGTGTATATATACTGTGTGACCCTGGGTAGCGAGGAGTGATTTCCATGTTAATCGGTGTGTTGTTCTGCTGCTAATGGCAGGCCTCAGGATGGGAGGACATGCAAAGAGGATTAGTGTCTGCTTGATTAGTGCTCATTGTATGCTGGGAAACCCCTGACCCTGGGTATTTTCTCATTTGCATTTCCTGTTGAAGTTGTCCAGGTGTTTGTGGATTTCAATGGCTTCCCTGTGCATTCTGACATGATAGTTGTTGGCATGGTCCAAAATTTCAGTGTTTTCAAACAGCATTTTATGCCCAGGAGGGCTTATAACATGTCCAGCTCTTTTCTAGGCCAGCATTCTCTGAAGATGCCAGCCACAGATGCTGGCAAAATGTCTGGAATAAACTCTTCTAGAACATGGCCACATAGGCCAAAAAACCCACAAAAATCTCTTACATAAGCTATCATGTAAAAACACCTGTAATTTAAAACAGTATAAAAATGATTAAAAGATAAAGCAATAAAGATAAAATGCAGTAATCACACTCCACCAAAAGCTCTTTGCATGATCTGTTAATTAACAATTATCCAGGAGAGAAATTGTGAGGGGAAAAATCGACAGCTGAGTGCTGGACAGAGGGCAGGTCTGCAACAGTACAACAGAATTGATTTTAAAAAGAAAACTTTTCTCTCAAACACATCCACATCTACCTGGATGACAAGGTTTCTCACAGTTGTGTTGTCCACATGGCAATTTCCGTCCACAAGGCAACTGGCATGACCATTCCTTTGTGCTGCATCTCCGTGGCACAGGTTTGGCCTTCTTACAGTAACAGGTTACTGTGATCATCTTTGGACAAGGTGGACAAGGACCTAAAGAGACCAAAAAGGAGCATGACATAACAAATGCTGTCTTGAGCAGCCTCACCACTACAGCAGAGATGGATCATATCACAAAATCTGGCCACTGTTTTGTTAAGATTTTCAGTTGATATGTGCCATTTGGTGTTTTTGGGACCCCGACTGCCTGAAGTAGAATTCTTGAAAAATATTTTTTTTTATAAACTGGGTGGGCCTAAAGGGTTCAAAGTCTGCAAGAGCTGCATTTGTTCCATGGGCCACACCTTCCCCATTACAATGTATGCAATAGAATGGATTATGTTCAGAGCCGAAGTCTGCCATGTAGCTAACAAGGTGACCTAAGCCAGTTGTCACCTCTTGGCCTCTTGACAGTGACACATGCCTTGATTATATCCCATTTGGACTACTGTAGTGAAATGGGGCTGCCTTTGGAAACTGTTCAGAAACTTTAGCAGGTACAAAATACCACGAGAATGCTGACTGGAGCCAGTTATAGGGAGCATATAACTCGCTTGCTGAAACAGCTTCACTAGCTACTGGTTCGTTTCCAGGCACAATTCAAAGTGCTGGTCATGATACAGTCCAGACTATCTGAGGGGCTGTATCCCCCCACATGAACCTGCTAGAGCCCTAAGATCCTCAGGAGAAGGCTTTCTCTAGGTTCACCATCATAGGCTTGTTTAGTGAGGACACAAGAGACAGCTTTCTCAGCGGCTGTACCTGCCCTCTTGAATGCCCTTCCACAGGATGCAAGGCTAGCCCCCTCCCTGCTGGCCTTTCAACAGCAAGCAAAAATGGCTTTATTCAGCCAGGTTTTTAATGTATAATCATAGGGTGGCTTGGGTATTTGTTATATAGGGTGGGTATCATGGTTTTAGTGTGATTTTAATGCCTGTAATTTATATTGTTTTTAGATGATATTTTTAATTGTTTTATTTTAGAATTTTTATTTGTGAGCCATCTTGAGTCCCTTTCAGGGAGAAAGGTAGGATATAAATCAAATAAATATAAATGAATAAATATCCACAGTGGTGTTGTGAGGACAACATTGAGAGATATTGTGTGCAAATATGAGTCTGTAGACATGAGTGCAGCTAAAAATAAAGACTAAAATAGTCCTCACTGATAAATAGGGTTTCACAGTACTATCAGCTGCACAGACTAGTTTATCAACAAGTAGCAAAATTTAAATCTACATTATCCCATGCTTTCAAAGAGTTATATTTTCAGGTCAGCTTGGCTAACAAGCAATAATAACAGTATGTACCTGGGTGACAAAGCAGCAGGCACTTGTGTCCACAGGGAGGCTTGAAATCTCTCTCACATACTTGGCCACAAGAATGAGGAACTAGCCAGGGATCTAATGGTGGATCTTCCACTTTTCCACAGTAGCAGTAATATCGAGAAGGAGTCTCAGAACGCTTGTACTCAAACCTGCATTTTGGACTGAAAGCGGAAAGGGAGGAAATTAATAGAGAGTTTAGAGTTTAGGGTAATATCTAATGCTCTGCAAACAAACTTCAATGTAACAGCCATTTTAATACATCAGTGTGCTCTGTTTCCAATATTCTTAAAATGTCAGTAAAATAATTGTAAGTGGGACGTAATGATGCAATTGTCTTTGAACTGTAGTGGGGCCTTTGTAAATGTTATCCGATAAAGTGAATAAAAATGAGCAGAATCCTGATTTTGATGTGGTTTATGCCTACTAGAGACACTCAATATAGATTGGATTAGTTAGGGATACTTCAATATGAAAACTATTTTGCCAAAGCAACATCATAGCATTCTTTTTGCAGCTTGATAGCTCTACCCACCCTTCTTTCCAAAGCTATTACTTAGTTTTTCCACCACATAAAGGAGCTTTCAAAATAAAACCCTAAAAGCCTACCATGGCCATGGATAATCCTTTTTTCCAAAATCTTCATCTGTCAAGGGACAGGATATTAGGAAAAGGCTATCCTTCGCCCACTTCTGAATGCATGGCATGTGAAATATGCAGAAACATCCACAGCAACTCCAGACCTAAAAGACAAAGATAGACCAGAAGCCCTTACTAGCAAATCTGTTGACTGAACATATGACATTTATTATTACATATTCATGTTTCTTGTAAAAAGCCACCACCATGGTTCATAATGAATAAATCCACAAATGGAAATTAACAAAGAAAACATTATAAACATATCACAATAAAAATAATGTTCACCTGTAAAAACTATACAGTGGTCCCCCGGGTTACGAAGGTAATCCGTTCCGGATTACCTTTCGTAACCCGGAAGTCTTCGTTTCCCGGGGGACCACTATTTCTGCCGGACCGCGCGGCCAATTTAAAGGGGCCGCACGGTTTTTCTCATTCGCATCCCGGGGGATCCTTCGGATCCCGGGGGATGTTTTTTGGTCCCGCCGGTTTCGGGTCCCGGGGATTTCGTTCCCTGGGGGATTCATAAACCAGGGGACCACTGTACCATGTGATTTGTGTCTATAAACTCAGCCATCTGGTAACTTTTATCTTCTGTGATTTCTCCCATATCATCCTCCAGGAATTAACAAAATACTTAGGCTGCACCCATATGTCAGAAATAATCCAGTTTGACAACCACTTTAACTGCCATGGCTCAGTGCTATTGAATTCTGAGAACTGTAGTTTTTGTGAGGCATTTAGCCTTCTAAGTCAGAGAGCTCTACTGCCACAACAAACTACAATTTCCTGGATTCCACAGCACTGAGTCATGGGAGTTAAAGTAGTGTCATATCAGATGATTTCAGCAGTGCGCACACAGCCCTACATCTACACATAAAAACTGTCCTTAACAATGCTTACATTTCCTAAAAGATGCAGACAGAGGGTCTTGTAGGCTTCCTGCAGGAAGCACAGTCATAGAGAGGCTAGCGGCAAAGTCTCATCACAGTTCTGATTGATATTAAAAACAAATGCTCTAAAAATTGCTCAATGGGTAACAGAAAAGAGAGCATCTCTTCTCCCATCTCTCCTTCAAAGAGGTCACTTAGGACATCACTGCATGTGGTTTATAGACTGCGAGAAAACTGGGAAGGAAGCCGATTTGGCGATACTCATCACAAGACAACGTCCCCAACCCGTACATGCCCCGTCCCCAATGTGTCCCTTTTCATTCACAGAGGAAACTCATGAATAACCTGGCAATTGTGCTCCTGGGGCAGTTGCACAATTGCCAGTCACATTGGGGCTTTCTAGATTGGCAGGAAAATGTGACATGAAGTTGCCTTTTCCTTAATGCTTAGCAGCTGCACCACAGCCTTTAGATGGAGCTGCGCTCTTCCTCAATTTTTAAAAAAGAAGCTGGGAAAACCAGCACCTTTTTAAAGGTGCTTCTTCTTCCCTAAAACGCAAAAAAAAAGCATTTTCATGGCACACTTTCCCTTTTTCTCATCTAAAGGCTAGACTTTCATGCAGCGATGAACACACTTCTTTTTGCCAATCTAGATCAGGCCATAGTCTCACAATGTCCCCTCCTCCCTCCTGTCCCCTCGCCCTTGCTATTCAGAAACAGTCTGGTTTTCTTCTTTTTTCCTGTCAACACCTAGCAAGAAGAGAGATACATTGAATCAGTGTCACTGAATCTATGTCACACGGTTTAAAGAGTTTCCAATGATGGAAGCCTAAGTAAATTTGCCCTCTATCTTTGGAAAGTAAGGCAAATCCAATGGAACAGTAAATATAGAAGGAAATAATACTACTGTATTACAGTACTCGCAGTGTGTGATACTTACAGCTTGGTTTCTCTTAATTGAAGCAATACAAATCAAGCATGTCATTGCCCCAGACTGGAAAGTATCATTCATGTATTGTCTTGTGCGTTCCAATTCACTTGCATCTCCACCTTTGAACACAACAAAATGAATTTATTTCATGATACCAAACTATAATCATGAAAGTTTTATCCTAGCTTTTCTTTATGGATCCATGACAAAGAACAATCTAATTCATGAGGGATTTCTTTCCATGTAACAGATGCTGCACTACTATTTAATGCTTTGAAACAGAAACTCTGTATGAATCTAGGCCACGCCTATTTCATTCTTAGCTTATAAAGTCTCTTCAAACAATGTATGCCCTAAAAATGAGGATGAGTTAAAAGTAGTGCTCCTGTGCCTTGACTCACTATCTCTTATTTTCTGTTTCTAAAGGGACTGCATACAGTCGGCCCTCCATATCCACAGCTTCTTTATCTACGTATTCAAGCATGGCTTGGAAATATTTTAAAAATAAATAAATTCCAAAAGGCTAATTTTGTCATGATATATAAAGAACATCAATTCATTATGCCATTGTATTTAATGGGACTTGAACATCCACGGATTTGGGGGGTGTTGGAACCAAACCCCAGTGTATATCAGGGGCGCAATGTAGTGTCTCTTTTGCAAGGGTGGAATCTGCTTTAGACAGAGGATAAGAATTCTTTCCAATTTTTGATTCATGGCAAGAACACTATATACAGTAGTCCACCCTTATCCATGGAGAATACATTCCCAGCTCCCTAATGGTGCCTGAAACCGCAGATAGAACCTTATTCCAGTAATGTTTTTGGACCATGACTGACTGCGGGTAATTGAACCAGAGAGAGCAAAACTGTAGATTGGGAGTGGGGGGGACTATATGATATTTTCAGACTCTGGCTGATTGCAGGGAATCAAAAATATGAATAAGGGGGGACTACTGTATGTTACACCGAGAGAACACTGGCCAATTTAGCAGTACATAATGTAGCTTTTACCATAACCTACTCAGCATGGAGCAGCATGTAAGATACAAGCACAGAGGGGTACTGTCAGTGCTCTCTCAATTTCTATATTTATTGCCATACTTAAAGCTTTTGAGACAGCGAAGCTATATTTATTAGCAAATATATTTACATTGTTCTTACACTCTACTTTATATTTACTACATTATATTGCTCCTACGGTAAAACTATTAATACAGTGGTCCCCTGGGTTACGAAGGTAATCCGTTTCGGATTACCTTTCGTAACCCGGAAGCTTTCGTTTCCCGGGGGACCGCTAAATTCAACGGGCCGCGCGGCCATTTAAAGGGGCCGCGCGGCTTTTTTCATTTCGTATCCCGGGGGGTATTTCGTATCCCGGGGGATACAAAGCCGGTCCGCCACCTTTCGGATCCCGGGATTTTCGAAACCCGGGGGATTCGTAAGGCGGGGGACCACTGTATAAGAAATCTAGTACCATCCCAGTTGGAAATCATCGTCTGAATAACCAGTATTCTCAATGTAATGATAGTTCATTGTGCATACTAAAATCTGAAAAGGGAGCAAGGCTTTACCAGTTTGAATAGTATAAGTTGTAAATGTTTTGTCCAATATTTTTCCATGTTTTCCTTCAATCTCTTCTTCGTCATCTTCAGAAGAGGAACTAAACTGCTCTTCCACAAGTTTTTTAGCAGCAGCTTGATTAGCCTTCATAATTTCATCAAATTTTTTCTTTGATGCCAGCTCTGTTAAAAGGAACAAAGTGATAACATTTAAACTAAAATACTAAAACAAACAAAATCTCTTTTAAAATCTAATAAATCACATAAAGAGAAGAAAACTCAAAGACAAGAGACAAGAGACAAATGCTACATTTCTGTATGAATAGCACTTTTTAAAATCATCCTCTAGTGTACAAAGCAAGTACACATGAACAATAAGTTCAGCTCTTTCATGCCTGACTTCTTGGTTTCTTACTCCATGTTGCTAAAACCACCCATACTTCTGAAACTAGCCATGTGTTCAATATAGAAACCTGTGAGTATCTCTGTGAAAAATAAAATATATCAGTCACTAATGGCTGGCTAACAAAGGGCCTAACTAAATATTACACATATATGCACATAAATAATTCAAGAGCCCCTGCTATTTGAAGACTATTTCCTCTTTTCTTCTATTCCCAACTGCAATAACAAAAATATCACCATGGCCATGAACAATAAATAATTACAACCTTAGATCTCAGTTCTATCAGACCACCTATTCAACTTCAAGGCTGCAATGCTTCACCCATTGCCTGAGAATGAGCTCCACTGAGCTGTGGAACTAACTTTTGCATAAACATTTACTGATTGCACTATAGGCTGTTTTTTCTACTGATAGAAGTCATAAATTCATACAGTTTCAGGCCAACATGGTATAGTGGACCAAGATTCTGGAGACCAGGGTTTGTACCCCCACTGGGTGACCTTAGGGAAGTCACACTCTCTCAGCCTCAGAAAGCAAACACAAGCTCCTCTGAACAAATCTTGCCAAGAAAATCCCATGATACATTTGCCTTAAGAGTCAACAGCAGTTGGAAATGACTTGAAGGCACTTTACATCACCCACTGAATAATATGGGGCTTGAGCGTCTGCATTTTTCCCACCCTTGAAAGTCTCAAAACCGAGCCCCCATAGATGGGAAGGGACCACTACACATATGTTTAAGGTTCAGAACTCAAGAGTCTATGGACCTTATCGGACAGGAGGAATTTCTCTTTATTGCGAATGGAGCCAATTCGAATTCAAGTGAATTTGCTAGTTTAGCGAATTTACATGAATTCCAGTTGTGTTCAGAATGTGTTCAGAATGACTTCCCATTACCCGAAAATGACCCCCCCCCCATTGCCTGAAACTGCATGAGATCCTTTAATTTGCAATAAGGTAAAACCCATGATTGTGTTCGGAATAACTTCCCTTTTGCTCGAAATTGCGTGAGATACTTTAATTCACAATAACGTGAAACCCCATGATTGCGTTCGGATTGCCATTGGATTATACTTCCAATTTCCGACGTCTGATAAGGTCCTAGATTGTATTTTTTATAAAGAGATTTAGCTCCTAATGAAAACACATCAATATTCTAATGTTTAAAACAGATTTCCAATAGACCATCTATCAGCTTCTGAATGATTTGTTCAGATATATTGCTTATATACACACCCATCCTGAATGGTGGAATCAGTAAAAACTACTTCTCTTTTCTGCTGATAAAAGGCACTCATTAGGTCAAAACTCACTATGTGAGCATATTGGCACCACTATTAATACTTAATAACAATTATATATATATTTACATATATATGTGTATATATAAAATTTTGCAGTCTACTGAAAATGAAATATTTTCCTTCACTGACTCTTCAGTGATGTTCCACCCAATCCCACGTCTACTGGTGTTCCCAGCTGCCTACTAATGCTTACTAAAAGGTGGCACATGTGAATGCTCGCTCGGTGTATATTATGTGCATGTAATACCTGGCTGTGTCCAGATATGTGCAAAACAATAGCATGTTCGTGCATGTGCTTGTGTGAGAGAATGGTATGCTGGATATTTATGCTTGTGAAAACAGCGGGGTGTGTGTATGTGTGCACGCACACATGTTCTCGTTGTGTGCCTTTGAGATGTTTTCAACTTATGGCGATCCTATCATGGAGTATTCTTGGTAAGTTTCTTCAGAGGGGATTTGCCTTTGCCACCCTCTGAAGCTGAGAGTGTGTGACTTGCCTAGAGTCTCCCAGTGGGTTTCCATGGATAATGAAGGATTCAAATCCTATACTCCAACCACCACACCATGCTGTTTTTCTATGCACATCCATTGATTCATGTAAATAACCTATGCTGGGTGACCCTCAGCAAGTCACACTCTCTCAGTCTCAGGGGAAAGCAACCAAGAAAATCTAGGATAGCTTTGCCTTAGAGCAACCATACGTCGGAAACAACCTGAAGGCGCACAACAAAACATATATGGTATTTTATAGATAGGTAATATCATATGTTTTGTTGTTGTTGTTGTGTACCTTCAAGTTGTTGCTGACGTATGGCAACTCTAAGGCGACCCTATCATGGGGCTTTCTTGGCAGGGAAGGTTTGCCATTGCCTTCCCCTGAGGATGAGAGAGTGTGACTTGCTCAAAGTCCTCCAGTGGGTTTCTTCCACAGCTAAGAGGAAAATATATAGAGATATACATATATGTGATATCATACACATACCATATGTTTCTATGAATATAAATCTATACACACACACACACACATATATATATTCTGTCACACACACATATATATCACATATCTATGTATAAATACAAATCATATATGAATGATAAATATAAATATGTATCATCTCACTCACACACAAATCACAGATCTATCTATATATGGTAATTTATATATACCTACATTCTGCCACACACACACATATATATCACATATCTACCTATGTGTGTATATATATATATATATATACAAATCATATATGAATGATAAATAATAAATAATTATTATTATATATCATATATATATATACACATACATATATATATATATCACATTATCTATGTGTATATATACAAATCATGTATATATATATATATATATATTATACACATATACATATATACAAATCAGGGGAAGGCGTATGCTCCTTGCACACTTCGATCCTCTGGGAGGAACCTGCTACAGCCTATCAAGACCAGGCTGGTGCAGACCTCCCAGAGGGCTTTCTCTGCCACTGCTCCCAAGCTTTGGAATGGTCTGCCGGATTATGACATCTTTAGATTGCTTTTAAAAAGCCCTAAAGACACATCTCTTCTGGCAGGCCTTCCCTGAAATCCCCTAATCCCTGGCTCCGGATCCAGACTCTGATTTCGTCTACTCCCAGGTTTCCGATCCCTAACTTATGACGTGGCCGCTCAAGGAAGGGTTTGGATGATGTCTTGTGTTTTAATATTGCTAGTTTTAACTTATGGCTGGTTTAATCTATTTTTAAGGGGTGGGAGGTTTGGAAGTGGGTTATGGGATTGTTTTAACTTATGCCTTTTAACTTGTGGTACCCCGCTCCGATTGTCTCTACAGAGGAGCGGGTTATAAATAAGCTATTATCATCTTATTATTATATATGGATAATAAATAATAAATATCATATAACACACACACATAACATATCTATCTATCTATCAATATATAATATATCATATATGAATGATAAATATAAGTATATATCATATCACACACACACCCCACACACATATATAAAACATATCTATGTTAAAATTCAAATCCTATATGAATAAGTATAGGTATATATCACACATATCACATATCTATCTATCTATATATGATATACACACACACACACACACACACATATATATCACATATCTGTGTATATATACAAATCCTATATGAATGATATATATCATATCACACACATACATATGGCATATCTATCTATATATGATATATACATACACACATATATACACACATATATATATATATATATACAAATCCTAAATGAATGATAAATATAAATAAATATCATGTCACATACATACATATGGCATATCTATCTATATATGAAATATATACATATATATATACACACACAGTCACACACACACACACACACACACACATACATATATCACACAGCTATGTATGTATATAGACAATTCCTATATGAATAATAAATATAAATATATATCATATCACACACATACATATGGCATATCTATATCTATACATACATATAGATAGATAGATAGATACACATACACTCACTCACTCACTCACACACACACATAAATATCACACAGCTATGTATGCATATATACAAATCCTAAATGAATGATAAATATATATCATGTCTCACACACATACATATGACATATCTATATCTATATATAGATAGATATACACGCACATACACTCACACTCACACACACATATCACATAGCTATGTATGTATATAGACAAATCCTAAATGAATGATAAATATAAATATACATCATGTCACACACACATACATGTGACATATCTATATCTATACATACAGATAGATAGATAGACACACACACACACACATATATATATATATATATATCACATAGCTATATATGTATATATACAAGCCCTATATGAATGCTAGATATAAACATACACATGACACATCTATCTCTCTATCTCTCTATCTATGAATTATCTCTATCTCTATATCTAAGGGTTCCTTGTGGTGGGGTCCCTCCATCCGGGGCACTGACCAGGGGGGTCCTGGTGGGGCGAGGCCTGCTGTGGGCCTGCTCCTCCTCCTCCTCCTCCTCGGGCCCCCCCTGCAGGCCCTCTCTCCCTGAGGGCTCCTGCTGCAGCTCCAGCCCGGCCCCGGCCCCTTCCCCGGACTCCCGGACGCCAAGCCCCCGCGGCCTCCATCTTAGCTCCTCTGTGCAGCAGCTCCTCTGAGCCAGGTGGGCGGTGACGTCACCGCCCGCCCCCAAAAAAATACAACTCCCAGCATGCCTCTCGGCGACGCGGGCCCAGGACAAAAGAGAGAGCCGAGGCTAGAGCGGCCGCGTTTTTTCCCGAAACCGGAAATGGCAACGTTTGGGAACCGGAAGTGCCTCTCCGCGTACGGAGCCTAAAAGCACCGCGTCACTTCTGGAAGCTAAGCAGGGTCGGCCCCGGAGAGCAAGCGGATGGGAGACCGACATTGAATACCAGCTGTACTCTATTTTATTTTATTTTTCATTATTTTTTTTTAAAAAAAGTTTATTGAAGATAAAAAAATACATCTATGAAAGATATATGCATGGCAAACAAACGATAAAAAGAAAATAAATAATACAAATATCTATATTTGAGAGGACTGTGCTGCCCAAGAAGCCTCAGTTGTGTTGGTTATTTCACTGGAAGAAAAATGGAGAGTTTAAACCACATTATTCCATGCCTGAGGAAACCCTGCAAATTTTATTTGTTTATTTTTATTTTCATTACAAATAAAATCTAGTCACTCATCGTACATCATGTACTGAAACCTAATAAATCCGGTGTCAATTTTTTCCACATATTTGTGTGTCAAATTCCCATTCTTGTCTCTGATATTTACATGTATAAATTGTTAAACCTATCAATTCCGCATCTTAAACTAATCAACCACTGTTTAATCATACTAGGGGAAAACAGGATTTAAACGAGAGTTAAACAGGAAATGTCCTGTGGTAAACTTAGGGTATTTCCTTTTTAACTCTCATTTAAATCCTTTTTGACCCCTAGTGTGATAAAGCATTTAAGTTTCTCTGATACATGTGACTTATACTTTGAGAGAAATAGATTTGAATCAAACACACGAGGTTTGATAGAGGAGACAAACAAATGGAGTGGAGATTATGCAAAACCATATAGTTTTATGCTTAATTATATAATACATATAGATAGAAAGGAACATGTATAGTATTCTAATCAATATATATCTAATAGAAGTATTATAGGTCAAAGGCTAAGGCCCTTTAACTAAAAAGGGATTTTATGAAATTAGTAAAAAGGGTTTTGAGATAAACTTTTGATACCATGCTAACTTTATAAACATATATTGGACTTCAATCTATTAAATATATTGTTTTGTAGGAATAAAGGGGGGGGTTATACTTTTGATGATTTTATAAAGCATAAACTAAACAAAGTATTTTTCAGGTTATGTTAAGACAACTAGAATATTTCTTTGAAATTATAAACTTTATAAAAATTATAAACTTTATAAAAATCTCTTGATCCACACCTGGGATTCAAGGACGAAAGGGAGATGACGCAGTAAAGGCGTCGTAAAAAAATTGTTGTCTTCATCTGCACCTGGGATTCAAGGACAAGGGGAGTCAAACTAGTATCTAAAAAGTAAGATAAGAGAGTGCCATCCTCATTCAATGCCAAGAACACCATTTTTTTACATGGGTTACAAAAGTTCAAGAGATTTTCTTTTCTGCGCATGCCTAATAGGGGGTTATGAATATTAGAACACATCTTGGAATGTATAATGACTAATTTACATGGTCATGCATTGTATGAAGTAGGTGGGGAAAATACACATGGAATGGGAGTTTCTAGGGTTAGTACATTATCCAATGAAAATTCAGATAAAATATTGTAATGGAAAATGGTCTATAAATATTGTGTGAAACATCAAATAGGTGTGCCTATTTGCTTAGGACACCCCTTCTTGCAAGATTGTATTTAATAAAATTGGAAATAGCTGCTTCACTGGTTTTGTCCTGATTAATTTGATTTGGTACTTTGGTACTTAAGAAAACTATATCTCACAGATGGTGCATTGGCCAGGAATCTAAGTCATCAGGACCAATGGTTGACATTCCTGAAAATGGATCGGCATGCCCCACTGATTTTCAGTGGTTCCAACTTCGGTACTGGCAGTCATTGGCCTCACTGACAAAGATCCCGAGATATTGGACCAAGTGAAGTAGTCTAAATTTGTCTAAAAATAGTAGGCACAATTTCCGCGGCAGCCATGAAAATTTGTGCACAACTAAAGGTAAGAAAATAGACTTAAGTATTGCCTTTGGTGGTCGGGAATAATAGTGAATAGCAGGCAGAATAGCTTCTAGATGGTATTCACTATGGGAATCAGGACGTCCAGGAATAAAAAGCAGGAAAAGATTAGGATCTTTTGCCTGGGAAACATCATGTCCCATAGTCTGTTGGGGGCAGATGTTAATTTACCTTGTACAAGGGGGAAAGAAGGACAAATGATACAGTACTGTTGAAGGAGAATATTTTACCTCCTGCAGTCTTCTGGCCCAAGTTTGGGACAGAAGGAATATGGCCATGTTAACACCTCAAGAATTAGGTTAATGTAAAGGGACCTTTAGATAAGAGATGATAAAGGAGAATTCCAAAAAGCCATAAGAGTTAAAAGCTGTTTTAAAAATATACTGTATTCTGTTAAAGAAGGGGCAATTTATAAATAAGGAAAAACAATAAAAAATAAAATAATATCAAATTTGAATAATCTCTCTTTTAATAGTAATAAAAATCAGAAAGACAACACTCAGGAGTACTGATTTAAACTTTGTCTTTGTTCCTGTTGCAAAATACAGTATTGTGTTTTTTTAAAGGGTGAGCAAAGGAAGCTGCCTTCCTTTCTCTTTGTGTGTGTGTCTGCAACAGGTTGTTTGTTTTCAATGTGCTTTGAAAGTGGATTTTTCTTTGGTAAATAGAAGTGTATGTTCTTGTTCTGTGTTGTGTTGTTATTGTTGTTGATCATCTTCAGGTCATTCTTGATTTATGATAAACCAAGGGGATTTTTGTTAACAAGAGAGTTGTTGGAGGGAAAATGTATAGCCAAATGTGTGTGTGTGTGTTTCCCTCCTCCCTTTGGATACATGTTGTTTGAGAAGGCAGGAGTAGAGACAAACCTTTTAATATGTTGATCATTTTAAAAACTAAAAATGTTTTTTTAATAAATTAAGTCAAAAATTAAGAATTTAAATAAGGCTTTTAAAATTCAACAAGCAAAAGAGGAAATTCCTTCTATTTTCTTATAAAGGCTAAAAACATATGAAATGAGATAATATTTAAGAAAATTAGCAAGAGACCAAAAATGTCTAAAATTATTGTTATTAGATTTTAGCTAGATATATAAAATAAAAATGTATTTTATAATATGAACTGTGGGAGAACAAGGTGGACTCAGTACAGCAGGCCTGGCCAGTCTCCTGTTCTGATGAAGCCAGGGATGATGGATTATATTGTTAATAGTTGTAAAAGAAGACTGTGCCTATCAAAGGTTAATGGGCTAGTTGTTACAAGGCAGGCTTTAACAAAAATGTATAGAAAAGTTTTAAAAGAGATAGTAAGGAAGAGATTATAGCATAGTAAAACCTTGGGGGAGTTATAATTTTTTACTGTTGTAACCCACCTTGACCCATTGGAGAGACGAGATAAGAATAAAATTATTGTTATTATTATTATTATTATTATTATTATTATTAGGTTGAAAGAAGGCATAGTAAGTAGATTCAGAGATGTGGTCAGGTAAGACGGAATGAGAGGTGAGGAGAGACGAAGGAAATGAAATTTGAAAAAGGGGGCTTAAAAAAAATAAGAGAGGAGAGTGCTGAGAGATATTTAAATAAAAAGGTGGAAGTGAGTGTCTTAAAAAAAAACAAGGAGAAAGAGATGGTTTGAAAAGGGTTTGAAAAAGAGTTGTTGTTGTTGTTGTTTGTATCTCACTCTTTCCCCAAAACTGGGACTCAGAGTGGCTTTATATATTTAAAAGCCGTACAGTTAAAAATGTAGAAAGATGATACATTAAAACAGAATTAACTTGTTAAAATATTAAAATAGATTATTTATAAATAGAATAAAAACACAGTTAAAAAGATAAAAATTTAAAAAACACTTAAAATGATACAACACCCTAGGTTTTAAAACCATTTAAGATATATTGATATAAATCGTGCGATACTTATATGGATGGTATCATTTAGAAGTTTTATTTATGTAAAATTTCCTGGTTAGATAAAGTTCAAGACAAAGGGGCAGAGACTCCATACTCGGTTTTAAGGATATAAAAATACTGTATACATTTGGGAAGGCAAAAACAGACAAACAAACAAAGATAATAATTTTATATATCTCTCTGGAGATGTCATTAAAAATGTTTTTAATGGGTTATTTTTTGTTCATTAATTATTTTTGGGTCTAACATAAAGGGGGCAAGATTTTTATCTTTATCTTTGTTACTGTTTGTCATTTTTGTTTTCTGTAACAAAATACTTTTTGGGAGATTTTAAACTGAGGCTGGATGGCCATGTGTCGGTAGTGCTTTGATTGTGAGTTCCTGCATGGCAGCAGGGGGGTTAGACTGGATGACCCTTGTGGGTCTCTTCCAATTCTACTGTTCTATGAATTTTTGAACAACGACTAAGGGTATTATATGTGTACATTTCCAAACAAAGAAAAAGCTGGCATTCTGATAAAAATTAAAGTATTAAAGCTGAAAAATTAAAAATAAAGAACAATCACCAATGTGGTCTCTATAAAAGTTATTGTTGCTTGGAAATTTACATATTTCATTTAAAACAACTTGATAATGTGTTTAAAAGCTATGGATCACTAAAGGCTCTTTCCCATTGCCTAGGTTTATGTAAAACTCCTTCCAGTCTTTCAGTCAAAATCTATTAGAGTATCTCACTCAATTTCGGGCAATAGGGGGGTCATTTTCGGGAAATGGGAAGTCATTCAGAATGCATTCCGAACTAGCGAATTCATGTAATTGCAAATTGGCTCCATTCGCAATTGGGAGAAATTCCTCCCATGTGATAAACTCCTATGAATTTCATAGGTCAACAGGGGAATTGGAGGCACACGGAGCGGCGGCTCAAAACGTATGGGAATTATGTGACTCTCTAAACCAGTGGTTCTCAACCTTTTGGCCTCCAGGTGTTTTGGACTTCAATTCCCAGAAGTCCCAGTCAATATACTCATTGTTGTAGGAGTTGAACTCTCAAAAATCTAGAGGACCAAAGGTTGAGAACTACTGCTCTAGATTTTGCTGGACTGCAACTATTAGCATTTTTCACTATTGGCTGTGCAGGTTGGGGCTTCTGGGAGTCGCAATCCAACATCGTCTATAGTCTGCACAACTACCCTTTATTAAAAAATAAAGCTTTTTTCCCTTTGACATGAATATCTAGTCATGTCCGGCTGTAGGAGACGGTGCTCATGTCCATTACTAAGCCAAAGAGCCAGCGTTGTCAAAGATAACTCTGTGATCATGTGTCCAGAGTTATTGCACCAAACGCTGTTATCTTCCCACTGAAGTAGTACCTGTTTAGCTAAACTCATCCCTCCATATTTGCGGCTTTGATATTTGCGGCTTTGATTATTCACAGAGTTGATTAATATGTTCTCTCTAGGAATATCTAGGTCCTCCAGTGCAACTCTGTGGTCAACTTTAACTAAAAGTTGCACTGAAAGACCTAGAGACTCCTAGAGAGAATACTCTACTAGACATATTTTTTAATAAATAAAGATATCATTCAATAGATGACTTAGATGACAGTATTGGGGGCCTAGTTATCAAATTTGCAGAAGACACCAAATTAGGAAGTGTGGCTAATACCCCAGAGGACAGGATCAAAATTCAAAATGACTTGAATTGACTAGAAAGCTGGGCCAAAGCTAACAAAATGAAATTCAACACAGATAAATGTAAGGTACTGAACTTAGGGCAGAAAAATGAAATGCATAGATATAGGATGGGGGACACCTGGCTGAATGAGACCACATGTGAAAGGGATCTAGAAGTCCAAGTAGACTACAAGTTGAACATGAGTCAACAGTGCAATGCAGCAGCTAAAAAGGCCGATGCAATTTTAGGCTGCATCAATAGAAGTATAGCGTCTAGATCAAGGGAAGTAATAGTGCCACTCTATTCTGCTTTGGTCAGGCCCCACCTGGAATACTGTGTCCAGTTCTGGGCACCACAATTCAAAAAGTATGTGGAGAAATTGGAGCATGTCCAAAGGAGGGCGACTAAAATGGTGAAGGGTCTGGAAGCCATGCCTTATGAGGAACAAGTTAGGGAACTGGGGATATTTAGCCTGGAGAAGATGTTAAGGTAAACAAAGGGTCAATTAACCCATTCACAACCAATTATGCAAGTGAGGCATTTGTGAAGATTTCCAATCAGATTCATTTATTCCAAACAGTCTTAGTCTGCATGCATTGTTCAGCCAAAAGTCATCTCATTGACTGAATGCCCCAAACATGGCGTAAACAGTTTTTATTAACCCACAAAATATTCATTGAGCATGCGTAGTTTAGCATTCATCCATATATATATCTGTATTATTGTTCAGCCAGTCTAACTGGCAGGCTCTTCTGGCCTGACTCGCAACATCAAGGAATGTCTTTGTAGTAGAAACCTTATCAGCTTGCTAGCTACAGCGACCTTCAGGGAGGCCGTCTTTCTCTGTGAAGAGAAATTCACGCTTCAGCTCTTGTCTTCTTCCCCCCTCCTTCCTAACCCCACAACTCAAGCCTAATTCAAAGTACAAGTTTTTCCTTTGCTCTATGGCTGAACTTTTGATCATTAATGGCAGAGATTATTGGCTTCATTTGGTTATCAATGGCTTTATTAGTTTTCACCTTAACAAAGAGAAGGTTAAGAGGTGATATGATAGCCTTGTTTAAATATGTGAAGGGATGTCATAATGAGGAGGGAGCAAGCTTGTTTTCTGCTGCTCTACCAGAAACTAGAATGCAGAACAATGGATGCAAACTGCAGGAAAAGAGATTCCACTTCAACATTAGGAATAACTTCCTGACATTTGTAGCTCCTCCGGTGCAGTTCAATGGTCAGTGTCTGTCGGACACTGAGTTGCACTGGAGGACCTAGAGAGGTGTCCTCTCTGGTAAAAACATGGTGTTTTTGTTATTTGTGGTTTTTCCATATTCACTGGGGTCTTGTGAATACAGAGGGGACAAGTGTACTTGCACTTTTACATGCTTTTGAACTGATAGGATGGCAGAAGCTGGGACTAGTGATGGGGAACTCACTCCGTCATGCGGCGCTTGGCTCTCAAACTGCCAACCTTCTAATCTTGCAATTGCCAGAGTCAGCATCTTAACCACTGGGCCACCATGTCCCTTTATTATTGCAACAAAAGGGAAAACCTTTACCTTTATACACAGTTCACCGATTAATTATCATGGTAAGAATTCAGCATGTATATATGCGTTTTTATTTCATTTTATTTTAAATAATCACAGAATTAGCATCATGATTAAAAAATTCAATATGTATATCAAGTAGCATTTTTACAAACATTAATCTTAGAGGTCATGTATATTTAGTGTAAACAGAAAAAAAACTGCAAATATTATTTTATTAACACTGGGATTTCCTTTTATCAAGTTTTCATAAGACAATACTGCGCTTAATTATTCTGCAAAAATATATATATATTCTAATTTTCTGGACAGCTGCCACAAAAATGTTGTGACATTAATTTGTTTTTCTGGACCAACATAAGAAACTTCGCAAGGGAACCATATAATGAATGGGCTATACTTTCAGCTGATTCTTATTCACATAGACATAAATACTGATTTCGGTATATTTACCATCCAAATAAGGAGCTGGCATTGTCTAAAATTATTTCAGGGTTGCCAGATCTCAGGGCTGGCCCTGAGTCTCTAGTTCACATGAGTTATCTACAAACAGGAGACATAGGAGCAGAACAAATGGGCAGTAAAAAGCAGCTGGAATCTGCTTTTTCCTACAGCGGTTCGAAACCCCGCTGTCTGCACCAGCTGCTCCCAAGGCAGCCCAAATGCACCCCATAGTGCAGTGTCAAGCCATGCCACTGGGTAATGTTTTTTTGTTGCCTCCCCAACATCTACATGCACTATCGCACAAACACGCCACTGGCAACTGCCTGCTGCCTACATGCAAACCCACTGGATGGCCGCTCCTTTGAATGGCCAAAGAGTCACACCTGTGATCCTCCATTGGTACAGGGCATTGGAGCATCATTATGCCCCATAAAACACTGGCAAAGCACAATCATGGACTCCCCCTGCATGCCCCCTTCACCCCCCTTTTCCCCATGCGTCCTCTTGGACTGTCTGTTTTGGGCATGTTGTAATTACATCCATTGAAGATGTCACACTTTCATTTTTTTTGCATTGCCACCTGAATGCTTGGATATGCCAGCTCCATCCTTTATTTAATGCAGATCTGCACCAGTGTGTTTATATTCAGCTTTAGGAATAGGGTTAGGATGGATCACTCCTTCAGAACCACTTTTGCATTGGGGTGTCTATATGCAGGGTTGAAGGTGTGCATTTTCCAGGTTAAGTTGGGATATCCTGGGTTCTTTTTGTTCCAGTTTTTAGTCCCAGAGCATGGCTTCAATCCAGTTTCCGCCCTCTTTTGATGCATGCATCATCTAAATGCCCCAGCCTTAAAGCACTTTGAAATCATTTTATTTGGCCCGTGTGTTTCACCCCCAAAACACAAATTCTCCTGCTCTGGTGGGCTCGGCTCTAGACTGGAGGAGAGGGCTATGTGCAAATCTCCAGCCCAGCAAGGAGAGTAGCAGCTTACTACAGTGGCTTGCAAATGCTCTTCAGAGGGTCTATGTATTTACCTACTATGTATCCTCCTTACTTTCCAATTGTAGCAGCAGGGCTCCTACTCCTCTTGGCTTTGCATCCACCTTCAGACTAGACCCAAGTGGGCTACACAAAATATTTCTTATCCTGTCATTTCATCTTGATGTGGAAACAAACCCTTTAGCTAAGATTTCTCTCTTAATTACCAAACAGTGAAATATATTCTGTCACTCTTTTCCTCTTCCCCACTCCCCACCCCTCTGTGATTGAATAACAAGCTAGCAGTACATAATGCGTAGCGCATAATATCATCAGAGACCATTTCTAGGCATCAGATTTTGGCGCAGAAACTTCTGGGCCTGGGACAATCCTGAATTGGGAGCCTCATGAATAGCAATACAATGTAAGTTCATGAAACTACACCTGGTTGGCTTTAAATATAGAAACTGGATGTTATAAACACATTCCAAGTCCAATCCACATCTTTACCAATTATTATTTATTAACTTTTAATTTAGCTCAGAATATGCACTTCTGTTTTTATTCATTCTTTACTGACCAGGAACTATTTCAGCTTGTTCTAAATTTGAAAAATCAAAATCTGGAGGTGGTTTCAGGATGTTCTCAACTTCTGTTAGCCTTGTTTTCAGCTTTTGCTGGGCAGCGTCATATTCAGCTAAGAGCCTGGCAAATCTTACCTGTAAATTATCTAGCATTATTTCTATGTGGTTAACTTTTTCCTCTATATCTTTAGGATCTCTTCCTCCACTCGCAGCTTCTAAATCAAGTAATCCATCTTTCATGAGGATTTGTTTTCCCTTCTCTTCCAGCATGGCTTTTGCATCTGGATATTCTGTTAGAGCTTCCATTAGATCATCTTTATATAGACAAAACAAATCTGAATAGCCAATACTTCTAATGTTGGCTGTCCTCCGATTTCCAGCTTTGCTACCTTTAATGTTAAGAATGCTGATCTCACCAAAATAGCTTCCATCACTTAGGACAACATACTGAGTGACTCCATCATCAGCTACCACTGCAAGTCTGCCTTCTTTGATAATGTACATTTCTCGCCCAATGTCACCTTTCTGGCAGACATAATCTCCAGGACTGTATACCTGAGGCTGTAGTTTTAAGACTAGCTCAACCAACAAACCAGCTTCACAATCTGAAAAAATTCGGACTTTCTTTAATGTTTCCAGATGAACATTAATGGCAATTTCTGCTCGTAATTTATCTGGAAGAAACTGCAAGACTTTTCTTTCATCCACTGCCTTCTTATTTGTCCACAAATAATCAAACCACTTGATAACTCTTTTTTCTAAGTCTTTGCTCACGTTCCGAAACTGCATGTACTGCTTGATAGCATCAATCCTTGCTTGAAATTTTTCTCTTGCAGCATTCACGTTAGAGATCATAGAACCAATATTACCAACAATAGTAGCAAAAATTAATACACCAACTAAGAAGTCAACAACAACAAATAAATATTCTACATCTCTCACAGGAGGAGGCGTTTCACCAATAGTTGTCAGAGTCAGTGTTGACCAGTAGAGACTATATACATATTTTCTAGCAAGCCGGCCAAATTCAGGATGAGTAATGTTGGGATAGACCCATGTGTCTGTACCGAAGCCAATGGCTTTAGAGATTGAGAAGTAGATACATGCATTCCAATGTATAATAATTATAATATACATGACAAGATTAGAGATCCTGAAGATATTTGGGTAGCTTGTTCTTGTTTCCGTTTGCTGGAAGAATTCAAACAAACGAGATATTCTAAGTAATCTGTTTATTCGTATTTCTGGGTAGTTCAACCCGAATTTGAAATAAAGTAGATCAGTTGGTATGATGGAAAGTACATCTAATTTAAATTGAATTGTTCCTTTATATCTTTTCTTAAGTTTAATTTCTTCTTTCACCAACAAACCTTGTTCCAGGTACCCTAAAATAAAGTGTAAAAAAAACCTTCTTGATGTTTTCCTTTGTTAAATTTTAACTGGTGTGACAAACAGCAAGTACAGATATAGAGGGAATGTATACTACTGAATTATAGCAGTTTGGTACCACTTTAACTGTTATGACTGTATCCTACAAAATCCTCAGGTTGTAGTTTGTTCAAAATTTGGGGGCTCTAGTCCATTCCCATCAACTATCACAGTGGAGCTCTCTAGCAAAGAATTCTACATAAAAAATATACCATTCCATCTTTCCATAGGATGATGCCATACTAAGTAAACGGAGATCAAAGTTCTGTAACTCTACAGTCATAGTGGCCATTTTAAACTATGTGATGAACCAGATACATGTTATCATCCTTTCAAGTGGTAGGAATGTTTAGTATATTTTTAGTTCCACGTCTTATTAAAAATCTCATGAAGCATGGAAATGGAAGTATAATGTTAAGTGATCACCTGTATTTACCAAATGTTTTCATAATACAGTAGGCATCAATGAAATTTCACTTTCTGTTCAAAAAAAAAAATCGGAATTCTTCTTCTTATCTGTAATATGAAGGTTTGTATGGGTAAATTGTTTAATATTTTTATACTTTAATATTATTATATTTTTCTTCCAAGAACATTTGAATGGCATACATAGTGTCTTCTTTTTTATTCCTAGAAAAATATTGAAGTAGTACAGGCAGAGAAAAAAGGGCCATTCAAATGGCCAAACAAACCATGGTCTCTTGGCACAGAATGTAGTGTCACTTCTCTAACCATAGTTTAGGGAGTGTTCTCAGAATTGTTCCATCTGTCCCAAGATGCCTCCTTCTAACTATGTATTAAGAACTTTAGCCCTCCCTGCAGTCATCTGCCTTGGTCCAGGCCCCAGAGGGAGAGAAGAACCACTGGACCTCATCCCCTTTCCCACCTTCTTTCCCTTCTCTTTTTGTGTTGTCTCTCTTAGATTGTAAGCCTGAGGGCAGGGAACCGTCTAATTTATAAGATTGTATCTATAGCACTGTGTAAACTTACAGCGCTATATAAATAAAGGTGAAGAAGAAGAAGAAGAAATTATTGTTGTTTGCCCAACAAATGGTAGTTTCCTTCCACACGAACTAGTAACAAGTTCAGGTGCTTCCTCTTCCTTTCCTCTTTTACTCATTTCTTTCATTTGCTGGAAAAGAGGTTCCTTGCTGTATTAAATCACAGGTTTCACATGCTTTCCAAACTCCATCCACCACCAGAAGGGATGTTAAACTACAATTCTCATAAACTCTGATGGGTGGCCATCTCACCAGGCAGATAAATTAAGAACATGGGACATTCTACAAGTTCTTTTCATTCCTGCCATCTGTACAGAATTGGATAGAATGCCACAGTTTAATCCTAGTTGAACTTCCATAGTAAGAGCTAAAGTACATAAATATTTGACTACCTGAAAGATGCTCTGTTTTTCAGTGAAAGAGCTCACATATGAGAAGGGTGGTGATCAAAGACTGTTTGGTAACTGCACCCTATTTATTTATTTGATTTCTATCCTGCCTTTCTCCCCGAAAGGGACCGAAGGCAACTCACAAATAAAAGTTCCAAAAAACAATAAAACAATTTAAAATATCATCTAAAAACAGTATAAATTACAGGCATTAAAATCACACTAAAACCATAATTCACACCCTCTTCCTAATTACTTCTTAGGACCAGTTTATGCAATCTGCTGCTCCACAAGAACTGCCAAAGTTCTATCATTTTATTTATTTGATTTATATTCTACTTTTCTCCTGAATGGGGCTCAGGCAGCTCCACTGGGACTGTGCTGGGGTGCCATTAGTAATCAATACCTCTACATGGACAATGCAGTTGCAACAGCTGTTCCAAGAGTGCACATAACAGTAGTGGTGTGGTCATTGCCTCCTGTGAATGTGACAGTTCATATTATCCAGGATATCCTGGCTTGTTTGAGAGATCACCAGCAGTTCCACACAACCTCACAGGCAATCACAAAGCCTCTTGAACGTGCTCTTAACAGAAAATTCTAAGAAAAATGTTTGGTATATATTTAAAATATGAACCAAAAGTTGTGTTATACTGGGACATACTGGTCAACACTAATGGTCCAATACTGTCTTTTCTGAACGAAAGCAATTTGCCAAGACATTTATACAGTAATATTGTTGCTGCCATATTGCATATTGCAATAGATGCACCTTAATTGTAAGGAATGTTTTTATTGCTATTGTTTTAATTGCTGTAATCCCGCCTGGATCAAAGGGAGAGGCAGGAAATATAAATAAATTATTATTATTATTATTATTATTACACTGCAGCTCCCAGAATCCCACAGCCTCGAGCCACTGACACTGTCTCAGTGCCCGGAAAGAGGTAAAGCGGGGCCAAAACGGGTTAAATCTCTCTGTCCAGTGTGGACGCAGCCTAAGAGGGAGGCAAGGGTTCCCCTCGTTGCTCTGTCGCGCGCCGTCACAATGGAGCAGCGCCGCGCGCCTCGCCTCGATTGGCCATTGGGGAGGACGAGGTTGGCGGTTGGGCCTTGGAGGAGATTTCTGAGGCAGGCAGCAGCACAGCAGAGGCTGCTCTTCTTCGAAGATGGCATCGCTGCTGCTTCTGCTGCTTGTTGCCCTCCTCTCGGGGTTCATGGTTGTGGGCCTCAATGAGTCTGGTGGCAAATACAAGTTAAACGCCCACAAACTTTTGTTGCCCGTGTCCCAGGAGAAAGTTTTCTTTGTCCTGTCAGCAGAAGCCGGTTGTTTTACGTGGTAAAATAAAATAAAAAATAAAAATAAAATAGCTGATATACAGTATGTGGCTGCTCTTCGAAGTAGGGGGTATTAAAAGATGAGATCAAGATCAATCGAAGAGTGGTCTGAAACGGGCCTTATATGCATGACTTTCAAAGCATTTTAATTTAAAAAAGTTACTTATTTATTATTTTGGCATGTTATATATTAAATTGCCCATGTTGTTTCAGTACTGGAGTAGGAAGGTGAGAATTCTCTAGATGTTTTATATTCCCATTGTTTCTGGTTCTTGCCCATGTTTATTGGGGCTGATGGGAGTTATAATCCAATCCAAAACATATGACCCTTCTGGAAGGAGCTGGGCCAAGGAGGTGGGTTGGCTTGTTCCACTTCAGGAGAACAGGAGGAGAGACTGGGAGAGAAAAAATGCCCCTCTGAAGAAACTTTACAGAAACCACTCAACTACAAAATGTTCATGATATTAGCTGGGTGGATAGATAGACAGATAGATAGATAGATAGATAGATAGATAGATAGATGAGAGACAGCCTGGTGTAGGGGTTTGAGTGTTGGATGACAGTTATGGAAACCAGTACTGTATTAGATTCCCAGCATGACCATAAAACCCACAGGGTGGACTTTGCACAAGTAACACTCTCTCAGCCTCAGAGGGTGGCCATGGCAACCCCCCCCCCCCCCCCCGAAGAAAAACTTGCCAAGAAAACCCCTGTGAAAGAAAAAATATTTTGATGTCTTTTCCAACTCTGTCATTCTGTGATATGTCCTGCAGGTATACTACTCAGCGCGAAGGCATCAGCATTGAGCCTATGTATGACTCCAGCACAGTGTGTTCCCAGAATGCTTTGCTTACAGCTCGTAATAGCAGAAAGCTATCCGGATTCATAATAGCCCAAGAAACCGGTAATTAGGTTGTTTGGGAAGTGCTTGTTTCTAACAAGAATGAAGTGGGGTGAAGAAGTCTCTAGCCAAGGGCAGTACATTGCGGCTTTGGCTTTCGCGGATTTGACTGCTTGTGTTTTGATTAACATGTTCTCTGTAGGGACTCTTTCAGACGTGGGAAATTGGAAGTATAATCCAATGGCAATCTGAACGCAATCACGGGGTTTCACGTTATTGTGAATTAAAGCATCTCACGCAATTTCGGGCAAAAGGGAAGTCACTCTGAACGCAATCATAGGTTTTACATTATTGCGAATTAAAGCATCTCAAACAATTTCAGGCAATTTGGGGGTTAATTTCGAGTGATGGGAAGTCATTCTGAACGCATTCCGAACGCAATGGGAATTCACGTGAATTCGCTAAATTTGAATTGGCTCCATGCGAAGTAAAGAGAAATTACTCCCATCTAATAAACTCCAAAGAATCTCTAGGTCCTCCAGCGCAACTCTGCCAGAGGTTCCTAAAGAAAAGACTTCTCTAGGCATTTGTATGTCCTCCAGCGTGATTCCATGATCAACATCTGGTGGATGTTGACCTTACCGTTGTACCTGGGGATTCCTAGAGAGAACAGTGTGTTTTTCATTTGCATTTTTTCTACATTCCAACAGAAGTTAGGCCTTATATATCTTACAGTGTCTCTCATAGTTGAGGTCTAACTATGATATCAATTACAGGCCTCTGTCATCTTTTTCATTGGAAGAACTTTTTTGCCCATCTATAGCATTTCCCCCTTCTCTTTCAGATACCAACAATTGGCTCCGCTGTGAGCTTGTTGTGGATTTCATCAAGCGTATTGAAATAGTCTATGCCATCCGAAAGATTTATGTAGAAGATTCTCCACTTGAACTGACTGTACGTGCAATGGACCAGAGAGGTACCATATGCAGCTCCAACCTTGCATTGGATGCGATTGTTATTTTGGGGTTTTGGGTTTGCTGTGTGGCAGGGCAGTTGAAAAAAAGAACAGTTGCGGGGCGTTCGTGTTGAGCTCCTGTGAAAATCACATTTTGTCTCTTTAGGATCTTAGAATGTTTTGATTCAGGATATTCCCAGCCACATACTATTGTAGAGTTGGAAAGAATGGAGAAAAATGATCACATTATGGTAACAGGTATAAAAATGGGCCGTGCTATAGTTTACGCCCGGATACAGGAGAAAATTTACAAGGTAGGTTTTTGTAGGAGGTGTTTTCTGTAGTGTTGCTCAATATTTGTAATCAGCCATGTGGGTTACATCTAATGGAAGATGCAACATTTGGAGGGCCACAACTTATGGCTCCAGTGCCCATCAGCCCCAGGCAATGGCCATTGATCAGGTTATGAATTGAAACGGTATTATTATAGCCAACCACAAGTTCACTCATAAGAAAAGTGGCAACAAGTAAAGAAGTGTCCAAAGCAATCACTTAATCTCTTTTTCATTTCAAGGGGAAAAAATGTTTAATAATTTGCTTGACCAGGAAATTAATGACTCTTGTTTTGAATACCTTAGGAAGTACCTCCAGCCTTGGTGTGCTTGTTAGTTTTGGAGAACCTATTTCTGTCACCTAATGAGGTCTATCTGATCATTGGAGCATTTATCACATTCAGAGTTGGCAAAATGATTCAGGGAAATATCACAGGTATTTTCTTCATTCACCTTGCTTCCTAAATTCTCTGTGAAACTTAACCTAATTTAACGAGACTTAGAAATGAGTTCTGTTGTTTTCAGTGGTACCATATACACTCGTCTATAAGTCAAAAAATTAATGCCCAAAAAGTGGCTCTAAAAATCAGGGGTAGACTTATAGATGGGTCTATAAGGTAATATGGCTGAGAAAAATGGGAGCCATGCCTGTTTTGGGGGAGTGGGGGTTGATTGGCATGTCTTTTAGTCCAGGGAGACTGCCCTGAAGAGAAACGCTGCCTGCCTTGTTCCCTCCCTCCCTGGTTTATCTCTAGAACTGTTTGGTTGAGCTCTTTAAGAACTCTCTTTCTTCTTCTTCTTCTTCTTCTTCTTCTTCTTCTTCTTCTTGAATTTTTATTTTATTTACAAGTCATTGAGAAGCTTACAAAGATATTGTATACATAAGGTGTACAAATAGAAAATTATAAGCAAGTTAATAAGGACAACCATATATATATATCTCATCTAAGTCTTACCGTTTTAACAGTACCTACTAAAATAATATCTCTTTTTTTAAGTCCAATGTCTTTTCCCAAAAGTTAATTACTGGAAGCCAACTTTCATTCCATTTTTCCATAGATCTATTGTTAATCAGATTCGCAAGTCTGTCCATTTCTTTTAGTTCTTGAAGTTTGAAAATCCAATCTTCTGTAGAGGGGGTTTCATTGCTCTTCCAATTTTTGGCTATTACTAGTCTGGCAGCTGTGACCATATAGAGCAATATTTTCCAATATTTGTTCTCAATAACTTTGTTAATATTTGATGTTATATTTAATAAATAAAATTCCGGTAACATTGAAAATTGTGTCTTAAAGATTTTTTGGATTATTGTATATGTTTGTCCCCAAAATTTCTGAATTTTATCGCATGTCCACCACATATGAAATAGTGAACCTTGGTTTTTGTTGCAATGCCAACATTTAATATCTGGTATTTTATATATTTTTTTGATTTTTAATGGTGTAAGATACCATCTGTTTGTTATTTTCATATAGTTTTCTTTAAGAGTTTGTGATGCTGTAAATTTGTTTGTTTTGTTCCACGCTTTCTGCCATTCTTCGTATGGTATTGGCCGACCTATATCCTGTGCCCATCGTATCATATACTCTTTTACTGCTTCTTTTTCCATTTCTCTATTCAATAAAACTTTATAAATTTTTGATATTTTCTTTTTATTTGGTTTCCACCAAAGTTTGTCTAATTCGTTTATTACAGTTTCTATCCCTTTATGTTTAAGGTCATCTTTGAATTTTTGCCTAATTTGTGTATGTTCAAACCAGTTTAAGTTGATCCCCTCTTTTTCTAATTCTTCTCCCTGTTTTAACTCCAATTCCTCTTTTTTACCCATTTTTGTTAAATCTTTATATGTCAACCATCCTCTTGTTCCCCCTCTCTTCCTAAAAAATGCCTCTTGGGTTGAAGTCCAAAGTGGCAATTTAATATAGAATTTTTCTCTAATTTTACCCCATGATGACATAAGTGCTTTCCTTATAGTATGTTCTTGAAATTCTTTATAATTTGTTTGATCTTTGTATAATAGATATGCATGCTAACCTTGTGACAGACCTATTCCCTCTAAATTCAGGAGATCAGTGTCTTCCAGTTTGATCCAATCTTGGATCCACCCAAGCTTTTTGCTATCTGTTTCTCTTATTCTAATTTCTTGTAAACAGATGATGTCATAGTCGTTTTTTATTAGCTTATAAGCTATTCGTTTCCTTTTCTTTTCTGAATTTAGGCTATTAACTCTGTGTGGTGCCATTTTTAAGGTTCTTATGTTGCCCTTCAATTAAATTTAATGTTTTTAACTTTATAAGTTGTTTCATTGTTCTAAAAATTCTATCTATCTATCTATCTGTTGAAACTCTTGTATAGTTTTGATCTATATTTTTTAACAAGTTAGCTGTGTTGAGTCTCATTAGATTAACTCTAAATAAAATGTCTGGCGCAAAAGGCCTTTTACTTTTAAACTAATATTTAAAAAATATTAGGGGACAGCCGCAATGTGTAGTTGTGGTACTAGCACTGACTTGCCGTTCTTAAATGTGGTGCTGCACACTGTCCAATTGGGAATACTGAAATCAGATGCACCTGCCCGTCCAATAGGTTTCTGCTGGTGGAACTGGACAGCTTTCTCTCATCCTTTGCCTCAGGATGCAAACTTCTTGGCCAGCCTTAATGTTAAATAGAACAGGAATTTATAATGGGGATGATGTACAATTTGTCTCTTCATCTCACTAATAGGTCAGAGTCATGTGCCAACAATGTTTCATGTTGAACTAATGGTTAGGTACCTTGTTTAAAAATGCCAAAGTACATACAATCTAGGCTACTTGCTTTTAGCCCAAAGATGGATGCAGAGCAGAGGGGCTACATTCTGGTGCCACAGCTGAGAGAGAAGAAAACAGCCACAAAGACTCCCTGGAGAGTCTTGGAAGTTGCCTTTTGTGGTTTGAGCCTTGGACTATGACTCTGGAGGCCAGGCTTCAAATCCCCACTCAGCCATGGAAACCACTGGGTGACCATGGCCAAGTCACACTCTCTCAGCCTCAGAAGAAGGAAAAGGCAACCCCTCTCTGAACAAATATTACCAAGGCAACACCATGATAGGTTGACCTTAGGGTCACCATAAGTCAGAAACAACTAACAGCTACAAACCTAATTAATTCACAGTTTTGCTATATGCATATTATAACGCAAGAGTCTGCAGGAATATGTTGACACATTGTAACTTGAGCGCATTCCACAAGTCCTTAGGTGTTGGCCTAACATAGAGTTTTCTGAGAGTATACTTGGTGGCAAATCTAAATTTTCACTAGATAATTTGTAAACATGTTCCATATTTGTTTAGGCATGGGTCTCTCATTTTTAGATTTGTAATTTGGCCTCTGATTTTTTTAAAAAAAATTATCAGTTTATCAATATTGTGAAACAGACATTGACATATGGCCTTTGGATATGCATTGTGAGTCCTAAAAGCTGTGACCTCCATTCACTTCCCCCACCACGGAGTGAAGTTCTGGGATGGTGTTCTCAGTCAGGGTTTCTGGAAAATTGGAAGATGTTTGCATGTCATCTCACTCTCATCACCTGCACTGTCTTGATGAAGCTGATGTTATTGTTCCTCTGACAGCAACCAACTAATAGCAGTGGAGGAATGAGTAATCTTTGTGCATTTATGGTGGAAACATGTTCCTTCTACAGTTATTCTACTGTAGAGATTGGAATTTCCCTGCGATATGGTGGAAAGGAAGCTGTAATCTTGGCAAAATCAGCACCACTCAGGACTACAGTGGGTGCTTTCCCCACTGGTCCTGACCCAACCAGATCACTTTTCTGGCACCCTGATGATCTGCTGGGCAGAATAGAAATGTGAGTAAAGTTCTTTAGGTTTGTGGATTGCCCTTACCAACCTCAACACGTCAGTGCTTTCAAAATGCAGCATGTTTCTCTGCCACTTATAGTGGTGAGGAACCAATCACTTCATTGGGATTCCTGTGGAATGGCACATTGTCCCCAAGCCCTTTCTTAACAAGCATGTGAATATAAAAGAGGAAGGCTGACACTTCCCCATCTATAAGTGCTGGAATTAAACACTATGTGTGGAGGAAATGTCTTTCTTCTAATGTTTAATCTTAGAGTGTATGTATTGTTTTTATTGTTACTTTTCTTTCACCTCCCTGCACAATACTGAAATACGATAATTTTTGTGACCATCTGTCAATTTAGCAACAGCAGATGCTGCAGGATCAGCCTCCTACATGCTTTGTAAGATGTTCCATCTTTATGTGGTTTAATTTATGTCTGCCTCTATGTGTGTTTCTCTGTGTGTATGTGTTTCAGTGGAAGGGAGAGCAGCAGGCTAGATTATTTACTGTCCTTTCTTTCTTGTCTGAATACCATGCACTTTTAATAAAGAGTTCCTTATAACTATAAATCATCCTTTATTCTTTGCTGGTTCTGAGCTGAAGGAGTTAAATGTAAATGCATACTTCTATCTTTGTCACACCACTCTGCTATGTAGTAATACACCAAAGAATTTCCAGACAGCAAAGGTTGGGGACATGGCATTGCTCTCTCCATGGCTAAGAGGAGGAGGAAATGAAGCCAACTAATGTCTGATATTAGTCCTGTGCTATAAAGTAGGTTGAGTTTTACAGGGTTAGGCAGAAAAAGGGTATTAGCTTCTCAAAAATATCAGCAACTGACTCTGTGTCGCCAACGTTTAGAAGGTAAAAAAACAACAACGTTAAGACACTTTAAGAGAACTAGCTCCTTGCTAATTCTTGGCAGAATAGTAACCCTGTACAAACAAACTGAGCTTGTTCTCACTGAAGTAATTCATTGGAAAGTGCTTAATTTTCTTATGCAATACTTGCATATACACAGTGACACGTTGCACAGAAATCATGTTCTCAGTATTGGTTGGTTCTTGCTCTTTTAGAAATTATGGAGAAATTTTCCATTGATTAAATCAGGAGCAAAAAGTCTGTTGTTGCTGGTGTGTGCCTTCAGGTTGTTTCTGACTTGTGGCGACCCTAAGGTGAATCTATGATAAGGGTTTCTTGGCATGTTTCTTCAGAGGGGATTTGCCAATGTCTGTAGCCCTCCAGATTTTGGTGAATGACTATTCTTATCATTTCTTACCATTGACATGGCTGGCTGTGGCTAATGGGAATTAAAATCTAACAACTTCTAGAGGGGCACAGGCTTCTCACTCTTGCTTAAGACAGTTGGGGGCATGTTCTGTCATTCTGATGACTCCGACATCTAGCCAGTACTTTACTGTAGAACATAAGTAGTAGACAAATGCTGAAGCAATTCTGTTTGGTTGGAAAAGATACCTATAGTTTCATTTACAGAAAAAAGTGCCTTGGTGTTTCCATTTGTAAGCTGAACAAATGTTCCACTTATAATAAATGGAGACGTTTCACATGCCAGTGTTACAGCTCTTTTGCTATGTTTCGGCATAATTTTATTTTGGAATGTGGCTACTCTCAGTGGATTTTCTATGCTTGCTGGAACCTGTTGGACTCCAACATATAGGAGTTTATCAGACAGGAGGAATTTATCTTTATTTCAAATGGAGCCAATTGGAGCCAATTTGAATTCCCGTGAATTTGCTCGTTTAGCGAATTTACGTGAATTCCAGTTGTGTTCAGAATGCATTCAGAAAGACTTCCAATTACCCAAAAATGACTGCCCATTGCCCGAAATTGCGTGAGATGCTTTAATAGGAAATAACATAAAACCCATGATTGCGTTCAGAATGACTTCTCTTTTGCCCGAAATTGCGTGAGATACTTAAATATGCAATAACGTGGAACCCCATTATTGTGTTCGGATTGCCATTAGATTATACTTCCAATTTCCGTCATCTGATGAACTCCAAAGAGGGATGTATGAGTCCTACCCTTTGTCTAAATCCAATTGTTAGTCACAACTAAATTAGACCCACTGACTGAACCAATGGGACTTACAGAGCTGTTTTCTTGAAAGATTCAGTGGGCCTATTCTAGTTGGGATTAACACTTGGATTTAGGCAATATACCAAGCCGTTTTACAGTACCTATATGTACATGGCAGAGCTTACAAGATTTTGGAACAGAGTAAGCACAATAGAGTAGCAGCTATCACCTAAATAGAATAGATGAAACAACAAGAATCTATAAAGTCATATGGTGCTTGTATTTATATACACATGCCACTACTCCCAGTTCTTTAATTTTAATAATAGTAATAATAATAGTAATAATAATAATAATAATAATGTTTTATTTATACCCCGCTCTTCAGCCAAGACTATCAGAGCGGCTTACAATTTGTTAATTAGACATTTCCCTGCCCTCAGGCTTACAATCTAAAAAGACACGACACAAAAGGAGAAGGGAATGGTGGTGGGGAAGGGGCAAAGTCCAGCAGATCTTCTCTCCCTCGGAGGCCTGGACCAAGGCAGATGGACCGGAGGGAGGGCTCTTCTTTCCTTCAGGCAAGCCCTGTTAGAGCTGGCTTGCCTTTCTCTCCCTCAAGATGGTGGATGGAGGGAGGGCTGTTCTTGCTTGCAGAAGGAGCAGGCCTGCTTTTCTCTCCCCCTCAAGATGGTGGTTGAAGAGAAGGAGGGCTCTTCTTGCTTGCAGAAGGAGCAGGCCTGCCTTTCTCTCCCCCTCAAGATGGTGGTTGAAGAGAGGGAGGACTCTTCTTGCTTGCAGAAGGAGCAGGCCTGCCTTTCTCTCCCCCTCAAGATGGTGGTTGAAGAGAGGGAGGACTCTTCTTGCTTGCAGAAGGAGAGGCCTGCCTTTCTCTCCCCCTCAAGATGGTGGTTGAAGAGAGGGAGGGCTCTTCTTAAGTGATAGTCTTGCAAGCCTGGGTTGGCAGCAAGCGTATAATGGAGCCAAGCCTCACAGAGTCAAAGCCTGGGAGGTTTTCAGCTAGGAGAAACTATGGCCTATTCTAGATTGGCAAAAAGAAGTGTGTTCATGGCTGCATGAAACTAGATGAGAAAAAGGGAAAGTGTGCCATGAAAACGCTTTTTTTTTTTTTTTTTTGCGTTTTAGGGGAGAAGAAGCGCCTTTAAAACGGTGCTGGTTTCCCCAGCTTCTTTTTTAAAAACTGCAGAACAGCACAGCTCCATCTAAAGGCTGCGGTGTAGTTGCGCAGTTAAAGGGGCCACTGTATCTTTAAAGCACCCATTTAAAGGCAGTGATACAGGTGTGGAGCATAATGGATCGTGAGTTGGGAGCATGCGTGGTGTGGAGTTCACTTCTAATTAAAACACTTAATGCCCTGCAGGTGTAAAAGCTGGGGTTTAACTGCGCAGTTTTTTAAAGCTCCCAAACCCTAGCTCCAGCCCTAATCCAAACCCTAGACATGCGCAGTAGGGACTCTGGGATGCTGTAACTGTTATTCTACTGTGCATAACATGTCGATTCATTCACAAAATAAAGGGGTTCATTCATGATGCACCAGTGCAACTGCACAGTTTAAAAAAAGAGAAACCGGAATGACGCTGAAACTTTAATTTTTTTTTCCTTGCCGGCTGCGAACTGGAAGTTGTGGAATGACCTGCCAGACGAGATGCATCTTATTCCATCCCTTGAAGGCTTTAAAAAAGCCCTAAAGATGCATCTCTTCCGGCAGGCCTACCCGGAAGATGTTTAACACCTCCTGACTCCGAAATGCTGGTCTTGTGTGTTTCCACCTTCTCTCCAGCGTTTCCACCTTATATAGCTAAGATCACCGGGTCGGAACTTTTCGTTGCTGTTTTAGCTTATTTTTAATTGTTTAAATTAGCTATTTTAACTTTGCTCTGATTTAATCCTATTTTAAGGGGGGGGGGGGAGCTGGGAATTGGGATGAGATATTTTAACTTGTATTGTTTTTTAACCTTGTTGTAACCTGCCCCGATTGCTTGTTCAGTGGGGTGGCCTAGAAATAAAAATTATTATTATTATCATATGTAGTTCATGAATTCCTTGAAACAGGGACCTGGGATGTGTACCTCTTACACAGGAACCACAAAGTACATTGATGATACTGTGTATAGGTATGCCTCAGTTGACACAGTAGATGTATTCCTGGGCATTGCTTCTGTAACACAAATTTGGCACCAGATACTGCATGGCAGGGGATTGGACTGGATGGCCCTTGTAGTCTCTTCCACCTCTATGATTCTATATGAATTGTCTTCTTCTTCCATTATGGGGATGCTCCCAAGTAAAGGCAAAGATGGCTTGAGAGTCTGGATGTAAGGGTATGGTGAAGAAGGCATCTTTCAGGTCTATCACAGTGAAGGACATTCTCTCTTCCAATGACCCATCGATTTACAAAATGCACACTGGTTGCGGCCCAATGGAGGATGTTGCTGGCTCCTCCGGTCAGCTGGGAATAGATTTTGGGGATGCAAGGCGGCTGCAAGCAAGCTGGCTTTTTTTTTTTTCATCCTCTTAGTTTGCTCTTTTTTCTCTTCCACATCTCGGTTCAGAAACACCTTGTCTGCCAGGGCTTTCAACTGAGTCAGAGACATTCCTTCAAAGCCTTCAGCTTTTTGTAATTTCCTTCTGATGTCTGGAGCTGACTGGGAGACATAAACCATGGCTATAGTCTGGCGGTTTTTTGGATCAATGGGTGTGTATCTGCGGTATGCCTTCATGAGTCTCTCTAAAAAGGCTCCTGGACTCTCATCTTTCTCCTGGACCACATTGTGGATCTTCTGCATGTTCATCATACGCTTTCTTCCTTTATTCACTGCCTGGATGAAGTCATCTGGTATCTTCGCAGGGCTGCTTCCTCTAGGTTTGCTTGTATCTGCATGTGTTGCTCTGTGGTCAGCAAATATCCCATTAGCTGCTGGATGTCTGACCAAGTGGGGTTGTGTGCTGAAATTACTCCTTCTATCATATCCACAAATTGTTCTGGTTCACTTTCATAGGATGGACCATGGTTTTTCCTATTCAGCAGGTCAGATGAACTGAAGGGAACATAGGTGTAGGTATCAATGGTAGTGTACCTGACTTGTACATGAGTATATACAGTAGTTATACACTTCTGTCCGTGTATCCAAGAATTGACAAAAACCTGTTATTTCTACAGAAGTGGACCTGCCTCTGGAACATTATGAACTTGCACTGCGGGATGAAATTAAGGAACACAGTGTTTTTTACGACATCCCTGTGGCCACACTGAATTCGAGTACTGTTACTGCCATGCAGATAGGACAAGTGAATCTTGTCTTGATCGACAAAAGTATCCTTCCTGAAAAGTTCTACTTCTGACTATAAAGTGTCAGCTATTTTCTTAAGCTCCCAGGGGTGGGGGAGGATTTGTTCCCTACCTCTGCCCCCCCCCCCAGCCTAGAGATTCCCTGTCCTGAAAGGGAGAGGATGAAAAGCTAGGGGCCGCGTGTTCTTGTACGGTGTGTGTGTGTTTGTGTGTGTTTAAGTTTAATTTCTTATGGAAATAATTAGATATTCCAACACAAGCTTTGTTTGGACTTCCCAACTGCAGTATCCATGTGGTGGAACCAGGATATTTAGGTATAATAATAATAATAATAATAATGTTTATTTGTATTTCCCGCCACTCCCATTGGATGCTGGGAGAAGCCAGACCTCTTAAGCTACACAAGGCTTGGAGAGGTTTCATTTCCTGTAAGAAAGGAGGAGGAGGAGGCTCTAGTCCATGTGCTTGGGTGAGATCTATTCTAATTTACACTTCAGCCCATTGCATTACTGGGAGCCATTGCTGTGAGAAGCCAGACATCTTAAGCTACACAAGGCTTGGAGAGGCACGCGCCTAACGGCGCACAAATTTTGATTTTTTTTATCTAGTCAAGGAGAAGTCACAGCAGACTGGAGGAGGGCAAACGTTGTCCCCATCTTCAAAAAGGGAAAAAAAGAGGATCCCAACAATTATCGTCCAGTTAGTCTGACATCAATACCAGGAAAGATTCTAGTGCAGATCATTAAGCAGAGAGTCTGTGAACATTTAGAAGGGAATGCCATAATCACAAAAAGTCAACATGGGTTTCAGAGAAACAAGTCATGCCAAACGAATCTGATCTCTTTTTTTGATAAAATTACCAGCTTGGTAGATGAAGGGAATGCTGTGGATATAGTATACCTCGATTTCAGTAAGGCCTTTGACAAGGTTCCCCATGACATTCTTGCAAACAAGCTTGCAAAATGTGGGATAGACAAGTTAACTGTTACATGGATTTGTAATTGGTTGAGTGGCCGAACTCAAAGGGTGCTCAACAATGGCTCCTTTTCATCCTGGAGAGAAGTGTATAGTGTGAAAGACATTGAAATCTCTCTTTGCAGATGCCTGTTTATGTCATTGGACTGAGCAACAAGCTATTACCTTTTTTTTTTGGAAATGCAAACCCAGCACTCACATTCCATTGGACAGTGAGCAAACAGGATGTCTTGAACCTCCTTCCTAGACACTCAGAGGTAAGGAGCCCTCCCAATATCCGGATAAGGAGCAAACATTATAAAATAATACTATTCATCATACCAACAGCTAGACTAACAATTGCCCAAAAATGGAGACAAAGAGAGGCCCCATCTGAGGAAGATTGGCTAATTAAAATGTCTGAAGCTAAAGAGATAGATAGGCTCTCTAATTCATTAGATGGAACAATGGAAGATGACAATAAAGATTGGAAAATTTGGCACAACCTTTGTATGAAATGCGTTAGATCAAAGTAAAATATACAGATTAAATAATAATGTTTATAACTACTTGAAAGTCGTTTCGGTAAAAATTGATAATCAAACTAGACCTTACAATGTACTAAAAATCACTTAGAAAATATCATTTGATTTATTCTATGTTAAACTGGAAACATTGACGTTTATCAATAAGCAAACATGTAAATGTAAATATTGTACATAGTGTACATATTATATGTTGTGTATGTATTATATGTATTGTTTGTGATCATTCTAGAAAATCTTTTTTAAAAAATCTCAGTCTCGTGGTTTGGATGTCCTCCTGGACTCAGTTCTGAGACATGGATGGTCTCAGCAGTGGCCAGGAGTGCGTTTGCACAGCTAAATCTAGCGTGCCAGCTGTGCCCTTTCCTTGAAATGTGAGATCTGGCTACAGTGACACATGCCTTGATTACATCACCTCTGGACTACTGCAATGTACTCTACGTGGGGCTGCCTTTGGATACTGTCCAGAAACTTCAGTGGGTTCAAAACACTGCTGCCAGAATGCTGACTGGGGCCAGTTGCAGGGAGCATATATATAACGCCCTCATTGAAACAGCTTCACTGGCTACTGGTTTATTTCCAGGCACAATACAAAGTGCTGGTCATGACCTATAAAGCCCTGTACAGCTTAGATCCAGGCTATTTGAAAAACTGTATCTCCCCATACGAACCTGTTAGACCCAGAAGATTTTCACAAGAAGGCTTTGTTTCACTTCCGCCACCATCCCAGGCTTGCTTGGTGAGAACATGAGACAGAGCTTTCTCGGTGGCTGCTCCCACTCTCTAGAATTCCCTTCCAAGGGAGGCTAAACTTGCCTCCTTCCTGCTGGCCTTTTGGCGGCAAGTAAAAATGTCTTTATTCAGGCAGAGTTTTTTTTAAAAAAATCATGACAGGGTAACTTTTATATGGGGTATATTGTTTAGATTATGTACTTTTTAACTTAGGTAGTGTGTGTGTGTGCGCAAAAGAAGCAGGTAAAGAGGGGGATGCAGGTGGAAAATAGCAGGGGAATAGACAGAGGAGGAGGCTTGGATATCTGCAAAAGTTCAAATTCGCACGGATCTCCAGAATGGATCCCCTGCGAATTCAGAGGGCTGACTGTTTATTTAGACTACACGACAATTCAATAACCAACCTACCCGCAAAAACACACAACCTATCTTAACTGTCATAAAACCTCAGAAGAATGAACGCTAACTATATCAGTCAATTATTGATCAGTTTATTGTCCAACTTGACAACTGGGCAGGTATCTTATAACCTCACAGATCCATGTGCCTGCAAACCCATGAATCTACAGCCCTCCTCAGTCGTCCGGACTCTTCAACACAAGAGTTCATCAAATTTAGTAGCCTCGCAGCCTGGGGCTTCTCCATAGCTGCTTGGCAGCCGCTATCCATTCCTTAGCCTCTTTGTAAGCCTGAATTCTGGGGATTCTCCCTAACTCTAGGACAGGCGCTACCCCCTGCTCAGCTTCTTTCTGGCCTCGTTTTCTTGTGCTTCTCTGTAATTCTTCGACAGCCCTCATCCCCTGCTCATCAATTCCATAGACCGTGATGTTCTGTTTTTCCCCTTCATGGCTCTTGGTTTGTAGACATGGCTCTATTAGGCTGATGTCCCTCCGGGCAAGCTGCTGGGTCTGCACTTTGAGCATACGGCCCTCCAGCTCTTGTGCCACAAAGGCCCCTCTCCATGCATGGGCCTGCTGGACTTTGCTATAGACGGAGCAGTGATAGCCACCTTGGATCAAAACACAGGGAGGCACCTGGGAGCATGAGGCATACCTGGGTTCTCTGCAAGGCCCTAGGCTCTGCTGCATAAAAGAAAAAGGGAGAAAATAACAGAATCATTGACCAGACATTTCAAGCTGAGAGATACAGCAAGAGCTGACAGAAAGAGCAAGGTGGGGGTCAGCATTCTCTCTCAGCCCCATTGCCTGCTCCCAGAACTCGGACATGGACTCTGACACTGAGACAGAAGTGGAGGATGTACAAATGAAGCACTGGACATGCCAGGACAGTGATGGCGAACCTTTTTGGGCTGCATGCCCCATAAGATTTTCTTTTTATGTCACTGCGCTCTGGGCGTGGGACATCCGCCCTTTAGGGGGTAGAGCAACAGGTCCTTGGAAGGTGGCAGTTGGGCACGGTAGCCTCTGGCTCCCACCCTCCAGAGTTTGTCGGCTTGTGAGTGTCCCAAACTGTCCCACACAGGCACTTACGAGTTTCCCAAATGGACCTTGGAGCATGGCAGCCGGAGTTTTTCGGCAAATGGGCCTTGGAGGACATGGCAAGCTAGAGATTTTCGGCAAGAAGTTTGACGGCTTCTGACTATCCCTTTGGGACTATGCGTCACAGATAGATTATAAAAAAGGGGGGGGGGATAATTTAACTATAGAGGATGAATGGGCTGTTGTCTTGAAGTACTGGGGGGGAAATTAGAGACACAAAAGGAGTAACATCAGGTAGCAATGAGTCTAAATAGATTTTAAAAAATTAAAATAGGAAGTAAATTAAATGAACAATGGAAAGAAAATCCAAAGAGAAGAAACATGGGCATAAAGAGAGAGGGCATTCAAAGCGGTCTCAGACTGGGTTATTTCTGCAGAGTGTTTTAGACCTCCGTAAGCAGAACTAAAACTGTCATTCCGTTGATCATCAAACTGCATAATATTACTGTATATACGAAACAAACAATCAAAACAGGAGAGGAGCTTAAGTAAAAGAACATGAAATTGCAATGGATGATCCACTGGCCAATTAAAGAAAAAAATAAAGGGGATATTAAATGAATAGGATTTGCTTTGTATCATATGTGGTGGACCTGCGAAAAAGTATTTAATTTTGGATGCAAATTTATTAGGAAATTAAGGTTATTACAAATGAAAATATTCTATTGAAACCTGAAGTTTTCTTTTGTTGAATATGTTAGATGAAAATCTGGGGGGGAAATGTGGTAAAATTATATGCTATCAGCTGCGAGAACTGTGTTGGCACAAGTTTGGAAGAAAGAGGAAAATCCAACTATTGAAAAATGGAGAACGAAACTGCTGGATCTCCTTGAACAGGATAAACTAGCAAGAAAATTGGAATTTGAAGAGAAGGACAAGTACTTAGAAGATAGGAATTCAATAATAAACTATTTATGTCAAAAAGAGGATTTAATCTGCTGAGTATGAAGTAAATATTTCTATTATAAGACTGAAAATCTAGGAAATTTGATTTGTAATAGATAAACATCTATTTTATGTTAAAGGGTTCTCCTTAAGAGAAAGTTACGAAGTAATAATGAAAAGGGATATGATTAATCTAATCGAAAAAATCAGTCCAAGTAGTAAAGAAATCTGTAAGGCATTCTAAGTTTAAATGACAGGAAGGGAATGGATGTATCTGTATGATAGAGTGTTTGTAGTCAGTCAAGTTTTTTTCTGTCACGGGGTTGTCTGTTAGAGGTGTAGGTTTAGTCACTTCTGTAAAACTGGTTTTATGTGCTTTTTCACCTGATTTGTCTATAGATATGTATTTTGTGTTTATGTTTTGTAATCCAGGAATTTGAATGATTGGAGATATATGCATCTTTATATGGAAAAAAAATTATATGTTGAGCTCAAATAAAAATCATTTTTTTAAAAAAAGGATTTGAAGATAGAGAGAATGAAATACACAGACTAATATGGGCCCCAGAAAAGAAAAAGATCTGTAAAATATATAAGGTTCTTCTAAAAAGAGATTTAGAGACAGAAGAAATCAAGGGATACATGATAAGGGGCCCCCAGGAATTGGGTCATGATACAGATTTTGGGGGAAATTGGGAAACAGCAAGAAGAAAAACAAATACATTTGCTGCCTCACAGGATTGGAAAGAAACTACTAAAGTGCACATTCCTTCATCAGGAGTGAAGCTATCTACGGTGCTGACCTTTCCAGTCTCCAAAGATGGAGATGACAGATGCCAGCCACTGCTCACCTGCCTCTCTGGGTGGCCTTCCACACATACGTGGGGGCGGCATGGGGTTTTCTCTTTGTAGAGGCAATGCATGGTGCACATCATCAAAAGGCAAATGGCAACAATGTTGGGCGCATTCAGGGTTCCTAAGCAGTTGTTCCATTGCCAGGACCATGAGATTGGTTTTTCCAAAGAATGATTTTCATTTCCTCCCTTGAACACAGGCAAGGGGCCTAAGAAGCTGTTCCATTGGCAGGATTGACAGAATGGTTCTTGAAGAAAAGGATCTTCACATTCTCCCCTGAACACTATGCAGATGAAAGCCAGGACAAAAAACATGCCAGCAATGTCTCAACCGTAGTGCAGCCAAAGTCCAACTGCCTAGGTGTTTTGCAAACGTATGGCTCATGCAGCCCATGTAAGGCATTGTGACTTCGTATGACTTCAGGGCTATGCTAATCTGACATTGTTGGCTCAACCCCTTGGGTCTCCAGCCCCATGGCTCCAAGGATAGCCTATTGTTATTTTTATTCATTTCTTGTAAAGCTCAGACGTCATTTCTATTTGCAGTCAGCCGAACATTAAACTATCATATTAAAAAACACTATTTAGTAAAAACGTACCTTAATGCATATTAATGTATCTGAGACAGATCAGTTATTTGTAAAAATAGTACATTAAACATCATAACAACCAGACAGCCATCAGTGAACTAGTGAGGATAGCAAAATTCAAAAACGTAGGCACTTTCTCAGGGGCTGAGGTCTTAGAGCCCCAGGGCAAAATGAAATAAAATGAAGTGATCAAAGGAGACTCAAGAAAGTAGGCTGATAATAGATGTATCATAGGAGGTATTGCTTCTTTTCAGTGCCCTTGATAATAACACCAAGGAAAAGAAACATGCAAAATTGACTCTACTTTCTTAGGCTAGCGTAATGGAATGAAGAGTGGGCAAGACTCTCAAGTATTCTGCTTTAGCAGTTGTTGGTCACATACAAAAGAAAAATAATGCTAAATAATTAAGAATTAAGAGCCATCATGATGCAGGGATTTGAGCACTGGACTATGACCCTGGAGACCAGGGTTCAAATCCCCACTTAGTCGGAGAAACCCACTGGGTGACTTTGGGCAAGTTGCATGCTCTCAGCTTCAGATGATGACAAAGGCAAACCCACGCTGAACAAATCTTGCCAGGAAAACCCCATGATAGGGTTGCCTTAGGTTGGTCATAAAGCAGAAGTGACTTGAAGGCATACAACAGCATGCATTGTGTGTGTCTATGTGCCTACAACTTGCAAAATGTGCAAAATGAAATAAAATGAAATGATCAAAGGAGATTCAAGAAAGTAGGCTGATAATAGATGTATCATAGGATGTATTGCTTCTTTTCAGTGTCCTTGATAATAACACCAAGGAAAAGCAACATGCAAAATTGACTCTACTTTCTTAGGCTAGCGTAATGGAAGGAAGATTGCCTTAGGTTGCCTTAGTTTGGTCATAAAGCAAAAGTGACTTGAAGGCATACAACAGCATGCATTGTGTGTGTCTATGTGCCTACAAGTTGCTTCCAACTTCTGGAGACTAGTAATTATTGCAGTAATTACTAATTGATATTCTTGAAATCCTTATACAGAAGAACCCCCAAGAATAGCTGTTGCTTTTGTGGCAGATGATGGTATCAGCATGGAGAGGAGACTATCTTTGGATAATGTGGACGTAAGCACCCAATAATATCACAGTGAGCCATCTCAAACGTACCTTAATGCATATTAATGTATCTGAGACAGATCAGTTATTTGTAAAAATAGTACATTAAACATCATAACAACCAGACAGCCATCAGTGAACTAGTGAGGATAGCAAAATTCAAAAACGTAGGCACTTTCTCAGGGGCTGAGGTCTTAGAGCCCCAGGGCAAAATGAAATAAAATGAAATAATCAAAGGAGACTCAAGAAAGTAGACTGATAATAGATGTATCATAGGATGTATTGCTTTAGTGCCCTTTATAATAACACCAAGGAAAAAAAACATGCAAAATTGACTCTACTTTCTTAGGCTAGCGTAATAGAATGAAGAGTGCGCAAGACTCTCAAGTATTCTGCCTTAGCAGTTGTTGGTCACATACAAAAGAAAAATAATGCTAAATAATTAAGAAATAAGAGCCATCATGATGCAGGGGTTTGAGCACTGGACTATGACCCTGGAGACCAGGGTTCGAATCCCCACTTAGTCAGAGAAACCCACTGGGTGACTTTGGGCAAGTTGAATGCTCTCAGCTTCAGATGATGACAAAGGCAAACCCACTCTGAACAAATCTTGCCAGGAAAACCCCATGATAGGGTTGCCTTAGGTTGGTCATAAAACAGAAATGACTTGAATGCACACAACAACATGGACTGTGTGTGCCTATGTGCCTACAAGTTGCTTGCCAACATATGGTGGCTCCATGATTTTCATTGTTTTTTCTTAAGCAAGGAATACTCTGAGGTGGTTTTGCCAGTTCCTTTCCCTGAAATGCGTTACTACTTTTAAAAAATGATAGGCACACATTAGTTAGGTGCACAAGTACCTTTTCATCACAAGAGGGTAGTGATATGCAGCCTTTTTCTCTACTGTGTTTTTCCCTGGAAATACTTAAATATGTTTCTGTGCTTACCCTGGAAAAAATGTCTTCTCTTAAATTGTTGTGGGAATCATGTGGCCCTGCAAATGTGGATGAATTGCAACGCCCAGAATTCCTTAGCATTGTTTGTGTTAGGATTTGCAGTCCAACTGCACCTGGAGTGCAGCATGAATCCTTTGGCTTAAATGCATCCAGCAGATGCACTTGGCACTATTACCATCCTCAATGTCAAATGAAGGAATAGCAAAAAAGACAAGTGTTGCCATTAGCTAGCATCTGTGGCTGGCATCGCCAAAAATGCTGGCATGGAAGTGAGTGCACTATATATACTATGTGACCCTTGATTGAGAGGAGATGATTTGCATGTTAATCTCTGTGTTGGTCTCTTGTTGAATGGTAAGGCCAGGGTCAGGGGCTTTCCCACCAGACAATGGATCACTAATTAAATAGACACAAATCCTCCTTGCATATCCTCCCACCCTGGGGCTAATGGATGGTAATGTGTAATATGGAATAGATATATATGTTGATTGGACGGTTGTTTATTTGCTTTCTGTGTATATTTTACAAAATTTAAATTTAAAAAATATTCCTACAGACATAAGCCTCAATAAGATTCTGCTTGATTTTTAAAATTTTCTAAGGAAAGCAACGATGCTATGGTCCACATGCTTTTGTGGTTTTCCTGGCACCCAGGCCTTTTCTGAATCCTCAAACCCTTTTGCCAAACTCCTAAAAGTCGCAATGAACAGCTATTCTGCATAAAAAGTACAGACCCTTTCTATTCTGTATAAAAAGTATATTAAAAAACTTTCCTAAAAGTTGCTTTTAGTGCCTGTACTGCAGCCACTCAATCAAAGGCATAAGGTTGTGAGTTCAATACCAGCAAAAGGGTTCAAGCGTGACTCAGGCTTGCATCCTTCCGAGGTTGCTAAAATGAGTACCCAGATTGTTGGGGGCAATTTGGGTGGATGAGTGATAGATGGTGTGTGTGTGCATGCATGCACACATATCTTTAAGTCACCTGTCAGTATGGTGAGCCCATGAATTTTATACAATTTTCTTAGGCAAGGAATACTTAAGAGGAGGTTTTTCCATTCCTTCCTCTAGTACAGTCTATAACTTCACATACACAAACACACATCCCTAGGCTTACCTAACCATGCTCAAAGCTTCTGAAATTTTAATGTTCATCTAGAACCTGCCACATTAATTTATTGTAATATGTGCCTGTTGATATTTGATTTTATAATTATTTTATTAGTACTTGGGGTCCATCTTCATATGGCTCCTCCTTGCAGGTGTCATTCATTCCCTCATTTCTCTTGCATAAATTTTGAGTGCATTGCCTCCAGCGTCTTTTTATTTCTTCGTTTTCCCTTATTATGCATACTAATATTATAACTGTAACTTCATTATTCTTACTGTTTCCCACCATGTCACTTAAACTTTGGTGCTGGCTTTAGACCAAACAAACTGGATGGTGGAATTGTGGATATGGGGGGCTGTAAGTATAAAAATGAAAACCAGAATGGATTGCACCCTTGGAATCTGCTGGATTTCAAGGTTTGCTTTTTCAAAACCGTGGATGCTTAAATTTGAGGCTAGAAAGTAGAAAGTAAAAAACTTGAACCTATAGCTATGTTATAGCGAAATAAAAAGTACCGAAGTACTTATAACGAACGTTACCGAACTGTTGTAGTTACTTGTAACTATTTATATAACTACTTAACAAAGGTCACCACACTACATAACTATAGTTATTTATCTACTTATTGTGCATTTAAGGGGACTTGTCTAGCCTTGGAGTTTGGTATCCACGGGATGTATGTGTCCTGGAACCAAACACCTGGAACCAAACCCCAGCACATACAAAGAGCTTACTGCATATTTATTTTTATTTTTACTTCCATATATATATATTTAAATCAGGGGTCAGGAACACTCCCTTGTTGAAAAAGGCAAAATCCAGGTTGGCTTTTTGGAAGTATGTCAAAACAACCAAACTACTTAGAACTAAAATTACCTGTGCTAACTACGTATAAGTATTTCTATAACTATGTATCAAAGTTACCTAACTACATGACTATAGTTACTGAACTATATAATAAGCTATTTAACCACTTAACAATAGTTACTCAACTATTGCAATTACTCATAAGTAGTTACAAGTAGTTATTGAACTGTGTAGCTATAGTTACTTCACTCTATATCTAATTCTAAAAAAACCCACGAAAGTAAAAATAAAAAGAACGATGGAATTGTAGTTATGGGGGACTGTTAAGTATAAAAATGAAAATGAAAATGGTTAGATTCATAGTCAGTGAAGCACCCACAGTTTGAAAATATTTTTAAATATTCCCAGAAAACAATCTTTGATCTTATCATTGTGTATTTAAGGGGACTTCACTAGCTTTGGAGTTTGGTATCTACGGGGTGTGTGTGTGTCCTGGAACCAAACCTCAGCACATACAAAGAGCCTGTTGCATATTTATTTTTATTTTTGCTTCCACATAGTTTTTTATCTTTAGTGTCTAGCATATTTCCTAGTCTACAATCTCTGTGTATAAATCTTCAGTTTTTATCTTCTGGTTATCCTGTAGACTTTCATTAACCTTTTGAAGCAGATCTTTATTTTTCTGTTTAAAGTCAGCTAATTGGTTTTGTAAACTTTTTATTTTCTTTTATTAAGGCTTCCTTTTCCTTGTCCTTTTGAATGACCTTCTCTTTAAAAACATCCAGTTTTTTTCTGTTAGGTCACTGTATTTCTTTACAGAATCATCCAGCTTTTGTTCAGTTTGTGAAAGCTTTTTACAGAGTTCCTTAATTACAAGGTCTTTTTCTTGAATTATACTCTTCATATTTTCAATCTGTTTTAACTTCCTTGGTGTAGCCACCATGTTCTGTCTCATTTGACTCTCAGACTGCTTGCTGCTGGTTTTTGTTTCCATGGTAACCTGGTCTTCAGGCCTCTGCCTCTGAGAGAAATTTCCCTCAAAATGCAGGCCTTAAAATGGCCTTTCTTTTCATTGTCATTTTGTTTAGTAAAATTATTCTGAATGTGTCCTTTTTGTCCACAGTCACAACAACTTTTACTGTCAATGTCTTTTCTATTTGGCTGACTCTCTTCAAACCAGTCACTTTTCTTATTTACCTCAGAGTCACACTCTCTCAGCCCACAACTTTTCCCCTCAGCCTCATTGCTATCTTGGTGTCAGGGCTTAACATCTTCTCCCTTACCAGACTTCTCATTTGGAGCTTCCCAGTTTTTAGGGGCTTTCTTATCACAAAACTGTGTTTTAATTTTTGTTATCTTTTCCTCATATACTTTTTCTAATAAATATTTGCTCTGTTTCAGTTCTCTCAACTGTTTTTTAAGCTGCATTTCTCTTTGCTGCCGCTCATATTCTTTTCAATTCCTTCTCATGTTGCCATTCTTTTTCTTTCATTTCTATCTGATATTTCACAATATGAGTAAGTCTAGAGGCTAAACTGTTTAATAACTCTATTGACTTCATTTTTAGGTCATGCATTTCTTCGTTATGAGCTCTCTCATTTTCCAGTTTTTTCATTTTCATGTCATGAGCACTCTCGATTCTAGCCATTTCCATTTCCCTCTCTCTTTCAATCTTGGCCATTTCTATTCTTTCATTTCCATTTCTTCTCTAACCTCCTCTTCCTCCACCATTTTAACTGCTGCTGGGTTTTTGACTTTCTGAGGAGGCATGTTAGCAGTATTTCCTTACAAATACCCCAAACTTTTACCTCAGGAAATACTTTTATTTTGCTTTGCCTCAACTGTGAGCAATAAGAATTCACTTGGATCTTGAAATCAAATTAGTGATTCCCTACTTTACCAACAATGTTTACCTCAGGAATCACTGTGAATTAACTGTGCCTCCACTAAGTATAGAGATTTCACTTAAATCTCAATGTCAAACCAGTGATTCCTTACTTTACCACAGACTATTACCTCAGGAATCACCTTGACTTAACTGTGCCTTTACTAAATACAGAGATCTTATTTGAATCTCAAAGTCAGACCAGTGATTCCTTACTTTACCCAGACTTTTACCTCAGGAATCATTCTTGTCTGTCTGTACTTCTATCTACTAGTCTCCTACAATTACACAAGGCGTTTACCTCAGAGACTAGTGTTTAAAATAACTGTGGCATGGTTGGGTTCCAAGTAATCTCTTACCAAGTACCCTTTTCTATTACCTCAGAGATTACTTCCCTGACTCAATGCCAAATCAACTATGGGTATCTGGTATTTCACTTAGACCCCAAACACTTCAGCACAGCTCTGGCAACCGGACTTTTCGTATCCCACCACTGCCACCAAATTATGTGACGAACACTTTCTTGTTTGCCCCTATGTTTTCTTGATGACAGAACCCTGGGCTTTTTAGATCCCACCGCTGCCACCAATGTATATGTGTGGTGAACTCTCAGTCCCTCAGTTCACCCACAACCTATTCTACACTAAGGCACTAATATTTGGTAGCGTGTCTTAATATTCACATGGAGGCCAAGTTGTATTCCAAAACATGAGCAAGAGTTTATTTGTAAAATACAAAAATAAACTATATAGAATACTTAAAGCTGTTAATCATCTTGTTGCTTAGTTACAGAAGGTTCCTTAAAGTATTAATATCATAACAGCCACTCAGGCAATCTATTCTCCAATACCAAGGCCAAAATCTTTCTTTAAAACTACAGGCTTGTTCTGAGCCTCTCTCCATTAGACTCCCTCAGGCCCATCCAGTCCCTCTCTGGACTCTTCAGACCCTTTCCTGGTCTCCAAACCAACCTAAAATGTTCCCTCAGGAACCCTAAGAGTACACCCTCCCTTGATGTGACTCTTTTCTTCAAAACTCATACTAACTAACCCCCTTTTCACTCTCTGCCAAGGCTCTTTTATAGCCCTGCCCAGCCTGCTTCTCATTGGCTGGTGTCATCTTGCTCTGTGATTGGCTGATAGTTGGCCTGTTCACGACAGATGTGGAGAAAGTGGAGCATGTCCAAAGGAGAGCAACTATGGTAAAGGGTCTGGAAATCATGCCCTATGAGAAGCGACTTAGGGAGCTGGGGGTGTTTAGCCTGGAGAAGAGAAGGTTAAGAGGTGATATGATAGCCCTGTTTAAATACTTGAAGGGATGTCATATTGAGGAAGGAGCAAGCTTGTTTTCTGCTGCTCCACCAGAGACTAGAACGCAGAACAATGGATGCAAACTGCAGGAAAAGAGATTCCACTTCAACATTAGGAATAACTTCCTGACATTTGTAGCTCCTCCGATGCAGTTCAATGGTCAGTGTCTGTCGGACACTGAGTTGCACTGGAGGACCTAGAGAGGTGTCCTCTCTGGTAAAAACATGGTGTTTTTGTTATTTGTGGTTTTTCCATATTCACTGGGGTCTTGTGAATATCGAGGGGACAAGTGTACTTGCACTTTTACATGCTTTTGAACTGACAGGATGGCAGAAGCTGGGACTAGTGATGGGGAACTCACTCCGTCATGCGGCGCTTGGCTCTCAAACTGCCAACCTTCTAATCTTGCAATTGCCAGAGTCTGCATCTTAACCACTGGGCCACCATGTCCCTTTATTATTGCAACAAAAGGGAAAACCTTTACCTTTATACACAGTTCACCGATTAATTATCATGGTAAGAATTCAGCATGTATATATGCGTTTTTATTTCATTTTATTTTAAATAATCACAGAATTAGCATCATGATTAAAAAATTCAATATGTATATCAAGTAGCATTTTTACAAACATTAATCTTAGAGGTCATGTATATTTAGTATAAACAGGAAAAAAACCTGCAAATATTATTTTATTAACACTGGGATTTCCTTTTATCAAGTTTTCATAAGACAATACAGTACTGCCCGAAATTGCGTGAGAAGAATTAATTCGCAATAACGTGAAACCCCAGGATTGCGTTTGGATTGCCCTTGCATTATACTTCCAATTTCCCACGTCTGAAAGAGTCCTCTGTAATAACTGTGTCCTTCCCCTCCCTTCCAATCCACCAGTTCTCTTTGGACAAAAACAGAAGGCAAGAGATAGAAAGAAGCAGAATGACGCAGATGTGCATCATCTGATTGACAGTTTCAAACACATTTAATATGGAGGCTCCATTTTATATCAAGAATAATGGTAGTGGGAATATCCACAGGGTTAAATTGCGACAGAATGGATCAGAACAAATGTAGTGGGAACTTTGATTCGGAATCACAACATCGATTCTGCTCAGATCTCCTCGATACAAAAACACTAGTGTGAATGCGCCCAAGGAATACTTACTTTTTAGCTACTCCCCACCCCATAATTCCAAGAGGCTGATTAACAACCACAAATATTAGCTCTGATCCTGATTCATGCATTCCAGTCATATGCCTCATTCGCATTGCTACCAGGCAAAGGTGAAATAAGGATGAGTCAAGTGGATTTTTTCCTCGGTACCTTCTCAGCCTTTGCAGCGATACTGAAGTTATTCAGTTCACCTCTTTCTTTCCAAACTTGAAAAGAATGAATGACCTAATTTGTTAAGCTATGTAAAGATGTTTTCTACGGCTACAGAGTTGAAAGGTCCTTTTGCATTCAGTTGGCTTGTACATTTCTATTACATAATCTCAAAAGCAAGTAAAGATAGAAGATAATTGGATGTGGGGAACACACACATGCCATAGACAAGGGTGGGAAAACCAACATGTATTTTGTAAGCAGGCACAGCACATTAGTGCAAAACAGCAAAAGTCTAAGCATGAAGGCCTAACAGGTTTAAAATTAAGTACATAAAGTTAATTGAGCAGAAAGGCAATGCCCAATGCCCAAATTGTACTCACTAGGCAAAATGCTAGAAGGAACAGATTTATTTTTCAGCACCTGCAGAGAAATCTGTCTACACAGTTTTCTGTATACGTTGGTTCAATACATTGGGAGAGGATAAAGAACTTACTTTCAAAAGATTTCAAGGCTAGAGATATAAGAAGATGTTGGCAACATCCTAAGAACCAGGCTTATTCCAAAGTGGAATTAAATCTTCATAAATATAATACTGTTTGAATTTATACCCTTTCCTATGAACTGGTCAGCCTTCAGGACACTTCCCATTGAAATAATAAAATCATAATAATTTGGGGCTTTCTAGATTGGCAAAAAGAAGTGTGTTCATGGCTGCATGAAACTCTAGCCTTTAGATGAGAAAAAGGGAAAGTGTACCAGGAAAACACTTTTTTTTTTTTTTTTTTTTTTTTTTGCATTTTAGAGGATAAGAAGCGCCTTTAAAAAGGTGTTGTTTTTCCCAGCTTCTTTTTTAAAAACTGCGGAACAGCGCAGCTCCATCTAAAGGCTGTGGTGCAGCTGCTAAGCATTAAGGAAAAGGCAACTTCATGTCACACTTTCCTGCCAATCTAGAAAGCCCCATAGTTATACAAATCCAGTCAACAGTTTAACAGTTAATCTTACTGCCTTCAGTGGGACTTCTTAGAGTATGGAAGAGAAAGTAGCAAAAGCTGCAGTTTCTTACAAAAAATTCAATTTTGTCATTATTTATATATCCAGAAACATACTGCAGCTCCCAGAATCCCATAGCCTCAAGCCACTGACACTGTCTCAGGGCCCAGAAACATACTGCAGCTCCCAGAATCCCACAGCCTCGAGCCACTGACACTGTCTCAGGGCCCAGAAACATACTGCAGCTCCCAGAATCCCATAGCCTCGAGCCACTGACACTGTCTCAGGGCCCAGAAACATACTGCAGCTCCCAGAATCCCATAGCCTCGAGCCACTGACACTGTCTCAGGGCCCATAAACATGCTGCAGCTCCCAGAATCCCATAGCCTCGAGCCACTGACACTGTCTCAGGGCCCAAAAACATACTGCAGCTCCCAGAATCCCATAGCCTCGAGCCACTGACGCTGTCTCAGGGCCCAGAAACATACTGCAGCTCCCAGAATCCCATAGCCTCGAGCCACTGACGCTGTCTCAGGGCCCAGAAACATACTGCAGCTCCCAGAATCCCATAGCCTCGAGCCACTGACGCTGTCTCAGGGCCCAGAAACATACTGCAGCTCCCAGAATCCCACAGCCTCGAGCCACTGACACTGTCTCAGAGCCCCTGAGTGTAATGAGTAACTGACAGATAATTGTGGCAGTTAAATTTAGGATTGGATTGTTTTTTATACAGTAATATTGTTGCTGCCATATTGCATATTGCAATAGATGCACCTTAATTGTAAGGAATGTTTTTATTGCTATTGTTTTAATTGCTGTAATCCTGCCTCGATCCAAGGGAGAGGCGGGAAATATAAATGAATTATTATTATTATTATTATTATTATTATTATACTGCAGCTCCCAGAATCCCACAGCCTCGAGCCACTGACACTGTCTCAGGGCCCGGAAAGAGGTAAAGCGGGGCCAAAACGGGTTAAATCTCTCTGTCCAGTGTGGACGCAGCCTAAGAGGGAGGCAAGGGTTCCCCTCGTTGCTCTGTCGCGCGCCGTCACAATGGAGCAGCGCCGCGCGCCTCGCCTTGATTGGCCGTTGGGGAGGACGAGGTTGGCGGTTGGGCCTTGGAGGAGATTTCTGAGGCAGGCAGCAGCACAGCAGAGGCTGCTCTTCTTCGAAGATGGCATCGCTGCTGCTGCTGCTGCTTGTTGCCCTCCTCTCGGGGTTCATGGTTGTGGGCCTCAATGAGTCTGGTGGCAAATACAAGTTAAACGCCCACAAACTTTTGTTGCCCGTGTCCCAGGAGAAAGCAGTTTTGTTTGTCCTGTCGGCAGAAGGCGGTTGTTTTACGTGGTAAAATAATAAAATAAATAAAATAAAAATAAAATAGCTGATAGGCAAGCGGCGGCGGCGGCGACAGCAGGAGCGGCAGAGGCCCCACCAACGCCTCCCACCCCCCCCACCCGGCGAGGAGCAGCAGCTGCGGCGGCAGTGGAGGAGAACAACTGGGGCCTTTAAGCCCCCAACGCCCGACCCAACTCCAAGGCCATTGAGGTTTTGTTTCACTATACACCAGCCGAGAGGAAAGTATTAAAGTTCCCAACCTTTTCGAGTTAAGGTCCTAAGTTAATTATCCGATTAGCCACGTGTTATGTGTTATTATACTTGAAATGATGACAAAAAACAACTATAAAAGCAAAAGGAAAAGAAAATCTCCCAAAGGCAATGCCCCTATTAATAATACTAAGGCACGCAAAAGTGTTAAGAAAAATCCCCATAAAATCACCGACAACCCAGAGTTACTTAGGGCTGCATCAACCTTAAAACAACTAAGGATAGAAGATCTATTACAATCCAATGAGGTGGCAAATAACCCAAGTAATCCTGTATCCAATCTATGTATAAGCTCCTCTGATCTGTCTACATATGAAGAGGAAGACAATAATATATCAATGGACAGTAATGATCTTAAATTGAACTTCATACCCAAAGTCCTGAATAATGATAAGACTGAATTGGATTTGGTTGCTAAAAATTGCCTATTAACAGCAAAAACTGTAATAGCAATTTTTGAACAATTGGAGAGTATTAACCAGAAAATAGACAGGATTAGGACTATTATGGAAATATCTAAACCTGTAACTAAGGAAGGAAAAACTTTAACACCAAATGACTATCCTAAACAAGAACCCCTGCGTCCCAAGAATGCTATAAATAACCCAATACACAAGCCTCCTGCCAAAGACAAACTAATTCCCTCTAATAACAGGATTGTGCTTCATATAGCAATTAACCACCAGAATATTGGGAAATGGCACAAAAAAAGATTGATTCTACACTCACTCTCCCTCCTCTTAAAGAGGAAATTGCTAACTAGTGACATCACTGATGTCTTCTGGCTCCCTACAAGAAATAGAACAATGAGAATCGTCTTAAGCTTTAAAGATTCTAGTATTCCAAACCTTATTTTTCATAATAGATGGAGGCTAAAAAGCTTTGCAATTACTCCAACGCAAGTCCTATGCAACACCAAAATTCAATCGTTACTAACCATTGGGAATAAGAGACACATCAACAGCAAGAACCCCAAACCTAAAGATGAGTCAATCCAACAGTTTAATAACTTGCCTGAAAATGATGATGAACTTGTTCAGTTATTCCATACACTTACGACAGATGAACAAAAACAAATACTTTGCAAATTGGAAAATGTTAAAGAGAAACTCCAATCTGTTACTAGATCTACTAAAACTATCCAAGAAGTGTTACCATCTACATGTCTGTTAACTGATGCTTCATCTCCCTCTAAGGAATCATCAAATTGTTTAACAGCTAAAATAGAACCTGTTAAGACTCCTCTTAGGTCCAAGACCTTTAACAATATTCATAAGGAATCAAGCAATATTGTGTCATCTTTAATCCAATTATCTCCAAGTTGCAAGGAAGTTAGATCACCTCAGCCCCTAATATCACCACCAACATTTTCTGTTCCATCTCGACACTTGAGCAAAAAAAGGAGGCGTTCCAGCTCTCTTACACTGCCTTTGTCCCCGGACAAACAAAACAACAAATTGTCAGCAAAGGGGATTGGCCATACTGGAAAATTAAGTACTGACACCAAGAGCACTATGCTGAATGAGTCCATAAATACCAAAGACCATAAGGAGGAAAACCCTCCCATTTCCTTGTTGGATTTAAATGATTGACAACTATCAACACGGTCTCCCTCTTCATTATCCATTATCTCCTGGAATATAGCCGGATGGAAAGTCAGATGTAAGGATCCGTCTTTTATGACATTTGTTACTCAATACGATGTTGTTCTATTTCAAGAAACATGGATAGCTGAAGATTTATACATAGATGGCTTTAAGGCAATAGTCCTAGACGCAATTCCTGGTAAAGGCAAAGGAAGGCTTTGTGGGGGATTGGTTATCTTATTATCTACATCCTTACAAACTAAGATAATCAAATTGTTTACATTAGAACAAATTGCTCTGGCAATTCTGCTCCAGTTCAGAAATAAGCTATTATGTCTAATCAATGTCTATATTCCACCTTTACAGGGTCAGGCCAAGATAAAATCAGTGTGGGAAAAACTGAATAAGTTTATTAAGGATATCATGGATTTAGACATAGCAATGCATATTATTGTAGCAGGAGACTTAAATGCAAGAACAGGGGCCAATGACTCTGACATCTGCTCTAAATTTAACTGTCATCTACCCATGGGTACTCCGCTATCGCCGTTATTATTGCGCCAGTCCAAAGATCTATGCTGCGATTATAAGGGTTTGTGTATGCTAAGAACCTTTGTGGAGCTAAATTTGGTGATCTTGAATGGCTCCACAAATGAGGACTATCCTGCCGAATATACTCACTGGTCTGGCACCAGACCCTCAATCCTAGATTACATAGGAATCACTATTGGCTTAATTCCTTATGTTCAAAAATTCACTGTAGTTAACCGTCCGGAAAGTGATCACTTTCCATTAATGTTAGAGCTTGGTTCTTTTGACCAGCTGTTTCTACCAGTAAACCAAAATTTAACATGACTCTTGAAATCAAACCTACAAGGGTTAAATGGACACCATTAATTGCCGAGACACTTACTAAGTCTCTTAATAATGAAGTCAATACTAATCTTTGCAACAACATTGTCAATAGTAAAAAAGATGATGAAATACTAACCAACTTCAGTAATCTAATCAATAATATTCAACCCAAAAGCAACAGCAACATGTCAAAAAAAAAGGAACACCATTACTGGTTCGACCCAGAATGCAGGGAAATTTGGTCTCTTTTAAAACAAAAATTTAAACAATACAAAGCCAACCCTTTGGACCATAGCGTAGCTGAACTTATGCATTTAAAGAAAGTATATAAACAACTGATTAGATCCAAAAAAAGAGCTGCCATACAAGCCTCATGGGAAAAAGTAATAAATGCAGCCAGTGCAAATAACCCTGCTATATTTTGGATGGTGATAAATTCATCTTTCCCAAGGCATATAAGTAACCCTTTATTTCAAATTCCAGCTGAAACTTGGGAAAATTATTTCACTCAACTATATGGGAAACAAGAAAAGCCCTTTAGTGACCCTTGACTGAATGTGTCCACCTTACCCTCATGGCCACCTGTTTCCTATTCGGAGGTTAAATCCTTAATTAACCAGCTCAAACCCTCAAGGGCCCCTGGAGTGGACCTTATCACCAGCGAAATTTTAAAAAATGACCTAGACTGGTGGCTGCCAGTGCTCTCCACGCTTTTTACGACCATAGATAGATCGACTAGAATTCCCCCTGAATGGGGTCTTGCTATCATAATCCCTATATATAAAAAGGGAAAAAGGAATGACCCATCTAATTTCAGACCAATCAGCTTCTTGAGCCAAATCAGTAAAATGTATGCTAAACATCTACAAATTAAACTAATGGATTGGCTCGAGTCAGAGAACATTTTATATGAAGAACAAGCAGGATTCAGAGCGGGACGATCAACGATCAACCATGTATTGCTGTTACAACATTTGATAGAAAAATACTCTAAAATGGGCATTCATCTCCATGCAGCTTTTATAGACTTCAAAGCTGCCTTCGATACTGTCCCCAGATCCAGACTGTGGGAAAAACTTGTGAATAGTTCAATCGACAAACGACTTCTCCTCCTGCTTATTAAATTGCATGAGGACAATTGCCTGAAAGTAAGATGTAGCTCAGCAGGCCATATGTCTAAAGAAATCCAAGTTAAGATCGGAGTTAGACAAGGATGTGTTCTAGCTCCCATTTTGTTCAATTATTATATAAACTCCTTAGTTCCCCATTTGAATATCTCCTTCCACCCTCCCAAAATATCGAGCAGACATGTAAATCTACTTCTCTACGCTGATGATGTAGTCATATTATCCTTGACTCCCACCGGATTAAGACGAGCTTTGAGGTCGTTAGCCATCTACTGTAGTGAAGAAAGACTAACAATAAATCATACTAAAATCAAAATTATTATCTTTTCTAAGCTATCAAGGAGGAGAAATTGGAAACTGGGTAATGAATCTATTGAACAGGTAAAGACATTGGGAGTTGTGCTTCAGACTACAGGCAATAGAACTGCTCACTCAGAGTATGTCTCAAAAAATGCACAAAAAACAGCAAGTGCAATTCAGCAATACTTTTTTCCTAAGGGAGCCCAATTTATCCCAGCAGCAATCAAACTCTTTCAGGCCAAGGCCAGACCGCAACTTTTATACGGTGCCCAATTGGGTCCTTATAATAATCCAATGCCTCTTGAACGGGTACAAACAAATTTCTTAAGGAAAATTTTTCAGGTAGGCTGTAGCGTTTCAAATGTGGTACTGAGGAGAGAGGCCGGAGTCAGCAAAATTGAAACAAGCATGTGGATTTATATTTTATTTTATTGGCTCAAATTAAATAAAACATCAGATGGACTAACAAAATACATCCTGTCCGATACCTATAAATCTTCTTGGGAATCGGCCATAAATAAGAAACTAACATCTATAGGCCTTTCGAAAGATTTTATTTTGAAATTAAACCTCAATCAGGCTAAAGTGCACATAAAACAGAGGTTACTTGACATAGAAGGACAGACAGAAATTGCTGCCTTCCCGAGGCACATATTAATTAATAGATCAATTCTTATGTCCTCACCCGCCCCATACTTGTTCCAAATTACACTACCCAAATTCAGAAGAGCCTTTTCCCTAGCTCGCTTCAATGCCCTCCCCTCAGCGGTCCTAGAAGGAAGGTTCAAGAAAATTCCATTGAATGCAAGGTTTTGCCCATGTAATGATTGTGATATTGAAACCCTTGAACATACTTTCCTTTATTGTTCTTCTTTTAAAGATATTCGATACCAACTGATTACCCCACTTTTGGAAAAATTCTCGGGAGGCTCAGACACTTCAGTTGTTTATAATCTTTTGAATAGTCAGTCACCTAGTATTGTATACAATGTGACTAAATTTTGTTATATCATATGCAAAATACGCCCTCTTATGATGAGACAAAACCTTGAAATGTCAACAGAATAGTATATTAACATAGGCCAATATTTGGAAAACCTCGGCGCTCGATATACACTGTATTATTCAATCCTTGCTGCCATGGTAGCATGTATATATATATATACATATTTTATCCTTGTAATTATTTTATTCTATTTTACTCTATTTCATTTTATTTTATCTTATTTTTTTCTATGATATGGTCAGCGGTGCACGAACAATGTAGTTGCATTCCGCTGAACAAACTGCCATCTGTATTATATTTGTATCTATCCTGCTGGTCAACGACCGAATAAAGTTTTATAATAATAATAGCTGATATATGTGGCTGCTCTTCGAAGTAGGGGGTATTAAAAGATGAGATCAAGATCAACCGAAGAGTGGTCTGAAACGGGCCTTATATGCATGACTTTCAAAGCATTTTAATAAAAAAAACTTATTTATTATTTTGGCATGTTATATATTAAATTGCCCATGTTGTTTCAGTACTGGAGTAGGAAGGTGAGAATTCTCTAGATGTTTTATATTCCCATTGTTTCTGTTTCTTGCCCATATTTATTGGGGCTGATGGGAGTTATAATCCAATCCAAAACATATGACCCTTCTGGAAGGGGCTGGGCCAAGGAGGTGGGTTGGCTTGTTCCACTTCAGGAGAACAGGAGCAGAGACTGGGAGAGAAAAAATGCCCCTCTGAACAAACTTTACAGAAACCACTCAACTACAAAATGTTCATGATATTAGCTGGGTGGATAGATAGATAGATAGATAGATAGATAGATAGATAGATGAGAGACAGCCTGGTGTAGGGGTTTCAGTGTTGGATGACAGTTATGGAAACTAGTACTGTATTAGATTCCCAGCATGACCATAAAACCCACAGGGTGGACTTTGCACAAGTAACACTCTCTCAGCCTCAGAGGGTGGCCATGGCAAACCCCTCCCCGAAGAAAAATTTGCCAAGAAAACCCCTGTGAAAGAAAAAATATTTTGATGTCTTTTCCAACTCTGTCATTCTGTGATATGTCCTGCAGGTATACTACTCAGCGCAAAGGCATCAGCATTGAGCCTATGTACGACTCCAGCACAGTGTGTTCCCAGAATGCTTTGCTTACAGCTCGTAATAGCAGAAAGCTATCCGGATTCATAATAGCCCAAGAAACCAGTAATTAGGTTGTTTGGGAAGTGCTTGTTTCTAACAAGAATGAAGTGGGGTGAAGAAGTCTCTAGCCAAGGGCAGTACATTGCGGCTTTGGCTTTCGTGGATTTGACTACTTGTGTTTTGATTAACATGTTCTCTGTAGGGACTCTTTCAGACGTGGGAAATTGGAAGTATAATCCAATGGCAATCTGAACGCAATCACGGGGTTTCACGTTATTGTGAATTAAAGCATCTCACGCAATTTCGGGCAAAAGGGAAGTCACTCTGAACGCAATCATAGGTTTTACATTATTGCGAATTAAAGATCTCACACAATTTCAGGCAATGGGGGGTTAATTTCGGGTGATGGGAAGTCATTCTGAACGCATTCCAAACGCAATGGGAATTCACGTGAATTCGCTAAATTTGAATTGGCTCCATGCGAAGTAAAGAGAAATTACTCCCATCTGATAAACTCCAAAGAATCTCTAGGTCCTCCAGCGCAACTCTGCCAGAGGTTCCTAAAGAAAAGACTTCTCTAGGCATTTGTATGTCCTCCAGCGTGATTCCATGATCAACATCTGGTGGATGTTGACCTTACCGTTGTACCTGGGGATTCCTAGAGAGAACAGTGTGTTTTTTATTTGCATTTTTTCTACATTCCAACAGAAGTTAGGCCTTATATATCTTACAGTGTCTCTCATAGTTGAGGTCTAACTATGATATCAATTACAGGCCTCTGTCATCTTTTGAACTGGGAAATTTTATATTTAATATTTAGTTCATACTTTAATTATGCAGAATGAACAAAGATGGTTGCTGAACCAAAGTTTAAGATGGTTAACAATTTGTGCTAAGTGAAGGTCTTTAGGAAAATGCTGAGCAAACAGGAGAAAACAAGAAATTGTTTAGGTACAAGCTGCCCTGGTACCCTAAGCAGAGGTGCCAGAGTGAAGTCAAAACATAAACACCAGATAAGTAGAGTTGCAACTGTGAAATAATGTGTAAAGGTTAGTTACAAGGAAAGTAACTTTCTGTAAGGTGACATGTGACATGACGAGTCATAAGTGGGTTTTTAATTATTCATGTGTTCGTTTGTTTGATTGCTTGAGATTCATTTGTTTAGAGTTAAGATTGGCCAATAGAAAGCATTTTTGGAAGTCCTTTGTGTAAAAACTATAAATCCCATGATCTTGTTTCCTTCGGGGTCTCAGTCTTTGGAAATCTGAATTTTCCACTGAGGACATTTTTATTCTATGCCGGCTGAATAAATCTGGAACCCTTAACCGACTCTGGGTCCTCTTGTCTTTACTCCACTCTGTCAATGCTGAGGACTGGGTAAGCAGTCCTAGCCGAACCCGTTTTTCCATTACATATTTGGTGCCGTGACTCGGATACGAGGACAAGTGGAGGACAAGGCAAAGAGTGGAGAGATTACTCTCTTTCAAGGTTGCACCTGGTTCCAGCTTCAGAGACAGATCCTCATCAAAGCTCAGTGCGCACCTTCCAACAATTTGGTTGGAAGAGCTGACATTAGGATTTGTGCCTGGAGAGAGAACCAGAGTCCACCTTTGACGACCGCTCAGAGGGTTAACAGTTCTTTTAATCAGGAACAGGTAGAGAGAAGAAAAAAGAAGGAGAAAGCGCGCTGCATAAAAATTAGGAGAAGTTGGTGAGTAAAACAAACAAGGAAAACCGTAGAAGAAAGTGCTTACAAAAGGGACCAGATTTCCGGCCCAGTAAGGGTGCGAAGGGGAGTTAAGGCGTCACCTCTCGGTTCGCTGAACTAATAGCAGAGTTTCTGGCCCAGGGAAACTCATGTGAAACTTCAGGAACCTAAAAGGTCCAAAGGTACCAAGGTAGTAAGCACAAAAACTGGGAATGGGCTGCGGTTTCTGTTACATGCCGTTGCCAAACTAGTAACAGAGGCACAGAAAAACTTCTGGACTCAAAAAAGGGTCACTGTAGAAAAAAAACCAAGGGTTTTTTTGGGGGCTATGAATGATCTGAATGAATGAGTTTTCTGTGTATTGTCAAAAGGATGGTTGCTGGAAGTGCCATCTTTTCCCCGTCATTGTTAGGTGAGAGCTAGCAATGAACTGTTTTGCCTTGTGTTTTGCCTTCCCAAACTAACAATACCTAAGTGTGTTTGTCTTTGTCAATATATGTTGTGCTGAAAAAGTGAGAGTATTTGAGAAAAACAATAGCAGCAGTCTGGGTTTTCTGCTGCTGCAGAGACTAGAATGCGGAACAATTGATGCAAGCTGCAGGAAAAAAGATTCCACAGTGGAACACACTCCCTCGGAGTGTGGTGGAGTCTCCATTCTTGGAGGTCTTTAAGCAGAGGCTGGATAGCCATCTGTTCCGGATGCTTTGACTGTGATTTCCTGCATGTCAGGGGGTTGGACGGGATGGCCCTTGGGGTCTTTTCCAACTCTATGATTCTATGATTCTATGGGTTGTATATTCTGGGAAATTGTTGAAAACTCTAGCAGTACTGTACTTGTGTTTTGTTGTGAAACAAGGAAACAATGGCAGAAGGAGGGTTGAAAACTCCTTTAGACTGTATGCTAGAACACTTTGATGAAGGATTTAAGGAATACTTTGGTTCATTTGGTGGTGTGTTTTTGACTCCAGAGAGGCTTGTGTTTTTGTGTAGAGAAATTTGGCCTAATTATGATTCTCAATGGGCTTCGGAAGGGAGCCTAAATCTTGAAGTGATTATGAGAATTTATCGCAAAGTGTCAGCCCCAAGAAGAGGCTTACATGATCAGTTTTTGTATATTTATTGTTGGAGTAAGATTGTAAAAGAAAAACCAGACTGGTTGAAAGGTTGCTGCGGAGGAGTTAGGATGGAAGAAATTCCAGAGAGAGATAGTAGACAAGCGAGAGAAAGGCAGATGGGTGATGCAGTAAGTGCCAGAATTGAGGACGTGGTGACTTTAATCCGTTGATTTGGGAGAGAAAGGAGACTGGAACAGAAAATTGATGCAATTGCTTTAGCAGTTTCAAGGCTCAGACTTGGAGTTGCGTTGATTGTGGAAAAATTACAAGAGGAGAGAGAGAGAAGCCCATCCAGAGAGAGCAGGCGTGGAGGAAGGCTGCTGAGGGGATCAAAGCGATGTAGAGGCAGGAGGAGAAATTTTTGAAATAAAAGTTGAATGGGGTTCTCAAGTTCTTGTCAGGGATGAGAACCCAAGAATTTAAAAGGAGGGCAACAGTTAGGTTTTGTTTTGTTTTGTTTGTAAAAATTAGTAGAAGAGAAACAATTTGAGGTATGGGATCCTTAAAAGTAAAGGTACAGGATCCATAAGAAAATTGGGTTTTGTGTGACAAAAGTGTTAATTTGAATGAAAATGTTAAGCTATGTGTATGGTGTAATCACAGGCACTCAAACATGGGCAGATGGATTGGCTGTTTGTGGGAAAACAGAGACTGACAAAATTAAATAACAATAATAATAATTGACTTTGGAAAAGGGGGGTAAAAGCTGATAAAATTGAATAATAATAAGTTTTGATTTTGGTGAAAAGACCATATGTTTGAGTATCCTGTGGATTTTTGGATAAATAAGAATAATAATCATTGTAGCAAGAATTGAGCCTGGAGTGTAATGTTTGAGTGGAATATTGAAAATTAATGTTGAATATGCTAATGAAACACTCCTGTAAAAATTGGTTTCATATGGAACAGTTAATAAGAATAAGAAAAATAAGAAGAATTGTATGCTTATGGGCCTGATTCCAGCCATACAGTGGAGGCTGGGAATCAAGAAACCATGGTAATGGTGAATATAAAAGCAAAGGGCCTGAGATTTTTAATATCTCAAGAAAAGGAAAAGTTTTTTTAAGGATTAGCTTTAAAATAACTTGAAAGGAGAAAGTTTTGCACAAGCAGAGTAATGACAGAGTTTTTGTAAGTCTGAAAAGTTGGTGCTTGAAGTTAAATAGTAAAGTTTAAAAGAAATTGAATCTTAGAGGAGAAACATAGTGATTTTACAGTTTAAATAATAACAATAATAACATCATTGGCTTATTAATAATAACATCAGAAAGCTAAATCAATAGAGATGCATATGGTCTTAATGGCATTAAATTGTTGTATTCTGTGGTGATGCAAAAGGTTAGAGAAAAATATAAAGGACTAAAAACAATAACAATTTTAAGATTGACATTGTGTGAATTGAAAATCTTGTGTGTTAAGCTGAAAGTCTAAAAACTATTTAAAAGCAGAAAAGATTGTTTTGGAATGCAAGATGACTAGAGAGAGAACCCACGGAAGTGAAATTTGTGTGTACTACTGCCAGAAAAATGAGCAATCTAGAATAAATACAGTGAGGAGTGTGGTAAAAACAATTAAAAATTCTTAACTGTTATGTGAACATGCCACTAAGACTGGTTCCTGTCTGTGAAGATTTTAATAAATTTAATAAATTGAGGGTCATGAGACATCATTTTGCCTAGCCCCCCCTAAGCCTACTTGAAAGGGAAAAACAAGGACAGGCAAGTGTTCTTAAAGTCTAAAAAGAAAAGCCAGTGAATTACAAAAGAAAACATTTTAACAACCTCATTTAAGAATTTATTACTTACAATTTGTAAAAATGCTTAAGGAATCAGATTCATATTAATCGGAGGCTTGTTTCGCAGCTGGAGCGGTTCTTCCTTAGCGAAAGGGGGGAGATAGGAAGAGTTGTTTTTTGGCATTGCCTAGGTTACCTTGCTGCTTGTGGCTAAAACTGGATGAAAGTTTAATTTTTTTCCCTAAAAGAATGTAAACAAAACATTTTTTTTTCTTCGTCGCATAGCTGAGAGATTTTTCTGTGCAGTGCCCTGAAGTGAACGCTAGAGACTGTTTAAAGATTAAGCTGCTTACTCTGGAGCATAACAAGAGTTCTATCCATTCCCAAGGGAAAATTAAAGTCCGAACTTTTTTAAAAAGTCTTTAGATTTGGCTGAAATTTTGTGGACTGTCTTAGAATACAGAAATAAAGCATTTTAAGCTGAGCAACCAAAGAGAATGATTCCTGATGTGAACTTCTGCCAAGCAAAAGCCCAGTGGTTTTTTTTTCTTTTTGTTTTTCCCAACATTTTGGTAATTCCAAAGCCAGGAGGTGTTATGTTTGAGACTGTGTGGTTATTAATTTAAAGGAAAAGATATTATTATTAATTGTTTTTGCAAAAATATCACCAGAGAAGTTAAGAAGCACCTTCTAGTGAATATTGTTGGCTAACATCATTTTATGAGTTAATTTCCCAGGATCTGAGACTTGGAAGCCTCATCTTCTATTCTCGGAGGACAAGGAGACCAGATGTGGAAGGGATTCAAAAGGAACATGGAATTCGATTGCCAACACTTGAAAGGTACCTGGATTGTTTTTATATGTTTTAAAGTTATCAAAGAGACACTGTTTTAAAGAAATCTGACCTGAAGATTCAAGTAATCATGATTTTTGAATGGCTTTCCCAGCTATTTTTCTTCATTGTTCTTTGCTGAACCTGAGCAGCTGAGCTAAGCTGTGTCAGACCTGGAGTGAGTGTGAACTTAATATCATTCCAAGTGTTCTTGTGCTATATACTACTGTTCTAATCTACTGAAATTAACATCAACTTGTTGAAATTTAAGAAAATTTTTAGGACAAGCCTGCTATTTTAAGCTGAAAGCTGAAAACCCAGTTTCCCAGGATCTGATTGGAAACTGATCCGGACGGGAGAAATGGAAGAAGGTTGGTTATAAGGAGAGCCTTTTCCAGGCCTGTGCTGTATTTGACCATCAAAAGGACTGATGTGCAATGTAAGACTTTTGAATTTCTTATTTTTGATTGATGTCATATTTTCTTTTGAAACTCCATGCTACTAAAACTGCAGAAGAAGCTTCTGTCTTCAAAGAAATTTATATTTTTGCTCATTGTTGCTCAAGAGAGTTTTGAAACATGAGACTGGACTTTTTATTCAACAATTGTTGCCATTTTTTCCCTTGAGTTTTATTTTTGAAAAGAACATTTTCCAGGAAATTTTAAAATCCCCTGAAGCCACTCCACACTGTGCCAGCTGCGGGAACAAACTCAGATTGATATGAAGAGGTTCCAAAGATTATATGTATGTAATTCTGGTTTCAAAGAGAATGTATCAAATTCTTAATCTTTCTTTAAGTGTTTTTATTTAGATACTGCCAAGCTGGAAAATTGTGTTCCTGCCTGCCTGTGAGTTTCTATCTGAACAGAGTCAAATGTCTGCTAATGTTAAAGATGTTTGTTTAATTGTTAAGTGTTTTGTTTTGCAGATTATGTCAAAGATTATGTGATTAGAGAATGTATTTGCCTAACCCAAAGAAATTTTGCAGAGGAAAGATACCAAAGGAGTCCAGATGAACTTGGATCAACTGAAGATTTTCATGAGGATACAGAGTTAATATTGCATGTTCACTCCGGAAGCTGACTGCATTTATACAACTCTGTCCAGCAATAAAGATTCCTGACCAGAGGGAGATCCCAAATGAAATAGTTTTGATTTTGAGGATGCTAGATTGAGTGGTGCCTATAGTTCCTAAAGTTTTGTTTTGTCTGATTTTTTTGTTTCCTTCTATTATATTTTACAATGCTAGACTGTTCTTATATGCTGACCATTGATTCCTTTTTAGATTTCCAGATGTTGAAGTGTGTAAAACCCAAGAGAATTGAAGAGTATTGTGTGTATTAAATTGTCTGGCTAAATATTGAATATAAAAAACTCAAGATAGGTGATAAGAATCATACAATTTGAAATATTGATGATTTTTATCAAAGGGGGGAAATGAACTGGGAGATTTTATATTTAATATTTGGTTCATACTTTAATTATGCAGAATGAACAAAGATGGTTGCTGAACCAAAGTTTAAGATGGTTAACAATTTGTGCTAAGTGAAGGTCTTTAGGAAAATGCTGAGCAAACAGGAGAAAACAAGAAATTGTTTAGGTACAAGCTGCCCTGGTACCCTAAGCAGAGACGCCAGAGTGAAGTCAAAACATAAACACCAGATAAGTAGAGTTGCAACTGTGAAATAATGTGTAAAGGTTAGTTACAAGGAAAGTAACTTTCTGTAAGGTGACATGTGACATGACGAGTCATAAGTGGGTTTTTAATTATTCATGTGTTCGTTTGTCTGATTGCTTGAGATTCATTTGTTTAGAGTTAAGATTGGCCAATAGACAGCATTTTTGGAAGTCCTTTGTGTAAAAACTATAAATCCCATGATCTTGTTTCCTTCGGGGTCTCAGTCTTTGGAAATCTGAATTTTCCACTGAGGACATTTTTATTCTATGCCGGCTGAATAAATCTGGAACCCTTAACCGACTCTGGGTCCTCTTGCCTTTACTCCACTCTGTCAATGTTGAGGACTGGGTAAGCAGTCCTAGCCGAACCCGTTTTTCCATTACACTTTTTCATTGGAAGAACTTTTTTGCCCATCTATAGCATTTCCCCCTTCTCTTTCAGATACCAACAATTGGCTCCGCTGTGAGCTTGTTGTGGATTTCATCGAGCGTATTGAAATAGTCTATGCCACCCGAAAGATGTATGTAGAAGATTCTCCACTTGAACTGACTGTACGTGCAATGGACCAGAGAGGTACCATATGCAGCTCCAATATTAGAAAAATTGACCAAATATTTATTCAAAAGGTGGCACAGTTTATCCTTTCATTGTGTAACTTTGCATGGGGGAAATTTGAACCGTGTGTTTTGCATTTAAATTGTTTGGTTTGGACTTAAACTTATGCCCATTTTGGATTCTGCAGGAAACATATTCAGTAGCTTGGAAGGAATGGAAATTGAGTGGAGCATCGCCAAGGACGATGAATTGGAAAATGTGTTGTCCAGTGAAATTAGGTGAGCTGAAAGCCTTAATGGAGAACCTGGCTAGAAATACAGCAATGTGGGTATGTCCCTACTCGCTGAAGACCTGACCTTGTGGGACCCTGGATTCATTCATTCCAACCTTGCATTGGATGCGATTGTTATTTTGGGGTTTTCGGTTTGCTGTGTGGCAGGGCAGTTGAAAAAAAGAACAGTTGCGGGGCGTTCGTATTGAGCTCCTGTGAAAATCACATTTTGTCTCTTTAGGATCTTGGAATGTTTTGATTCAGGATATTTCCAACCACATACTATTGTAGAGTTGGAAAGAATGGAGAAAGATGATCGCATTATGGTAACAGGTATAAAAATGGGCCGTGCTATAGTTTACGCCCGGATACAGGAGAAAATTTACAAGGTAGGTTTTTGTAGGAGGTGTTTTCTGTAGTGTTGCTCAATATTTGTAATCAGCCATGTGGGTTACATCTAATGGAAGATGCAACATTTGGAGGGCCACAACTTATGGCTCCAGTGCCCATCAGCCCCAGGCAATGGCCATTGATCAGGTTATGTACTAAAACAGTATTATTATAGCCGACCACAAGTTCGCTCATAAGAAAAGTGGCAACAAGTAAAGAAGTGTCCAAAGCAATCACTTAATCTCTTTTTCATTTCAAGGGGAAAAAATGTTTAATAATTTGCTTGACCAGGAAATTAATGACTCTTGTTTTGAATACCTTAGGAAGTACCTCCAGCCTTGGTGTGCTTGTTAGTTTTGGAGAACCTATTTCTGTCGCCTAATGAGGTCTATCTGATCATTGGAGCATTTATCACATTCATTGTTGGCAAAATGATTCAGGGAAATATCACAGGTATTTTCTTCATTCACCTTGCTTCCTAAATTCTCTGTGAAACTTAACCTAATTTAACGAGACTTAGAAATGAGTTCTGTTGTTTTCAGTGGTACCATATACACTCGTCTATAGTCAAAAAATTAATGCCCAAAAAGTGGCTCTAAAAATCAGGGGTAGATTTATAGACGGGTCTATAAGGTAATGTGGCTGAGAAAAATGGGAGCCATGCCTGTTTTGGGGGAGTGGGGGTTGATTGGCATGTCTTTTAGTCCAGGGAGACTGCCCTGAAGAGAAACGCTGCCTGCCTTGTTCCCTCCCTCCCTGGTTTATCTCTAGAACTGTTTGGTTGAGCTCTTTAAGAACTCTCCTTCTTCTTCTTCTTCTTCTTCTTCTTCTTCTTCTTCTTCTTCTTTTTGAATTTTTATTTTATTTAGAAGTCATTGAGAAGCTTACAAAGACATTGTATACATAAGGTTTACAAATAGAAAATTATAAGCAAGTTAATAAGGACAACCAGATATATATCTCATCTAAGTCTTACCGTTTTAACAGTACCTACTAAAATAATATCTCTTTTTTTAAGTCCAATGTCTTTTCCCAAAAGTCAATTACTGGAAGCCAACCTTCATTCCATTTTCCCATAGATCTATTGTTAATCAGATTCGCAAGTCTGTCCATTTCTTTTAGTTCTTGAAGTTTGAAAATCCAATCTTCTGTAGAGGGGGTTTCATTGCTCTTCCAATTTTTGGCTATTACTAGTCTGGCAGCTGTGACCATATAGAGCAATATTTTCCAATATTTGTTCTCAATAACTTTGTTAATATTTGATGTTATATTTAATAAATAAAATTCCGGTAACATTGAAAATTGTGTCTTAAAGATTTTTTGGATTATTGTATATGTTTGTCCCCAAAATTTCTGAATTTTATCGCATGTCCACCACATATGAAATAGTGAACCTTGGTTTTTGTTGCAATGCCAACATTTAATATCTGGTATTTTATATATATTTTTTTATTTTTAATGGTGTAAGATACCATCTGTTTGTTATTTTCATATAGTTTTCTTTAAGAGTTTGTGATGCTGTAAATTTGTTTGTTTTGTTCCACGCTTTCTCCCATTCTTCGTATGGTATTGGTCGACCTCTATCCTGTGCCCATCATATCATATACTCTTTTACTGCTTCTTTTTCCATTTCTCTATTCAATAAAACTTTATAAATTTTTGATATTTTCTTTTTATTTGGTTTCCACCAAAGTTTGTCTAATTCATTTATTACAGTTTCTATCCCTTTATGTTTCTATCCCTTTCTATCCCTTTATACCTCAATTTCAGTAAGGCCTTTGACAAGGTTCCCCATGACATTTTTGCAAACAAGCTTGCAAAATGTGGGATAGACAAGTTAACTGTTACATGGATTTGTAATTGGTTGAGTGGCCGAACTCAAAGGGTGCTCAACAATGGCTCCTTTTCATCCTGGAGAGAAGTGTATAGTGTGAAAGACATTGAAATCTCTCTTTGCAGATGCCTGTTTATGTCATTGGACTGAGCAACAAGCTATTACCTTTTTTTTTTTTTTTTTGGAAATGCAAATCCAGCACTCACATTCCATTGGACAGTGAGCAAACAGGATGTCTTGAACCTCCTTCCTAGACACTCAGAGGTAAGGAGCCCTCCCTTGTAAATAATGCACTGTATGTTAAACACATTAAATATCCGGATAAGGAGCAAACATTATAAAATAATACTATTCATCATACCAACAGCTAGACTAACAATTGCCCAAAAATGGAGACAAAGAGAGGCCCCATCTGAGGAAGATTGGCTAATTAAAATGTCTGAAGCTAAAGAGATGGATAGGCTCTCTAATTCATTAGATGGAACAATGGAAGATGACAATAAAGATTGGAAAATTTGGCACAACCTTTGTATGAAATGCGTTAGACCAAAGTAAAATATACAGATTAAATAATAATGTTTATAACTACTTGGAAGTCGTTTGGGTAAAAATTGATAATCAAACTAGACCTTACAATGTACTAAAAATCACTTAGAAAATATCATTTCATTTATTCTATGTTAAACTGGAAACATTGATGTTTATCAATAAGCAAACATGTAAATGTAAATATTGTACATAGTGTACATATTATATGTTGTGTATGTATTATATGTATTGTTTGTGATCATTAAAGAAAATCTTTTTTAAAAAATCTCAGTCTCGTGGTTTGGATGTCCTCCTGGACTCAGTTCTGAGACATGGATGGTCTCAGCAGTGGCCAGGAGTGCGTTTGCACAGCTAAATCTAGCGTGCCAGCTGTGCCCATTCCTTGAAATGTGAGATCTGGCTACAGTGACACATGCCTTGATTACATCACCTCTGGACTACTGCAATGTACTCTACGTGGGGCTGCCTTTGGATACTGTCCAGAAACTTCAGTGGGTTCAAAACACTGCTGCCAGAATGCTGACTGGGGCCAGTTCCAGGGAGCATATATATAACGCCCTCATTGAAACAGCTTCACTGGCTACTGGTTTATTTCCAGGCACAATACAAAGTGCTGGTCATGACCTATAAAGCTCTGTACAGCTTAGATCCAGGCTATTTGAAAAACTGTATCTCCCCATACGAACCTGTTAGACCCAGAAGATTTTCACAAGAAGGCTTTGTTTCACTTCCGCCACCATCCAAGGCTTGCTTGGTGAGAACATGAGACAGAGCTTTCTCGGTGGCTGCTCCCACTCTCTAGAATTCCATTCCACGGGAGGCTAAACTTGCCTCCTTCCTGCTGGCCTTTTGGCGGCAAGTAAAAATGTTTTTATTCAGGCAGAGTTTTTAAAAAAAAATCATGACAGGGTAACTTTTATATGGGGTATATTGTTTAGATTATGTACTTTTTAATTTAGGTAGTGTGTGTGTGCGCGCAAAAGAAGCAGGTAAAGAGGGGGATGCAGGTGGAAAATAGCAGGGGAATAGACAGAGGAGGAGGCTTGGATATCTGCAAAAGTTCAAATTCGCACGGATCTCCAGAATGGATCCCCCGCGAATTCAGAGGGCTGACTGTTTATTTAGACTACACGACAATTCAATAACCAACCTACCCCGCAAAAACACACAACCTATCTTAACTGTCATAAAACCTCAGAAGAATGAACGCTAACTATATCAGTCAATTATTGATCAGTTTATTGTCCAACTTGACAACTGGGCAGCTATCTTATAACCTCACAGATCCATGTGCCTGCAAACCCATGAATCTACAGCCCTCCTCAGTCGTCCGGACTCTTCAACACAAGTAGTAGCCTCGCAGCCTGGGGCTTCTCTGTAGGTGCTCGGCAGCCGCTATCCATTCCTTAGTCTCTTTGTAAGCCTGAATTCTGGGGATTCTCCGTAACTCTAGGACAGGCGCTACCCCCTGCTCAGCTTCTTTCTGGCCTCGTTTTCTTGTGCTTCTCTGTAATTCTTCGACATCCCTCATCCCCTGCTCATCAGTTCCATAGACCGTGATGTTCTGTTTTTCCCCTTCATGGCTCTTGGTTTGTAGACATGGCTCTATTAGGCTGATATCCCTCCGTGCAAGCTGCTGGGTCTGCACTTTGAGCATACGGCCCTCCAGCTCTTGTGCCACAAAGGCCCCTCTCCGTGCATGGGCCTGCTGGACTTTGCTATAGACGGAGCAGTGATAGCCAACTTGGATCAAAACACAGGGAGGCGCCTGGGAGCATGAGGCATACCTGGGTTCTCTGCAAGGCCCTAGGCTCTGCTGCATAAAAGAAAAAGTAAGAAAATGACAGAATCATTGACCAGACATTTCAAACTGAGAGCTACAGCAAGAGCTGACAGAAAGAGCAAGGTGGGGGTCTGCATTCTCTCTCAGCCCCATTGCCTGTTCCCAGAACTCGGACATGGACTCTGACACTGAGACAGAAGTGGCGGATGTACATATGAAGCACTGGACATGCCAGGACAGTAATGGCGAACCTTTTTGGGCTGCATGCCCCATAAGATTTTCTTTTTATGTCACTGCGCTCTAGGCGTGGGACATCCGCCCTTTAGGGGGCAGAGCAACAGGTCCTTGGAAGGTGGCAGTTGGACACGGTAGCCTCTGGCTCCCACCCTCCAGAGTTTGTCGGCTTGTGAGTGTCCCAAACTGTCCCACACAGGCACTTACGAGTTTCCCAAATGGACCTTGGAGCATGGCAGCTGGAGTTTTTTGGCAAATGGGCCTTGGAGGACATGGCAGCTAGAGATTTTCGGCAAGAAGTTTGACGGCTTCTGACTATCCCTTTGGGACTATGCATCACAGATAGATTATACAAAAAAGGGGGGGGGGTTAATTTAACTATAGAGGATGAATGGGCTGTTGTCTTGAAGTACTGGGGGGGAAATTAGAGACACAAAAGGAGTAACATCAGGTAGCGATGAGTCTAAATAGATTTTAAAAAATTAAAATAGGAAGTAAATTAAATGAACAATGGAAAGAAAATCCAAAGAGAAGAAACATGGGCATAAAGAGAGAGGGCATTCAAAGCGGTCTCAGACTGGGTTATTTCTGCAGAGTGTTTTAGACCTCCGTAAGCAGAACTAAAACTGTCATTCCGTTGATCATCAAACTTCATAATATTACTGTATATACGAAACAAACAATCAAAACAGGAGAGGAGCTTAAGTAAAAGAACATGAAATTGCAATGGATGATCCACTGGCCAATTAAAGAAAAAAATAAAGGGGATATTAAATGAATAGGATTTGCTTTGTATCATATGTGGTGGACCTGCGAAAAAGTATTTAATTTTGGATGCAAATTTATTAGGAAATTAAGGTTATTACAAATGAAAATATTCTATTGAAACCTGAAGTTTTCTTTTGTTGAATATGTGAGATGAAAAGCTGGGGGGGAGGATGTGGTAAAATTATGTTCTATATGCTATCAGCTGCGAGAATTGTGTTGGCACAAGTTTGGAAGAAAGAGGAAAATCCAACTATTGAAAAATGGAGAACGAAACTGCTGGATCTCCTAGAACAGGATAAACTAGCAAGAAAATTGGAATTTGAAGAGAAGGACAAGTACTTAGAAGATAGGAATTCAATAATAAACTATTTATGTCAAAAAGAGGATTTAATCTGCTGAGTATGAAGTAAATATTTCTATTATAAGACTGAAAATCTAGGAAATTTGATTTGTAATAGATAAACATCTATTTTATGTTAAAGGGTTCTCCTTAAGAGAAAGTTACGAAGTAATAATGAAAAGGGATATGATTAATCTAATCGAAAAAATCAGTCCAAGTAGTAAAGAAATCTGTAAGGCATTCTAAGTTTAAATGACAGGAAGGGAATGGATGTATCTGTATGATAGAGTGTTTGTAGTCAGTCAAGTTTTTTTTCTGTCACGGGGTTGTCTGTTAGAGGTGTAGGGTTAGTCACTTCTGTAAAACTGGTTTTATGTGGTTTTTCACCTGATTTGTCTATAGATATATATTTTGTGTGTATGTTTTGTAATCCAGGAATTTGAATGATTGGAGATATATGCATCTTTTTATGGAAAAAAAATTATATGTTGAGCTCAAATAAAAATCATTTTTTTAGAAAAAGGATTTGAAGATAGAGAGAATGAAATACACAGACTAATATGGGCCCCAGAAAAGAAAAAGATCTGTAAAATATATAAGGTTCTTCTAAAAAGAGATTTAGAGACAGACGAAATCAAGGGATACATGATAAGGGGCCCCCAGGAATTGGGTCATGATACAGATTTGGGGGGAAAATGGGAAACAGCAAGAAGAAAAACAAATACATTTGCTGCCTCACAGGATTGGAAAGAAACTACTAAAGTGCACATTCCTTCATCAGGAGTGAAGCTATCTACAGTGCTAACCTTTCCAGTCTCCAAAGATGGAGATGACAGATGCCAGCCACTGCTCACCTGCCTCTCTGGGTGGCCTTCCACACGTACGTGGGGGCGGCATGGGGTTTTCCCTTTGTACAGGCAATGCATGGTGCACATCATCAAAAGGCAAATGGCAACAATGTTGGGCGCATTCAGGGTGCCTAAGCAGTTGTTCCATTGCCAGGACCATGAGATTGGTTTTTCCAAAGAATGATTTTCATTTCCTCCCTTGAACACAGGCAAGGGGCCTAAGAAGCTGTTCCATTGGCAGGATTGACAGAATGGTTCTTGAAGAAAAGGATCTTCACATTCTCCCCTGAACACTATGCAGATGAAAGCCAGGACAAAAAAACATGCCAGCCATGTCTCAACCGTAGTGCAGCCAAAGTCCAACTGCCTAGGTGTTTTGCAAACGTATGGCTTATGCAGCCCATGTGGGGCATTGTGACTTCGTATGACTTCAGGGCTATGCTAATCTGACATTGTTGGCTCAACCCCTTGGGTCTCCAGCCCCATGGCTCCAAGAATAGCCTATTGTTATTTTTATTCATTTCTTGTAAAGCTCAGACGTCATTTCTATTTGCAGTCAGCCGAACATTAAACTATCATATTAAAAAACACTATTTAGTAAAAACGTACCTTAATGCATATTAATGTATCTGAGACAGATCAGTTATTTGTAAAAATAGTACATTAAACATCATAACAACCAGACAGCCATCAGTGAACTAGTGAGGATAGCAAAATTCAAAAACGTAGGCACTTTCTCAGGGGCTGAGGTCTTAGAGCCCCAGGGCAAAATGAAATAAAATGAAGTGATCAAAGGAGACTCAAGAAAGTAGGCTGATAATAGATGTATCATAGGAGGTATTGCTTCTTTTCAGTGCCCTTGATAATAACACCAAGGAAAAGAAACATGCAAAATTGACTCTACTTTCTTAGGCTAGCGTAATGGAATGAAGAGTGGGCAAGACTCTCAAGTATTCTGCCTTAGCAGCTATTGGTCACATACAAAAGAAAAATAATGCTAAATAATTAAGAAATAAGAGCCATCATGATGCAGGGGTTTGAGCACTGGACTATGACCCTGGAGACCACGGTTCAAATCCCCACTTAGTCGGAGAAACCCACTGGGTGACTTTGGGCAAGTTGCATGCTCTCAGCTTCAGATGATGACAAAGGCAAACCCACTCTCAACAAATCTTGCCAGGAAAACCCCATGATAGGGTTGCCTTAGGTTGGTCATAAAGCAGAAGTGACTTGAAGGCATACAACAGCATGCATTGTGTGTGTCTATGTGCCTACAACTTGCAAAATGTGCAAAATGAAATAAAATGAAATGATCAAAGGAGATTCAAGAAAGTAGGCTGATAATAGATGTATCATAGGATGTATTGCTTCTTTTCAGTGTCCTTGATAATAACACCAAGGAAAAGCAACATGCAAAATTGACTCTACTTTCTTAGGCTAGCGTAATGGAAGGAGGATTGCCTTAGGTTGCCTTAGTTTGGTCATAAAGCAAAAGTGACTTGAAGGCATACAACAGCATGCATTGTGTGTGTCTATGTGCCTACAAGTTGCTTGCCAACTTCTGGAGACTCCATGATTTTCATTGGTTTTTCTTAGGCAAGGAATACTCTGAGGTGGTTTTGCCAGTTCCTTTCTCTGAAATGTGTTACTACTTTTAAAAAATGATAGGCACACATTAGTTAGGTGCACAAGTACCTTTTCATCACAAGAGGGTAGTCATATGCAGCCTTTTTCTCTACTGTCTTTTTCCCTGGAAATACTTAAATATGTTTCTGTGCTTACCCTGGAAAAAATGTCTTCTCTTAAATTGTTGTGGGAATCATGTGGCCCTGCAAATGTGGATGAATTGCAACTCCCAGAATTCCTTAGCATTGTCTGTGTTAGGATTTGCAGTCCAACTGCACCTGGAGTGCAGCATGAATCCTTTGGCTTAAATGCATCCAGCAGATGCACTTGGCACTATTACCAGCCTCAAGTGTTGCCATTAGCAGTAATTACTAATTGATATTCTTGAAATCCTTATACAGAAGAACCCCCAAGAATAACTGTCGCTTTTGTGGCAGATGATGGTATCAGCTTGGAGAGGAGACTATCTTTGGATAATGTGGACGTAAGCACCCAATAATATCACAGTGAGCCATCTCAGAGGAACTTGCTCGCAAAAACCAAGAGGCATACTGTCTACCCTAGTCCTGAGCTTTCAACCTTTGCTGTTTTTTCCTCCCATAAAACATAGATCAGTGTTTTTTCAACCTACTGACTCCAGATGTCAGGATTACATCTCCCACAGCTGGCTGTCATGGGAACAATAGTTTTAACACAGTGCTTCTAAAGCTATCTGATGTAGGAGACCAGCAATATTTCCCCCAATGTGAGAGGTTACCATATTTGTGTCTGTTGGCTAGCTTTCTAGAGATTGGGAGCTGATGGCTCACAGACTGGCATTGGTCCACAGACCACCATTTTGAGTAGTGTTGGTCTCAGACATCTGGAGAGAGTGCCAGGCTGCTGTAGACATTTGTTTTAGTTCGCAGTCAGACTCATGCAGTCGATGGGTACACATGGCCCCAGGACTGTATTTGCACTCTCGGGCCCCTCCTGCACTCTTCCCCCCCCCCCCCGCCCAATGTCCCTCCTGAAGAAAATTGGCCAATAAATTAAAAATGCCAAGGCCCAGTGATCTACATTTTGCCCCCCCCAACTCATTCAAAGGGTTTTTACATAAATAGATGTAGACTCCTGATTTTGTTTGGGAAGCTGTTGTGACCTCTGGCCACCCTGAGAACTGAAAATTGGGCCCTGGATGCCTAGAGTTTTAATTACCCTGGAATAAGAAGCACACGCATATGACATTCCTGTCAGTCTCATAGCATCCTTCCTCCAGTTTATAGTCCACTTCAGAACCATACTGTCCTTTGTGCTGTTACTGTTAGCCCCATCCTTGCTCTTTCTACCAAATCTGTATTGTTTCAGGAAAGCCAGAGAGATTCTGCCTGTCTTTGCCCCACTTGTCAGTTGCTTCTGAACTAAGGGGTTGGTTCACTTGCATTGATTCTGCACTGTGTTGCTTTCTGCCTAGAGAGTGCATGTGTATGTGTAACAACGCAGTCCTTATATATGCCTCCATTCAGAAGTAAGTCTTATCAGGTTCAGTGAGACTTATTTGTATATATGGAATGGTAACCTAAGTTCTCAGTTTCCCAATACATTTCTTTGCTTTGTGGTCAGTTATTACTGGAGGCCCTTTAGAAAACAATTACCAGCTGAAGCAGTTCCACTTCTACTGGGGCGGCCATCAACAAATGGGGATCAGAACACACCATTGATTGCAAGGTCTTCCCAGCAGAGGTAAGAGGAAGAAAAAGGAGACCCTCTCTTGAAACCTTTTAAATAGCTTTTTGTGGGTTTTTCAGGCTATGTGGCTATGTTCTGGATGAGTTTATTCGTAATGTTTCGCTAGCATCTGTGGCTGGCGTCGTCAAAAAATGCTGGCATGGAAGTGAGTGGAGTATATATACTATGTGACCCTTGATTGAGAGATGATTTGCATGTTAATTTCTGTGTTGGTCTGTTGTTGAATGGTAAGGCTAGGGTCAGGGGCTTTCCCACCAGACAATGGATCACTAATTAAATAGACACAAATCCTCCTTGCATATCCTCCCACCCTGGGGCTAATGGATGGTAATGTGTAATATGGAATAGATATATATGTTGATTGGACAGTTGTTTATTTGCTTTCTGTATATATTTTACAAAATTTAAATTTAAAAAATATTCCTACAGACATAAGCCTCAATAAGATTCTGCTTGATTTTTAAAATTTTCTAAGGAAAGCAACAATGCTATGGTCCACATACTTTTGTGGATTTCGTGGCGCTCAGGCCTTTTCTGAATCCTCAAACCCTTTTGCCAAACTCCTAAAAGTTGCAATGAACAGCTATTCTGTATAAAAAGTACAGACTCTTTCTATTCTGTATAAAAAGTAGATATAAAAAAAACTTTCCTAAAAGTTGCTTTTAGTGCCTGTACTGCAGCCACTCAATGCCTGTACTGCAGCCACTCAATCAAAGGCATAAGGTTGCGAATTCAATACCAGCAAAAGGGTTCAAGCGTGACTCAGGCTTGCATCCTTCCGAGGTTGCTAAAATGAGTACCCAGATTGTTGGGGGCAATTTGGGTGGATGAGTGATAGATGGTGTGTGTGTGCATGCATGCACACATATCTTTAAGTCACCTGTCAGTATGGTGAGCCCATGAATTTTATACAATTTTCTTAGGCAAGGAATACTTAAGAGGAGGTTTTTCCATTCCTTCCTCTAGTACAGTCTATAACTTCACATACACAAACACACATCCCTAGGCTTACCTAACCATGCTCAAAGCTTCTGAAATTTTAATGTTCATCTAGAACCTGCCACATTAATTTATTGTAATATGTGCCTGTTGATATTTGATTTTATAATTATTTTATTAGTATTTGGGGTCCATCTTCATATGGCTCCTCCTTGCAGGTGTCATTCATTCCCTCATTTCTCTTGCATAAATTTTGAGTGCATTGCCTCCGGCGTCTTTTTATTTCTTCGTTTTCCCTTATTATGCATACTAATATTATAACTGTAACTTCATTATTCTTACTGTTTCCCAGCATGTCACTTAAACTTCGGTGGTGGCTTTAGACCAAACAAACTGGATGGTGGAATTGTGGATATGGGGGGCTGTAAGTATAAAAATGAAAACCAGAATGGATTCCACCCTTGGAATCTGCTGGACTTCAAGGTTTGCTTTTTCAAAACCGTGGATGCTTAAATTTGAGGCTAGAAAGTAGAAAGTAAAAAATTGAACCTATAGCTATGTTATAGCAAAATAAAAAGTACCAAAGTACTTATAACAAAGGTCACCACACTACATAACTATAGTTATTTAACTACTTATTGTGCATTTAAGGGAACTTGTCTAGCCTTGGAGTTTGGTATCCACGGGATGTATGTGTCCTGGAACCAAACCCCAGCACATACAAAGAGCTTACTGCATATTTATTTTTATTTTTACTTCCATATATATATATTTAAATCAGGGGTCAGGAACACTCCCTTGTTGAAAAAGGCAAAATCCAGGTTGGCTTTTTGGAAGTATGTCAAAACAACCAAACTACTTAGAACTAAAATTACCTGTGCTAACTACGTATAAGTATTTCTATAACTATGTATCAAAGTTACCTAACTACATGACTATAGTTACTGAACTATATAATTAGCTATTTAACCACTTAACAATAGTTACTCAACTATTGCAATTACTCATAAGTAGTTACAAGTAGTTATTGAACTGTGTAGCTATAGTTACTTCACTCTATATATCTAATTCTAAAAAAACCCACGAAAGTAAAAATAAAAAGAATGGTGGAATTGTAGTTATGGGGGACTGTTAAGTATAAAAATGAAAATGAAAATGGTTAGATTCATAGTCAGTGAAGCACCCACAGTTTGAAAATATTTTTAAATATTTCCAGAAAACAATCTTTGATCTTATCATTGTGTATTTAAGGGGACTTGACTAGCTTTGGAGTTTGGTATCTACGGGGTGTGTGTGTGTCCTGGAACCAAACCCCAGCACATACAAAGAGCCTGTTGCATATTTATTTTTATTTTTGCTCCCACATAGTTTTTTATCTTTAGTGTCTAGCATATTTCCTAGTCTAGCAATCTCTGTGTATAAATCTTCAGTTTTTATCTTCTGGTTATCCTGTAGACTTTCATTAACCTTTTGAAGCAGATCTTTATTTTTCTGTTTAAAGTCAGCTAATTGGTTTTGTAAACTTTTTATTTTCTTTTATTAAGGCTTGTTTTTCCTTGTCCTTTTGAATGACCTTCTCTTTAAAAACATCCAGTTTTTTTCTGTTAGGTCACTGTATTTCTTTACAGCTTTTGTTCAGTTTGTGAAAGCTTTTTACAGAGTTCCTTAATTACAAGGTCTTTTTCTTGAATTATACTCTTCATATTTTCAATCTGTTTTAACTTCCTTGGTGTAGCCACCATGTTCTGTCTCATTTGACTCTCAGACTGCTTGCTGCTGGTTTTCGTTTCCATGGTAACCTGGTCTTCAGGCCTCTGCCTCTGAGAGAAATTTCCCTCAAAATGCAGGCCTTAAAATGGCCTTTCTTTTCATTGTCATTTTGTTTAGTAAAATTATTCTGAATGTGTCCTTTTTGTCCACAGTCACAACAACTTTTACTGTCAATGTCTTTTCTATTTGGCTGACTCTCTTCAAACCAGTCACTTTTCTTATTTACCTCAGAGTCACACTCTCTCAGCCCACAACTTTTCCCCTCAGCCTCATTGCTATCTTGGTGCCAGGGTTTAACATCTTCTCCCTTACCAGACTTCTCATTTGGAGCTTCCCAGTTTTTAGGGGCTTTCTTATCACAAAACTGTGTTTTAATTTTTGTTATCTTTTCCTCATATACTTTTTCTAATAAATCTTTGCTCTGTTTCAGTTCTCTCAACTGTTTTTAAGCTGCATTTCTCTTTGCTGCCCCTCATATTCTTTTCAATTCCTTCTCATGTTGCCATTCTTTTTCTTTCATTTCTATCTGATATTTCACAATATGAGTAAGTCTAGAGGCTAAACTGTTTAATAACTCTATTGACTTCATTTTTAGGTCATGCATTTCTTCGTTACGAGCTCTCTCATTTTCCAGTTTTTTCATTTTCATGTCATGAGCACTCTCGATTCTAGCCATTTCCATTTCCCTCTCTCTTTCAATCTTGGCCATTTCTATTCTTTCATTTCCATTTCTTCTCTAACCTCCTCTTCCTCCACCATTTTAACTGCTGCTGGGTTTTTGACTTTCTGAGGAGGCATGTTAGCAGTATTTCCTTACAAATACCCCAAACTTTTACCTCAGGAAATACTTTTATTTTGCTTTGCCTCAACTGTGAGCAATAAGCATTCACTTGGATCTTGAAAACAAATTAGTGATTCCGTACTTTACCAACAATGTTTACCTCAGGAATCACTGTGAATTAACTGTGCCTCCACTAAGTATAGAGATTTCACTTAAATCTGAAGGTCAAACCAGTGATTCCTTACTTTACCACAGACTATTACCTCAGGAATCACCTTGACTTAACTGTGCCTTTACTAAATACAGAGATCTTATTTGAATCTCAAAGTCAGACCAGTGATTCCTTGTCTGTCTGTACTTCTATCTACTAGTCTCCTACAATTACCCAAGGCATTTATCTCAGAGACTAGTGTTTAAAATAAGTGTGGCATGGTTGAGTTCCAAGTAATCTCTTACCAAGTACCCTTTTCTATTACCTCAGAGATTACTTCCCTGACTCAACGCCAAATCAACTATGGGTATCTGGTATTTCACTCAGACCCCAAACACTTCAGCACAGCTCTGGCAACCCGACTTTTCGTATCCCACCACTGCCACCAAATTATGTGACGAACACTTTCTTGTTTGCCCCTATGTTTTCTTGATGACAGAACCCTGGGCTTTTTAGATCCCACCGCTGCCACCAATGTATATGTGTGGTGAACTCTCAGTCCCTCAGTTCACCCACAACCTATTCTACACTAAGGCACTAATATTTGGTAGTGTATTTTAATATTCACATGGAGGCCAAGTTGTATTCCAAAACATGAGTAAGAGTTTATTTGTAAAATACAAAAATAAACTATATAGAATACTTAAAGCTGTTAATCATCTTCTTGCTTAGTTACAGAAGGTTCCTTAAAGTATTAATATCATAACAGCCACTTAGGCAATCTATTCTCCAATACCAAGGCCAAAATCTTTCTTTAAAACTACAGGCTTGTTCTGAGCCTCTCTCCATTAGACTCCCTCAGGCCCATCCAGTCCCTCTCTGGACTCTTCAGACCCTTTCCTGGTCTCCAAACCAACCTAAAATGTTCCCTCAGGAACCCTAAGAGTACACCCTCCCTTGATGCGACTCTTTTCTTCAAAACTCAAACTAACTAACCCCCTTTTCATTCTCTGCCAAAGCTCTTTTATAGCCCTGCCCAGCCTCTTCTCATTGGCTGGTCTCATCTTGCTCTGTGATTGGCTGATAGTTGGCCTGTTCACTACAGATGTGGAGAAAGTGGAGCATGTCCAAAGGAGGGCAACTATGGTAAAGGGTCTGGAAATCATGCCCTATGAGAAGCGACTTAGGGAGCTGGGGGTGTTTAGCCTGGAGAAGAAAAGGTTAAGAGGTGATATGATAGCCCTGTTTAAATACTTGAAGGGATGTCATATTGAGGAAGGAGCAAGCTTGTTTTCTGCTGCTCCACCAGAGACTAGAACGCAGAACAATGGATGCAAACTGCAGGAAAAGAGATTCCACTTCAACATTAGGAATAACTTCCTGACATTTGTAGCTCCTCCGGTGCAGTTCAATGGTCAGTGTCTGTCGGACACTGAGTTGCACTGGAGGACCTAGAGAGGTGTCCTCTCTGGTAAAAACATGGTGTTTTTGTTATTTGTGGTTATTCCATATTCACTGGGGTCTTGTGAATATCGAGGGGACAAGTGTACTTGCACTTTTACATGCTTTTGAACTGATAGGATGGCAGAAGCTGGGACTAGTGATGGGGAACTCACTCCGTCATGCGGCGCTTGGCTCTCAAACTGCCAACCTTCTAATCTTGCAATTGCCAGAGTCAGCATCTCAACCACTGGGCCACCATGTCCCTTTATTATTGCAACAAAAGGGAAAACCTTTACCTTTATACACAGTTCACCGATTAATTATCATGGTAAGAATTCAGCATGTATATATGCGTTTTTATTTCATTTTATTTTAAATAATCACAGAATTAGCATCATGATTAAAAAATTCAATATGTATATCAAGTAGCATTTTTACAAACATTAATCTTAGAGGTCATGTATATTTAGTATAAACAGGAAAAAAAACGTGCAAATATTATTTTATTTTATTAACACTGGGATTTCCTTTTATCAAGTTTTTATAAGACAATACTGCACTTAATTATTCTGCAAAAATATATATATTCTAATTTTCTGGACAGCTGCCACAAAAATGTTGTGACATTAATTTGTTTTTCTGGACCAACATAAGAAACTTCGCAAGGGAACCATATAATGAATGGGCTATACTTTCAGCTGATTCTTATTCACATAGACATAAATACTGATTTCGGTATATTTACCATCCAAATAAGGAGCTGGCATTGTCTAAAATTATTTCAGGGTTGCCAGATCTCAGGGCTGGCCCTGAGTCTCTAGTTCACATGAGTTATCTACAAACAGGAGACATAGGAGCAGAACAAATGGGCAGGAAAAAGCAGCTGGAATCTGCTTTTTCCTACAGCGGTTCAAAACCCCGCTGTCTGCACCAGCTGCTCCCAAGGCAGCCCAAATGCTCATGGCTTGTCCCCCATAGTGCAGTGTCAAGCCATGCCACTGGGTAATGTTTTTTTGTTGCCTCCCCAACATCTACATGCACTATCGCACAAACACTCCACTGGCAACTGCCTGCTGCCTACATGCAAACCCATTGGATGGCCGCTCCTTTGAATGGCCAAAGAGTCACACCTGTGATCCTCCATTGGTACAGGGCATAGGAGCATCATTATGCCCCATAAAACACTGGCAAAAAAACAATAATGGCCTCCCCCTGCATTCCCCCTTCACCCCCCTTTTCCCCATGCGTCCTCTTGGACTGTCTGTTTTGGCCATGGTGTAATTACATCCATTGAAGATGTCACACTTTCACTTTTTTTGCATTGCCACCTGAATGCTTGGATATGCCAGCTCCATCCTTTATTTAATGCAGATCTGCACCAGTGTGTTTATATTCAGCTTTAGGAATAGGGTTAGGATGGATCACTCCTTCAGAACCACTTTTGCATTGGGGTGTCTATATGCAGGGTTGAAGGTGTGCATTTTCCAGGTTAAGTTGGGATATCCTGGGTTCTTTTTGTTCCAGTTTTTAGTCCCAGAGCATGGCTTCAATCCAGTTTCCGCTCGCTTTTGATGCATGCATCATCTAAATGCCCCAGCCTTAAAGCACTTTGAAATCATTTTATTTGGCCCGTGTGTTTCACCCCCAAAACACAAATTCTCCTGCTCTGGTGGGCTCGGCTCTAGACTGGAGGAGAGGGCTATGTGCAAATCTTCAGCCCAGCAAGGAGAGTAGCAGCTTACTACAGTGGCTTGCAAATGGTCTTCAGAGGGTCTATGTATTTACCTACTATGTATCCTCCTTCCCTTCCAATTGTAGCACCAGGGCTCCTACTCCTCTTGGCTTTGCATCCACCTTCAGACTAGACACAAGTGGGCTACACAAAATATTTCTTATCCTGTCATTTCATCTTGATGTGGAAACAAACCCTTTAGCTAAGATTTCTCTCTTAATTACCAAACAGTGAAATATATTCTGTCACTCTTTTCCTCTTCCCCACTCCCCACCCCTCTGTGATTGAATAACAAGCTAGCAGTACATAATGCGTAGCGCATAATATCATCAGAGACCATTTCTAGGCATCAGATTTTGGCGTGGAAACTTCTGGGCCTGGGACAATCCTGAATTGGGAGCCTCATGAATAGCAATACAATGTAAGTTCATGAAACTACACCTGGTTGGCTTTAAATATAGAAACTGGATGTTATAAACACATTCCAAGTCCAAGCCACATCTTTACCAATTATTATTTATTAGCTTTTAATTTATCTCAGAATATGCACTTCTGTTTTTATTCATTCTTTACTGACCAGGAACTATTTCAGCTTGTTCTAAATTTGAAAAATCAAAATCTGTAGGTGGTTTCAGGATGTTCTCAACTTCTGTTAGCCTTGTTTTCAGCTTTTGCTGGGCAGCGTCATATTCAGCTAAGAGCCTGGCAAATCTTACCTGTAAATTATCTAGCATTATTTCTATGTGGTTAACTTTTTCCTCTATATCTTTAGGATCTCTTCCTCCACTCACAGCTTCTAAATCAAGTAATCCATCTTTCATGAGGATTTGTTTTCCCTTCTCTTCCAGCATGGCTTTTGCATCTGGATATTCTGTTAGAGCTTCCATTAGATCATCTTTATATAGACAAAACAAATCTGAATAGCCAATACTTCTAATGTTGGCTGTCCTCCGATTTCCAGCTTTGCTACCTTTAATGTTAAGAATGCTGATCTCACCAAAATAGCTTCCATCACTTAGGACAACATACTGAGTGACTCCGTCGTCAGCTACCACTGCAAGTCTGCCTTCTTTGATAATGTACATTTCTCGCCCAATGTCACCTTTCCGGCAGACATAATCTCCAGGACTGTATACCTGAGGCTGTAGTTTTAAGACTAGCTCAACCAACAGACCAGCTTCACAATCTGCAAAAATTCGGACTTTCTTTAATGTTTCCAGATGAACATTAATGGCAATTTCTGCTCGTAATTTATCTGGAAGAAACTTCAAGACTTTTCTTTCATCCACTGCCTTCTTATTTGTCCACAAATAATCAAACCACTTGATAACTCTTTTTTCTAAGTCTTTGCTCACATTCCGAAACTGCATGTACTGTTTGATAGCATCAATCCTTGCTTGAAATTCTTCTCTTGCAGCATTCATGTTAGAGATCATAGAACCAATATTACCAACAATAGTAGCAAAAATTAATACACCAACTAAGAAGTCAACAACAACAAATAAATATTCTACATCTCTCACAGGAGGAGGCGTTTCACCAATAGTTGTCAGAGTCAGTGTTGACCAGTAGAGACTATATACATATTTTCTAGCAAGCCGGCCAAATTCAGGATGAGTAATGTTGGGATAGACCCATGTGTCTGTACCGAAGCCAATGGCTTTAGAGATTGAGAAGTAGATACATGCATTCCAATGTATAATAATTATAATATACATGACAAGATTAGAGATCCTGAAGATATTTGGGTAGCTTGTTCTTGTTTCCGTTTGCTGGAAGAATTCAAACAAACGAGATATTCTAAGTAATCTGTTTATTCGTATTTCTGGGTAGTTCAAACCGAATTTGAAATAAAGTAGATCAGTTGGTATGATGGAAAGTACATCTAATTTAAATTGAATTGTTCCTTTATATCTTTTCTTAAGTTTAATTTCTTCTTTCACCAACAAACCTTGTTCCAGGTACCCTAAAATAAAGTGTAAAAAAAACCTTCTTGATGTTTTCCTTTGTTAAATTTTAACTGGTGTGACAAACAGCAAGTACAGATATAGAGGGAATGTATACTACTGAATTATAGCAGTTTGGTACCACTTTAACTGTTATGACTGTATCCTACAAAATCCTCAGGTTGTAGTTTGTTCAAAATTTGGGGGCTCTAGTCCATTCCCATCAACTATCACAGTGGAGCTCTCTAGCAAAGAATTCTACATAAAAAATATACCATTCCATCTTTCCATAGGATGATGCCATACTAAGTAAACGGAGATCAAAGTTCTGTAACTCTACAGTCATAGTGGCCATTTTAAACTATGTGATGAACCAGATACATGTTATCATCCTTTCAAGTGGTAGGAATGTTTAGTATATTTTTAGTTCCACGTCTTATTAAAAATCTCATGAAGCATGGAAATGGAAGTATAATGTTAAGTGATCACCTGTATTTACCAAATGTTTTCATAATATAGTAGGCATCAATGAAATTTCACTTTCTGTTCAAAAAAAAAATCGGAATTCTTCTTCTTATCTGTAATATGAAGGTTTGTATGGGTAAATTGTTTAATATTTTTATACTTTAATATTATTATATTTTTCTTCCAAGAACATTTGAATGGCATACATAGTGTCTTCTTTTTTATTCCTAGAAAAATATTGAAGTAGTACAGGCAGAGAAAAAAGGGCCATTCAAATGGCCAAACAAACCATGGTCTCTTGGCACAGAATGTAGTGTCACTTCTCTAACCATAGTTTAGGGAGTGTTCTCAGAATTGTTCCATCTGTCCCAAGATGCCTCCTTCTAACTATGTATTAAGAACTTTAGCCCTCCCTGCAGTCATCTGCCTTGGTCCAGGCCCCAGAGGGAGAGAAGAACCACTGGACCTCATCCCCTTTCCCGCCTTCTTTCCCTTCTCTTTTTGTGTTGTCTCTCTTAGATTGTAAGCCTGAGGGCAGGGAACCGTCTAATTTATAAGATTGTATCTATAGCACTGTGTAAATTTACAGCGCTATATAAATAAAGGTGAAGAAGAAGAAGTTGTTGTTGTTGTTTGCCCAACAAATGGTAGTTTCCTTCCACATGAACTAGTAACAAGTTCAGGTGCTTCCTCTTCCTTTCCTCTTTTACTCATTTCTTTCATTTGCTGGAAAAGAGGTTCCTTGCTGTATTAAATCACAGGTTTCACATGCTTTCCAAACTCCATCCACCACCAGAAGGAATGTTAAACTACAATTCTCATAAACTCTGATGGGTGGCCATCTCACCAGGCAGATAAATTAAGAACATGGGACATTCTACAAGTTCTTTTCATTCCTGCCATCTGTACAGAATTGGATAGAATGCCACAGTTTAATCCTAGTTGAACTTCCATAGTAAGAGCTAAAGTACATAAATATTTGACTACCTGAAAGATGCTCTGTTTTTCAGTGAAAGAGCTCACATATGAGAAGGGTGGTGATCAAAGACTGTTTGGTAACTGCACCCTATTTATTTATTTGATTTCTATCCTGCCTTTCTCCCTGAAAGGGACCTAAGGCAGCTCACAAATAAAAATTCCAAAAATATATTGCAATAAAACAATTTAAAATATCATCTAAAAACAGTATAAATTACAGGCATTAAAATCACACTAAAACCATAATTCACACCCTATATAACAAACACCCAAGCCACCCCATAATTATATATCAAAACCCTGTCTGAATAAAGCCGTTTTTGCTTGCTTAGGCCAGCAGGGAGGGAGCCAGCTTTTCTTCTCATGGAAGGGCATTCCAGAGGGCAGGAGCTTGTATCCTCACCAAGTGAGCCTGTGATGGTGGCAGGAACAAGAGAAAGTCTTCTTCAAAAGATCTTAGGGCTCTAGTAGGTTAGTATGGGAAGATAAGGTCTCTCAAATAATCTAGACCTAAACCGTGTAGGGCTTTATAGGTCATGACCAGAACTTTGAATTATGCCTGAAAATGAACCAGTAGCCAGTGAAGCTGTTAACAAGAGAATTATATGCTCCCTGTAACTGGCCCTGGTCAGCATTCTGGCTGTGGTGTTTTGCACACGCTGAAGTTTCTGAACAGTTTCCATAGGCATCCCTATGTAGAGTGTGTTAGAATAGTCCAAACGAGATATAATCAAGGCATGGGTCACTGTAGCAAGATCTGACGTTTCAAGGAATTTATAGAAATCTGCCTTCCAGAGAGGTCCACTTAACATCATCACTGATCAGTTTTAAGGTTAGATTAAGACCTTTTTATTGGCTGAGCATTTTATTCAGCATTTTATTCAGCATTTTATTCAGCATGTTGGTAAGTAAATAAATAAATAAATCTTATTGTTTTTATATCATTTACTGATTGGTTTTATATCTTATTTGTTTTCTGTGCTAATTAAAAATTGTTATAGCTAGAGTTTTACTATGTTTTGAGAACTTACTGCTTTTTTGTTGTTACATTTGGTGATGTTACCAACTGATCTCAATTAGACTTCCATCTGAGTAGACACATGGGGCAGTGCTGTAATAACTTTTAAGTTTGAAATCAGCCATTGTAAACGTTCCAAAATAAATAATTAATCTATTACTCCTATTCTGGGTCAAACTGCAAATGCAACCAGGATATTAATATTCTGATAAATGTTATTAGAAGAGGCAATCTTGAGTGAATGAATGTTATTATTAGATTATCAATACGCAGTAAAGCCCTGGTGGCACGGTAATTAAATGCCAGTACTGCAGCCACTCATTTACAAACCACAAAGTTGTGAATTCAATACCAGCTAGAGGGTTGACTCGGCCTGGCATCGCTAAAATGAGTGCCCAGCTTGTTGGGGGCAATTAGCTTACACATTGTAAACTGCTTAAAGAGTGCTTAAGTGCACTGATAAGTGCTATAGAAATGTACTTGCTATTATTATATTGCTACTGCTATTTCCCCTCTCCCAGATGTGTTAGATTACAATTCTCAGCTAGCATGGCCAAAGGTCATTCTGTCTGAGGGTGATAAGAGTTATAGTCCATCACATTTGGACAGTGGGAAAAGTTCACACAGAGGGTGAGTAGAAAACGTTCTGGTGATGATGAATTTATTATGGTTATATCTTAGATAAGGTTTCATGGCTAGATAGGAAACCATTCAGAATATCAGCTTTTTATAATTAAGTAATTGTATTAAGAAAAAACATAGTTCTAATAATTTACATATTCCCACATACACAAAATATTGCTAGGTTATATTTGCTTTGTTAATGGTCTTTTAAAGTGCTTTTTAAAATGCTCAATACAAATAAAAATGTACTGACAAGATGATTTTCAAAGGTATATGCTTACCTGTCCTGGTTCGTACAAACATGTCAGCAACATAGATAACATCTGATATATAATCAAAAATGAACCACATTTGTACATTGTTGCTCTGAAGTTCATCGAAACAGGCTCTGAATAAGAAAGAAACACAAGCAGAATTTAAAATTAATCATTTTGGTCATTATTCACAAATGTAGCACCTTTGAGACTAACTGAAAAAGAAAAGTTACTTGCATGAGCTGTTTTAGACATGAATCTGCTACCACAGATGCATGTGAAGTAGACAAGTGTATAAAAGCTCATGCTACCAACTTCTGTCTTTCAGTTAGTTTCAAAAGTGCTACAAAATCCCTTTGCATACAGATTTCCCAGACTAATAGGCCTATGTCTTTGAATTCTTTACAGTTAAGGATAAAAGCCAATGGATTCATGTCCTATGGAAATGTACTTCCAGAAGCGATCTTCATCTCATTGGGACTGAGGGATGGTGACATTTCACTTAAGGATATAGACAAATGGGCACATGACTACAGGAGGTCAAAAAATGGTCAGTATTATGGCAAAAAGGTCCTATGATGAAAAAATTGAAGGCTGAGCATTTTCAGCTTTGGGAAAAAACACTAAGGACTCTTTCATACAAGGCTAAATTGGAAGTATAATTTAAGGTCAATTCGAATGCAATCATGGGTTTTACGTTATTGCGAATTAACTCTTCGCACGCAAATTCGGGCAAGAGGGAAGCCAATTCGAATGCAATCATGGTTTTTATGTTATTGCGAATTAAAGCTTAGCATGCAAATTTGGGCAGGAGGGGGTTATTTTCGGGTAATGGGAAGTAATTCCGAACGGAGCAAGGGTTCATGTAAATTCGCTAAACAAGCGAATTTACATAAATCCGCATTGGCTCCATTCGGAGTTGGGAGAAATTCCTCCCCGTTTGAAAGAGTCCTAAGATGAAACATCATTGCATTCTTCAAATACTTGAAGTGAGCAATTTCTTGTTCTCTGCTGCCCCTGAAGGTAAGACTAGATCTAATACGTTATTGTTATCATGCATCCTCCTTTTCCTGGATGTGACTTCTTTTTCATAGCTAATATTTCTCTCCAGGCACGTTTTTAAAATAGCCAGGAATTTTTAACAATGTCCATTGCTGCTTCACCTCCTGCTGCTGACAAGGCCTCCTTACTGTTGCCTCACCAGCTCCATCAGGATCCCTGCTAGAAGAAGGGATAAAGGCTGGCCTGGTGGTGGTGCTGGGGAGACAGACAGACAGTGACTCTGGAAACCAACTCAGTGGGTGAAGGTGAGCTAGTCAAGCTAGGTAGCTAAGGGAACCTCCTGTTACGTGGGACTATTCCCAGTAGCAATTGTCACAGGTTATATAGTAGAGATAGTTAAAGTAAATGTTATAGTGATCAGTGGCTTGAAGTAGTGAGTAAATGTGTTCTTTTTTTGTTTTCAAAATATCGTAACCCTATGCTTAATTTGTAAGAGAACAGATTACTGGTGAACAATAGGAAAACCTTTTTGACAGTAAGAGCAATAATGCAAACAGTTACTGGGTTGAGGAGCAGGCTGTTCATTGTCAGATGTTTCTGAGTAGTGTCTGGACAGCCATCTATTGAGAATGCTTTAACTCTGGATTTCCTGCACTGAATACTGGGCTTGACTAGATTAACTCTGCAATGTCCCCTTCCAATGCTACAATTCAATTATTTATTTTCCCAAAGTGTGTTTTTTCCTATATCCTGAGAAACCATTGATTCTCATTTTGTCCACCATAAAGTTTTCACCACTAACTCAGATCACAGTGCTCAAGACGTTTTTCAACGTTTGCAGTGCTGCCTTCATGCATGGTCTGAGCTGCCAGTGGAAGCTTAATGTCACCACTTCACTAAGGGCATAGTGAAACAAAAATATTATGAGGTTGATAAACTAAGTGATCCCAGAATGGGGTTACAATATTACTGAGACCTACTGCCTTATTGCATGAGAAAAGAAAACCAAAGAGCAGGAGAGTAGCAGTTTTCTCTACGCCTCTCTACATGCCATTGTAGCAGTTCTGGTCTCCTTTCCAAGGGAGATGATCATTAAAATGTGCCTTTTATGACTGGGAAAATCGGTTTGACTCTCCCTCTGTTATGACGGTCTCTTTTGGGAAGGAAAATGGAAGTGCTACAAGAGCATGTGGTGAGGCACAGAGAATACCACTGTTCTTCCACTTCATTTCAGCTTTTGTTTCTCATGTGATAAGACTCCACATTTGAAAAGTGTTTTGTTTTCTTATCTGTACACAAATTTTTAAGGTAAATGAATCTTACTGTGCTTATAAAGACTAATTAAATTAATGATGAAGCAATCAGATTATCTGTTTGCTACCAAACTGACTTGCATAAATATTTTCAAGCCACATACATGCTTTCTTGCCAAACCAAAATGAAATTCAGGACAGGACTGAAAAATGTCTATCTTATCCATGTGGTTGTTCAACAAATTACCTTTATCACTGACAAATTTTTATGAAACATTTCCTGAGCATTCTATGGGCTTTACATGTGGGCTTTACATATATTTACAATACAGCAAGGCTGTATTGTAGACTGGAGGGGGAACAGCACTGTGGTTTGCATAAGATCAACAGATGAGATATTGATTAATGTTACATTTGAGCTGGGCATTGCCTAGTTCACAGCTCAGTTTCTCAAGCCACAATTCTATGTGTAACCTACTTCCCTGGTTTAAATTCTTGCTGAAATTAATAGGCTTATTTTTTTAAAAAAAAAGATAGGCATAGGATTGCACTTTTAAAATACTGTATTGGTGAAAATAACATCCAGCTTCAACATGTCATGGTTTCATCTTTATATACAACAACTTTTATTTTATTCTTGGAAGGCTCTTCATTTCCTTTTATTTCTCTTTCTATTTAACAGACAAACTGGCATATCTCTTATGAACCAATATGCTATTACATAATGTTATTTTACAATACCTAGCAATGATCATTGTCCAATTGTACATGACAGGCAATGTGATGCAAAACAGCCAGTTATAATATAAGTTTCCTGAAGGATCAATGACAAATATCTCCTTCTTCTCCCTAAAGAGTGAAGAGAACAAAAATATGATGTTACTGAGAAACTGGTACAATATGGCCATCATGAATAAAATTCAGCAGCACCTTGTACAATGTGATGTGTTTAACTATTCTACTGAAACCAAAGGACTTAACTTGGTGCCACATGCTGTAGATATTAATAAATATACTAAACAAAATATTAGTGTACTTTTGCCCTTTGTGTTTACCAGTGAACCAACAAAAACATGGCCAGTATAAGAAATTTTATACATTAGTTTGCTGTAGTGAGAATGAATTCTGTGACACACTAAAGGCTAACAAATTTATTGCTGTGTTTTCATAGAGTAAACCTCACTATATGAACTGCATGTTGTACATCTCACTGAAGGCAAATACACATTGGTTGCATCCACACTGCAGAAACTACTTTGACACTATTTTAGCTTCCATTACTCAATGCTACGGAATTCTGGGATTTGTAATTTTGTGAGACATCTAGCCTTTTCTATCAGACAGCTCTGGTACAACAACAAACTACAAACCCCAGGATTCCATAGCATTCAGCCATAGCAGTTAAAGTGGTGTCAAACTGCATTATTTCTGCAATACAGATGGAGCCATCATCTCTCTTGAGAAAAGGTACTGCCATTTATACGTCTCTTAAACATCTCTGGTCAGCAATTGGTTTTAATGGAAGGCCATTTTGAGAAAGGATGATTAATTGAAAGCCATGATAATATTCAGCCTGAAGAAGAAGAAGAAGAAGAAGAAGAAGAAGAAGAAGAATCATCATCATCATCATCATCATCATCATCGAGTTGGAAGAGACCACAAGGGCCATCCAGTCAAACCCCCTGCCATGCAGGAACTCCCAATCAAAGCATACCCGACAGATGGCCATCCAGCCTCTGCTTAAAAACCTCCAAGGAAGGAGACCCCATTACACTCCAAGGGAGTGTGTTCCACTGTCGAACAGCCCTTACTGTCAAGAAGTTCTTCCTAATGTTGAGGTGGAGTCTCTTTTCCTGCAGTTTGCATCCATTGTTCTGAGTCCTGTTCTCTAGAGCAGCAGAAAACAAGCTTGCTCCCTCCTCAATGTGACATCCCTTCAAATATTTAAACAGGGCTATCATATCACCTCTTAACCTTCTCTTCTCTAAGCTAAACATCCCCAGCTCCCTAAGTCGTTCCTCATAGGGCATGATTCAGGTCATTTTGAATTTTGATCCTGTCCTCTGGGGTATTAGCTACTCATCCCAATTTGGTGCTATCTGCAAATTTGATAACTAGGCTCTCAATACTGTCATCCAAGCCATTAATAAAGATATTGAATAGCACTGCACCCAGGACCCCACTGGTCACTTCTCTCCAGGTTGAAAAGGAGCCATTGTTGAGCCATTTTTGGTGAAAAAAAATATAATCCTATTATTGATCTACAGCTATGAAACGAAGCAGAAATAAGGGAATAAATGAATTGAATTGTGCATGCTAGCTGGTTAAAATGAATGCTCTAGTTTAAATATTTGTGTTGTTATGCCAGGGTTCTTAGTTGGCCTTCATGGAATATTTTGCATTATATTGTTGTGACTGGGGGAGAAATGTTGCTGCCTAAAATTAAGCGACGATTATGAACTGATGAACAAAGATTTTGGTTAATTCACATATAATCTCGTCTAGTAGTCGTAAACACGATGAAATAAATATTCAATTTTGTTTGGGGTTATATTTAATCGCTTTTTCCTGAATGCTCCATGAAATCACTTTTACAGTAAAGGATAATGTTATCTTGTAGTAAATTGGATAAAGCACTGGTTCCAGTGGGTGCTTTATTTGTGGTAAAAGTTTCAAAACTGGGAGGAAATAAAAAACCCTAGGTGATTGTGATGCAAATCTTTATGGTGATAAACATTCAATCTATCTAGATCTCAGAAATCTTATTTTTGTTATTTTTATCTTAGCCCCTCTTACTGTTTAATTTATTATTTTGTGCGTCAGTATTTCTTTTAATCATAAGCATATCTTAGAGCATAGTCACTTGCATCTTAACTTGAAAGTTAAGTCTTACCTTGGAAGACTTACTTCCAAGTAAGTGAGCAGAGGTGGCATACCGTATATACTCATATATAAATCGACCTCATGTATAAGTCGAGGGCAGGTTTGGGGACCAAAATCATGGATTTTAATATGACCCTTAGATAAGTCGAGGGTAAAACTTAGGGGTGTGTGACAAAGGATCTAAAGGATGAAGCAAAGGGAAACAGTGCCAGAGAAGTAGCAGTGATTAATTTCTGTATTATAACTTTCCATAAATTTTATATTTTACAACTCTTTTGAGTGCAGGTTTGATCATGTAGTAAAGCACCAACCTCACATTAAAAAAAAAAAGATTAATTGCAAAGCAACATCATAACACCCTGTTTAACATAAGAATTGTCTTTACACTGAACTGATACGAACAGTTTGATAAAGAATGGAATGTATATACTGTATATACTCGAGTATAAGTTGAAAAATTTATGCCCCCAAAAGGACTTTAAAATCCTGGGGTATATTTATAGAAGGGTCAATAGGGTTTTCAATGCTGTGATCGCCAAAGGCTCTCGCTAGTCCAATAGCAGTAGTCACCACTTTCCACGCATCTCTTGGAGAGTAAAACAATATTTCTTGAAGGCCAAATTTGGTCCCATTTGCTGATCCTATAATCCAGGAATCATGTAAAGATTATATGGTTACTTCTTTTACTAGAACTCCCATCTGAGCATACACACATCCCACGCACACACTATAAACATGTCATCTCCTCAAGACACACATTTCTATATATTGACATTATGACGGTGTTGTGAGGCCTGTGAAAGCTGTAATCCAACTACAGTGGAACATATGACTCTGCCTCAGTATATATCATGATGTTATGTGGAAGCATTTAACCCTAAATTAAGAATACTTACGTCTCCTCCTTATTTTTCTTCTCAGGTGTATCTTTATTTCTCTTCTGGTTTTCCTTGTTTACCTTTTCCACTGTGGCTTTTTCTCTTTCACCATCAGATTTACTGGAAAAGGGGTTAATATTATATAGACATTACAATAAAAATAAATGAACAACTTTTTCAAAATAAGTTCTATTATGTACAGATGTACATCAGGGCTAGCCTAGGTAATATACTACAAACTACAGAGGGTTTTTTTTTCAGTTGTAAGCTATATAAGTAATTTCCCCACACACAAAATAATTAAAATTTACATCCCCCTTCAAATCAAGTAATAACATTTTGCTGTCTAACAAGTTCAACAAGAAGTTTCATATGAAGGCAATAAAACAAAATCTTCAAATAAAATTTTACTTCTAAAATGCGTATCACCAAATAAAATATCACATCCAAGTGTGCATGACAAAGTGAAACATGTCTAAACCTACTTATTTCAACAGACAGTGTTGTATGTGTTGTGCAGTACAGTGCAATTCCATGCTTCTGTGGGATTTACTCTTAAGCAAGTGTGCATAGGATTGTAGTTTATGGTTGCTGGATATGTTTTTTTTTTTTTAACAAGAGTATTCACTCAATTAAAAAACATCTTCAACACACATTCAGCCATATGGAGAGATGTGTAAGTGAAAAACCATGGTTCAGACTAATAATGGTCATAATCCACACAAAGGAACGAAACAGGCCACTCCGACAAAGTTGGATCAGGGCCATAACAGCCACACGCAGCCCCAATCCACTGCAGCACCAGTCAAAAAAGGAGCAGTTTTCAACCACTCTTTTTCCAGCCACAGAAAAACCACCTTTAGCAGCTCTTCCGCAGCACCCCGGCAGCTTCCCGGAGTATTGGGGGCTTGTGGCATGTAACCGCCATGCTCCCAAGATGCCTGGAAGCCAGCCCAAATGTGGGCAGTCAGGCAGCTGGAAGCGGCAAAGGGGTGGTCTGTTTTAACTTTTACGAACATTTTCTGGTTTCAATTAGAGAGTTAAACACAGATGTTTAAATGAATTGTGACGTATGATAACAATATAGTGAAGAACATGCATGGCATTAAAAACCATTCCTATCATTTAAGTACAGATCCTCAGCAGAAAATGATTATTCACATTCTTTACCTGCTTTTCCCATCTTTTACTCCTTCAGTACTTTCACTTCTGTCCTGGAGAGTCAAATTATGAATATTTGAACTTGCATGATGGGTTTCAGTCACCCCTATTTTTGTGGTCATAATTGAAATCTATTATCTGGGAAAAAAATGAGTTTTTTTTTTTACCAGGGCAGATAAAAGAACATTAAACTTAAGACCCAGAATTACAATTAATGTGGTGGGGATGATCCAGTAAAAAGAAAACATGTCCTATTGAGACTTCAAGCAAAGAAATCCAAACAATTCAACCAATTGAGTCTTAAAGTATTTTAAAGCTTTGATCCTGTACATATTCTTCTGGAGAATAAGCCCCATCACATTCAGGGGAGCTTACTTTTGAGTAGACATATATAGTAAAAGTGAGGTTGAATCACCATGTGTTTCTTGGTTCTATATAGTGAATTGTATGAAATAGTAAATAGTACAGAAATAAGAAAAAATAGTATGGATTTAGCTAAACATAATCACATTTAAATTCCATTAAAATAAATGGGACTTACAAAGCCATCCTTTATTATGTTAAATACTCGCTCATATGGAAATCCTGCTGTATTCAATGGAGCTTATCTCCAGGTAAGTGTTCACAGAATTGCAGCTGTACACCACGGGACTTATTTCAAAATAGACATAGATATGAATGTGCTACTCTGAGTTTCTAAATGTAGTTGGATCATAACAAAATGTCAGAGATCTTCGACTTCACATGTCAGAGATCTGCATCCTCTGCCATTCATCAGTCTACATGTAGAAAAAAACCACAGTTATTTCTCATAGTTTAGTAATGGAAATTGCTTTGTGTTCACAACAGGTTACCAGCATAATGGAGGAGGGGATTGCACAATATATAGCAAAATAAATTCACATAGCTCGTCTTTTTATTATGGCGAGTTTAGATGTTTTTCTCCCTGGAAGTCATTAGCATCTTCAGTGCAACCACATTTCAATATTACCCACTCCTTTCATTCCATTTAGCATTCCTAGTCAGACATCCATCCATTAATAACCCACCACTACATTCACTCATGTTTTTTAAGCAAAATTGAATGACATAAACAATAAATTACCAACCTCATTGTATTCATTCCATACTGCAGTGAATCCTGTGTGGGTGATGAATTTTTTGGCTTCCTAGGAAAGGATATGGCTATTAACAAATCAAATTGAGGGAAATAAATGAGCTCAAAAATGAAAACAATGCTGCTTTTACTGTTGAAATATGACAGCATTATAGTCCCTGTTTATGCTTACCGTTGAAATGTAATCTGCTGTTCTTTGTAATGAAAGAAATCCTTTTAGTCTTCACACTGTAGCAGGCACATAAGGAAAATCTAAAATCAAGCAAAGAACAAATTTCTCTTTAGAAGTACACTCAGCATGTACGATATAACAAGTAGCATTCAACAATTCTAATGTACCCAGTTTAAAGACATGATACCATTTGAAAGCTGAGCTTGATAAAAGTAATTATTGCTATTATCTACAGGAGCTACAATTTTATCCTGAAAAGAAACTCTATGATTTCAGAAAATATCTGCCAGGCAGAAATGCATCAGGTTTAAGTCTATTCCATTCCTAGAATTAAGGGAAAGGACATCAGTTGACTGGCATGCAATTTTTAAGAACATTAGTTTCCGTTAGGGAAAAGATGGCAACCTGAGTATTTTATAATATTATGAATATGTATGAGTTTTGTCAAGTGTGTTTTGCTGTCATATTATATCCTCCAATATTTCACAGATGAAAACAGATGTGTGGCCAAGCAACAACAGAGTGAGGTCTGATGGTGAAAGGCATTCACGAGGAAGAACACAAGCTGGAAGAGGATGCAACCATTTGTTTTTGCCTGGGTCTTCAGGAAAAGGCAAGATTACACTCCCTCTTTTCTCTCTCTCCCTGCAGCACTTGAACTAAGCTGAGAACAAAAGGGGGGAACTGGGAGAGAAGAGAGAAACTGGGACATTTTAAAAGCAGCTGAAAAAGTGGGATGACAGAGGACAGGGAGCACAGAGGATTACCATACATACTCAACTACCAGTCAACTCCATGTATACATGGGGGTCAGGTTTTGCAGCCAAAATTATGGATTTTGATATGTACCTTAGATAAGTTGAGGAAAAGACTTAGGAGCATGTAACAAAGAAGCTAAAAGATGAAGCAAAGGAAAACAATGTCAAAGAACTTACAAAATTCCAGCAGGCACAACAGAAAAAACAACATGTTTCTTTCAACTTACGGCAACGTTGTCATATTTTTGTCACACATATCACTCAGTAATATAATAATAATAATAATAATAATAATAATATTCTAGTCATTATTCCAGGTAATGCAGCTACCACAGCAATCTAATAGTGCCCTAGGGACAGAATACCCTGAAATATCCTTACTTCACGATGTACCATCATCCCCAAGATTATTCTGCCCCCAGGAATGCCTCCATGCTGTTGTGAGTAGCAAAACTACCTCCTAAAGTAATGACAAGTGGGGTGTGTGGGTGTGTGTGGGTGTAAAAGAAAGGATGGAGAGAAAGAGAGCCTCAACTACTTGCATTAATGTTGTGGTCCCAACCCATTATAAGAATTCCACCAAAAGAACTGTTTGATAATTGAGAAATGTTTTCACTACAGTTCCATTAAATCCTGAGCTTAAACATCTGCTGAGTACTGTACAATTGTGCTATTTGAACCCCCCAAAAGAAAAACAAAAAACAGGACCACTCCCTATTGGTTTATTTTCTCATTGCTTCAGGAACAAATGAAACCCTAAATCCCATGGGTTATACTGCATGCATAATTCCTGCCCATATCCGTTTATTTAGCAGGTGCAGCAGTACCTGTATATGCAGATAAAAGTATGCATCCCTGGTGACAGAGAAAGTAAAAATGATTAAAGTACTAAATACTGAGTTCAAGTTTTAAACAGGACATTTTCCCACTGCAAATATAGATTTTATGTTCCTGGTTTGATTCATAGATCCTAGTAAATATACTATGTCCAATACAAAAGGAAATTATTTTTCTAGGACTTAACTTCTTGCCAATAAGAATATTTATCTTACCTTTATTTGAAGCACATAACCATGGATAGCCAGGAGAACAGCAATGGCATTGGATTATTTCTGAACAGGTCATCTTTAATCTCTTCTTGTGTCTTGCTTAGTCAGATATTTTCTAATTCCTTTTAATCTCATTAAGGCTGTCACCATTTGAAAGCTTCTAAACATTTTCAGGAAACAGAACGCCAGCTTGTCACCATGTTTCTGGATAGTTCCTAAAGGTTTTGAAGAACAATTGTAGCATATGACTCCCTTATATACCCTCCATGCTAAAGCCTGATCCAATGCCAGTGTTCAGACTGAAGACCAGCTGCTCATGTGCCTCATATGAGATTTGCACATCTCCCCTGGATTTTCAAAAAAAAAAAAAAAAAAAAAACTGCAAATGTTTCATGGATGCTGCCAGAATAGCAATGTTTGGTGAGGCTTAGGTCTTCCCTTATTCTCACTAACATTACTCACTGAATATGGTAATGCTAAGAAAATAAAATGTCCTTTTTCCCAATTATACCATCATACCCATATAGGTGTTTATATCCTGAGCTAATTTTTTTCACTTCCTCAAAATAATTTGCATTCACGTGCAGAAATAATTTTAAAGATTTTAGACAACACATATTTCTATTCTCCAATCCCCATTTTTTAGCTATAATATCCAGACTACTGGATCTCTGTTATTCTTATTTCCTATTCGTCAGTCTGAATCATATGCAGCAAAACACTGCTTACCTTCTTCCCAGTTAAAGATTTGTACACACAGATCCAGAATTAATTTTTGCATCCTGCTTGGTCTCGGTTTTTAATAGTTAACAGAAGCAGTGATTTATTCTCATTGCTGTGGTCATCACAGCAATGACTAATACTGAGTCAGATCATTAGTCCAGCTAGCTCAGTGATGTCAACAGTGTGTAGCAACAGTTTCCAGGCAGGAATTGTTCCAGCTTTTCCCAAAGATGCCAGGAATTGAAATCCAAATCTTCCACTGTACAAAGCTATATGGGCTTATCATCATCATCTTTCCTCCCTGGATATGTAAAGGTACAAGCTAACACCAGTCACTAAACAACACAATAAAAGGAACTCGAATCCAGTAATCAGTTTTGATACAGGTGAGATCTGTCTCTGGTTGTACTGTTGTAGGATAATGTTGTAGGCCTCAACTGTGGCTATACGCTGTTTCCTCCAGAGTCTCCTTTCCTTTCCTTCTCATTCTCTTTCTTTCGGTTGTTACCTCAGTCTTTCACTCTCTTCAGATGTCTAAAATCCAAACTTTAGTCCCCTATAGTTGATCATAAGACTCAAAACACTTCAATATATGACAGAACCTGTGGTCAAGTGACATCAGAGTGTGGTCAAAATGGCAAAAATTATTGCCCATCAGCTAGGAGAGGCTGCAGCTGTTTGCTTTTGCTTGAGCCTACTGGGAAACGTAAGATTCCATCCCTCTCTTCCTCTCCTCCTGTTAAATTAATTTATTTTGCAATTTGAACAACTCAGTTTGCAATACTGAAATAAACTGAGGACAAGGCAGGTAGGGGAATGAGAGGAAGGGAGAAAAACTGACATTTTAAAAGCAAGCAGAAAAAGTGGACCAACAGAGGATTGGTGGGCAGATATAGTATCTCAGCATCCCGCAGGTCCATGGTAGCGAAACTGTGGCATGTGTGCCAGTGAGGACACACAAACCCCTCTTTGAGGGCACACTGCAGAGGCCAGGAGGAGCAAGGGAGAAGGAGAACTGAGCATGTACACAGGGAAGAAAGCCCCGGTTGACACCCAGCGCAGGAATGCCACTAAGTTTGGGCACTTGGTCTCTAAAAGATTTGCCATCACTTCTCCAGGGGGTGCTGGGTTACAGATAAAGGAGATTAAATAAATTAATGGATGATAAGTCTATTACTGATTCTGGCTAGTAAACAAAATGACTACATAGAGACTTAATGGCCCAATGCATTTTATGATTGAATTTTAGATGTCCTGAAAAAATAGCCATGGAAGGTTCCATGCCCTAATGGCAAGCTTCCTGGACTGGTCTTTGGCCACTGTAGCAAGTGAGATACAGAAACAGATGGATTGTTGGTCTAATCCAACATAACCTTTCTTATGTATGTTGTTGTTGTGTGCCTTCAAGTCATTTCCAACTTATGGCAACCTTAAGATTATGGGTTTTTCTTGGCTGGTTTTTTCAGAGAGGATTTGCCATTGTCATCCTCTGAGGCTGAGAGAGTGTGACATGCCCAGGTCACCCAGTGGGTTTATATGCTGTGCTGGGAATCAAATCCTGGTCTTCAGAGTCTTCAACACTCAAACCACAACATCATTCTGGCTCACATCTTGTTTAGTGTACTTCCCACTCTTTTTTGTATTATGAATTGATAGCACAAATAAAGGCATCTATCATTCTAAGTAGATATGAGCTACTTGACAGACAGAGGAAGGAACTACAGTATTGCAAATGAAAGAAAACAATCTTCCCTTGTTACAGTTCCAATAAAAACAACAAGCATTTTATTTTTCAGTTTGCTAGCACAGCTGTCTTAGTTTATAGGCACAATAATTTTTATAGACTACCTCTAAGCCCCAACCTATACTTCACCTTATAATTATGTTTCCTAATATATGCCAGCGAAGGCAGTCTTCCATGTGACTGTGGGCTTCCAGCAGAAGTTATCAACTTAATTCGGATCCAATAAAACAGACCAAGATCACAATACAGAATAGTGTTATTATTTACAAGTCTGCTCAGACATAAACTCCATTAATTTCAGTAGGGCTTTTCTTCAGATAAGCACATCAACAATTGCAGCTTTAAGACCACTGACTTTGTTAGGTGTATATTTATGTCTTTATTTTATATTATTTCTCCTGAATTTGACCCACGGCAGCTCATAAAATATATTTTAAAAAAACAATACAAAAAAAAAAGAGTTCAGAAAATCACATCAATAGAACAAGTTAAAAGTGAGAGAAATGGTTGATATTTGGATTCAACACACAAATAAATATATAAGTATATAAATATATAAGTGTGTGTGTGGATCTAGTAGAAATAGAATAAAAAATTTAGCCTTTAGATAGGCCTCTAGAATAGAAAGACAGCAATGGTTTTGAAAATACACACCACACGCAGACACACTGTAGAAGAGTTTTTGGACTCTAGGGCACCGCTGGATGAAAAAGGTGGTTATCTTTTGAATTACAGTGGTCCCCCGGTTTACAAAATTAATTCGTTCCAGCACCCCTTTCGTAAACCGAAAAAGTTTGCAAACCAGGGGACCACTGTAATGTATTGGAATAAACTTTGCACCATTTGAATTTCCCGCCGCTTTTTTTTCGTAACCCGTTTTTTTCCCCGTAAACCGGGGCCGTTTTTCTGGCCCCGGCTTTTTCGTATCCCGGTATTTTCGTAGGCCGGGGGATTCGTAACCCGGGGGACCACTGTACACACAAACATTGTAGAGAATTAATTAGATGGACGCAAGGCCTTGACAGACCTTGGGGGGGGGCATGACATCCACACAACGCATGCCTCGACGCTGCTCTGATGCCACCATTACACCATGCGCCCGACCACATGGTGGGTGGCATCATGGTGCTCCTCTGGTGCTGCATGCAGATGACACAGCACCAAAGGAGCGCTAAAAAGTCACTGCACCAGCGGCTTTGGCACCCTTTCCGTGATGCAAAAACGATCCACTTGTTGTGGCTCCATTTTGTGCTGCAAAAAGGCCAGATCAGTAGCCATGGCCCCAATCTGGCGCTGAAAGGCCCCACAGTCCTCTTTTGGCAGAGAAGCTTTTTGTAATTAACAAGCTAAAAGATAGATAATGCAAACATGAAAGGGAGGATGAACAGTTAATAATGAGACTTTGGCTTGAAATCACTGTTCAGGCTTTGGTCAATTACATAGCTTTCACTATAGTTAAAATTAAGCCAAAAAAGTACTTTAGAAGGAGGTCTGTAAATATGGTGAGGGGATTTTGAATTTGACTAGGTGAGGAGTGTAAACAGGGGCAAAGATAATGTATGTATTTTAGGCATTTTTGATTTGTTGTATACAGTATTTTGATGACTTCAGCCAGTAGTCACAGGGGTGGGAAAATGATGACACGGAAAGGGATTAAAAAGACACACCAAGTCTTGCTTAGAACACCCCTTCTTGCAAGATTGTAATTAATAAATTAGATATTGCTGCTTCACTTGTTTTCTCCTGATTAATGTGATTTTGTACCTTGGTTCTTAGAAAATTATATCTCACAAAAATACAAAATTATTTAAAACATGACACACTTAATGTATGAAACCATAAAAATATACAAAAGCTAGCACTTCAATAAGAAGCCTCCCTGGGTGCAATTATATATTAAAAGCCTGTTTGAAAATAAAGGTTTTTGCCTTCAGGCAAAAGAGGAGCAGGGAAATGTCCAGTCTAGTCTCTTGCAGGAGGGAGTACCAAAGGCTGGGAGCAGCCACTGAGAAAACTAAGGAGTTTATCAGAAGGGAGGAATTTCTCTTTATTTCGAATGGAGCCAATTGGAGCCAATTTGAATTCATGTGAATTTGCTACTTCAGAAAATTTACATGAATTCCAATTGCGTTTGGAATGCGTTCTGAATGACTTCCCATTACCCAAAAATGACTGCCCATTGCCCAGAATTGTGTGATATGCTTTAATTCACAATAACATAAAACCCATGATTGCGTTCGGAATGACTTCCCTTTTGCCCACAATTGTGTGAGATACTTTAATACGCAATAACGTGAAACCCCATGATTGCATTCGGATTGCCATTGGATTATACTTCCAATTTCCATCATCTGATAAACTCCTATGTGTTCAAGCAATTATATGGGTGTCTGGCAAACCTACCCCCTTCAAGTGCCATGTCAAATACCTTAAAGGTGCCAGAGCCCATCTGTTCTTGGAAGCTAAGAAGGATCAGCCTTGGTTAATACTTGAATGAGAGACCAGCAACAAATGCCAGGTGATGCAGGCTATATTTCAGAGGAAAGAATTGGCAAAACCATCTTTCAGTATTCCTTGACTAAGAAAGCCCTATGAAATTGATGGAGTACCCATCAATTGAAAGCACATGTATAACCCCCCCTCCCATATGCCAGGGATCAGTATTGATTTTTGCCTGTTGGGTACAATTAATTCTCCTAGAAATTCTCCAGGAACTGGCAGCTGATGGCTCAGGTCCTCCTGGCACTGGTCCATGGACCACCTGTTTGATTAGCACTGCCCTAAACCATGGGTAGGAATCATCCAGCTCTCCAGAAGTTTGTGTGCAATTCCCAGCAGTCCTAGTCATCATAGCCAGTGGTAAGGGATGCTAGAAGTTGCAGTCCAACAACATATGAAAGGCGGCATGATTCTCACCCCTGCCCTAAACCTTTAAAAACATACTTATGGTGAAATTGCCTTGGCTGATATACAGGTGGAAACACTGATCGCAATGCTATACTGATGTACCTCATATTGAGACCCATTGAACTGAATGGGAATTACAGTAATTGAAAGGCTTGCAAAATTGTAAAGCATGTCTTTAAAGTAAAGTCTTCCTGTTCTTTGCGTAGGAGAGAGCTCTCTTGCTGTTCCTCTGACTTCAACAGTCATTTGAAAAGAAGAAGAGCAGATCCTGGGCCTGTCAACTTTTCCTCAAGGCCTGTGGCAAAGGGGAGTCATGGCAAATTGGAGTGTTAACACTTTGAAATTATACAACTGAAAGTGGCATCATTTAAATTGGTAGTTATACTCCCACGATTGCTCAGTAAAAATGAAGTCAAGGTAGTGCAAATTACTTTCTTTATTTCATAATTAATCTTGAACCGGAGAAACAAGATTTGAGTTTCTGTCAGATGAACTAAGGTAAACATAACTCCTGACAAGTACAAGAGCATAATAAAAGCAGACAAAATTTAATCAGAACTGATCATGTTTATAAGAAATTTAAGGTTTATAAGAAACACAGAGGTTTGTTGTTTTTTTATGTGGTGATCCAATAAACACTAAAATAGATTTCCCGCACAATCCAGTCCTTAGGCAGCCAGTGATTAAAAAATTGCTTTCAATGTTCTGTTGTCCTCCTAAATTAATTGAAAGTTGTTTCACTGTTGGCATTTTAAACAGTACAAAAATATTCACAAATAATTATTAATGAGGAAAGAACACAGGATATTTATATCCAAAAGGGCACCAGGCAAGGTTGCCCCCATCTCCCTTGCTATTCATATTAACACTCGAAATTCTAAATAATCAAGTAAGAACTGATCCTTTAGTAAGAGAAGTTCAGATCAAAGATCACTGCTTCAAACTTCGAGCCTTTGCCGATGATATTATTTTATATTTGGAAGACCCTCTTTCTAGCATAGAGCATTTTAAAAAGATCATACAAGATTATGAAACATTCTCCGGTCTGAAAATCAACCACAAAAAAACAAATATAATATCTAAAAATATGTCCAAGACTGAAGAAAAAGAACTCAGGGAAAAGTCAGGCTACAAAATAGGAAAAAAGCTAAATATCTGGGAATATATATAACAAAAAGAAATATTGACCTTTTTCATAATAACTACGATCTGGTATTCAAAGAAATCAAAACAGATCTGGAAAAATGGTCCAAGATCCATTTGTCATTCTTAGGAAAAGTAGCAGTAATTAAGATGAATATTTTACCCAGATTTAATTTTTTGTTTCAAAACCTTCCAATTATTTCCCATATGAAATACATAGAGATATGGCAGAAAGAATGATCAAAGTCCCTATGGAATGGACATAAAGCGAGAATCCAGTGGAGAACATTAACAGATGAATCCCTTCGGGGCGGTTGCACTTTACCAAATCTTAAAGCGTACTACTTCGCAGCAAGTTCATGTTGGATTGAAGAATGGATCAGACTTTAAAATGACAGATTATTAACCTTGGAAAGTATCCAACTAAAGTTTGGCTATCATGCCTTCCTCTGGTACAATAAGCTTAATGCTAACAAAGACTTCTCTCATCATTTCATAAGAAACTCTTTGCTGACTGTCTGGACTAAAATCAGAGATCAATTTTATTACAAACTTCCATTATGGGTCTCTCCACAAGAGGCTTTCTTTAAAAGAACTCAATCAAAAAATACATATGGGCCCATTTTAGATTGGCAAAAAGAGGTGTGTTGAAGGCTGCATGAAAGCCCAGCCTTTAGATGAGAAAAAGAGAAAGTGTGCCATGAAAACACTATTTTGGCATTTTAAGGGAGAAGAAGTGCTTTAAAAAGGAGCTGGCCTATTTTACATTGGCAAAAAGAGGTGTGTTGATGGCTGCATGAAAGCCCAGCCTTTAGATGAGAAAAAGGGAAAGTGTGCCATGAAAACACTATTTTGGAGTTTTAAGGGAGAAGAAGTGCCTTTAAAAAGTAGTTTGATTTCCCCACTACTTTTTCAAAAAGGGCGCAACATTGCTATTGCATCTAAAGGCTAAGGTGTAGTTGCATGGTTAAATGGGGCTCTGTCTCTTTAAAGCACCCATTTAAAGGCAGCGATACAGGTGCGGATCATAATGGATCGTGGGTTGGGAGCATGCGTGGTGTGGACTTCACTTCTAATTAAAACGCTCAATGCCCTGCAGGTGTAAAAGCTGGGGCTTATCCGCGAAGTTTTTTAAAGCTCCCAAATCCTAGCTCCACTCCTAATCTGAACCCTAGACATGAGCAGTAGGGACTCTGGAATGCCGTTACTGTTATTCTACTGTAGATAATAGGTCAATTCATTCACAAAATAAAGGGGTTCATTCATGATGCACCAGTGCAACGGCACAGTTTAAAAAGGCGGAGGAAACGCAACTGCGCAGGTTTGCCGGCTGCCGGCTGCGAACTGCGCAATTACGCAGTTCCCAGCCGGCAATGATAATTTGACTGTATGGTGTAACTGCGTTTGCGCAGTTCGCAAACCTGCGCAGTTGCGCAGCACAAATGTATACTTATGAGGATCCGTCAAATTATCATTGCGGCTCCTCTGCCTTTTTAAACTGTGCCGTTGCACTGGTGCATCATGAATGAACCCCTTTATTTTGTGAATGAATTGACATGTTATCCACAATAGAATAACAGTAACGGCATCCCAGAGTCCCTACTGTGCATGTCTAGGGTTCGGATTAGGAGTGGAGCTAGGGTTTGGGAGCTTTAAAAAACTTTGCGGATAAACCCCAGCTTTTACACCTGCAGGGCATTGAGGAATTGCGCAGTTCGCAGCCGGCAAGGGAAAAAAAATTAAAGGTTCGCCGCGTTCCTTGCCGCCCATGTAGCTGCTCCGCCTGTGTTTGTAGTGTTCTGACAGCTTCTCATGTAGCTGCTGAGCCACAGAAAAGACTTCAGATAAGTCGTTCCCAAACCCCTCAGTCTAGCTGCCCTATACCTTTTAAGTGCACACCTGGAGCTTGCAGTCTAGCAGCTAAGCATTAAGGAAAGTGCAACTTCATGTCACACTTTCCTGCCAATCTAAAAAGCCCCATAGAACTCTTTTGAATGCAAGAGGAGAATATAAATCATTAGACCAGATGGAAGCAGAAAATATAACAAAGGATTGGTATCTTCACAGACAAATGCTGGAACGATTTTGGGCTGATAACAAAAATCCTGGAATCAATAAAGATAAAACAGAACTTGATGAAATCTTTTTTGACAACAGTAAAGGACATATATCACAATTTTATAAGTTACTTAATAAGAGTCAACTGGAACAGGAGACAATAAAACAAACCATGTTGAAGTGGTCCTTAGAGATCGGGAAGCCTATAGAGCTTGAAAAAAGGGGAAAAACCTGTTATAATAGCAGTAAATTCACGATGTGCCAAAATTACAAGGAAAATTTCTTTAAAATGTTTCATCATTGGCATATATCTCCCAACAAACTCAATTTGATTTACAAAACAGGTACAGCTAAATGCTGGAAGTGTGAGAAGCCAAACGCTAGTTATTTCCACTTATGGTGGAGATGTACAGAAGCTGAAAAATATTGGAGAAAGATGCATTCTTTAATGATAGAGATCTTACATACTGACATTCCCTTTGACCCGCTTCTCTTTCTTTTGAACATGACATCTGAAATGAGCAAAGAAACAGAATAAAAGAATAGATGTATAGTGTTGTACATGATTACAGTAGCTAGAATTAACTATGCAGATTGTGAAAAAAACCTTAAATTCCAACAGAAGAAGAGTGGCTTAATAAACTTTATGAAGCAATGGAAATGGATACTCTAACTGCCCTAATGAGAGAAAACACAGTTGAGAAATTAGAGAAAATTGAAAAAGAGTGGTCCTGTGTTCAAGTTTATAGAGAGAACAATTTATACGCTAACTAAAATTAACTTTAGATGTTAAATGAAAGCTGTATACCAAACACCTATATTGAATGTAGGATATATGGTTGGTAATTGTTTACCTTAAATAAATTTATGTTGCTATTATTATTTTTTGATTCCTCTTATTTATGTATCCAGTTAATTATATGTGTATAGATAGATAGATAGATAGATAGATAGATATAAACATCTTTCTTTCCCAGATAAATTATTGGGAAATCGGTAGAATTCTTTGTTTATTGCTTGAGATTATATTTTAATGGAAACTTTACAAGCGCAAAATTAAGGTTAAGCTATCATCTCGGAAGTTAAAAAAAAAAAAAGCTTACCAGATATAAGTTGAAATTAGCTTTTAGTGTTAGTGCTTCATTGTCAGTCTACATATTTGTAATATCTGTACATGTTCTATGTTTTGTGTTACAGTGGTTTGTATGTATGTTTTTAAACATTAAAGTTAAAAAAAGTATTCACAATCTTCTTTAATATCCATAACTTGTAAACAGATTTCTAACCAACAAATCTATGTGGGCATCTTTAAATGATATAGGTAGCTGAACTGTGTCATCTGAATAAAACTTTTCCCAAACAACAGGCATTCAAAGGGTTTCTCTCCTGTGTGAGTTGCTTTGTGAAGGATGAGGTCTGTTTTCAAAATGAAACCTTTTGCACACTCCAGGCATTTAGATGGTTTCTTTCCTGTGTGAGTTTTTTGATGATAGGTGAGCTGTGTCTTCTGAATATTGCTCTTTCCACACTCCAGGCATTTAAAGGGCTTCTCTCCTGTGTGAGTTGCTTGGTGAAAAGTGAGGTGTATCTTCCAAGAGAAACATTTTCCATACTCCAGGCATTTAAAGTTCATCCAAGGAAACAGGAGAAAACACAGAGCATTTGTTAGTAGGAGGAGCCAGGAGACTGACGGCAGGAACCAAGTCAGAAGGAGTTAACTCTGACCGAATAGTAGTGATCTTTGTAATGAAATAACTGGCAAAATCGGAAGGAAAAGTAATGAAGAAACAGGGGGAGCAGAAGGTTTTAGTAGTGTGTTGAAACACGAGAACAAAAGCTGCGGGCGCCTCTCGTTGGCGCAGATCAATAGTTTGTAATAGTTCTGTTTTGCCATGGATAAGGCGTGTGAGAAGGAAGAGAGAACAAACTTATAATGGATAAAGTCGGCCCACTCCCTGGACTTTCTCCAGAGATGCTTGGCTGCTCGAGAACAGGACCAAAGAAACCTAACAGTGGGAGTAATCCAGGGCTGAGGCCTAGTTGTAGAAGAAGAGGAAGATACGCGCATAGATAGAGGGGCAAAGCTGTCGAGAATTGAGGAAAGAGTGGAATTAAGCAAAAACATAGCTGAGTCTGCAGAGTCCCCTAGATTAAGAAAAGTGAGAGATGATTCCAAGGACTGAGTGAGAAGATTAGAGTTAACAGACTGGAGGTTACGGAATTGGCAGAGAACAGTATGGCAAGGGGTTGGGGTATAAGTGAGAGTAAAAGAGATTAAATGATGATCAGAGAGAGGGAAGTCAGACACCAAGTAGTCAGAGATGACACACTCAGTAACAAGAACAAGATCAAGATAGTGACCGAGAGAGTGAGTTGAAGAGTTGGAGTGAAGTAAAAGATTGAAGGAGGCTAAGAGAGAAATGAAGCGAGAGGTTGAAGAATTTTGTAGGGTCGTCAATATGGATGTGGAAATCACCGAGAATCAGAGAGGGAACAGAATCTGAAAGAAAAAATGTGAGCCAGGACTCAAAATCAGAAAGAAATTGGTTGGCAGAACCAGGGGGGGGGGGCGATAAATAACAGCAACACGCAGATGCGGAGGAGAAAAGAGCCGGATAGAGTGAGGTTCAAAGGAAGAAAAACAATAACTAAGGGGTGGAGAAAGAAGTTGAAACCGGCAGGAGTTGGACAATAAGATGCCGACGCCTCCTCCTCTGCCCTCAGAGCGGCTTGAATGAGTAAAAGAAAGACCGCCATAAGAAAGGGCGGTGGAGGTAACAGTATCGTGGGCCGGGAGCCAAGTTTCAGTCAGAGCAAGGAGGTTGAGAGACCAAGAAAGAAAAAGATCATGAAGTACTGGTTGGGGCACTTTTCTCAATGGGGCTTTCTAGATTGGCAGGAGAGGGTGACATGAAGTTGCCTTTTCCTTAATGCTTAGCAGCTACACTGCAGGTCCCAGGAGTGCATTTAAAAGGTACAGGGCAACTACACTGAGGGGTGTTGGAACGACTTATCTGAAGTCTTTTCTGTGGCTCAGCAGCTACATTGGAAGCTGCCAGGTCGCTACAAACACAGGTGGAGCAGCTGCATGGGCGGCAATGAACGCGGCTTTTAGCCGCGCTGAACCTTTAATTTTTTTTCCTTGCCGGCTGGGAGCTGCGCAGTTTGCAGCCAGCAAACCTGCACAGCTGCGCAGAACACCAGCCGGCAAACCCACACAGTTATGAGGATCTGTCAAATTATCATTGCGGTTTCACTGCCTTTTATTAAACTGTGCAGTTACACTGGTGCATCATGAATGAACCCCTTTATTTTGTGAATGAATTGACATTTTATGCGCAGTAGAATAACAGTTACAGCATCCCAGAGTCCCTACTGCGCATGTCTAGGGTTCGGATTAGGGCTGGAGCTAGGGTTTGGGAGCTTTAAAAAACTGCACTGTTAAACCCCAGCTTTTACATCTGCAGGGCATTAAGCATTTTAATTAGAAGTGAACTCCACACCACGCATGCTCCCAACCCACAATCCATTATGATCCGCACCTGTATCACTGCCTTTAAATGGGCGCTTAAAAGATACAGCGGCCCCTTTAACTGTGCAACTACACTGCAGCCTTTAGATGAAGCCACCCTATTTCACCCTTTTTAAAAACGAAGCTGGGAAAAGCAACACCTTTTTAAAGGTGCTTCTTCTCCCTTAAAACGCAAAAAAAGCGTTTTCATGGCACACTTTCCCTTTTTCTCATCTAAAGGCTAGACTTTCATGCAGCCATGAACACATGGCTTTTTGCCAATCTAGATCAGCCCAATGAAACTTTTTCCACACTGAAAGCATTTAAATGTTTTTTCTCTTTTGAGATTATTTTTGATGACAAGTGAGGAATGCCTTCTGAATATGCCCTTTCCCACATTGCAGGCATTAAAATGGTTTCTCTCCTGTGTGAGTTTTTTGATTATAGGTGAGGCATATCTTCTGAATATAACTTTTTCCACACTCCAGGCATTTAAAGGGTTTCTCTCCTGTGTGAGTTGCTTTGTGGTGGGTGAAGTCTTTTTTCAAAATGAAATCTTTTCCACATTTCAGACATTTAGAGGGTTTCTCTCCTGTGTGAGTTTTTTTATGATACGGTAGGTGAGCTTTGTCCTCTGAATAAAACTTTTCCCGAACAACAGGCATTTAAAGGGTTTCTCTCGTGTGTGAGTTGCTTTGTGACGGATGAAGTCTGTTTTCAAAAGGAAACCCCAGCGTATCTTGACCCTCCAAATACCTGATATTGTAGAAGTCTGCAGATTGCGCCTGATGAAGATTTTATACTTTAGTCACTTCTAGCAGAGCCAGTCACAAAAGTAAAGGATGCAATGAGTTGATTTTCTCAGCAACGTGCACTTAGGGACCAATGATGACACTGACAACATTTCATCAATATGTCATAATAACTAACGGGTGATTAATTATTACTTTACGATACCTTCTCGTAAGGTGCAATCTGCAGACTTTTACAATATCAGGTATTTGGAGGGTCAAGATAACGCTGGGAAAAATGTATAAATCTAGATAGTGACTACACAGAGATAAATTAACAACTACAAATCAAAACAAACTTTCTGTCAATTTTTTAAAAAGGTGATCATTAAAACTTTTGGATACCCCCTTGTATTTATCTACTTGCATTTGCATGCTTTCAAATGTTAGCCCTGGGTATATCTAAATCACCCCCTCCTCTTTGATATCAGGATTGCTATCAACTCAGTCTCTATGATCCTAATGTGGACGCCATTATGTGGAAGCGAGCAGGTTATGTCAACTAGCTTAGGAGATGCCAGGAGGATTTATGTTTTGGACATATCAGAGGTGAGAAAAACCCTGGCTAGGAAATGGCTCCAGTCAGAGTAAACAACTCCATCTACTTGATATTTTAATCTATCCTGCGGCAGGAATACACCCATTCATACCGCCATTTAACACCTTTGGAAGACCCTACTTCAAGTGTCACCTACACATATCAAAGATTTGAACCATTTGGGCACATTGGCTCTCTGGATTTTGCCCCAGGGAACAAATTTCCTATAAATTGGGGAACTTCTCCTTTGTTTAGTTGGATTAGCTTGCTTTGCAGGTAGAGGTGCTGCCGGTTTGTACTGTGTTAGACCCCTCTTTCACTCACCAAACTCCGGTAGGCTCAGGAGCAACTGAGTTCCCCCTTTCCCATTCTGGAACATCATCAAGAGGAGCAGCATCCAAACAGGTGCTCTATCTCCATTAGAACGCTTTGCTCTGTTCCAACCTAACACCTTTATTTCTCACTTCTTGTATGCATGCGTGAGTGATTGTCAAAAGTGTGTGTTGGTTTTCCCCTGTTAAATAAAATACAATTCATTGAGGATTTGCATCTGTGGTTCTTCTTGCCACAAACCTTGATATCCATAGGGATGTTCCCAGGGCTGTGTAAAGCAGCCAGTACTTAGAGCAAATATTTAATTCCCCAAGGATGAGCTAACCGTAAGGTAGAACCCCTGTCCTGGTTACAGAACAGCTAGATTGGCAGAAGCTGGGACTAGTGACGGGAGCTCACTCTGTCCCACGGCACTTGGGCCTCGAACTGCTGTCCTGCCAATTTCGCGATCTTCAGAGTTAATGTCTTTAACCGCTGAGCCACCGCATGCCTAAATAAAGCCTTAACTCTCCTCAAAAGCCAGGATGACTAAAATGGAAACAAGAGGATATTCCAACTATGGATGAATGGTCACCGAAGCTAATGGACATATTGGAAATGAACAAACTGACAATGAACAATCTAAAAAATACATGGAAGAATGCGGGGGGGGGGGGGATTCTTGAATACTCGCAGAAATGGGAAAATATGACAACTATGGGAACAGATTTGAAATAAACTGGAATTAGAATTATAAGTAGAAGAAGACAAAAAGAAATTGGAAGGTAGAGTCAAGCTAGATAGAGAAAGATATGCTTAAAATTAGAAGGATAGCCCTAAGAAAAGTTAGGAAGGAAAACATGAAAATTTTCAATTTAAGATAGGTTTGTTGTTGTTGTTGTTTAGTAACGGGAAAGGAAAATTATGAAAGCTGGCAAATAAGGAAGTAATAAATGATGCATGAATGATTACATTTTTTGTTGTCAGTAAATTTTGGTAATCTGTAGTGTGAATATCATCCCTCCACATTTGTGGCTTTGACTTTTGAGGATTTGATTATTCACGGATTTTATTAATATGTTCAATCTAGAAATATCTAGGTCCTCTAGTACAACTCTATGGTCAACTAATTAAAATTTGCTCTGAAGGGCCTAGAGAACATTCCACTAGGCCTTTGTAGCTCCTCCAGTGCAGTTTTATGATCAATGTCTGGACAGATTTTGACCACAGAGTTGCACTGGAGGACCTAGAGATACATAAAGAGGTGTTCTCTCAGGTAAAAACATGGTGTTTTTGTTATTTACGTTTGTTCCCCATTCACGGGGGTCCTGTGTCCCTAACCCCAGCGAACGTGGAGGGACACGTGGATTTTATAAATGTGATTTAAAACAATTTCAATAAAAAGTATTTAAAAAAACCAGAATGACTAAACTGAAACTATCTTATTTTTGGATATGAAAAATGAGAAAAGACCGCAGTGTTTGGTAAAGACAGAAAGCAGAAGGAAAAGAGGAAGAGCACAATACAGGTGGCAATCACATCCAGCACACATTGCTGTCTGGTGCAAGGGGAGCTGTTGGGGATGGCAGTGACCAAAAGGGCCTCTCTTTTGTGGCTGCGGCAAGCCAGAAATTCCCAACCACATGTAACTCCTCTTCTGGGGTGTCACCCGGTGTGGACCGCACACTTGACCATGAGGGCCATGAGTCTGCTGGACTTCAGCAGGGCTGCTTATGACATGGAAGGCATTTAACAAGTACAGTGGGCCCTTGGTTTCCGCTGGGGTTTGGTTCCAGAACCCAGGTTGGGGTATGAAAATCTATGGATGTTCATGTCCCATTAAATACAACAGCAAAATAAAATGGTGTTCCTGATATAAGATTTGCTTTTTGGAATTCATCTACTGTTTTAGAATATTTTAAAGCCTTGGATGCTTGAATCTGTGGATCAAAAATCCATGGATATGGAGGGCCGACTACACAGTCTTTAGGGAAGCAGGATCTGGAGTTGGGAAAATGCATACAATGAAGACTGAATATGCTTAGTAGCTTACAAATAATGGTTGATTTGAGGGTGTGTCTACACTGTAGATATAACACAGTTTGATACCACTTTAAGTGCTGTAGCTCCAGCCTATGCAATCCTGAGATTGTAGTTTTGCAAGGTCTCTTGCCTTCTCTGTCAAAGAATGCTTGTGCCTCACAAAACTACAGATCCCAGGATTCTGTAGGATGGAGCTGTGGGAGTTGAAGTGGTGTCAAATGGCATTATTTCTTCTGTGTGCAGCATGCACCCTTAAGAAATAATGCAGCTTGACATCACTTTAAGTGCTCCATTCTATGGAATCCTTGGTTTAGTAGTTTCACCTGGCGTAGTGGTTTGAGTGTTGTACAATGGAGATCAGATTTTGAATCCCTGTCCAGCCGTGAAACCCACTTGGTGACCTTGAGCAAGTCACACTTTCTCAGCCTCAGAGGATGGCCATGGCAAACGCCCCCCTGAAGAAACAACAAGATGTTTATTATATGATAGATAGATAGATGAAAGACAACCTGGCCTAGTGGTTTAAGTGTTGGACCAGGGCTCAGTTTCCCCCTCAGTTATGGAAACCCACTGGGTGGACTTTGGGCAAGAAGTCGCACTCTCTCAGCCTCAGAGGAGGGCCATATGGCAAACCCTATGATGGAGTTAACATAAGTCGGAAATGAAGGCACACAACAACATGTTTATGATATTATAGATAGATAGATGAGAGACAGCCTGGCCTAGTGGTGGCTTGAGTGTTGAACGAAGACTCTGGAGACCTGGCTTCGATTCCCCGCTCAGTTATAGAAACCCAGAGTGACTTTTTGAGCCAGTCTCACTCTCTCAGCCTCAGAGTTTGGTCATGACAAATGCCCCTCTGAAGAAACTTGCCGCATGAGGGAGTTGCCATAAGTTGGAAAGGAAAGCACTCAACAACAACATATTTATTATATTATAGATAGATAGATAGATAGACAGACAGATAGATGAGACACAGCCTGGCCTAGTGGTTTAAGTGTTGGACGACGACTCTAAAGACCAGGGTTTGATTCCCCACTCAGTTATGGAAACCCAGAGTGACATTTTGAGCAAGTCACACTCTCTCAGCCTCAGAGTTTGGCCATATGGCAAATGCCCCTCTGAAGAAACTTGCCCCATGATGGAAACTTGACGCCATAAGTCAGAAATGAAGGCGCACAACAACATGTTTCTGATATTATATTATAGATAGACAGCTTGGCCTAGTGTTTTAAATGTTGGACGACGACTCTGAAGACCAGTTTGATTCCCCGCTCAGTTATGGAAACCCAGAGTGACTTTGAGCAAGTCACACTCTCTCAGCCTCAGAGTTTGGCCATATGGCAAACGCCCCTCTGAAGAAACTTGCCCCATGGTGGAGTCACCAAAAGTGGGGAAAATGAAAGCACACAACAACAACATGTTTATTATATTATAGATAGATGGACAGGGTGGAGTAGTGCTTTGAGTGTTGGACGACGACTCTGTAGGAGACCAGAGTTCGAGTCCCCCCAAACTCTCTCATGAAACCCACTGGGGTGGACTTTGAGAGAGTCACACTCTCTCAGCCTCAGAGGATGGCCATATGAAGAAAAAAACTTTGCCAAGGAAACCCCTGTGAGAGAGGAGGTTCGCCTCAGGGTGGCCATATTAATGAGTTGGAGAAGACACATATTCCGCACTGGAGAGATGATAATAACCCGTTTTGGCCTCTCTTTAACTCTTTTTCTGGCTCAAGGCCGGAAAAAGAGTAAAAGCGAGGCCAAAATGGCTTATTAATAATTATCATCTCTCCAGTGTGGAATATGTGTCTTCTCCAACTCATTAATATGGCCACGACGACGCAGTTATGCCTGAGGCGCCTTGCGCCACAGCGCCGCCTATAGGCGGGCGCTGGGATAACTGACCGTTGGGGCCAGTGGGCGGTTCAGAGGCAGCAGCAGCAGAACCCTATTCTATTTATTATTGCCTTGGTGTTCTTTCCAAGGCGAGGCTCTTTCTTCTCTTCTCTGTTCTTGGGTCGGTTGGTTGCTGTAGGGCTCTGGCTGCTGCTGCCTCTGAAGCCACAAAATGGGGGAGAAAGTGATCCCTCGCCGGGAGGAGTGCAAAGAAGGTCAGTCTTCTTCCTCGCCTCCACCGATGCCTCCTCCTTTAGGTCCCACATTATTATGAAAATACAGTGCCTTTTTGACACTGATTTAGGGTGACTGCAAGGTCCTGGGATTTGTAGTTTTTTGTTAAAAAACAACAACAAGGCCCTTCTGTCTTGCCCTGTGCTAAGGCATCTCCTGGGAATTGTAGTTTATCTTGGCCACCAGATTGCTTAATTATAGTATTTTAGGTCCAACCCAAAACACACTGCAGAAATAAACCAGTTTTGAGACTTATTTAAGTGCCCTCTGCTAAGGAATCTCCTGGGAATTGTAGTTTATCTTGGCCACCAGGGAGATTGCTTAATTATAGTATCTTGAGTTCAAAGCAAACCACAGAAATAATCCAGTTTTGAGACTGCTTTGAGTCCCCTGTGCTAAGGAATCTCCTGGGAATTGTAGTTTATCTTGGCCACCAAGGAGATTGCTTAATTACAGTATTTTAGGTCCAACACAAATCGCAGAAATAACCCAGTTTTGAGACGGCTTTAAATGCCCTGGCTCAGTGCTAAGGAATCTCCTGGGAAATTGTAGTTTATTGAGATTGCTTAATGATAATATTTTACGTCCAAACCGAACCACAGAAATAATAATCCAGTTTTGAGATTGCTTCAACTGCTTTGGTTCAGCTCTAGTAGCAATTGTAGTTTATTTTGGCCACCAGGGAGATTGTTTAATTATAGTATTTAAACACACTGCAGAAATAATCCAGTTTGAGACCACTTTAACTGCCCTGGCTCAGTGCTAGAGAATCCTGGGATTTGTAGTTTATTTGGGCCACCACCAGGGAGATCGCTTAACTATATTATATTACGTCCCAAACACATGGCAGAAATAAGACAGATTTGAGACCACTTTAACTGCCCTGGCTCAGTGCTTAGGAATTGTTGTATTATTATATTATTATTATTATTTTGTTATTATTATTATTTTATTGTTATTATTACATTTATTTATATGGCGCCATAGACTTTACATAGTGCTTTACAAAGGAGAGAGCACAACAATCCAAAATAGAAACAAAAGCCTGCCTACGGCGCACAGTCCAAAACCACAAACAAGATTATAAAGTTAATAAAACACTACTGTAACAAAGTGGAAACAATACCATGAAACTGTAAATTAATAAAAATAATATGTGATGAAATATCTTATTATCTCAGGTCCCAAACACACAGCAGAAATAATCCAGTTTTGATAATTTAACTGCCCTGACTCAGTGCTAGGGAGTCCTGGGAATTGTAGTTTATTCTGGCCACCAAGGAGATTGCTTAATTGTATTATCTTAGGTCCCAAACACACGGCAGAAATAATCCAGTTTTGAGACCGCTTTAATAACTGCCTGCTCTCAATATACTAGGAGATTCTGGGAACTGTAGTTTTGTGAGACATCTGGCCTTCTCTGTCAGAGAGCTCTGGTGGCCAAAACAAACTACAATTCCCAGGATTCTCTAGCACTGAGCCAGGGCAGTTAAAGCAGTCTCAAACCGAATTATTTCTTCAGTGTGTTTTGGGCCAAAATGGTATCAAACTGCATTTTTCTACAGCGGTTGTTGCTGTTGTTGTGTTCCTTCAAGTCGTTCCCGACTAAGGTGACCCTAAAGCAGTGAACCAGTTTTCTTGGCAAGTTTCTTCAGAGTGGGTTTTCCATTCCAGTCCTCTGAGGCTGAGAGAGTGTGACTTTCCCAGGGTCACCCAGTGGGCTTAAATGGCCAAACCAGGATTCGAACTTTGTCCTCCAGAGTCGTAGTCCCGCACTCAAACCACTGCACCAGGCTGGCTGTCTTCTACGGTGTAGATACGCCTAAATGGAAAGGTGGCATGGCTACAGCTACAGGGAAAGTGGTGTTTTGGTGTTTGTGTCCTTTTAAGTCATTTCTGATTTATGGCATGCCTAAGGGGGACCTATCACGCGGTTTTCTTAGCACGTTTCTTGAGAGGGGGCTTGTCAGTCCTTTCCTCTGAGGCTGAGAGAGTGTGACTTGCCTAAGTGGGTTTCTGTGGCCAAGCTGGGATGTGAGCCCTGGTCTCCAGAGTTGTAGTCTGAAATTCAAACCACTATCTCGCACTGGCTCTCATGTTTTTGGTTTAGAAGCACATAACCTATCTGTGGGTAAGCAGAAATTTAGGTAGTGGTTTGTGCATTGGGCTATGACTCTGGAGACCAGGGTTCGAATCCCAGCGTGGCCGTGTAAATCAACTGGGTGACCTTGAGCAAGTCACACTCTCTTGGCTTCAGGGGAAGGCAATGGCAAACCTCCTCTGAACCAGACTTACCAAGAAATGTTGCCATGGTAGGCTTGCCTTAAGGCCACCATAAGTCGGAATCAACTTGAAGGCTCACAACAACCAGCAGAAAGCCACCAAGTGAGACCTTCCTGCAGATGCAGTGATGCTGAAGCTTCACATATTGGATTTCTGCCTGTTGTGGAAGTGATTTGTGTGCCTCTGCCAAATAAAAAGGGTACACAAGTTGCAAGGGAGCCAGTGTGGTATGTGTCTTGAGCTTGGGTCCTGTATTCGAATCCTTGTTCAGTCATGGAAACCCACTCAGACTCTAAGGAAGGCAGTGCCAAACCCCAGAATCATTCCTGCCAGTGGGCACATAACAACAAGAAGAAATTGAAGGCTAAGACTTGTGTCCTTGGTCTAAAAACATTTGAGGCATTTCTTTGAAAACTTCAGGAACTGATTACAGCGCCACAGTATTGAAGGAAATTAATTCTGTGCTTTCTCATGAAGCTCCAAGGCCCCGAATTAATCCAATAAAATGCAAAATGACATAATTTTAAAGTAATTTTCTGGCATCATATGCAGACTACCCTGCATAGTGATAGAACAGCTGTGCAGAAATGAGACTATATATAGTTTTGAATGAAAACACCTTTGCCTGGATGTGGAACAGTAAAGAGATTGTAAAGAGTAGTAAAGAGATAGAAATAATCAATTGAAAGGATTATGACTGGAAGACAGAGGGTAAAAGTAGTCCCAAGTCAAAGCAACGTACAGAAAGGATAAGACAGAAGGTAGGTTAGGATCGCTGCTAGATATTTGGGTAATTTGTGGTAGGTCTGCTGAGTTTCTCTCTCTCACACACACATTATTTCTCAACAGTGATATAAAAAAAATAACTCACCACCACCTAAATAGTCTGCTGAAAAAGAAAGTTGTGTGTACTGGGGAGGGAAAAAGAAGTGGGTTTTTGCACAAGAGAACACAAATACCTGGTTCCTTAATTGAATTGAATGGATATCTTCCCTGAGCCACACTTCTGCACCTGACCTCATTTGGTGGACTGGTTTTGGTTTAAAAAACCCAAAGTAGATTGAGGAAGCCTGGAATCTGCCCACCTTTGCTGTAAGGGAAGGGATGTGGTGTGCCATTGGTCACAGGGTGGGAAGATATTGTTGTACTAGAATACTAGAATAGTACTAGAATTAGTACTATGTTTCTATTCTAGTACTAGAATAGATTTGCCAGCTATTGAGTGATCTGGCCTTGTCAGGGAGTTACCCAATGACAGAAAACTGAGATGAGTTGATGACTGTTGTTGATTTAATTTGAACACGTGAGCATCTCTTTAAGTTGTTTGAAGAACCAGTTTGAAATGTATTGCTGAATAAAAATCTTTCTCTCGCTGTTAGACACAGCACCCATGTGATATAAAAACTCTGTGATCTTTGATCTAGAGCAACCAGTATTGTTACTGCACAAAAAAAGCCCATGGCAAATGAACATATGCCCTCACTTTAAAGCCCTGCGTGGGATGGGCTTGCTGTAATGTTTCTAGCAAATGGGAGACACATTTTTATAGGCAGGGAGGTAGTATGGAAGATAGCTTTTATACCAAACAGGTTTTCTGGCCCTTCTGTCAGCTGAAACTCCATAGCAGTCTGAAATATGTAAACATTAGTAATTGTTTCAATGTTTGCTTCATACACCTTCCCTGCCTCTCACTCCACTTCCTTGTATACATATTAAAAGTAAATAATCAATCCTATCAATTTATGGTTATGAGTGGCACCATACACATTATGTTTGCCCACTACCATCTTGCTCCCTTTTACGAAGCTCTTGCCTGCAAAGGTACATGCTGTGACCTGTCCATTAATCCCTGAAATCTTCCATGGCAGGTGGTTCAACCATGCGCTTCCCTTTGATTCTGTTTGTGTAATGCCCACACTGCTGCTCCGCAGTCTCTCTTCCTGAGCTGTCTGAGTTGCTCTCTTCCAAGGGAGGAAGAGAGTGGGGAATTCAGTACCTCTGCTGAGACAAGTAGTACATGGTGCCACACTCTAGAGCTAATAATCTGTGCTGGGCGAAATGAAGGTGACATGGGTGTGGAGAAATGAAATGGAAAAATGGGTAGGCTGGTGAGGAGGGATTACTCAGAGTTTTAGTGTTCAGAGTCCAATATGCTGATAGTGCTAAACCAGTGCCAGTGAACAAAGTGAAATGCAATTTAGATAAGACAGTGCTACCCATATATAAATCTGCTCAGAAGGACAGTCCCATTGAGTTAGGTGGCATTTACTCCCTGTTGAGTGCAGGATATTAGCCTTGATGTTTGTTGCGTAGATAGATGGAAGACATAAGTGCTTGAGGTAGTGCTTCTGTTACCCAAAAATGTCATAGTATAATCTCCTATAGAGTCACTGTGATGTAGTGATTTGAATATTGGACTAAGACTCCTGATGATATAGTTCTGTATCCCTGCTTGGCCATGGAAACCCACTGGATAAGCTTGGGCAAGTAACACTCTCACTGTCAAAGAAAGGCAAGGGCAAACCTCCTTCGAAAACCCTGTGATAGGATCACCTTAAAAGTCAGAAACAGCTTGACGGTGCACGATAAGCACAACAATTTTCTGTATGCTCCCATGTCCAATATTGATTCATACAGTTAAAACAAGTGGGAGATTGTTTAAAATGTTGCTACCAGCTCTTTAGCTTGATGAAGATTTCTAGACAGAAATACCTCATACATATAAGACATACCTACCCAAAGCAACAATATACATTCATATATACTGAATTCCTTTTTGTTTAATTAATTCTGTCAGTACATTTGGGTCCTCACTAGAGCTTTCTGTTTGAGGTGCAACTTTTGTCCTGCTTATGAACAATGGTAAATAACATTGGCTCAAATAATGTTGAATAACATTTTATATGCAATGGCTTATAGACATATAGGTTGTGGGACAAAGCAAACGGTCAGCAGGAGCAACCAGAAGCTGCTCCCAGCCCAGTCGCCCCTGGACCATGGCGAACACACACTGTGACCCCATGGGTGCCTCCCCCCACATCCCCAAATAGGAGTGGAAAAGATCTGCTCCTTTTGGGGCTGGATTTGGGCCATCTTAGGTTGCCTTGGTGCAGCCCCGGCAAGGCTTCCGGGTGCTCTGGGGGTGTGGAACGGCTGGAAGCCTCCCCCATCTGCTTATCTGTTTTGGGCCTGTGTCTCCCTCATCTGAAATGCTTGGAACCAGAAGTGTTTTGGATTTCAGAAGTGTTTGGAATATTTCAGATATTTAACTATATAGCTTGGAGATGGGACCCAAATCTAAACACAAAATTCAAAAATAATTGAATATTATTTTGGTGGCCAGAATAAACTACAGTTTCTAGGACTCCCTAGCGCTGAGCCAGGGCTGTTGAAGCCGTCTCAAACTGGATTATTTCTGCAATGTGTTTTGGACTTCTGACTACTGGTTCCTAAATCTCTCTTGAATATGGTGAAGAAAAAAGAATTTCAGTACGTCTAATTGCAGTCATATCAAATTTGGTTGATACACCAGCTGTGTCCTAACCTGGACTGAAGCGATCTTGAAGCAGTGGTACATGCACTAGTAACCTCTCGTCCTGATCGCTGTAATGCGCTTTACATGGGGCGACCCTTGTGCCAAATTCGGAAGCTTCAATTGGTTCAAAATATGGCAGCTAGATTGGTCACTGGTACATCTAGGTCTGACCATATAACACCTGTTTTAAAATCATTTCACTGGCTGCCGATCAACTTCTGGGCACAGTACAAGGTGTTGGTTATTACCTTTAAAGCCCTACATGGCTTGGGCCCGAGTTACTTGTGGGAATGCCTCTCCCTACATAATCCACCCTGCACTCTCAGAATATCTGGGAAGAATTTATTAGAATTACAAACGACCAGATTAGTAACAACTTCCCAAAGAACTTTTACTGCCACTGCTCCAAAACTGTGGAATAGGCTGCCGGAGGAGATCCGACTTATCACCACCTTGGATGCTTTTAAGAAGGCAATCAAGATGGATCTCTTCCAGCGGGCCTATCCATCTGATCCTGTATAAGACATCCATCCACTTTAATACTCCACTCCTTTGATTATAATTATTGTTCAATCCTATTGTTAATAACTGTCATATTATGATAGAGCTAATTTTTATCCTAAATCATTATTGTTGTATTTTATTGATTATACTTTGTATGTATTTTATTAGGTTGTGATCCCGCCTCAGTCCACAGGGAGAGGCAGGAAGATAAATACATTCTTTATTACAGTTACGAATCCCTCGGGGTACGAAAACCCCGGGGAACGAAAGAGCCGGGGCCGCAAAAACGGCCCCGGGATCCGAAAAAAAAACCCGGGATCCGAAACGGAAAAACCACGCGGCCCCTTTAAATTTGCCGCGTGGTCCGTCAACTAAAGCGGTCCCCCGGGTTACGATAATTTCCGGGTTACGAAAAATAATCCGGAACGGATTACTTTCGTAATCCGGGGGACCACTGTATTATTATTTATACTAAACTTGATCCTGGATTGTTTGTGGCAACTTGGCTGCTGTCAGGCCCACTTCTCTTTCTAAAGTCCCCATTTTTACTCAGAACTGTAGGGCTAGTTGCTCTCTGTTTCTGTGGAGATTTTGTCCCCTTTCCTTTCTCTTTGTTTCAAAAATTGTATCATTAACTACAGGTGAGACTGGCAACTCTAGTTCTTGAATGTTGCTTTTGAGTGCCTGAGCAAGCAATACTGGACAGTTGTCTCTGTTTCTCCAGCTTTGAAATAACAATCTTGATTTATACTGCCATTCTTCAGTAGCTAAAATCAGTGTTTCTGATTTATTTCTGTTGGGACAAAAATGGAATTTATTTTCTGCTCCTTCTCCCCATCCTTCTGTTACTGCAGCATTGCAGTTTATCACATGGGGGAAATCCGGGGGGGGGGGGGGGGAGCGAGGGGTTTAAAGTGTCATTATCTCAGTAAAGTCGTGTGATTACAGGAAGATTTTCACACATATCGCAATTAAAGAGCACTTATCCTGGGAAATACCAGGGAATAACCAGCAACAAATCACGGGATTTCCCTGTGAATGATTTGTTGCTGGTTATTACCTGGTCATTGCCGGGATAAGTTCTCTTTAATTGCGACATCGTGTGAAAATCTTGAGTGCGATCATGCAACTTTCACGGGATAATGACATTTTAAACCCCTGATTTTCCCTGTGTGATAAAGTTCATAGACAAGGTATCATGCCACCTTCCTTTTATTTCTGTGTTGACTTCATGAATGACATTTACAAGTCTGTGGAATGGATATTCATAACAGGTCCACCTACACACTTGCAAGTGACTCTTTTTATCCCAGAGAGAACAAAAACCCTTGTTGAGCCACTTGAAATATATTCTCAGTGGGATCAGGCATCAAAAACAGAGTTTACTGCAATACTATTTTGATAGTTTTCATAGGTCTCTGCTATTTATATGCCCCTGTTTGTGTTTTCATAACTTTGCAGAATGTAGATTAGATTTAATAAAATATGTATCACAGAATTGTTTGGGGAAGACCCAGATTCATTGTTTGCTTGCTCCAGTTGATGAATCTCCAGCAACATGGTCAAGACCACTGTTTGACAGGGCTGACCCAAGACATTTTGTTGCCTGAAGGAGAGCCCCAATGTCATAATCTTTTTCCTAAGGTTACCATGTTAAAAAAAAAATCATGCTGTACTGCTCAGATCCCAGTTCTGCCTTAATCTAATATACACACTCAGAGGGAAAGAGATCATTGTTCAGCCATCTGGGTTACTTCACTCTATTAGAGGGCAGGATTAGAACTAGTAAGAACAGATTTGGATCAGTATAAGACATCTTTTATATGCTGCTGTTCATTCTAAGGAAGAATCTTAGAAGTAAAATATGTTATTTCTAACGGGTAAGGTCCGTTAAGAACAGAAATGCTTACTGTTTAATCTGTTTCACTTGAGCCAAATTCTGTAACATAATAGTTAACCCATATTTGTCTCATTTCATTCTCCCCCAAAAAGTAATTTCAGCAGTGGGTTTATATAGTCAAATTTTCTTGTGAGAAATGAATACCGAAGCCATGTTCTGTTCTGTTCACAATATGTAGGTTGAGCAGATGTAAATCCAACATACATAGGCTTATATGTCATAAGCAATATCAATCCAGCTCTTTGGTATCTAGACATTGCTCTTGTCAGCCAGAAACATCTTGGCAGCTGTCTTCAAACAACCCCCCGACTGAATCTTTTCCCCGCTTTTATCTTGAATTCTGGCCAAATTCAAGATTCAAAAAACATATTCTTCTACTTACAACCATGTCCCAAGGTGGGAGAGCGGGGAATGGGGGATATAACATGAATAACAGAGGCCCTTGGAAGTACTTTGAACATTAAGTATTTGTTCCATCTGTTTTTACCAGGCTTCTCTTCTGTGATTTAATTTTTATTCTTGTTCTTGGGAAGTGTCAAAAGGCAGCCTTGCAAATTACCTAAATGTAAATGGTTGAAACTAGAGCAGAGATCAGAGACTCATTTGTCATGGTACAAATAGTTTCTTCCAAGCCTTTTGAAAATACAGACATATCTCAGTTAAACGTCTTATTGCAATATAAAAGATGAACAGGAGAGTATTGGCTTTCTCTATGCCTCATAGCACTTCTGTTCTCACCCCAAGGGAGACAATTATAAAAGTGTGACCTTTGTTGCGCTGGAAAAATCTATTTGACAGAAAGGGTGCTTTTATGACCATCTCCCTCAGGAAGGGAAGGGAAGTGCTCCAAGGATATGCGGAGAGGTGCAGAGAAAGCCGGTAGTCTTCTGCTCTCTTTCAACTTTCTTTTTTAATGCGATAGCTTGCAAAGCCTCTCTCAAAGCCTCTGAGGCTCCTTTTCACAAAGTCTTTTTAATCCCATACAGCTTTCTTTTCCTCCTTATCCTGGGTCTAGCAGGACATTTTTTAGCAGTATCACCATTGTTACAGTGGTGAAGGTAGGCTGGAGAAGCACACACTTTCAGTATCAATTTGCAACAGTGTGTGCGCAATAAAGCTTGAACTGGGAAAGAGCAGGGAAGGTAAACAGCAGGTGGCTCCAGAATCCCTGAATGAGCATGCGTGAACAGCAAAACATAGAAGAAAGGACAGAGCAGATAAGCTTGCTTCACCAGCTAGCCCCAGCATGTTTGAAAAAATATACATCTGTAAGGTTGGCTACCAAAATGGAAATCATAAGGAAAGTAGAGGCTGATAAAAGAGGAAAATGTCATCCCTGGATGTATTTTGGAGGAAATTTTCAGTTGGTCTCCAGAAGATTCAAAATGTTTTTGTTTACTTATGCAAAGTATACCAGACCTATTTGTTTCATTTCTCATATGCATATTGTTTTTTGGGGAAAAAGCTGCCTGAAACACGTGGAACTGCTCTTTTTTGTGGTGCGGAAATCTATCCCTATTCTTTCCATGTTATTCTGTCTCTGGTACTGTTTTTTTTTTGTTGTTGTTAAAGAAGTAACACCCAGGAATGTATCTTCATTAACTGACGCATACATGCATAAATTTAATGTGTCAATAAAATATATGGCCCCCCTTCTTTCCTTCCAGGTGAAGTGTTTCCTTTGATTTGCCCCAACTCTCAACATGCTTGGTGTCAGATCCTCAACATATCAGAGCTCCAAGCCTCCTTTTTTGCCTATTCTGGCAGATACCCCAATGAAACAGAGCTGAGTGTTTCCACACCCACAGGAAGCAAGTACAGTTTATATGCAGGTGTCGCTTTAGCCATTGGGTCCAGCATCTTTGTTGGTTCCAGCTTTATACTGAAAAAGAAGGGCCTTTTGCAGTTGGCTGAAAAAGGATACACTAGAGCAGGTAAGAAATACTAGTGATTCCAAAAAAATAACCTGCTTCTTATTTTACTCTTACTACAGAAATATCAAATGCCAAAGTAGGGATTTTTTTTAAAGTCTGTATTTAAAAGCTTAGCTATGTTACCAAATCAGGAAATTATGGAGAGTATGGTTTCCACATTTCTCAGAAACACCAGGAAACTGCCACCAAGTCATTATTTTATTTGTGCCTTTCATTAGTTTTATACTGACTAGGTAGCTCTGTTAGCATACCATGTGTTAATGGTAGTCATTAAATTCGTCTCCCTTATCTGAAATGCTTGGAATTAGAAATGTTTTGTTTTGCATATTGGAATACCTGTATTTGCATATATGTACATAATGTGGTATCTTGGAGAGGGGACCCAAATCTAAACACACAATTCATTTATGTTTCATATACATCTTATTCATATAGCCTTAAGGTAGATTTGTGCAATATTTTTTAATAATTGAGTTCATAAAACAAAGTACATAGAGCCATCGGAAAGTAAAGGTGTCAATGTCTCAGCCATGCATGAGTGAAGTTTTGGGTTTTGGAGTATTTCGGATTTCATAATTCCAGGTAATGGAAACTTAAGCGTTTTATTGCTTGACAAAAGTAAGCCAACATGCAACAAGGGAAAGCTGGGTTTCTCCTTTCCTCTCTGCATGGTGTTGAAACACTTCCATTCTCTCCCTGAGAAAAAATCCATTTGGACAACGGCATGCTTTTATAGCCATCTCCTTATGGAAGGAGAATGCAAGTGTATGGAAATGTCATGCAGAGAGGAAAGGAGAAAGCTGCTTCTTTCTTATTGCATGTCAGTTTACTTTTGTTATGTAATAAGGCTCTCAGCCTCTATAGGTTACCTTCACAGCTTTGTATCTGACTTGATAAAAGCTTATGCTGGTAGTTCATTTGTGAGGGGTCAGTGCATTATACTTTTGTCTAATTGCATTTTTGTTGTTTATTATATCTTGGTGGTGTCACTGTTTGATCATGTGTAATTCCTGTATGAATTAGCTTCTTGGAGTCTGGAAAATACAATGAATAGCGATTGGAAAACATTAGGTGTTCCTCCTTACTGATGCAGATTTTGTTTTTAATGCTTTCATAGATCTAGTGGTAGTCTCATATTTTATTACTCATATTTTACCACTAATTCTGTAGCTGTTCAGGAACATTTGTTATCATGATTATAGCTCATCAGTGAAGCCTGTTGAATTTCTCATATTATGTCTATAGCTCTTCATGATGGTTGTTTAACTTCTCATTCCAATTGTAAAAGGATATATTTTGGAAGACTTACTAAAGTTTGAATTTGTAATTTATAAGCTTAACACTATTTCAGCTTATTCAGCTCCTCACCCTACATCATAAGTACAGCTTTTTAATAGCTTTTCAATACTGCTTGTCCACCTTTTCAGCAGAATTGTTAAAGGACGTGTAGCTTGAAGACTAATGAATGAAAATCGTTTGTATTATGGACTTTAATCCTTAAATTTACTTTATATTCACTTCATGTTAACCATCTGATGCCTTTGCATATATTATATTCAGTATTACTAATTATTTGTTGTACTGTATATTGTAACTACTATAGTTACATTGTTTACTCAGTGACTTTGGTTGATAAGAATTCTCTTATTTTGTGTACAGTATTTATAATCATCACTTCCTTATTGGGTTTGACTGTTTTATCCCCTGAGTTTAATTGGTGTTTTTTATGTTTTTGAGACCTTCCTACAGTTTTATTTTATTTGAAAGCTTAGCCATTTAAAGATTGTTACCAAGTCAGGAAATTATGGAAAGTGTGGTTTCGATAATTCTTAGGAACAGCAGAAAACTGCAAGAAATATTGGCTTTTTATAAGGATTTTTCTCCTCTCTGTAGTTGGAGAATAATAATATAGAATTCAAAGACATAGCTGTGTTAGTCTGGAAAATCAGTATGCAAAGGGATCTTCCAGCATCTTTGAAACTAATTGAAAGAGAGACGTTGGTAACATGAGCTTTCATAGGACTCTTTCAGACGTCAAAAATTGGAAGTATAATTTAATGTCAATTCGAATGCAATCATGGGTTTTACGTTATTGCAAATTAAATATTCGTACACAATTTCGGGTAAGAGGGAAGCCACTCCGAATGCAATCATGGGTTTTACGTTATTGCGAATTAAAGCTTCGCACTCAATTTCGGGCAGGAGGGGGTTATTTTTGGGTAATGGGAAGTAATTTCGAATGCCTTCCGAACGGAACAGGAGTTCATGTAAATTCACTTAACTAGCGAATTTACATGAATCCGCATTGGCTCCATTCGGAGTTGGGAGAAATTCCTCCCGTTTGAAAGAGTCCATAGACTTGAGCTTACTTCTTCAGATGCATTTGAGGAAGTAGGCTCGAGTCTACAAAAGCTTGTGCTGTCAGTTAGTCTCAAATAATGCAAGATCCCATATCATCATCATCATCATCACCACCATCATTTCTTATACACCTTTCCCTGTGGATTAAGATGTGGAACAACAACAATTAACACAACACATAACATCATTTAAAGGGGAATATAAAACCAATACATAATAATATCCATTAATAAATACTTTAAACACCATAATATAAAAATAATCTGGATAGGCCTGCTGGAAGAGACTGTTCTTTACTGCTGATTTAAATACAGACAGTGTCTTGAGCTGACAAATCTTTTCGAGCAGGTCATTCCACAATCTGGGGGTGGCCAAAGAAAATGTCCTATGAGTAACAGTCAGCCTAGTTTTGATGGACTGAAGTAGATGTCTCTTGGAGGACCTGAGTATATGGGGTAGATTATATCCCCTGTGGGAGGGCCCTGCTCCACCATTTGAGAACCACTGCATTACAGGAGTTTGCTTACCAAACTCTTTCATGTATGTATTAGTTTCAGAGCTTGGGGACATTGCCTTTTGTATTATAGCACACAGAATGTGCAAACTCTGCAAGCTGAAAACTGGCTTTTAGTGGTTCTGGGTTCAAATAAGAGGTGGCAGTAGAGTGGGGAGATTGTGCCCACCCCACACACTACTTCTGACAAATCTTGCTGTTTTGCTTACATTGGATCCAGCACTTAGTTCTGCCCCAAAATTGTCATTTCGGGCCTACTGTAAGATCAAAAGCTGCTAGAAAACTATGGCCCGAATCAGACGGGCAGCCAGGGGTAGCTTCCAGCCACTCTGTGTGTGTGTTGTTTATAAAATACACGCCCCCGAAGCGCCTGGAAGTCGTCCCAGGGCCGTGCTGGAGCTGCCTAAAGTGGCCCAAATCTGGCCCCAAAAGGAGCAGATCTTTTTCACTTCTATTTGGGGCTTCAGGAGAAGGTGCCCTCGGGGCCATGGTATGTGGCGATTGGTCTGGGAGTGGCTTCTAGTCACTTCTTCTGGCCCATCTGCTTTGCCCCTATTTTGGACCTCAAAAAACAATAGGATTGGTTTAAATTAGTCATTATTTATAATAAAAAGTATTATCTCAGGGCATTTAAGAGGTGCTACAATAAAAGCAGAAATTAGATTAATGTTTATTAACTGGAAAAAAATTGGCTTGTTTGTTGGTTGGTTGGTTGGATTTATGTCTTGCCTTTCTCCTTAAAATGGGATTCAAAGAAACACACAGTAATAATTAACAAAATGCACAATTAAAAATAAAATTTAGAAATACACTCACCCCTTTGACCTCATGGGGGATTTGTTCTGGACCCACCTGTGAGTTCAAAATCTCACACATGTTCAAGCCCCATAGGCTTGAATGGGGCATGTGCATGCGAGGCACACATTATGGACATGCACCCCATTCAGGTTAATAGCGATTGCCCCTCAATGGATTTCTAAGTCCGCACATTTCAAGTCCATGGGCTTGGAGGGATGACTGTACCTCACTATGGAAAAGCACAGCATCTAGTTGGTAACATCCCCCTTTCTCAGCAACTGATCAATTGCCCAAAGCCTGCCTGTTATAAGAGGTCACTTTTTCATAGTGTAGTAAAACATGGCACACATAGCAAAACATTGTAGCTATACTGGCAAAACATTGCAGCTATATTGATCATATTTCTCACACACTTTTATTGTGTTGTTTTTCATTTACTAGATGAAAAAAAATATGATTCCAGACAGGAACAGTGAACAATTATTTTATTAGCACCAAGTATAAATTCAGCTGAAATAGCTAGGTAGACAGCTGTTGTAGCTGAGTCTGTTGTTTAAATTTGTCATGGGGATGTTATTACACAAAAATGCATTTGGCTAGAAAAGTGACGGATGCTCCCCGCTCCCCAAATGTAAAACCTCCAACAGGGTGTGCCTCAAAGAAATTGTCACAAGCCTTGCTATAATATTTTTGCTTAAAATAATAATGGTGTGTTTGGGTTTGTTTGTTTTTTTCCAGGACAGGGTGGGTATTCTTACCTGAAGGAATGGCTGTGGTGGGCAGGGCTGCTTTCAAGTAAGTATTAAAGCATTTTTTAAAATTTGAATTAAAGGTACATGGGAGATACCACACACAGTGTGGAATTTTTCAAGGGATGTGCTTATGTTTCTTATAGTGAAGCCTTAAAGCAAAGGTGGGTGGGGGCAACTTCTTTCAACCCAAGGGCCAGGTTTGATTTAAGAGACATTCACAGGAGATGCATTCCAGGGGTGGGCTGGGATCAAAAATGCTAGCATATTTTTAGCTTTCTGTTCTTACTGCCCAATAGTTAAACCTTAGGAGAGAGCATTACAACTTTTTAAGAATGGGAAAGAAAACCTGTTTACCAAAGCAGTGGCATTACACATTTCAGTGTCACCTAGTGCAGATGCCTGGAAGGGGCTGTGGGAGAGGTGATGGACTGTCCCTCACCTCCTACTGGCTCAATCACCTGCCCCCTCCCCCCGGCCAGCTGGGCCAGTACAGCTGATACACCAGATTCTGAACATGAGGCATGCTCCCCCAACCCCCTGAACAGTGGCAGCCTCCAGAGATACCACAGCCTCCAGAGATCTCATTCAGACTCTGACACGGCTCCTGGGTGAGTGAGAAAGGCAGGCAATGCCCTTTCTCTATCACACAGCAGCCATGCCAGTCCCACTGATTGTGTACCACCCGACCAAGTGTACACCCCCCCCCCCGGGGTGTCACTCAGTGCATCCCACACACCCCTGCAACCCCTAGTGACGTCTCTATTCCAAAGCTGGGAAACCATGAAAGAATTGTGACATGGGGAAGGGGGCTAACTATCCTGGGAAGCCCAGAAAGAAGGAATCAGCACCAAAGAAAGAGGTTCCTCTTCCCTGTCTTAAGATGTGCCTGTCAGGCCCTGGTGATTCCCGCTTTTACAAAAGTCTCCTTTCTCTCTCCATCCAAAGCAGTTGCCTTTGCACAATGGGGATGCATCCCTTGGCTCCCCCACCAGGGTTATAGCTGTAGGTGGATAGCAAAATTAGGCCATTGCCCCTTCAAATGAGAATTCTGCCCCTCCCTCATTTTTTAGCCCCCAAATTTCTGGCAGTGCAGTAATTCAAAACGTCAGTTGAAAGGTTTAAAAAACAGTTTAGGCATCCAGAGAAAAGTGGCAAGCAAAGCTATCTTATGGCACATTGAGACTGACTGAAATGTTCCAGGTTTTGTTCCTGTTCTTTCTAGTTTTATAGTGGGTTAAAATAAACCAACCTGACACAAAAAGTCTTTGATAGTACTAGGAGCTGACAGAAGATATTTCAGGATAAATGAAACATCTATAGATCTCCAAAATTAAGTCGGAAGGATTAGGAACAAATCGGTGACATTCTGATCTTTTTAATCAATCTGGAGTTACTCTAAGGGAATGCAAACACAGTAAGTAAAATAGTTCTAGGCGTGAATGATTTTTAGTGTCTCGCTGTGCAATGCTAGAAAGCTGGGTACTGAAGGAAAATTTAATTTGGGGAGGAGGCAGAATTCTTATTTGTGGAGTTCCTATGTAGTTATGCACAACCTATATACACTCTCATATTGCCTTCCACTTCCCAATGTAGCCTTTCATTGATTAGGAACTGAACTTTTGCTGTGGAGTGCCTTTTCTACATGAGTGGAATACTTGCATCATTTACAAAAGTGGAGGATGACGGTTCTAAATTGCATAGGGAACATAAGTAGAAAGTTCAGAAGTGCACCTCCTAGTGTGGGGAACGGGAACATGTAAAAGAAGGCAGGGCCCACAGGCTTGTCTATTCTGTGGAAGGAGAACAGTAGAGTGGCCTGGCATTTGGGTATAGAGGTGCTCACCCTGAAATTTTGGGACAAAGCACCTCTCCTTCTTGGACCACAAACTGCTAGTAGAGAACAGAGCATGGAAAAGTTACATTTTAGACTACAGTTCCCAAAGTTCTGTAGTGGTTATGATGACTAGGGGATTCTAAGGATTGTAATCCAAAATTATAACTTTTCCAAGCCCTGAGAATGACTGAACATACCTTATGTGTATGGTTGTTTGGAGATAAATGGGCGCTGAGTAACTTTGTGCTGTTAATTGTCATAACATCGAAAGTGAAAAGAAAGACATCAACACTTAAGAGGCTTAAGGTGTCTTACAAATATTTATACATATTATCTCTTTTGAGTGTCTGGCAGGCAGTGTCATGTTAGAACTTGCTCTGTTCTGTTATAAAATTGCATTTTAGGATTGTTTTTAGGCTGTTTTAAAAGTTTTTAAAAAGTATTTTACTATGTTTTAATAGCATTTTGTTTTTGTACTGTTTAGATTGTTTTTATTTGTTTGTCACCTTGGGAGCCCTTATAGCCTGGAAGACAATATAGAAATATTTTACATAAATAAATTTAAATATTATTGACGCATAGTCACAATGAGTTGCTAATAACTATTAGAAAAATGTCAATTTCTCCTACAACCGTGAATGCTATGGTAAATGCATTTATTATATCATAAATGTTTGTGGACGTTTGTTGTTGTTAATTACTGTCAAGTCCACTTTGACTTGTGGTGAGTATAACTGAGAAACCTCCTCAACAGTCCTGTTCAGGTCTTGCAGACTCAGAGCTGTGGCTTCCTCAATCGTGTCTATCTATTTGGAATGTGGTCTTCTTCTTTTCTTTCTGCCTTCAACCTTATTAAGCATTATTGTCTTTTCTAGTGAATCGTGTCTTCTCATGATCTGGCCAGAGTACAACAGCCTCAGTATAGAGTGTGTGTATATGAAGTCCATGTGGCTGAGAGTAGGATTATCAGTTGTGTGATCAGAGGGAAATTTAATGCTAAAGATACTGAGAGTGACAATTCCTCTGCTAACACTAACGTCTTTTTGCAGTGGGAATAGGAGAAGCAGCAAACTTTGCCGCCTATGCCTTTGCACCAGCAACTTTGGTAACTCCTCTGGGTGCACTTAGTGTACTTATAAGGTTAGTACAAATTGGGTTTACTCATTGGGATATACACTGTATTATGATAGGCATTTTGTGGCATAGTTCAAATGATCGACTCTGTGGTGCGGTACAGACAGTCCAAAAGGGCCATCCCCGCGCCGTGATTAGGGCTGGGGAGCGTGCGGCATCCGCACTCTCCCCAGCCCTAGCACGTATGGACAGCACCATCTTTACAGTGTGCCGTCCATACATGCGCTCTGCCGTGATGTCATGGCGCATGCTGCGTTTAGACAGCATGGCGCACGCCTGACATAGTGCCACAGGAGGGCGCCATAGGCGCCCTTTCTGCCGCACAAGAAGGAACTCCTTCTTGGCATGCATGTCCTTGGCGCGGCCTTCACACGGTCGCGCCAAGGAGGCCAAGAGGAAAAGGGCCATGACGGTGGCCCCTTTCTCCCCTCGGGAGCGCCGCGGATGACAGGGTGCCACTTCTCTCTGGCCTGGGGAAGCGGCGGATTGGGGCCGCAAGGGCTCAAAGGGGCGCCTACAGACCTCCCCTTTTGGGCGGTCTGTAAAGGCCCTATGTCTGCATCTGCACTGAGAAATAATCCACACTGTAGAAACCACCAGAGCTGGTGGCACAACAAACTGCAGTTCCAAGAAATCCATAGTATCAAGCCATGGTAGTTAAGGTGGTGTCAAACTAATGAGCAAGCCTGTACTAATGTTTCTACAACTGACTATTTTGGTCTTTAAGATGTTACAAATATGTATGGTATTTTCTTTAGTTCTGATTTTGAACTTCAGTTTTTAGATCTGTTAAAAATGAAACGTAAAAAGTTCTTAAAAATTGCTTAATGCTACCTGTCTTTAAAAACCCAACAGTGCAATACTCTCTTCCTATTTTTTGAACGAAAAGCTCAATATCCATGGGAAATTAGGCTGCATCTTGAGCATTTTGGGGTCTACAGTGATGGTTATTCATGCTCCTGAAGAAGAGCTAGTGACATCACTAGATGACATGGAAACAAAGCTAAAAGATCCAGGTAAGTAATTCTTATATTTACTTTAGAATAGTATAGTCAGTGAAATACCTTGCTGATATTTCTCATTTGTTCCAGGATCTGTTCATTCATTGGAGAGAAGGCTGTGGGACCATACATGTTCTGTACTACCTTCAGAGGCCTGGCTGCAGGGTTGGGGAATCTTTGGCCATTCCATAGCCTGGGAGCAATGGCAGAAAAGGCCCTTTGGGAGGTCTGCGACAGCCTAGTTTTCATAGGCTGTAGCGGGTTTCTTCCAGAGGACTGAAGTGTGCGAGGGGGCTCATATGGGGAGAGGCGGTCCCTGAGATAGGATGGACCTGAGCCATGTAGGGCTTTAAAGGTCAAAACCAACACCTTGTACTGTGCCCGGAAACTAATCGGCAGCCAGTGGAGAGATTTGAGCATGAGTGTTATGTCCTCTCTCCTCGATACACCAGTAACTAGCCTGGCTGCCATGTTTTGGACCAGTTGAAGTTTCCGGGTTAAACACAAGGGTAGCCCCATGTAGAGCACATTGCAGTAGTCCAAACGTGAGGTAACCAAAGCATGTACCATTGTCTCCAGGCCCCTCATCTCCAGGAAAGGGCGCAGCTGGCGTATCAGCCGGAGCTGATAACAAGCACTCTTGACAGTCGCATTCTCCTGACAAGTCATGTGAAGCGACGAGTCTAGAAGTACTCCCAGACTGCGAACAGAGTCCTTCGAGGAGAGCGTGACTCCGTCTAGGACTGGGAGTTGGGCCGGTGACTGTCAGTACCTCCGTTTTGTCTGGATTTAGTCTCAATTTGTTTTCCCTCATCCAATCCATTACCGCCGCAAGGCAGTCATTAAGAGGAGAGACATCATCTGAAGTCTGAGCAGATGATCTAGTCATGGAGAAATAGATTTGAGTGTCATCAGCGTACTGATGACATTACGCTCCATGCCTCCGAATGATCTCACCCAGCGGCTTCATGTAGATGTTAAATAGCATCGGGAACAGGAATGGCGCCCTGAGGGACGCCACAGTTAAGCTCGATCTTGGAGGAGCAACTGTCCCCGAGCCTTACCCTTTGGGATCTGCCAGAGAGGAAGGAGTGGAACCACCGGAGCTCAGTGCCCCCAACTCCCAGCTCTCTCAGCCGATCCAAAAGGATGGAATGGTCTATTGTGTCAAAAGCCACTGATAGATCCAAGAGCACCAGCAGGGTCACAATTTTCCTCATTGTTCAGAGACACCCCCCCCCCATGTTTGTGTGTGTGTGTGTGTGTGTGAGAGAGAGAGAGAGAGAGAGAGAGAGCGAGTTGCTTTGTTTTGTTTTGAGGCCATGAGAGGCTTATGGCAAAGAAGACCTTTGGCCCAATAAGCTTCATATTATCTGCATTCATTCATTGTATGTTACAGAGCTCTGCTACCTGAAATCCAGGCAGCTGTGAAAACTGGACCCGGAACATGTCAAGTGTATTCATTGTGTGTGCTGAGCTTTGTTAAGAAGTCTGTGGGAACTTAATATCTGTGGGGGGGAAATCCATCATGAATTTGCTATTTGAATAGAGCACTATAATGAACAAATTATAATGGGATATGATCCAGCCCACTGTTTTCACTTACAGAAAACAGTGAAGACTATTTTCATCAGTTGCTTTTTGCATCACTTACTGCGCTGTGTTGGAGCATCTCCTAATTCTCCAATGCAGAGTTTTAGGGGCTGCAGACCAAATCAGTAAAAATGACCTCTTCCCGTTTCTATGAATGACAGCATTCCCTGTGCAGAACTCTTTTTGTGGGTCTTGATACAACCGACTGAGTTAATTGTGAAAGACATTTTGGATCCTTGCTTGATTCACACTCTCATACAATTCTTTTTTCTTTTTCTTCCAGTGTTCATTGCCTTTGCTGTTGTTATAATTGTGATCTCACTGGTGCTCATTTTACTAGTTGCTCCAAGATATGGTCAGACAAATATCCTGGTATACATCTCCATTTGTTCTGTGATTGGTGCTTTCTCCGTCTCTTCTGTCAAGGGATTGGGTATTGCTATTAAAGATATACTGTACCAGAAGCCAGTTTTCCGAAATCCACTGGTTTATATTTTGACCCTGGCTTTGGTGCTGTCCGTCAGTACTCAGATTAACTACCTCAACAAATCATTGGATGTGTTCAATACATCTCTTGTGACACCCATTTACTACGTGTGCTTCACAACCACAGTGGTGCTCTGCTCTGTTATCCTCTTCAAGGAATGGAACAGCATGGAGCTTGGGGATATCATTGGGACACTGAGTGGATTCTTCACCATAATTATTGGCATTTTCTTTCTGCATGCTTTCAAAAATGTCACAATCAACTGGAGCCAGCTGACATCTTCTTGTAAAAGAGACTCTCTCTTGCCTCTTCATGGTTATGAGGCTCATCATACTTTACTGGAGAACATGGAGTCTTCAGCCTTGACATGTGATGAGGATAATACCCTGTTCAGTCGAGGGAAGGAGCTAGGAGATCACCATTAAGTCAACCAATTTGACTGAACAGCTAACTAGGGTGAAAGCCATCTTCAGAAAACATATCACCATTCCCCCAGGATGGCATTTGGAGAGACAGAAAGCAGTCGCTATAATGTTTACTCCCGGAACAGAAAAGGAAATGTGAAGATAATGTTCCGAATGTATTCCTATCTTTGGCAGCATATGAACTTCACAGACAATTGTGATGCTGTTTGAAGAACTCATACTTGCTAATGGAGATGTAGTGTATTTTCATAGCACTTTATAATTCTACTGTACTTTTAGAAAGTGACTTGGTTTACAACTGACTTGGTAAAGGTATCTGTCTGTGGAAAATCATGACCTTCCCTAAGGCTGTCATCTTACTATAGTTTTTTGATGTCACTTCAAAGTGTTAGCAAATGTCCATAAGAAAAAAATTTCTAGCAACAAACAAAATGATTTTTTAAAATTTATTTTAAAAAGAGATCCTTCATATGGTAGTTAGAAATATCTTGTAAGTAATGGGTTGCATTCAGACTAAGTCAGAATTTCCCATCATGCAGTACCTGATTTCTGTAAAATAAAAATTAAAATTGTTGGTATACAGTATGGTAGATCAGCCTCAGGATGATATTTTTGATTTACATTTTTGATTGATTTACTTATTTACTGTAACTTTAAAACAACTTATTTAGTTCAGATGGCTTTTTTAAAATGTGTAATTTGTTGTAAGAAAAGGCTTCCGCCAAAATTATTCCCATTGGCTATTCAAATCCTTCTATAATAATTTCCTACAAACTTCTTCCAAATCTGTGTTTGGTCTATAGTAGATCAATGTTTTCTTGTTCTTCTTTGCCTCAATGGAATGACTCATATTTATTTCAGTGAGGTTGTTCATACAATAGTTTGATACATTCTGTCAGCAGTGGAGGGAATGTGTGACCTTTCAGATATTACTAGAGTGCCATTCTTACCAGTGCCGAACATGACCACTGTAAAGAGACCTTATAGCACCTTTGAGTGAGAATACTATCACACTATTCCACTTTGACTGCTGTGACTGCCTCCTATTACATTGTGGGGTTTGTAGTCACAGTGAGGTCTAAGTGCTCTCTGGTTGAATATTCGGAATGCCCCTCCCTACCCTGCAAATCCCAAAATGCAACAGGAGGCAGCCGGAGTAGTTAAAGCGTAGTGCACTGAAAAGTGTAGTGCACTGAAAAAAAGTGTAGTGCACTGAAAGAAAGAAGTTGGCTGCATGAGCTTTCCTAGAGTTCAGTCTAATGCAGTGGTCCCCAAACTGTGCCCTTTCGGGGATTTTGAACTTCAGCTCCCAGAATCCTAGACTATTGGCCAACGTGGCTGAGGCTTCTGGGAGCTGAAGTCCAAAATTCCCTTAAAGGGCACAGTTTAAGGACCACTATATCATTAAATAGTAGTGATATGGAGACTGTGGTCCCTAAACTGTACTCTTTAAGGGATTTTGGGCTTCAGCTCCCAGAATCCCAAGCTGCTGGCCAACATGGCTGGGAACAGAAGTCCAAAATGTCTTAAAGGGCACAGTTTAGGGACCACTGGTCTAATGCATCTGAGAAAATATACTTTAGCCTAGGAAAGCACATGCTGCCAATTTCCTCCTTTCACTTAGTCACAAAGATGCTACAAGATCTGTCTATTCACACAGTCTTAGGCATAGGCATATTTATTTATATGGAGCCCTGGTGGTGCAGTGCTTAAATACCTGTACTGCAGCCACTCGCTCAACACCAGAAGGTGGAGAGTTCAAGACCAGCAAAAGGGCTCAAGCTCGACTCAGGCTTGCATCCTTCCGAGGTTGCTAACATGAGTACCCAGATTGCTGGGGGCAAGTAGATTACAGTTGTAAACTGTTTAGACACTACTTAGGCGGTATGAAGCAGTATATAAATGACGCTTTTTGTTTGATTGATTGATTGATTAATTTTATGGTATTTATACCCCGCTCTTCAGCCCTAAAGGCTATCAGAGCGGCTTACAATTATTATTTTTAATTAGACAGTTCCATGTCTTCCTCAGGCTTACAATCCAAAAAGCCAGAACAAAAAAGGAGAAGGGAATGGTGATGGGAAAGGGGATCAGGTCCAGCACTTCTTCTCTCCCTCTGAGGCCAGGACCAAGGCAGATGGACTGGAGGGAGGGCTCTGCTTCATAATCTAGGACACGCCTGATGGAGTTTGGCGAGTCCTTTCACTCCCTCCTTGGCCAGATGCTGTTGCCATAGAGAGAGGGCACTTCAACTTGGGGCCGGGGCCGGTGGTGTAGCTAGACCACTCTTTCACTCCCTACTAGCCCAAGACTAGAGTGAGCCCTACATGGTGCTTTTAAAAAGATATTAGACTACAGCTCCCAGAAGCCTCAGCCATGTTGGCCAATGGTCTGGGATTCTGGGAGCTGAAGTCCAAAAGCCAAGAGCACAGTTTGAGGACTACAGTACTATAGTTTCTTGGACTGCAGCATCAGGAGTCCCCCCCCCCCCCAAAAAAATAGTCTGCACGACACAGGCATCCTCCTTTTCCAAAACATAAGCCTACATTTCAGCCTTCTCTCCAGGAGGAATTTCTCAAACAGCCTCAATTTTGAGCAGGATTAAAGATCCAAAATGCACTACAGCAATAGTCCAGTTTGAGACCGCTTTAACAGCCCTGATTCAATGCTAGGGAATTCTGGGAACTGTAGTACTGTGAGACATTTAGCTTTCTCTGTCAGAGCGCTCTGGTGCCAGAATAAACTATAATTGCCAGGATTTCCAGCTGGAAGCCTGCCCAGGAGCTGACCCAGTTAAAGTGGCCTCAAATTGGATTATTTCTGCAGTGTGTTTTGGACCCAAGCAGCATGAATTTGGGTTTATATGAGTGTTTTAATCTTTTATTTTGTATTTTGTACTAATTTTTTTCTTGAATGTTCTACAGTTTTGTGGTGTCTTGTCCTCCTTTGCTGTTAGGACATCTGGTTACCCTGGCATGATGTAGGCCACTCTTGGGCAGGCTTCCAGCAACAGGGTTTACTCTGTACTGTCTGCAAAGGAGAGAACCAGTGTGGTGTTTGAGCACTGGACTACAACTCTGGATACCAGGGTTTAAATCCCAGCCCGGCCATGGGAACCCAATGGGTGACCCTTTGAGCAAGTCACACGCTCTCAGCCTCAGAGGAAGGCAGTGGTAAACCTCCTCTGAATAAATCATGGCAAGATTTATCATGGCAAGATGTCAGAAATGACATGAAGGCACAGTGCAAAGTGATCTTAACTGAGGGGAGGAAGTGGTAAGCATAAGCTTTCATATGCTTCCTCAGATGCATGGAGTTGTAGCTGTTGCTACAAAGCGTTTTGTAGTCTCAAAGGTGCTACAATATGCTGATACTCCAGACTAACACTGCTATATGTGCAGCTAGACTGTAGAAATAAGGCAGTTTGACACAACTTTAAGTGCCCTTACCTCCATCCTATCCAATCCTGGGTTTGGTGGTCACAAAGTCTTTAGCTTTCTCTGCCAAATAAGGTCAATGCGTCACAAAACTAAAACACTCAGGATTTTGTAGGATGGAGCCATGATAGCTAAAGTGGTATCAAAATGCATTATTTCTATGGTGTAGATGGCACCATGTGTGTGCGTACTATGGAGTTTATCAGATGATGGAAATTAGAAGTATAATCTAATGGGGTTTACATTATTGTGTATTAAAGCATCTCACACAATTGGAATTCATGTAAATTCACTAAACTAGCGAATTCACGTGAATTTGATTGGCTCCAATTGGCTCCATTCGAAATAAAGAGCTCTGACATGTGCAGCACATTTCTGACTTCATGGTGCAGACCAGAACTGCATGACTGGTATTTTACTATGCTTTTAAAAATCCAAACACATATTGAAGAGGTGTGACTCACACGTTTTGTGTATTTGTCACCAAATGTTTCTAGTCAGATTTCATTTCACTGTGCTTATGCTAAGCAACACCTGTCTTGGTCTGTATGTATTACTAGGTGTAACCTATGCTTGGCAAGGATGAATGAGCTCGTTTGCCAACATTGATTTTGTATTTTGAATGGGAAGGGTAATTGCCACATATATCGAGCTGTCTTCTCTGGTATTAGCTATTCTTCCTGAAGCAGCCCAGCTCCATCAGCCCTTGCCTGAAAGAAGATTCCTCCCTCCCTTCCTCCCTCCATCCACCATCATCCAGAGGGAGAGAAAGGCAGGCCAACTCCATTGGGCCTGTCCTTGATTAGAAAAAGAGCCCTCCCTCCAGCCCATCTGCCTTGGTCCAGGCCTCAGAGGGAAAGAAGAACTGCTGGACCTCATCCCCTTCCCCACCACCAGTCCCTTCTCCTTTTGTGTCGTGTCTTTTTAGATTGTAAGCCTGGGGGCAGGGAACCATCTAACTAAATAGATTGTATGTACAGTGCTGTGCAGATTTACAACACTGTATAAATAAAGCTTAATAATTATTATAAAAATAACAATAGCAACAACTATGCCCCCAATACTATCATCCAAGCCATTAATAAAAGACTATCATTCAATGATAGATGGCTCATGAAACCCAGAAAGAGACATACACAGAAACTGGAAGCAGAATGCGATTTCAACATCAATTACATGGTTTATTTCTAGATGCTCTGCAATAATCCCTCTGAATTCAAGGTTTTGGACATTGCGGTTTTGATTATTCGCAGGTTTACCAGGTCACCCTCCATCCCCTCTGCTATTTTCCACCACTTTACTTCCTACTTGATCGCATACACACCACCTAGCTTTGCCCTGGGAGCTAAGCTGGGGACCTTGCTTCAGTCCCTCCATGCTGGCAAGCTGCCATGGTGATCTCCAGTCTCGCCAGGTGAATGTCCTGCAAAATCCATGGCCGATGGCTACCTGATTGCTTCCCCACTCTCCCCTTTGCAATGGGGCTGGATTAGGTGAGCCTCTTCCAAAGCAATGGGGCGCAGCTGGAGGCTGGAAAAGGTCCCTGTTAGGAACCACTGGCATGCGCCAGTCTCTCCTCCCGCCCCTGCCCCTTCCCAGCCTCCAACTCTCTGGAAGAGGCCAGGAGAGGGCTGGGAGGAGGAGCTAGGCGCTTGCCATTTCTGGCTGCCATGCTCCAAGGCCTGTTTGCCGTCCTCTGAGTGACCCGCAACCATCCTCCAAGAGACCCACAACCATCCTCCAAGGCATGTTGTCCTTTTGGGACTCTAGGGACCTTATCAGACGATGGAAATTGGAAGTATAATCCAATGGCAATCCGAACGCAATCATGAGGTTTCAAATTATTGCGAATTAAAGCATCTCATGCAATTTTGGGCAATGGAGGGTCATTTTTGGGTAATGTGAAGGTAGTAGGAAGCTAACAAGCTCCAGACAGCGGAAGCACAAGTGGCTGTCTCTGGCTGCTATCTTGCAAAGGCAAATAGGCTTTGTAGGATTGCCAGAGACATCCACCTCTGCTTCCGCCTTCTGGAGTTTATCAACTTCCTACTACCTTATCAGACGAGAGGAATTTCTCTTTATTGAGAATGGAGCCAATTGGAATTCACATAGATTCGCTAGGTTAGCGAATTCACGTGAATTCCTATTGTGTTCGGAATGACTTCACATTACCCAAAAATGACCCCCCCCCATTGCCCAAAATTGCTAGAGATGCTTCAATTCGCAATAACGTGAAACTCCATGATTGCATTTGGATTGCCATTGGATTATACTTCCAATTTCCATTGTCTGATAAAGTCCCTAGTTTCCCAAAAGGACACTCAGAGGCCGGCAAACAGGCCTTGGAGGATGGTTGCGGGCCTCTGCGTATCCTTTTGGGACACTAGGAAGCTGACAAACTACGGAGGGTGGTAGCCAGAAATGTCCTCTGAATGCCGTTTGCCAGCCTATGTGTGTCCCAATGGGACACACACAGGGTGGCAAACAGCCTTTGCAAGATAGCAGCCAGACAGAGACAGCCACCTGTGCTTCCGCCGTCTGGAGCTTGTCACCTTCCTACTACCTTATCAGACGAGAGGAATTTCTCTTTATTGAGAATGGAGCCAATTGGAATTCACGTAGATTCGCTAGGTTAGCAAATTCACATGAATGCCTATTGCGTTCGGAATGACTTCACAGTAACCAAAAATGACCCCCCATTGCCCAAAATTGCATGAGATGCTTTAATTTGCAATAACGTGAAACCCCATGATTGCGTTCGGATTGCCATTGGATTATACAGTGGTCCCCTGAGATCCGAATCCCCCGGGGAACGAAATCCCCGCGATCCGAAATGGCCGGGGCCGGAAAAACGGCCCCGGTCTACGAAAAAAAGCCCAGGTTGCGGGAAAAAAGCAACCCGAGCCCTTTAAAACAGTGCGCTCCGGCGCGCTGTGCAGCAGAAAATGCGGTCCCCTGGGTTGCGAACACTTCCGGGTTACGAAAGTAATCCCGGAACGGATTACTTTTGCAACCCGGGGGACCACTGTACTTCCAATTTCCATCGTCTGATAAGGTCCCTAGTGTCCCAAAAGGACACTCAGAGGCTGGCAAACAGGCCTTGGAGGATGGCAAGCATCTGGCTCCTCCTCCCAGCCCTCCCCTGGCCTCTCCCAGAGAGTTGGAGGCTGGGAAGGGGCATTGGGAGGAGGAGAGGCCGGCGCATGCCAGTGGTTCCTCCACAGGAACATTTTCCAGCCTCCAGCTGCGCCCCATTGCTTTGGAAGAGGCTCACCTAATCCAGCCCCATTGCAAAGGGGAGAGTGGGGAAGCAATCAGGTAGCCATGGGCCATGGATTTTGCAGGACATTCACCTGGCGAGACTGGAGATCACCATGGCAGCTTGCCAGCATGGAGGGACTGAAGCAAAGTCCCCAGCTTAGCTCCCAGGGCAAAGTTAGGTGGTGTGTGTGTGCGAGATCAAAAGGAGGAAGTAAAGTGGTGGAAGAGGGATGGAAAATAGGGGAATAGAGAGAGGAGGAGGCTTGGATATCTGCAAAAGTTCAAATTCGCAGGGACCTCCAGAATTGATCCCCTGTGAATTCAGAGGGCTGACTATTTAGACTACATGACAATTCAATAACCAACCTATCCCACAAAGGCACACAATCTATCGTAACTGTCATAAAATGTCAAAAGAATGAACCCTAACTATATCAGTCAATTATCAATCAGTCTGTTGTCCCACTTGTTAATTAGGCAGGTGTCTTGTAACCTCACAGACCCACGTTCATGCAAATCCATGAGTCTACAATCCTCCTCAGTCATCCGGACTCTACAACACAACAGTTCATCAAATTCAGTAGCCTCGCAGCCTGGGGCTTCTCCGTAACTGCTTGGCAGCCGCTATCCGTTCCTCAGCCTCTTTGTAAGCCTGAATTCTGGCGCTTCTCCGTAACTCCAGGACAGGCGCTACCCGCTTTTCGGCCTCTTTGTAGGCACGGATTCTTGCGCTTCTGCGTAGCTCCTGAACAGGTGCGACCCCCTGCTCAGCTTCTTTCTGTCCTCGATTTCTTGTGTTTCTCCGTAATTCTTTGCCAGCCTTCATCCCCTGCTGGGTCTGGACTTGGAGCATATGGCCCTCCAGCTCTTGCGCCACAAAGGCCCCTCTCTGTGCATGGGCCTGCTGGACTTCGCTATAGACGGAGCAGTGATAGCCACCTTGGATCAGAACACATGGAAGTGCCTGGGAGCATGAGGCATACCCGGGTTCTCTGCAAGGCCCTTGGCTCTGCTGCATAAGAGAAAAAAGAAGAAAATGACAGAGTCATTGACCAGACATTTCAAACTGAGAGATACAGCAAGAGCTAACAGAAAGAGCAAGGTGGGGGTCCGCATTCTCTCTCAGCCCCATTGCCTGCTCCCAGAACTCGGACATGGGCTCTGACAGAAGTGGCGGATGTACAAATGAAGCCAGGACAGTGATGGCGAACCTTTTTGGGCTGCGTGCCCCAACAGATTTTTATGGCACTGCGCTCTGGGCATGGGACATCCGCCCTTTAGGGAGCAGAGCAGGATGGCAGCCAGACATGGTAGCCTCTGGCTATGATTGGAGGTAGATGCATCTTTTTATGGAAAAAAAATTTATATGTTGAGCTCAAATAAAAACCATTAAAAAAAGGATGTGAAGATAGAGAGAATTGCTGCCTCCCAGGATTGGAAAGAAAACTACCAAAGTGCACATTCCTTTATCAGGAGTGAAGCTATCTACGGTTTCCAGTCTCCAAAGATGGAGATGAGAGATGCCAGCCACTACTCACCTGCCTCTCTGGGTGGCCTTCCTCACGTACCTTGGGGCGGCATGGGGTTTTCCCTTTGCACAGGCAGTGCATGGTGCACATCGTCAAAAGGCAAATGGCAGCAATGTTGGGCACATTCAAGGTGCCTAAGCAGCTGCTCCACTGAAAGGACCACGAGGGCTGGTAGAATGGTAGAAACAGATCTTCATTTCCTTCCTTCAACATAGGAAAGGAGTCTAAGAAGCTCTTCCACTGGCACGATGGACAGAATGGTTCTTCTGTGGGAGGATCTTCACATCCTCCACTGAACACTATGCACATGAAAGCCAGGACAAAAAGCATACTGAAGTCAGCCATGTCTCCACCGTAGGGCAGTCAAAGGCCAACTGCCTACAGTGCCTAGGTGTTTGGGAAACTTATGTTTCATGTAGCCCACATAAGGCATTGTGACTTCATATGACTTCAGGGCTATGCTAATCTGACATTGTTGGCTCAACCCCTTGGGTCTCCAGCTCCATGTCTCCAAGGATAGCCTATTGTTATTTTTATTTATTGCTTGCAAAGCTCAGATGTCATTTCTATTTGCATCATCATATTAAAACACACAATTTAGTAAAAATGTACCTTAATGCATATTAATACTTACTTACTTACTTACTTGACCTTTATTAGGCATTGTTCACATATCACAAAACATATCACAATACAAATGCAATATACATGATAAAGACCTACAGTCAGTGAGATCAGACTTAAAATTAATTAAAATTGAATTTAAAATTAATTTAGTTTCAACCAGACTCTTGTTGCATCCACCAGGAAATTAGCCATTAATCTAGTGATATTTGGATTCCAATTTTCTAATAAACTTTCCACTGATGTCTCAATACAGATATTCATTTCCAAAAACCTTTTCTGCAACTTTTCTCTCAGAGCTTTATACAATGGACAAATTAATAAAATATGATGGAGGGTATCAGGGGCTCTTCCACAGGGACACCGACAGTTCAAGAAAGGGATTTTAGAATATGTACCCTAAGTAACATTTGAAGGATGAACATTCTATCTAGCAAATAAAAAGGCCTTCCTTGACACTCGCAATGAAAGAGATTGGTATCTTACCCTGCAAAGGGGGGGTACCAAGCATTACTGGAGAACACAGTTGGACCATCCAAAGAGAAGCACCTTTCAGACTGCAGTTCTGTGCATAATGCCCCAGAGCTGAACTGAATTTAAAGGAGCTAAATTGTGGAAACTATGGCTACAGATTTCCCCACGGAAGCAGTTGATAATGTCCCCATTCAGTTCAAAGCCATGGAAGCTGGATTTTGCAGGTGGTGCTGCTGGTCATGTAAATACATATCCAGTCTGTCCTTGCTGAATGTGTATCCATCTGCCCCTGCTTAAATTGACAGTAGTGTTCCTGCTGAGGCACAAGAGTCACATAACACAACCAACGTACAAGGTTGCCAGGTGATATAAGGGACAGGGCTCCTGAACCTTTAAGGACTGAATAGGATAGGGAATTTCAGCAGGTATTGCATCCATGACAACCAGCACCTTTTGAAGTTCTTTCTGCTATGCAACTATTAAAAGTACAGGAACCTTGCCCCTAAATTTACCTGGCAACCCTACCAATACATGCACGTACAAATTTATGCTGTGCATCTCAATGTACTGATACTCCATTTGCACTCTTTTGTGGCTTTCCAAAAAAAACATGTCTGGGACTCCAGGGAATCTCCAGAGTGGTGCTTTGAGTGTCATGCAAGGCAGAAGGTTTTTATCACATACTTATCAACCAGGGGTACCAGAAGAATTTAGGAATAAGGCCCCTGTGCCTTTAATAGTTGAGTTGGAAAGGGAATTTCAGATCATGCTGGCTGCAGTTCATGGAACATAGGCTGTTCTACACAACCATTAAAGGTACAGGAGCCCTGTCCTTTATTTCACATGATAACACTGATCAGGGCTGCCAGAGGAATTCTGTTGCTGAAAGCAAAATAGCCAAAGCTATCCTCCTTCAACTCATCCAAACCAAGGGACATAGCACTCAAATCCAGCCATGTTATTTTGGCACATGATATAGAGAATCCCAGACTTTTACATCCCTGACTGTAAAACAATAGATGAAATAAATACTTGCTGCCCTTTTGTGACTTCCAAAATTTGCTGCTTGAAACTATTCCTTTACTCAGTATAATGGTAAGGTCCAGTTCTGCTCCTGATTATAGGGATAGGAATTAAGAGGTAAAGATTTTCGTGACCAGATGTAAGAACTCTGTCACAAACATTAGTAGCATCCTGCGTTCTAGCTTTTGTAACTGTTCAGCTCCTCAGCACTTAAAGGCTGTTGTTGTTGTTGTTGTTGTTATCAGTGTTGTGTACCTTCAAGTTATTTTTGACTTATGGCGACCCTAAAGTGAACGATCATGGGGTTTTCTTGGCAAGTTTCTTCAGAAAGGCAGTAGCATTTGTCATAATTTTGCATTTCCCAGAATAGAATGTTCTCCCTTCTTAGCTAATATCATGGGGATAATGGTTATCTTTTAAAAGCAGGAAAAAAACTTTTTGGCTGTAGCTTGTTGCAGCTGTCCCTGAAAGCTCTTGTTGTTTTTTCCTGGTTTTGTCTTTTTTTTTTAAAGCCATTTTTCTATTTGAAAATAATGTTAACTCCAATCCTGTGCTGCATTGATTTGTAATTATTTCAGTGATGTTAAAATAGCATCAGTGTGTGGTTCAGGGCTGCAAGTCATATTTATGATACAATAACAACCAAAATCCACAACCAGCGATACTTTCATTGAGACAACCAAAATGCACAAAAGGCTTCTTCATCCGGCAAAGGTGTTAAAATCATACAGAAAAGAAAAAAGAATGACACTTCTTGTCAAGATGTTGTTTGTGTTGCTGTCATTTAAGACAACAGGGCGAGATGAGGGTGGGAGGGAAACTGGTTTAAATGGACCATGTAGACATGCCCAAAGTGGTGTAAAATCCAGACAATAAACTTTAAACTTCACTAACAACAAAAAAGTAACTTCCCTTGAGATCTAGGCTCAACAGTTACTTTTTCTTTTGCTAATGAAGTTTACATTTTAGTGTCATCCAGAACCCACATGGCCAAAGAGAAGAGCGACGTCCGTCTGCGTTGATATCCCTCCAGACCATCTTGACCACAACAAAAACAACATCCTGGTAGAATGTAGCCTGTGACTCATTGTAATTCTTTTCTCTCCTCCTGTATGATTTTAATATCTGTTTCTGATGAAGAACCCAGTGGAACTTCAAATGCTTGCATTATATATTTTGTGCATTTTTAGTTGGTCTCATAAAGGTATCACTGTTTTCTGGCTTTTTGATGTTCTTATATTTTGCTGTATGGTCAAGATAGGTGACCCTGGTCATATTTATTTTATTACTCATCTATCTATCTATCTATCTATGATCTCAAAACATTTATTGGCCTCTGAATGTCTTGGTACTGAAAATGGACATTTTTTTAAAAAAGACATCATTTACTGATGTGTGGAACAAGGGTGCCATCATGTGGCAAATGCTTTTTCTACACTTGTTCCTTGGAACCCTAATTTATTAATGGCTTTTATGATGCAAAAAGTCTTATTTCAAATTTTGTTCTATATGGATAGAGGTAAAACATTACAGTCAAAAGTCACCTGCCACATATGCAAATGCATGTGTCGGAGTAAAATTAGCATAAGGCTCCACATTACGGCTAAAAAACGACTGTGATAATTTGGCAGATATTATGCTCAAAGTGAAAGGGGTTGTTTCAGTTTTGATTTGCAAGAAAGGGTGTGTGTGTGTGTGTGTGTGTGTGTGAAATAATCACTGTCCTGCCAAAAAGAAAACCAGACCTCCCAAAAGATTATTTATTTGAAAGCAAATCTGAAAGTTTAAGTGTCTGATGCTAGTTGGAGGAGGGGGTTGACGGCATGATGCTCTGCATGTCTGCTTCTAGAAGTAAATGTCATTTGCCTGCATCCAATTGCTAGTTCAATCTAGAACCAAACTATTGAAGCAATGGGATTTAAATAGATTTGACCTGTCATTCAGCAGTTAACTTAGTGGGTCCATCCTGAGATAAGCAACTGGATTAGTTATTGAGTTCAAAGGGATGGCTTGGGTCCAGGGTACCTGAAGGACCGTCTCTCCCCATACAATCCGCCCCGCACACTTAGGTCTTCTGGTCAGCGGTTACTGAGAGTTCCAGAGACTAGATTGGTGCGCACGACGAAGAGGGCATATTCTACCTCTGCCCCCTGTCTCTGGAACTCTCTACCTATCGATCTCCGTTTGTCCCCCTCCCTTGCTCAATTTAAAAAGGATTTAAAGACCTATTTATTTAACCAGGCTTACTGCTGAATGGATTTTTATTTATCTGCCTGTTGTGATGCCTCCCACTGTTCTGCTGCTGTATATGCACTAGCACTTTTGAGAATTGTGATTTTATTGTGATTTTATTGTCCTACTGGTTTTACTGTTTTTATTGTTTTATTGTTATGCCTTGTTTTAATGGTTTTTATCTTCTACTGTTTTTTAATTGCTGTACACCGCCCTGATCTATGGAAGGGCGGTATAGAAATAAACCATATTATTATTATTATTATTATTATTATTATTTATTCCCAAGCAAAGATGTTAGTGAATCACTAGAACAATGTCAAGATGAAATGAGCATTTCACTGCACCTGTTGCCCTTTTTGAACTACTGAGTCAATTCCATGAATTTTTGGTTGAAATTACTGTTTTCTCCCATTACTTTCAACGGGAAGATTACAATGCCTGTATAAGCACACCACTGTTCCCTTCCTCCATACCATCCCAAGTCTGCAAGTTAAATATTATAACAAACCCTGAATTGAGTATTCTCAACAATTCAAGAATGGAATCAGAATTTATTATTGTATTTCTTGTTGGCAAAAGCTACAGTTGCAGAAGCCATCAATTGTGTGGCACATTACTGTCTCACAATATAAATGCAAATGTTTTTTTATTATTATACACTTCAGTTATAAAATAATGTACAGGCCATGTTTTTTTGACTTGTGGTTCATGCAACATAATACAATGTAAACATATGCATGACAAGAGCACTGTGTTCAAATGATTTGTGGTAAGATATCTGCAAACATCTTTTTCCTAGTGTTCTTCACTAAAATAAAATATTTAAGAACAAACTAAAAAGAGGAAAAAAAACACAATTCCATAGCTGAAACCACAATCTAAAATCTATGACTAAAAAAAAAAAAATAGATTGAATATGCTTATTTCTGATAAACATTCAAAGGGTACATAAAAACTGTAGAAATGATTAAGAGGCGACTCTGCCTCCATGAGTTAAGAGGAAACCCTCACATCTGTTACAAATCTGAGTCTCTTACAAGATTAATTTGTTCTTGTCCACAGTGGCATGTGGGCCACTACCCTGGAGCCCTTTCACACTACACAAGTATAGCACTCTCATTCCATTTGGTTCCATCCTATGAAATCCTGAGATGTGCATTTTATGGAGAAGTACTTAGAATTCTCTGCCAAACAGTAATAGTGTCTCACCAAACTACAAATCTCAGATTACACAGAACGTTGCCATGGAATTTAAATTAGAATCATAGTGCTACATCTAGGGAAATTGCTCCTTGATGCTGTTTCCACCCTCTTTTCCTAAAGAGCAAGCTGTGGGTAGGGAGAATATCATTATTCTTTCCCATGCATATATGGCCTGGTCTCAAGGGATGTTAAAGTTTATGAAGGAGACAATCACACCCATCATATGTACCTTGCCAAAAGTGTGGTACATACAAAGTATAATATTTGAGATTCATTATGGGAATGGGGTTTATCCTGGGAATCTCAACATTATGATAGCATATTCCTGGACATTTGGTAAGTACCGATATGCTGCTGCTGCACGCCATTCATTTGATCATCAGATTCCAAACACTATTTGTCCTGAACATCTGGACAATCTTGGCAACTCATTCAGATAAATATATGTGGCCCACACAACCTGAAAGATCCACACAAGTAAGAACAAATGCCTTGGCCCCACAAGTGATGATATCTGTTTTTGGCCTTCCCATTCCTCTACCTGTTAGCAATCGTTCATTCGGTGAAGCTATTGACCCTACAAACTTTCCCACAATGAACTATGGATCTGAAACAACCATCACAGAATAACTCCAAAATACTGTGGGAAATAACAGTGGTGGCGGCTTTCCACCCCCAGCTATTGCTACCAGATAAACTTGCAGCCAAGTACCTCCCGAAACTTGGCACAGCGAGCCTATGAGGTCAGTTTAGTTGATAACCAAAGTTATCTCATAAACTTCATGACTGTGTAGGCATCTGAATCCAGTTTATTATATACTAAGTTCTACACCATGTCCACTCACAACATGCAACAGAATAATAATGGAGGCAAATGTCTTTGGAACTAGTTGGTCATCTTCTGTCAGCAACAAATACGTTTAAAAAATTCTGAAAAGTTTAAGGGGAAGTGCATCTTAAAGAAATGTTTTGACAAGACCATTTTTCAAATGTACACACTGAAAAAAAAATCAAGAGAATAATTGGAAATTAATTCCAATTTGTGGGTAGTTTAAAGTTTAACAAGCACTTTTATTATTTTTATAGAACAACCAAATGCTCTCTTCTGTTTGTTGACATAGTATAATGTAATACTTTCTTGTGACCTTTAACATGGTCCCAGCATGTTGGTTTTCATTAACTGAATTACTGGTAAAATCTTGAATTTAAAGACATAGCCATGTTAATCTGGATCAGAATACGAAAAGGATCTTGTAGCTTTGAAATGAACAGAGACAAAGAAGTTGGTAGTATAAGCTTTCATAGACTACGGGTGCATCTGTAGAAATAATTGCGTTTGACACCACTTTAGCTCCCGTGATCCCATTCTGCAGGATCCTAGGATTAGTTTTGTGAGGCACCAGTACTCTTAGGCAGAGAAGGCCAAAGACCTTGTAAATCTACAAATCCCAAATCCCATAAAATGAAGCTACAGAACTTAAACTGGTAAGTCTGTAGATGCACCCAAGTCTACTAAAATCTAGTTTAGACAGAGGACCCTTGTTCCTATGATTACCATGTGTCGTATTTTATAAGGGACAGTTCTCTTTTTGAAGTGCTGCCCAGTCCATGTATGGTTTAAAGATAAAGAACCATCAGAAGTGAGAGCAAGAGTTTCCCTCAGTCAGCACCATAGCCAACCTAAGACATTTTTGCTGCCTAAGGCAAAGAACAAGCAGGGGCTTTGATCATCCCATGTGTAAGAGCTGATGGGATTCATAGCTGTTGAGCAGAATATTCAACAGGATTGCTATGGGAACTCAGGGCAGACCAAAGGACATACACCTCTCTCCTCCAAAGCCATGCTGCCATCTCCCACCATATGCTTCCTGAAGCAACTATCTCACTTGGCCCAAGTGAGGAAAAGAGCAAGGTAAAGCCCCAAACAGCACTTGGACTACAGAATAAGCAAGCACACAGTTCACCTGGTCACAGCCCTTCCCATTATGATGAGACATGTCATTCTGTTTAATTACAGTAATGGCTACTGAATTTGCATTTATACATATAAATTAGCTTATCTGTGTCCTCTCTTCAATTATTTGGTGGCACATTTCTTGTCTTTCTTCTCTTTATATAAATAGCTACCTGATGTTCAACAGTAGCATTGGATGTAAATAGCTACCCCGCTCTTAACATTTGTCTCCAGTCAGTGATCTGCTCAACACAGATATTCAGGAGGACACAACACAGATTTTCATGTGTAAAGGGCACTACTGTTAGGCTGCATCTGCATTGCAGAAATAATGCAGTTTAACAGAGCTTTAACTGCCATAGTTCAATGCAATGGAATTCTGGGATTTGTAGGTTTGTAAGGAAGACTTCTCTGTCAGAGAGCTCTGACGCCACAACAAACTGCAAATCCTAGAATTCCATAGCATCGAGCCATGGCAATTATACTGGTGTCAAACTGCATTAATTCTACAGTGCAGATGCAGATTTTTATCTCCTCCAGTCTAGTTAGAAGAAGCATGTCTACATAAGAAATATCTTCCAGTTAACAATGTGGGGAAAATACAAATTCATATTTGCAAGAACTGAAGCTAGATTGTCTATAGTTTACCGTGTTAAGTGTGAGTAACTGTATCTTAAGCTTGCATCCCAAATGTGAAGGAGATGTAAAAGTGTTTATTGATGATAGTGAGAATGAGGATGATGTGCCTAGTTTTTTTTTTAAACAGCGAGGAGGATCGATCCCTATCTCAAGGCACTTTATTAAATCTAAACTATGCATCTAATCTATTTATGATTCATGTAGCAATCATATAAACGATGCTATCTGAAATGGTTAGATGCATATATTTTGAGGTTTACATGGTAGTGCTCCTGCACAGGTTTTGCTCCCTTAGATAGGGCTTCCATAAGAGAACAGCAGACAGACATTGACCCATATTAATCAGCAAAGCTAGGAAATATTACTGTTTTAGACTACAGCTCCCAGAATCCCCAAGCTATTATTTTCCAAGTTCTGTTAATTAGTATTAAAGGGTGAAGTGCTATTTGACTTCCCCTCTCATCCTTGCATACAAAAATACCTTGGACCACCCTTGAGTTGTTCAACATTCCTCTTCTACCAAAATAGTCGCATGTTACCTCCATTTTTGGCCACATGAACATCTGCTACCAAACCACATCTGTGGCTACTTATGGGTTTTTCAGCAAGCTCAAGCTCAGTAGCAGCTCAGACACAGCAGAAAACAGTTAATGATATAAAGGAAGGTCAGATCAAAGGATATGGGGATGGTCTGCAGAACGATTTTTGGAAATCCAAATCCTTTTTATTTGATTTTTTACCCCTTTTGCAATATACACATACCAATCCACACAAAAAGGACTGATGTCTGGAGTAGTATATAAGAGTTCAGCTGAGGAGATCTGTGTTCCAATTCTTCTTCAATCATCATGAAGCTGTCCAGACAGCACTGAAGAAGGCATAATCTTTCAGTAGGTTCCATTAGTATATGTTTGTGGTCCAGGGAATCTTATAGGAAGCACAGTATATGGCCTAGTTAGAGGTGCTATTAATTGTTTGGATGCAATTAATCTACAATTTTAAAAAATGGAAATAGTCAGAGGGAGTGTACGTGTTGTGTGCCTTCAAATCATTTCCAATTTATGACAACCCTAAGGCAAGCCTATCATGGGATTTTCTTGGCAAGATTTGTTCAGAGGAGGTTTACCATTGCTTTCCTCTGAGGCTGAGAGCATGGTCCAGCAGGGAATTGAACCCTGGTTTCCAGAGTCATAGTCCAACACTCAAACCATTATGCCATGCTGGCTCGAGACTTGAACAGTATTGATTGTGCCAGGAGAGGAATGAGAATTTAATCTTTCCCTCCCCACAATGAATAAAGATTTCCTTTCTGTACAAACAGCAATTTCAGTTGGCAGAAGAAGGTGATTTCTGGTGGTCTCCCATCAGGGTGAAAGCTGGCTCCTGCCCATTCCACTCTACAGCTGCTATTTCCCTTCTTTTTTTAAAAAAAAAATGCACTTAATTCTATTTGCACAAATAACAACACAGCTATTTGGTTGATAGATTGTGGTAAATAAAATACTATTAAACAAGTACATTTCCTCATTCCATGTCCCTCATTTTAGTCTCCCATTACCAAAAACAGGGAATATGCTGTTATACATTTTGGCCAGGTTGCCTACCTATTGCTCTAAGATTTCCCCAAAGTCAGTCTCTCCTTGTCTTAGGAGTTTAATCACACAGGGGGAAACTGGGGTTTATCCTATTAAAAATATGCAATTACTATTAGAGTGTGATTAAGATGTTCACACACAGTGGTCCTTATCCCGTGAATAACTAGGCAATAAACAGCAAGAAAGCATATTTGGGATTTTCCCATGAATTAGTTATTGCATTTTATTGCCTGGTTATTCATGGCTTAGTGGCACTTTAATCACCATTCATCATGATGTCATGTGAAAACCTTTGTTGCAGATACATGCAATTGCACAATATTCATGGGATAATCCAGGATCATGGTACTTTAATCATAACATCATGTGAAAATCTTAATAGCGAATGCACAGTTTTCATGGGATAAACCCTGTTGTCTCCGTGTAATAAACTGCTTAGAAATGGCCCAAGACAATTTGCTACCTGAGCAAAGATAGTTCTTCCCCAACCCTTCATGTACAAATTGCCATTCAAACTTTATCTCAAAATGAGCAAAGGAAGAGGATCCTTCACTGTCTAGTCTTGAGGGCAAAAGACTAGTTTAGGTGGCACAAAGCAGACTTCATGAATGGCACACATAGGTCTATCCTCTTCACAACACCACACTACTTTCCTCATCCCAGCCTGACGTAATGCTCTAATCTGCCTCCTGGTAAGGCCAGACATGTCTTCTTCAGCTAGAAGGGAGGCAACAGAAGGGCATTACCTTCTGAAATGTGGTGGAAGGCTTTGAAATCACCCAGAAAAAGGAGCAAAATGGGCATTTTCTATGTTGGGAAACTCCAGAACGTTAAACCACAGAAGTCCCCCACCTCACTCCCGGCCATCATTTTGCTCTGGCTCTGATTTGTAAAATATTTAACTTTGCAATGATTAATCCAGAAAATATGAATCATTGATTTGTTCATGCATTGTTTATGCCTGTCAATATAACTGGCAACTAGTTGTGAGTCAATGTGTCTGCATGTGCAAGTGTGTGTTTTAAAGAGACTCTGTGGAATTGTGGTGGTGTCTGCCCCAAATGCTTATGTTGCTCAAAGTGAGGAACATGCCCTCACCATACAGGAAAGTTCATCTATCCTCCCAGCTCATGAGCTTCAAAGGGCAGATTCTGATCAAATCGCGAAGCAGGCCAGAAAAATTATTCCTGGTTCCAACGTTGTTGCAGGGTCAGCATAATAAGATTTGTCTTTCTTTTGGAGCCAGCCCCCAGTCCTGTTCCCCCCCCCCCCCCCCCCGCTCAAACAACCAGCTCATTGCTTCTCCTGTGGCTCTTCACTCTGAAAAGCCACTGCAGCTGAAACAATATTTTTACAGAAATCCGTCAAATCCGTTCCTGTGTATTCCCAATGATTGAAACAGTGGTAAACTTCCCAGATGAGTTCTCAGTTTAGCTACCATTTTTCTCATGCCTCAGAGGAAGTGAGCCTTCTGGTATGTACGATATAGTAGTTAAGACGTGATAATCCTAAGCATACTCAGTAGAACGTCTGAGTAATCCTGTTTAGGGATATCGTCCCAATGTTATTTCAGAAATGGGAAAAGTTCCAGTTTTGCACTACAGGTCCCATAATCCCCAGACAGCATGTTGCCTGACAAATTGTGGGAGCTGCTGCCCAAAAAGAGATTTTTTTTTTCAACCTCTTGTTGTTGTTTGTGCTGCAGAAGGAGCCATGCTGTGGGCCCTTTCACACTACACAATTATAGTGTGTTTCCACTTTAACTGCCATGGCTGAATCCTATGGAAACCTGTTTTTAGGTGAGGCATTGCAACATTCTACCACACACACACACTGCAAATCCCAGGATTTGATGAGATGTTGCCACGGCAGTTAAAATGGAATCAGAGCAACATAACTGTGTAGTGTGAAAATGCTCAGTATCAGGGATGCCCAAGTGGTGGCCTCCAATACACACTCAGCTTCCCCATTGATATCACCTTTACACCCCTCCCCACCATGCTCCATTTTATCTCCATGCCATGTTGACAGGCAAGCTGAGGGCAAGAGAAACTGTGGACCCTGAGATGGTGTTGAACTACAACCCCTATCATGTTTCCAAAATTGGCTTGACTGGTTGGAACAATGGAAGTTGGAGTCCCACAACAACTGGAAACTCCCAGTTTCCTTAGGCATGTGCTAAGTAAATGCTGGTTCTTACCTGATAAGTGCCCCTCCAATGGAAAACCATTTCTCCATTCTCTTCTTGGAATAGAAAGCTGTGCCCCTTATGTTTGAAGCCAGGCACGTAGTAACCCCATGGTGAAGGGAAACGATCTTAGAGGTCTCTGGAAGAATTTCCTATTCCTACAGAGGAAAGTCAGTATGCGAGGAGCACCACAGGGCAGCATAGCTCAGGGAAATTTTTCAAGGTAGAAGTGATTGGCTCTGGCAGGTGAATGAGGTGAAAATAATGTATTCAAGTCTGAATATTATTTGGGACAGATTATTATTGTGGTGGTGGTTTTCTTGGCAAGATTTATTCAGAGGAGGTTTGTCATCATCTTCCTATAAGGCTGAGAGAGTGTGGCTTTTCCAAGGACATCTAGTTTTATTTCCATGGCTAAACAGGATTTGTACTTTGATCTTCCAGAGTCTTAATTCAAACACAGAACACTCATCATGTTATGTCTCAGAACAGAAAATACACACAAAGAAAGCAAAGGTAATGCTGTTGTCTTAAAATCCTCAACAGATTTTAAATGATTATATGACTGCTTTAGCCTTCAGCCCTGGTCTCCTTAAGTCCAGCACTCAAACCACTGCACCCATTTGCTTTCTTGGGATCTATTAGCATATACGGTGGGAGAATTTTTAAAATAGTAAAATATGACTACTTCTTGCCTCTTCTTTGATGAGCTTCTTATTGCACACAGGACTCTTTCAAACGGGAGGAATTTCTCCCAATTCCGAATGGAGCCAATGCGGATTCATGTAAATTCGCTTGTTTAGCGAATTTACCTGAACCCCTGCTCCGTTCGGAAGGCATTCGGAATTACTTCCCATTACCCGAAAATAACCCCCCCCCTTGCCCGAAATCGCGTGAGAAGCTTAAATTCGCAATAACGTTAAACCCATGATTGCATTCGGAGTGACTTCCCTTTTGCCCGAAATTGCGTGAGAAGAATTAATTCGCAATAACGTGAAACCCCGGGATTGCGTTTGGATTGCCCTTGGATTATACTTCCAATTTCCCATGTCTGAAAGAGTCCACAGGAAGTTGAAATGTTTTGACTTCTTTGCAAGATTGTTAATAACAAGATTTTAGTTAATAGCTCGTGGTTGCAATTCCTCAATGAGTTTTATAAGTGGGGTTTATACAATCTGAAGTAAGCAGCACTTGCTCCCAGGTACCTATGCATAGGACTGCAGCCATGCTGATGCTAATTAGTTGTGCATGCCTGTGCCTGTGCATGTGTGTATGCAAGTATCACAGTGCACTACACTCAGATGTTACCACTGCAAGATGTAGAGTACTTTTTTTAAAAAGTGGAATCTGTTGGTCTGCTTTTAGATAATTAGTGACACATGTCTGGCTGGAGAGCTGGTTAGTGGTTAATCAACCTGAGCTTCATACCAAGTCCCAACTCTCGTGTCCTGTCTTATGAAGAAATGCTTCCTAAATGTGAGTGTGATCTTTGCAGAACTCTGGTTTCAACTGAGTGCCAATCCTGTCCCTCTGCAGTAGGGTGGCTACCTGTCCATTAGCAAAGCAGTTCAATTACTAATTCCTTAATGCTACAAAGAATTGTGGGTGGGAGAAAAAAATGAGAAACTTATTCATTTTCTCTTCCCCCCCCCCCCCCACCTTTGTGGTGTTATCTGTGTGTAGGGTTGCCATTTGTTCCAGAAAACCTGGAAAAATATGAATTGAAGGAATTAAAATTGTCCCAGCCAACTGGGCCAGTTGAAGCAGTAGAGCCTGGTTTTTTTTTCCTTCATTGCGGGAAGATGAGTAGGTGAAAATGCAACAATGGTGGTGAAGCAAGAAACCATGCAGGAGGACTGGCACTGGTGGGAACCTCATCTCATCCTGCAGGCTCCAGTTGCTAAGGCACAGGGGTAGCATTGCCACCTTATTATTCCATTCTCTCCCCCTTTCTCCCAACAGGCCCAGAAGGCCGGAAAGGAAAGGAGGCAAGCAAAGATGGCCTTGTGTTGTATGGTTGTTGTGTTGGCGCCTTAAGCCTAAGGCTACACAGCATGGTGGACCTTTGCTTCCAAACAGCCCCAAGAGAGTAAAGGGAGTCCTTTAGGCTCGATCTAGACAGGCACTAAAAGGCGCCTGGGTGGCGCCATTAGAGTTTGTGAGCGCGCAGCTTTTGCATGCTCACAAACCATAGCACGTAATAGCGCCAGCGCATTACGTAACACTGTTTAGATGGCGTACATAATGGCACCACTACAACTGCGCAGCTTCCGCACAAAGCTGCGCAGTTGAGGCAGCGCAAAGGTGCCAAATGGCGCCTTTTCCCTAAATTGCACCGCAACTGCAGCACAAAAAAGGAACACGTTTCTCCCACTCCTTTTTTGCAGCAGAGCTTCACCGCGGTGTCTAGCTGCTGCGGTGAAGATCTGTGGCTAAAAAGAGTGGCGCCAGACCGCCCCTTTTGGGCGGTCTGGAAAGGGCCTAACTCTCTCAGTCTGCTTGGAAGCCTTCCTCTCTTCAAACCAGATAGAAGGAAAAAGAAGAAAAAATTGCTCTTAGCTTGATACTGGTACTGACATTGAAACATAACAGTAGAAAAAGTACAGTGATTAATATGTTGAATTTGCATAATCAAAATGCAAATTAATAATATGCAAATTAGATGCCCAGATAAGAAGGACTGGAATATGGCAACCCTATCTGTATGGCACGCAGTTTGACTCTTTCCTTCAAGATATTCCGATGTCTTTTCTTTCCTCTACTTTATTCTTAGGGTAGATCAAAGTGAGAGAGAGTGAGTGGCCCAAGTTTACCCAAGTTCACCAGTGAGTTTCATGGCTCAGTGGGGACTAACACCTGACCTTCATGTATCATATCTCAACATGTTGACCACAAAACCACGCTCGGCTCTTCTTTGCAAACAGATGCATGAGCTGTCCCACATCTGAAGCACAGGCATGTATACATATGAAGAAACATTTTCTCCCTCACAGTTGCTGCAGAACATGCGGAGTCTTTTATGCCCATTTCATTTCATTCAATTGTGCCTTTAAAATATCAAGAATATTACAGCCAAGAACAACAACAATAGTTATGCATTTCCCCAAAAAGAATACTCGAACAGAACCACAGCAGCTAGAGTGCAGCAACTAAACAGTTAATTGGGAACTTTCTTCATGCAGTACTACAGAGATACATATTTAAAGAGTTGAAACCCTTCTCTTGGGACTCTCTTTTCCATTCCATAGTAGCCAAAGTAATGAAATCTGAACTGTAGCTTCCCTATGGCTATTCCTTCCTTGCGTAAACATCTCCTGTTCAGATCATGCTTCATCAAGAAGGTCATCTGGGTCTCCTTGCTACGGGCAATTCGCACTGGAACAAAAAAAAAATTACCACCATCTCCAATCAACACATTTTCTTCATATCGTGCTCTCTCTGCAGTTCAGAAGGGCTGGCCCAGAGCCAGGTTGCCAGATATTTCTGACCAAATTAACATCTTCATGTGCCCTTTCTGCATGGCAAGACTCTACAGACACCTCTTTCCCATCATCTTCTAGTCTCATGTTGGGAGGCTCATCTCTTAAATTCCTGCATCCCTACTCAAGCGATTTCCTTCATGCAGAGAGATTGCCTCTGTTGTTTTTCCTTTAGCCTGCACTTGGATGTCTGACGAACTTCACTAACCTCTTAAGGAAGGGCATTCCTATGAAACATACAAAAAGAAAAATATACGTGTTGCTGAGATGTAACACCAGCTCTGCTTCAGATGTCCAAGTTTCCTCCAGTTTAAAGGTGACTCTGTGTGTGTGTGTGTGTGTGTGTGTGTGTGCATGTGTGTGCATGCGCCTTCAAGTCACCTGATGCTTTATAGCATTCCTTTCATAGGAGTTTATCATACGATGGAATTTGGGGGTATAATGCAATGACGATCCAAACGCAATCATGGGGTTTCACATTATTGCGAATGAGTGTATCTCACGCAGTTTCAGGCAATGGGAAGTCATTCCGAACTCAATCATGGGGTTTCACCTAATTGCGTATTAGAGTATCTCATGCAATTTCGGGCAATGAGGGCTCATTTTCAGGAAATAGGAAGTCATTCTGAACGCATTCCGAACGCAATCAGATTTCACGTAAATTCGCTAAACTAGCTAATTTACTTAATTGCAAATTGGCTCCATTCACAATTGAGAGAAATTCCTCCCATGTGATAAACTCCATAGTATTCCTTAGGCAAGGAATACTCAAGAGGTGACTTTGCCAGTTTTGTCCTTTGAAATATAGCTTACAGCGCCTGGTGTTTGTTGGTGGTCTGCCATCCAAGTACTAAGCAGGGTTGAACCTGCTAAGGTTCCAAGATCAGACAGGAGCCTTTAGAGTACTATCACCCAGGCTTATATAAAATTAATGCACAGTAATTTATAAGTGTAAAGGCAACTTTAGAAGTGACTCAAATAGAAATAAAATACATCTCAGCATTGTAGGGGAAAGAGTATTGGAACGGTCTGGTTGCAAGCAGACTGCAAGACTATGCCAACAAACCATTGGAAAAGGGTTCTGCCTTCATACTAACATGAGGAGATCTGCAGATAGGAATGGGGCACAGGGCCAATTCTCACATTCGCTTTCCCACACAGGAGAGGCCTCCTCCTCGGTGAGTGTCCATGCAGAGTTACAGCCTCTGCTGTGAATTGCTATGGTGTTCTTCCAGACCATGTGAAGGAAATTTCTCTGTGTCAGTCCCAGTCCCCTTGGCAAGATTTAAGGACCAGAAGATGGAGACCAAGCAGTACATGCAAATATCTAGTATGGGACCCAGCAGATAGACACGTGGAAAGGGGAGAAAAGGAGCTAGAGGTGAGAGCAAGAAAACAAAAATGAGAACCACAGTGGTGGTAGGAAACAAAAGTGGGAAAATAGTACTGGGGAAGAAGAAAATAGTAAGAACTTGAGAGGTGAGTGCTTTGGGTTCCTCTTTAGGAGAAAGATGGGATAAAAATCAAGCAAATAAGATTAATTCAGTGAACTGCAGTGGCAATGGCATTAGGGCAGGGAAAGACAGAAACTCACTGGGTGACCTTGGGCTCTCATCCTGAAAGGAAAGCAATAGCAAACCACCTCTGAAAAAATCTTGCCATGAAAACCTAATGATGGGTTCACCTTAGGATCTCCATAAGTCAGAAATGACTTGAAGGCATACAACAACAAAAAGAAAATATAGCACCAGATCAACTTAGTAATTGTTTGAAGAGGCTGCAAAGCCAGAGGAAAAGAGGGCTTCGGGACAACTGAGATTATGCAAAAGAAATAAAACAGGTCTCAAAATGTTGTTCCAGGGACCACTAAACATAACAATAAACTGTGGAGTTTATCACACCACCTCCTTTCTCATTGCAATTGCGTTAATAAACGGAAGTGCATACATACCAGTTTGGGAACCAGTTTGAGAACACTCCCTACCATACATCCATCCATTAGTGTGACTGGGCTGTTGCTGGTCTCTCTCACTCTCTTCCAGTTCCACCCTCATCCTTAACTCCATCTCCCTGCCCTATGCTCTACCCAGTGTGCCTTCGGTGTGAGTGTGTATGTTTTGTTTATTTTCTTAAATGTAATTATACAAATGCAGTTTAACACACACACACACACACACACATATATATATATATATATTAAGAAACTGGGGAGAAAGTTTTTTCTAGAATAGCAAAGGGGAGGAGAAGGGAAAGAGGAGGAGGCACTGATACTAAATGACTGTGCAATCTCAGAACTGCCACAGGATAATTTACCACACTATACCAGTGCAATATCAGTACTGGGAGCTTATTGATGGGTTTTGTATCAATGACAAGGTGTGGGCTAACCACACTTGGACTTGAAGGACAAGGCAGTGGCAAGAGAAAGATGGCATCATGTGATAGGTATTGTCAAAAGTGCTATTATTAAACTTTTATTGCTGTTTAAAAGCTGTTTGTGATAAAGTCCTGATTCTGATATAATTTCAAGAAGGTAGGTAGGTTGGTTGGTTGGTTTGCTTGCTTATATCCTGCTTTTAT